>CM073496.1:60899639-63299639 GCA_037074585.1 Biancaea sappan
GATTAAGGATATGAATATGATGCACCCCGTTTTACGGTAAAGTTTGAAACAGTGTCATCAAAGTCTGGTGATCCAACGGCCAACACTTCCTCGAGGCATGCAGAAGCAAAAGCAATGATTCCAATGAAATGATGGCGTGCGATGAGGCTCACATGTTTTATCGCTACTTAACCTCCAAGTATCCATTACATACATACCTCCCCCCTTGATATATGCAATTTGCAACCACAACCCAACACGCCCTGCCCCTGCTCTGCCGTTTCTCTTCTGCTTCTCCGCTCTGTCGTCACTAAACGTCATGCGTTTTGCTTTCTGCTTCAGTTTGCTTCTGCAAAAGTCAAATTCTTTTACCCCCACTTAACTGCTTCTCAAATCTCAACCCTCTCTCTCTCTCTTTTATAATATTTTATTAAATAATAAATTAATAGGAGGGGCCCAGAAGGTGGAAGAGGTCCACGCGCTTTGGTTCAATTTTCTCAGCGGAATTTATTCCGAATGCGGTGGTGGTGGTGGTGGCGGCAGGCTGAGCCGGCCATCCATAAGAGGGCGCGTAGTCCTCTTAGTTCTTTAAAAAATTCTGACTCTCTTTCTTAATCAACTAGTTAAATCTAATTATATTAAAACAACTTGGTAATCCACTAATCCAGCTCATCAACATCAATCTAGGGGAGAATGTGGACATGTGCGCCTGATTTTAAGATTTTTATCTTAATGTTTGTTGGTCTCAATTATATGTGATTAAAGAAAGTGAAATAATGTTTACGGGGAGTCATATCTAGAGTCGGTTAATGCGGTTGTTAATGGGATTAAACAACGCATGGGACCTTCGTAGGGAGTTTCAAATCCCAAAACGACACAAAAAGTCACAAGCTGAGACGTGCTCTTACTAATATTGCCTTTGAAGTTTGAACAGTTCCTCTCCCTAACTTCAATGTCGGCGCCGGAATGTTTACCTCTTCCCCTTTTTCTGCATTTATTTCTGTTAAAACAATTATTGTAATTATTCCATTCTTACCACACTTTCTTCGAAGCCTAGCCTATTATTTTCTCTTACGCGCAAGGTTTCAATGTTTTATCAATGATAGTGCTGCATAATCATCAGTTTTTTTGATATTTTATTTTTTTTTTTAAATTATACTAATAGTTAAATCTAGTTCAATAATCATTAGATTAAATAATTAGTATATTTCTTTAAAAAATTTAAAATATATATATAAAAAAATTATATATTATTAAATACAACACATATGTAACGTAAAGTTTATTGTACTTTCTAAATATAAGAAAGAATCTGATTCCGGCAACTAACTTTAGATTAGCCCATATCACGTCTCTAACCAACCCGTTTCCACCTCCAATATTGTGTTTGATGCAATTACTACGTTAAATTATAATTTTCAATTAAAATCATAAAATGCTGCGTCTGTAATCATACACAAATGTAATTAAAAAAATGTGAACATTATGTAAAAAAATTTATTTCACTTTCCCAATTAAAAAATAAAATAGCAATTTCAATGTGTTTTGTAAAGCCAATGGTAAGTCCACGTTTTAAGATGACTGAATGACAACAATCAAAAAAATTTTTTTTTTCATTTCCGCCCAGTTAAATAAAAATATAGGTATATACGTCGCTATTATTAGTTTACATCACACAGTATAATGATATAATTTAATGTGGATTAGCTTCATCTTCATTTCTCCCCAGGAATATGTTTAGGCTGAAATCGGTGAGAAGACGCTAATATGCTGTACATGACTAAAAGTATATGGTAATGGTACATTTTCTGGAATAAAGTGTAGCTCTTTATTTTGGAAAAAGAAAAAAATTAAGGTGGGAGATTCTCATGTATTTAGAAATGTGTTATTTTTAAATTATATGCACTTTATATAAATTTCAACGTTATCCATTCTATAATTTATTCTCTAAATTATATTATATACTGTACATGATGATTTAATTATTTTCCACAAATTATAATAATGGTCGTAAATATATTTTTCGTTGGTCCATAGCATCAAGATAGAAATAAATGGAATTAATTGACCGTTTTATATTATGCAAATTCGTCTAGAAACTTCAAGGAAGTTGCTGAGATGGTGTCAACATTCAGCATTTCTCCATCTGGATAGTGGCTTCAAAGTGGCAACTCCATCGTATTCATCTACAAAAGACATATTTTTTAAATAGAAACAACGATAATGACCAATATCGATTTCTCTCACGGACCACACAAATTCAGCTTTTGCTGCTTCACAAATCAATACAGCAATTTTTTTAAGTTTTTTTTTTAAAAATAAATAGTGTTGAACATCTATACAATTCTAATTAATTTGATTTAAATTAAATTGTATCACAAATGTATAATTTTAAATTTGATTTTTTTATTCCCAAAATTTGAATCTAAATCTGTATTTAAAAAGTATTATTATTATTATTATTATTATTATTATTATTATTATTATTTATCCGAGAGCAAGACAGATTCATTGATTCATTAACCCCCTTTATTTATCTTTACCGGCAACCTCTACTTTCATTTATTAATTATATCCCGGGCCTCGTTTTCTTTTTCAGTCAAAATAGAAAATATACGGATTAACTGTATTTTGACACGTTTTTAATCTTATTACCACCCGTCCTTGGTTTGTCGTGATAATGGAAATATACATTGTCTATGTACTCAAAAACAGGGTACACAGCTGTTAAATTTTAATATCAAAGGCGGTGATATAACAGTTGCAAAAGCAAAATTTAATTTTTTTTCCCCTTAAGGTCGCATTTTCTTTTAATTAAAAATGACAAATATATAGAGATCACACCTCATCTCCAGTCCATGCTAGCTAAAATCAAACATTGGAAAGTTCTTGAGAAAATTCTCATCGTTTTTACTGCCTCCTCCCGTAGACTAGCAGGTGCGAAAGCCCCTAGATTCTCTGCAACAGCCACTATTTGAAGTTCTAGTCCCTCCGCATCATTGTACGAAACTCTCTCTCTCTCTCTCTCTCTTGTGTTATCAACTGTTTTCCAATAATTTGCATCGTAGTGGTAGATTTAAAAATCAGACGGGATTTGTCGATTTGATTATTGAACCAGTCCAATTAACTTTTAAAAAACGATGGAATTGAAAATTGATATAGAATCGATGAATAGTTTTTTTTTTAAAAAAATTTATTATTTATAAAATATAATTGTTTTTCACATTATTAAAAATTCAAAAAGTTTTTTTTATTTTTTGTCATGTTATTTTTTTTATAATAATATTATTTTGTCACAAAAACAAATAAGAAAAAAATAAAAAATAACTACACATATATATATATAATAATAATATAAGTTTATCAAAATTAAGTACGATTATGTTTATTATTTATTATATAATATATTTTTAATATGTAAAATTAAAAATATATATTTAATAATAACAAGTTCAATCATAATTAGACAGTATATCAATGGGTTTATTCAGTTGTTAGATGGAGCTAGTAAAAATAAGAAGCGAGGTTAATGTTATAATTAATTTCAACGAGGTTAGGAGACAAGTGTGTACTTATGTGAAGCAGCTGAGCCAACGGAACAAACAACTACCACCCACCTAAAAAGCTGCTGCTGCTGAGGCCTGATTGTATACAAAATCAAATTTAATTATAATTAATTCACTAAGCTGGCAGCAGCAATGCCGCTATAGCTAGCTAGCACACTATTATTTATTTTAAAGGGAACCAACAATATGAACAGGACTTATGGTTTTTGTATCTTCTTCTTCTTCTTCTTCCAAAGATGCTGCCGAAAATCTCCAAATGGTAGGTTGAAGGTAGCGGATAAAGTTGTTATTTTGAAGGTGGGGTCCAGGGGGATAGTCATAGATAGAAAGCTCCCCTTTTTTTACCATTTCTTTTCCGGGGTTCGTTTTCAAAGGGGGTAGATAGATGAAGGGGAAGAAACCGCCCAGATAGGACATACGTCACTCCCGTAAAAATACACGTATATATCTCAATTCCAAAAACAAACATAAAAGCAAAATTAAACAAATTATTACCCAAATGGAGGCTTCCCCAGCAAGTGCCTTGCACACCACGCATCTTCCACACCATCTGAGCTGTGTCTACACGCTCCTCTCTATTTAAACCCCCCTTCTTCTCTTGTTTCTCCTTTCTTAAAAGCTCTCTCTCTCTTCCCCCCCCCCTTTCTTCTTCTTTCGTAATCATTACCTTTCCCTTTCTTTTCTTCTTCTTCTTCTTCTTCTTACTTCGTATATAGTATATGCTGGGTTTGTGATATTTATTTGAATCTACCAAACCCGTACATCTGATTTTGGTGTAGAGAGATTTGATCGTGCCTGCAAATTCATGGAAGAGCCGGTAGTGGTGAACAAAGGAGAAGAACAACCTCTGGATTTGCCTCCGGGGTTTAGATTCCACCCCACGGATGAGGAGATCATTACTTTTTATCTCACAGAGAAGGTGCTGAATAGCAGATTCAGTGCAACCGCTATTGGAGAAGCTGATTTGAACAAGTGTGAACCTTGGGACTTACCCAGTAAGTTAAAACGAATCTCTGCTTATTCCCACAACCCATGTCTTGATAGTTCTTTCTGATTGTTAACTGTTGTTTGGAATAATGATTGTGCAGAGAAAGCCAAGATGGGGGAGAAAGAGTGGTACTTCTTCTGCCAGAGGGATCGCAAGTATCCCACAGGCATGAGAACTAATAGAGCCACCGAGTCAGGATACTGGAAGGCCACCGGAAAAGACAAGGAGATTTTCAAAGGGAAAGGCAACCTCGTGGGGATGAAGAAGACCCTCGTCTTCTACAGAGGGAGGGCTCCGAAGGGAGAGAAGACCAATTGGGTTATGCACGAGTTCAGATTGGAAGGCAAATTCGCAACCTACAATCTCCCAAAAGCTGCCAGGGTACGAAAATCGGGCACCTTTTTGCTGCTTTTTCCATGATTTTCTTGATTCAGAGGGACGAATACGGACGATTTTGAATCATGCGATTTTTCATCAATTATCGTCTCTTGCTTTGTTGCTTTCTGGAAAGCGGCTTTTGTGTTGGTTTGGGAGTCCCTTTCACGTGGTCCTTCAATTCAATCAATGGCCTTTTTTGCTTTATTCAGATCAATTGTCAATACAGAATCTCAGTGTGTTAATTAATTTGCAGGATGAGTGGGTTGTGAGCAAAGTATTCCACAAGAACACGGACATCAAGAAGAGCCCAATTCCAGGCCTTTTGAGGATCAACTCTCTGGGTGACGACTTGCTTGACTGTTCCTCTCTCCCACCTCTCATGGATCCTTCTCACACCAATTCTCACGCCCACACCCACAAGCACCCTCCCTATACCTCTGACCATGACTTCAAAGGCACCATCCCACCCCCTCCGTTAATCTCACCCAATTCCAGACCATCCGACGGCTATTATCTCCCCGACTTCTCCTTCGTCAACAACAATCAGCAGATTCCGATGAAGCCACAAGACCACAAGACCTATGACATGACCACCCACAATAATTACACCCCCAACCCCAATCAACCCAATTTCCCCAATCCCCAAATCCAAATCCAGAATAACCAGATTTTCTGCTTTCAACAGGATCCTCCTATTTATGTTGCACCTAATAACAATGATGATGGCACATTAATTAGGCTGGAGAAGCAGTGCAAGATGGAGCAGTTGTCGTCTACCAATCACTCTGTGGTGAGCGCGTCGCAGGACACGGGGGGGCTCAGCAACGACAGAAACACCGATACTTCTTCGGTCGTTTCGAAGCTGGACATGAGAATAAGGAACAAGTTTTACGATGATCTTGAGGGTCCCTCGGTTGGACCCCTTTCGGATTTGGAATGCCTCTGGGATGACTACTGATCCCACAATCATCATCCATCACGTGTGAAGAGACACAAGAGAGATCAAAAGCAAGTTTTACTTCTAGCTAGCTAGGATCATTGCCATGCATAGTTGCATACTATATTAAGTACAATATTTTCAGTTTTTTAAACAGTACTCTTTTTAGACGCATTTATCATATATATATATCGGACAGCAGGAAAGTCCATGGATATACAAGTATACTGTATAGACTTCTGATATCCTGGCCTTTTCTGGTTCAAGGTAGATTTCCTTCCATAGATCATACCAAAGGGCTTGGTGATGAACAACTCATGTACATCTTTATTCTTTTGTTGCTATATTAGTTGGTTTGTTTTTATTCTTTTATTCTTTTTTTTTTTGGCTTACATATAAATTGCTTTGGCTTATTAAGTTCATCGATCTCTGTACATGATTCAAGTTTTGCGGTGTATTGACGTTCTTGAATGAATCCTTCAGACTAGTTATTCAATTTTGTCTTGTTGATATTCCAAGCATATATATAATTATGTAGAGTTTTGGGCCATGGCATATTCGTTTCAAGCCCTTCAGTTCTCTCGCTTGATATTCTATGTGCTGTCGTGTGTATATATATATATATATATACATATATATATGGGGAAGCATTAATTCCCATTAAAATTTCGCAATTTATTTCAAACTTGAGAATAGAAAATTTCTACTTGGGCGTCCAATGTGTCCAATTAGCAGTGCCTCCCACCAAGGCATGACTATATCCCTTTGAAATTTTTAAGTCTTCACCAATGCAATATATATATATATATATATATACACAAAGTACATATATAGCTGTATTTTGTTACTAGCAGCCTTGAGCAATTAATTTCACATTATTAATTAACGTATACAAGTATTAAAAAAGAACTATGACTCTTATTATTTAAATTATATATAACTGAATAACGGTGCTAATTAATTGGATTAATTATAATTAACAGCGAAATATTAACTACAATTTAATTAATTAATGGAAAAGCATATATATATATATATATGAGTAATATTTAGCTAGCTAGAGACTGGAATCTGATCAGTGAGCAGTGAGCACCGTTAAATCAGGTTGATGAAGCACGTGAATAATTCCCTGAATCCGTGCAAAAGATGCCTCTGTGAAGAGTATTTGCAGAATATATTAAAAGGGATTTCAAGCTAATATTCTAAAACTGTGAAAAAACAACAATAATGGTATAGGTTTTTCTTGCTGGCATGCAGCACCCTGAATCTTGTGTCCAAAGGAAAACCTAGTCATCACATGCCTACCTCCAACATATTCTATGATTGAGCTCTAACTCTGTGCTGCCATTTTATGACATTTGTACAGAACATATTTACGTATAATACATATACATGCCTTGTACTCCTTGCTCAAGCCACCTATATATCTAGCTAACTGTCTAGCTAGTTTCATATATTTGCATCCCCAATATTATGTGTGCACTTTAATGTATAGCTGTCGTTTGGTAATAATTGAGGCTGAAAGGATAAGATCGTAGGAGATGGATAAAGAACAGAAATACATGTGAATGAGAGGAGAAATAAAAGAGAAAAGGAGAGATAGATTCAGAAGCAAAGGGAGGGGAGGAAAAGGGGTTAAAAGAGATGGCCGGGGATAGGGATAACTGATAAGGGTATCGGTTATTGAAAGAGAAAAAAAAAGGTTCATGTGAGTTTTCGAGTCATTTGATTCAAATGAAAACAAAAATAAGGGGGGAAAAAGCTTAAAAGACTACTCATTTATTTCCATTGAAAGCAAAGCGTTCGTTCATAGGGGTTTTATGCTTGCGGGCAACTTAACCGACCCTTTTTTGGGGTATATATGCCTTCTTGGCTTCTTGTGTTTTAATTTGTTGTAATCTCTATCCATGGAGGAAAATGAGTACAAGAATGGAAAGGTTAAATAGAAAGTGGTTTATGGGAAGCAAAGGGAAGAACACAAACACTATTCATTCATTTCTTTAAAGAGAGAGAGAGAGAAGTGAGGAAGAAAATTTTGGAAGGAAGCGAATATGCTTGTTTGTGAATCACAAAACCCTGATTTGTTGCATGAAAACATGGGGCTGTGGGGCTCTCCACCCACCAATGAGAACCCTCCAACCACGAATTTTCAATCACTGTCCCAATGAAAACGATACAGATCATAAGTACAATATATTTTGGTAAGCTTTTGTCCTCTCAATATCTTTTTTAATTATTAGATTACTTTAAATTTTATCTAAAATATATTTTAATTATTATACATATAAATGATCTAATTATAAAAAAAATTTAACTTTTCAAAAAATTGAATTCTCTGTATACAAGACCTTCACATTTATACCAATTCATTTTATTAATTATATATATATATATATATATATATATAAAATAATCGCTTGCTACCCTCATCTTATGTCACCTTAAGATTCCATTTCCACTGCATCTGCCCCGTCTCACGCCCTAATTGATTAGCCTTCATTTCATATACACCGTTTTAATTACCTTCTTTATTTTTCATAAATAAATTTGTTGATTTTTTTTTCAAGTAAATAAACCTCACAGAGATCAACGTATTTGAATTTCTAAGTCAAATTGTGGGCGAGCAAATAATAATGGGGCGAGCAAATAATAATGGAATATCCTATGAGTAATTTATGGTAAATAATTAGATGAATTTATCAGTGTTAAGATAATCGGATCGAACTGATTATTTCAATTAAAAAACTAATTATTCAGTCTAATTTGAATAAATGAACTGATGAGTGTTTAAACAGATGAAAAATCGGTTGAACTAGTAAAATCGAACAATTCTACTAGTTCAACTGGTTTTTTTTTTAAATTTTTATTGAATATTATTATGTATTTTTAAAAAATTTTTAAAAATTTAAACTATTAGAAAAAGATCTATGAATAATATATATATATATATCCATAATATGGGTATACATAGACTCGGTTCGGTTTTGAGCATAAACCAAATCGAACTGACCTAGTCGGTTTATTAAAAAATTGGACCATTCAGTTCTAATTTTAAGGGCAGTGTGATTCAATTTTTGTTGGGTGATTTGGTTTGATTTTGGTGGTTTGATTTATAATAATTTATGTTTTTCATTTCAATGAAATATATATAAATTAATTAAAAGAAAGAGACCAAATTAATTATAAAATATATAAAAAATAATTTTGTTAACATAAAAATATATAAATATAATATTATATTCATACAAAATCTAATTTTTTATATATCAAGTTGGTTCGGTTAAAACTAAATTGACAATTAAACCGATCCAATTAAAATTTATATTTCAAAAATCAATTTATACCTCTTTTTTTATTTTGGTCAATTTGATCAGTTTAATTTAGTTTTCAATACCCCTAATCTATAACATGCGTAAAATATTTTAATATATTTTAAATACAATTAATTTGACTATAATCATATTTCGATTTTTTTAACCATAGTATTTATGTGTTATTTACCTAGCTAGTCTGAAACCAAGATATAAGGGCCATTTAGTATTTAAGAAAGAGTAGGAATGAAAGGAAATAGGAAAATGAAAAGGAAGAGATAATAGAAAAAAGAGAAAGAAAAGGAAAAAAAAACTTGTTTGGTATGCAATAGAAAAGAAAAAAAGATTATTATATTTTTTTAAAGATAATAGAAAATAAATATAAAAGTAATTTACTATTTAACTCTTAACTAACTCCAATAGCCTTCAGCAAGGCCGGTCGACCAACTGTCAGTGCTTGGTAGAAGCCGGTCGATCGGCTGCTGCAAGCCAATCGACCGGCTTGTACAGCCCTCTAGACCGAGCTGTTGTAGGCCTGTCGACCGGCCTGCTGCAGGCGGGCCGACTGTATACTACCAGCCAACCGATCGCCTGGTGCCCCCATGCTGACTCAAAATTGAGAAGGGTTGGATCGTGTTTGTTGGGCGTCATTGTTGTGATTGTGAGCAATTCAAAACCTGAGGAAGAAAGAGGATATTGCAGTCTTGTAGAGTGCTACTATTTAATTTATTATGTGAATGTGTGTGCGAGTACGAGATGACCGAGAATGAAAGTATGAAATAGAAAGTGGGGGAGGATCAGAACGCGAGAGCAGAGTGTGGGTAAATTTGACATTTCTCTTTCTTTTCTCTTTCCATGACCGATTTTCTATTGATAAAGCGATGAAAACTAATATCAAGATTTTGAAAGAAGAGAGAATACCGACTTTTATTTCCTATTATTACAGTGAGCCATACCAAACGATAAAAAAAAGGCACAATAATAAAATATATTTTTTTTCAACAAAAATCAACATACGACCCCATAATGATTGGTTGGGTATGCACCTAGG
Source organism: Biancaea sappan (assembly GCA_037074585.1). Classification (NCBI taxonomy): domain Eukaryota; kingdom Viridiplantae; phylum Streptophyta; class Magnoliopsida; order Fabales; family Fabaceae; genus Biancaea; species Biancaea sappan. Next base: position 60,909,850 of record CM073496.1, read on the forward strand.
CTAAGATGCAATTTAAAGTAGTGCTAATCTTATAATTGTGTGATGTTGATGTGACCATACAGGTTAAAATAATTTATATTTTACTTTATATGATTTAGCATGATTTTTATATAACTTAATGTATTCTAATTTTAAATCATAGTTGAGTTGAATCTCATATTTAAACAAAAATTATTTATTTCTCAAAATAAAATAAAAATAATATTAAATTCTTCATAATAAAAAAAGGGACTTGTAGTGTCACTAGACTTCATATTACTTTGTATATATAGTATTAATTAGAATTTGACATAGGGTTTGATTTTTATATGGTATACTTTCCTGCCGAAATATACTTAAAAATATATGCACGAAAGAAAGGGTTCCTTACCTAATAAGAAAAAAATTATGAATTTGTTTATTGGTTTTCACATGTGAAATGAAAAATTCTTTGGTTTTGGTAATCTCAACTATTTCTTTTAATTGGTAACAACATGTCGATCGGCATACATGTATATATACAGGGATGGATTTACATGTAAGTTATTTTTTGGGGGGGGGGGGGGAATTGCCCCACAAGATTTTTCTTTAAAATTAATATATGTTGGTATTTTATTTATTTTTACAAAAATTTAGATGTTGTCTACACATAATAAATCACAATTATTTATCTTATTAAGAGTATCTCATTCACTTATTTAATTTTTTTTGTCTACACATGATAAATTATAACCACTTATTTTATTAAAAATAGCTCAGCCAATAAGTTTTTTTACATTGAATTTAAAAATTAGTTATATCCCACCTCATGTTTTTTATTTTTCACCCGTAAATATATGTTTTATATTGAAACCGAACCACGTTATATCTTATATATTTTATATTATTTTTTATCTCTTATATATATTTATAATATTTTTTATATAAAAATTTTTATAAACTTTCTTGTCCCCACTAGCCACAAGATTTTTTTTTAAAATTAATATATGTGGTATTTTATTTATTTTTACAAAAATTTAGATGTTGTCTCCATATAATAAATCACAATTATTTATCTTATTAAGAGTATCTCATTCACTTATTTAATTTTTTTTGTCTACACATGATAAATTATAACCACTTATTTTATTAAGAATACTTCAGCCAATAAGTTTTTTTACATTGAATTTAAAAATTAGTTATATCCCACCTCATGTTTTTTATTTTTTACCCGTAAATATATGTTTTATATTGAAACCGAACCACGTTATATCTTATATATTTTATATTATTTTTTATCTCTTATATATATTTATAATATTTTTTATATAAAAATTTTTATAAACTTTCTTGTCCCCACTAGCTAAACTTTCTGGGTATATATATATATGTAGCATGCTGCCGAAAACACTTGTGCGTGTAAACATAAAATTCTAGATCTAGTTTCTTAAACCATGACCCTGTCCATACATATGTATTAGATTTAGTGTATCTGTTAATTTATTTATAGTCTCATAAAATTAAATCCAGTCTCAAAGAGTCGCATGAACTGCATCTATCCAAGGACTACACAAAATAAAATTATATCTTTCACATACTGTATTCTTTTAAAATATATTTAAAAATTAATTATCTTTGTTCTAATCTCACTTTCGTCTTTCCTGTACTGACTTGACAATTTAAAATTTCTATTCTAATCCCTATCTTCTCAATTATGATATATATATATATATACACCTTTCTTGAACTACAATATTTTATCAATCTGCTGATTGTAATAGGCCTTCAGTAACTTGAAATGCAATTATATATAAGAGACAGATGCATTATTAAGATCAAGATCTAAGCCAGACAACCTTAAAATAATCTGTCATATATACATAATAATGCCTTAAATAAATTATACTGAAGGTAGCAACCAATGTATATAATATCTACGTGGAAACATTACTGATAGATGACAAATGTTAAAGAATGAGCATGATGAATGCAGACGTTGATTTCCAACCTTTTGAATGGATACTAGCTAGTCTTTGCTCAATTATATATATTAAGGTTTGGTCATATGATACATAAATGCATGAATATATTTGGAAGAAGTGCTCAATCAAATGGGGCCAATTGAATTATAACCTCATACATATATATATATATATATATATATAATAAACTCAAATATTGGGACACGTTAATATATTCCATTCGATATATGGATGATTATGCAAACTCGTTCTACACTTCTATAGAAGCGCATATTAATAATGACATACAATATAATTATTATACCGAAGATTTTGGCTTAGAAACAGATATATATCGAAACCCAGCTATTAATTGGGCTTGCATTATGTTGACTTAATCATCATTATCTATAATTATGATCAAATCTCAAACCTAATCCTCGAGCAGTTGTTTGACAAAGTGGCTAATGTAGCATTCAGGGCAAGTAAGCAAAGCTACATATGATGGCTATATTTTTGGACCAAGGGATCATCATCATATATATATGAGGGCATCAATTATTGATTGTTAGTTCAACTTTAAGGGAGGTTTTAGATCGTAGTATTGTCCATTGTCATCATGCACACGAACACGTAGAGATAAAAACACACACATCAATTAATTAATTAATTATCCGATGTTGGCAACATCAAAGGAATGTTAATTTCCAACCAACTCAGGACTTTGAGAGGGAGCTAAGCACCTAGAAAGCTTGTCGTTTTATTAGATTTTCATCAATTTCTATTTGGCTTGCCTTTCTCCTCATCATAGTTCCTTGTGAAACCTTCTTCGGAGACTATCAAATTCACGTCAAGGGTCAACTAAAACATTTAGTTGATTTCATATTTATAGTCAGTAGGTGGAGGCGAGCCTATGTGAATAGTTGAAAATCATATTGCACCATCATATTTTATAATGTGAATATATACCATCCTTCTCTAACTCTCAAGGAAGGACAAACTACGTAAATAAATAAAAGTTAAATTAATCATTTGGTCCCTATGGTTTAACTCATTTTTTAATTAGGTCCCTATGGTTTTAATTTTTTTAACTGAGTCCCTATAATTACTAAATATTTATAATCTTACTCTTGTTGTTAAACTGCTTTTAACTACAGTTTACGTTATGCTTAAGTGTGTGCCACATGATCTCTCTTAATCATAATCTAATTAATGGGCATCTAACTCAACCCAAAATATTTTTCTTTATCGAACTCAGCCAAACTCAAAGCCCACCAGATTAACTCAACAAAGTCCACTGTTCAAGTCTTCAACTTGACCACAATAACATCATGAACAAACTCCATTAACTAGCATTATCACTATCAAACGTTTCATATAAACGGGTAAACAAATCACTTTTCAATGTCAAAACCTGCCCACATAGATAGTATATTTGGGGAGGACAAGGGTATTGAAATAGCAAAAATAAGCAAAAGCAGCCTCCTTAATCAAGTTAAAATCCTAAATTACTAGTCAAAATTTACAAATATCAAGTTGCAATGTAAAACCACATGTTGTCAAAAGGTAAGCAAGTTATTTCTAGATGGGTGAGTTTATTATAAATAAAGCAGAGGGAGTGTGAGTGGGCAGTAAGGAAGAATATTTTGTCAGAATGCATTAGAGAGCATTTGCTCTGTAGTGTGGGCAGAACACCTTTAGCAAGATATTCTATAGGAGCTGAGGCTTTGGGGAGGGGTTATTATTAGATTTTTCATATGGACTACCATAAATCATATTTATCTATACATATATTTATTTATATGTATTATCCAGTTTTAATAATAAGTTAATTATAAATTCTTTTATAAATTAAACAATCCTTATTGAATTGAAACTGGGCCTTGTGTGAGCTGACTAATGATGGGAAAGTCAGCCCATTAGGGTTTTACAAGGAAGGATCTCTACTCTCTGCCTATATATGTGGTGTAGCAGTCCCATTGAAGCACACCCTCTGAAAAACATATTAGGCTAACAGAGCAGTTTTACTCTCCTTAGTTATTCTATTTTCTTGTCTTTAATTTTATTTATACCCAATTATCAATTACTATCAAGAGTTCTGTTACTATCCCAGGTACGCATATTTTTTTGTTATTATTCATATATGCTATAGGACTATCTGCAATATATTTTTGTATATAGGAATTGTTTATAAATTCCTACAATTGGTATCAGAGGCAGGTTAAGCAGATTGTTCTATGGTTATATGAAATTAAAATCATATGACGATTATGATATTCATTCATATTGTGATTTGGGAAAATTGCTTTGTTTGTGTTTGGTTCATATTAACATAACCGTTGATATCTGTATATATGTGATTATACATGATTGAAGCAAATTTATCTGTATTGACATGATTCAATGATATGTGATTTTGTTTTAAAGCCCCAAAATTGAAAGCCTCACCTTTGAGGCTAATTGAATTCACGTCGAATTACGTCAATGGTTAATCTCTATATATATATATATATATATATATATATATATTATGTGGATTAGAATTCCGTTGGTTAGCATCACAAATTTGGAAATTTGGCCTGAAAATTTTATGTAGATTGTGGTAATTGATGGGGAATCCCAAATTTGATAGATTCACGAATTTAATTTTGATTTTAGTAATCCCATGTATTTCCTTTTATATCTCAATTAATTGTGAATGCACTCATGCGTAATTAACGTAATCAGTGTGTGTAATTCTTTATATTTGGGGGTTTGGGGTTTTCAATCAAGAAAAACACCGTTATTGTCTGCACCACGTCAAATTCTTATCAACCACAATCCTTATGTTTTTACAGCCACTCAAATTAGGCATATGGATTATAAATCTAGATTCCCAAAGTATCACTTTTGGGTTAAAAAATAAATAAATAAATAAAAGATGGTAAAAATAAATTAAAAAAAAAAGGGACGCACCTTGCAGTATATGGAGAAGAACAATTCAGAAAGATTGGAATATATATATATATATATATATATATATATGAAATTTGGAATTACAGGTTGAATCATATATATTGATTACATTAAAAGGTGAAATTATACTGATTCAACTAAACTTGATTCAATTTGTTATAAATTGGGATTACCTTTGTCACATCCCAAATTTGAGCATGTGAGTAACTTCGTAAACTCAAGAGTATACCTCAATGGTATCCCATAAAATCTCTGATTAATACTAATGCATAACATAATTTTACAAGAAAGATATTTATACATATAAAAAGTTTAGCATAGTAAAATAGAAACACAAGTCAAATATCATATAATATGATACAACTTTCCAAACCTAGGTGACCTATAGAGATTACAGAGCATTCCTAAGCTTTTGGATTTATAAGCCCTCCAGATAAAAAGTATCCTCGAGGAATACTAATTCTCCTGCGGATTTTCTTCGTTGACATCCACTGTATCTAAAAAAAATGTTCATGGAGAGTGTGAGTTCATCAAAACTCAGTGACTAAATGACTGTGTAATAATAAATATATCACAAGTACAAATACCAGAATCATAATCACAATAACAACAATTATTTTGATATTCAGAGTTTCTATACCTCTGTATTGAATGTTCAAGAATTCAGTCTCCACTTATAATCAATCATTACATGCATTGGTATCTTGGGAAATAAAGCCCTCAACCATTCCATGTGTAAAATTTCATGCATTGGTATCTTGGATCAAGCCCTCAACCATTCCATGTGTATAATTCCATGCATTGGTTTCTTGGGTCAAGCCCTCAACCATTCCATGTGTATTATATACTCAATTCATAATAATCTTAAATCAACAATAGATTTCATTATCTAGCAATCATCAATAAATATAGAATCTAATTGCGATATAAGATGGAGTTTATATTGTACTTGGAATAAAAGTAAATAAAGTCGGTTAGCAAGGTCATCCACTCACATAGATTCCGTATCCCAGTCACTTTTCCGAGTTGCTACAAAGAAGAGTACGTAGCTGGATTTCAGGTTCCGCTACGGAGATTTTCATAAAGATCAGATATAGAAAGTCAGGGTTGCTTTTGTACAAAAATACTATTCATACGTATAATAACTATTCATACATACGGTCACTATTCATACATACGATTACTATTCATACATACAGTCACTATTCATACATACGGTCACTATTCACACGTACGGTTACTATTTACATGTACATGTACTATTTATACATACGAATACTATTCATACCAGAAATAGAGAATACAATCTGTAAAAGAGTACACCAGGTAAGTTTTCAGGAAAGAGTGGAGAGTCCCAATGGACACACTTAAGAACCATGTCTTTCCTTAGCCAGAACTTTCCTAGACATGTATTCTTCACAGTTTACATTCTATTTCGGTAATCAGAGAATCAAAACAACATATAGGTAGCTAAGGACAGTTTTTCTGATGTAGAAGATCAGCCAAAGCCGCAACCACAGAGCATACTTAAGAAAATAACTTTTAAAATCTGAATGCCATAGACAAGGGGCATAATATTCTTACCTTGGATCTAGGCTAAGGAAGAAAGACCTAGAATCTCATAGCCCAAACGCCGGAACAAGAGAAGTTTTGAGGAGAGGAGAGAAGAGAAACTGAAGGTGTGAGTTTTGAAGTGAAATGGAAGGACCTATTTATAGGAGAAGTTATGGTACTATTTATTACTATTCCATCTACCGTTCTCCTTTACTATTTCATCTACCAGTTTCACTTACCAGTTTTCATCTACCAGTCTCACTTACCAGTTTTCATCTACCAGTCTCACTTACCAGTTTTCATCTACTAGTTTCACTTACCAGTTTTCATTTACCAGTCTCACTTTCAACTATTCATTCTAGATTCCACTTTTGAACTGTATTTTTACTTAATGGGATTAATTCCATATCGTATCATCCATTATATCCCACAATTTATAGAATCTAAAAATAAAAATTTGTATTTTCAACAATATGCACAAACGAGTATACAAAAATTAAACCGATAAGGAATTTATTTTCTCCAAAATAAATTTATCGTAATTCTTGAATACTTATAACTAAAAAAAAATATAATGGGTATTACAACCTTGAATTACATGATTGTGTTTTGCGGATATTTCGTAATCACGTAATTCTGTTGGTTATAAATTGCATATATTGGGTATAAATTGAGATTACATTGTCAATTATTGTGATATATATATATATATATATGTTATATATTTTAGTGATATATGTGATTTAGTGATTACATGGATGTAATCGAATTTGTAATTTATATATTTGAGATTTTTTCAATTATATTAATTGACGTATTTTTTCCAATTATAAATTATATTAAGAGATTGAATTTTTTTTTGTGTTGATATATGTGTAATCAAATATATATGATATTAATTGTTTCATGACAATATTTTGAGATCATTTGATTATTATTGTGAATTATTATCACGGTAACCAATTCAATCACGTGATTACATAATCACTATATATATTTGGAATTAGGGATTGTAGTCAATTATGTATATATATGAGATTGAATTTGTTTATCTCAATTATATATGTATGTCTAAGTAATTTTGATCATGAGTATATTGATCAGAATTTTGAATTTTCTTGTGAATTTTGGGACTGAATCTGTCAAGAATTCTATTTGAATATTACACTCTCTAAAAATTCAACCCGAAAATTTTTTATATAAATTTTGAATATTATTATCTGTTAAATATCTCTTATACTCTATCCTGGAGCACCGTTTGTATATTTTAACTTTTTTAGAGACAATTTGCATTTATTTAATTATTTATATTTTATTGTAAATTGTTTCTAAATATTATGCCAAATTATTTTGGATATCCAAAGATGCTATTTGAATAATTTTGTAAGGTTGTGAACTCGCCTATCGCGAGTCCAATCTTTGGTGTTATTTTTGCATATATATATTCTTTATTTTTTTTTTCAAAATAATTATGGCTTGAAAAAAAGGGGAAAATAGCAATTATGATGACCATAAATAATTTTTTTTGAAATACCATTAGTGTACACTCCTTATCAGAGTAACATTAATGTGTATTTCTTGTGGTAAATAATTTTTTTTGAGTATTTCCTTTTGATATTTTGTAATATAAAAGGATTGCGAAATCACCTCAGTTACACATTACTGATCTGTTACTCTATATCATGTGTACTATAATTGTCACGACCCAATTTCTAGGCACATGACCGGCACAATGATGAATATCCCATCACTGTAAGCCTTTCGATAAATTCTTCCCACAAGTAAAATTATTAGTCATTATCTCTATATTCTTGAAATATCATTCTTTAATAAATACCAAGAAAATACATCAAATTTTCTTAATTAAAAATAATAGATCCTCAGTACAAAATATATTATCATACTGAAATACAAGCCAAATACCAATCCCCTTACCTAGATGTCCTAGACGGTTACAGAGCAACATACTGTATAACAAAAGAAGGGCCTACCCGACAGCGGGAAGGTCCAACGTGATCTACTCCTCTAGCGGATGTTCTTCGACGGCAACCTGATCTAAACAAAAAGTTTGTACAGAGAGTGTGAGCTTTTAAACTCAGTGAGCAAATCGGCCTTGCGTTAATAAAATTCAAATACATCACCAGTCATGCAAGCATATTCGAAGGTTCAAGCTCAACCAATAAACATAGTTAGAAATTTCATACAATAAGACAAAAATTCATCCAATTCAACAAACGTTACTAGTACTCGTCAATGGCAATATATCCCGGAGAGCGCACACAGGCCAGCTCACCAATTTTGTATTTTTTCGCCATGACGCACAACCTCATCCTCTTAACTAGGGCGCCTCAAGGATTTATCACCAATCCGGGCTATATCCCTACTGAGGGAATCGTTGTCTCCACACTCATTGGTCAAGACACCCTTTAACCCGGGTTTTCCGCCTTGCCGTGAGAGGGGGTACTGTACCGCTCAATCACAATCAATAGTACAACAGTTCATATCATAATCAGAAGTACAATATAATACTCATCCATATAACAGGTATAGTATATAACTATATGATTCAAATTTCATATCATCATGAGATACTTGCTTCGTCTTATCCATACTTTTGGATTAATTATCTCATTATATTCGTCATTCTGAATCCAATTTCCCCCTATGAATCTTGGGAGTGTCCTACGACATACTTTTTATCACCAGTAATGCTAAAACTCTATTAAAACGGGGTCGTTTCACTCACCTGGATTCCGTACGAGTATCACTTCTCTAAATTGTTACGGACAAGAGTACGCAGGTGAATTTCAGTGTTCCGCTACAGAGATTTTCATGAAAGATTATAGAAAATACGTTAAGATTGTTTTCGTATAAATACTGTTCATACATACGATCACTATTCATACGTACAGGTACTATTCATATCAGAAATACAGAATATAATCTGTAAAAGAGTACACCAGGTAAGTTCCCAGGAAAGAGTGGAGGGTCACACTGGACACACTTAAAAACCAGGTCTTTCCTTAGCCAGAACTTTCCTAGACATGTATTCTTCACAGTTTACATTCTATTTCGGTAATCAGAGAATCAAAATAACACAAAATCCGCTAAGGACAATTTTTCTGATGTGGAAGATCAGCCAAAGCCGCAACCACAGAGCATACTTAAGAAAATAACTTCTAGAATTTGAAAGAGATAAAAAGAGCATAGTATCCTTACCTAAGCAAAAGGAAAAGCCCAAAATCTCAGAGGTCTAGCGTCGGACCAAGAAATCTTAAGGAGAGAAGAAGAGAAGTTGAAGGTGTGATTTTGAAAGTGAAATGGAAGGGTCTATTTATAGGAAAATTTAAGGGTACTATTCCATCTACCCGTCTCACCTACCAATTTCACTTACTAGTCTCATCTACTAGTTTAACTTATTAGTCTCATCTACCAATTTCACTTACTAGTCTCATCTACTAGTTTCACTTATTAGTCTCATCTACCAATTTCATTTACTAGTCTCATCTACTAGTTTCACTTATTAGTCTCATCTACTAGTCTCACTTACTAGTCTCATCTACTAGTATAATCAATTTGCTAATTTAGTTTCCTTTTAATTTAGTCCCTCAAGGAATTCTCTTATAAAAAATGTTGTTTTCTCCTACAAATTTCTTTCTAATTTTCTCTTATGATCAAACCACATCTAGTACTTGATATTTTGATTGTACAGATGAATAGTACCATATGCGTAAATAGTATTATATGGGTGAATAGTATTGTACACTGAAATAGTAATAGTAGTTTGTAAACACGCATTTATATTTTATTTTTCATGGGTATTACAATAATATGCTTTAATCTTGTATCAATAATTGATCTGAAATTTACTAACATTGGATTGCATATTTCTCTTAATTAATCATGCTTTTTCATATTCATTATTCTTTATGTGAAATATAAGCTTTAACGTGTATGATCTACTTCCCTATCGGATACTATTTCTGCATCGTTAAAGCTTATGTTTCTTGATATGTGCTATAATTATAGTTGTTGTTTTAGCCTTAATGATTATTATATTTTAATAATTGACTATTGCTATACAAGTGGGAGAATTGTTAAATTATATATATATATATCATATGTGGATTAGCATTACTAAATTATTAAAATATTTTTTAAATCATTAATATATCAACTATATTAATTGTGTTTTATAATATAACATTTTAATTAATTCAATGAATATTGTAATTGAATTGAATCTAATTTGATTTATATTTCTCATAATTCTTGGTGGCTCTTTTGACCTATAGCTTCACTAAATAGTTGTTAAGACAACATTCTTAAATGGTGATTATTCAAATGATGTGTACATGGATCAACCTGATATATTTTTTCAAAAATATGGTCAAAACCATATAGTATGCAAATTAAGAGATCCATATACGTTTTCAAATTGGCCTTGAGGCAACGGTACCTAAAATTTCACTATGTTGTCACTTTGATCAACTTAAGGAGAATATGTGTCTGATTAGTGTTTTTATATGATGACTAATGGGAGTAAGTTTGCAATTTTAAATATTGTACTTTTAGTTTTTTGGCCTGAAATTTTATGAGTATTCCTTACTCTCTGCTAGTGGCACTTTAGTTTCATATTCTCCCTGTTGATGTGCTATAGTCAAGGAATTAATTTTTTATCTTTACATGAATTGAATAATTTCATCTGGCATGATATGTATTTATTTATTTTTTTTAATATAAATGCTAATTATTTGTATAACTGTAACCTCACCTATCGTGGGTACAATTATACAAATTTTGTGAATTGAATGTTTTTTTTAATCATTATTTTATTACATTAATAATAATTATACCCTATCGGTGTGTTATCATTAATGTAATTTGTTGTACAATGCACTGTTAGTTTTATGCTTATATCAATTATCTTTCGAATACCCTATCGGTATTAGAAACTTTGGTGATATAAGATTTGTGCTTTATAATTATTACATTTCTCATTCATTATAGTTTGGGACCTTTAGGCTGGACCATCATAAGTAAGAAAATTTTTTCTAAAGGGCATGATTGACTGTGTATAAAGAACTATTTAATTCTCTTATTGCATGATTACATCGTGTAAATTAAATGTTCCTTTTTGTTGTTATAATGTCAGCCATTTTTGTCTATGCTTGACTTCTGTCAAGACTTTGAATATGACCATTTTTGAGGACTTAAAATAAAATAATCTCTGGACCTCTATTTGGCTATCACTAATATGGACTTGGCTTTGAGAAAAGAAGAGCTTGGTGCTCTTACTGCCTCGTCCACTGCTGTTTAAAAGGCTTCTTGTGAAAAATGAGAACACTCAAACATAGTATGTCTCACAGTGTTGAAATACACTATGAACAAGTCAATTAGATAGACCATTCCAGAGAGCAAAAAGGTCTCGAATGCTTCCGCTGATTAATGTACGCTCAATTTTGTACTCATCCCGATATTGTTTTTGCTATTAATGCTTTAGGGATTTATTTGAGCAACCCAGATTTAGGTCATTTAAAGCCGTGAAAAGGTCATAAGAAATTTACAGGGAACCAAAGATCATGTGTTGACCTATAAGAAGTCTGATCAACTTCAAGTCATTAATTATTCTGATTCTTATTTAGCATGGTTGCCCTGAAGATCGAAAGTCTACTTCCGGCTCTATCTTTATGATGACATGAGTAGCTATCTCTTGGAAGAGTGTTAAATAGACTCTTACAGCTACTTTTACCATGTAGGCAGAGTATGTCGCTTGCTATGAGGCTATTTGTCAAGCCATGTGGCTGAAAATATTAATCTTTGGCTTTCATATTGTTGAAAGCATTTCTAAGCCACTTGTGATATATTGCGACAATACTGCTACTGTGCTTTTCTCTCAAAACAACAGAAGCTCTTCTCAATCAAAGTACTTTGATATTAAATATCTGTTTGTTAGAGAAAATATTCTGGAGTTTCAGACTCGTATTGAGCACTTTGTTACAGAGAACATATTAGCATATCTACTAACTAAAGATTAACTATTAGAGCTCCTCAGAATCATGTAGCTCATTTGGGTTTAGTTAAGTCTTTTGATGTTTTGGGTTAGTGGGAGTCTGAAATTTAATATTTACTTAGTGTCATTCTTATGAGATATGTTTGTGATGACATCACTTATACTATCATATCTCTTAGAGCATTTTCAGATGCTTGGACCATTGGTCAGGATTGCACAAGGATCACATCCTTGTAATGTATGTTCTGACACCAGTTTCACATATTATTCAAATCTTTTGTTGAGGATCTTGACATGTAAGATGTCAGTGCCCCTATCGGACATGATTTTTGCATTGTCAAATACTTATTGCCTCTTGATTTGATTTGAGGATTGTTAATTTATAATGACAATTCATAATTGACATGTCTATTTTGTTGTATTATTAAATCTGGAAATTATTTATCCTTTAAACTAATAATTTATGTTGTCCAAGTGGGAGATTGTTAGATTTTTCATATGGACTACCATAAATCATATTTATCTATACATATATTGTCACATCCCAAATTTGAGCATGTGAGTAACTTCGTAAACTTAAGAGTATACCTCAATGGTATCCCAAAAATCTCTGATTAATACTGTAATATCCCAAGAATTTATATGAATATTTAAAGCCTATTTTGAAGTTTAGTGAAAAATTTAATTACGTGAAAAATTTTCTTTTTGAATTAGTGAAGAAAATGTGAGAATAGAAATTTTTATTTTTAATTTAGGAAATTTTTACAAATTCTCAAGGACTAAAGTGAAAAGAAAAGAAAGTATAGAGGACTTTTGAAAAATGACCAAGTAGGAACCCGAGAAGAAAAATAGAGTTTATGGGAATGAATTATGAGTCCGGTACCGAAAAGATGATAGATTCGAGGTTAAAGTGGAGTTTGAGACATCGAGAGGGATTAAAGTGAACAAATCTTATAAGCTAATGTGGCTATGAGCGATTTTATCGAAAAAGAAATTGGTGGGGCCCACGCGTATACACTTCTCCTTATTCTTTTCTTTTTCTCATTCTCCCTCCCGTAGCTTCACTTTCTCTCTCTCTCGATTATGCTTGCAAAGGAATTTCTTCATCAATCATTCATGCAATTTTTGCTTTGGGAAGGAAGCTATGAAAGTTAGGATGATTGGTAAGTTGATGTTCTTCTTCTTCTTCCTCTTATTACAAGATCAAATCCTTGGTTATTATTTTTGCAAAATTTTTGTAGAATATTTTAATGGATGAATTTAAGTGTGGATGTTAATCTAAAACATTCCTAGGTGGTTTATGATGTTATTAGAACAAGAAATTTGGAGAAAACTATGAAAAATTCGTAGAATTTGGATATTTGAAAAAGTTAGTGTTCTTGATGAAAATTTGAGATTTGAGCTTGGATTGTTGGTAGAAATTGGGGGTTTTGGTGTTAAAACACTCCTTAGACATTAAGGATGAAAACCCATGGAAGAAATCAAAAGAAATGTTGTTTTAGATATGATTTTTGGATTTTTGGATGAAGAACACGAAGAACATCGAAAATTTTCCCCAGAATTACTGTTCACCGAGAAAATTTTTCCAGATTTTCTCGTTACTGTAGCATCAGTTTTTTTTTTTTATATCGTTGAAAAACTCTTTGAGTCTAGTTTCCAATGGTATAAGTTTCATCTGGATATTCATTACCAGTTAGGAGTTATGATTTGAGAAGTGGATGAAGGTCGAGAGTAGTGGTAGGAAATTTCTCTATTTCGTAACCCTGATGGTTTTTATCTGGTTACAATAGGAATGGTCAAGTGCAAGGTGGGAGTGCTGAGAGCATGAAATCCAGGTGAGTGGGTTAATACTTGCTATGATTAAATATCTTTGTTATTGACTTTTTGCATCATAGTGAAAATATGTTGAATATCCAAATTTGAAGAGAATGATGTGGGATGATGAGACAAACAATTGTGGAACGTGCCAGGTGATGTATATAATTATATTTTCTTATTTTCTCATGAATGAGGTTATATGATGGATTGTGAATGGCATGTGAACTAAGTTGAAATGTATCATACTCTGATTGTTGAGTTCAATCATATGCGGATAGTTGAAGTATGTTATTGTTGAATAATTGTTCTATATTATGGGTTATGTTATATACATGCTATGTTGCTGGAACCACATTGATTATGTTGTGGCTTGAATTGTAAATGACTGAGTTGTGTATGTGGCTCAAGATTATGATTGAGGATGTTTTTATATGTGATTGTGATTGTGTTTGACTGGAAAGGAAAGGCATGGTGGTGCACCCCATGGAGAAATCTATGTGAAGCTATAAGGGTGGAGAATATAAATGGAGCGATAAGGGTGGATGCGGCGGGGGCCGCGGGCAACGATCCAGATTTATTCTGGACGACCCGGTTGGTACGGGAATTGTGTGTGAAATTGATTTCATCGATTGCTGTTGTGAATTTTGAATTTTGTTGAAATGCATTTGATTCACTTGGATATTGTTGTGAAGTATTATGAATAATATTATATCATATGATGATCGATCTACGTATGATTGCTGCATGTTATCATTATGATGCATGATTTTTATTTTGTCATAGTATTGTGTTATCTACTCACTGGGCACGTGGTTTGCTCATACCCCTCTTATTGATATTTTTTTTCAGAGTTGACAGCTGAAGATAAATATCGGAACAAGGAATTATGGATCCTTAGTCCATAATTACCTTTTCATTTGTTCACGATAAAGGTATAATAGTTAAGTTTTATTCTAAGTTGTATAAATCTAGAAATCTCTGTAATCGGGTAGGTTCATTCAGTGATGTAATGTGAGTAATTGTAGTATGTATACAGAACTCGTTTTGGTTGCATGAAAAAGAATTGTATGATTTTTTTTAAGAGAAAGATAGGCTTACGGAGGTGAAATGAAATTCACTTTCCGTGCCGGTCACGTGCTCAAATTTTGGGACGTGACAAATACTAATGCATAACATAATTTTTCAAGAAAGATATTTATACATATAAAAAGTTCAGCATAGTGAAACAGAAACACAAGTCAAATATCATACAATATGATACAACTTTCCAAGCCTAGGTGACCTATAGAGATTACAGAGCATTCCTAAGCTTTTGGATTTATAAGCCCTCCAGATAAAAAGTATCCTCGAGGAATACTAATTCTCCTGCGGATTTTCTTCGTTGACATCCACTGTATCTAAAAAAAATGTTCATGGAGAGTATGAGTTCATCAAAACTCAGTGACTAAATGACTGTGCAATAATAAATATATCACAAGTACAAATACCAGAATCATAATCACAATAACAACAATTATTTTGATATTCAGGGTTTCTATACCTCTGTATTGAATGTTCAAGAATTCAGTCTCCACTTATAATCAATCATTACATGCATTGGTATCTTGGGAAATAAAGCCCTCAACCATTCCATGTGTAAAATTTCATGCATTGGTATCTTGGATCAAGCCCTCAACCATTGCATGTGTATAATTCCATGCATTGGTATCTTGGGTCAAGCCCTCAACCATTCCATGTGTATTATATACTCAATTCATAATAATCTTAAATCAACAATAGATTTCATTATCTAGCAATCATCAATAAATATAGAATCTAATTGCGATATGAGATGGAGTTTATATTGTACTTGGAATAAAAGTAAATAAAGTCGGTTAGCAAGGTCATCCACTCACATAGATTCCGTATCCCAGTCACTTTTCCGAGTTGCTACAAAGAAGAGTACGTAGCTGGATTTCAGGTTCCGCTACGAAGATTTTCATAAAGATCAGATATAGAAAGTCAGGGTTGCTTTTGTACAAAAATACTATTCATACGTATAATCACTATTCATACGTATAATCACTATTCATACGTACGGTCACTATTCACACATACGGTTACTATTCACATGTACAGGTACTATTCATACATATGAATACTATTCATACGTACGGTCACTATTCACACGTATGACTACTATTCACATGTACGGGTACTATTCATACATACGAATACTATTCATACCAGAAATAGAGAATACAATCTGTAAAAGAGTACACCAGGTAAGTTCCCAGGAAAGAGTGGAGAGTCCCAATGGACACACTTAAGAACCATGTCTTTCCTTAGCAAGAACTTTCCTAGACATGTATTCTTCACAGTTTACATTCTATTTCGGTAATCAGAGAATCAAAACAACATATAGGTAGGTAAGGACAGTTTTTCTGATGTGGAAGATCAGCCAAAGCCGCAACCACAGAGCATACTTAAGAAAATAACTTTTAAAAATCTGAATGGCATAGAAAAGGGGCATAGTATTCTTACCTTAGATCTAGGTTAAGGAAGAAAGACCTAGAATCTTAGAGCCCAAACGCCGGAACAAGAGAAGTTTTGAGGAGAGTAGAGAAGAGAAACTGAAGGTGTGAGTTTTGAAGTGAAATGGAAGGACCTATTTATAGCAGAAGTTATGGTACTATTTACTAATATTCCATGTACCGTTCTCCTTTACTATTTCATCTACCAGTCTCACTTACCAGTTTTCATCTACCAGTCTCACTTACCAGTTTTCATCTACCAGTTTCACTTACCAGTTTTCATCTACTAGTCTCACTTTTAACTATTCATTTTAGATTCCACTTTTGAACTGTATTTTTACTTAATGGGATTAATTCCATATCGTATCATCCATTATATCCCACAATTTATAGAATCTAAAAATAAAAATTTGTATTTTCAACAATATGCACAAACGAGTATACAAAAATTAAACCGATAAGGAATTTATTTTCTCCAAAATAAATTTATCGTAATTCTTAAATACTTATAACTTAAAAAAAAATATAATGGGTATTACATATATTTATTTATATGTATTATCTAGTTTTAATAATAAGTTAATTATAAATTCTTTTATAAATTAAACAATCCTTATTGAATTGAAACTGGGCCTTGTGTGAGCTGACTAATGATGGGAAAGTCAGCCCATTAGGATTTCACAAGGAAGGGTCTCTACTCTCTGCCTATATATGTGGTGTAGCAGTTCCATTGAAGCACACCCTCTGAAAAACATATTAGGCTAAGAGAGCAGTTTTACTCTCCTTAGTTATTCTATTTTCTTGTTTTTAATTTTATTTATACCCAATTATCAATTACTATCAAGAGTTCTGTTACTATCCCAGGTACGCATATTTTTTTGTTATTATTCATATACGCTATAGGACTATCTGCAATATATTTTTGTATATAGGAATTGTTTATAAATTCCTACAGTTATACCTTGTAATCCTTTGTTATTTGGTTACTATTATTATCTGGTTTCTGGTTCTTTACAATTGGTTCGACCTGTCAGATAATGCCACCGAGACCAACTGATAAAGGGAACGCCATGGAAGCACGAATAGCCACCATGGAAGCTATGGTTCCGTGGGTAGATAGATTGGAAAAGTCCATGAATGAACTTTAGACAACTCTTTTTGAGATGCAAAAATCGCAACAAGAAATGCAAAAAGAGATGATGGAGAATTTCTAGCATACACAAAAAGGGTTGCAATAATCTCTTTTGATGGAGATTAATAGATTAGAAGGAGAAAGAGTAGAAGTTGAGCAGGAAGCACCATATATGTTTTTTGAGAAGACAAAGGAGACACTAGTACCAAAGGAAAGGCGTTTATCATGGAGTCTTTCCTCTGTGTATTAGTGCGAACCCATTAGCATAAAGGCAAGAACAGTGATTCAACACAGGAAAGCAACATCGATAGATTGCCACTAGTGACGACAGAACAAAGGACGACTACAAAGCTCTTTGATGGCGCTAGAAAGGGGAATGAAGATGGTTCACCTCTTGAGTTAGGGGTGCATAGACAAACCAAGGAGGGCATGGGGTTCATAATTCCCGATGATGGCGGTGAGGAACTCTTCATGCATCAGTTGTCGATCCAATTCGAAGAGTTTTTCACAGTTTGGGTTTCGCAGTCTCAACTTCTTATCGAATCCGATTTTGATGGCCTCCTCAACGTCATCAGTCCCAATGAGTCAGTGGCTCGAAGAGGAAGCAATGAAAAGATAATGGTGAGAGACCTTGAAGCAGAATACTAAGTGCTTAATGGAGAAGAAGATGAAGATGCCTTCTTAAGAACAAGTAATCCGACCTAGCTACATAGGTTTCAGTCAACTATGGGCCCAAGTCTAACAAAAGAGGCCCAATATTTCTGGGAATGTCAGCTATTGAGAAGAGTGGGAATAGGTTGACTTTTATTTCATTTTATTTTTTCCCTATTTTAGTGTAGTGGTCCAAAAAAACTTTAAAAGGAAATTTTTTTAAAAAAATCTATTTAGCCTACTCCAGCCTTGATGACAAGGCTGTTCTTGAGGGGTGGGTATTGATAGGAACCTATATTATATTTCTCTTATTAGGTTAAAGGGTAAGTAAATAATTTCTAGAGGGGTGAGTTTATTATAAATAAAGGAGAGAGAATGTGAGTAGGGAGCAAGGAGGAATATTCTGTCAGAATGCATTAGAGAGCGTCTTGTAATCCTTCGTTATTTGGTTACTATATAATATTATCTGATTTTCGGTTCCTAACAATTGGTGAGCACCCAACTTGAAAAATCGTCCCTTAAAAACTAACTGTTAAGGGGGAAGAACCAATTGCACTTAAGTACTTTACCATACATCCCATATTGCTCAATGTGTGGGACTTAGGCACCCCATAATACCTTAGCTTCTATCAAGGCACTGCCCCTGGATAGCCGACGTCCCGGCGGATGCATTTGGCGTCGCTTCACTCAGTCTTTTCTGTCAACCCCTTCGCCAGTCAACCCTTCCTAGATAGTCCTTTCGAATACATCGACAACTAGACTCTGATACTAATGATAAGCACCTAAACAACTTGGGAAACCCTCTCTTAAAAGCTAATTGTTAAAGGAGAAGAACCAAATTACTTAAGTACTCCACCAAGCATCTCGTACTATTTGATGTGGGATTTAGGCACTATATGATACCTTGGTTCCTATCAGAAGTTTGTTGAGCAAAAAGAGGAATGATAAAAGAAATGAGGTAATTGATGTTTTCAACTACTATTTAGGTCTGGGGATGTAATGTAAAACATGGTTCCTTTTACTAAGAATGAAATATGTGAGCAAAACAGAAGTTAAATGTGAATAATAAAATGCAAAATGGAAGAGGAATTAAGGACGTGTTTGTAAATCAAAGAAACTTGAGGGTTTAGTTGGACACAAATTAAATTAAGTGAAATGATGTGGCAGCCACCTATTCATAGCACAAACAATAGTTAACAGTAATTTAACGGTAAGGATAATATAGTGATAATAGAGATTTAATTAAAAAATTTGAAACTATAAGGACCTACTTAAAAGTTGATATATATATTAACTATAGGGATCAAAAGATTAATTTAACTTTAAATAAATTGATATATATATATATATCTAAAATTATATATAGTCTAAATGCACGTGTCAAATGAGTTAACTTTTAAAAATTATTAATTCAGTACAAATTAATTTTTTTATAAAATTAAATTATATATTTATTTATTTTTAAGAGATTAATTTAATATCAGCGTGTAATGCAAGTTCTTAATATTTATGAATTAAATTGTATAAATTTAAACTTTTAAAATTAATTAAGAATCATTTATTTTGTTAAGTATTAAATTATTAAAATAATTAAAAAGAAAGAAGACAAACAATGAATTTAAACTTGAAACCGGATCACAGTAGAATGATGGCACCAAATATATATATATATATATATGTATGTATGCATAAGTAAGTAAATCGAAAAAAACTTTGAGGATGTAGTTTATTTTTGTTCGAAATTACTGTCCCTTCTTTGCGATCTAAAATATAAAAGAAACTCTATAAATACTAAATGGCGCAGTTTAAATTATACAAGGAAATCACATCAATATTAATTAGGACAAATCACGCAACAACAAAAAATAATATACCCAAATTTCAAAGGTGCCATAACAATGAATCAGACGTACGCATGATAAAAGTAAACAATTAGAAGTTATTGTTAATTTCAATTATCATTAAATAAACAATATGTTAATTACAGAAACATCTTTAAGCAAAATTTTCGAAAATGAATAACATTGGCTCGTTTTTGCTTTTGAAGACATTTTTTAATAATTACTATCGAATTGTTTTTTTGTCGTGATATTAAATCTGAATGTTAATTAGATAATAGTTACTGACAACAAAAATGTGTATGCTTTCTTATTATTATTATTATTATTATTATTACTATTACTATTTTTTGGACTGGCTTTATTATTAGTCACTGTTAGATTTTATTTTATTATCATCTGTGTGTAATGCGTTGGATTGGTTGTCAAATTACACAAACAATTGGGCTCGATTGAACACTTTTTAGCCCATTCCGATCCCACCTGTTAATCAGCTAGCCTTTTTTGTTTTCTAAAATATGTATCTTCCAATACTGTGCGTTTTAGTCCCATTACCCCTTCTGCCTCTCTTGAATCTTCTAGGCAGACGCATTTCACTCGCAGACGGCGTCGGCGTTCTTCCGTTGTAGAAGACGACTGTCTTCCTTACCGCCAAGGTAGCTCTATAAAAACTGTTATGGCCATCTTTTTTGGATACTTCTTGTCTTTGTGGCTGAAGAAATACAAGTCATTGTACTCCTCGTTGCCGATCCTCCATCTCTTTGTTGTATCAGTGATGTTTATGTTTCATAGGACACTCATACAAAACCTAGACAAGTAGCCATGAGAGAACTCGGAAAATATCCAATATATACCATGGTCAAAATTTGACATCGGAAACCCCAGTATCGAAAGGAGTGGTGGAGGAGAAAAGGGATGTACACTTGTCTCTAAAGCAAGTCTTAGTTTCCTTGTTTGTTTGGCGATGTGGTTCTGTTTTCCTCCCTTCAGTTCCTCTGATAGAATGTGTTATAGGAAATTAAAAGGTACAATATAGAGGATTCCGATACTGATCCTTGTATTGGGATATTGAACATAGGGTATGTAAGTCCAGTGAACTGTAAATGAACTGCGATAAGTTTTACAATGTTGGCTGAAGAATAGTGATGGAAGAGTCCATGTTTGTGCTTGTGATTTTCATGCAGTGTTATTTTATATCAACTTTGGCCTCTGTAGGTCACTTCTTGGAAACTGCTTTGGTGTTTATATTCATTGTGTCAGTGTGAGTGCTCTAGTTGCTGAAAAGTCTCATGTCATATGTTGCATCATATTTTGAGTGATATATTTAATGAGTTTTTGGCTTTTGTCAATGCTTGCTTTAGAAATGACTTCCTTACATTTCAGATATGATTGGCAAGTTAATATGCCATTAGAATCTGATATTGAATTAAATCAGGAAGCTTGAAATAAAACTAGATTGGGATTTGAGATAAAATTATCCTTTATGAGGAGGCTGACAAAATATTTTTTACATCAATTTTTTTTTTTTAACTAACTTATCGTCCATGCCGCATACATAATGCCGAGTATAAATTGTTTAGCCTGTTCCATGTGTTCCTGGTAGATAAGAATGATAGGAACATGATCTGCAAAATTATAAAACTTTAAATAGATGAAGATTCTAGAAATGTAGATAAATGCTGTTCTTTCCTATAATAATATTGTGATAAATTGTTTCTAATCTTTTACAAAACAAAAAAAGGTCCTTCTAATTTAACTTTCTGACCATTTCTGGTGATAGGGAAGAGATAGTGACCACTGTTGACATTTTCTGGCTGGAAACTCCTCTCTCCATCCTCTTGTCAATGCCAACATGCATCAGTTAGTATTTCAAGTCAAAGGAGAAGCAGATTCAAAGCCTTCAGCTGCGGAGTCACCAGTCACCCTTTTGATTAAGCACCTGCCTGAAGCTATTCCCCATGAAACCCTTTCTCGACTCCTATCCCATTTTGGTGCTTCCTCTGTTCGTCCTTGTTCCAGTGGAAGGTATTCAATTGCATGTGAATTGAATTTTCTGAAGTGTTTCTGTTTACAACTTAACCACAGAGCATGTGTGTAAAGACTAAACTTCACCATCTGGAACCTCTGCTTCTCCCTTTTCTGGGTGTTTATCTTTAACATGCATAAATGCTATTTAAAAGTTAAAACTCTTATATTTCCTTGGTAAAATCTTCCAATCACCCATAAATATTATTTGTTGGGGTTGATGGCATGGATCAGTTAACAGTCCCTTAGTCAACTATATCCTTTATTCCTTTTTTTTGGCATACATTACTACCAACAAATTACACATAATAGTTGCTTCATTGCTTGATCTAATGCAGGTTGAAAAATTGTGCTTTTGTGGATTTTAAAAATGATATGCTGGCATCTCAAGCACATCGTCAACTTAATGGGTATTTCCTTTGATTCTTATGCTCTTTGTTAAAAAGTATTTGAAAACAGATTAATATACTGATGTATATTTGAAAAGGTAGCGTCAGTTTCAAATAATCATTTATGATTTGCCTGTTATTATTTTTATATGTTTCCAGATTAAGTCACATAAAAAAGAAAATCCATATGAACAAATGGAAATGAGTTTTTTTTTTGTTATGAATATTTGATGGTAAAATCTTTTATAAATTACACATGTTGGCATTCTTATTTCCTTGTGGTTGGTCAGGTTGAGATTTCTTGGTAAAGTCTTGTCGGCAGAGAGAGCTAGTAACCCAACTGAGAGCGGTGAAAAATGCAGTGGATTTCAGCATGGAAAGGATTCTAAATCATCAGTGGTGAAGAATGCTACTACAACAAAACCTGCTAATGAAAATTCTGAATTAGGAGTCCTTCCTTCTGAACCAATTGCTGCGAGACTGGGTGTTGACTACCCATTTCCTCCTCACCTTGAGTATGCTGCTTCTTGTTGCTTTGTAGTCTTCGCTTTTTTGTTGTTTTACTGCAATAGTATGATGTAGGGATACCCATCCACTGCACAGGTGTGCTGGACAACTTGACAATATGTCATCAAGTAAATTAAGAGAAGGGCACAGTATAAAGATCATAGTAGAAAAGATAACAAGATATATGTACTTGTATGTTATTGAAAGGGAAGAATCTTGAATCAATTATAAGGGAACATTCTAAGTATGTAGTATAATAGATGGATAGATTAGCAAGTCTAAAAGTTGAATTTGGTTGGTCAATGTTTTGGAAGTGGAAACCCATTTTGCTTGATGTCTTTTTTCATTGTGAAGGTAAATGTTTTTCTTGAATAGAGGATGACCTTCAACATTGAGCAGTCTATATATTCTCACTTCTATTTTGTGTTTTCTTATTGCATGCAATTCAAGCACAATGAATTAGATGAGGCAGCATGCAAAAAATTTCTAATATATACTTTATTTTTGTTCTTATCTTGTATTTATGTTTTCCAAGAGTTAGATTTCTTGCTATTATTTTTTCCGTTAATTGTTATATTTAGGATGCAAATGCTGGATTAAGTAATTATTAATCGTGCATTACTTGATAAACAAATATATTTAAGATTGTTTAATGTGCATATTATCATGTAACTAGGTTGGTGATTATGGAAAATAACTATTTAACTGGTCATTGCTCTTTGAAATTTGAATTCATCTTTACAGTTTAAGATAATATTGTCTGGTTTCCAGTAGTGTAATGAAATATATTTTGCAGGTATGCTTATCCTCCACCAGATGGAAATATACTGACAAACATTGTTAATGCTCTCATTGCTGTTCCCCGGTTTTACACTCAGGTTGTTCAAATACTAAAAGGGGGTTGAATGAATTCATCGGTTTCTTTTTTCCAGCTTCTGTTACATTTTCTGTGAGCCCTTGTTATTTTGAACAAGTAATGATCTTATTGGTTATACCTCTCTAATATAGGTGCTACACCTAATGAACAAAATGAACATTCCAGCTCCATTTCGTATGGCACTGCCCACTCCACCCTTACCTCCACAGGTGCCAGCACCTCCACCACCTCCGCCTCCTCCTCCTCCTCCTCCCCCCCTTCCCTCTTCTATAACCATGAAACCTCAGACTGCTGATCTATCTAGTGGTGAATCAGAGATGGATTATTCAGATGAGGTAAGACCTCTGTACTTCTCAAAATATCAGATCAGTGGAGCTTGTGTCCTTCATTTATTGATTACATATATAACTGTGTTACAATTTGGCTTGCCTAAAGCTTCATAATTAATATAAAGCATTAATGTTTAGTTTGTCATGCCATCCTTTTACAAATCTAATGTTACATGATGTTCTTTAATGTTATTGTTTATTGTGAAAACTTTTCTATCACGGCAAATTATGCTTCGACTCCACTTTCCTGTTGTAACACATTTTGGTCCTTTCTGAGAAAATTAATGATAAATCTTCAGTTTTGTAAATGATTATCAAATAACATAAATATGGAGCCAGTAGCAGATACTGTTTTAGTCTCTTTAGTATATTTTTATTATCAAGAAAAGTAATACAAGGTTTTTAGGAGGTTGGAGGGAAATTGCATTCTATGGGTGTGGCAAGCATAGCAAAGTCTGGAAAAAAGCGTGCTAGGCATGAGACTATTATTGGCCCAGCCATTGATAAAGATGTGGCTCATGAGGACGTTGGAGTAAAACCAGCCACCTTGGTCCCAAAAGAAATCCCGGTGATAAAAAAGAAGAACCCCGTCTTACAGGTATATGCTTTCCAAGCAATTGTTGCTGGAGGAGATTATCATTTTTAAATGTTGACATTTGTTTTCCTTGATGTCTTTTGAAGATAAAAATTGCTCCCAAAGTAATCCAGAATGAACAGAAAGATGATGCCATAACAGAAGAGTTAATGGAACCAGAAAAAGAGATTTTAGCTCCTAAAAAATTTTTGACTCCAGAAGAATTAGAGAGTGGAAAGTTGCCTCCCGAGGAAATTTTATCTCTTCCAATGTTTAAGGTATGGATTTTGAATTTCTCAATAATAGCCTGCACAACAGAAACAATTAATTTTCCAATTTAGCGTTCGCTGGCTTGACCAAAAGTCTTTTTTTTTTTCCTTTTTTTAAATATGTTCATATTCATGGCATGAAGCTAAGGACTAATAAATGAGTGTGGCATTGACTCCTGTTCTTATCAAGTTCTACATTTGTTTTATATTACACAAAAGTATGTCTCGGAAATATATAGAGCAATACTTTCCCCTTAAGATATTTGACACATATTTGGTTACAACTGGACACTGTTCTGGACTGTGTTAAGGCAACTACTTTGTTTGCCATAACTGTTGAAGTGGCTTAGATTTTCCAATCTTTGTCTTGTATAAACTCCTCAATAAGCTTTTCTGTGTCTTCAGATTATCTTGAAGTTGGTTTAAAGTGTGAAGCTCATATTAGGTTTGTGCATGGATTGTGCAGAACTACACAGCTGGAAATCCCGCTCCTGTGTTGTATATCAAGAATTTAGCAAAAGATGTGATTGCTGATGATTTCTATTTCATATTTGGTGAGCTCTCAGACTCTTATGCTTACTGCATTTCATTGGAAGTCAATCGCTGAATTGTTGGTTAACTTTATAGTTTTCCTTTGCAATTTTCTGTTTAGACATGAATTATATGGCTTAACCTATCTTTCTTTCATTGCCACAGGGTCCTTGTTTGGAAGTATTGAGGCTGCAAGGTCTGCTCTTCAAGTCAAGTTGATGCAGGTAAGGTTTTCTGATTTTGTTAGTATGTTGGAGCTGATTGTATTGAGCTGATCATTATTTTCGTGGTGAGGTTGCGCTGATGATAAAATGCCGAGTGGCCTATATTTACTTCCCTGTTGAAGTCATAGGATAGGATCTTCTAATTGTGAGCGAGAAATTTATTGCTGGTTCTGATTTCAGGAAGGAAGGATGAGGGGTCAAGCTTTTTTAACATTCCCATCAATCGAATTGGCTCAGCATGCTTTGGTATGTTCCTTGTCGAAGGCTGGTTCCCTCTCTTTAATTCTTTGCTTGACAAAAGCACCGCTTAGGTTTGTTCAAAACAATTATTTTCAATATTTTTATTTTTATTTATAAAATTCTTGAAACTTTGCTAAATGAAAGACACCAGTTAGGTGAGGCACTACCGCACTATTTCGTGTAGATTGTTACAGCCGTATTTGCTGTTGTACCTGCTCATTAGAGTCATGTTTCTTTTTTACTGAGACGTGCTGTTATGTATTCTTAAATCCTTTTCTTTCTTGTCTTATTATGCTAAAATTTGTACTGCATATTACAATTGGGTGCAGAATCTAGTGAATGGATATGTATTCAAAGGCAAGCCACTGATCATTCAGTTTGGTCGCAATCCTGCTGCTGCCAGAGGAACCTAAATCTGTAGCTGTAGGGGACGTGCTCTGAGAGTTGCATGATGATCAGTTTCCTAACACTTGGTTATATGACAACAGATGGCTAATGCTCCTTCTTTTAATGGCTGGGAGGGGATATGCTATTGATTACAGCTGCCACAACGTTGAGGAAGGTGGTTGTGATATGGGGTCATTGTTTGTTTTAATCAAAGATATTAAAATCATTCTTGATGCTGGCTTTGGGCTTCATGGAGTGAGAAACTGAGATGTAAAACTAGTTCGCCTGCGTGATGAATATAGGGATTGCACGGTGACAAGAGGGTGGACGTGGATGACACACGACAAGGTTCTTGCGGAGGACATCCCATGTGGTTTCCCTGTTGTCAGGCCCGTCTCTACTGGCGCAGACAAGGTTTCGAAGATTTGTTCACAAATTCAAGTGACGACTCATCATTCTCAAACGAAAATCGCCGAGTCTACTGGGGAATAAAAATCTGGGTATGTTTGGTATGAAGCAAAGGAAAAGGAAAAGGACATGGAATGAGAATGAAAATGTGATATTTTATGAAAATATTTTTTTTTTTAAAAAAAATTTAGTGTTATATGAATAAGTTCTTGTTATCTTTTCTATTGCTTTGTGAATTA
This sequence comes from Biancaea sappan, assembly GCA_037074585.1. NCBI lineage: Eukaryota > Viridiplantae > Streptophyta > Magnoliopsida > Fabales > Fabaceae > Biancaea > Biancaea sappan. The sequence goes on from CM073496.1 coordinate 60,937,242, forward strand.
CATCACTGCATAACAAGATATCAAACAAACGTGCTGTTAATGTCATCATTTCCTGCTTCCTCTATATCTTGTCACTTGTCGCTAATGGGAATGGATGGAAAGTGGAAACTTACTGTGATGATTGATGTACCTGAAAATTTAGTTTCCCAAATATTTCAGAATCGATTTTTAAGATGTGTGAATATAGTAACGTTTAAAATTTGTGTTGTATATTGATTTTTATTGTCGTTTTTTAGAAGCCTTGAGGTTGTTAATCTCAAACTATTGTTTTAGTTCAAATACTGTCCAGAAGTTGATGCCACATGTATGAGCTACGTAGACACTAAACTGATTATCGCCAAGACTAACTGAATCTGACGGTAAAAAAGCTATAATGTTTTATGCGTTTGGATTTGCTGCCTTTTCCCCTAGCAGGCATGCTGTCTGGCATCGGACGGTTCAGATGTATGCCCACGAAGCGAATGAAGCGAATTGTGGCTGAAGATCTTGAAACGCACCATTTCACTTATACTTCTTTTTTTTTTTTTGTTGTAACCCCCCGGTCAATTCTTTCCCACCACGTGTTTGCCCAACTTTACCCACTTGCACCCACGACCCGTCCCGCTTGGAGAACACCATCTCTTCCCCTGTATGTCTTCTTCTTTCCTTGCACGCCGGCGACAGCACAGGACAGCCAAGAAACAGAGCACAGGACAGCCAAGAAGGAGCAACTGCATGAAGTCCCAATTCAGTAGATTCATAATCGGGATTTTGATCTTCTCTCATCTTTTTAGCATGGTCTCCATATTTTGGTTGTTCAGGTTCTCCCAATTTCTCTTCCCTGTGAAATTTCTAGTCCCAATATTATATAATGATGATATACCACACAGCTTCTATCCCTCAGCCAAAACAAATATATAGATTTTGGATGTCTCCTTAACTTTTGGGCTAAGAAAACTCCTTGGCTTCCCATAGCCATTGAATAAGTGTAAGATTTACTTTTCAAGCGGGTGCAAGCGGGTTGGGTGATGGGTCAAGCTGGCGGACACGTGGCGAGTGAGGATTGGCTGGAGGGTTACAACGAAAAAAAAAGTATTAATGATACGGTACTTTTTACAATCTTCGATCGTGGCTGTTGAATTTAAGAGATACAATGATCACGATTCACTTAATGAACGTGTATCTAGACTATTCGATCCATAGATCGGACGGTATGCTTAAAGTCAAATAACACCTTTAAAAGAGAAAAAGGTAGTAAATACGAATGTAGCTTTTATATGAAAAGTCTTTTACCACTTACTGCTCTTTTGAGATCCCATTTTTATCTTAGTTTCCCGCATGTGCAAGCATGAGGATTGCAAATAAAAAGCGACGCATATTGTAAACAAAGTCAAAACCTACTCAAGTTGTCTATATTGTGCCAGGTAATGCACTTGACGGCAGATTATTGTTTGCATAGCACCTCAACTAAACCTCATCTATTTATATCCTTTTATAGGATTGTGGCGTGTACTTCTCCATAGGATAACACTCTATTCAGCATGTAGTAGTAACTCAGGAAGTGCACATAAAACTTGGCTAGAAAGCAGAGCGAAATAGATGGGGCTCAAGGAGATGATGACTCTGAATTTCACCTATCACTTTTTTTCCTTGTTGCATTGCACATTGGCTTTGGCCTCTTCTTATACTTGTTGTCTAATGCCAAATTCCCAGAATGACAGCAATAACAAAAAGCAGTAAAAGTATCCCATTTCCGCCTGGAAGGATGGATGACCTGCACAATCCAGAAGTTACTGTTAATGCAAATTACCTTGGCCATTGGCATTGGAAAATCAATAAAGGAAACCAAATTTAACTAGTTGTTGAATGAATTTTGGAAAAAAATTCCAAAGAAAAAAGAAAATTTCATGACACAGACATGGGCTATCATCTGGATTACTATACAATTATAAATGAAATAGGAGTATTTAAAATCAAATTAAACTGACCAAGTCAAACCAAACCGACCAAAGCTAAAAAAGGAGGTTTAAATTGATTTTTAAAATATAAATTTTAATTGATTTTGATCGGTTGTCGGTTTGATTTGATTTTAATCGAACCAATTTTATCTATAAAGAAAATTATATTTTGTATATATATAATATTATATTTATATATTTTTATGTCAATAAAATTATTTTTATATATTTTATAATTAACTTGGTCTTTTTATTTTAATTAATTTTGTCTCTTTTTTTAATATTTATATATATTTCATTGAAATTAAAAATCACAAATTGTTGTAAACAGAAGCATCCAAAACCTTCAAAAATTAAAACCGAATAGATTTATAATTTTTCAAAATCAATTAACTCAGTTCGGTTTGGTTAAAGCTTAAAACCGAATCTAATTGAGCCTATAAACACTCCTAGTTGAAACTACAAATTGGTTCGGGCTAAGAAATAAATGGTAGGAGTCTGTTTTTTAATTTGAGCTGCAAATTAAAATGACAGTAGGCTAGAGATAAACATGATCGAATCCAAAATAATTGTGGCACTGCTCTAGAAACAAGTTTTGGCATCATGAGTTGTGGCTTCATGATCAGATTCAGAGCTTTATTATAGTGGGGAAAAAAAAATTTAGCTTGTCTGCCCTTGTTTTAAAGCTTAATTTTGTCTATGTGCTACAGGACTAGGCATACCTGAATTTCTTCTTCGATTGGTGTATGTAAGCCATCACAGGAGGAATAATGCCAAACAGAAAGCAATTGGCATAAAGACCAGCAAATTCGAGAGCCCTTGAAAATGTAGAGCGAAAGAATGAAGCTATTAGGACTGAAAAGGCAAGAACAAATATAGTTACAAGAACTTTAAAATTATCAAATTCTTGGTCGGTTGGTCTTATGTCAGATTTTAACATAGTAAAATTCCTTGAACTTCTGAAGGAAACCGTCCCTGGACAACCAATTCCAGACCCTTGTGAGTAAAAGGCCAATCCAACACCTCCATGGCTGTGCTCATTATTACATGCTATAGATTTTCCAGATATCAACTCCCAGGTGTCAAGAAGTTGTTTAGGCAAGCTAACAGCATATCCTATCAAGCTAGTTGCCATGGCAGAGAAGGCAAAACCTTGAACTGCAGATAAAGCTGATGGATTTACAGAAAGCAAAAGGGATATAGGGTCATTAGAATTGCCTGAATTGGCTGCTGTGTTAGACCCTACCAGTCCCAATACAATCAAATTCCATGATAAAACCATGACTAAAGGAACAGCCCCACCAATCAATATAGCTTTTCTAGCATCGTGTACAGTGTTCCCAACAATTTTACAGATGAAAGGAGTGATGACATGAAATCCCAAAGTGAGTACAGCCACAGGTATAATTGGAAGTAATGATGAAAGGCTCCATGAGGCATAAGCAAAGGAGTTTACTATGTTAGCTCTTGCCACAGATACTCCAACAGCCACCAATGCAGTTATAGAGAAAAGCATAATGAAGCATAGAATCCGGTTAGCAAAATCAATAGTCTTAAATGGGAAAAAGACCATCAGTATTCCAATAAATAGTGGAAACAAGGCATGAACAACAGAAGTATTCAGCCATGGAAACCAGGGAGAGAAAATGGAGCCAATGCCAGCAACACAGGCGACCAACAAGGAAAAACTCAGACTAGTGTAAACCAAAGCAACAAATGCCCCAAAACGAGTTCCCAATGCTTTTGTTGCAAGACTGGTAAAACTAACCTCTTCGATCCCATCTTCTTCCATGGCAGCAAAGCTGAGTTCTGCTACAAGTATGATTGAGGAGATGACATAGACCCACGACAGGAGAATAAGGATTGTCGAAGGAAATGGACCTGATTTTATAGTCAACGCAGGCAAACCCAGCATTCCTGGCCCCACGGCTGTACCAATGATTAAGCTAACAGCACCCCAGAAGCTCTTCGGGTTGGTCTTCCCATTCTCATTATGAACTTCACCAGAACTCTCATTCTTGCTAGGATTGTTAACAATCCTTTCCTCACCCTCTTCAGCTGAGGTGGCAGAAAGTGCTATTCCATTTCGGGAAGCAGATTTTGTAATGAGGGGAAGAATGTGGGCCTTACCAGCGAAGAAAGGAATTACGGTGGTCTTAGGATTAGGAAGTCGAGTGTGAAGCTGAGTAGGATGTTGACGAAAATATATAGTGCCGATGAGCCTTGGACATGGGAAGGAGTTGTGAGAGAAGGGAAGGGAGAGATAATGCTGCTTCATCTCAATGGGATATGGCTCTGTAAATGGGACTTCACTCTTCCTTATACATCTAGCTCAGTGACTGCTAATACTGAGATTAACTAAAAAAGGAATCTTGCGAAAGAACGGTTTCTGCCCTATAGTTTGAAATGGAGCCATAAGATTTAGGTGAGACAATCATTTGAATCTCAGAAGAGCATAGCAACAGTGGAAAAAGGGCTCCTGCGAGTAGTTTGTATTTTGTAGGGGCTGCACGGCTAAACCTAGGTCTCATGTCTGAACCTCAATATAATCTGGTTTTTTTGCAGTTTAATCCCTCACATTATACCTAACATTCCTGTTAATTGTTAAAAGAAGTTAAGAACAAGAGTTATTATTTATGTTTTTACTCTCAGGTTATTTATTTAAAACATAAATTCACCGAAGTAAAAAAATTGATGGCCCACAAAAGGTCAATGAGGTGGAAAAGTAGCTGCGCTTTATCCAAAAGCATAATCCAATTTTATTTTTCGTTTCATATTTCCCAAAAATATTGTCCAAGAAAAAATATCCTCCTAACAGAAAGTATCTACAATTTGCCACGTGTTAAACTGAGAAGATCACGTGCCTCTGAATTCACTTTCTGTCTTTCTAATCATCACTTTCTCACCGTTAGACTTTGTCGATTACACAATCAAAACACATCCGCCGTCAATAAAGAAAGAGTGAAAAGCGATTTTGATTTCCTGCGACGCATGGAATAATTTGTAAGGCTATTTCTTGTGGATCAAGCTATTCCCCAAGGCTTTTACTATTTGAGTTTTCTGCGAGTTGCTTCATTCTTGCTTTGGAAGGTCTTTTCCCTCAAGATTTTTCAAAGAATTGTGAAACTGCGAGAGGTTATATTGTTGTCGTATTCGCCTGAAAGAAAGGAAACCAAATGGCAAAGTTTTTGAGCAAGGCCAGTTTGATCTCATCCTGGAATAGCCATAAGCGACGACATCATTGCAGAATCTCTGTAGTTCCGAAGAATTTAAACTGCAATGTTGGTGTCTCTTGTGCTGTGAGGAGGTTCCCTTCTCTGAAACTAAAATCTCAGGTTCTCAGATCCTCATCTTCCTCGACGCAGAGTGAATTTTATGGCACAAAGATCGTCTTTCATGTCGTCAAAGGCATACCCTGCAGAGGAAATCCCCAATATCGCGCTCCAGTTGCTGCTCAGGTTGATGATTATTGATTAATACTCTAACAGCCTTCCCTTTATAGTCTTTTAATGTTTCTTTCAGTTGGATTCTTTTTCCTGCAAATTCTTTCATAATTTTAGTGGAGTCGATCACTTGTATTACCTGGAATTCTTTCAATTTTCTGAAATCAGAACCATTTCTTGAAAATGTGAAAGAATTTCTTGCCCCATGCCATTAACGCGCTCCTTGATTTTCTCTCTGTATGCAGAAGGATTTTACCGAATTTTCTTTGTAATCTTTTTGCTGTTATGGAACTTATAGATGGGCCGCAGATTCGGTGAAGTTCAGAAATGGTGGGAAAAAGGACTTCAACCGAACATGAGAGAAGTGACTTCGGCACAAGACCTTGTGGACTCCCTGTTAAATGCTGGGGACAAGCTGGTCACCGTTGATTTCTTCTCTCCTGCATGTCGTGCTTGCAGAGTCCTCCATCCAAAGGTACTCTCTCACTCTTTCCTGATTCACTGATGTATCCCATGACTATTCAAGTCCTATAATTTTCCTTTCTATCCTAAATTCACATATTTCTTTTTGGTGTTGCGGCAGATATGTCAGTTTGCAGAGAAGAATCCAGATGTCCAATTCCTTCTGGTGAACAATGAGGAGTGTGCTTCTATGTGTAATAGCCTCCACGTCTTCGTTATTCCCTTCTTCCGCTTCTATAGAGGCGCACATGGTCGTTTATGCAGCTGTACCACTCTCACGGTTCGTATACGTGCTACTAACTCCCTCTTCAGTCCATATTCCTGCTTTAGCTTTGGTTATTGTATATTATACATGTTTCAATTTCTAAATCTGGTTAAATGCATCCTCATTAACTAAGAACTAAGAAGCTATGCTTTATTGGCAGTTAACCAACTGTTGATAATGCTTTTACCTTTTTAGGATTGCTAGATTGAGAACTGCTTTCAACTTGAAATAAAAGTTTCAACATTTGCCTCAATTTTTTGAGTCGTGGATGTTTATATGCCTATTGAGTTTTCATATTCACAATTTGAATCTGTATGGTATGATTCTCCATGTCATGTGCTGTAAAGTCTGGGCTAATGATTCATGTTGTTAATCTGCTGTAACTCGAAAATAATTGGTAATGTTGGATTTTAATTACAGATCAAGAAGTTTAAAGATGCATTAGCCAAGCACACCCCAGATAGATGCAGTTTGGGCCCAGCCAAAGGGTTGGAGGAGAAAGAGCTCTTAGCTTTGTCTTCTAACAAAGATCTTTCCTTCACTTACACACCGAGTCCAGTTCAACCTGCAAATGCCATCCCTACAGAAGAAGACTTGCCAGGAGAGGCCACATAACCTCTGCATACCCCTGCACAAGAATAGTTGGCAGCAGAGGTCAAGGCCGAGGGCGAGGATGAAGGAATTAAAAGGATTAAATTTCTAATCCTAGATCGGTGTAGATACAAACTACAGCATATTAAATAATTAGAACATAAAAGGGATGAACAGAACATGTATCTGACATTATTGCTGTAATATCCCAAGAATTTATATGAATATTTAAAGCTTATTTTGAAGTTTAGTGAAAAATTTAATTACATGAAAAATGTTCTTTTGAATTAGTGAAGGAAATTTGGGAATAGAAATTTCAAAATTTTAATTTGGGAATTTTTTTCAAATTCTCAAGGACTAATGTGAAAAGAAAAGAAAGTATAGAAGACTTTTGAGAAATGACCAAGTAGGAACCCGAGAAGAAGAATGGAGCTTATGGGAATAAATTATGAGTCCGGTACCGAAAGGATGATAGATTTGGGGTTAAAGTGGAGTTTGAGATATTGAGAGGGACTAAAGTGAAATAAGGAAATCTGTGGGGCACCTAGGATTTAGAAACACCTGAGATGAGATTTTATGAATTTGCTTTTGCTAGTCTTGACTGAGGGTCAACTGGAGAGCAAGTGATAATTTCATCACGGGCGAGTATATAGGTGGCCTCACCTAGTTTTTTCTTTATTTTCTCCTTTCCTCTCTCTCTCTCTTCACCTTCTCTCCTCTCTTTCTCTCTCTACACTCCAACTCCACAACCGGGCTTTGAAGGGTGGATCTCGGGCTACGGGGTGAGTCTCTAGAAGCCAAGCAACGTAGAGAAAGTAAGGAATTGAGGTAGAAATTTCTATTTCTCAAGCTTTTCCCTATTTTCTAGTTTTAAGAAAATTTGGGGTAAAAATCGAGATTCCGGCTTCGTTTCTCGATTAAAATTGGTGTTTTTGGTGTCTAAATGCTCCTTAGACATTAAGGGTGAGATCCTATGGAAGAAATCATGGAAAACGGTGGATATTTGGCCGGATCTGAGCCAAATCCGAGGAGAATCGCGAAAGGTCGCGATCGTGGCGCCCAGGTGCCAAGGTTCAGAAGGATTTGGGAAGTTAGAAGGCCTTGGCGCCCAGGCGCCAGGTGTGGCGCCCAGGCGCCAGATGTACTGAAAAAAAAAACCTTAGCTTATTTTAATCAGTCATAACTTCTTCATCCGGACTCCGTTTTGGGCAAACTTTATATCGTTGGAAAGCTCTTTGAGTCTAGTTTTCAATGGTATAAGTTTCTTTTAGATATTAATTACCGGTTAGGAGTTATGACTTAAGATGTGAGTAAAGGTCGAGAGTAGAGGTAGGAAATTTCTCTATTTCGTAACCCTGATGGTTTTTATCTGGTTACAATAGGAATGGTCAAGGTGCAAGGTGGGAGTGCCGAGAGCGTGAAATCCAGGTGAGTGGGTTAATACTTGCTATGATTAAATATCTGTTATTGACTTTTTGCATCATAGTGGAAATATGTTGTATATCCAAGTTTGAAGAGGATGATGTGGAACGATGAGGCATAAACAATTATGGAACGTGTCTGGTAATGCATATAATTATATTTTCTTATTTTCTCATGAATGGAGGTTATATGATGGATTGTCAATGACATGTGAACTGAGTTGAAATATATCATACTTTGATTGTTGAGTTCGTTCATATGCAGATAGTTGAAGTATGTTATTGCTGAATAATTATTCTATATTATGGATTATGTTGTATACATGCTATGTTGCTGGAACCATATTGATTATGTTATGACTTGAATTGTAAATGACTGAGTTGTGTGTGTGGCTCAAGGTTATGATTGAGCATGTTCTTGGATGTGATTGTGATTGTGTTTGACTAGAAAGGAAAGGCATGGTGGTGCACCCCATGGAGAAATTTATGTGAAGTTATAAGGGTGGAGAATATAAATGGAGCGATAAGGGTGTATGCGGTGGGGGCCGCGGGCAACGATCCAGAGGTATTCTGAACGACCCGGTTGGTACGGGAAATGTGTGTGAAATTGATTTCACTGATTGTTGTTGTGAATTATTTGAATTATGTTGAAATGTATTTGATTTACTTGGATATGGTTGTGAAGTATTATGAATAATATTATATTATATGATGATCGATTTACGTATGATTGCTGCATGTTATCACTATGATGCATGATATTTTGTTTTTGTCATAATGTTGTGTTGTCTACTCACTGGGCACGTGGTTTGCTCATACCCCTCTTATTGACATTTTTTTTCAGAGTTGACAGCTGAAGGTAAATATCGGTACAAGGAATTATGGATCCTTAGTCCATAATTACTTTTTCATTTGTTTAGGATAAAGGTATAATAGTTAAGTCTTATTCTAAGTTGTATAAATCTAGAAATCTCTGTAATCGGGTAGGTTCATTCAATGATGTAATGTGAATAATTGTAGTTGTATAGAGAACTCATTTTGGTTGCATGAAAAAGAATTGGATGATTTTTAAGAGAAAGATAGGCTTACGGAGGTGAAATGAAATTCACTTTCCGTGTCGGTCACGTGCTCAGATTTTGGGACGTGACAATTGCGCTATCCATCTCCAACAGTAGAACAGAGGGAATTTTTAGGGTTGTGTGAGAGTGATACTACTCTCTGTCTGATAAGTGTTCTGTCTAGGGTTAGTGTAATATCCCAAAAATTTTCATGAATATTTAAAGTCTATTTGAAGTTTATTGAAAAATTTAATTACATGAGAAATGTTCTTTTTGAATTAGTGAAGGAAATTTGGAAATAGAAATTTCAAAATTTTAATTTGGGACATTTTACAAATTCTCAAGGACTAAAATGAAAAGAAAAGAAAGTATGGAGTACTTTTGAGAAATGACCAAGTAGGAACCCGAGAAGAAGAATAGAGCTTATGGGAATGAATTATGAGTCCGGTACCAAAATGATGATGGATTCGAGGTTAAAATGGAGTTTGAGACTCTGAGAGGGACTAAAGTGAAATAAGAAAATTATGGGGCAATTAGGATTTAGAATCACCCGAGGTGAGATTTTATGAATTTGTTTTTACTAGTCTTGACTGAGGGTCAACTGAACAGCAAGTGATAATTTCACCCCGGGCGAGTAAATAGGCGGCCTCACCTAATTTTTCTTCATTTTCTCCTTTCCTCTCTCTCTCTCTCCACTTTCTCTCCTCTCTTTTTCTCTCTACACTCCAACTCCACAACCGGGCTTGGAGGGTGGATCTCGGGCTACGGGGCGAGCCTCTAGGAGCCAAGCAACGTAGGGAAAGCAAGGAATTGAGGTAGAAATTTCTATTTCTCAAGCTTTTCCCTATTTTCTAGTTTTAAGAAAGTTTGAGGTAAAAATCGAGATTCCGGCTTCGTTTCTCGATTAAAATTGGTGTTTTTGGTGTCTAAATGCTCCTTAGACATTAAGGGTGAGATCCCATGGAAGAAATCATGAAAAACGGTGAAGATTTGGCCAGATTTGAGCCAAAACCGAGAGAAATCGCGAAGGAGTCGTGATCGTGGCGCCCAGGCGCCATGTGTGGCGCCTAGGCGCCAAGGTGAGATGGGAAGAAGAAGGAATTGGCGCCCAGGCGCCAGGCATGGGTGGCGCCCAGGCGCCATAGGTGACGCCCAGGAGCCAGGTATACCGGGAAATTTTAATTTATTTTTCAATCAGTCATAACTTCTTCATCCGGACTCTGTTTTGGGCAAACTTTATATCGTTGGAAAGCTCTTTGAGTCTAGTTTCCAATAGTATAAATTTCATTTAGAAATTCATTATCGGTTAGGAGTTATGACTTAAGATGTGAGTAAAGGTCAAGAGTAGTGATAGGAAATTTTTCTATTTTGTAACCCTAATGGTTTTTACCTGGTTACAATAGGGATGTTTGGGGCGCAAGGTGGGAGCACTGAGAGCGTGGAATCCAGGTGAGTAGGCAACCTTGCAAAATTAATTTAATAAATTAATCAAAGCACAATATAAATCTCATTTGCGTTATTTGTGAAATTGAGAAGATTATCAATGTGTGTTCAGGTTGAGAAAAAGTACAATATCATTGGAAGGTATTTTATTACCTTTGAGAATTGATTTCTCTTGTTGACTAAAGAACTAGATGTGATTGTTCCTTGAATAAATTGAAACATTTTGTAAGTGAATAACCTTACTAAACCAATGTGATCTTATTAGATAAGGTACAATACAAGTCTTGTTTATAACATTATTGAAGTGAGAAATAATCAATCTCGCTGTTGATAATATATGATGATTGTTATGGTTGATGATAAACATTCAAGGGAATAAAAGTATGTGTAAATTCATTTATTTCATAGTAATTATATTGTGATAAATTGTCACTATTTTATTGATGAGCAAAAGATCTACGAGATCTAATACACGAGTTTGAAAGGGTTAGAGTCCCATACCACTCAGTGTATAACTGTGAAAACTTATGCACCAAGAGTTTGAGGGTTGAATTCCCAAGTCACTCAGTGCAAGTATCTATGGCATATAATGCAAAGTGATTGAGGGATTGATCACCCAAGAAATCATACGCAAATTCAGACAAGTGTAATACTATAATTATTTACAATAAATGATAGATTGATTGTATTAGTAAATGTGGTGTTTGTGCTTATGATATTTTCATGTACAGTTGTTTACTCACTGAGTTATGATAAACTCACACTCTCCATGATTATCTTTTCAGATACAGTAGTTGAGGGGAAGAATTTATAGCCTTTAAGGATATACTCCACTTTTGTCTGGTAAACAATCGGTAAGGATTAGGAAACGCTCTGTAATCTAGTAGGTCACCTAGGCTTGGGAGGTTGTATAGTACTGTATAGTGTTTGAATGTTGAACATTTTCTGAATATGTATACAAAATATCTTTCTTGAAATATTTATGATTCACATAATTATGGATATTAAGAATGTTCACAGAGATTATGGGGTACCACGGAGGTACACCCTAGGTATTTTATGTTTATATCACATGTAAGTTTTGGGATGTGACAAATTGGTATCAGAGGTGGTTTTTAGATCCCCTATAGATTACAGAGCAAAGTGTTCTTTGTGGGCCATTTTCCATTGTCATGAACCGCGACATGACCATGGGATTAGGTTCCATAAAAGACCTTGTAAAGTTGAGTGTTCTTGTCATAACTTACCCTTCGATGGAGTTAGTTAGAGATAATTTTGTTACAATATGAGATAATTGATTTCATATGTGGAACTTTGGAACTTGTTGGAGGTATGATCTTTATACCGATGGAAAAGGTGATCTTTGTATGAAATTTTTCTTTTTGAGAAATTGGGAACATAACTCTGTAGTGTACTCTGAAAGCTGAGGATTAGTAATTACTAGAATATGGCTTGAGGGCTGGGCCAAGAGTGATGTATTAGATGGGGTAAAGTTGATTATGAGGCATGGGCTAGAGTTCAAGAAAGATTTTTGCAAAGAATATAGCGCAAATTACTAATGTAAGAATGGGAAAGAACCCTTGTGAGGCAGATCAAGATTTAATTTTGATAAATGCCAGACAGATGTAATTTATGGAAGAGGATGTAAGTCCTAAATAATATGTTCCTTGATAAAAGCTTGGTTGAGAAAATAGATGTGGGCTAGGTAGTTTTTCCCTAAGGGAGATACTACGGTAAAATGGAACCTAGCATAAGAGATATTGAGGTACGTTATAAGTCTTCTCTAGGGGCGACTCGCCAAAGTTGCACTTGTTTAGTTAGGGATTAGCATGATGGTACTATGTGATAGAAGTGTTTCAAAAAAAAAATATATATACAATGTAGAAGTTTTGTAACATTGGAACAATTAGAGTATGTTATAGGTAGGCTGTTGGCGTATGAACATTCATAATTGTTAAACGTGATGTATGATTGGAATGGTCTAGAAAGACGTTCTTATAGTAGTTCGTACCTCAGAGTGTTAGTTAAAGGAAAGCTTGCGAGTCGAGGCTCTTAAGCAAGAATTCATGATAATTCGAGGGCATAATATCGAGTTTAATTGATCTACACGTGATGCCTTCATCTATTCCTGTATGATAAGAGGAAAGACAACGAGACTTGTACAGAACTTCTGTTTGTCTCTGTGACAGCTTATAGGGTCATTAAATTTTTATGTGATTGGCTTTATAAGCTGAATTTGTTATTGATTTTGTGTGGCTAATTTCTTTTATCTTTCTTCATTTTGTTATTATTATTATTATTTAGAGTACCATCTAGTAAAAGAAACTATTGGCATTAAAAGCGGAAGGATTACATTGCAAAAAAAAAAGGGAAATTACTCATGCATGAGTAATCTAAAAGCGAGGTGGTCTCGGATTAGGAGGGTTGTATTGTATCATCACCCCTCGACCATTTCTTGGAACAAGAGACTGAGCAATGTCACGAAGGGTAGTGTAAATCCTATTCATACAATCAACACTTCTTTGTTGTTGATTGCAGAAGCATTGGGTAGACCAATAGAAGAACCTGTCTATTCTTGAAGTCATTGCCGCATTATTGCGTTTAGTTAAATTCTCCAGGTCTTCTATCATCTTTTTCAGATTTTTCACCTCCTTCTCTAGACAAGCGATTTTATTTTCTGATGTGTGGCCAGTGCTAATCTCCTCAGCTTCCTCAATTTTTATCTTCTTCTCCTTTTGATCCTCTTGAGACCCCTCAAAAGGTCTTTTGCCCTTGTCTTTGCCCAGACTTAAGTTTAAGTCGAGCTCTTCTCTCTTGGCATCCACTGTGAGATCAATGTACATCCTTGTGGCCATGATTTGGAAAAAAATTTAGAAATTTATATGGGAGTATGAGAAGAGAGGAATGCTGGGAAGTTGTAGGCTCAGAGATGATTACTCCTTGTGGTGTAGTAACTGAGAACTCCGGGGCAGTTTTTATAGAGAAAAATTTAGACTTAGAGCCAAAGAAGATATCTCTTCGCCGCACCCCTACACGCTCAACCTTTGGATTTCTGCAAGCTGGAAGCCAGAAGTCTAGGGTAGGCATGCGTGTCAACAGTGTGCCACATTAATGGCAAAACCACGTAAGTCAATATTCGGTGGATTTGCGGCCGATTTATACTTGTTTATTTTTTATTTCTCTTGTTGGCATTTTCTGAAATTCTAAGAAGCCGACAGCGTAGCCATTAAAGATTGCCTTGGATGCTTTTATGATGAACTAAAATGTATTTCTCTGCTTTCTTGTATTGTTCTTGAAAGCCTTCAGTTGAGTATAATATACATGATTGATTGAATTATATTGTGATTATATGTATTTAAATACATATAACATGTATGTATGTTATCCATGCATTGAGAGTGAAGGCTATTTGTTATGGCCAGGAATAATATGTAATGATTCTACATACATTCAGAGAATGAGAAGTCTGAAATTTAAAAAGGACTTGAATAGATGAAAATATATAGATAATGATGTATCTCTATGTTGATACATACATACATATATGCTCGTAGAGGCAAGAGAAAGGTAAAAAAAATTTTTCTCACTTTATGGTAACACTTGATATGTGTAAATGTGAGAAGTTTTTATTTTAATATGTATGTTTGAAAATGTGTAAGCTTAGGGCAAAGCCACGGATTAGAAACCTAGATAAGGTTAATATGAAACTACCGGTTCATCGAGTAATATCTCGATCTAGGATTATTTGATAAGACAAATACAGAGTTAGGAAGTCATAGATTGAAGCGGCGATTAGTTGAATGATTTGAGCAAGAGTCAAAAGTTAGCCGAATTTTTTTGAGAAAATCTTTTGCATGAGATTATATTTATTATTTTCTAGCATACTTATTATAGACCGTTGGCATTGCGACGGATAAGGTATGGAGGCCATCTTTAGAGTGTGATGTAAGGGTTTTGGTAGCCCTAAATTTCGTCTATAAATAATGGATGCCCCATTACGCCGCTCACTACACTAAGAGTTCATTACTTATAAGCTTTCTAGCATCAAACCTCTCATTCCATACAACCTTTATAGCTCAGAAAAATATGGCCGGCAATAAATCTTTCAATTTAAACTTTGAGGCTGGCAAGGTAGAGTTGGATCTAAATCTTAGTCTGGAGAACTATAAGAATAAGAGATCCATGGAAGAGTCATCAGAAGCTAAGAAAAGAAAAAGGGATGTAGTAGAGCTAGAGGATGTTAGCACAGCAACATCTTCAAATGATGAGCTTGCGCTTATGAGAAAAAAGATGGAGGACTTGGAAAGGTTGATAAACCGCCACTTTGAGGACCAGGGAAGATTGATAAATCGTCTCTTTGTAGAATAAGAGAAGCTCTTGAATCGTCATTTTAGGGAATTGGCGAATAGAGTTGATAGACATTCGATGTTTGCAACTCAAAATTTTCGTGACCAACAAGCGAGGTGTATTGACTGTATGAATGGAGTGACCTCTGCACTTCGCCAAATTTCCCAAACGTTTTCTCCAGAAACTCTTTCTAGGCTGCAACGATTAGCCTCCTCCTTAAGATCTGAAGCACCTTCATCTTCTAGACTTGGAGCACTTTCTGCATTTCAAAAGCCTCCTCGTCCTTAATTTATTCTTTCTTTTATTTGTACCTTAAGCTAATATTTGATCTGAGCTTCGCGTATTAAGATTATCTGTTTTGTAAATCAAGTTCAGTTTGTTGCCTGTAACTTATGTACTAGAAATAAGGTAATTCTTGTACTGAAGAAACTCGAGAGATAAAAATATGTTGAACTTGTTATATTTTGTACTTGATTGTGAAAATTCTAAAAGAGAGAACGAGATTTGGACAAAATATCTGCATTTGTTTCAATCTTTAGTTAAGTTTTGAATTCGGAGGACCAAATTCTATTAAGGGGGGAAGAATGTAATATCCCAAGAATTTTCATGAATATTTAAAGTTTATTTGAAGTTTATTGAAAAATTTAATTACATGAGAAATGTTCTTTTTGAATTAGTGAAGGAAATTTGGAAATAGAAATTTCAAAATTTTAATTTGGGACATTTTACAAATTCTCAAGGACTAAAATGAAAAGAAAAGAAAGTATGGAGTACTTTTGAGAAATGACCAAGTAGGAACCCGAGAAGAAGAATAGAGCTTATGGGAATGAATTATGAGTCCGATACCAAAAGGATGATGGATTCGAGGTTAAAATGGAGTTTGAGACTCTGAGAGGGACTAAAGTGAAATAAGAAAATTGTGGGGCAATTAGGATTTAGAATCACCCGAGGTGAGATTTTATGAATTTTTTTTTACTAGTCTTGACTGAGGGTCAACTGAACAGCAAGTGATAATTTCACCCCGGGCGAGTAAATAGGCGGCCTCACCTAATTTTTCTTCATTTTCTCCTTTCCTCTCTCTCTCTTCACTTTCTCTCCTCTCTTTTTCTCTCTACACTCCAACTCCACAACCGGGCTTGGAGGGTGGATCTCGGGCTACGGGGCGAGCCTCTAGGAGCCAAGCAACGTAGGGAAAGCAAGGAATTGAGGTAGAAATTTCTATTTCTCAAGCTTTTCCCTATTTTCTAGTTTTAAGAAAGTTTGGGGTAAAAATCGAGATTCCGGCTTCGTTTCTCGATTAAAATTGGTGTTTTTGGTGTCTAAATGCTCCTTAGACATTAAGGGTGAGATCCCATGGAAGAAATCATGAAAAACGGTAAAGATTTGGCCAGATTTGAGCCAAAACCGAGAGAAATCGCGAAGGGGTCGCGATCGTGGCGCCCAGGCGCCAAGGTGAGATGGGAAGAAGAAGGAATTGGCGCCCAGGCGCTACGTGTGGCGCCTAGGTGCCAGGCATGGGTGGCGCCCAGGCGCCAGGTGTACCGGAAAATTTTAATTTATTTTTCAATCAGTCATAACTTCTTTATCCGGACTCCATTTTGGGCAAACTTTATATCGTTGGAAAGCTCTTTGAGTCTAGTTTCCAATGGTATAAATGTCATTTAGAAATTCATTACCGGTTAGGAGTTATGACTTAAGATGTGAGTAAAGGTCGAGAGTAGTGATAGGAAATTTTTCTATTTTGTAACCCTAATGGTTTTTACCTGGTTACAATAGGGATGTTTGGGGCGCAAGGTGGGAGCCCTGAGAGCGTGGAATCCAGGTGAGTAGGCAACCTTGCAAAATTAATTTAATAAATTAGTCAAAGCACAATATAAATCCCATTTGCGTTATTTGTGAAATTGAGAAGATTATCAGTGTGTGTTCAGGTTGAGAAATAGTACAATATCATTGGAAGGTATTTTATTACCTTTGAGAATTGATTTCTCTTGTTGACTAAAGAACTAGATGTGATTGTTCCTTGAATAAATTGGAACATTTTGTAAGTGAATAACCTTACTAAACTAATGTGATCTTATTAGATAAGGTACAATACAAGTCTTGTTTATAACATTATTGAAGTGAGAAATAATCAATCTCGCTGTTGATAATATATGATGATTGTTATGGTTGATGATAAACATTCAAGGGAATAAAAGTATGTGTAAATTCATTTATTTCATAGTAATTATATTGTGATAAATTGTCACTATTTTATTGATGAGCAAAAGATCTACGAGATCTAATACACGAGTTTGAAAGGGTTAGAGTCCCATACTACTCGGTGTATAAATGTGAAAACCTATGCACGAGTTTGAAAGGGTTAGAGTCCCATACTACTCGATGTATAACTGTGAAAACCTAGGCACGAGTTTGAAAGGGTTAAAGTCCTATACTACTCGGTGTATAAATGTGAAGACCTATGCACGAGTTTGAAAGGGTTAGAGTCCCATACCACTCAGTGTATAACTGTGAAAACTTATGCACCAAGAGTTTGAGGGTTGAATTCCCAAGTCACTCAGTGCAAGTATCTATGGCATATAATGCAAAGTGATTGAGAGATTGATCACCCAAGAAATCATACGCAAATTCAGACAAGTGTAATACTATAATTATTTACAATAAATGATAGATTGATTGTATTTGTAAATGTGGTGTTTGTGCTTATGATATTTTCATGTACAGTTGTTTACTCACTGAGTTATGATAAACTCACACTCTCCATGATTATCTTTTCAGATACAGTGGTTGAGGGGAAGAATTTATAGCCTTTAAGGATATACTCCACTTTTGTCTGGTAAACAATCGGTAAGGATTAGGAAACGCTCTGTAATCTAGTAGGTCACCTAGGCTTGGGAGGTTGTATAGTACTGTATAGTGTTTGAATGTTGAACATTTTCTGAATATGTATACAAAATATCTTTCTTGAAATATTTATGATTCACATAATTATGGATATTAAGAATGTTCACAGAGATTATGGGGTACCACGGAGGTACACCCTAGGTATTTTATGTTTATATCACATGTAAGTTTTGGGATGTGACAGTTAGACTGATTAATGGGATGCCAGTCTATTTATTATCAGACGAGAGTAGGGACTTCTCAACAGGCTATGTGATTAGCCATCACGGGCCACTCACAATATAAAAGCCCAATTATAATATTCATATATTAAATGCTATATATTAGAATAATATAGTTAATATGATAATGATATTTAATAATTGATTAATGCTAATCCAAAATAGGATATATATATTATATTAAAATTCAACAATTCTCCCACTTGGATAGCAATAGTCAATTATTAAAATGCAACAATCATCAAGGCTAAAATACCAACTATATTTATAGCACATGTCAAGAAACATAAGCTTTAACGATGCAGAAATAGTATCCGATAGGGAAGTAAATCATACAAAGTAAAAGCCCATATTTCATATAAAGAATAATGAATATGGATAAGCATAATTAATTAAAAGAAATATGCAATACAAGAATAGTCCAAGCATCTGAAAATGCTACAAGAGATATGATAACAAAAGTGACGTCATCTCATACATATCTCATAAGAATAACAATCAAGTAAATGTAAAATTTCAGACTCCCACTAACCCAAAACATCAAAAGACTTAACTAATCTCATATGGGTTACATGATTCTGAAAAGCTTTAACAATTAAGCCTTTAGTTAGTGGATCCGCCAACATGTTTTCTGTAGCGAGATGTTCAATACGAGTCTGAAACTCCAGAATTTTCTCTCTAACAAACAGATATTTGATATCAAAGTGCTTTGATCGAGAAGAGCTTCTGTTGTTTTGAGAGAAATGAACAGCAGCAGTGTTGTCGCAGTATATCACGAGTGGCCTAGAAATGCTTTCAACAATGTGAAAACCAGAGATTAAGTTTTTCAGCCACATGGCTTGAGAAGTAGCCTCATAGCAAGCGACATACTCTACCTCCATGGTAGAAGTAGCTGTAAGAGTCTGTTTAACACTCTTCCAAGAAATAGCTCCTTCTGCCATCATAAAAATAGAGCCGAAAGTAGACTTACGGTCGTCAGGGCAACCTGTAAAATCAGAATCAGAATAACCGATGACCTGAAGTTGATCAGACTTCTTATAGGTCAACATGTAATCCTTGGTTCCCTGCAAATATCTCATGACCTTCTTCACGGCTTTCCAATGACCCAAACCTGGGTTGCTCAAGTATCTCCCTAAAGCATTAACAGCAAAAGCGATATCGGGACGAGTACAAACTTGAGCATACATTAAACTGCCAACAGCGGAAGCATATGGGACCTTTCTCATTTCAGATATCTCTGAATCATTTTGAGGACATTGAGATTTAGATAGTTTGTCACCTTTCTAAACAGGTGCAGCACATGGGGAGCAAGAATACATGTTAAACTGCTTGAGGATCTTTTCAATATATCATCTCTGAGACAATCCAAGAATGCCACGTGACCTATCATGATAAATCTGGATGCCTAGAACAACTGAAGCATTACCAAGGTCCTTTATATCAAAGTGGCTATTTAACATCAATTTTGTCTCAGTCAAAAGGTTAACACAACTGCTTGCAAGCAGAATATCGTCAACATATAAAACAAGAATTATAAAATTGCTCCCACTAGTCTTCAAATAAATGCACTGATCTGAAGCATTTTCCTTGAAGCCAAAAGAAGTGACAACACGATCAAATTTCAAGTACCATTGCCTGGATGCCTGCTTTAGTCCATAAATGGACTTTTTAAGTTTGCAAACCAAATGCTCTTTACCTGGTTCAATGAAACCATCAGCCTGAACCATGTAAACATCCTCGGCTAGATCTCCATTCAGAAAGGTTGTCTTTACGTCCATCTGGTGAAGTTCTAAATCAAAGTGAGCTACTAAATCCATAACAACCCGAAAAGCATATTTCGTAGAAACTGGTGAGAATGTCTCCTTATAATCGATGCCTTCCTTTTGACTATAGCCTTTCGCTACTAGTCTAGCTTTTATACCTCTCAACTTTTCCATCTGGACTATGCTTGGTCTTAAAGACCCATTTGCACCCAATCGGTTTGCAACCATCTGGCAATTCTACAAGATCCCAAACACCATTATGAGACATGGAAGCTAATTCATCATGCATGGCATTCAGCCAATCAGAAGCATGAGAACTAGAGATAGCCTCCTGGAAAGTGATAGGATCGTCATCATTATGGAGATCAAACTCATACTCCTGAAGATACACCACATAATCAACTGGTATAGAAGGCTTGCGTACTCTCTAAGATCTTCTCAATAGAGGTGCTTCTGCAATGTCATTTGGCGGTGCCACTACATCTTGTGGTGCCATTACACCTGTTTCAGTAGTATCATCAGTTTCCTGTTCAATAGCAGGTGGTACCACTATATCATGTTCTCCTCAAAGTGTCTGATCATCATCATGAGCGACTGGAACCACAATATTCATGGGAAGTAAAACAGGCGATGCTGGAGCTATGGTCTGATCTTCCTTGAGAGTGATTGGTCGTGGTGTATGACTCCCACTATCTAAATCATCCTCAAAGAATATCGCTCTGTCAGACTCAATGATTTGTGTAGAATGAGAAGGACAATAGAATCTGCAACCTCTAGAGCCCACGCAGTAGCCGATGAAGAAACCACTAACAGTTTTAAGATCAAGCTTCTTCAATTAAGGATTATAGGGTCTAACCTCTGCTTTACAACCCCACACATGAAAGTGTTTCAAACTCGGCTTTCTTCCACTCATCAGTTCGTATGGAGTTTTCGGCACAGATTTGCTAGGTACCTGATTAAGGATGTACAAGCTGTCTTTAAGGCATCTCCCCAAAGAAAAACTGGTAACGATATATGACTCATCATGCATCTTACCATATCCATGAGTGTTCGATTACGTCTCTCTGCAACTCCATTCTGCTCAGGAGTACCAGGCATAGTGTATTGAGCTTCAATCCCACATTCATCGAGAAATTTGGCGAATGGTCCTAGATTTCTCCCAGTCTCACTGTATCTGCCATAATACTCACCTCCTCTGTCGGACCTCACGCATTTAATCTTCTTTCCAGTCTTTAATTCAATAGCAGCCTTGAAGGATCTGAAGGCATCCAAGGAACTGGATTTTTCTTGGAGGATATCTATCCAACCAAATCTCGAGAAGTCATCTATGAAGGTAATGAAATACCTATATCCACCCATAGCAGTGGGTGTAATAGGTCCACATATGTCTGTGTGAATCAACTGCAACACATCATCACACCTATTTGCTCCTTTCTTCCTAGTCTTGGCAGTGAGCTTGCCTTTAATGCAATCGATGCAAGCGTCAAAATCAGAGAAATTGAGATCATGAAGAATACCTTCCTTAATCAGTCTTTCAATCCGGGGCCTAGAAATGTGCCCTAAGCGTCTATGCCACAGCATAGAAGAACTTTCATCAGTCCTATTACGCTTATTTCCAACAACAGAGTTAACAGACATATTGTTCAAATTCAGCATGTAAAGCCCATCACATAATACTCCTGAACCGACAGTAACAGAATTAAAACGAATAAAAACTTTTCCTGTCACGACCCGTTTTCTGGGCACATGACCGGCACAATGATGAATATCCCATCACTGTAAGCCTTTCGATAAATTCTACCCATGAGTTTAGTCATTATCAAAATAACCATTCCTGAAGAAAATATATCAAATTTTCTTATTTGAAATTCATAGAGATGATTTGCACATAATAATAGATTCTCAATATAAAATACATTATTATGCTGACATACAAACCAAATGCCAAACCCCTGACCTAGATGTCCTAGACGATTACAGAGCAACATAATCTATAACAAAAGAGGGGTCTACTCGACAACGGGAAGGTCCAAAGTGATCTACTCCTCTAGCAGATATTCTTCGCTGGCAACCTGATCTGAACAAAAAGGTTGTACAAACAGTGTGAGCTTTTAAACTCAATGAGCGAATCGGCCTCGCGTTAATAAAATTCAAATACATTACCAGTCATGCAAGCATATCCGAAGGCTCATACTCAACCAATAGACAGAAGATAAAAATTCATCCAATTCAACAAATGTTACTAGTACTCGTCAATGGCAATATATCCCAGAGAGCGCACACAGGCCGGCTCACCAATTATGTATATTTCCGCCATGACGCACAACATCATCCTTTTACATACAAGAAGATAAAAATTCATCCAATTCAACAAACGTTACTAGTACTCGTCAATGGCAATATATCCTGGAGAGCGCACACAGGCCGGCTCACCAATTATGTATATTTCCGCCATGACGCACAACCTCATCCTCTTAGCTAGGACGCCTCACGGATTTATCACCAATCCGGGCTATATCCCTACTGAGGGAATCGTTGTCTCCACACTCATTGGTCAAGACACCCTGTCAACCGGGTTTTCCGCCTTGCCGTGAGAGGGGGTACTGTCCCGCTCAATCACAATCAATAGCATTTCATATCATAATCAGAAGCTCAATATAATATTCATCCATATAACAGGTATAGTATATAATTATATTATAGCTTTATAAACCACAATTCAAGAGATTCAATCTTCACATCATCATGAGATACTTGCTTTTTCTTATCCATACTTCTGGATTAATTATCTCATTATATTCGTCATTCTGAATCCAATTTCCCCCTATGAATCTTGGGAGTGTCCTACGACATACTTTTTATCACCAATAATGCTAAAACTCTATTAAAACGGGGTCGTTTCACTCACCTGGATTCCGTACGAGTATCACTTCTTTAAGTCGTTACGGACAAGAATACACAGGTGAATTTCAGTATTCTGCTACGGAGATTTTCATGAAAGATTAGAGAAAATACGTTAGGATTGTTTTCGTATAGATACTGTCCATACGTACGGTTACTGTTCATATATACGGTTACTATTCATACGTACGGTTACTATTCATACGGTTACTATTTATACATACGGATAATATTCGTACATACAGTCACTATTCATACGTATAAATACTATTTTTACGTACGGATACTATTCATACCAGAAATAGATAATACAATCTGTAAAAGAGTACACCAGGTAAGTTTCCATGAAAGAGTGGAGGGTCACACTGGACACACTTAAAAACCAGGTCTTTCCTTAGCCACAACTTTCCTAGACATGTATTCTTCACAGTTTACATTCTATTTCGGTAATCAGAAAATCAAAATAACATATAAACAGCTAATGACAGTTTTTCTGATGTGGAAGATCGGCCAAAGCTGCAACCACAGAGCATACTTAAGAAAATAACTTCTAGAATTTGAAAGACATAGAAAGGCATAGTATCCTTACCTAAGCAAAAAGGAAAAGCCCAAAATCTCAGATGCCTAGCATTGAAGTAAGAGAAACTTAAGGAGAGAAGAAGAGAAGTTGAAGGTGTGAGTTTAGAAGTGAAATGGAAGGGCCTATTTATAGCAAAAGTCAAGGGTACTATTTGACACTATGCGCTAATAAAATATTCAATTTACTATTCATGAAAATGACATTTCTAATAATGCAGTTACTGTGCACCTCACGCGTACGATGGAAAATTTTTCTGTTATTACTATTAGAAACTTGAAAGGAAAACTATCCTTTCACCTTAAACCTTTAAGTTTCTTTTCAATTTAGTCCTTTCACTTTAGTCCCTGAGGGTATTTTTACACAAAAAACGTCATTTTCTCCCACGAACTTCTTTCTAGTTTTCTCTTATGACCAAACCACATCTAGTACTTGACATTTCGATTGTATAAATGAACAGTATTGTATATGTAAATAGTATTATACGGATGAATAGTATCGTATACTGAAATAGTAACAGTAGTTTGTAAACAAATATTTATATTTTATTTTTCTTGGGTATTACATTTCCATTACTGAATTCAAAAGTGTAGCCATATTTATCCAAAGCTGAAATTGAAATCAAATTCCTTCTCATAGAAGGTAAATAAACAGCGTCTTTTAACAATAAAGTATGTCCAGAAGGTAAAAGCAATGTAACTACTCCTATTTCTTCCACCGATACTCTAGCTCCATCTCCCACAATGATATTGGATTCAGCATCACTTGGCTTCCTCAGGCTTGTGAACCCCTGTAAAGAATTCATAACATGAATGGTTGCACCTGAGTCAAACCACCAAGTATTGGGAGCAACATCAATCATATTTGATTCATAACAAGCCAAAGCTAGGAGTGTACCTTGCTTGTCAAGTTTCCTCTTGAGAGTATAACAATCATCCACCTTATGGCCATACTTCTTACAATACTTGCAGTTTCCTTTGAAAAAATTCTTCTTTGGCTCTAAGTGTTGAGAAACTTTTCCCCCTTTCTTCTTGTCACGTTGAAACTTTCCTTTGTGACCTCTCCTTTTCTCAGACTTAGCACCAGAAGAAGAAGCAGCAGCAAACTGAACACTGTGTGCTTTCCCTTTCTTTATGAAATCCTCTTTTTGAGAGACAATGGCAATCATTTCATCAATCGTCCATTTAGTTTTCTGAGTATTGTAGGAGGTTTTCAGAACGTCAAACTGAGAAGGGAGTGACTCCAGTACTTGCCAGATTAGATAGCTCTCACCAAGATCAACCTTGAGAGACTTCAATTTATTAAAATAGTGGACTAACTTCATGATGTGCTCACGAACTCCACTAACATCATCATATTTAGTTTTCTCAATCAGAGAGAGATACTGGCCCTTCTGAGCTTTGTCAAAAGTGGTGAATTTCTCACCAACGGACTTCAGAAAATCCTTAGCATTCTTGCTCTCTGGAATACTCTGTCTAATAGACTTCTCCATGGTGTATTTCATCACCATGAGACACACCATGTTGGAGTGCTCCCATTTTTCACGAGAAGCCCTTTCAGCAACAGTGAACTCAGCAGTAAGAGCTGCGGGCTCTTCCTCTCTCAAGGCCAAGTCCATATTAGTGATGGCCAAATACAGATCCAGAGATTCTTTCCAGTCCTCAAAATTGGTCCCATTTAGTGTTTTGACCGAAGTTAATTGCATAGACAGGGAGGCTGGCATTAAAACAACAAAAGAAAACATTTAATATGCATAATGTCATTATGCTATAAGAGAATTAAATGTTTCTATGTGCACAGCCAATCAAGCCTGTTAGAGAGAATTTCTTGTCTACCTGGTCCCGCCTAAGGGTCCCGAACCAAAATAAACAAGAAATATAATAATACAATACTTTAGAGCTCATATCATCATCTAAATTTTGAATGCCGATAGGGTATTCAAAATAATTGATAGAGGTATTGATTAACATGGTATTGTATAAGAAATTACATTAATAATAATATACCGATAGGATATAATTATTATTAATGCAATAAATTAGACTAATAATAATGATTAAAAAAAGGATAAAATAAATATAATTTTAATCATTTAAATAGAAGATTTTGCATAACTGTGCCCACGATAGGTGAGTTCACAATCATATAAAATAAAAGGCAATTATATTCAACAGAATAATTAATTATTAATGAGGGAATAAAAAAGGAAAAGAATAAACAAATAAATAACAGAAAAATCAAAATAATAAGAGAGAATAATTTTCATATGGACTGAAATTAATTCCATCACTAGGATAGCATACTGGGGAGAGTACAACATACCTAGATGTTGTTAACAGAGTGAGGAACTTCCAAAAAAAATTTCAGTCCAAAAATCCGAGAGTACGATAGTTAAAACAGCAAAATAGTCTCGGATTAAATGCAATAAAATACTTAGGGGTCCCGAAAAATTTTCAAAAAATCACCAAAAATAATATTATGTAATTATTTAATTTTTCATAAAAAAATTAAAAAATTTTAGGGCCTGGAAAGTGCTACACTCGCCCACACGTGCCTGGCCCGCGCGTGGGCATCGCCAGTCGGGGTCTTCTTCCTTACCCGACTGGCCTGTAACCGGGTCGCGCAACCCGCGAGCGTGACCCGGTTCATTCTCCTACATCCGGCCATGAAAAATAGTTTTTTTTTGAGGGCTTTTGTTCGAAACCTTGCGAAAAAAGAGAAGCCCTCAATCAATTTTGAAAAAACGAGGCTAGATTTGGAGATTCGGTGTTCGAAATTTTGGGAGAAAAAATGGTTTAAAAAAAACTTTGGATCTCTCAAATCCCTCGATGAAAACGCCTCGGTTCAGAGTATATTGTTCGAATGATAACATATGTTAGAAGCCCCAAATCAATTTCGAAAAGCATTGGTTGTTTTGGGAGAAATCAAAAACCGAAAGCTATAGGGAAAACGGAAACAAGAAAAAAAACATTTAAACTCCCTAAAACGTTGTTCAATCCCTCTGATTTTCACTTATATGATTCGTATAAATGTTTTGAATCAAAGCCCTAAAACAATTTTAAGATTAACCTAACAAATTAGGGCAAACGAAATTTGTTTTAAAATTTGGGTTTAGGGAATTTCGAAAATCAGATTTAAATTGCTAATTAATAGCCATAGTTTGTGTAATATCCCAAGAATTTATATGAATATTTAAAGTCTAATTTGAAGTTTAGTGAAAAATTTAATTACGTGGAAAATTTGCTTTTTGAATTAGTGAAGAAAATGAGGGAATAGAAATTTTAATTTTTAATTTAGGAAATTTTTACAATTCTCAAGGACTAAAGTGAAAAGAAAAGAAAATATAGAGGACTTTTGAGAAATGACCAAATAGGAACCCGAGAAGAAGAATAGAGCTTATGGGAATGAATTATGAGTCCGGTACTGAAAGGATGATAGATTTGGGATTAAAGTGGAGTTTGAGATATTGAGAGGGACTAAAGTGAAATAAGGAAATCTGTGGGGCACCTAGGATTTAGAAACACCTGAGGTGAGATTTTATGAATTTGCTTTTGCTATTCTTGACTGAGGGTCAATTGCAGAGCAAGTGATAATTTCACCCCAGGCGAATATATAGGTGGCCTCACCTATTTTTTATTCATTTTTCTCCTTTCCTCTCTCTCTCTCTTCACTTTCTCTCCTCTCTTTCTCTCTTCCTTCTCTCTAATTTCTCTCTCTACACTCCAACTCTACAACCGGGCTTTGGAGGGTGGATCTCGGGCTACGGGGCGAGCCTCTAGGAGCCAAGCAACGTAAGGAAAGCAAGGAATCGAGGTAGAAATTTCTATTTCTTAAGCTTTTCCCTATTTTCTAGTTTTAAGAGTGTTTGAGGTAAAATCAAGATTCCGGCTTCGTTTCTCGATTAAAATTGGTGATTTTGGTGTCTAAATGCTCCTTAGACATTAAGGGTGAGATCCCATGGAAGAAATCATGAAAAACGGTGAAGATTTTGCCAGATTTGGGCCAAAACCGAGAGAAATCACGAAGGGGTCGCGATCGTGGCGCCCAGGCGCCATGTGTAGCGCCTAGGCACCAAGGTGAGATGGGAAGAAGAAGGAATTGGCGCCCAGGTGCCACGTGTGGCACCTCGGCGCCATGAATGGGTTGGCGCCCAGGCGCCAGGCATGGGTTGGCGCCCAGGCGCCAGGCATGGGTTGGCGCCCAGGCGCCAGGTGTGCCGGGAAACCTTAGCTTATTTTAAATCGGTCATAACTTCTTCATCCGAACTCTGTTTTGGGCAAACTTTATATCGTTGGAAAGCTCTTTAAGTCTAGTTTCTAATGGTATAAGTTTCATTTGAATATTCATTACCGGTTAGGAGTTATGACTTAAGATGTGAGTAAAGGTCGATAGTAGTGGTAGAAAATTTCTCTATTTCGTAACCCTGATGGTTTTTGTCTGGTTACAATAGGAATGGTCAAAGTGCAAAGTGGGAGTGTCGAGAGCGTGAAATCCAGGTGAGTGGGTTAATATTTGCTATGATTAAATATCTGTTATTGACTTTTTGCATCATAGTGGAAATATGTTGTATATCCAAGTTTGAAGAGGATGATGTGGAACGATGAGGCATAAACAATTGTGGAACGTGTCTGGTAATGTATATAATTATATTTTCTTATTTTCTCATGAATGGAGGTTATATGATGGATTGTGAATGGCATGTGAACTGAGTTGAATAATTGTTCTATTTTATGGGTTATGTTATATACATGCTATGTTGCTGGAACCACATTGATTATGTTGTGGCTTGAATTGTAAATGACTGAGTTGTGTATGTGGCTCAAGATTATGATTGAGGATGTTTTTATATGTGATTGTGATTGTGTTTGACTGGAAAAGAAAGGCATGGTGGTGCACCCCATGGAGAAATCTATGTGAAGTTATAAGGGTGGAGAATATAAATGGAGCAATAAGGGTGGATGCGGCGGGGGCCACGGGCAACGATCCAGAGGTATTCTGGACGACCCGGTTGGTACGGGAAATGTGTGTGAAATTGATTTCATCGATTGCTGTTGTGAATTTTGAATTATGTTGAAATGCATTTGATTTACTTGGATATTGTTGTGAAGTATTATGAATAATATTATATCATATGATGATCGATCTACGTATGATTGCTGCATGTTATCATTATGATGCATGATTTTTTGTTGTCATAGTGTTGTGTTATCTACTCACTGGGCACGTGGTTTGCTCATACCCCTCTTATTGATATTTTTTTTTCAGAGTTGACAGCTCAAGGTAAATATCGGAATAAGGAATTATGGATCCTTAGTCCATGATTTCCTTTTCATTTGTTCAGGATAAAGGTATAATAGTTAAGTCTTATTCTAAGTTGTATAAATCTAGAAATCTCTGTAATCGGGTAGGTTCATTCAGTGATGTAATGTGAGTAATTGTAGTATGTATAGAGAACTCGTTTTGGTTGCATGAAAAAGAATTGTATGATTTTTAAGAGAAAGATAGGCTTACGCAGGTGAAATGAAATTCACTTTCCGTGCCGGTCACGTGCTCAAATTTTGGGACGTGACAGTTTGTACTACCAACCTGCCTTTGATACAATTGAAGGAATTAAAAGGATTAAATTTCTAATCCTAGATCGGTGTAGATACAAACTACAACATATTAAATAATTAGAACATAAAAGGGATGAATAGAACATGTACCTGGCATTATTGCGCTATCCATCTCCAACAGTAGAACAGAGGGAATTTTTAGGGTTGTGTGAGAGTGGTACTACTCTCTGTCTGATAAGTGTTCTGTCTAGGGTTAGACTGATTAATGGGATGCCAGTCTATTTATTATCAGACGAGAGCAGAGACTTCTCAACAGGCTATGTGATTGGCCCAACTCATCACGGGCCACTCACAATATAAAAGCCCAATTATAATATTCATATATTAAATGCTATATATTAGAATAATAAAGTTAATATGATAATGATATTTAATAATTGATTAATGCTAATCCAAAATAGGATATATATATTATATTAAAATTCAATAGATGACACACCGGATCATCCTCCTCCTTCATCGAGCCCGTCCATTAGCTCCAAAGGCCCTCAATTCTTCTGAGGTCTTCAAGGAGGGAACCCTGATGACTGCTGGGAGATGATGTGGTCGTTTTATGAGCAACCCCATTTCCGAAGTCCTGAGTCCTGACCATATCCCTTTGTACAGTTTATTTTTTGTACATCCATCTTCAAGTAGTATGCAATGCGAGAATGAAGATTGATAGTGAAGTTGAAGTCTTGTGCTTGAGGCCTTGTTCCATTAGTCTGTATATCCCAAATTGCTTCAGGCCATTGGATTTACCCCCCCTTTTTTTTGTATCCAAGCCCGTTGTCATAAAAAAAAAGTCTGAAGCAGTCAGCTGTATAATTCTTCCTCTTGTTGTGTGATGTAGGAACCCTTCCTTCTTGCTGTAAAATGCATACACTTCTATACACCAATGGAAGATTAACTTCTGTTAGTTCTGTTTGAATGTGGCTATGATTTTTCTTTGGTCTTGACACTTCAAACAAAGCTCCGTATTAATTTGCTTTGCAATGGTCATGCATGCTTGAGGAAAAATAGAATAGTACTATTCAGTGACTTGAATCCATTTTAAACATCTAAATTCTATTTTAACCAAAAAAAAAAAGAAACTGACAAATCTGCTTACAGGTTATAGGGTAGGTCATACTGTATTTTGCACAACCCGGAGACCATTTCCCTCACTAGAACTTGTTGGAATCCTATTAGAACCCTAAAATTCAGAAACCATTATGTAACCAATCCTATTAGAACCCTAAAATTCAGAAACCATTATGTAACCAACTATAATTACATGAGGTTTAGTAATTTTTAACACTAGGTCAATTTTAGCCAAAAAAATTGTTGTCCATTATTTTACTTTAGCATTAAGTAAGTTTTACTAATTAACCGGATTAAAGTAGAAAATAAATAATCAAGAGGCCCAACCAAAGTGACCACGTGCCACATGAGTTCCCATCAGCTTGTTGGAACTTAGGGAAGATCATAGGGAGGAACAGGCAAGAGGTAGCATGTGCCGGAATCGAATAGTAGCAATACATTAACTTTTGTTTTTTTAATATTTGTTATTCTTTCTTTTTTTTTCCATTTTGTCTGAGAAAAACAAAATAAAATATTTATAGCTTCTATTCTTTTAGGGAAAGAAAAGATACATATTATGTAAAGTTCTAGGTGAAGATGATCAACAACTAATTGGACCATATTAGTCAAAGTCAGATATGAACTAGGTTTAAGTAGAAGAAGAATATCCTTTTTCAAATCAATGATAAAGACGAGAGTATTGTACAAACGAGTATTTGAATGATGAGTTTGTGTGGAAAGAAAGTGATACATAAAACATATTCAAATAGAGGACTTTGTATATTCATAAAACTAATGAGTGTAAGGTGCAATTTAGAGGGAAGTGAAGGATATATGTAGTGTGTGGATTACCAAACATGAGAGTTGAGAAGTAGTTTCACCTGACATGAGGGGCAGAAAGAATCATGTAACCAAACACGATTCACTCTTAACTCTAAACTCATCACACACACACACACACACACACACACACACACACACACACACACACACACACATATATATATAGAGAGAAGTGAAGAGTTTGAACAGATCAAAGAATAATATATCGGGTAAGTCATCTTTGGCTGCACAACTCTTTCCCACCCTATATGTAAAGTTGTTGATGGCACGTCTTTTATTAGCTCTTTGATCATTCAATTTGACTTTTGAAGTATGTATTTGAATGCTCTTTTTTAATTACAATTTTAAAATTTTTAGTCACAATTATAATTATTGTCACACTCGAAATGTGACCGGCCGACGTTTTCTTTTCAAAAGAAATATGATATAAAATCAGCTTTCGAAATTGAAAACCAATTTTATTTGGAGCCGCCACCAAAATTTTATTTATTAGGAAAAAAAACTTTGGAAAAAACCTTAAAATTTGACAGTCTGCGATTAAAAAGAAATTGAGTTCGGGAGTTGAACTGCATAGGGAAGGTGTTAGGCACCTGTCACATCCCAAAACTTACATGTGATATAAACATAAAATACCTAGGGTGTACCTCCGTGGTACCCCATAATCTCTGTGAACATTCTTAATATCCATAATTATGTGAATCATAAATATTCCAAGAAAGATATTTTGTATACATATTCAGAAAATGTTCAACTTTCAAACACTATACAGTACTATACAACCTCCCAAGCCTAGGTGACCTACTAGATTACAGAGCGTTCCCTAATCCTTACCAATTGTTTACCAGACAAAAGTGGAGTATATCCTTAAAGGCTATAAATTCTTCTCCTCAACCACTGTATCTGAAAAGATAATCATGGAGAGTGTGAGTTTATCATAACTCAGTGAGTAAACAACTGTACATGAAAATATCATAAGCACAAACACCACATTTACTAATACAATCAATCTATCATTTATTTTAAATAATTATAGTATTATATGCCATAAATACTTGCACTGAGTGACTTGGGAATTTAACCCTCAAACTCTTTGTGCATAGGTTTTCACATTTATACACCGAGTAGTATGGGACTCTAACCCTTTCAAACTCGTGCATAGATTTTCACATTTATACACTGAGTGATATGGGACTCTAAACCCTTTCAAACTCGTGTATTGATTTTCACAGTTATACACCGAGTAGTATGAGACTCTAACCCTTTCAAACTCGTGCATAGGTTTTCACATTTATACACCGAGTAGTATGGGACTCTAACCCTTTCAAACTCGTGCATAGATTTTCACATTTATACACCGAGTAGTATGGGACTCTAACCCTTTCAAACTCGTGCATAGATTTTCACATTTATATACCGAGTAGTATGGGACTCTAACCCTTTCAAACTCGTGTATTAGATCTCGTAGATCTTTTGCTCATCAATAAAATAGTGAGAATTTATCACAATATAATTACTATGAAATAAATGAATTTACACATATTTTTATTCCCTTGAATGTCTATCATCAACCATAACAATCATCATATATTATCAACAGCGAGATTGATTATTTCTCACTTCAATAATGTTATAAACAAGACTTGTATTGTACCTTATCTAATAAGATCACATTAGTTTAGTAAGGTTATTCACTTACAAAATGTTCCAATTTATTCAAGGAACAATCACATCTAGTTCTTTAGTCAACTAGAGAAATCAATTCTCAAAGGTAATAAAATACCTTCCAATGATATTATACTTTTTCTCAACCTGAACACACACTGATAATCTTCTCAATTTCACAAATAACGCAAATGGGATTTATATTGTGCTTTGACTAATTTATTAAATCAATTTTGCAAGGTTGCCTACTCACCTGGATTCCACGCTCTCGGCGCTCCCACCTTGCGCCCCAATCATCCCTATTGTAACCAGGTAAAAACCATTAGGGTTACAAAATAGAGAAATTTCCTATCACTAATCTTGACCTTTACTCACATCTTAAGTCATAACTCCTAACCGATAATGAATTTCTAAATGACACTTATACCATTGGAAACTAGACTCAAAGAGCTTTTCAACGATATTAAAAAAAAACTGATGCTACAGTAATAGTCAACGGTCAACGCAGCTACAATAACGTTGACCGAGTCAATGCTACAGTAACGAGAAAATCTGGAAAAATTTTCTCGGTGAACAGTAATTTCTGGGGAAAATTTTCGATGTTCTTCGTGTTCTTCATCCAAAAATCCTAAAATCATATCTAAAACAACATTTCTTTTGATTTCTTCCATGGGTTTTCATCCTTAATGTCTAAGGAGTGTTTTAACACCAAAACCCCCAATTTCTACCAACAATCCAAGCTCAAATCTCAAATTTTCATCAAGAACACTAACTTTTTCAAATATCCAAATTCTACGAAATTTCTTGTTCTAATAACATCATAAACCACCTAAGAATGTTTTACATTAACATCCACACTTAAATTCATCC
The DNA here is from genome assembly GCA_037074585.1 of Biancaea sappan. Taxonomy (NCBI): domain Eukaryota; kingdom Viridiplantae; phylum Streptophyta; class Magnoliopsida; order Fabales; family Fabaceae; genus Biancaea; species Biancaea sappan. The sequence continues at coordinate 60,970,606 of CM073496.1, forward strand.
ATTAAAACTCAAAATCTTAATTTTCTTCCATAGGTCCGAAAATGGAGAAAAAGAGAAATAGAGTAGATAAAACTTACCTCTTTACCTCTAGAACTCCTGAGAATCGGAAGTATGGTTAGAAAATACAAGATCGCCGGATGAAAATTTGAGAAATGATTGAAGAAGGGAAGATGGAAATGAACGAAGAACATGAAGCCTCGGGAGGAAGAAGGAGAAGAAAAACTAATAATTGTATGTGTGGGCTCCACTAATTTCTTTTTCGATAAAATCGCTCATAGCCACCTTAGCTTATAAGATTTGTTCACTTTAATCCCTCTCGATGTCTCAAATACCACTTTAACCTCGAATCCATCATCTTTTCGGTACCGGACTCATAATTCATTCTCATAAGCTTTATTCTTCGTCTCAGGTTTCTATTTGGTCATTTCTCAAAAGTCCTCTATACTTTCTTTTCTTTTCACTTTAGTACTTGAGAATTTGTAAAAATTTCCTAAATTAAAAATTAAAATTTCTATTCCCAGATTTTCTTCACTAATTCAAAAAGCACATTTCCACGTAATTAAATTTTTCACTAAATTTCAAATTAGACTTTAAATATTCATATAAATTCTTGAGATATTACAGCACCCTATACGTTTGATTTAGAAAGCATACAATTATTTAACAGTCACCTCAAATTACCCTTATAAACCACCAAAGAAAAAGATGAAAAAAGAACAAATAAAAATATAAAGACGGACTTGGCTAGGTGGTGCCTAGGGCCTACGTACCCAACCGTTGGGATCAAAGTCCACGTAGTTCGTAATTTTGAAGATATTTTTTTGGAGAAATATTTTTGGATTTTTAGAATATTTTTAAAGATTTCAACTCACGAGCATTGTTATACAATCGAGTCATGAGTATTACATGTAAAAATTATTTTCCACTTGTATTGTTATACAATCGCATAGTAAAATACTTTATTTAGTTTTTTTTTTTGAAGGATTTAAAACTCAACGATTTTTTTTTTAAAAAAAAAATTCTTCCCTACTTGCATTGTTATACAATTGCATTATAGGAATCCAATAGATATCTAGAGTTAGAGATAATGCTATTCCAAGGGAGTCAATCATTTTTCAAATATTTGAGACTAAAATTATTTTCATCATTAAGATTTTTTTAAATCTTTTATTTTTTCCATTTTTTAAATACGAGAATGAATTAGATATACGCTCACATATGTACACGCATGTATATATACATATGTATATATGTGTATATATATATACGCATTTACCTGGACGTCATTATCCATACACATACACAATATATTCATACATGTATATATATATTTGCAAACGTCAGTGTACCTATATATTATATACCTATATGATATGATACATATATAGATATTCAACACAAATTCATATGCGCCCAGTTGCCCACATATATATATATATATATATATATATATATATATCAGTTCACATGCACACACGCAGTAGCCCAACGAACAACATATATACATGTGTAATAATTCATATGCACTCAGAAACACGTATATACATATATCCCGCACATATGTATGAATGAAAATCATATTCACAGCGACTTTGTTCTCTCGTCAACTACCTTCATTATTCCTATCTCCCTTCTCTTCGTCTTCTATGTTCTTTATTTCTTACCTATGTATCAGCCTTGCCAGACGCAGAAATTAAGAGAAATATCATATGAAAATAAAATCCAAAGAGTCTCAACTTACCTCAGTGCTGTTGCTCTGTTTTCAGAACCCAAAACAGAGGTGATATTCCTGTTAGCTCTATATTCACCGTGATCTGTTCCTGATTTATAATAAGAATGGGTTTGTAATAAGAATTAAGATACCCCATACAAAATTCCTTTTTATTTCTATTTTTATGTTATTTTTATTTTATTTTAAGGGACAAAATTAGGTGTTTACAGTTGCCCCTCTTTACTCACTTTTTAAACTAGAGTATGGAAATGAAATTAAAATAATATAGTTTAAGGAGTGAGTAAAGATAAAGAACACTTAATTTTGTCAAAGGCATGGTAAAAGCGTGTTTGGTTGTTTCCGGGCTTTGAAAAGAATGGGTGTCGGTCGTCTTCGGGCTTTGAAAAGATAGGTGTCGGTTGTCTTCGGACTTTAAAAAATAGGTGCTGGTTGTCTCCAGGCTTTAAAAAGATGAGTGCCGGTCGTCTCCGGGCATTAAAAGATAGGTGCTGGTTGTCTCCAGGCTTTAAAAGATGGGTGCCGGTCGTCTCTGGGCTTTGAATGGATGAGTGCCAGTCATCTCTGGGCTTTTGAATGGATGAGTGCCACTCGTCTCTGGGCTTTAAAAAGATGGATGCCGGTCGTCTCCGGGCATTAAAAAAAATAAATGCCGATTGTCTCCGGGCTTCAAAATGATGGGTGCCAGTCTTCTCTGGGCTTTGAAAAAAAATGGGTGCCAGTCATTTTTGGGCTTTAAAAGGTGGGTGCCAGTCGTCTCCGGGCTTTGAAATGATAGGTGCCGGGTTTCTTCGGGCTTTGAAATGGTGGTGCCAGTCGCCTCTGGGCTTTAAAAAGGTGGGTGCCGGTCGTCTCCAGGCTTTGAAATGATAGGTGCCGGTTATCTTCGGGCTTTAAAATGGTGGTGCCAGTCGCCTCTGGGCTTTAAAAGATAGGTGCCAGTCATCTCCGGGCTTTGAAATGATAAGTGCCAGTTGTCTCCGGGCTTTGAAATGGTGGTGCCAGTCGCTTCTGGGCTTTAAAAGATGGGTGCCGGTCGTCTCCGGGCTTTTAAAAAATTGGGTGCCAGTGTCTCTGGGCTTTGAAAAAATGAGTGCCAGTAGTCTCTGGGCTTTGAAGATGTGAGTGTCGGTCATCTCCGGGCTTTGAAATGATAGGTTTCGGTCGTCTCCGGGTTTTGAATGGATGAGTGCCAATCGTCTCTGGGCTTTTTAAGGATGGGTGCCGGTCGTCTCCGGGCTTTGAAGAGATGAGTGCCAGTCGTCTCTAGGCTTTTAAAGGATGGGTGCCGGTCGTCTCCGGGCTTTGAAAAAATAGGTGTCAGTCGTCTCTGGGCTTTTAAAGGTGGGTGCCATTACTACTACTGGATATAGTAGTATTTAGGAAAAAGTTGTCACCACTATTAAACATGGCGATACTTGAACCAAAGCAATATTTTGGATTTGGATGCACCAAAGACTTTGGCGCGCCTAAGCTTGAAGCGTCGGAGTTAAATTGAAAAATGCATGACATGTAAGAACCCAGTTAAGAGATTTTACTTGTTTAGAAATGATTGCGCTTCCTTTGGAGAATTTCGTCAAACCAGACCAGACCCCCTTCTTGTCTTCAGATCACTTGAAAGACTTCTTGTATTATGAATTGGTAACTTGCCCCATGATTTGACATTTGTTTCTTTGACGGAGTTATCTGCTAACATGTTGATAAGGGTGGATTTTCCTTTTCTGACATAAAGACTTCACGCAATGTCAAATTGCCCCAATACTCTTAGATTTCATGAGACATAATGCTTGTCACTCTAGGATTTCAACCAATAGACATGACTAGATATGTCCCATAAACCATAGATGGAGGCATTGCCCCAGTGTTGAGACATGTTATTTATTTTTGCATTCCTCAAGGAATGAGAAAAGTCTACTTGCCAATGACTGATCTAGCTAGAAAATGATGGCACCTTGATGAAAATGATGCTTAGGGACATTTGGGTCTTTTTGCCCCAGTTATGTAACTATGATGGTAGTCATCTTTATAGGATTAATCCAGATTTGTAAAATGTTCCTTTTAGTAACATCTTTCAAATCACATTCACCATAGATCTTGTGATCAAATCTTTTTGACGTCATTACTCAACTTATTAGTGCTTGTTATGTCATCGATGAAACACATTTATCTTGTTTAACTAAGTCGATGCACGTGGAACACTAAAAAATGATAAGGTATGAATTCAAAGAAAGAAATCTTGTGAATTTAAAAGATATTGAGGAAAACTAATATGTAAACAATTGTTAATGGTTTCATAATGGCGAAACAAAGGTATGCAATGTGAAGATATGGGAAGATGCCAAACTTCAAAACTGAAATATTCCCTGCACAAATCTTTGATTAATGTGAACAAAATGGATTTGGTCTAAGTCAAGTTGTTGCCCCAATTTCAAATTTACTTTCTTTTTATATCTCTTTTTTTTTAAAGTATGTGCCCTAGTTTAAGCATATCAAACCTCAATGAGGACTTTAAATGCTTGTAATGTGGCCAAGGTAAATTAGCTTTTGAATTAAAAAGATATTAAGCTCAAGATTAACATGCCCCTATCCCACTTCTTCACTTCTATCTTCTCTCCTAGAATCTTATGCCAAAAATTCTTTGAACAAGAGAGAGTACTTATGGGTTGTAACGTGGCTTAATAGGTGAGGAATGATGGCTTCAGAAGGAAAGGTATAAAGGCCCAAATTTCATGTTGGGTTACAATGAGAATTATGTCCTTGAAGTGTTGTGTAGTCTTGGCGACATTCACTTAGCTCTTTGTTCTTAACTAAGCTCCCACTTTGAGGGTTTATAGCTTATTTCTGTTAAGATGAACACTCTTCCCTTAACAATTTTCATAGCTAGAGATGAATTTTATAGCTTTTCTCTCCTTTTTTGGATCTTCTTCGATTTGTGCCTTTGGCTTTTCTTTCATCTCTTCTCTTTAGAAAATTTTTTTCCCTCTTTTTCTGATCCTCAAGATAGATCATCTAGATGCCAAAACTACTTCTCATTTTTTAATACTCATTGTTTCCCAGGCTTGATACATCATGGGTGATTTGAAGGGAATTATAGGCACAAACGGGATAACAACGTTTAATTAGTGTATGGGTAGTGAAAGAATTAGACCTCTCTTGCTTTATTAATTTTTGGCATAAAAACATGTTAAAACTACCCCACCCTGGTATTTATGGTAAATAAATGAAATGAACTCTACTTCTAGCTCAAATGGGGTGACTAGGGATAATCTCCTCTTTTGTCTAGGAAAACAATGAATGCCTCATATCATTGACTCAATTTGCTCATGGGACACACCCTTAATGAACTTTGAATTAGCTTTGGGGTCTTATATTCGCATTATCCTTAGATTTTGTCTGTGTTCACCAAGTTAAGATTTTTCAAGAAATATCACATGAAAAAAATGAACAAAAATAGAGAAAGGAAACGAATAGACAAGCATAAGGGAACGAAAATGATGATTTTTTACTGTCGGAATAAAAGGATTAATATAATGGAAGTGAGATAATTGCATATTGCCCTAGTTAAACAAGACATGAAAATATAAAGTCCTTTCAAAACTTTAAATAACAAGCACTAAATAAGATGATAAATAACACCAAAGATTTAACTATGTTGTTGTTCATAGCCTATGATTAAAGATGCATCAACCACTTTCTGGTCCTGCTTTTAATTGGATATGGTTGGAGTCGATCAAATCCAGCACATTTCTTTTAAATGTAGTACAATTCTCGATCGAATGTCCAACAGCTCCCATGTAAAAGTCGCATGTAGCAGTCGGATCATACCATGCTGGATATGGAGGATTCACCACTTTAGCAGGTCGAGGCCCCAGGAGCTGAGCGGTCAAAAGACTTTTGTATAGCTCAGCATTTGTTGTGCGAAAGTTTGGCCATGGGCGACTATGTAAACCCTTTTGTCCTCCCCTTTGGGTGTGTTTATTTGGCTCTAGTTGACTTTGGCCATGACTATTAGCTCGATAAGAATATGATTGTTGCTGGGGATAGGATCTTATTGGCTGTACATAACTCACCTCTTCTTCCTTTTTCCTTGCAGGTTGCCCCTTCTTTGAGCTACTTTCTTCTTGGGGACTTGAGAGTTTCCCTTCACGAATATCAGCGTCGATTCTTCCCCCAATCTCAATCAAGTCTGCAAAGTCGGTGACATAAGTTCCAAGCATAGTTCTATAGAAAGGATCTGGTAAGGTACGGATGAAGTAAGAACAAAATTCGAACTGGATTAATGGAGGTTGCACTTGTGATGCCATTACTCTCCATCTTTGGGCATATTCTTTGAATGTTTCAGAATTTTTCTTTGTCATTGCCTTCAATTGCTCTCTAGTCGGAGCTGTCTGTAGATTAAACTTATATTGCCTCACGAATAAGTCCGCCAGGTCCTTCCATTTTTTGATTTTTGAGTGGTCTAGCTGCATAAACCACAACAATGCAGCTCCGGTTAAGCTTTCAGGGAAAAAATTAATTAAGAACCTCTCGTTACGGGACCATACGCACATTTTGGTGCAATATGACTTCAAGTGGTAAACCGGGTGTAATATCCCAAGAATTTATATGAATATTTAAAGTCTGATTTGAAGTTTAGTGAAAAATTTAATTACGTGGAAAATTTTCTTTTTGAATTATGAAGAAAATGTGAGAATAGAAATTTTTATTTTTAATTTAGGAAATTTGTACAAATTCTCAAGGACTAAAGTGAAAAGAAAAGAAAGTATAGAGGACTTTTGAGAAATGACCAAGTAGGAACCCGAGAAGAAGAATAGAGCTTATGGGAATGAATTATGAGTCCGGTACCGAAAGAATGATGGATTCGAGGTTAAAGTGGTATTTGAGACATCGAGAGTGATTAAAGTGAACAAATCTTATAAGCTAAGGTGGCTATGAGCGATTTTATCAAAAAAGAAATCGGTGGGGCCCACGCGTATACACTTCTCTCTTATTCTTCTCATTCTCTCTTATTCATTTTTCTATCTTCCTCCCGTAGCTCTCGGCTGAGGATCCCAATTTCTCTTCTTCACCTCCATCCATGCCAAATGCTTAAGGAAGGAAGCCTTGGAAGTTAGGAGGATTGGTAAGTTGATGTTCTTCTTCTTCTTCCTCTTATTACAAGATCAAATCCTTGGTTATCATTTTTCCAAAATTTTTGTAGAATATTTTAATGGATGAATTTAAGTGTGGATGTTAATCTAAAACATTCCTAGGTAGTTTATGATGTTATTAGAACAAGAAATTTGGAGAAAACTAGGAGAAATTCGTAGAATTTGGATATTTGAAAAAAGTTAGTGTTCTTGATGAAATTTTGAGATTTGAGCTTGGATTGTTGATAGAAATTGGGGGTTTTGGTGTTAAAACACTCCTTAGACATTAAGGATGAAAACCCATGGAAGAAATCAAAAGAAATGTTGTTTTAGATATGATTTTAGGATTTTTGGATGAAGAACACGAAGAACATCGAAAATTTTCCCCAGAAATTACTGTTCACCGAGAAAATTTTTCCAGATTTTCTCGTTACTGTAGCGTTGACTCGGTCAATGTTACTGTAGCTGCGTTGACCGTTACTGTAGCATCAGTTTTTTTTTTTTTAAAATATCGTTGAAAAGCTCTTTGAGTCTAGTTTCCAATGGTATAAGTTTCATCTGGATATTCATTACCAGTTAGAAGTTATGATTTGAGAAGTGGATGAAGGTCGAGAGTAGTAGTAGGAAATTTCTTTATTTCGTAACCCTGATGGTTTTTATCTGGTTACAATAGGAATGGTCAAAGTGCAAGGTGGGAGTGGCGAGAGCGTGAAATCCAGGTGAGTGGGTTAATACTTGCTATGATTAAATATCTGTTATTGACTTTTTGCATCATAGTGGAAATATGTTGTATATCCAAGTTTGAAGAGGATGATGTGGAACGATGAGGCATAAACAATTGTGGAACGTGTCTGGTAATGTATATAATTATATTTTCTTATTTTCTCATGAATGGAGGTTATATGATGGATTGTGAATGGCATGTGAACTGAGTTGAATAATTGTTCTATTTTATGGGTTATGTTATATACATGCTATGTTGCTGGAACCACATTGATTTTGTTGTGGCTTGAATTGTAAATGACTGAGTTGTGTATGTGGCTCAAGATTATGATTGAGGATGTTTTTATATGTGATTGTGATTGTGTTTGACTGGAAAAGAAAGGCATGGTGGTGCACCCCATGGAGAAATCTATGTGAAGTTATAAGGGTGGAGAATATAAATGGAGCGATAAGGGTGGATGCGGCGGGGGCCGCGGGCAACGATCCAAAGGTATTATTGACGACCCGGTTGGTACGGGAAATGTGTGTGAAATTGATTTCATCGATTGCTGTTGTGAATTTTGAATTATGTTGAAATGCATTTGATTTACTTGGATATTGTTGTGAAGTATTATGAATAATATTATATCATATGATGATCGATCTACGTATGATTGCTGCATGTTATCATTATGATGCATGATTTTTTGTTGTCATAGTGTTGTGTTATCTACTCACTGGGCACGTGGTTTGCTCATACCCCTCTTATTGATATTTTTTTTTCAGAGTTGACAGCTCAAGGTAAATATCGAAACAAGGAATTATGGATCCTTAGTCCATGATTACCTTTTCATTTGTTCAGGATAAAGGTATAATAGTTAAGTTTTATTCTAAGTTGTATAAATCTAGAAATCTCTGTAATCGGGTAGGTTTATTCAGTGATGTAATGTGAGTAATTGTTGTATGTATAGAGAACTCGTTTTGGTTGCATGAAAAAGAATTGTATGATTTTTAAGAGAAAGATAGGCTTACGGAGGTGAAATGAAATTCACTTTCCGTGCCGGTCACGTGCTCAAATTTTGGGACGTGACAAGTTGGTATCAGAGCTTTGGGATTAGGTCTCCTACCGATTACAGAGTAAGGTAACCTTAGTGGGATCTCCTCTATCGTGGTGAACCCGGGCACGACTATAGAGAGATGGCTCCACTAAAGGTCCTGTAGGATGTTTTCATTTCCTTTTCCTCCAAAACTTGTCTTTTCTTATGAATTATGTTTTTAGTTTTAGTTTTAGACAGATATGGCTATACTTTTGAGCTCGGTAAAGGAAAGGCTATTATTTGTTTTGATTCCGTTGCTGTCGGATCAAATTGTATGTATGGGGCTTTATATGTTACATTCATGATTGATTTTGTGTGACTGATTTCTTTTATCTTTCTTAATTTTATTATTACTATTTTTGGAGTACCATCCCATAAAAGAAATCACTGGCATTAAAAGCAAAATGATTACATTGCAAAAAAAAAATAATTACTCATGCATGAGTAATCTAAAAGCGAGGTGGTCTCGGATTATGAGGGTTGTACTGTATCATCACCCCTCGACCATTCCTTGGAGCGAGAGACAGAGCAATGTCGCGGAGGGTAGTGTAAATCTCATTCATACAATCAACACTTCTTTGTTGTTGATTGCAGAAGCACTGGGTAGACCAATAGAAGAACCTGTCTATTCTTGAAGTCATTTCTGCATGATTGCGTTTAGTTAACTTCTCCAGGTCTCCTATCATCTTTTTCAGATTTTTCACCTCCTGCTCTAGACAGGCGATTTTGTCCTCCGAGGTATGGCCCGTACTAGTCTCCTCAGCTTCCTCGTTCTTCTTCATTTTCTTCTCCTTATGTTTCTCTAGAGACCCCTCAAAAGGTCTTTTTCCCTTGTCTTTGCCCAGACTTAAGTTTAAGTCGAGCTCTTCTCTCTTGGCATCCACTGTGAGATCAATGTACTTCCTTGTGGCCATGATTTGAAAAAAAAAATTAGAAATTTATGTAGGAGTATGAGAAGAGAGGAATGCTGGGAAGTTGTAGGCTCAGAGATGATTACTCTTTGTGGTGTGGTAACTGAGAACGCTGGGGCAGTTCTTATAGAGGAAAAATTAGAACTTAGAGACAAAGAAGATATCTCTTCACCGCACCCTACACGCTTAACCTATGGATTTCTGCAAGCTGGAAGCTAGAAGTCTAGGGTAGGCATGCACACTAACAACGCGTCGCATTAATGGCAAAACCACGAAAGTCAATATTCGGTGGATTTGCGGCCGATTTACACTTGGTTTTTTCCATTTCTCTCGTTGGCATTTTCTGAAATTGAAAGAAGTCGACAATGTAGCCATTACAAAGTGTCTTGGATGTTTTCACAATGAACTAAAATGTATTTATATGCTTTCTTGTATTATTCTTGAAAGCCTTCAGTTGAGTATAATATACATGATTGATTAAATTATACTGTGATTATATGTATCTAAATACATATGATATGTATGTATGTTATTCATGCATAGAGAGTGAAGGCTATTTGTTATGGCCAGTAATAATATGTAATGATTCTACACATATTCAGAGAATGAGAAGTCTGAAATTTAAAAGGACTTGAATAGATGAAAATATATAGATAATGGTGTATCTCCATGTTTATACATATATATATATATATATATATATATGCTCGTAGAGGCAAGTGAAAGGTAAAATTTTTCTTACTTTATGGAACGCTTGATGTGTAGATGTGAGAAGTTTTTATTTTAATATGTATGTTTGAAAATGTGTAAGCTTAGGGCAAAGTCACGAATTAGAAACCTAGATAAGGTTAATATGAAGCTACCCGTTCATGGAGTAATATCTCGATTTAGAATTATTGGATAAGAAAAATACAGAGTTAGGAAGTCATAAATTGAAGCGGCGATTAGTTTAATAATTTGAGCAAGAGTCAAAAGTTAGCCGAAATTTTTGAGGAAATCTTTTGTATTAGATTATATTTTGTTATTTTCTGGCATGCTTATCAGAGACCGTTGGCATTGCGTCGGATAAGATCTGTAGGTCATCTTTAGAGTATGATGTAAAGGTTTTGTAGCCCTAAATTTCGTCTATATATAATGGATGCCCCATTACGCTGCTCACTACACTAAGAGTTTATATCTATAAGCTTTCTAGCATCAAACTTCTCCTTCTGTACAACCTTTATAGCTCAAAAAAAATATGTCCGGCAATAAATCTTTCAATTTAAACTTTGAGGCTGGCAAGGTAGAGCTGGATCTAAATCTTAGCCTGGAGAATTATAAGAATAAGAGATCCATGGAAGAGTCACTAGAGGCTAAGAAAAGAAAAAGGGATGTAGTAGAGTTAGAGGATGTTAGCACAGCAACATCTTCTAATAATGAGCTTGCGCTTATGAGACAAAAGATGAAGGACTTGGAAAGATTGATAAACCGCCACTTTGAGGAACAGGGGAGATTGATAAATCGTCTCTTTACAGAACAGGAGAAGCTTTTGAACCGTCATTTTAGGGAATTGGCGAATAGAGTTGATAGACATTCGATGTTTGCAACTCAAAATTTTCGTGACCAACAAGCGAGATGTATTGACTGTATGAATGGAGTGACTTCTGCACTTCGCCAAATTTCTCAGACGTTTCCTCCCGAAACTCTTTCTAGGCTGCAACGATTAACTTCCTCCTTAAGGTCTGAAGCACCTTCTTCTTCTAGACCTGGAGCACCTTCTGTATTTCAAAAGCCTCCTCGTTCTTAATTTATCTTTTCTTTTGTTTGTACCTAAAGCTGATGTTTGATCTAATGTTTACGTATTAAAATTATCTGTTTTGTAAATCAAGTTCAGCTTGTTGCCTGTAACTTATGTATTAGAAATAAAAATTGTTCGTATTTGATTTTTTTTTGTTGAAGCAATTCTTTTACTGAAGAAACTTGAGAAATAAAAATATGTTGAACTTGTTATATTTTGTACTTGATTGTGAAAATTCTAAGAGAGAGAATGAGATATAAACAAAATATCGGCATTTGCTTCAATCTTGAGGTAAGTTTTGAATTCGGAGGACCGAATTCTTTTAAGGGGGGAAGAATGTAATATCCCAAGAATTTATATGAATATTTAAAGTCTGATTTGAAGTTTAGTAAAAAATTTAATTACGTGGAAAATTTTCTTTTTGAATTATGAAGAAAATGTGAGAATAGAATTTTTTATTTTTAATTTAGGAAATTTGTACAAATTCTCAAGGACTAAAGTGAAAAGAAAAGAAAGTATAGAGGACTTTTGAGAAATGACCAAGTAGGAACCCGAGAAGAAGAATAGAGCTTATGGGAATGAATTATGAGTCCGGTACCGAAAGAATGATGGATTCGAGGTTAAAGTGGTATTTGAGACATCGAGAGTGATTAAAGTGAACAAATCTTATAAGCTAAGGTGGCTATGAGCGATTTTATCGAAAAAGAAATCGGTGGGGCCCACGCGTATACACTCCTCTCTTATTCTTCTCATTCTCTCTTATTCATTTTTCTATCTTCCTCCCGTAGCTCTCGGCTGAGGATCCCAATTTCTCTTCTTCACCTCCATCCATGCCAAATGCTTAAGGAAGGAAGCCTTGGAAGTTAGGAGGATTGGTAAGTTGATGTTCTTCTTCTTCTTCCTCTTATTACAAGATCAAATCCTTGGTTATCATTTTTCCAAAATTTTTGTAGAATATTTTAATGGATGAATTTAAGTGTGGATGTTAATCTAAAACATTCCTAGGTAGTTTATGATGTTATTAGAACAAGAAATTTGGAGAAAACTAGGAGAAATTCGTAGAATTTGGATATTTGAAAAAAGTTAGTGTTCTTGATGAAATTTTGAGATTTGAGCTTGGATTATTGATAGAAATTGGGGGTTTTGGTGTTAAAACACTCCTTAGACATTAAGGATGAAAACCCATGGAAGAAATCAAAAGAAATGTTGTTTTAGATATGATTTTAGGATTTTTGGATGAAGAACACGAAGAACATCGAAAATTTTCCCCAGAAATTACTGTTCACCGAGAAAATTTTTCCAGATTTTCTCGTTACTGTAGCGTTGACTCGGTCAATGTTACTGTAGCTGCGTTGACCGTTACTGTAGCATCAGTTTTTTTTTTTAAATATCGTTGAAAAGCTCTTTGAGTCTAGTTTCCAATGGTATAAGTTTCATCTGGATATTCATTACCAGTTTGAAGTTATGATTTGAGAAGTGGATGAAGGTCGAGAGTAGTAGTTGAAAGTAATGGTTGGAACCCAAGAGGGGGGTGAATTGGGTTTTATAAATTTTTCACAAAAATTAATTGGAAGTTAAAATGATTTTCTGTAAAAGTACAATGCTTAGGATAATAAATACAATACAGAAAATCAATGTGCTGTTAAGATAAATAATTATAAAGATCAAGGAATTAAAGAATAGATATCAATATGCACAAATTAAAGAGTAAGGGATAGAGAAAGCAAACTCGGAGATTTATACTGGTTCGACTAATCCAAGCCTACATCCAGTCCTCAAGAGACCACTTGAGTATTTCCACTATAATTGCAAGTTTAATCCGGGTACTTGCAAACCACTACAACCACACAAATTCGATCCGGGTATTTGCGAAACCACAATGAACAATTTATGAATCCGGGCTCCTCCTCAACCCAAAGCAAGTTCTTCCAACACCGGTACTTGCGAACCTCAACTCAGAATAATATATGTGTTGATCAAAATCAACAATACAAAGAAACTCTCTCTAAAGAGTAGATGAAAACAAATGAAGCTCTAATAACTCTAATGATAGAGAATATGCAAGATTTGGCTCAAGAATGCTTTCCTTTCTCTCAAAGATGATAGAAGAAGTTAATATCACATTGTAGGACTTTGTTCTTGCTCAAAATCGTGTATCTAAGGTCATATATATAAGATTTTACAAAACTAGCCGTTATATAGCCGTTATAGTGTAGTCCAGATTTTGAGCTTTCTTTAAAAATTCATAACTCCCTCATTTGAACTCCGTTTTAAACAAATAATATACCGTTGGAAAGCTCTTGGAGTCTAGTTTCAAATGAGCCAAGTTTTACTCAAAAATTATTTTTCTTTTAAAAGATATAATCAAAATACTGACTATAAGTTAGAACAGAATAATTTTTTATTACAGTAAAATCAACTTTCAGTTTTTCAAACTATATTTTGAATAGTCATATATTTCTCATTTGGACTTCGTTTTCAATAAATAATATACCTTTGGAAAGATCTTTGAGTCTACTATCAAATGAGATTAAGATACTTGAAAAAATAATTTTTCGTTTATGATATATGATATAAAGAGTGACCAAAGGTCAAAAACTAACTTTTGTAAAATTTTATATCTCACTATCTTTTTGTTCAAAATAATTGAGCCAATGTATGCAAATCTAAATCATTGAGTTGCACAAGTATACTAGCCTATATAAAATATACCTAATGTAAACACATAGGCTATCTTGATGCATCCAAGCTTCCAAGACTTCAAATCTTCTAATTCTTCATTTCTTGGAGCTTCATCCTTGCATGTTGTTTTCCTTGAGTGAAGCATGATATTGCTTTTCCTTGTTCTTCAATACAATGCTCACTCTTCTTCTTTTGAACCAACATATAAAATATATCTTACTTGCAAACCCAATGGTTAGTTTAATAGCATGATTCAATATATGCAACATACATATTAAATAACATAATCATGCTTAAGTACTTGTAGCATATATATGATAATTAATCTTTATATATATTAATGCTACTATTCAAATACATTTGTCATCATCAAAACTTATGGCATATAGCCTTAGGGTCAACAATCTCCCCCTTTTTGATGATGACAAATCACCACAGAAAAATATGTATCACAAGATAATGAATGCAATGTTATAAGCACGTATACATATTTTTCTATTGTTTCTTCTCCCCCTATTTGACATCAACAAAAAGGTGTAAGGAACACAATATATAGAAGTTAAAGCACATACCTTCTTTAAGTCAGGATGTCAGAAGATGTCAATATAGTATGGGGTAAGGATACATCAAAACTTTTCATTGATTTCATTGACATGTAAAAAGAAAATTTTAGAAAAATTTTTCTCATGTCAAATGAAATGAGCCAAAAGATAAAACTTGAAAGAGTTTTAGGCTCCCCCTTAAACCTTGCATAATTTGAAAAAGAATAATGAATAATGAATATCCAATTTTTCAAGATATATTCTTTTTCAAAAAAAATACATTCAAGTGAGACAAAGCTCCCCCTGAATTTCATAACATTTTTCCTTTGAAAAAGATTGTCCAAATCATTATAAAGGAAATTCAGTTTTTGATTGCAGAATTTTGAAGTAAGATTTTTGAAGAAATTTCTGCAATATTTTCATTGAAAATGATTTCTGCTTGTTTATGAAGAGGCATTTTTAGTAAATAGCAGAAAAATTAAACTCTTTGAAATAAAAAAAAATCATTTGCTGTCATATGATAGAAATATTTACAGCACACAGCAGAAGTATGATATATGGATTAGCAAAGCATGATATAAACAAGAATATTAATCATAATCCATAAATCGAATAATAATATTTTTCAAGATTTCTGAAAAACAATTTCTGCATATATGCATAAAATTATTTCAACATATAGCAAAAGTGATTTAAAATAAGGATACTCAAATCCTTTTCTTTTCAAAACAGATAATACTTTAATATGGCAAAGCAATTTCAGCATTGTGGAAGCAATTCAAGAGATTCACGATATTTTTCTAAAACATTTTGCTTCGAAGGAATTTAGAAACATTTCATCTAAGGAAGCAATATATATGGATTAGTGTAATAAGGTATATTCAAGCATATAGTTCATAATCCATATATGAAACATCAATATTTTTCATCCCTTTTGTTATCTACAACAAAAGAGATCTTTAAAATCTTTTCTTTTTCAAAAAGAATGTTGCTTCATATGATAAAACATATTAACATAACAGAAGCATTTTTAAAGTCCTTTTTCAAAACAAATTTGCTTCATAAAGGATAAGATAAATTTCAGCACAAAGGAAGCAATTTATATACCCATTCAAATGAATTTATATATGTATCTTGAGGATGAGTACATGTAAAAATTTTGACAGCTCATTTTGTATGAGTGCATGTGGAATCATGAAATATTATTCTTAGCCATAGCCTTCGCTCATGATGCATGAATAGCATACACAACATATGTTCTTAGATACATATAATCACAGTATGATGTAATCATGTATGCTCTCAAGAACAACACAACAAAGCAGAGTGATACGGTTCTGAATATCACCATTTTATTAATCCTTAAAATTTCTAATCAAAACAAATTAAATCAGCCGCAAATCCACCGAAAATTGACTTTCGTGGTTTTGCCATTAATGCGACGCGTTGTTGGTGTGCATGCGTACTCTAGACTTCTGGCTTCCAGCTTGCAAAATCCATAGGATGAGCGTGTAGGGGTGCGGCGAAGAGATATCTTCGTTGGCTCTAAGTCACAATTTTCTCTCTATAAAGACTGCCCCAGAGTTCTCAATTACCACACCACAAAGAGTATTCATCTCTGAGCCTATAACTTTCTGACATTCCTCTCTCTTCATACTCCTACGAAAATTTCTAAAAATTCCAAACCATGGCAGCAAGAAAGTTCATTGATCTCACAGTAGAGGCTAGGGAGGAAGAGCTCGACTTAAACTTGAGTCTAGGCAAGGACAAAGGCAAAAGACCTTTGGAGGAATCTCAAGAGAACCGAAAGAAGAAGATGAAGATCGAAGAAGCTGAGGAGATAAGTACAGGCCATACGTCAGAAGACAAAATTGCTTGTTTGGAGCAGGAGGTGAAGAAACTCAAGAAGATGATAGAGGACCTGGAGAAGTTAGCTAAACGCAACAATGCGGCAATGACTTCAAGAATAGATAGGTTCTTCTATTGGTCTACCCAATGCTTCTGCAATCAACAACAAAGAAGTGTTGATTGTATGAATGGGATTTACACTACCCTTCGTGACATTGCTCAGTCTCTTGCTCCAAGGAATGGCCGAGGGGTGATGATACAATACAACCCACCTAATCCGAGACCACCTCGCCTGTAGATTGCTCATGCATGAGCAAACTTTTCCTTTTTTTTTTAATTATGCAATGTAATCCTTCGGTTTTTTTTTAATGCAAGTGGTTTCTTTTATTTGACGGTACAAAAAAATAATAATAAAGAAAGATAAAATAAATCAGCTACACAAATTCAGCACAGTATATATATATTGAAAAATATATATCCATTTTAAAGATGGAAAGAATTTTTTGACATGGACATATATATCATCATTTCAAAGCAAAAGCAAGTTACATACTTATCAAGATAAAACATATTATAACTTGAGTATGTAGTACAATAATTGAGGTAATATGGATTAATAAGATATAATCAGATATAAACTAGAATCCATAAACAATCATTCATAAGCTATATCTTATACAAAGGATATGACATGTATAATGCTCAAACCATGATGAATGGTATAAAGACAATATTTTTATATACAATGATATGATCAAATATGTAAGATATTAGAGAACAATATATCATTGTAATGAAAGTATGTCAGTAAAAAAAAATTGCCAATATAGCCAATTATGATCAGGGAGTATCACTCAATTAAATATTAAAGTGGTAAAGAATAGAGATACTCATCAATTTTAGCAAACTCTTATTGCTTCTTGAAGTTCCTCCTCAAGATTTTGATATTCTTGTTTTGCTCATTGCTCTTCTTTTGATTCTATCTTCTTGCAATTTTAATGAACTTAATTGATTGATTATTTGCAAGATCCTCTTGAAAACAATCTCTCATAAGATCACTGTCAAGCATTGGTCGATCATTACGAATGAGCTTAGAGGATAGATTTGAGGACTAACTCCTGCAGAACACTTTTGGTGGAGCACTTTGATGTTCAAATCAGTAATGTTCAAATAAATCTCGAGTACTAGGAGCAACATTATGTTCAAGATATACCATATTAATAAAAGTGCTATGCTTTTATGAAATGTAATTTTGCAAAATATTTGATTTCATTGAAAATATTTAAATAAGATTACAGCAAGGATAAATACTATAGGTAGGAGGAATCTTATTGTTGTGAAGACAAGAAAAATGTGCGTGTAATGGAAGCAAGTTTTCATGATGCAGTAAAAAGGATAGTTTGAGCAAAATTTGGAAGAAAGATTTTAGATCAAAACAAAATTTGAATCTATAATCTGCACACCTAACAATTGTTTTCAGATATAGCATGCATGAATATCAAGGATAGATGTAAGGCATATTAGATAACAGACAAAAGCATTAGAGAGCAGTAAACATATCAGTCAAAATTCTTACAATGCATTCCAGCTTATATGTTTACTTATCCATTGCCTCCTTTTGATGCAAGAGAGTGGAGTTTGAATGATGTAGCCATTGAAAAGTCATTTCCGCTCCTTGCTTCGAGGCAAATCTACAAATTATTCATTTATCTTTGGTACCCAAATTTCTTTGGGTTTGCCTGGGTCATGAGTTCCTTTTTGAACCCATTTCATTTTTACTCCATGAACAATATTTTTCTTATAAAAACAGGAGTAAGATTTGTGTCCTTTCAGTCCACAATAGAAACAAGTGCAAGTTGGACTATTGGACATCTTTGCAGAAACAAAGAAGTTTTTAAACTGCTTTTGGTTTGATTTCTTTTTAGAAACAATACCAACTTTGTTAATTCTTCTTTGTTTCAAAACTGAGGTATTTAAAATTTCTCTACCTTGAGAGAGTTTTGCAAGTGTGTTTTTAAGATTATCATTTTCTTTTTTCAAAAAATCACACTTGGTACAAAAGCAATTTTTGTTGGTAGAGATATTTGTTTTTAAAATCAAATTCTCTTCTTGCAAAGTTTTGTTTTGATTTTCAAAAACAAAATTCTCTTCCTTGGAAATAGAAAATTCATTTTTCAATATTTCCAACTCATTTTCAAGAGAAGAGTTTTTCTGTTTTGAAACATTTAGTTTCTTTGCAAGTATAAGAGATTCTTCATGTAAATCATCAAAGGCATCTTGTAATTCTTCAAAAGAGTAGTCAAATGAATTTACCTCATCTTTATCTCTGGCCACAAGACAAGTGTTGGCTTCTTCATTTGTGTTCTGCTTATTAGAATTGCTATTTTCCCAATTGGAAGATAGGTAAGCTTTCTTTGATGATTCACCTTTTGGTTGTGGTTTCTCTTTTTCTCCTTTTTCTTCTTCGTCTGCCACCTTGGTGATTTGAGATTTTCCTGTAAGTTCAACACCAAGAGCTTGCAATTGATTAAGCACAAGTTGTATCTCATTAATGGTTTTGCAATTGTTCATTTGAGCAATTTCAAGTTCATTAATGAAACTTCTATACCTTAATTCCTCAGCAATAAGATCTTCCTCATGTGCAACTTCAAGAATTTCCCACATTTCTTTTGCAGTTGCACAGTTGGAGATTTTGAAAAATTCATCTTGACTCAATGCACAAGAAATAATCAATTTTACCTTAGCATTGAGTTGCATTAAACTTCTTTCAGTATCATTCCATTCACTCTTAAGTTTTGGAATGTATTTTCCTTGTTCTTCCTTGACAGGCATACAAGAACCATTTTCTATAACATCCCAGAGTTTATGGTCTACTGAAATTAAAAACATTTTTATTTCATACTTCCAATATTGAAAATGATTAGCATCAAAAATTGGAGGTTCTGTGAAAGAACAATTTTTAGAAATAAACCAATCACTATATCCAACCATGCTAACTCTTAGACGGTTAAGTCTTTAAACAAGAGCCCAAGCTCTGATACCAATTGAAAGTAATGGTTGGAACCCAAGAGGGGGGTGAATTGGGTTTTATAAATTTTTCACAAAAATTAATTGGAAGTTAAAATGATTTTCTGTAAAAGTACAATGCTTAGGATAATAAATACAATACAGAAAATCAATGTGCTGTTAAGATAAATAATTATAAAGATCAAGGAATTAAAGAATAGATATCAATATGCACAAATTAAAGAGTAAGGGATAGAGAAAGCAAACTCGGAGATTTATACTGGTTCGACTAATCCAAGCCTACATCCAGTCCTCAAGAGACCACTTGAGTATTTCCACTATAATTGCAAGTTTAATCCGGGTACTTGCAAACCACTACAACCACACAAATTCGATCCGGGTATTTGCGAAACCACAATGAACAATTTATGAATCCGGGCTCCTCCTCAACCCAAAGCAAGTTCTTCCAACACCGGTACTTGCGAACCTCAACTCAGAATAATATATGTGTTGATCAAAATCAACAATACAAAGAAACTCTCTCTAAAGAGTAGATGAAAACAAATGAAGCTCTAATAACTCTAATGATAGAGAATATGCAAGATTTGGCTCAAGAATGCTTTCCTTTCTCTCAAAGATGATAGAAGAAGTTAATATCACATTGTAGGACTTTGTTCTTGCTCAAAATCGTGTATCTAAGGTCATATATATAAGATTTTACAAAACTAGCCGTTATATAGCCGTTATAGTGTAGTCCAGATTTTGAGCTTTCTTTAAAAATTCATAACTCCCTCATTTGAACTCCGTTTTAAACAAATAATATACCGTTGGAAAGCTCTTGGAGTCTAGTTTCAAATGAGCCAAGTTTTACTCAAAAATTATTTTTCTTTTAAAAGATATAATCAAAATACTGACTATAGGTTAGAACAGAATAATTTTTTATTACAGTAAAATCAACTTTCAGTTTTTCAAACTATATTTTGAATAGTCATATATTTCTCATTTGGACTTCGTTTTCAATAAATAATATACCTTTGGAAAGATCTTTGAGTCTACTATCAAATGAGATTAAGATACTTGAAAAAATAATTTTTCGTTTATGATATATGATATAAAGAGTGACCAAAGATCAAAAACTAACTTTTGTAAAATTTTATATCTCACTATCTTTTTGTTCAAAATAATTGAGCCAATGTATGCAAATCTAAATCATTGAGTTGCACAAGTATACTAGCCTATATAGAATATACCTAATGTAAACACATAGGCTATCTTGATGCATCCAAGCTTCCAAGACTTCAAATCTTCTAATTCTTCATTTCTTGGAGCTTCATCCTTGCATGTTGTTTTCCTTGAGTGAAGCATGATATTGCTTTTCCTTGTTCTTCAATACAATGCTCACTCTTCTTCTTTTGAACCAACATATAAAATATATCTTACTTGCAAACCCAATGGTTAGTTTAATAGCATGATTCAATATATGCAACATACATATTAAATAACATAATCATGCTTAAGTACTTGTAGCATATATATGATAATTAATCTTTATATATATTAATGCTACTATTCAAATACATTTGTCATCATCAAAACTTATGGCATATAGCCTTAGGGTCAACAGTAGTAGGAAATTTCTTTATTTCGTAACCCTGATGGTTTTTATCTAGTTACAATAGGAATGGTCAAAGTGCAAGGTGGGAGTGGCGAGAGCGTGAAATCCAGGTGAGTGGGTTAATACTTGCTATGATTAAATATCTGTTATTGACTTTTTGCATCATAGTGAAAATATGTTGTATATCCAAGTTTGAAGAGGATGATGTGGAACGATGAGGCATAAACAATTGTGGAACGTGTCTGGTAATGTATATAATTATATTTTCTTATTTTCTCATGAATGGAGGTTATATGATGGATTGTGAATGGCATGTGAACTGAGTTGAATAATTGTTCTATTTTATGGGTTATGTTATATACATGCTATGTTGCTGGAACCACATTGATTATGTTGTGGCTTGAATTGTAAATGACTGAGTTGTGTATGTAGCTCAAGATTATGATTGAGGATGTTTTTATATGTGATTGTGATTGTGTTTGACTGGAAAGGAAAGGCATGGTGGTGCACCCCATGGAGAAATCTATGTGAAGTTATAAGGGTGGAGAATATAAATGGAGCGATAAGGGTGGATGCGGCGGGGCCGCGGGCAACGATCCAAAGGTATTATTGACGACCCGGTTGGTACGGAAAATGTGTGTGAAATTGATTTCATCGATTGCTGTTGTGAATTTTGAATTATGTTGAAATGCATTTGATTTACTTGGATATTGTTGTGAAGTATTATGAATAATATTATATCATATGATGATCGATCTACGTATGATTGCTGCATGTTATCATTATGATGCATGATTTTTTGTTGTCATAGTGTTGTGTTATCTACTCACTGGACACGTGGTTTGCTCATACCCCTCTTATTGATATTTTTTTTCAGAGTTGACAGCTGAAGGTAAATATCGAAACAAGGAATTATGGATCCTTAGTCCATGATTTCCTTTTCATTTGTTCAGGATAAAGGTATAATAGTTAAGTTTTATTCTAAGTTGTATAAATCTAGAAATCTCTGTAATCGGGTAGGTTCATTCAGTGATGTAATGTGAGTAATTGTAGTATGTATAGAGAACTCGTTTTGGTTGCATGAAAAAGAATTGTATGATTTTTAAGAGAAAGATAGGCTTACGGAGGTGAAATGAAATTCACTTTCCGTGCCTGTCACGTGCTCAAATTTTGGGACGTGACACCGGGTTACCAGTACCATCATATTTGGAGAATTCTGGCATCTTGAACTCTTTCGGAATCGTTATCTCAGGAGTTAGACACAATTCATCCAACTCTAATGACCCCCAAGACTTGCAAGGCGCGCAATTGGTCTTTGACTTCTCCAATTTCCTCTTTAAGATTTCTATCTTCTTTCTCAATGCTTGAGGCTGGAATCTGGAGCGTGTAAACAAGATCGTCACCAAGATGTCCCTGCGTGGCATCTTCCCCTATGTTCTAATTAGTATTGTCAGGTGTATTTGTTGTTTGCGTGTGGGGGTTTTTCCCTTTATCTGCTGTTGGGGTGACTGTTATCTCGTTCGCTTTTGCCTTAGGATTAACATATGCTGGCATGGGATTGTCAGTCTCAGCTTGAGTTTCAATAGCTACAGGTATTGAAGAGAGAGCAAATGCACCCGCTTGCTTTCCTCTCACTTCTTCTGTTAATGTTAAGATCATTTCAGTCATTTGAGCAAATTGCCTTTCCAAGGCCTCAAGGCGCACGATGGAGTCATTTTCCATTCTTTGATTGTCTTCTGATTGGCCTTCCATTGTCTTACTTCGTGAGCGAGTGTTATATACACGAGTTGATGGTAGGGTCTGGTTGGACGATTTTCTTTTAGAAGGCGCAATGGTGAAACTTTATTATTTCTCTCTGAAGAGAAAGATAAAAAATTAGCCTTTTGAAAATGATTTAATCAAGTTATTAAGTCTTTTCCTCTTTTTGAAAGGATGTTGGAACACAGATATTTTTAAAATATTTACTACCTCTACGATGACTCTGCATAATGTGACTCTCGCGCTCTTTGTGAGCTTTCATGAGTTTTTGAGAAAAATGGTTGTTGAGAAAAAAAAGAATTTATCTTTACTCGTGTTTCAAACAATTAAGTGAAAGCAACAAAGGAAATAGAACTCTCTTATTAAAAGGAAAAAGAAAAGATATTACATATTATTCAAAAAAAATGAGGAAAAGGAGTGAAAAATTATTGAACAAGAGTTAGAAAAGGGGGAAAGACCGTTGTTTTTTGAAAATTATTTTATTAAGAAAAAAATAGAAATAGTTGAAATAAAAGTAGAAGTTAAAAAAAAATAAAATAAAAGATAATGATATACAAAATTGGGAAATGATAAAGGGTGCTTCCCCTATGCCTTACTTAAAGATTCTTATGCATCAGTCTTCTAGGCCAATTAAGAGTGCACATGTTTCAGGGTGGATCTATAAGCCTATGGATTTAAAGGTCCCCAGACTGCCCCTATAGTCAAAACTCATGGAGATCTCCAATTGTCAGCATTGAGAACGTAAGAGTTACACTCTCTATGAATTCTATACTGACAAAAAAGGTACAGTTTGAGCGGAAGCTTTCGTGATCCCCGCAAGGGATAGACCATCTGCGACATCACTAGACTTCCTGCTATCTTATGGTTGCGCTCAGCCAGTGTGTGCGATGGACATGTTAATACATAATATGTGAGGGGAGTGAAGTAAATATATATAAAACAAAAAATAAAATAAAATAAAATATAAGCGTAATTAAAATAAATAAAATAAAATAAATCTTAATTAGAATAAATAAATTAAAAAAAGGAATAAAAAATGTACAAGTAAATATATACAAGACAAAATAAAATAAAATAAAATAAAAATTAAAAATAAAATATAAGGGTAATTAAGATGACTATCAAACTTAATTGCACACTAAATAAATCAATATCAACTCTCGAATTGTCCCCAGCGGAGTCGCCAAACTGTCACACCCGAAATGTGACCGGCCGACGTTTTCTTTTCAAAAGAAATATGATATAAAATCAGCTTTCGAAATTGAAAACCAATTTTATTTGGAGCCGCCACCAAAATTTTATTTATTAGGAAAAAAAAACTTTGGAAAAAACCTTAAAATTTGACAGTCTGCGATTAAAAAGAAATTGAGTTCGGGAGTTGAACCACATAGGAAAAGTGTTAGGCACCCTATACGTTTGATTTAGAAAACATACAATTATTTAACAGTCACCTCAAAATTACCCATATAAACCACCAAAGAAAAAGATGAAAAAAGAACAAATAAAAATATACAAAGACGGACTTGGCTAGGCGGTGCCTAGGGCCTACGTACCCAACCGTTGGGATCAAAGTCCACGTAGTTCGTAATTTTGAAGATATTTTTTTGGAGAAATATTTTTGGATTTTTAAAATATTTTTAGATATTTCAACTCACGAGCATTGTTATACAATCGAGTCATGAGTATTACATGTAAATATTATTTTCCACTTACATTGTTATACAATCGCATAGTAAAATACTTTATTTAGTTTTTTTTTGAAGGATTTAAAACTCAACGATTTTTTTTTAAAAAAAATCCTTCCCTACTTGCATTGTTATACAATCGCATTATAGGAATCCAATAGATATCTAGAGTTAGAGATAATGCTATTCCAAAGGAGTCAGTCATTTTTCAAATATTTAAGACTAAAATTATTTTCATCATTAAGATTTTTTAAATCTTTTATTTTTTCTATTTTTTAAATACGAGAATGAATTAGATATACGCTCACATATGTACACGCATGTATATATACATATGCATATATGTGTATATATATATACGCATTTACCTGGACGTCATTATCCGTACACATACAAAATATATTCATACATGTATATATATATTTGCAAACGTCAGTGTACCTATATATTATATACCTATATGATATGATACATATATAGATATTCAACACAAATTCATATGCGCCCAGTTGCCCATTATATATATATATATATATATATATATATATATATATATATATCAGTTCACATGCACACACGCAGTAGCCCAACGAACAACATATATACATGTGTAATAATTCATATGCACTCAGAAACACGTATATACATATATCCCGCACATATGTATGAATGAAAATCATATTCTCAGCGACTTTGTTCTCTCGTCAACTACCTTCATTATTCTTATCTCCCTTCTCTTCGTCTTCTATATTCTTTATTTCTTACCTATGTATCAGCCTTGCCAGACGCAGAAATTAAGAGAAATATCATATGAAAATAAAATCCAAAGAGTCTCAATTTATCTCAGTACTGTTGCTCTGTTTTCAGAACCCAAAACAGAGGTGATATTCCTGTTAGCTCTATATTCACCGTGATCTGTTCCTGATTTATATCAAAACAGAGGGTATGCTGCCTTCAGATTTTTCTCTCTTCACAGTTTGCTCTCCTTTCTCTTGTTTTTTGATACTCTTTTTTTGGATTCAATCTCTTCTCCCCCTTCCTCACTCACAGTAAATTCCATGCCTATTTATATTATAGCGAACATGACTGGTTGCTCCGGATTCTCATGAGACGTGATTTTCGTGGCTATCTTTATGGAGTTTGGAAGGTAGTTACATTATCCATGTTGTGCTCTAGTGTACATCCTTATTCTCTTCTAATCTCTTTTTTCAATTAATTAATTAATTAATAAATTTAATTAGTTTATAATAAGAATTAAGATACCCCATACAAAATTTCTTTTTATTTCTATTTTTATGTTATTTTTATTTTATTTTAAGGGACAAAATTAGGTGTTTACAATTATGATTAAAAATAATATAAAAAGTTACAATTATACTTGTGATTAAATATTTTAAAATCATTGTTAAAAAAGTATAAGACTTTGTTATGCACAAAAGATAATTCAAATTTAAGCTAAAAGATAACACATTTGTTGGTATCGATGTCTAAGAGGTTCACATACAAACATATATATATATACACACACACACAATGAGGGACCCCTATTCACCGCCAGTATATGATTAAACGATTTCACCATTCACGGGACAAATTGATTTTAGATGTGCACGTTTCTTTCATTCTTTTTCTTTTTTTTAAAAAAAAAATTATCAAACATGTCTTTCAGTACTGAATATAGAATAAAAAAGTAATTTCTTTTACATTTTTTTAATTCTACACTGTCTTTTCAATAGAAGATGAGAAATCAATTGATGAATATTGGTTAATTAATGAGTACCAAGAATTTCATTTTCAATATTAGGATAATTGTCCTAGTTTAACTAGAGATTTTAAATTTAAATCACATTAAAATTTGACAGGTGAAATTTTGTTGCTCATTATAATTTTATTCAACAAGAATCTAAATTAATCAATGCTTGCATAATGTTTAAATACCAAATAGATGTTTACCAAAAAAAAATATTGGGGTTTGTTTTTGTCACTTCAGGTCCATCCCATTTTTATTGTCAACCTGCTCCAACTAGGCATTTTTGTCTCTCCCTCTTTTCTTCCGTTGGGGTAATATTGGGGCTTATTCAAAGTCTCTTGTTCTGTTAATTTAAAACTGATCACTTTTTGTCCAGACTACAAAAAAAAAACCTCATTTGTTAAATATATGCTCTTCACCCTTACAGTTAAAAAGTATAATACATTTTAGTCTAGGTTTTTTTTTTCATATGAAGAGATTTATAAAATATTTTTTAATGTTCGATAATGTAATATCACATTTTTTTAAAATTCAAATACACTTTTTTAACTTAAAAAATCAAAAAATTGATGATGACGTTGTGATCAAAAAATAATATTAAGTTATAAAATATTAAAAACTAAACTGTAAATTCTATGAACAAAAAATATATAATTAAATTAATGTATAATAATTATATAATTATATATAAAAGAATGAGTATATATTTTGAAAATAGTAGAGATGATGAATAAAAAAGATTGGTAGGGCCACACTCCCTATTTCTTTCTCAATCTTGTCCATGAGTAGTTTCTTTGCAAATCATGTAGCACGAAATAGTAGGACTAGACACAGGTCGAGTTGGGAGGAAATTTCAATCTGAATCAATCAATTTTGATCGGGTTGGTTTGGTGGATTATTGAATTTTTGGATGTGAACTCGAGCTAACCCAACCCACACTCTCGCGGGTTGGGTTGGTGGGTTACCTCTCTAACATTTTTTTCCTTTCTCTTCCTCCTACTCTTCTTCTTCCCCCTATCTTTTTCTTTCTTTCTCAAAAAACAACAAACAACCAGAAGTCCAGAGAGAAGACACAACCAGTCCAATCAGAACACAATCAGTTCAAAACAAGTGAACAACACAACCAGTCCAAAGGCATTTCTAGTTTGTGAGCCAGAATTATATTTCTGGCTCACGAACCAGAATTTGTGAACCAAAAGCCGAAAATTTCTAGTTCACGAACCAGAACCAAAACCAAAAATAACAATAAATGAGAGAGACAGAGTGATGGCAATGGAAGGAGAAGAAGAAGGAGAAGGAAGGATAACAATCACAAGTTCAGTGGAGTGGAGAGCCGAGAGCTGTGTCACCATTGTGTAGAGACTGGAGTTGGACTCTATAGAGGAGTGGAGAGCGGGAGAGACCAGAGAGGCAGGGAGCAATGAGACGACACTCACAAATTGAGATGACAACGACGAGTGGAGTGAGTGTGGAGATTGAGGGGAGATAGTGAGTGTGGGAGATTGAAACAACAACATCGACAAGTGTGTGGGAGATTGAGAGTATCTGGGGGATATGGCTTCATTTAGCATTCAAGAACAAAAAGAATAAGTGTATATATATATATATATATAGGTGGATTGACGGATTGGGTTAGGTAGAGAAATTTTCAACATATTATCTGACGGGTTGAAAAAAATGGACGCAATCTAACTCGACAACTCAATCCAACCCAAACATGCTAATTGTATCGGATTGGGTGGGTTGGATTGGTTTGTGAGACAAGGAAAATTAATGCAATTTCAATTCAAAAAATAAAATAAAATACAAAACTCCACTTGAACTTAACTTTTTTTTTTATTTGCACAATTTAGTATTCGAAGATCACATGAGTATCGAATAATTCAAATTTAAGTTAGGTAAACATACAATAGATGAGAAAGCTCTCTCAATTAAGTTTTAGTGTAACTATATCTATAGGAACTCAAAAATTGAGACTTCTAATTAAAGTTGAGGTATGGTCAAATAATCTTGCCACTCCTGACTTCAAAGTCCTGATATTTGCAAGCATTAATGCTTCCAATGCTCTCGCAAATTAAAGTTGTATATTTCATGATTCTTTTGTTAGTGGCATAACGCGTGCAAATTGTTATATGCCATACGTTAATAAAGAATAGAGCATCGTTAAAGTAAAAGACAGTGGCCAGTGTTGTCCAAAGCATTGTGCCTTATGCCATAACCATAAAGTAGGCTTTCGAATGAAAAAAAAAGAACTCGGATGTTTTCTCTCAATGCTCTTCAGTCCCATATTTCTAGTTCTACAATTCATGATAATAAAGGTAATTAAATGGAAAGAACACACAGAAAAAAGACACAGAAACTAGGGGCTTTTTCTTAAAGGATTGGAAATGATATTAACTCGGGGCAATTTATCACACTTTGTTTTCCCATTGGGTATTTTAAGCGGATATTCGATTACAACTGCGTGAAAATGCTCCGTAGGAATAAATGAATTGCTTGGGTTTCAAGCTAATAATAGTTCGTCACGCAAGTCTTCTTCCCGTCTGAACCAGTAAAGCTATATATTGGTTCAGTGTCACAAAATCCATATCAGAGAATAAACATTTCAAGCACAACACAGTTAATGGAGAAGGCACTGGCAGGAGGCATGGGGAAGATGAGTGAGAAGCCCAAGACCAAGATAGTCTGCACATTGGGACCATCGAGTCGATCGGTGGAGATGCTGGAGAAGCTTCTCAAGGCGGGCATGAACGTGGCTCGCTTCAACTTCTCTCATGGCTCTCAGTCATACCACCAGGAGACCCTTGATAATCTGAGGACAGCCATGAATAACACCGCCATTCTCTGTGCTGTCATGTTGGACACCAAGGTTTCAACTTTGCCATGTTTTCTACTCCAAATTAAGTTCCCAATGTTTGTTTTTTTATTTATATTGAAGATGTTACAGGGTCCGGAGATTCGAACAGGGTTTCTGAAGGGAGGGAAGCCCATACATCTCCAGAGAGGCCAAGAAATTACAGTCACGACAGATTATAGCATAAAGGGGGACGAGAATATGATCAGTATGAGCTACAAGAAGTTGGCTCGCGATTTGGAACCAGGAAGCCATGTTCTGTGCGCTGATGGGACGATTAGCTTCACTGTGCTGGAATGTGACAGAGAGAAGGGCTTGGTTCGGTGTCGGTGTGAAAACTCTGCAGTACTAGGTGAGAGGAAGAACGTTAATCTTCCTGGTGTGGTTGTTGATCTTCCAACCTTAACAGACAAGGACAAGGAGGACATTTTCCAGTGGGGCGTTCCAAACAACATCGACATGATCGCTCTCTCTTTCGTTCGCAAAGGTTCCGACCTTCTTGAGGTCAGAAATCTACTCGGCAAGCATGCAAAACGTATCCTTCTCATGTCCAAGGTATCCCGCTATCCCTGATCCATAATCCAACCCAGTTATCAAGAACAGAACTTGTACTGAAAAAATGAGCCTTCTCTGGAAGTTCTGATTTTCTTGTTTGTTAGGTTGAAAATCAAGAGGGGATAGCAAATTTCGATGAGATACTTGCGAATTCGGATGCGTTCATGGTGGCAAGGGGAGACCTGGGAATGGAAATTCCAACGGAGAAGATATTTCTTGCTCAGAAAGTAATGATCCACAAGGCAAATCTACAAGGGAAGCCTGTGGTGACAGCCACCCAGATGCTAGAGTCCATGGTGAAATCTCCCAGGCCAACGCGTGCTGAAGCAACTGATGTAGCCAACGCAGTCCTAGATGGTGCTGACTGTGTGATGCTTAGTGGGGAAACAGCCGCTGGAGCATACCCAGAAATCGCTGTTCAAACCATGGCCAAAATCTGTGTGGAGGCAGAGAGTTTCATCAACTATGCGGAACTGTTCAAGAGGAAGATGGAAACTGCTCCAACCCCTATGAGTCCTCTGGAGAGTATGGCTTCCGCTGCTGTAAGAACTGCCGATTGCATCAAGGCGGCTCTCATTCTGGTTCTCACAAGAGGTGGAACCACGGCTAAGCTGGTTTCTAAGTACAGACCCAGCATGCCCATTCTGTCTGTGGTGGTCCCTGTGATAACTACAGATTGTTTTGAATGGTCATGCAGTGATGAAGCACCGGCGAGGCATAGCCTTATCTATCGTGGGTTGATACCAGTTTTGAGTACAGGATCAGCTGGAGCTTCCCAGACTGAATCTACAGAAGAAACCATTGAGTTTGCTCTGAGATATGCCAAGCAAAATGGACTGTGCAAGCCCCGAGACTCTATTGTGGCACTGCATCGAGTTGAATCTGGTACTGTCATCAAGATATTGGATGTCAATTGAGGGCATGTGATGGGATGTGATTAGAGGCGTGTCTTGTTTTCTTATAGAGTTTACATCCCCTAATTTCTTGGCCTTGTTTTTTTGGCTTTCACTTAATTGAAGGCTGTTATTCCATAAGGGATTAACAAGAAGAATGCTGACATTTTGAGCACATAAAGCTGGTAAATTTACAGTGGGTTTTCAAATACCGAACAGGAAATTCAGAGTAATTATTTAAATGGCATCTTGGTGCGAATTTATAAAAGTTAAACCTATATACCCACAACCAATTTAAATATATTCATTCCAAAAATGTTAAGAATCATGTTGAATTGATCCACTCAAACCCTTGAGTACAAAGAAACAATAATCCAAAGTGTTGAAGACATCACAAAATTGATTTAGCATTGATAAGTCATAAAAGGTTCGGAAAATTCTCTTCAAGTCTGGAATTTCTATAAAAACACACTTACAACATGCTTGGATATGGATGGATCAAAGAAAAATCTCAAATCTAATTTCAACATGTTTAGATATGTAGTTTTTATAAACAGACTACTTAACCTAAGAAAAGAGAACCTAGAAACTCTAAAAATATTTATAACTAAACTTAATTAGTCTAAGTAAACAGCAACAACTTAGAAACATAAAACAATTATCGTTCATAGAAAAATAGCAAGCTATTTTGACCAACAATCAAAAATTCATCTAAATACATATAAAAATTACAAAACTAATTTTAGCCCAAAATGACATAATTAAGTTCAAATTGAGTTAGTCTATACTCGTGCTCTTATAATAGGCCCACTTGAAATATATAATAGATTCCTTGAAGTATTTGAATTAGATTGTTCCAGGCATTTATTTGTATCAGATCTCCTTGAATTATGACATCAAATATGACCTCTTAGCAAATCTCTACTTGGCTAAGCAGTACATCTGAATCATTTGATCAGGTCCCATTAGGTGAGGTCGTAACTGATCGAATAGCTCTACTTGGCTAAACAGAAAAATGTTATAATAAATATTTAACTAAGAATTTCTTGGATGTAAAAATACAAATGAAATGTTTAATTGTTTAGTATTACAAAATATAATAAATATTTACAATTTTTTTGTGATATCTCTAAAAATAATTGTGATACTAGCATAATGAAGCTCAATTACTCAGGCATTATCATTATCCCAAGTCCTGAAAAAACTGACTGTAATTGATTTGAGTGTCAAAGATCAAGTTAAGATGTACTCATGTAGATAAAAATAATTTGGCGTAGAATATTATGTATTTATAACTTATTTCATCCAAGACTTCTATGTTTTTTATTAAAAGAAAAATCGGTTATTCTATAAACTTGGCTGAACAAAGAATTGTTAAAATTATTTCAACAAAAATTTTAAAAAAAAATTATTCAAGGCATTCAACCACTTAACCATATTAACATTAAATAATAAATATTGTCAAAACTCAAAAGGGTGCCTCCACCCCCCCTTTCCCCTCGCCAGTATATATATATATATATATTTGGGCACAGAACAGTATTTATCATTTTTTTAATATAAGAGGCATTATTTTTTTCCGAATTTCTTATTTTTATGAAAGAATATTATTATTAATTAATAATTATTACATATTATAGCATATACGTATTTTTATTCATTACGAAGTTGATAGGTGGATCTCAAAAAATTGAGAAAATTATATTAATTTACTTTGAAATTTAATTAATTACATTTGATATTTTTTTAATTTTAAATACATTCAAATTTCTTAACATTTTAATCTATATTACAGAAAATTTTCCTCAAATTTCTTTTTTTAATTAAGTTAATTTTTTACAACAATTTATTATTAATATAATAATAAAGATTATTAAGTAATTTTATTTTTTCAAAAAAAATAAAGGAAAAAAATAACTTCAATAATATAAGTGTAATTTTTAGAACAATATAAACACCAAATATAATTTAGTAAAACTTTATAAAAAAAAGTAATATAATTTAGTGTTATTTATTTGTTTTTGCCATAATTTTTTTTTATACATATAACCGTCAAAAAAAATAGAAGAAAGAAACGGTGAGAGCACGCTTGGTACGCGCTTTTTCATGGTATCATTCCCTCGTCACCGGATTCGCCAACTTCCGCTTCCTGATTCTCAAAATCTGGTACTGCTTAAGGGAGAAAAAGAGAGTTCAGTGTCAGTGAAAAACATCACCGAACTGCGGAAACCCTATGTCTCTTTTTCTTTAAATATCTTTTGTAATCACCGAGCACTTTGAAATTGAATGTTAAGGTTAGAGATAATCGACCCGTTGAATTGAATAAGGCAAAATGGGTGCAAGTCGAAAACTTCAGGGAGAGATCGATCGTGTTCTGAAGAAGGTCCAAGAAGGCGTTGACGTCTTCGATAGTATCTGGAATAAGGTTTTTCATTCTTCTCCTTCGTTATTGTTCGTTCTTGGTCCTGTTTCTCTCGAATATTTCCATCTAAACTCTATTATTTCGTTTTGTTTGGTTTAGGTTTACGATACTGACAATGCGAATCAGAAGGAGAAATTTGAGGCAGACCTGAAAAAGGAGATTAAGAAGCTCCAGAGGTACAGAGACCAGATTAAGACTTGGATTCAGTCTAGCGAGATTAAGGATAAGAAGGTCAATTTAAGTTTCTCTTTCATTCTCATTCTTTTCACACTAACTTATGCTGCATACCCGTAAGATGCATGCGTGTTTAATTTCTTTGGTGCCATTGTTGGAAGCAACCAACAAATGGGAAATTTTTGATTTCTGCATTAATATTTCCACCAACGAAAATACATTTTACAAATTGTTGCATTTAGAATTATACCAGTCAGCACTCTGAAGTATCCTAGTAGTTAGTTCGCGGTGTTATCGCTTATATTTGTTGTTTTAAGTATCCCAGTTCTAAATTAGTAAATTGAGCTGTAAATTTTGTGGAGTTGGCTTTGGGAATTACAATCAATGTCTTTCCGGGAACGTTACAGTTCAAATCTGTATATAGCTGTTTATTCTGCCAATGTGGAGAATATTGTCTATTGATCTTTTTGGCCTAATGGTGAGGATCTTAATTACATACATATTTTAGCATGTTTGAATGTGACAGCATTATTATTAACCCCTTTTATTTAGTGATGCTATGTATTGTTTAATCTTTTGCATGTCTCTCAACTTCTTTCTTCTTGTTACATCGTGAAATATTAAAATGCTGCTCGTGTTTAATTCTTTTCTTATCAAAAAATAAAATAAAATTCTGCTTGTGTTTACATGTGTGATAGAGTGATGTGATATGCATCTATATTCAATGTTGAATTTTGATGAGTTTGAATTGACTTTTTTCTCTTTTTTTTTGCCTTTTTTCAACGTTACTTGACATAGGTTAGTGCGTCTTATGAGCAGGCCCTGGTGGATGCTCGCAAGCTCATTGAGCGGGAAATGGAAAGATTTAAGATCTGTGAGAAGGAGACTAAGACCAAAGCTTTCTCCAAAGAAGGCTTAGGCCAAAAGCCCAAAACTGTGAGTGTTTGACCTGGGAAAATACCTCTCCCACCCTCTCATTGGTGCACTATGCTTGTTTTATGTAGGCATTGCCCTGATGAATGTTTTGTCATAATTCTTTCAAATAGGATCCAAAGGAAAAGGCTAAATCAGAGACAAGGGATTGGTTGAACAATGTGGTATGAAATTAATATCTATAATTAATTTTAATCTTTTTTTTTTTGGGTGCTCAAATTAATTCTTGTGCTAGTAGCTTTCACGTTTTCACACACACTAAACACAGTTTTCTGAGGCATATCATCAGCTTTCTTTGCTTTGTATCTACTGGTTCAGACTTGAGGTTGACTGTTGAGATGTTTGTCTCTTTCTTGTTGGTTCCTTCATTTTGCTTTTCTATGAGATCTCTTTATACAAGCCTCTTTCCATGATCAGGATTTCTCTGTGATCTTACATTATTTGAATGAGGCTTAATTTATCTAAATCTTGTAGATGTGTACTTATATCTTTAGTTATTACTAGACTTGATCACCAGCTAGGCTCACTAAAAAAGCTGGCAGGGCTTTTCTAGGTAATAACATCAAAATATTGGGCACAGGTCCATTTTCCGAACCGGGCTCGGCTCGAATTAATTCGGATAAGGGCCCGAATAGAAAACAGGCCCTTAAAAAAAAAAATAGAAGTTACTTTTTTCTAAGGATTTGTATTCGAGATTTTCTTCTCTTCCTTTTACATCAACTAAAATTTTTGTTTAATGAAAGATTTGAGAAATTTTTTTAATATAATATTATAACAAATTTAATAATTTAAAGAAAACTAAGGAAATGTAAATTATAGAATTTCTACATAAAGCATTCTTTATATACCTCAAGTCAAGTATCTATTTATATTACAAATGTATATAGAATATTCAAAATATTATAATATATATTTTATGTCATATACATAATATGTTATTCCTTAATATTTAATCTTTATTTTAATATACATAAAATTTGGGCTGGGCTCAGGCCCGAGCCTCACCTGTATATTTTTTCAGGATTTTATAAAAACGGGATTTTTAAATTTGGGCTTATATTTTTAGGCCCATTTTCAATTTTTTGGGCCTAGCCAGATGGGCCTGGTGGGCTTTTGAGCCCATGACCAAGTCTAGTTATTACCATTTCGAAAATTTTCTTATTATTTTAAATGCTTGAGTAGGTTGGAGAGTTGGAATCTCAGATTGATAACTTTGAAGCTGAGGTTGAAGGGCTTTCTGTCAAGAAAGGAAAGAATAGGCCACCCAGATTGGTATGAAGTAAAGAACATGCATATTATAACAGTGATGGCTTACTTTTTTTTTTTTTTTCCTTTTTCGTTTATGAATTATTGATGGTCTTCCTTTTAGATGGCCATTCACTAATTTCATTTATTTACAGACACATCTAGAGACATCAATTACTCGACATAAGGCTCATATAAAGAAATGTGAATTCCTTTTGAGGCTACTAGATAATGAAGAATTAAGTCCTGAGCAGGTTAATGATGTCAAAGTTTTCCTGGACGACTATGTAGAGCGTAACCAGGTACATCTTTTGAAACGTATGCCTTTATTGTTCAATTCTAAAAGGCAAAGGCTAAACACTATGTAGATGTTGACGATATCTGCATTTTGTATAGTCTCCATATGGAGAGTCCTTTATGGTTGATAGTTTATACAAACTTTTTGAGTGTGTTACTGATTTTCTGTTTCTGGACTTACTTCTGTATTTTTTCCCCTTACAGGAGGACTTTGATGAATTTAGTGATGTTGATGAGTTATACAGTTCGTTACCTTTAGACAAGGTGGAATCTCTGGAAGATCTTGTGACAATTGGCCCCCCTGGTATTGCTAAGGTATTTGCTGAAAACAAATATAGGAATGCATGTAGAATGTAGCCACATATTGATTTATATGTGGATTTGTAGTATGGGATTGGGATATATCAATATTTGCATATTAGCATGCCTTTTTAGTTGCATGCTGAGTGCCATGTTGAACTGTCTATTTTATGTATGCTGGTAGGGTGCACCTGGTGTTAGCTTAAAGACTTCTGTGGCAGCATCAGCACCATTGTCAGCATCAGCATCTCAGACATCTGTATGTATTTCTTGCTTTTATGACCTGAAAATATTGTTTTCTTGGTGAGTTTTGTTAAAAATTGAAACCAACAAGGACCTTGTTTAAAAAAAAAAAAAAATCTTCTGTGGGATATTCATGTTTTATGCCATTTTATTTTCCTCATCTCTGGTGCTCGTCTGAGAAATTTCACGGCAAAAATGGAGCTTTTTTTTTTTTTTAATGGCTTGCAGTGATTATAGATAATGCATTTGATAGATTAGAATTATGGGATTCTTGCTTAATGTTGAGTATGGGCTAATTTGAGTTTGCATTGTGGATCATGAAGAGTTCAGCTGCAATCCTGTGGTATTTATAGTTTTTCAATTGAAGATATTTGTCTGAAAGAGTCCTTTTTGTCTTGAAGAATGGTTAACATATTTGAAGTCACAAGGAAAGTAATTCAGCTCAAAATGGAAAGTTAATGGTCGGTATTCATCAACGTTTAAAAGGATTGTTTTGTCCGAAATCTGTGTGGAGTTCTTTTGTTGCTTTGAGCTCTATGCTTGTCTTATAAATCTATTATGTGGATGATGAGATCATTGTTGTAGAAGGGCATATGTCTGAATTATTAGAGGACGAGTTAAAGGAAAAGCTGCATCTTGTTAGGTGCCATTTAAATAGTTGATGTTATTGATGTTTCCTGTCTAGGAAACTATGACTTCTAATGATCAAGATGCTTCTGTCCAGGAGCAAGCTGAAGATACAGCTTCCCAGGATAGCAATTCTGATATCATTGCAAGAACTCCTCCTTCGAAAAGTAGTGGAATTAGTTATGCTACTCCAATGCCAGCTGGAAACCATGCTAGTTCCGTTTCTATGAATGTTTCAGCTCATAACTTATCTGGAGCACCAGCTATTGCATCAGGCCTCCCTGGTTCAAATTCTGTTCAGAGTAACTTGGAGAATCCTGGTGTTGCCAATTCTTCATCTTCTGTTAATCAGTCTAGCCCTATAAAGGAAGAAGAAAATAATGGCTTCCCTGGACGGAGACCATCTCCATCACTTTCTGATGCTGTGCTTGTGAGAGGCATCAGCAGAAACAGTCTGTCCAATCAAGCAACCTCTAGTATCCCTCTTGGTTCAGGCAACATGGTTTCCAGCAATGGGGCTCTTGGTTCAGTCCCTTCAGCCTCTGAAATAACTAAGAGAAACATATTGGGTGCTGATGAAAGACTTGGAAGTAGTGGCATAGTGCAGCCTCTTGTATCCCCCCTTAGTAGCAGAGCAATCTTGCCTCAGGCTGCAAAGGGTAATGATGGAACTTCTTCAATTGACTCTAGTAATGTTAACGAGGCTGCTGCTGTATCCGGGAGAGTATTTTCTCCTCCTTTGGTTCCTGGCATGCAATGGAGACCTGGAAGCCCATTCCAGAACCAAAATGAGATGGTAAATTTTGTCTTAAGTTTTTCGTTACTATTTAGTTGTTGACCTCATTTGCATGGTGGATGTGTGGAACTTTTAATTTGTGAACTGTCGGTTGATTGCTTCTCGAAAATGTAGGTTATAAATCCTGCTTTACTTGGTATTGTTCCATACTTGTAATTGCTTTTGGACAATTCAGTTTAGACTGAAGGAAAATTGTTAGTGACCCTTACATTTACCGACGATATACTCATGGAAAATATAGGAGGATTTGGCAAAGAACAACAATAGAATAGCAGTATTCTGGATTGTTGCAGTTAGCATTAGTTATTTCTCTGTTTTTTAGTTTTATAATTTCTAATTTCATACTTTGTTTAATTATGTTGTTAATATGTTTTAATTATATTTTTATTTTAAATGGCAGTTATTAGGAGTGGGTTAGGTTAGTTTTCTGCCACTAGGGGAAGTTTTTCCCTCTTGTATTTATTTAAATTGTTCTATTTTTTAATGAAAAGTGTAGAAAAAGTTATAACAAATTTAGAGTGTTAAACTAAATAGATCTTGGTTCTCTCTTCCCACCGAGTCTGAGGAGATTTTGGTTCTCTCTTCCCAACGAACCTAAGGAGATTTTGGTTCTCTCTTCCCAACAATGACTCATAACTCAAATCCTGTAATGAGATCCACAAACAAGGACCTTAACCATAACAAAAATTTTGTGATGTTCTTTAAAAGACAATAACGGGAAAATTTTGAGTGCAATTAGAATGTGTTATACAAATGCTTTCTCAAGTTGTTGGCTGGGATGATATTGAAGGATATCAACATATTTTCATCAATCCAGCCATATGATTAATTGGTAAATTGTCATACAGCATTAAGTTTGTCCCTTGTCATATCATACTGGATATCCTATGATACTTTTTCACTTAGGAGACTAGTAAAAGCTTTTGTGTTGATATCTATGGAATACTTTGGTTCTTTGAAGTAGCAGTAGAATCTGTCATATGTAAAATAAATTCTAGAAGACTAGAAACAAGTATATAATTTTTTAAATATATATACAAGGATCAATAGGTTTATGACGACAAAGAATTGGAACTGGGGCAAAAACACAGCCTTTTGACCATGGTCTGGATTAAATCACCATTTCAGAAGCTCTGTGATGTATTTCTTTGATTGGTGACTTTCATGCTTGACTTGTTTGCACCGTTGAAATTTCACTCATAAGTGATCTGTACTTTTGCTTTTTATACGTATTTTAGATGGAAAAAATTATACATTGGTGCAAGTGCAAGCATGCATACCACCTATATTGCTAGGTTTTTAAATACTGATATTTAATTATCAGTTTCTGAGCCTGTTGAACCTATTTAAAATATTTCACACTCCTCTTTTTGCTTTTGATGGGTTGACTGAATTGGTTTGTGAAGTTGTACCCAGATATGCATCATTCTTGATCATAGAATGGGAATCATAATATGCTTCTTATTACATGTATTAATGTCATGCAAAAGGCACATATCAGCACTACTTAGCATCCTTTCTAGTTTTTTTTTTTTAATTAATTTTTTGTTTCTTTTAATGTGAGCCTATACTGTTGAAGGAGCTTTTTGATAATTATTTTCAGGGGCAAATTCGTGGAAGAGCTGAAATAGCTCCTGATCAAAGAGAAAAATTTTTGCAGAAGTTTCAGCAAGTTCAACAAGGGCACAGTACCCTTCTTGGTATGCCTTCTCTTGCTGGAGGAAATCATAGGCAATTTTCTGCTCACCAGCAAAACCCTCTATTGCAGCAGGTGCTCTTTTTTGTATCTCAAATTGAACTTCTTAGTACTTTCTAAAATTCTCACCTTGTAATATCCTCTCTCTCTCTCTTGTGTCTTTCCTTTTGTATCTGTTGACAATGTAATTTACATCGTGATAGTGTCTCTTTATGATTGTTACATGTTTCTTTGAATGCAAAGAAGTTTGAATTGTTAAGATGATGTAATCTAACTAACAGTACCGGAACACACTTAGAAATGAAGATATTCTGATATGGGATTAATAGAAAACTCCACTGAAATGGAGATACAACAAGCAACAACTCTCCCTACTGAAATGCAAACTCACAACACAATGCATACACTAACACTGACTTCAATATTACTCAGCAAACAACTCACATACCCCAAATCACAGCTAACACAAGAACACAGAATTAACACAAACTGGAAATACTAAGAACACTGATGAACACTCAAGGACACCGACACTCTAGCATTCGAGAGGCTAGACTCTCCCCACTACTCACCATTTAGAAAAATCCCCCCTTCTCCTGTCCCTTCCCTCCCCATAATACTGCTCTTACCTCCACTCCTTCTCTCTCCTAACTCCGTACCAGCCAAAGGACAATTTCGTTATGCTACTCCTAAATTACTTCCCTACCCCTCCTGATTAGTTTTCTTCCTCCTAGTGTATGTTTTGAGCCCACTATCAGCATTTGGGCCCAATACATCATTACCTCCCTCCTCAAGATTCACCTTGTCCTCAAGGTGAAATGTTGGAAATTGTTCCCTGATGACTGTGGCCGCCTCCCATGTATTATCCTCTTCTGGTAACTTGTCCCATTTAATCAGCACCTCTACTCTTCCATCCGTTAATTTTCTGGTTTTTCGTATGACTTCTGGTGTAACTTTTAGCTCCAAATCCTCTGTCAAAAATTCCGGAAGGTTTTGCACTGCTGTAGTGGGATGTAGAGATAGCTTGAGTTGAGAAACATGGAACACTGGGTGAATTTTTGTGTATTGAGGTAATTCCAATCTATATGCTACTGTGCCAATCTTCTGCAATATCTTGTAAGGACCATAGAACCGAGGGCTGAGTTTTTCATTCAGCTTTTTAGCCAAGGATTTTTGTTTGTATGGTTGAAGCTTGAGATAAACCCAATCCCCCTCTGAAAAGTGAACTTCCCTTCTATGCCTGTTAGCTTGAGTTTGCATCTGTTCTTGAGCTTTCACCAAATTCTCCTTGAGTTCCTTCAACACTTGATCTCGAGACTTGAGTTGTTCATTCACTGCATCCACCGAAGACTCACCTCCCTCAAATTTGAAAATAGTCGGTGGTTCTTTTCCATAAAGTGCTTTGAATGGTGACATCCCGATAGAGCGGTTATGTGAAGTATTGAACCAAAATTCTGCCCAACTCAGCCATTCCACCCACCGCTTAGGTTTGTAACTGGTGAAACACCTCAAATAAGACTCCAAACTCCTATTAACCACTTCGGTTTGTCCATCAGTTTGGGGATGATACCCTGAGCTGTAATTCAGCACTGTGCCTGACAATTTAAACAATTCTTTCCAAAAGTGGCTTAGGAAAATTCTATCCCTGTCAGACACTATAGTTTTAGGGAACCCATGCAATCTTACCACCTCTTTAATGAATTTGGCAGCCACTTCTGAAGCTGTAAAAGGGTGTGAGAGGGGTATGAAATGTGCATATTTGGAAAGTCTGTCAACAACCACCATGATGACATCAAACCTTTGGGATTTGGGTAGTCCAGTGATAAAATCCATACTTATGTCCTCCCACACATGCTTAGGGATAGGAAGGGGCTGTAACAGCCCTGCTGGACTCAATGTCATGTATTTGTTTCTGTTGCACACATCACATTTTGACACATATTCTTGTATGTCCTTCCTCATTCCCTCCCAGTAAAATAAATTGGAGATTCTTTGATAAGTCTTGGAAGATCCAGCATGTCCTCCCAGGGGTGAATCATGGAACTCCTTTAATAGTAATGGTATCTTAGCTGAAGCTTTGGGCAGCACCAAATTTCCCTTGTACATAAGATGACCTTTTTGCAAATGGTAGCCTTCTACTTCCTGCTGTCCAGAAATTAATTGCTGCATAATAGAGGAAAGTTTGGAATCTTGCTGAATTTCTTTTTCCCATTCATCCCAATCTTGCAATTGTATCAAGGACAAGCTATTAAACTCCTTGAATTCTCCTTTCCTAGATAAGGCATCGGCTACGCGATTTTCCTTGCCGGGTTTGTATTGTACCTCAAACTTGAATCCCATCAACTTCGCCACCCATTTTTATTGATCTTCATCTATGATTCGTTGTTCCAACAAATACTTCAATGCCTTCTGATCGGTTCGGATGATAAAATAGTGTCCCAACAAGTAGCTCCTCCATTTTTTAACAGCAAACACAATTGCCATCAATTCCTTTTCATATATAGAGCTCTGTAAAGCTCTCCCTGAGAAAAGTTGGCTGTGGTAGGCTATGGGACGACCTTGCTGCATCAACACTGCCCCCATTCCCTTGCCAGATGCATCGGCCTCAATGATAAAAGGTTGGAAAAAATCAGGCAATGCCAATACCGGTGTAGTACTCATGGCTGCCTTTAATTCTTCAAATGCTTGTTGAGCCCTCTCATTCCATGTAAAAGCATCTTTCTTCAGTAAATCAGTAAGTGGGGCTGCAATTTTGCCATAATTCTTCACAAATTTGCGATAGTATCCGGTTAGGCCCAAGAATCCCGTTAACGCCGTAAGATCTTTGGGAACCGGCCATTGCTCCATATTTTTTACTTTATTCGGATCAGCTTTGACCCCCTCTCCAGAAATTATGTGGCCAAGATACTCTAATTGTGACTGGCCAAAGATGCACTTTTTTGGATTAATCACCAATTGATGCTCCTTAAGGATTTGAAATACCACTTTTAAATGTGCCAAGTGAGTAATTAAATCCGGGCTGTACACAAGAATGTCATCGAAGAACACCAACACAAACTTCCTCAAACAGGCTTTAAAAATTTCATTCATCAAGAACTGAAAGGTGGAAGGGGCATTTGTTAAACCGAAAGGCATTACCATAAATTCATAGTGTCCTTCATGAGTTCGAAAAGCTGTCTTGTGCTCATCCCCCTCCTTCATTCGTATCTGATGGTACCCCGACTTCAAGTCTAGTTTGGAAAATGTGGTAGCCCCCCCAAGCTCATCTAACAGTTCATCGATTACAGGTATAGGGAACTTGTCGGGTATGGTGATTCCATTGAGGGCCCGATAATCCACACAAAATCTCCAAGAACCATCCTTCTTTCGCACTAATAACACCGGACTCGAATAGGGGCTGCAACTCGGTCTTATGATCCCGGCTGCCAACATCTCCTTCACTAGCTTTTCTATTTCATTTTTTTGGTAGTGAGGGTAGCGGTAGGGTCTTATGTTTGGTGGTTTCTCCCCTGGTAAAATCTGAATGGCATGGTCACGAAACCTGGTTGGTGGGAGTCCTGGTCTTCCCTCACAAACTTCTTTGAACTCTGTTAATAATTCTTGAATTTCCTGT
Source organism: Biancaea sappan (assembly GCA_037074585.1). Lineage (NCBI taxonomy): Eukaryota > Viridiplantae > Streptophyta > Magnoliopsida > Fabales > Fabaceae > Biancaea > Biancaea sappan. Next base: position 61,013,485 of record CM073496.1, read on the forward strand.
GGTACAGATGAGGTGGCCTGTGATACTAGTGTCATGTCCCCAAACTCTAGCAGGAATGCTTCATCATCCCTTGATGTAGTTTTAATCATTGTTTTAAGGGTGATTTTTGAATCTGTCAGAGTTGGGTCTCCTTGAAGGCATACCCACTTTCCCTCTATGTTGATCTTCAAAGTAGACTTCTTCCAATCCACCCTTACCTCTCCTAGAGATTCCAACCAATCCACCCCTAACACTGCATCTGTTCCCCCCAGATCAAAAGGATAGAAGGATTGTCGCACCTTCACACCTTGCATTTCCATAGGTACATTGTGGCATACTCCAACTCCTCTGACATTGTACCCATCTCCCACTTGTACCTCAAACCTTGTAGATTTGTCTATGGGTATCTTCAAAGCTTCAACCAGCTCAGATGCAATAAAATTGTGTGAGGCTCCACTATCTATGAGTATGATCACGTCTTTGTCCTTCATCTTGCCTTCAACCTCATGGTTTTGTTCCCAGTCCTACCCACCAGGGAATTCATTGTCAAAGCTAAAGGGGGTTCTGCATCTTCGATCCCTTCTTCTATCATTTCAGCTTCTACATCATCTAATTCTGAAGAATCTTAAGAGAGAATTAATAACTTCAATTCCCCTTTTTTACATTTGTGATTGGGCCCGAACTTTTCATCGCACCGGAAACACAGCCCGAGTTCACGTTTCCTGGCCATCTCTTCATCAGTGAGTCTCTTGTAGGTGTTGGATGAAGATGACGCGGAAGTACTTGGGCCCTTCTTGTTTTCAGGCCCATTCTTATTCTCGCTGGTTTTGTGTTGGGTTACTGTGACAGTGCTCTTGGGGGTATCCGATGACTGGGCCAATCTAGTATATGGTTGGGCTCTGGGACCGACCCAACTAGAAGTGGAGCTCCTCCATCCCCTGGCCCATTTCACGTCCCTGACCCGGTCCACAACAGCATTCCTCTCCTCGATTCTTTGGGCATGCTCCATCATCTCCGTAAGTGACGCGTACTTCTGCAAACGAAGGTCGGCTCTGATTTCCTCCTTCAAGCCGTTCTTAAAAGCGCCGATGAGTACCTCCTCGGCTACACTCGGGATCGTCGCTAACAGAGCTTCGAAGCTCTTTCGGTATGCGCTCACCGTGGTCGACTGGTGAAGGGCCATCAAACCTTCGTATTCGTCTCTAGTCTGCGACGGGTGAAACCTTGCAACAAGCTCCCTCTTCAACTCCGACCAGGACCGCCATGGTCGTCGCGCCTCAGACCAGAGAAACTAATTGAGGGCCTTGCCGTCCATACATACAGTAGCTGCGTCGAGTTTGTCCTCTTCATCGAGGCCATTAATTCGAAAGTACCTCTCAGCTCTAAATATCCATCCCGTTGGGTCATTACCATCAAAAATTGGTAGCTCAAGGCGTCGGAACCTACCCGAGTCTCTCTCTTCTGTGCCACTGTTCTCCCTCTTCTTCTCCGTCGTGGTCGGGGTAGGAGATTGTTGAGTGTCTACCACGGCCTTGCCCCTTTCCTCCGTTCTTTGATTATTTCTCATCTCTGTGATGGTCTCTAGCATTAAATCTCGAATGGACACAAACTCTTGCTCCATATGAGCTATACCTTGCTCCAGGTTCGTCATCCGGGCATCCAACGCTTCAACTTTCTCCTCCATTCTCGTAGTGACCATTACCCAGAGGCCAAAATCAACCTGCCTCTGATACCAATTGATGTAATCTAACTAACAGTACCGGAACACACTTAGAAATGAAGATATTCTGATATGGGATTAATAGAAAACTCCACTGAAATGGAGATACAACAAGCAACAACTCTCCCTACTGAAATGCAAACTCACAACACAATGCATACACTAACACTGACTTCAATATTACTCAGCAAACAACTCACATACCCCAAATCACAGCTAACACAAGAACACAGAATTAACACACAAACTGGAAATACTAAGAACACTGATGAACACTCAAGGACACCGACACTCTAGCATTCAAGAGGCTAGACTCTCCCCACTACTCACCATTTAGAAAAATCCCCCCTTCTCCTGTCCCTTCCCTCCCCATAATACTGCTCTTACCTCCACTCCTTCTCTCTCCTAACTCCGTACCAGCCAAAGGACAATTTCGTTATGCTACTCCTAAATTACTTCCCTACCCCTCCTGATTAGTTTTCTTCCTCCTAGTGTATGTTTTGAGCCCACTATCAGCATTTGGGCCCAATACATCATAAGACATTCGCAGCAGTGGCGCGGGTGGGGAGGGGGAACTGACCTTCCTCTCTATTGTAGAATCCTGTGCAACGTCTATTATTTGTGGAGGCTTCTTTCTCCCCTTCCATATATACCCTTTTCTGTGACTTAACATAGTTGGCTTAAATCTTTCTGTCAAATGGCAGTTGGTTGCTTTCTTTTAGTATTAATTTCTTTCTGCAACTGAAAAAAAAAAAAAAAAAACTTTGTATGACATGCTATTATATGTGCAGCTTAACTCTCAAGGCTCATCCGTTTCCTCTCAGTCTTGTCTGGGACTTGGAGTGCAGGCACCAGGTTTTAATAGTATTTCATCTACCTCACTACAGCTGACACCTAATTCTATCCATAACCCATCTAACCAGCAGCAGCTGATATCAGGTGTTTCTAAAGATGCTGGTATGTTGTTTTGCTTAATATTCCTTCCCCCTTCTTAGTATGGATTAGTTGTTTCCCTTTTTCTCTACTCGCAATATACATATATATGTGTATATATATACATATATATGTTTTCCTCTGGAATTGGGAGTGTTTAAACTTTAAAGTACTATGGTTTTTTTTTTTTTTTTGGAATGGGGAATCCATATGGGGTATGTCATAATTTTTTTTCTTTCTGCAGATGTTAGCAATGCAGAGGTCGAAGAACAGCAGCAGCAGAATTTTCCTGATGAGGGAGCAACTGAGTCTACTGCTAGTACTGGGACTGGCAAGAATCTTATAAATGAAGATGATTTGAAATCCACATATATTGTAGATTCTCCTGTATGTTGACATACTCCTGGCCTGGTTATTTTCTTTAAGAAATATTTTTTCTGACCATTTTTTGTTATAGAACACATAAGTGTGCATCTCTTGTTCATTACATGTCCCCCCCCCCCCCCCCCCAAAAAAAAAAAAAAAAGTTCTGTGCTTGCCCCTGTTTTTATTGTCAAATTTTGTATTGATCACTCCTTGTTGTCTAAGCTGGGAGAGGAATTAATATTGTCAATTGGTTTTTTAAGGGGGTGTCCTTCAATGTTGCTTGTAGGGATTGGAGGGCTTTGATGTATTAGAATTGTTGGCTTGTGTGTCGGTCTTGTGGTTTTCTCTTGTTTTTAGGAGGATATCTTGTCCTCCTTTTGTGTGTTTTTCTATTTTCATTTTCTGTTTGTGTCCTTCTGTCTTTCTTAATAATATTTCTTTTTCGATTAAAAAAAATATTGTCAATTGGTTTCACCTTTGGGTTAGGGAGACCATAGGAATGGACTAGATTACACTTGCTATCTCGACCAATGTCTTCCTATAAAGTAAGTATATGGTGACATAAAATATGTAGATATAGTTGAAGTTAATTGAGGAACAACATGAAAATCTGTTCAATTTCTACTATTCAGCTCTTTCCCATTAATTGTTAGAGGAGAACAAAATTATTACATGTTATTTTATTAGAAAGCCCAATGACCAATTTAATAGTATTAGTACTTAAGCAGTTAAACTGGTAAAAGTTATTGCCGTACGGGGTGGGCTGAATCAACTTGGGCTTACTCCTGCTTTGCCTCTAAGCAAAGTTTGTATTTTGATTAATGTGTGTGGACATGATCTGGAAGATTGAAATGAATAAGTAGATAGAATCAAGGGAACAATGATCTGAGTTGGAAGTTACACTTTCATGCCGCAGGCAGGGTTATCTGGCTCTCTTCCAGAGCCTGCTCCGACTTCCAGAGATACTGACTTGTCTCTAGGCCAACCTTTACAACCCAATCAACCTTCTGGTAACCTTGGTGTCATTGGAAGGAGAACTGGTGCCGACCTTGGAGCCATTGGTGATAACTTTAGTGGACCAAGTGTTAATTCTGGTGGAATGCGTGATCAGTTATATAATTTGCAGATGCTTGAAGCGGCTTACTACAAACTTCCGCAACCTAAAGATTCAGAATGTCCGAGGACTTATACTTCTGTATGCTTTACCATATACGTCATCTTCTTAGTGTTTCTTTTTTATTAAATAGTCATATGACCAGTTTTTCTTTTCTTGTTCTGCAGAGGCACCCAATAATAACACCTCCTAGTTTTCCTGAAGCACAGGCACCAATTGTTAATAATCCTGCCTTTTGGGAGAGAATTAGCCTTGAACCATTTGGAACTGATACCTTGTTCTTTGCATTCTATTATCAGCAGGTAGTTGAACTTCTTGTGTGATAGCTGATAAGGTTTATTCTGTCATTCAGTTATTTCAGCTTGCATTATTATTTCCTGCAGAACACTTATCAACAATATTTGGCTGCAAAAGAACTAAAGCAGCAGTCTTGGAGATATCACAGAAAGTATAACACATGGTTTCAACGACATGAAGAGCCAAAAGTTGCTACTGATGAATGTGAGCAGGGAACATATGTATACTTCGATTTCCATATTGCAAATGATGACCCACAACATGGGTGGTATGTTAAGTAGACTTTCAGTTTCTACTGTTTGCAATCATAATTATTTGCCCTATATATATATATATATATATATAGAAAGTTAGTGACTGAAATCACAAGTTAACGTTATTCCTAGATTTCATATTTGAGTTTGAATTTGATTAACTATTGGTAAACAAGAAAGTGCCACATCATTAAAGTAACCGTGGTATTTCAGTTGCAGTAAAGTTTGTTACAGTCTTTTAAACTGGTGGCATCATATGGTTCACTGGCTGTGTAAAACTCATTACACAAGTGATCAATTTGTATCCTATGTGTGATTAAAAAGCATCTTGCATTTATTGACATTGGGCATAATATTAGAAGTTATTCATAGGCTGATGTAGGCATAGTAAAGAACTATATACATATTGACAGAACGTGGGATACATGGCAAGGCAGTGATAACTACTTATAAAGGATTTAGTATGTTGGGACTTGGGAGGACTCCATAATTCTTTTACCAATAGACAAACTATGGTTTACATTTCATTCATTAAGAGTTATTTTATTGCCTATGATCTTATTGGCTAACTGCAACAGCTGAATATTTTTTAACAGATTAGTATGCTAAATTCTCCGAGGGATATTCAATTGCCATTTACTGCTTCGTTGTTTGATGTTTAGGTACTAATTATCTGGGGCAGATATGAAAGACCTGATATCCTATTACTTGGAAGAGTTCCCTTGAGTTTATTATTTGATAAAAACCTTGACCTGAAAATCAACACTTGACATTTTATTAGCTAGACTACTGATGTCGATGTTGCAAGTAGTAGCAAGCATTCGCTCTTTTTTTTTTTTTCCTCTTTTTTTTTTCCTCCTGTTCCTGGGTCGGTCTGCCTTTTATATGACTGATATTTTTATGTCCTTGATACTTGGTTAGCCATATTATTTATTTGACCTTTTCTTTTTTCTTTTTATGCTTAATCACAAGTTTAGAAACTTATCTGGTTTTCTTTAGATGATCTTACTGCATTTTTAAGTTGTGCTTTTCTGTTTGGTCCATGAATTACTGGGTTTTATTGATGTTTAATACTGTGCTTTTGTTCTAATGATTTGTCTCTAACTTGATGTGTCAGGTGTCAAAGAATTAAGACCGAGTTCACTTTTGAGTATAATTATCTTGAAGATGAACTTATTGTATAGAAGGTGTGTAGAAGATGCTACGGTAATCATGTGACTTGTTTTTTCGTGTTTTTTAAACTAGATGAGATTTTCTCTTTATATTTTGAGGCTTCAAGTTCAACTAATACAAGTTTGATAATGAGGGTAATGAAGTAATTTTAGTTTATTGTTTAAAGATGTAATAAAGTAATTTGCTGGTTTTGAAAAAGCTAATCCTTACTTATTTATACAATAAAGGAGTTTTTAAGTCCCTAGTCTCTAATTAGAATAAATTTTGATTAAACTAACATTTTTTACCATCATGTAGAACTTCTACGTTTTGATGTTAGTTCATCTAATTTTTTTATCATTGGTATTGATCTTTGCTGAAACTTTAACTTTCTATTGTTTCTCTTCTCTAGTATACTTTTAAAACTGTTCTAGTAGTTTGTTGGTATCTTTCAAGCGGTGGCATATCTAAGACCCCTTGGTCAGGATGGCAAAATTTTCATTCATTTTTTTATATCTGATGACAATTCTTCTAAATTAATTTTAATTTGTTACTCATTTAATGGTAATTTCTTCTTAAAAAATATTTTCATTACAAAAAAAATCTTTCTTCTAAATCTTAATTGCATAATCAATTAACTAATTTGATAGAATTAGACTTATGTACAAAAACATCAAATTTTAAGTTTTTGCAAAGAGATTCCTAATAATGGAATGAGAAATTAACCATTATCAAGAAAAAATTTCATGAAATTGACTTCACAAATATGTTACTCAATCCTAATTGTATAATCAATCAATCAATTTGATAAAATGAGACCTATGTATAAAAATTCTAAATGTCAAGTTTTTACAAAGAGATCTCTAGTAATGAAATGAGAAATTAATTATCATCAAGAAAAAATTTTATGAAATTGACTTCATAAATATGTTACTCATGATCTTAATTACATAATCAATTAATCAATTTGATAGAATTAGACCTATATACAAAAATTTTAAATTTTAAGCTTTTACAAATAGGTTTTTAACAATGGAATGAAAAATTAACTATCATCAAAAAAAAATTGTGACTCTGAAGAGTAGGGGTCTCGTGACTGTGAGCAGCAAAGAGAGACTAAATCAATAAAAGAGTTCAAAAAAATATTGAAGAAGTTTCAAAAAAAAGAAGAGGGGGCAAAATGAAAAAAGAAATTGCATGAAAATTTGTAAATTTTAGAGGTGCAGCTCGGTTGAATGTGGCCCTGCCACTACTTTCAAGTCAAGGAATGAAAATTAAATCGAAGGGTAAATGCATCAGTTTAATGTTTAGGGTTCCATCATGTGCTGTGGCTGTAGTTTAACACCGGGATACTTGGGTGTAAGTGTTACATTGGATTTGTTGTTGGGTTATTATCAAAATATTATATTCTTCTATGTATACAAGGCATAACTCGTTGAGCTTGGTAAGTTGAGTGCAAGCGTAGAAGTTTTCTTCGTTAGTCTGTTGTTTCTTTAGAACCTGCGTAAATCTGAGATAAAGGCACATATATATTGTTTAGAACTCAAGTGCAATACATCCCAAAAGGTGACCAAAACTGGCTTTTGCAGATGAGCTTGGAATTTGCTATAACAGTTGAGATGCTTTTCGCAAATTTTCTACACGTGAATCATGATATGAAGAGATGGTCATGCTTGTTACTTGACATAAGATCAATTCTTTCAATGGCATAGCACTTGTATCATAACATGTTGGCGACATTCTTTTTTTTTTTTTTTTGTTTTGTTGTTACAGAGGAGGAGGTACAAGGCCTAGGCCTGGGGAAAAGTGCGTGGGAGTGTATATTTAGAAAACTAATGGAAAGCTTCAAAACCAAAGTTTTGCAGCATCTATGCGACGTTTGATTTAGAGTTTAAAATCAAGGTTTTATAAAATTGATTCTACCTAAACTTTAATTTGTTATGAAGCAACTTCAACTTATTTATACCTGAACTTTGGTTTGCTCAAAATTTAAGTTTCTCTAACTATTTTTCAAATAAGTACTAAGACACTCTTAAAATTTATGTCCAAACCAAGTGTCACTTGTATTAAGGCTCCTGGGCTAGCAACATGCCTTTTTGTTACTTATTGCCTTAGTCGTACTTTTTTCGTTTTGGCTCAGAAATCTTAATTATCTTGATATTCAGTTATTGTGTGCCTGCTTTACAAAAGACTTACTGTGTTGGTTTCTGGTTACAACTGGTCCATGTACATGCAGGTGATTGCGAAATTTGTTTGGAACTATTGATTGGAAAAATTAACTGGTTATGGAATGTACATAATCACAAGCGGGGCTATTAGGTTGTCCTTTTCTCCATAGACACTGTCTAAGCATTTTGTTTTCTTTTCTTTTTATTAATTTTTTTATCTCCATTATTATCACATTGTAAGATTCTTCCTCCAAAGAGGACCTCGAAATCCCATTTCTACATGATAACCGTTGGCATTTTTCTTCAGGCTTTGTAGAAACAATGAAAGAAAATAAGTTGGAGTAACCAAAATATCCAAAGCATATAAATTTTTGTTCGTAAAGAGTTGTGATTTAGCACTATCAAAGATTATATGGGCAAAGAAATTAAAAAAATAAAAAATAAATAAAGTTTGTGACGTGAAATGAAAGCAACAAGAGGCATAAATTGCCCCAGGAGAACGTTAATATAGCATATTGTAAAGAAAATAAATTTAGGTGTACTTTCTTATATTTTTATTATTAAATTTTTAATGAAAAGTAAGATAATTATAATTTTTTTAATTAAGATATAATAAATGTATGATGATTAAAAAATAAAGAAGTGCGTATAAATTGTTTTTTACTCAGTGACCCCTAAGAATGGGTCGGTGTTGGTTACGGGCTAAGCCTGCTTCTGATCCTTTCATTTTTACTAGATCCAAATATCCAATGACATTTGAAATTTAGTATGTTTGCTGAAAAACTCAGATGAATCTCATTCTAATCGCGAGGTTTTTATTTCAAATTTATTTTTCATATTATCTGATCAATTAAATTATTAAAAATATTTTAAATTTGCTCTCTTAATAAATAAAGTTGAAAATGATTATTTTTTTACGAAAAAGAAAAGTTTATTTTTGTTAGAATATTTGTAATTTGTGACCTAATGTGTGCTGTAGCATTTAGGATCTATTTAAGAACAATATTGTCGAAACTTATTAATTTTTATTTTGTATTTTAAATTATGTCTAACAATTATATTATATTAAATCAGTTTCCAGCAAGAAAAATAAATTTTCGATAAACTAATGTGGAAATGTGATTATGTGTATGAGGATTGATTTAAGTTAAGATTTGAATTCGATACTCAGACGTTTTTTTTATAAGTGATCTGTTTTATCATAGTTATTAAAATCAGACTGAATTTTTTTTTTGTGATTTTTTAACAACAAAATTATCATCACATTGGCTCCATTAATAGGCACACTACCTTTGATTTTTGCATGTTTCTGAAAAAAAGTTTGTGGAGTCGCATTGTGGTCTAAATTTTGAATTAGTCAGATAGAGAGATATCTGCATATGTTGCATTTGATTGTTTTAAATTATCAAAGACCATGAATTCCAGAACTCAAATAATATAAAGTGCATAAAAATGAGTGTCAATTTTAACTTTTGAATTAAAATTGGTTAAATTTTTTTTGTCACATTTGATGTATTGAATGGATTTCAGTATGTAGTTTTGCAATGCATGAAGGAAGTCATTTGTTAAATCTTGGAATGGAGAATTTTGTTGCCTATTATGATCTTATTTAGTTTTAATATGAATTAGTCAATATCTGTAATTTGGTATTCGGACACTGGATGATTGTTTATCAAAAAAAAAATTGTCACTTTCTTAATCAAACAAATTAATTATTTTCTCATTTCACTTCACCCTACTTTGCATTTTTTTTAATGATTAAGATATTTGAATCTAAATGCACATTTGAATATTAAGATATTGTTTTTGAATATGAATATTGAATTATTAAAATTATTTTATTTTTGACATCTGAATACATAGAAATTATTTATTAGTAAAAAATAATATTTAAATAAATTAGTAATTAAAGATATATTATAAAAAATGATGAAATCAAAATTAAAATAGAATTATATATTGAATAAAAAAATTAAAACTTAAAAAATAAACATTGATTGTTAGTTTAGTTAATGAAATATTTAACAAAATGGTTGATTTGCATGGATTGTGAAGTTTGAGGGAGTTATTTATTAAGTTTTAAGATTTTAGGGGAAAAAGTGCACATAAGGCAAATTTTATGGAAATAAAGTGCATTTTTGCCTAAAACGAATAATATATTTGAATGGTATTAAGACTTGTCACAAAATCTAATTCATTAAGATGTATTCTGTAACATCCCATATTTTTATGTTTTCCTAAAAAAAGAATTAAGGAAAATTTATAACAGTCCCTAAGAAATTAGACTAAGGAAAAGATGATTGAAAGTAAGAAAAATTATATTAGAAGGCTAACAGCCGACTGCTGGCAATATAACAGTCAACTGATAGGTCTAAAATGCAGCAATATCATGTTTAGTGCGAATCATTCGACCGATGCAAAGTTAACAATCGACTGGCTACATCAATAAAATAAACTAGATAAATATAAAGAGGAGACGGTCAACCGCAAACCAAGTAGTAATCGACCGGTGAGCTGGAATTATCAGAAAATTCGATAACAGAGAGCCAGCAATTGACTGGCCACCGTACAATAGTCAACTGGTCACTCACATAACAACATTTTATATGTCAGTGTAATTGATAAAAAATCAGTTGAAAAATTACTAAAATAATCCCAACTCATAAAAAATACATGAAAATGATGCTAGGTGTAAAGTGGTGATTTCACATATATTTTATATATGAATATGTGTGTGTATAATCAGAAAATGAAAGAAAAGAAGAGAAAAACAAAAGAAAGAGAGAGAGCGCGCTACGAATTTGGCTGAAGGAGAAAGGAAGAGCAATAAGAAGGAATCAAAGGTTATGAAATCAAGTTCTAAGCTTGTTTCTACATGCAAGGTAGCTAGTTTTTTTTATAAAAGTAATTGTTTATAATTATTTATATGTTTTATTATAATTTATGATTATCATGTCAGATTTTATGATGATATACGCTTATATCATGATTTATGTTCATGATATGAGTATGATTCTACGGTGAATTGTTAAGTTCTTAAGTTAACACTAATTTGGTACTTTTTATTTAATAATTTTACCTTCAACTTATCTAAACATGTTTACTCTGAAATGATTTTTGTTCTCTTAATCATCTCTTGAACTTTAAAGGCTTTTTGCATATTTCTTATCTTAAATCCCAATTTCTACTATTGATTTGTGCCATTTTTTGTGAATCATATGCAAGGCCAAAAGTTGGGAGTCAATTGAGGAAAGGAAGCCTTAGAGTTACTGAGTAAAGAAGCCAAAGAAGAAAGCTAAGCATGGAAATCCTTGCTAATTTCATGTTTCTGCCACTCACCGCTGCAGCGGTCGTTCATTCGCTGCTTCCTTAAGCGATACGCTGAAGATTTTCTTAGTTTATGTTTTTCTACCTTTCACCGCTGCAGCAGTGAAATATTCCCGCTGCAGCGGTGGAGCCCAAAATCAGCACAATTGAATTTGTATTATCCCGTTGCAGTGGTGAATTCGTACCAATGTAGCAGCGGAACCAGAAAATCAGATTTTCAGAAAGAATTTAAATAGGTGCAGAGATTATTTTCTAGGGTATTCTGATCCGAAGGAGAGAGGGAAGCGTCGTTTTAGCTTAGAAGAGCAAGGGGAACCTGATTTTCAAGGCTTTGAGGGCTCAATCCATCATCCCACATCAGATTCATAGCTATTTTTATCCTTTTTTTTTTTGCTTTCTGCTATTTATTTTACATGAGTAGCTAGATTTTTCATCTAGGGTTACTATGAACTCGACTTTTGAATAGATTTTTCATTCTCTCATGTACTAACGGCCTTATTTCAATCAATATAAGTCTTTTTATTCATTTTACTGCTGCATTATATAGATTTGATCAACCTATATTTATGCTTGTTGCTATCTTCAAACTCGGGAGAAGGAGGTGATAGTAAAACACTAATTAGGGAGGACGAGTGTGTGAACCTTACTAAGTGTTTTTTCACTTGTTAGCTAATAGAGATATTAGTTAATCTCGTTTAATCAAAACTAAGTTGGTTGTATTAGGCTTAACCCACACAAGGAATTGCATAGGTGTTAAGCATCTTAATTGGAATTTGGAAAAATTCTTTTAAGTTATTAGAATAACCTAGGATTAACTTATATGGTTGAATAAGTTGCGAGTGCGTGAGAGGGGTTTTATAATTTCTAGGACGGAGGAGAGGGATTAGTAACCCTAGGCTTTTAATTATGTCAATTTCATCAATTTTTGCATTGTTTATTGTTATTAAAAGAAAACTCATAAAAATTACTATCATTGATTTTATTTTATCATTCCTTGACTAGAGCTATTTTCAATCCAATAGTTTTGTCTAACTAATTCAATCAAATTTCTTGGGTAGTTAGCCACTTAGTCCTCGTGGGATCGATATCTTTATTCCTTTTATACTATATTACTTGGGCGACTAGTGTGCTTGCCAAATCGCCTAGCATGAATCTATGATGACATACTTTCATGAGCATGATTCCATGATGAATTTAAGATGATTTATGTTCTTATCATAAATTACCAAATATGAATTTATGATAGCTTAAGAAGAACCTTCCGCGAATATATGAGTGAATATTTTATGAAATTAGAGTACAAACTCATATGAGTCAACCCAAGATGGTTAGATTTATAATGTCATCCAAGATGGGTAGAATTAGAGTGCATTATAACCCCAATATGGGTTGACTTGTGATGCATTATAAACTCTTGTGAGATGGATAGACTAGTAGTACACTATAAAGAAGAACAATAATATTATGTTTTATATCAGCTTCTATATTCATGGAAATGATCATAATAGATGAGAATGTCATATTTTTATGACAAAACATTTCTTTTGAGATGATAGAATAATCACTCATAAGATGAGCAACCTTATAATGTATTATAGACCCTTATGAGATAAATAGAATTGTAATGTATTATGAGGTAGAATGTTACGTTTTTCTTATAATTTCCATATTCATGAAAATAGTTATGATGTTTAAAATTGCTTTTATAGCAAAAATGATTTCTATAATGTTTTCTTAAGGTAAACTAGCTACTAGGATTATGTATCTCATGTTTTATGTTATGACTAACTATTTCAGGAGCTGAAGTAGAATCGAAAGGCAAAAAAGAAGACTTAAGCTTGACAATCTATCTTAAAAATTATGTAAAGAACAAAGAAACTCATATGTATATTTGGAGATCATTTGTACTAAAAAATGTAAATACTAAACTACTTAGCATGAAATTTGTAGCATGTAATAAAATGAATAAATGTATGAGATATTAAGACATATTTCAGTTAAGGCTTATATCCTGATTCAAGAAAGTATATGTCACGACCCTCAAAATGGTACATGACCGGCACAACTTAGAGACACTCTCTAGTTATAAGCCTATGCCTTTAGCTCCATATAATACTCATATCACTATAGAATAATCATTCTAAAATGTGAGAGTAATAATATAGCAAAGACTTATCTTATTTAAACATTCCGATTTTTATTTAATAAGCTACAATCTCACAGAACATACAATAAACTTAAAGTACTGTAATAACATAATTATGTACAATAACCACTTCCTCCTAGATGTCCTATTTGACTGCAGAGCTTACTAGAATTTAAAACTGAAGAAACAGCTCTAATTCAAAGAAACACCAACCCTTGGAGCAAAGAGGGTTAGGATATTGAACTTCCGCTACTCCTCAGGCGGATGTTTTTCGTTAAACTCAGGATCTGAAAAAAAATATATCCACCACAATATGAGATAATAATCTCAATGAATAGATAACGTTACAATGATAGAAACTTAATTACAGATAATCATCAAGTGATTAACAATACACGAGTATATGTATAAAATACATAAGTAAAATTTTTCGATCCTTAGCATATAACTGTAATCATATCATACTCATAATCGACACACAACCATAGAATATGACCATAATCATATTCGGCACACAGTCATCTCCATATTCGGCACACAACCATAGCATATGATCATAATCATATTTGGCACACAGCCATATTCATATTCGGCACACAGCCATATTCACATTCGGCACACAGCCATAGCATATGACCATAATCATATTTGGCACACAGCCATATTCATATTCGGCACACAGCCATCTTCACATTCGGCACACAGCCATAGCATATGACCATAATCATATTTGGCACACAGCTATATTTATATTCGGCACACAGCCATCTTCACATTCGGCACACAACCATAACATATGACCAAAATCATATTCGGCACGCAGCCATATTCATATTAATTGAAATATTCAGTCAAAGGTAATAGTAGATATACTCTGAATATGTAAATTACTTGGACTATTCATATAATTAAATAAATATCCAAGTAAGTTAGCTACTCACCTGAAATCCAAGTTATTATATCTTCTTTAAATCTACACAATCACATTTAATGGATTCAATTAATATAATTCTTTATTATAAATACATATAATCACGTATACGTATGTGTACTATTTAAAAATACGTATAAAAATATACATGTATATGTACTATTTAAAAATATATATAATACTATTTATATATATAGTTACTATTCATACATATATATACTATTTATATGTATAGTTACTATTTATATATACATGCACTATTTATACATATGGTCACTATTCATATATACATATACTATTTATACGTACGATTACTATTCATATATACATGCACTATTTATACGTACGGTTACTATTCATATATATATATACATTATTTATATGTACAGTTACTATTCATATATACATACACTATTTATACGTATGGTTACTATTTATACATACAGTTGTATAAGCTGCATCCATAGAGAATACATAAAAACATAATCTCTAAAAATTTTAAAGACATAAGAAGAGCAAAGTATCCTTACCTTGGATCTAGGCTAAGGAAGAAAGATCTAGAATTTCAGAACCCTAACGTCGGAGTAAGAGAACTTTTGAGGAGAGAAGAGAAGAGAAACTGAAGGTGTGATTAAAAATGAAATGGAATGACCTATTTATAGGAGAAGTTATGGTACTATTTGCTACTATTCCATCTACCGTTCTCCTATACTATTTCATCTACCGGTTTTCATCTACCAGTTTTCATCTACCAGTCTCATCTACCAGTTTTCATCTACCAGTCTCATCTACCAGTTTCACTTACCAGTTTTCATCTACCAGTTTCACTTACCAGTTTTCATCTACCAGTTCCACTTTTAACTTTTCAGTTTAGTCCCTAAGGGATTTTCTCACATAAAACATCACTTGGTTTCCCAATTTCTTCCTACGATCCCTTTAAGCCTAAATCACATCTTATATTTGACAAGATGATTATGTATGTAAACTGTACAGTATATGTGAATAATACCGTATATTATAATAGTAACCGTAGTTTGTGAACACACATTTATACAAATTATTACGGGTATTACAGTATATCTCTAAGAAAATACTTTTCTCCAAATTTTTCAAAAATAAGTCTACAAAGCTACCAGTCGACTGATACATTATGGGCAATCGACTGGTATCTACTAAAATTTCAAGAATTTAAGACAGTAATCTATCAATCAATTGATGCATAGCTAACAGTCGACTGTTTGACCTCTGTTCACTATGAGATTTTCATGTTTTAAATCCTCTACTTTTCCTCCAAAAATTTATTAAATCATAATTTACATAACTTATTTTGAGAGAAATTCTTATATTTCTTATATGAGTCTTTATCATGTTTCTGTAAAATTTTTAGATAAGGATGGACATTACATATTCAGACCTATTAAATGCTTTAGAAAAAAATGCATTTAATGATTTGAAGTCTAAATAAATCATATTCAAACTTTCATTAAAATGCAAAACAAATTACTACCATAGCTAACTCATTTTAAAGGACACATTTATAAAAAGTTCAATATGAAAAGCTAATTATTTTTATTTTTAGATCATTTTAAAATATGTTTGAAATATTCTTTTATTGTCAAACACATAAATCTTAAAATAATTCAATAAAAAAATTAACTTCTGAAAAATTCAAATTCTCTATAAATTTTTCGTGCTTCATAATTTCCAATCAAACCTCCAAAACATTGCGTGAGGATCTCCTGCTTGGGGTAAATCCAAGCAGAAGCCTGCTTAGGACAATAACAATAGTTAAAATTGTTGCTAAAAACTTTTAGTAACAATTAAACTGTTGTTGAAAGTTTTAGCAATAATTTTAACTGTTGCTAAAAATCCAAACACAAATAAATCCAAGCAGACAATTTTAACCCCAAAACATTTAAGTTGGTACGATTTCCAAAGACACCTACTTTGTACATCGTTTTAATTTTTAAGAACATGATACTTTGTACTCAATTCTATGAGATTTTATCACATGCACTTAACAATTATACATCACTGTTATTGGGTCATTTATTTTGTAGTTGTTAAAATGGGTTAACTCACCACTTAAAACGCGTTGAATTAAACCGTTTATAAATGTGTTAGAATTATGTAGACCTTGATAACAATGGCTGGAACCCAAGAAGAGGTGAACTGGGTTAATAAAAACTAATTGGAAATTCAAATAAATTCAAATGATTAGTAAAAAATTGTTGACAGTACAAAACAGAACAATATTAAGATGAATAGAGATGAAGAGCAATGTTAATTGCCAAATTAACATGATTAGTGTACCTTTTTCTTGGCAAATGAACCTTAATGCTGCTTGATTTGTACTGAATTATGACCTTCTGGCCTCAAGATATGCTGATATTGATTTTTCCTAAGCTCTTGCAATTATCTATATTTTCATCTTCAATTGCATGCTAGTAATAGACATTTGACCTTGCATTGCAGAGCACAAAAGAATACACTTTGGGGGAAAGATGAAG
Organism: Biancaea sappan; assembly: GCA_037074585.1. Taxonomy (NCBI): domain Eukaryota; kingdom Viridiplantae; phylum Streptophyta; class Magnoliopsida; order Fabales; family Fabaceae; genus Biancaea; species Biancaea sappan. The sequence goes on from CM073496.1 coordinate 61,030,382, forward strand.
CAGCAAAACAGCATGGAAAGCACCTTTGGCCCTTGCCGCTGCAGCGCTGGAGTGAATTTTTAGCTGGGAGTTTCTGTCCTCTACCGCTGCAGCGGTGAATTATCACCGCTGCAGCGTGAGTGCCTCCGCTACTCTCTGTAGCGATCCGCTGCATCAATTTATTGGCCTCATTTTTTGTCTTCCACCGCTGCAGCGGTGAAATATTCCCGCTGCAGCGGTGGAGCCCAAAATCAGCATAATTGAATCTGCATTATCTCGCTGCAGCGGTGAATTCGTACCGTTGCAACGGCGGAACCAAAAAGTCAACTTTTCAGAAAGGCTTTAAATAGCTTCATAGGTTATTTTCAAGGAGGATTCTGATCCGAGGGAGACGGGTAAGCGCCATTTTGGCTGAGAAGAGCAAGGAGAACCTGATTTTCAAGGCTTGGGGAGCTCAATCCTTCATCCCACATCAGATTCATGGCCATCTTTATCCCTTTTTCTGCTTTCTACTGTTTATTTTCTATGAGTAGCTAGATTTTTTATCTAGGGTTACTATGAACTTGACTCTTGAATAGATTTTACATTCTCTCATGTATTTGCAACCTTATTTCAATTAATATAAGTCTTTCTATCCATTTTATTGTTGCGTTATATGGACTTGATCAATCTATATGTATGCTTGTTGCTGTCTTCGAACTCGGGAGAGGGAGGTGAGAGTAGAACACTGAATAGGAAGGACGAGTGCGTGAACCTTACTAAGTGTTTTCGCTTGTTAGCTAATAGGAATGTTAGTTAATCTCGTTTAATCAAAGCTAGGTTGGTTGTATTAGGCTTAGCCCACACAAGGAATTGCGTAGGAGTTGAGTAACTTAATTGAGATTCGGGAGGATTCTTTTAAGTTATTAGAATAACCTAGGATTAACTTATAGGGTTGAATAAGTTGTGAGTACGTGAGAGGGGTTTTGTAATTTCTAAGATAGAGGAGAGAGATTAGTGACCCTAGGCTTTAATTAGACTATTTCATCAGTTTTTGCATTGTTTACTGTTGTTAAAAGAAAACTCATAAATATTTACTGTTATTGATTTTATTTTATCATTCATTGGCTAAAGCTATCTTCAATCCAATTATTTCGTCCAACTAATTCAATTCAATTTCTTGGGTACTTAGTCGCTTAGTCCTCGTGGGAACGATACTTTTACTCTCAAATCACTATATTACTTGTGCGATTGGTGTGCTTGCCAATTCGGCTAACAAGTTTTTGGCGCCGTTTCCGGGGACTAAGATTTGTGCTAATATTCAAAGAAATTTAAAGGGTTAGCTTAGACGCTTTACCTTGTTTTGTTTTGTTCTCTTTTGCTTTTGTTCATTTTCTTATTATAGAGTCATTTTTTGTTTTTGCTGTGTTGATTTTTGCTGCTGAATTTGCTGCCATTGCCAATTAGTATCGTCTTTTTTGTGCATGCGAGGTGCAATTAATCAAGCTGATCTTCTTTTTGATCCCGAAATCGAGAGGCTTGCAAGGAGAACTCAAAAAGAAACTAGAATTAGAAGAACCCAAGAAGGACATAGTTCTCAAGAAGAAATGGCTGATGATAATGTAAATCTGGGTGGTGTTGAAAACAATGGAGGAAATGGAGCAGGAAATTTGAACCAAGATGAAAACAGAGCTGTGTGGGATTATGCCTCACCCAACAATGCTGGGCATGCATCGAGCATAGTGAAACCTCCACTTGATGCAAATAATTTCGAAATAAAAGCAGTCTTGATGAATTTGGTTCAGCAGAACCAGTTTGGGGGGAGCCCGATAGAAGACCCAAACAACCACATCACAAACTTCTTAGATATCTGCGACATGGTTAAGATGAATGAGGTAAGTGATGATGCCATACGTCTTCGTCTGTTTCCTTTTTCCTTGAGGGATATGGCTAAGAGTTGGTTGAACACTCAACCGAGAGGGAGTATCACAACTTGGGATGAACTCCAAAAGAGATTTTTAGATAAGTTCTTTCCTCCCTCCAGGTCAATCAAATTGAGGAATGAGATTACAGCCTTTTATCAGCATGAAGGCGAAAGTTTATATGAGGCCTGGGAGCGGTTCAAGAATTTACTGATGAAGTGTCCAAACCATGGTCTCCAAGAATGGCAGCAGCTCACTATTTTTCACAGTGGTCTCACATATGAGACTCAAGATAAGTTGGATACTGCAGCTGGTGGTGCTTTGATGGCAAGATTTATAGTGCAAGTAAAAGAAATAATTGAGACAAAGGGGGCAAGCCAAAACGCATCTATTCAAGCCAAGAATGTTGCAAGAAGAGGAGTCATGGAACTATACACATTGAATACTTTGTTAGCTCAGAATGAAGCACTAACAAAGAAAGTTGACATGCTGTGCTCTAGGTAAAATGAACAGGCAAAGGTAAATGCAGTAACAACACCTGAACCATATTGTGATTTCTGTGGAGGGGCTCACGTTAATGGTTGTTGTGAAGAATTTCATTCTTTGGAACAACTAAATTACTTGGGCAATATGCAAAGGAACCAGAACAACCAGTACTCCAACACATATCATCCGAGTTCAAGGAATCATCCGAATTTCTCCTGGAGTAATAATCACTGCCTTAATCCCTTGACTTCTTCTTCTTCTAGTAGGCCTTCTCAACCTCCAGGTTTTCAGAATCAAGGTAATTATCTTCCTCAGAACAGAGCTCCACTACCTCAGGTGGAAAAGAAGTCATCCATGGAAGAAATGTTCATGAAGTTTATGGAGAGAACTGAGGTTATAAGCCAAACCCAGAGTGCAGCCATTAAAAATTTGGAAATACAAATGAGGCAGTTGGCTACTGCTCTGAATAGTAGGTCACAAGGCAATTTCCCTAGTGACACAGAAAATAATCCCAGAAAGGATGGCAAGGAACAATGCAAGGTGATAACTCTCAGAAGTGGTAAGCAACTCCTTGAAGCTTCTACTTCAAATGTTCAAACACAAGATGATAATCTTTTTGATCAAGAGAAAGTCAATGAGCATCTACAACAAGAGGTGAATGTAACTGAGCATGAAGTACCAAAGGCCAATGTTAAAAAGGAAGAAGAAGTGGTGAAAGAAAAAGCGCAGAAGGACTCATATGTGCCCTCTTCCTCTCCTTCCAGAATTATGCCTCCTATCCCCTTTCCTCAAAGGTATAAGAAGCAAAACATGGATAAGCAATACCAAAAGTTTCTGGAGATATTGAAACAATTGCATATAAACATTCCCTTCGCAGAAGCTTTAGAACAAATGCCCAGTTACGCGAAATTTATGAAGGATATGCTCTCAAGGAAGAAACGACTAAATGAATTTGAAACTGTGAAGCTAACTCAAGAATGTAGTGCAATACTTCAGAGGAAGCTACCGGTTAAAATGCAAGATCCTGAAAGCTTTGTTATCCCATGTAATATAGGAAAGAATTTTGCTGGTAATGCTCTGTGTGATTTGGGGGCTAGCATTAATCTGATGCCCCTTGCCATTTTCAAAAAGTTGGGTTTGGGAGAAGCAAGGCCTACTACTGTAACACTGCAGCTGGCAGATAGATCTCTATGCTACCTGAATGGAGTAATTGAGGACGTGCTGGTCAAGGTAGATAAGCTAATCTTTCTTGCGAATTTTATTATCCTTGACTATGAAGAAGACAAGGAAATCCCCATCATTCTAGGGAGGCCATTCCTTGCAACTGGAAGAACTCTAATTGATGTCTTTGAAGGAGAGCTCACTATGCGGGTGAATGATCAAGAAGTCACCTTCAATATGAATAAGGTGATGAAGGCACCAGATGAATATGAGGAATGCAATCTTGTGAGGGTTATTGATGAAAGTACACGAATGCACTTTAAACAGTTGGTGAGTGATGATAGTTTGGAAACATCTCTAATGATGGAAGAAGAAATTGAGAAGGATGAGATCAAGGAAGTAATTGGATCTCTCAATTCATCGGAGCTATTTTGTAATCCAAATAGAGCTTTTGAGAAGTTGGATAGACCTGAAGGCAAAATAACTCTTTTAAAACCATCCATAGAAGAACCTCCTAGATTGGAGTTGAAGCAACTTCCATCCCATCTCAAGTATGTTTTTCTTGAGAATAATGACACCTTACCAGTAATTGTGTCTGCTACCTTGACAGAGGAGCAAGAGAAGCATTTAATAGAGATCCTGAGAAAATATAAGAAGGCTATTGGATGGTCCATAGCTAACATCAGAGGAATTAGTCCATCAGTGTGTATGCATAAAATTAACTTGGAGGATGGGCATAAAACTTCTGTTGAGCATCAGAGAAGATTAAATCCTGCTATGAGAGAAGTGGTCAAAAAGGAAATCCTTAAATGGTTAGATGCAGGAATCATTTATCCTATATCAGATAGCTCGTGGGTGAGCCCGGTTCAGTGCGTCCCTAAGAAGGGGGGTACGACCGTAGTGGCTAACACCCAGAATGAGCTTATTCCAACCAGAACTATAACCGGGTGGAGAGTTTGCATGGATTATAGGAAGCTCAACAATGCCACTCGGAAGGATCATTTTCCATTGCCTTTCATTGATCAGATGCTGGACCGATTGGCGGGGTAAGATTATTTCTGTTTCTTGGATGGTTATTCGGGGTACAATCAGATTACCATAGCCCCTAGTGATCAAGAAAAGACTACATTCACATGCCCTTATGGTACATTTGCTTTTCGGCGTATGCCCTTCGGACTGTGCAATGCTCCGGTAACCTTTCAACGATGCATGATGGCAATATTTTCAGATATGGTGGAGAAATCTATGGAGGTATTCATGGATGACTTCTCAGTTTTCGGAACTTCATATGAAATTTGCCTGACAAATCTAGAATTGGTGCTTAAAAGATGTGAAGAAACTAATCTTGTGTTGAATTGGGAGAAGTGTCATTTCATGGTACGTGAGGGAATTGTGCTCGGTCATAAGGTTTCAAAAAGAGGTCTAGAAGTGGATAAGGCAAAAATTTCTGTGATTGAGAAATTGCCACCCCCAAACTCAGTAAAGGGTGTAAGAAGTTTCCTTGGGCATGCGGGTTTCTATCGCCGCTTCATTAAAGATTTCTCAAATATTGCAAAGCCCTTGTGCAAATTGCTGGAGAAGGATATGCCTTTCCATTTTGATGAGCAATGCATGAAGTCTTTTGAGGACCTAAAGAAGAAATTAATCTCAGCTCCTGTGGTAGTTGCTCCTGATTGGAGCAAATCATTCGAACTTATGTGTGACGCCAGTGACTATGCTCTGGGAGTGGTGTTGGGTCAAAAGCATGAGAGAATTTTTCATCATGTTTACTATGCTAACCGGACTCTAGCAGATGCACAGTTAAACTACACTACTACTGAGAAGGAGTTATTGGCTGTAGTTTTTACGTTTGAAAAATTTAGACCATATCTGGTGGGAAATAAGGTCATTGTCTTCACTGATCATTCGGCAATCAAATATTTAATTGGTAAGAAGGACTCCAAGCCACGTTTAGTCCGATGGATTTTATTACTGCAAGAATTTGACTTGCAAATTGTGGATAGGAGGGGAACTGAAAATTAAGTGGCTGACCATCTATCCCGAATAAACACGGACATGAGTGACAAAGTGGAGCTGCAAATCAGCGAAAGTTTCCCTGATTAAACTTTATTCTTTGTTGAAGAGACCCAATTACCATGGTATGCTGACATTGTGAATTACTTGGTATGTGGGATTGTGCCACCTGACTTCACTTATCAACAAAAGAAGAAGTTTCTGCATGATGTCAAGGTTTATTGGTGGGATGAACCAATCCTCTTTAGGATGTGTGGTGATCAAATCCTCCGGCGCTGTGTACCAAAGGAAGAAATTAAGAATATCTTGTGGCATTGTCATGGATCAGACTATGGAGGACATTACAACAGTGTTCGGACTGCAGCAAAAGTATTGGAAAGTGGATTCTATTGGCCTTCGCTGTTCAAAGATGCAAGAAAGTTTGTTGAGAGGTGTGACCGGTGCCAAAGGAGTGGGAATATATCAAGAAAGCACGAAATGCCTCTAAATATTGTGCTGGAAATAGAAGTTTTTGATGTGTGGGGAATTGATTTCATGGGGCCATTTCCCCCGTCATATTCTAACCAATACATCTTGGTGGCCGTTGATTACGTATCAAAATGGGTGGAATCAATTCCTACACCCACCAATGATGCAAAGGTGGTACTGAAGTTCTTGAAAAAGAACATATTCTCTCGCTTCGAAGTCCCCAGAGCATTGATAAGTGATGGAGGATCACATTTCTGTAACAAGATTTTGGAAGCGCTCTTGGCCAAATATGGAGTCAAGCACCGGATAGCCACTCCTTATCATCCTCAAACTAGTGGCCAAGTGGAAGTGTCTAATCGGGAATTAAAAAGAATCTTGGAGAAAATAGTTAGTAACTCACGGAAGGATTGGGCAACTAAGCTTGATGATGTGTTGTGGGCTTACCGTACTGCTTTTAAAACCCCAATTGGAACTTCACCATTCCGGATGGTCTATGGCAAGGCATGCCATCTTCCGGTTGAACTTGAACATAAAGCATTTTGGGCTGTAAAGTTTCTAAATTTTGATGTGAAAAAGGCTGGGGAAAAGAGACTTTTACAACTGATTGAGCTGGATGACCTTCGTCTCCAAGCTTATGAAAGTTCTCGTTTATATAAGGAGAGAGTTAAAAGATGGCATGATCAGAAAATTACTCGCCGCTCTTTTGCTACTAGCCAAAAAGTCTTGCTCTATAATTCAAGGTTGAAGTTATTCCCTGGAAAGCTGAAATCCCGATGGTCGGGACCTTTTGTAGTCAAAGAGGCATTTGAGAATGGAGCAGTGGAGATAGCTGATTTAGAGGGCGAGCGGAGCTTCAAAGTAAATGGCCAAAGACTGAAATATTATCTGGGACACGAGAGTGAAAAGGAGGGGACTTCGATTGCCCTCACTACACCAATTGCATAGGCGTCCTGGTAAAGTCTGACTGAAGACTATAAATTTAGCGCTAGTGGGAGGCAACCCAAGTTTTTACTGCTTTGTAGTTCAATTTTTATCTTGATTTTCTTTTTGTTTCTTGCTGTAGTTGCTTGATCTTGATGTTGTGCTTAAATTCATTGAGTGCTGAGCTGGTGGGTGTGCTAATTTTGATTGATATGCCTTGAGGCTTGTTATCCTAATCTAGATTGGTCAATGAGGTGCTGATGATCGAGGATATTTGATAGATTGAGATTGTAGTTTTGAAATGGGTTATTTTGAAAACTGACCATTTTGAACTTCCCATTATGCTTGAATATCTAAATGCTTGGGAAACTGAGTTTTGAAGTCTTCTGGGGTACTGAAGCTTGAAAACAAAGTCTTAGGTGAGCATCTGATCTGTCCTTTTGCGCAAAAGTGGGTTGAAGTGGCGTGTTCCTCTGCCTAAGTACGCTGCAGCGGAAGTTGTTTCACGCTGCAACGGTAATATGGGGTTGAGAGAGGTATTCTCTGCCTGGGTACGCTGCAGCGATGGTAGTATTCCGCTGCAGCGGTGAGTGTTGGAAACGGGATTTTTTTGTGCTCCTTTATTGCGCTGCAGCGGTAATATCGAACCGCTGCAGCGCCAGGGTAGTTCGATAAAAAAAATAAAAAAAAATAATATATTCTTAGCTGCAGCGGAATATGATTCTCGCTGCAGCGTGTCGGCCCCTTTTATATATTTCCCCCAAATTTCGAACCCACTCAACCCTAATTTCAGAGCGCGTCGTCCTCTGCGGCTGCTACCTCCATAGTCGACTGCGCCACCCCTGCCTCCTCAGCCATTTTCTCTCCCCAAACCCTCCATTCAGCCTTCGGTTTTCTCGGTGTTGCCTATTGTTCGAGTCAATTTCGGTGGGTAGTAGAGCTTTTGCTGTGTGTGTGCCTCCCTCCATTCTTCGACAATGTTTGGATTCATACTGGTACTTGTCACTCTCATGGCCCCTCCTCAGCAAAAGAGGAAGAAATTAACTGCAAAAAGGAAATCAAGTGCTGAAAGCTCTTCGAGTTTTGAGACAAATGATTTTAGATCAGCGGCCCATCAAAAGAGATTTGAAACAAACACTGTCAGTAGGAGATTAGTAAAGGAGAAGGGGATCAGTTTGAAAGAAGATGAATTCCTGAAAATTCAAGAGGTTATTGCCCTAAGGAATTGGGAGAAGTTCGTGGCCACTCCAACCCATGGATATCTTAGGTTGGTACAAGAGTTTTATGCCAACAGCTACCGAGTGGCAAATGATGAAGTGAAGGAATATCAGTCAAGGGTGAGAGGTAAAAAAGTATACTTCCATGCTGAAGCAATTACAGACTTAATTGGAGAATATTTCTACAATGAGCAACCTTTTAGCTACCACACGTTGAAGAACGATGGGTCATGAGACCCTAAAGATGTTTTGAACACCATTTGTGCTCCTGGAACCAGGTGAGAGGTAGACAATAGAGGAGCGCCGCATCATGTAGACAGGAAATCATTGCTCCCAATTGCTAGAGTATGGTCGACCTTCATTGGATACACACTCTTGCCATCATCCAACATTTCAGACATCTTCGTTCCAAAGGCATTACTGATTTACTGCATCATGAAGGGCATTCAAATAACTTCTTATTTCAGACAACATAGAGAAGTTGGCTCAAGCAAACCCTGGTATCATTGGATATCCATTTCTGCTGACTCAGCTATTAAAAAAGCAAGAGGTCCTAATGAGAGAAGAAAAAGCTATGAGACCTTTAGAGCCCATTACAGCAGAATACATCAGAGGACAGATAGCTGAAGGCAACAAAGATGCATTCACTACAGAGCAATTATGCAAAGGCAAAGACAATAGCTGGAATTAATGAAAGAGGAATAAGAATTGAAAAGGGGATCATTGAAATTAAAAGCGAAATGGCCGGAATGAGGAGTGAATGGGTTGAAATGCAGAATGCCTGGTCTAGACTTCAGATTGAGTCTCATCAGCAAAATGCCTACATTTCTGCTTTAGGAGGCTTACTAGCTGAAAAATTGGACTTGGATGCATCCAAGCTGCCAAATATTACTGGGGGACATAGTTTAGGGAGAACTGAAGAAGCTGAAGAGGGGAATGATGACATGGAAGGATAAATTGTTTACCATTTGATTAACTCTCTCTGGTCGTGTTTATCCTGATATTTCTTTTATTGCTTTTAACTGCTTCTTTTTTGCAATGGTGTGGCCATGGAGAACTGTTAGAATGGATCTTTGAATGTTATTTGTTTTGATGAACTGTTGAATACTGTGGTTGCAATTTCATATTACAATTGTCTTAGCTTCTTTGTGCACTGATGGTTGATGGATAATACCTGAATGATGTGTGGTCCCCGATATTGAAAATGTGATGAGTGCTTTTCCTCGTTTTTATCAATTTCCCCATTGTGGACAATGTGTAATTTAAGTTTGGGGGAGAGTTGCTTGCTGAGATAATGATAAAGTTCTTATTGGTACTGTACTGTAATATGCGTAAGTAGGAGGAGGAATTTATTTTTGAAAATTTTTGAAAAATTTAAGTTTTAGCTATTGAATTTGCAAATTTTGAAGTGCTATCTGTATAAGTGTGAGCCCAACCATTTCATGATAACAAAAGTGACAATATCTCTTGGCGAACGATTTAGAGATCATTTTCAAATTTTCAATTTAAAACAAAAAAAAAGGGTGTTCAATAAAGGGCTAGTGAAAAAAGGGTTCAATAAGGGGATAGCTGAAAGTTTCAATAAGGGGTAGGCTCTTATAATCAACTCAAAATGAGTCTAAAAAAAAAGGGCGATAAGGAATTAAGGTAGCATTACCCTTGAGAACAAAACAGTGAAGCCCTTGAGAATCGAAATAAAACGACGCCCTTGAGAACAAAGAATCAAGTCAATTTTGAAAACTTTGAATCTAGCACTCTAAATTGTTCCTAGAGGAGAGGATTGGTTGTTCTGGAAAATCAATGTTATAAGTTTTATATTGGTCGGGTAACATTTGTATTGAGAACATTTAAGATTGCTAACTCTTAAGTTAATCTTAGATATAATATTGATGAGGCTTAGTTTGCTTCAACTCTTTTCATTCCTCTTAGTTACGCATGTTCTTGGTTGTACAAATCTTAATCGGAATTTTTCTTATAGGAAATCTTTGCTTGAGGGCAAGCAAGTGTTCAGGTTTGGGGGAGTGTTAATTGCCAAATTAACATGATTAGTGTACCTTTTTCTTGGCAAATGAACCTTACTGCTGCTTGATTTGTACTGAATTATGACCTTCTGGCCTCAAGATATGCTGATATTGATTTTTCCTAAGCTCTTGCAATTATCTATATTTTCATCTTCAATTGCATGCTAGTAATGGACATTTGACCTTGCATTGCAGAGCACAAAAGAATACACTTTGGGGGAAAGATGAAGCATCAAAACAGCATGGGAAGCACCTCTGGCCCTTGCCGCTGCAGCGCAAATTGATTTCCGCTGCAACGCTAGAGTGAATTTTTAGCTGGGAGTTTCTGTCCTCTACCGCTGCAGCGGTGAATTATCACCGCTGCAGCGTGAGTGCCTCCGCTGCTCTTTGTAGCAGTCCGCTGCATCAATTTATTGGCCTCATTTTCTGTCTTCCACCGCTGCAGCGGTGAAATATTCCCGCTGCAGCGGTGGAGCCCAAAATCAGCACAATTGAATCTGTATTATCCTGCTGCAGCGGTGAATTCGTACACCGCTGCAGCGGCGGAACCAAAAAGTCAACTTTTCAAAAAGGCTTTAAATAGCTTCCTAAGTTATTTTCAAGGGGGATTCTGATCCGAGGAAGACGGGGAAGCGCCGTTTTGGCTGAGAAGAGCAAGGAGAACCTGATTTTCAAGGCTTGGGGAGCTCAATCCATCATCCCACATCAGATTCATGGCCATCTTTATCCCTTTTTCTGCTTTCTACTGTTTATTTTCTATGAGTAGCTAGATTTTTTATCTAGGGTTACTATGAACTTGACTCTTGAATAGATTTTACATTCTCTCATGTATTTGCAACCTTATTTCAATTAATATAAGTCTTTCTATCCATTTTATTGTTGCGTTATATGGACTTGATCAATCTATATGTATGCTTGTTGCTGTCTTCGAACTCGGGAGAGGGAGGTGAGAGTAGAACACTGAATAGGAAGGATGAGTGCGTGAACCTTACTAAGTGTTTTCACTTGTTAGCTAATAGGAATGTTAGTTAATCTCGTTTAATCAAAGCTAGGTTGGTTGCATTAGGCTTAGCCCACACAAGGAATTGCGTAGGAGTTGAGTAACTTAATTGAGATTCGGGAGGATTCTTTTAAGTTATTAGAATAACCTAGGATTAACTTATAGGGTTGAATAAGTTGCGAGTACGTGAGAGGGGTTTTGTAATTTCTAAGATAGAGGAGAGGGATTAGTGACCCTAGGCTTTAATTAGACTATTTCATCAGTTTTTACATTGTTTACTGTTGTTAAAAGAAAACTCATAAATATTTACTGTTATTGATTTTATTTTATCATTCATTGGCTAAAGCTATCTTCAATCCAATTGTTTCGTCCAACTAATTCAATTCAATTTCTTGGGTACTTAGTCGCTTAGTCCTCGTGGGAACGATACTTTTACTCTCAAATCACTATATTACTTGTGCGATTGGTGCTCTTGCCAATTCAGCTAACAAGCAATAAATCATATGTAAAGTTTTAAGTAATTAAAGAGATAAGAGAAAGAGATAAACACAAATATTTATACTAGTTCAGCTTAACCCAAGGTTACATCTAGTTTTCAAGAGCACTTCTTGAGTATTTCACTATGAACTACAAGTTTATACAAATGGGCACTTGTGAGCCACTACAACAGAGATCTTTTTCTTTCCAAGGATGTCTCTCCCCCTCACAAATTGTTTTTCTCTCAAAAACAAACTCAAATAACACCTTCCTTGATCAATACAAATAAATGATTAAGTAGAAAATAAGTAACTCTCTAAAACAGAGTAAGTATGCAAGTGAAGAGCAATCTAGAATCAATTGATTGGCAAGTGATTTGGCTCTTCAAAAATCAGAGATAAAATTCGTGTATATTCTATTTTTGACTGCCTATGAGGTCAATATATAAGCCCTAAAGGTTTTAGGCCCGTTAGAGAAGAATCCTTGATGATATCAGCTGAAATCTTTACAAAATAGCCGTTAACTGATGTCATCATACTGGCAGACGACTGATGCTCTTTAATGACTCGATAGTTGACTGATGAATATTTGTTAGTTGACTGATGAGTCTATGTCTCGAGTTTTTAAAATTCTCCAGAAGCGATCAGTCAACTGATTGAAGGAGATAAGTCGACTGATGGATATTGGAGGTTTATTTGAAATAGGACAGTGACTAATTAGTCGACTGATTACATGGAGTTAGTTGACTGATGAGTCTCTGTCTTAGTTCAAAAATGTTCAGAGCCTATCAGTTGACTAATTCGAGGATATCAGTCGACTGATAGAAACTGATTAATTTTTGAAATTGAAACAGTAGCTGATCAGTCGACTGATGATAATTAATTAGTTGACTGATGTTATTAATGCTTTGCTAAACTTCAGACAGCGAAGCATCAGTCGACTGTTGTAAATATATCAGTCGACTGATGGCTTCTGATTTTGATTTTTTAAAGATTTTTACTTAAGCTTAGCATCAGTAACAATTTTCCAACTTCAAAGGAATTTTCAAAATGAGTTTTCACTTGCCATTCAAGAACTTTTACAAAATATTCTAGAGAAGACAAAAAGAACAGCGACTTCACTTGAGCGTTTTGGAATGATCTTTTTGTCTTGAGATATTTTCCTGAAATTATGCACAATAGAAATATAATTTAAATTTATTTGTTGATCATCAAAATTTTAAGAAAATCTTTGAATGCAATGGGGTGAAGAGGCCTAACTTGCGCTTAAAAAAATCTTATAACAAAAAATAATAATAAATAGTTCATTTGCAGAGAGAGAAATATATAAATTTAGAGATTTGGAACAAAAAAAATTATAAATGATATTATTCTTTTTTTGAATTAATTCAAAATTCTTTTTTCTTTAGCATTATCTTTTCTCATTAATTGTGATCAAATAATTATATAAATTTGATATGAAATTATTTTTAAATCATGTTTCTTACTTCATTTATATTTAATATATATATATAATATTATAAAAACCTGTGAGTAAGATGGGTCAAGCTAATTAGGCTCAATTCTAAAAATGAATTGATTTTTAGCGAGTTCAACCCGCCCTTTAAACAGGCTAAATGAGCCAACTTGTGTTTTGCCAACGCTAATTTATCTCATCACTTTTTTAAAACAAGTTATTAATATAGGAATTAGATTAGGTGACATTATCCTGCATAAAGGGTTAATTTATTTTTTTTAGAGAATTAAATTGAAAATAATCTCCTGCTTTAGTCCTTTAATATTAATAATTTTTGTAATTATTTAATATTCTTTATAGATATCGTAATAGAAAAATATTCTCAAAATTTGTTTTGAATAATCTCTTTCTAATTTATAAATTATTTTATTTAAATTTGTCTATAAGAATTTAATATAATTTTTTTCTGAATTTTTTCTTTGAAGCTAAACCATACTCAAGAAGCAAACAATATAGGACTTGGGCCTCTTATTAAACAATGGAAGTGCCTTGGGTTTATTTTTCCATTAAAAAAAGAGAAAGTTACAAAATTTCAAAATTTTATTAGGAACAACTTGAACTTTTAAAGTTTAAAATCTCATTAATTTATTTTTTAAGAAATTATATTTAATATGTATATGCTATTTATACAAATATAAAAATTAGTACAATAATTAAAAGTTGAAGTTTGACAGAATGAATTCTCAATAATGAAATCTAAATTTCAAATAAAACTTTTTTTAATTATAAGTGGTTTAAGACCCTTATAATAAAATATATATATATAACTTAGATAGATGAATAGATAGAGACACTGCAGGAGGTCATGAGAGCCGTTGGCTTTTGATCTAATGGTTTCTATTCATCAATTTTTTTAATAACAATTATAATTATTATTTCATACTTATTATTATACTTATAATCATTAATAGAGTTGTTGATAGTAATAAAACTTTTCTAACAAAAATAAAATATTAGATGAATAGAAGTTATTTAAAGACTCTGAATTGTTGCGCACAGGAGTTTCAATCCAATTTCAATGAATAGAGACAAAAGAAGGAGTCAAACGCTTGATTTTCTTCTTCCTTTAATGGAAGTCAAATTTTTTAAAATAAACTTTTTATTATCTGGTAAAGAAAAAAAATCATTTGTTTGTCATTTGATTTATTTCAGTAACCGTGTCAATTTGTCATCATTTTTTCATCGAAGAAACTGAATCAAAATCTCTTGCTATTTAAAAATTGCTTTCTGAGTCACAAAACCGCAAGCCAACTAAGAGTTGATTGGTTTTAGTATTGTTGTTATTGATATTGATGGTAGCCGCTAAGTTGTCGATTTTTTTTTAAAATTTTTTTTTTCAACTATCCGATTGATGACTAAATTACCGGCAAAAAATGATTACTTGAGTCAAACGGTTTCTAACCCGCTTCCAGCTCTAGTAAAATTTCCTTTCCTTTCCTAAGAAAATTCTTCTTCCTTTTCTTTCTTTTGTCAACTAGTTCTAATATTGGGATTATTAATTTAGTACTTGTTTAGTTCGGTGGTGAGGAACTGTTAACGCGTGTTCACAGTGTCAAAATTCATTCTTCCTCAAAATGTGTTGTTTGGTTCAGCTTTTATACCAATTTTTGGACTCGATTTTGCCTCATTATGAGTAGAAGTGAAAATATGTAACTTCTAATGAAAATTAATTTTGTCAAATCATTAGCATTCCTCAACACTTTCAGAATTACCCTCCCCTACATAGTGGCTCAACATCCCTCTGTTTTAGAGAGAGAGCGAGCGAGAGACGTCAAGAGACTTACTATCATCATCGCCGTTGTCACCTGTTGCCTATCATCATCTTCCTTCACAGTTTTCTCCTTCTTCTTGTGTCTAAGTTGATAAATATGGCTGGAACCCAAGAGGGGCAGTGAATTGGGTTAAATAAAAATTTACTTAAAAGATAATAAGAAGTTCAATATAATTTAATGCTCAGAAGAAATATATTGACAATATAGAAAACAGAGTGATGTAAAAATGAAGAAAGATGTCATGTAATTAAACAATTGAAAGACTTTAAGCAATTAAAAGAATAAGGAAGAGAAATAAACACAGATATTTATACTGGTTCGGCTTAATCCAAGCCTACATCCAGTCCCCAAGAATACTTCTTGAGTTTTTCACTATGAACCACAAGTTTATGAAAAATGGCACTTGTGAGCTACTACAACAGAGATCTTTTCCTTTCCAAGGGTGTCTCTCCCCCTCACAGATTTGTTTCCTCACAAAAACAAACTTAAAGAAAGAACTTCCTTGATACACTCAGAGAAAAATAATTTTTCAGAAGCAAACTCTCAAAACAGAGTGAATATGACAGTAGCAAGCTCTTTAGCAATACAGAGATTTAAATGGAATTAACTTCAAGGATATATGGCACACTTGATTTATCTTCTCTCATACAATAAACCTCATTAAGGCAGATATTTGAAGACCAAAGAGGAATAGAACCGTTAGAGATAAAATTCAAAATAAATCTTGTATTACGTCAGCAAAAACTAGCCGTTACAACTCATTTTCGATGTCGATGGTCTACGACTTCAGCACGATGGTCGACCAATGAGCTCCAGAATTGATATATCAGGTACGTTGGTCGACCAGTCATATTGCATTGGTCAACCAGTGCTTGTTTTCTTCTTCTACTGGAGCTGGGTGGTTGACCAGTGGAACGATGGTGGTCGACCAGTCTTTACAGCTTCAAAACATTTTTCTTCCTGGAACACGATGGTCGACCAGTGTTCAAGGAGTGGTCGACCAATGAGTTACAATGTTGCTTACTGGAGTCCATTGGTCGACCAGGGCAGGTATGGTGGTCGACCAGTGTGTCACCTGTTACTAAATCTTTTGCTTCTGTAATTCATTGGTCGACCAGTGCAGGCATGGTGGTCGACCAATGTGATATTACCAATCATTCTTTAGCTTCTGGACTCCATTGGTGACCAGTGCAGGCAAGGTGGTCGACCAGCGTGATGCTGAAATTCAAAAACCTTTAGACATGAACTATTTTAAGTTGATTTGTCAATCATCAAAATCAGATAGTGCTTTAAATGCAATGAGTTCAACATAAGTCTCTTGCACCATCATTTTCATGGGTGTGTTTGTTTGGAGGGATGAATAGAGCCAAGTATTTAAGAGCTTGCAAAAACCGTGTGATGAGGCTGAAAAATAAATATGAGTGGACAGGTGGCAGGTGAAGACGTGTGGTTCTTGGTGGACATGTGGCTTTGAGAGGATAAAGTAAAAATTTGTGTGTGTAAGTAATTGAAGAAATGAAAATTTAATTTCATTTGATTATAATTTTTTAAATTTCGTCTGATTTATTTATTAACAGGTGATTATAAATTAATTAATTATATTTTTTTTATGAAATGAAATTTAAAATATTGAAATTTAATTTGATTTGATTTGATTAGCTTTTTAATTTGGGAATTGAGAATTTGAGATTGATAAAGAAAAATAATTGAAACAAAAATGGAGATAAAAATAAATTTATTTTATTACAACATTCATAAATGTATATTTTAAATTAAATATTAGCACTAATAGTTAAACAACTAGTATTGTGACCTGTGCGATGCACGGATTAACACAAATATCACAATTTTTATTTATCAAATAAATAAAAATAATTAAAAAAAATATATAAAAGAATACATGTACAAAAATAATAAGACATTTAAGCCATATTAAGATACACATAAGATGATTCATTACATACAAATGCCTTGAATGTTGAATGTGAATTACATCAAATGAAAAAAAAAGATATTACATAAATTAATTTAGATAAATATATTAATTAATGATAAAAATGAGTTAAAATAAGAGTTACTAACAAGTCTGCTATGATCAAAATGCTTGTATTCCTTTGATTGTTTCTTCTTTTATTTCTACAAATATACATTTGGATTAGCAACAATGATAACAACTATGAGTTTATTAAAACTAGTATTGTGACTCGTGCGATGCACGGTTAAATTATAACTCTAAAAACTTTTGTAATTTATATAAATAATAATAATTACAATTGATTTATATGGAACTTATGAGTTATGACATATACTTTTTATACGTAAATAACTAAATATTTTTAATTGATATATTAGTTTCATAATCAAATTTATTTTACCTACTCTAACTTTGATTTGAATTGATTTATTTATTTAATAGAATAAATTTAAATGAATAAAATAGGTAAATTAATTAATTTTTTAATTTGTGAATTATTTTTTATTTGTTATAAATTATTTTTTGTATAGATCGGTGATTAATTGAATATTGATTTCATTTTTACTTTTGAATGCATCTTTTTTTGTTTCAATCGGATCCATAAAAAAAATTGAAGGTTGCTGCTATATTTGGACTGGATCTCTAGGCCTCAGATTTCGTCTTTCAATAATTTGATTTTTATATCTTTCTTCAGTCAAGGGATAATAATTTAAAGGTTCATATCTCAAACTTTGATTTCTATTAAATTAAAAACTGTTTTGAAAGGAAATCAAAATAAAGCCAAATAAAGTAAATTTTTTAATTCACATATCAATATCATAATCAAATTTATTTTACCTACTCAAAAATTTTCTAAGACACTACACCGGTCAAATAATAAAAGTAATCTTTTTAATTTCAATTCAAATCATTTAAATAAATTCAAATCAAATAATTAATATTATGTGATATCATTAATTTATCAAATTTATTAACTTACCTAATTTATTTATTCATTCAAATCAATTCAAATTAAATAAAATAACAACATTTACTAATTATTAATTTCACTTATTAATAATTATTATAATATATTATAATAAAAATATATTCTGCTATTTACTTTAACAATAACCCACATAATATATTAAATATATTGGGATCCACATAATATATTCTAATAATAATACTATAATTTGAAAATTTGTGAAATTTATAAAACTTATAAGATTTATGAGTTATGAAATATACTTTTTAAATATAAATATTCTAATATAAATTTTGATTATTTATACAAATATAAATTATAAATTTTAATAAAAATCTATGATAATAAATGACCACATTATATTATGATATAGAATAAGTCATCAAATAGAATAAAATAATAAGATGTATGGGTAATCAATAAAAATTTTTTAATTTCAAATTTTTTACAAAAAAATAATAATCAAATTAAAATGTTCATATGGAATTTATGATAATGAACTGTAAAGAAATTTTATACATATGATCAATAATTAATTTTAATATGTCTTGATCATCGTGTATGTATATTTCAATAATTTATTATCTATATATTTCAATTCAAATCAAATAATAAAGGTAATAATTTTTTAATTTCAATTCAAATCAAATAATTCATTTAATATGATGTCATTAATTATCCTACAATGGTCAAATAATAAAATTAATTGTTTTTGAATTTCAATTCAAATCTTTTCAATCAATTTAAATCAAATAAAATAATGAAATTCTCTAATTATTAATTTTACTAATTACACTAATTAATAATTATAATAATATATTCTGATAAAAATATATTATGTTATTTACTTTAAAAATAACTCATATAACATATTAAATATATTGGAATCCACATAATATATTCTGATAATAATACTATAATTTCTAAATTTGTGAAACTTATGAAACTTATAAAACTTATGAGTCATAACATATATATTTGAAAACGTAAATATTCTAATATAAATTTTGATTATTTATACAAATATAAATCATAAATTTTAATAAAAAATTTATGATAATAAACGGCCATTTATATTATGAAGAAAGACCATACCTTTGACATTAGATGAATGTTCTTTGCATGCTATCCTAACACTTTTTAAACTTTCACCAAGTCTGAACCTTTTCGAACAAAAGAAAAAAAAAATCATGTCAATTTTATTGGAAACTTCCTATTTCAAGATATTTTCTTTGTCTTTCTTTGTCAGTGTAAGGAAATCCACTATCACTCTAAAAAGATTAACATTCTTTCTCTCACCAAGAACTGTCAAGTTCTCATAACGACATCAAACCAAACATAATTTTTTGTCACATGATAAGATTGTAAATGAGATAATTCCATTTGAGCATAGTATTACACTACCATGCTTCACATCCTCAGCCAACTTTTTGTAGCTCATATAGATTGTATTCTTATATCCTTTTATGCTATAGTCAGTTGATATGGTTATTTTCTGACTTTGTTTCAATTTAATAAGATTACTATCCTTCAAAAATTCAGTTCAAATCTCGGGGCCCTACAACATTAAAGACAAAATGAAAAATAAAGAACACCATAAAATTTGATTAACTCCAAGATGTGAAGTTGATTCAAACAAAAGAACTGTATTAAATCAAATAATAAACAAATTAAAAAGGAGAAAAAACACTGGATGTGAAGAATTTACCTTTCCATGTAATCGCCATATTCTTGAACTTTTTGCTTATCAGTTGGGTCCCTTTTTTAGCATACTCATGGGCGACATATTGCGTAATTGCTCTTGATTCTGTGTATTGAAATAATTTTGATAAGTAATTTTACAAATACTAATTTAACGATATCTGAGTGTGCTTGTTAGAGATGTATACTTAATACTTATCAAACAACTTTAGATCTCGGTATTCAAAGGCTAGAACTTGACCGAATGTCTGCATCAAAAGAAGCAAAAGTTAGTTGAACTAAAACTTAGAGACAAGTAATCCATGAATTGCTTTAACACTTACATTAAGAGAAATGAAATGTTTCTTTTTGTATTCGCCCTCTTTCATGTTAATGGGAACAAACTCGAATTCAAGCTGTTTCTCGAAAAGACAAGTAGTAACCTACATGGTGGCCATCGAGAATGTGCTTTCGTGAACTTTTATGGATGACATGACTAAGAAGATTATACCGAGTTTGAGTGAAAATAGAATAGAGATAGAGGTGAGCTATTTCTCTGTAGTCGTGGTGGGAAATCCACTCTGAAGTTAATACGTGTAATACCCATGAAAAATAAAATATAAATACGTGTTTGCGAACTACAGTTATTATTTCAGTATACGGTACTGTTCACCTATATAATACTATTTATGTATATGGTACTGTTCACTTATACAATCGAAATGTCAAGTACTAGATGTGGTTTGATCATTAGAGAAAACTAGAAAGAATTTCGTAGGAGAAAATGACATTTTATGTGTAAAAATACCCTCAGGGACTAAAGTGAAAGGACTGAATTGAAAAGAAACTTAAAAGTTTAAGGTGAAATGACAGTTTTCCCTTTAAGTTTCAATAGTAACCAATAATTCAGCCGCCCCCGCGTTTTGCACAATAATACGTGAAATATTTTATTAGAAATGTCATTTTTATAAATAGTAAATTGAATATTTTATTAACGTATAGTGACAAATAGTATCATTGACTTTTCCTATAATAGGCCCTTCTATTTCACTTCTAAACTCACACCTTCAACTTCTCTTCTTCTCTCCTTAAGTTTCTCTTGCTCCAATGCTAGGCCTTTGAGATTTTGGGCCTTTCCTTTTCAGCTTAGGTAAGGGTACTATGCCCTTTCTATGTCTTTCAAATTTTAAAAGTTATTTTCTTAAGTATGCTCTGTGGTTGCGGCTTTAACTGATCTTCCACATCAGAAAAACTGTCCTTAGCTGCTTACATATTATTTTGATTTTCTGATTACCGAAATATGATGTAAACTGTGAAGAATACATGTCTGGGAAAATTCTGGCTAAGGAAAGACCTGATTTTTAAGTGTGTACATTGTGACCCTCCACTCTTTCCTAGGAACTTACCTGGTGTACTCTTTTACAGATTGTATTCTCTATTTCTGGTATAAACAGTCTCCGTATATATGAATAGTAACTGTATATATGAATAGTGCTATATGTATGAACAATATCCATATGTATAAATAATATCTATATGTATAAATAGTATCCGTACGTATAAATAGTAACCTTATATATAAATAGTATCCGTATGTATAAATAGTGACCGTATATATGAATAGTACTGTATGTATGAACAGTGTCTGTATGAAAACAATCCTAACTTGTTTTCTCTAATCTTTCATGAAAATCTCTATAGCGGAATACTGAAATTCATCTGTGTACTCTTGTCCGTAACGACTTAGAGAAGTGATACTCGTACGAAATCCAGGTGAGTGAAACGACCCCGTTTTAATAGAGTTTTAGCATTACTGGTGATAAAAAGTATGTCGTAGGACACTCCCAAGATTCATAGGGGGAAATTGGATTCAAAATGACGAATCTAATGAAATAATTAATCCAGAAGTATGGATAAGACGAATCAAGTATCTCATGATGATGTGAAGTTTGAATCTTTTCAAAAATAGATTAATTGTTATCTTGATTTGTGGTTTATAAATCTTGAATATAGTTATATACTATACCTGTTATATGGATGAATATTATATTGTGCTTCTGATTATGATATGAAATACTATTGATTGTGATTGAGCGGGACAGTACCCCCTATCAAGGCAAGGTGGGAAACCCGGTTTAAAGGGTGTCTTGATCAATGAGTGTGGAGACAACGATTCCCTCAGTAGGGATATAGCCCGGATTGGTGATAAATCCGTGAGGCGCCCTAGCTAAGAGGATGAGGTTGTGCGTCATGGCAGAAATATACATAATTGGTGAGTCGGCCTGTGTGCGCTCTCCGGGATATATTGCCATTGACGAGTACTAGTAACGTTTGTTGAATTGGATGAATTTTTATCTTCTTGTATGTAATTTTTAACTATGTTTATTGGTTGAGTATGAGCCTTCGGATATACTTGCATGACTGGTAATGTATTTGAATTTTATTAACGCGAGGCCAATTCGCTCACGGAATTTAAAAGCTCACACTCTCTGTACAATTTTTTTGTTCAGATCAGGTTGCTAGCGAAGAACATCCGCTAGAGGAGTAGATCACTTTGGACCTTCCTGCTGTCGGGTAGGCCCCTCTTTTGTTATAGATTATGTTGCTCTGTAATCGTCTAAGATATCTAGGTCAGGGGTTTGGCATTTGACTTGTATGTCAGTATAATAATGTATTTTATATTGAGGATCTATTATTATGTGCAAATCATCTCTATGATTTTCAAATAAGAAAATTTGATATATTTTTTCGTATCTATTAAGGAATGATTATTTTGATAACATAGAGATAATAACTACATAATTTAACTCGTGGGTAGAATTTTTCAAAAGGCTTACAGTGGTGAGAGAATCATCATTGTGTCGGTCATGTGCCCAGAAAATGGGTCGTGACAAAGTTGGTATCAGAGCCTGGTTGTTAGGTCTCCTAGTGATTACAGAGCAAGGTAACCTTAGTGGGACCTCCTCTATCGTTGTGAACCCGGGCATAACTATAGAGAGACGGCTCTACTGAAGGTCCTGTAGGATGTTTCCATTTCCTTTCCCTCCGAGACTTATCTCTTCTTAGGAATTATGTTATCAGTTTTAGTTTTAGACAGATGTGGCTACATTTTTTAACTTAGTAAAGGAAAGGTTATTACTTGTTTTGATTCCATTGCTGTCGGATCAAATTTTTATATGGTAGATTTTATAAGTTGAATTCATGATTGATTTTGTGTAGCTATATTATTTTAGGGTACCAGCCAATAAAAGAAACCACTTGCATTAAAAAAAACTGAAGGATTACATTGCAAAAAAAAAAGTTTACTCATGCATGAGTAATCTAAAGGTGAGGCGGTCTTGGATTAGGAGGGTTGTATTGTATCATCACCCCTCGACCATTCCTTGGAGCAAGAGACAGAGCAATGTCGTGGAGGGTAGTGTAAATTCCATTCATACAATCAACACTTCTTTACTGTTGATTACAGAAGCACTTGGTGGACCAATAGAAAAACCTATCTATTCTCGAAGTCATTGCCGCGTTATTGTGTTTGGTTAACTTCTCCAGATCCTCTATCATCTTCTTGAGAATCTTCACCTCCTGCTCTAAGCAGCCGATTTTGTCCTCCGAGGTATGGCCTGTACTAATCTCCTCGGCTTCCTCATTCTTCTTCATCTTCTTCTCCTTTTGATTCTCTTGAGATCCCTCGAGATGCCTTTTGCCCTTGTCCTTGCCTAAACTTATGTTTAAGTCAAGTTCTTCTTCCTTAGCCTCTATTGTGAGATCAATGTACTTCCTTATGGCCATGACTTGAATAATTTAGAAATTTTTGTAAGAGTATGAGGCGAGAGGAATGCTAGAAGATTGTAGGCTCAGAGATTATTACTCTTTGTGGTGTGATAACTGAGAACGCTTGGATGGTTTTTATAGAGAAAAATTAGGACTTAGAGACAAAGAAGATATCTCTTCACCGCACCCCTACACGATCAACCTATGGATTTCTGCAAGCTGGAAGCCAGAAGTCTAGGGTAGGCGTGCACACCAATAGCACGTTGCATTAATGCCAAAACCATGAAAGTCAATATTCGGTGGATTTGCGGCCGATTTTACTTGGTTTTCCCATTTCTCCCGTTGGCATTTTTCGAAATTCAAAGAAGTTGACGATATAGCCATTAAAGATTGCCTTGGATGCTTTTATGATGAACTGAAATGTATTTCTCTGCCTTGTTGTGTTGTTCTTGAGAGCCTTCAGTTGAGTATAATATACATAACTGATTGAATCATGTTGTAATTACACATGATATGTATGCTATTCATACATAATGAGTGAAGGCTACGACCAAGGAGAATATGTGATGATCCTACATATACTCATAGAGAATGAGAAATCAAAATGACCTGGATAGAATGAAATGTGTAGAGGATAATACATCTTCATAGTTACACATACTTACATATAATGCTCTCATGGGCAAATGAAAAGCAATGATTTTCTTGCATCATGATAATGCTTACTGCATGCGACCGTAAGCAGTTAACTTTGTTTTAAAATATATGTATTTACATATATATTATGTGTAAATCCAGAATAAAGACACCGATTAGAATATAAGATAAGGCTAATATGAGACTACCCGATCATAGAGTGATATCGTGATCTGAGATTACACTGTAAGACAAGTATAGAGTGAGGAAATCATAGATTGAAACGGCGATTAGTCGAAAATTTTGAGAAAGGTCAAGATTAGCCGAAATTTTTTTTCAGGAAATCTTTGACTTATGTTAATTGCATTAAATTATATTTACTATTTACTTGCTTGTCTGACATTAATTGCTGGCATTGCGACGTATGCGATCTGTAAACCTCTTAGCGAGCGGCGTATAGGTTGTGGTGGCTTTAGCTCAAGGAGCTTCGGTTTGCCTATAAATCTTGTATGCCCGTTACCCTACTCATCGCACCAAGCAAACCTACTTCTTTCATTACATACATATTTCTCAATCTTCATTCTTTTCTCATTCGAAGTTATTTCTGAGATCCCTAGAGCAATGGCCGATAATAAGTCTTTTAACTTGAATTTTGAGACTGGCAACGTAGAGCTTGATTTAAATTTAAGTCTCGGAGACAACAAAGGGAAGAGACCTGTAGACAGGTCACCAGAAATTAAGAAGAGAAAGAGGGATGTAATAGAGTTGGAAGAGGACAGTACTGCAGCATCTTCAGAAAATAAGCTTACACGCCTCGAGCGTAAGATAGAAAACCTGGAGCATAAGATAGAGAGCCTGGAATACAAGACAGAGGACCAGAAGCGACTAATAAATTGTCTCTTTGAAAACCAAGAGAAACTGATAAACCGTCGTTTCGGGGAACTAGCTAATCGAGTTGATAGACATTCAATGTTTGCAACTCAAAATTTTCGTGACCAACAAGCAAGGTGTATTGACTGCATGAACGGAGTGACTTCTGCTCTTCACCAAATTTCTCAGGCGCTTCTTCCAGAAACTCTTTCTAGACTGCAACGATTAGCTTCCTCCTTAAGGTCTGAAGTACTTTCCTCTTTTAGACCTGGAGCACCTTCTATATTTCAAAAGCCTCCTCGTCCTTAATTTATTCTTTTTTTTGTTTGTACCTAAAGCTATATTTGGTCTAAGCTTCACGTATTAAAATTATCTACGTACTAGAAATAAAATTTAAGTTAGTATTTAGATCTTCTTTGTTGAAGTGATTCCTTTTACTGAAAGAACTTGAGGAATGAGAAGATGTTGGACTTATATTTCGTACTTGATTATGGAAATTCTA
Source organism: Biancaea sappan (assembly GCA_037074585.1). NCBI lineage: Eukaryota > Viridiplantae > Streptophyta > Magnoliopsida > Fabales > Fabaceae > Biancaea > Biancaea sappan. The sequence continues at coordinate 61,055,711 of CM073496.1, forward strand.
AAGCAGAGTATGGTAATATCCTTTTGACTGAGCAAAGTTACTAAAATGATATTTCATTATACTTCTAAACTATAGAGGAGTGCTAAATAAGTATTTTATGAACCTATATATAGAGAACTATGGGTTTGCCCTAATCATTGAAGGGATACGACTCTATATGAGTCATTGAGATGAGAGGAATTTCTATATATATTTATTTTATAATTATGCGTGAGGAGTATATTATTTACTTAACACATTTTCTAGGATTGTTCTTCCTAAAAATTTATGTAATAATTTCATGTGATTTTTCCTTTTATATGACGCCTTCAGCTGAGAGTATCGCCTTAAGGTAGAAGAATCATCTTCGGGCAAGAATATTACCTATGGTCAAAATGACGCCTTTAGGTAGGGTGCTTGTATTCGTAAAAGTTATAAGCTGTGTGTGTGGTAACATGTGTTCTGATATTCAATATGAACTGGAAAGACCACGTGCCACTTTTGAGATGACACCTATTTGAGGTTTTACATAGAGACAGAGTTCGTCTCTGATTAGATGATTTGAGTTTGGTAAAGGTTAGGAAGATGAGACACTTTATGGTACAAGAGGTCGTGGAGAAGATCAAACTGATAAGTAAGAGATTATTTGTTGATTAGAAAAGGAAAATGTCCTATGCAAATCATTGATAAAGCGGTCTAGAGTTCAAAGTCGATAGTATAGTGTTCTTGTAATTCTTACTAAGGGTGTGATGAGGTTTAGGAAGAAAGAGATGCGAAGAATGAGATATGGACGAAGTAATCACACTTATTTCAGTCTTGAGGTGAGTTTTTGAATTCAGAGGACTGAATTCTCTTAAGGGTGATAATGTAATACCCATGAAAAATAAAATATAAATGCGTGTTTGCGAACTACAGTTATTATTTCATTATACGGTACTGTTCACCTATATAATACTATTTATGTATACGGTACTGTTCACTTATACAATCGAAATGTCAAGTACTAGATGTGGTTTGATCATTAGAGAAAACTAGAAAGAAGTTCGTAAGAGAAAATGACATTTTATGTGTAAAAATACACTCAGGGACTAAAGTGAAAGGACTGAATTGAAAAGAAACTTAAAAGTTTAAGGTGAAATGACAATTTTCCCTTTAAGTTTTAATAGTAACCAATAATTCAACCGCCCGCGTTTTGCACAGTAATGTGTAAAATATTTTATTAGAAATGTCATTTTTATAAATAGTAAATTGAATATTTTATTAACGCATAATGACAAATAGTACCATTGACTTTTCCTATAATAGGCCCTTCTATTTCACTTCTAAACTCACACATTCAACTTCTCTTCTTCTCTCCTTAAGTTTCTCTTGCTCCAATGCTAGGCCTCTGAGATTTTGGGCCTTTCCTTTTCAGCTTAGGTAAGGGTACTATGCCCTTTCTATGTCTTTCAAATTTTAGAAGTTATTTTCTTAAGTATGCTCTATGGTTGCGACTTTGGCTGATCTTCCACATCAAAAAAACTGTCCTTAGCTGCTTACATATTATTTCGATTTTTTGATTATCGAAATAGGATGTAAACTGTGAAGAATACATGTCTAGGAAAATTCTGGCTAAGGAAAGACCTGGTTTTTAAGTGTGTCCATTGTGACCCTCCACTCTTTCCTGGGAACTTACCTAGTGTACTCTTTTACAGATTGTATTCTCTATTTCTGGTATAAACAGTCTCCGTATATATGAATAGTGCTATATGTATGAACAGTATCCGTATATATAAACAATATCTGTATGTATAAATAATATCCGTATATATGAATAGTGACCGTATATATAAATAGTACCGTATGTATAAACAGTGTCTGTATGAAAACAATCCTAACTTATTTTCTCTAATCTTTCATGAAAATCTCTATAGCGGAATACTGAAATTCATCTGTGTACTCTTATCCGTAACGACTTAGAGAAGTGATACTCGTACGGAATCCAGGTGAGTGAAACGACCCCGTTTTAATAGAGTTTTAGCATTACTGGTGATAAAAAGTATGTCGTAGGACACTCCCAAGATTCATAGGGGGAAATTGGATTCAAAATGACGAATCTAATGAGATAATTAATCCAGAAGTATGGATAAGACGAAGCAAGTATCTCATGATGATGTGAAGTTTGAATCTTTTCAAAAACAGATTAATTGTTATCTTGATTTGTAGTTTATAAATCTTGAATATAGTTATATACTATACCTGTTATATGGATGAATATTATATTGTACTTCTAATTATGATATGAAATACTATTGATTGTGACTGAGCGGGACAGTACCCCCTTTCAAGGCAAGGCGGAAAACCCGGTTTAAAGGGTGTCTTGACCAATAAGTGTGGAGACAACGATTCGCTCAGTAGGGATATAGCCCGGATTGGTGATAAATCCGTGAAGCGCCCTAGCTAAGAGGATGAGGTTGTGCGTCATGGCAGAAATATACATAATTGGTGAGCCGGCTTGTGTGTACTCTCCGGGATATATTGCCATTGACGAGTACTAGTAAAGTTTGTTGAATTGGATGAATTTTTATCTTCTTGTATGTAATTTCTAACTATGTTTATTGGTTGTGTAATACTCTGAGGATTTATTAAAAAAAAAAAAGAAATAGTTAGAAATTTATTGGGAAAATTTATTACGTGAATTTTTTTTTAAAAAAAGAGAGAATTAAAAAAAATGGAAATGTGAGGAATTATTTAAATTTTATATATATATATATATATATATATAACATAAAGATATGGTTAGCAATAATTTTGGAGGTATAAATACAATTTTACCAATTGGACTATAGACATTATTGAAAAAGCAAAAAGTTTGGGGAGGGTATTCTAACATTTCAACCAAATGAAATATTAGTGGCAGACAAACATGTGTATCCCACTCCTTATTGTTATCCCTTGTCGTGAGTCTAGCCAAAGAGAAAGAAAGAAAAAAAATGAGAAAATGAGAGATTGAGAGATTGAAAGTAAGAGAGAGACTGTCACGTCCCAAAATTTGAGCACGTGACAGGCACGGAAAGTGAATTTCATTTCACCTCCGTAAGCCTATCTTTCTCTTAAAAAAAAATCATACAATTCTTTTTCATGCAACCAAAACGAGTTCTGTATACATACTACAATTACTCACATTACATCACTGAATGAACCTACCCGATTACAGAGATTTCTAGATTTATACAACTTAGAATAAAACTTAACTATTATACATTTATCCTGAACAAATGAAAAGGTAATTATGGACTAAGGATCCATAATTCCTTGTTCCGATATTTACCTTCAGCTGTCAACTCTGAAAAAAAAATATCAATAAGAGGGGTATGAGCAAACCACGTGCCCAATGAGTAGATAACACAATACTATGACAAAATAAAAATCATGCATCATAATGATAACATGCAGCAATCATACGTAGATCGATCATCATATGATATAATATTATTCATAATACTTCACAACAATATCCAAGTGAATCAAATGCATTTCAACAAAATTCAAAATTCACAACAGCAATCGATGAAATCAATTTCACACACAATTCCCGTACCAACCGGGTCGTCCAGAATACCTCTGGATCGTTGCCCGCGGCCCCCGCCGCATCCACCCTTATCGCTCCATTTATATTCTCCACCCTTATAGCTTCACATAGATTTCTCCATGGGGTGCACCACCATGCCTTTCATTTCCAGTCAAACACAATCACAATCACATATAAAAACATCCTCAATCATAATCTTGAGCCACATACACAACTCAGTCATTTACAATTCAAGCCACAACATAATCAATGTGGTTCTAGCAACATAGCATGTATATAACATAACCCATAAAATAGAACAATTATTCAACTCAGTTCACATGCCATTCACAATCCATCATATAACCTCCATTCATGGGAAAATAAGAAAATATAATTATATACATTACCAGACACGTTCCACAATTGTTTATGCCTCATCGTTCCACATCATCCTCTTCAAACTTGGATATACAACATATTTCCACTATGATGCAAAAAGTCAATAACAGATATTTAATCATAGCAAGTATTAACCCACTCACCTGGATTTCATGCTCTCAACACTCCCACCTTGCACTTGACCATTCCTATTGTAACCAGATAAAAACCATCAGGGTTACGAAATAGAGAAATTTCCTACCACTACTCTCGACCTTCATCCACTTCTCAAATCATAACTCCTAACTGGTAATGAATATCCAGATGAAACTTATACCATTGGAAACTAGACTCAAAGAGCTTTTCAACGATATTAAAAAAAAAAAAACTGATGCTACAGTAACGGTCAACGGTCAACGCAGCTACAGTAACGTTGACCGAGTCAACGCTACAGTAACGAGAAAATCTGGAAAAAATTTTCTCGGTGAACAGTAATTCTGGGGAAAATTTTCGATGTTCTTCGTGTTCTTCATCCAAAAATCCAAAAATTATATCTAAAACAACATTTCTTTTGATTTCTTCCATGGGTTTTCATCCTTAATGTCTAAGGAGTGTTTTAACACCAAAACCCCCAATTTCTACCAACAATCCAAGCTTAAATCTCAAATTTTCATCAAGAACACTAACTTTTTCAAATATCCAAATTCTACGAATTTCTCATAGTTTTCTCCAAATTTCTTGTTCTAATAACATCATAAACCACCTAGGAATGTTTTAGATTAACATCCACACTTAAATTCATCCATTAAAATATTCTACAAAAATTTTGCAAAAATAATAACCAAGGATTTGATCTTGTAATAAGAGGAAGAAGAAGAAGAACATCAACTTACCAATCATCCTAACTTTCATAGCTTCCTTCCCAAAGCAAAAATTGCATGAATGATTGATGAAGAAATTCCTTTGCAAGCATAATCGAGAGAGAGAGAAAGTGAAGCTACGGGAGGGAGAATGAGAAAAATAAAAGAATAAGGAGAAGTGTATACGCGTGGGCCCCACCAATTTCTTTTTCGATAAAATCGCTCATAGCCACCTTAGCTTATAAGATTTGTTCACTTTAATCCCTCTCGATGTCTCAAACTCCACTTTAACCTCGAATCCATCATCTTTTCGGTACCGGACTCATAATTCATTCCCATAAGCTCTATTTTTCTTCTCGGGTTCCTACTTGGTCATTTTTCAAAAGTCCTCTATACTTTCTTTTCTTTTCACTTTAGTCCTTGAGAATTTGTAAAAATTTCCTAAATTAAAAATAAAAATTTCTATTCTCACATTTTCTTCACTAATTCAAAAAGAAAATTTTTCACGTAATTAAATTTTTCACTAAACTTCAAAATAGGCTTTAAATATTTATATAAATTCTTGGGATATTACATTCTTCCCCCCTTAATAGAATTCGGTCCTCCGAATTCAAAACTCAAGATTGAAACAAATGCAGATATTTTGTCTATATCTCATTGTCTCTTCTGGAATTTTCACAATCAAGTACAAAATATAACAAGTTCAACATATTTTTATTTCTCAAGTTTCTTCAGTAAAAGAATTGCCTCAACAAAAAAAAATCAAATACGAAAATTTTTTATTTCTAATACATAAGTTACAGGCAACAAACTGAACTTGATTTACAAAACAGATAATTTTCATACGTAAACATTAGATCAAACATCAGCTTTAAGTACAAATAAAAGAAAAGATAAATTAAGAACGAGGAGGCTTTTGAAATGCAGAAGGTGCTCCAGGTCTAGAAGAAGAAGGTGCTTCAGACCTTGAGGAGGAAGTTAATCGTTGCAGCCTAGAAAGAGTTTCTGGAGGAAACGTCTGGGAAATTTGGCGAAGTGCAGAAGTCACTCCATTCATACAGTCAATACATCTCGCTTGTTGGTCACGAAAATTTTGAGTTGCAAACATCGAATGTCTATCAACTCTATTCGCCAATTCCCTAAAATGACGGTTCAAAAGCTTCTCTTGTTCTGTAAAGAGACGATTTATCAATCTCCCCTGGTCCTCAAAGTGGCGGTTTATCAGTCTTTCCAAGTCCTCCATCTTTTGTCTCATAAGCGCAAGCTCATTATTAGAAGATGTTGCTGTGCTAACATCCTCTAACTCTACTACATCCCTTTTTCTTTTCTTAGCCTCTGGTGACTCTTCCATGGATCTCTTATTCTTATAATTCTCCAGGCTAAGATTTAGATCCAGCTCTACCTTGCCAGCCTCAAAGTTTAAATTGAAAGATTTATTGCCGGCCATATTTTTCTGAGCTATAAAGGTTGTACAAAAGGAGAAGTTTGATGCTAGAAAGCTTATAGATATAAACTCTTAGTGTAGTGAGCAGCGTAATGGGGCATCCATTATATATAGACGAAATTTAGGGCTACAAAACCTTTACATCATACTCTAAAGATGACCTACAGACCTTATCCGACGCAATGCCAACGGTCTCTGATAAGCATGCCAGAAAATAACAAAATAAAAATTTCGGCTAACTTTTGACTCTTGCTCAAATTATTAAACTAATCGCCGCTTCAATTTATGACTTCCTAACTCTGTATTTGTCATATCCAATAATTCTAAATCGAGATATTACTCCATGAACAGGTAGCTTCATATTAACCTTATCTAGGTTTCTAATCCGTGACTTTGCTCTAAGCTTACACATTTTCAAACATACATATTAAAATAAAAACTTCTCACATCTACACATCAAGCGTTCCATAAAGTGAGAGAAAAATTTTACCTTTCAGTTGCCTCTACGAGCATATATGTATATACATAGAGATACATCATTATCTATATATATTTTCATCTATTCAAGTTCTTTTAAATTTCAGACTTCACATTCTCTGAATGTATGTAGAATCATTACATATTATTCCTGGCCATAACAAATAGCCTTCACTCTCTATGCATGAATAACATACATACATATCATATGTATTTAGATACATATAATCACAGTATAATTCAATCAATCATGTATATTATACTTAACTGAAGGCTTTCAAGAACAATACAAGAAAGCATAGAAATACATTTTAGTTCATCGTGTAAACATCCAAGACACTCTGTAATGGCTACATTGTCGACTTCCTTCAATTTCAGAAAATGCCAACGAGAGAAATGGAAAAACCAAGTGTAAATCGGCCGCAAATCCACCGAATATTGACTTTCGTGGTTTTGCCATTAATGCGACGCGTTGTTGGTGTGCATGCCTACCCTAGACTCCTAGCTTCCAGCTTGCAGAAATCCATAGGTTAAGCGTGTAGGGTGCGGCGAAGAGATATCTTCTTTGTCTCTAAGTTCAAATTTTTCCTCTATAAGAACTGTCCCAACGTTCTCAGTTACCACACCACAAAGAGTAATCATATCTGAGCCTACAACTTCCCAGCGTTCCTCTCTTCTCATACTCCCACATAAATTTCTAAATTTTTCAAATCATGGCCACAAGGAAGTACATTGATCTCACAGTGGATGCCAAGAGAGAAGAGCTCGACTTAAACTTAAGTCTAGGCAAAGACAAGGGCAAAAGACCTTTTGAAGGGTCTTTAGAGAAGCATATGGAGAAGAAAATGAAGAAGAACGAGGAAGCTGAGGAGACTAGCACGGCCCATACCTCGGAGGACAAAATCGCCTGTCTAGAGCAGGAGGTGAAAAATCTGAAAAAGATGATAGGAGACCTGGAGAAGTTAACTAAACGCAATCATGCAGAAATGACTTCAAGAATAGACAGGTTCTTCTATTGGTCTACCCAGTGCTTCTGCAATCAACAACAAAGAAGTGTTGATTGTATGAATGGGATTTACACTACCCTCCGCGACATTGCTCTGTCTCTCGCTCCAAGGAATGGTCGAGGGGTGATGATACAATACAACCCTCCTAATCCGAGACCACCTCGCTTTTAGATTACTCATGCATGAGTAATTTTCTTTTTTTTTTTTGCAATGTAATCCTTCCGCTTTTAATGCCAGTGGTTTCTTTTATGGGATGATACTAAAAAAAATAGTAATAATAAAATTAAGAAAGATAAAGGAAATCATTCACACAAAATCAATCATGAATTCAACATATAAAGCCCCACACATACAATTTGATCCGACAGCAATGGAATCAAAATAATAATAACCTTTCCTTTACCGGGTTCAAAAGTATAGCCATATCTGTCTAAAACTAAAACTAAAAACATAATTCCTAAGAAAAAAACAAGTCTCGGAGGGAAAGGAAATGAAAACATCCTACAGGACCTTCAATGGAGCCATCTCTCTATAGTCGTGCCCGGGTTCACCACGATAGAGGAGATCCCACTAAGGTTACCTTACTCTGTAATCGGTAGGAGACCTAATCCCAAAGCTCTGATACCAACTTGTCACGTCCCAAAATTTGAGCACGTGACAGGCACGGAAAGTGAATTTCATTTCACCTCCGTAAGCCTATCTTTCTCTTAAAAAAAAATCATACAATTCTTTTTCATGCAACCAAAACGAGTTCTGTATACATACTACAATTACTCACATTACATCACTGAATGAACCTACCCGATTACAGAGATTTCTAGATTTATACAACTTAGAATAAAACTTAACTATTATACATTTATCCTGAACAAATGAAAAGGTAATTATGGACTAAGGATCCATAATTCCTTGTTCCGATATTTACCTTCAGCTGTCAACTCTGAAAAAAAAATATCAATAAGAGGGGTATGAGCAAACCACGTGCCCAATGAGTAGATAACACAATACTATGACAAAATAAAAATCATGCATCATAATGATAACATGCAGCAATCATACGTAGATCGATCATCATATGATATAATATTATTCATAATACTTCACAACAATATCCAAGTGAATCAAATGCATTTCAACAAAATTCAAAATTCACAACAGCAATCGATGAAATCAATTTCACACACAATTCCCGTACCAACCGGGTCGTCCAGAATACCTCTGGATCGTTGCCCGCGGCCCCCGCCGCATCCACCCTTATCGCTCCATTTATATTCTCCACCCTTATAGCTTCACATAGATTTCTCCATGGGGTGCACCACCATGCCTTTCATTTCCAGTCAAACACAATCACAATCACATATAAAAACATCCTCAATCATAATCTTGAGCCACATACACAACTCAGTCATTTACAATTCAAGCCACAACATAATCAATGTGGTTCTAGCAACATAGCATGTATATAACATAACCCATAAAATAGAACAATTATTCAACTCAGTTCACATGCCATTCACAATCCATCATATAACCTCCATTCATGGGAAAATAAGAAAATATAATTATATACATTACCAGACACGTTCCACAATTGTTTATGCCTCATCGTTCCACATCATCCTCTTCAAACTTGGATATACAACATATTTCCACTATGATGCAAAAAGTCAATAACAGATATTTAATCATAGCAAGTATTAACCCACTCACCTGGATTTCATGCTCTCAGCACTCCCACCTTGCACTTGACCATTCCTATTGTAACCAGATAAAAACCATCAGGGTTACGAAATAGAGAAATTTCCTACCACTACTCTCGACCTTCATCCACTTCTCAAATCATAACTCCTAACTGGTAATGAATATCCAGATGAAACTTATACCATTGGAAACTAGACTCAAAGAGCTTTTCAACGATATTAAAAAAAAAAAACTGATGCTACAGTAACGGTCAACGGTCAACGCAGCTACAGTAACGTTGACCGAGTCAACGCTACAGTAACGAGAAAATCTGGAAAAAATTTTCTCGGTGAACAGTAATTCTGGGGAAAATTTTCGATGTTCTTCGTGTTCTTCATCCAAAAATCCAAAAATTATATCTAAAACAACATTTCTTTTGATTTCTTCCATGGGTTTTCATCCTTAATGTCTAAGGAGTGTTTTAACACCAAAACCCCCAATTTCTACCAACAATCCAAGCTTAAATCTCAAATTTTCATCAAGAACACTAACTTTTTCAAATATCCAAATTCTACGAATTTCTCATAGTTTTCTCCAAATTTCTTGTTCTAATAACATCATAAACCACCTAGGAATGTTTTAGATTAACATCCACACTTAAATTCATCCATTAAAATATTCTACAAAAATTTTGCAAAAATAATAACCAAGGATTTGATCTTGTAATAAGAGGAAGAAGAAGAAGAACATCAACTTACCAATCATCCTAACTTTCATAGCTTCCTTCCCAAAGCAAAAATTGCATGAATGATTGATGAAGAAATTCCTTTGCAAGCATAATCGAGAGAGAGAGAAAGTGAAGCTACGGGAGGGAGAATGAGAAAAATAAAAGAATAAGGAGAAGTGTATACGCGTGGGCCCCACCAATTTCTTTTTCGATAAAATCGCTCATAGCCACCTTAGCTTATAAGATTTGTTCACTTTAATCCCTCTCGATATCTCAAACTCCACTTTAACCTCGAATCCATCATCTTTTCGGTACCGGACTCATAATTCATTCCCATAAGCTCTATTTTTCTTCTCGGGTTCCTACTTGGTCATTTTTCAAAAGTCCTCTATACTTTCTTTTCTTTTCACTTTAGTCCTTGAGAATTTGTAAAAATTTCCTAAATTAAAAATAAAAATTTCTATTCTCACATTTTCTTCACTAATTCAAAAAGAAAATTTTTCACGTAATTAAATTTTTCACTAAACTTCAAAATAGGCTTTAAATATTTATATAAATTCTTGGGATATTACAGAGACCATACTGTCAACAACTAATCTTCCTCCTTCCCTATCCTTCTCTAATTCTCTCCCCTGTTTCACGACGCAAGAACAAAGAAGCTGATTGTGGTGTGTTTCGTCTATTCCTTCTGCAATCCGTCTCTCCTATGAGGATCTGTGGCAGCTGAGAGCTTCATATGGTGATCTGGTCTCCCTCATGGCTTTGCCATCATTTGCATATGTATGACCCTCCTCCAACATGGTTGATCAGTGAAAAATCAAGGGATTACGATTGAGCTGTGGAGATGGATAAGGAAAAGCTATGTTAGCAAAATAGACCAATTAAAGGGTAAGGAACTAATTTGAAATCTTTTATTCTGTATAATTTTCTTCATCTGTGAATGAAGAAATGGACTTAAGGGTGGAGTTGAGCTGTTTGGTTGTTCGAGTGTACTTTGGTTGGTCAGAATTATACTAGAACTGAACACAAATTGGAAACCATAAGATACAACCAATTAAGTTTAGATTATTTGCTACTATTGAAGTTTTGGGACTGTTTGAGGCATTAAATGAGATCCGATAGTCATGAATTTTGGTATAAGACTAGAAATGGTGTCCAAGAAAATACTTAAATTATTTCAGAATTTTCTGGGTTGGTTTGGTACCCCTAATATACCTAAAACTGTGACTAAAATTTGTAAAAGGCAGAATAAGACTGATCTGTTATGCTACTGGTTTTATGTGGTTTTGGATGACCAAATTAATTCTTAAAATCATGAATGTTTTTATGGGGAACTCCTAACATGTTATTAATCTTATCTGGAAAGTTTCAAGCTCATCAAAATTGGTTTGATTGGTCAAATAAACATGAAAACAATACTTTGTTCAGTGCAAAGCAAATCTGGCCAGTTTCAGAAATTAGTTCGGTTTTAATAGCTAAAGACCTATTTTTAATCTAAAATTTTTATGGAACTTAGATGAGACATGAATCTAAGGATCTAGAAAATTTCACTGCATTTGGACACGATTATCCAAGTCTAAAATGCACAACACCGTATCTATTCAGAATTTAGACAGCTCTGACCTTCAGTCACTAATAAGGTCTTTAGTAGGGTCTAATGATAGAGTTAAATTCTGAAATTTTTATCCTAGTATGTTAACATACTAATAACGATTTTTACCAAATTTCATAATTTTTGGTGCTATAGTTTATTCCCAGAAATTTCTTAAATATTAGTCTTGATTTTAACCTCAAAACAGAACAAAGCTAAATGAATGATAGCCTATGTTCTAATTAAGTGTTATCTCTTTGCTTGGCTTGATCTTTAGGCCTTTGATGAGTTCCTTGGCATTTATCCTCTGATTTGAAGTGTAGAATTTTAGCTTGGAATCGAGGTGAGAGATCCTACCTTACCTTGTTTGCTTATTTAATGTATATATTAAAAGTATACTATATATATATATATATATGTGACATGAAATTCATGCATTCATGTTATACATTGAAATGTGTAAATATGATTCTGTTGTGAACTTTTCCTGAAATGAGATGCATATGGTTGCCTATGATTGTGTAATGTGATTGTGTTTGATCTTGAGAGAAACGGAAATAAAGTTTATGGGATCCCATGGGATGAAATAAGGGTGGAACGAGATTACTATGGCCACGTGATATTGAATATGATATTCGTCCTTTAAGGACAGGGTGAAATAAGGTTGGATTACATATTTGTCCCTTTGAGGACAGAGGTGAAATAAGGGAGGATACGGCAGGGGCCGTGGGGCAACGGCCACTTATTGTGGACGGGACCCGAAAAATGTCTGGGAACTTGATTTGGAATTGTATGAATTGTTTGAATTGTTTGAAATGTGATTTGGCTTGATCTTAAATATGTTGTTAATAATTACGAGGTGATTTCAATGTGTGTGTCTTGATAAATATCTTGTACACCAAAACTTAGATGATTATACCGTTAGATCAATTATATATATCTGCATGTATATATGTATACCTATATTGTGTGTGAATGTGGTAGGATTCTCTCAAGTAGAAGCTGTTTTCAGTTTCAGGTATGGAGAACTTCCTAATCTGATGACGTTCACGCCAAGATTACTTTTTTTCATTTGTTTAGGATAAAGGTATTGTCACGTCCCAAAATCTGAGCACGTGACCGCCATGAAAAGTGAATTTCATTTCACCTCGGTAAGCCTATCTTTCTCTTAAAAATCATACAATTCTTTTTCATGCAACCAAACCGAGTTCTCTATACATACTACAATTATTCACATTACATCACTGAATGAACCTACCCGATTACAGAGATTTCTAGATTTATACAACTTAGAATAAGACTTAACTATTATACCTTTATCCTGAACAAATGAAAAGGTAATCATGGACTAAGGATCCATAATTCCTTGTTCCGATATTTACCTTCAGCTGTCAACTCTGAAAAAAAATATCAATAAGAGGGGTATGAGCAAACCACGTGCCCAGTGAGTAAATAACACAACACTATGATAAAAAAATATCATGCATCATAATGATAACATGCAGCAATCATACGTAAATCGATCATCATATGATATAATATTATTCATAATACTTCACAACAATATCCAAGTAAATCAAATACATTTCAACATAATTCAAAATTCACAACAGCAATCGGTGAAATCAATTTCACACACATTTCCTGTACCAACCGGGTCGTCCATAATACCTCTGGATCGTTGCCCGCGGCCCCCGCCGCATCCACCCTTATCGCTCCGTTTATAATCTCCACCCTTATAACTTCACATAAATTTCTCCATGGAGTGCACCACCATGCCTTTCCTTTCCAGTCAAACACAATCACAATCACATATAAAAACATTCTCAATCATAATCTTGAGCCACATACACAACTTAGTCATTTACAATTCAAGCCACAACATAATCAATGTTGTTCCAGCAACATAGCATGTATACAACATAACCCATAATATAGAACAATTATTCAACTCAGTTCACATGCCATTCACAATCCATCATATAACCTCCATTCATGGAAAAATAAGAAAATATAATTATATATATTACCAGATACGTTCCACAATTGTTTATGCCTCATCGTTCCACATCATCCTCTTCAAACTTGGATATACAACATATTTCCACTATGATGCAAAAAGTCAATAACAGATATTTAATCATAGCAAGTATTAACCCACTCACCTGGATTTCTCGCTCTCGGCACTCCCACTTTGCACTTTGACCATTCCTCGATTCCTTGCTTTCCCTACGTTGTTTGGCTCCTAGAGGCTCGCCCCGTAGCCCGAGATCCACCCTCCAAAGCCCAGTTGTGGAGTTGGAGTGTAGAGAGAGAAAGAGAGGAGAGAAGGTGAAGAGAGAGAGAGGAAAGGAGAAAAAATGAAGAAAAAATAGGTGAGGCCACCTATTTACTCGCCCGTGGTGAAATTATCACTTGCTCTGCAATTGACCCTCAGTCAAGACTAGCAAAAGCAAATTCATAAAATCTCACCTCAGGTGTTTCTAAATCCTAGGTGCCCCACAGATTTCCTTATTTCACTTTAGTCCCTCTCAATATCTCAAACTCCACTTTAATCCCAAATCCATCATCCTTTCCGTACCGGACTCATAATTCATTCCCATAAGCTCTATTCTCCTTCTCGGGTTCCTACTTGGTCATTTCTCAAAAGTCCTCTATACTTTCTTTTCTTTTCACTTTAGTCCTTGAGAATTTGTAAAAATTTCCTCAATTAAAAATTAAAATTTCTATTCCCACATTTTCTTCACTAATTCAAAAAGCAAATTTTCCACGTAATTAAATTTTTCACTAAACTTCAAATTAGACTTTAAATATTCATATAAATTCTTGGGATATTACATTCTTCCCCCCTTAAAAGAATTCGGTCCTCCGAATTCAAAACTTACCTCAAGATTGAAACAAATGCAGATATTTTGTCTATATCTCATTCTCTCTCTTAGAATTTTCACAATCAAGTACAAAATATAACAAGTTCAACATATTTTTATTTCTCAAGTTTCTTCAGTAAAAGAATTGCCTCAACAAAAAAAATCAAATACGAAAATTTTTATTTCTAATACATAAGTTACAGGCAACAAGCTGAACTTGATTTACAAAACAGATAATTTTAATACGTAAACATTAGATCAAACATCAGCTTTAGGTACAAACAAAAGAAAGGATAAATTAAAAACGAGGAGACTTTTGAAATGCAGAAGGTGCTCCAGGTCTAGAAGAAGAAGGTGCTTAAGACCTTAAGGAGGAAGTTAATCGTTGCAGCCTAGAAAGAGTTTCGGGAGGAAACGTCTGGGAAATTTGGCGAAGTGCAGAAGTCACTCCATTCATACAGTCAATACATCTCGCTTGTTGGTCACGAAAATTTTGAGTTGCAAACATCGAATGTCTATCAACTCTATTCGCCAATTCCCTAAAATGACGGTTCAAAAGCTTCTCCTGTTCTGTAAAGAGACGATTTATCAATCTCCCCTGTTCCTCAAAGTGGCGGTTTATCAATCTTTCCAAGTCCTTCATCTTTTGTCTCATAAGCGCAAGCTCATTATTAGAAGATGTTGCTATGCTAACATCCTCTAACTCTACTACATCCCTTTTTCTTTTCTTAGCCTCTGGTGACTCTTCCATGGATCTCTTATTTTTATAATTCTCCAGGCTAAGATTTAGATCCAGCTCTACCTTGCCAGCCTCAAAGTTTAAATTGAAAGATTTATTGCCGGCCATATTTTTCTGAGCTATAAAGGTTGTACAGAAGGAGAAGTTTGATGCTAGAAAGCTTATAGATATAAACTCTTAGTGTAGTGAGCAGCGTAATGGGGCATCCATTATATATAGACGAAATTTAGGGCTACAAAACCTTTACATCGATGACCTACAGACCTTATCTGATGCAATGCCAACGGTTTCTGATAAGCATGCCAGAAAATAACAAAATATAATCTAATACAAAAGATTTCCTCAAAAATTTCGGCTAACTTTTGACTCTTGCTCAAATTATTCAACTAATCGCCACTTCAATTTATGACTTCTTAACTCTGTATTTGTCTTATCCAATAATTCTAAATCGAGATATTACTCCATGAACGGGTAGCTTCATACTAGCCTTATCTAGGTTTCTAATCTGTGGCTTTGCCCTAAGCTTACACATTTTCAAACATACATATTAAAAAAAAATTCTCACATCTACACATCAAGCGTTCCATAAAGTGAGAGAAAAATTTTACCTTTCACTTGCCTCTACGAGCATATATATATATATATATATATATATATATATGTATAAACATGGAGATACATCATTATCTATATATTTTCATCTATTCAAGTCCTTTTAAATTTCAGACTTCTCATTCTCTGAATATATGTATAATCATTACATATTATTACTGGCCATAACAAATAGCCTTCACTCTCTATGCATGAATAACATACATACATATCATATGTATTTAGATACATATAATCACAGTATAATTCAATCAATCATGTATATTATACTCAACTGAAGGCTTTCAAGAACAATACAAGAAAACATACAAATACATTTTAGTTCATCGTGAAAACATCTAAGACACTCTGTAATGGCTACATTGTCGACTTCTTTCAATTTCAGAAAATGCCAACGAGAGAAATGGAAAAACCAAGTGTAAATCGGCCGCAAATCCACCGAATATTGACTTTCGTGGTTTTGCCATTAATGCGACGCGTTGTTGGTGTGCATGCCTACCCTAGACTTCTAGCTTCCAGCTTGCAGAAATCCATAGGTTAAGCGTGTAGGGTGCGGCGAAGAGATATCTTCTTTGTCTCTAAGTTCAAATTTTTTCTCTATAAGAACTGTCCCAACGTTCTCAGTTACCACACCACAAAGAGTAATCATCTCTGAGCCTACAACTTCCCAGCATTCCTCTCTTCTCATACTCCTACATAAATTTCTAAATTTTTCAAATCATGGCCACAAGGAAGTGCATTGATCTCACAGTGGATGCCAAGAGAGAAGAGCTCGACTTAAACTTAAGTCTGGGCAAAGACAAGGGCAAAAGACCTTTTGAAGGGTCTCTAGAGAAGCATAAGGAGAAGAAAATGAAGAAGAACAAGGAAGCTGAGGAGACTAGCACGGGCCATACCTCGGAGGACAAAATCGCCTGTCTAGAGCAGGAGGTAAAAAATCTGAAAAAGATGATAGAAGACCTGGAGAAGTTAACTAAACGCAATCATGCAGAAATGACTTTAAGAATAGACAGGTTCTTCTATTGGTCTACCCAGTGCTTCTGCAATCAACAACAAAGAAGTGTTGATTGTATGAATGGGATTTACACTACCCTCCGCGACATTGCTCTGTCTCTCGCTCCAAGGAATAGTCGAGGGGTGATGATACAGTACAACCCTCCTAATCCGAGACCACCTCGCTTTTAGATTACTCATGCATGAGTAATTTTTTTTTGCAATGTAATTCTTCTACTTTTAATGCCAGTGGTTTCTTTTATGGGATGGTACTCAAAAAAAATAGTAATAATAAAATTAAGAAAGATAAAAGAAATCAGTCACACAAAATCAATCATGAATTTAACATATAAAGCCCCATACATACAATTTGATCCGACAGCAACGGAATCAAAACAAATAATAACCTTTCCTTTACCGAGTTCAAAAGTATAGCCATATCTGTCTAAAACTAAAACTAAAAACATAATTCATAAGAAAAGACAAGTCTTGGAGGAAAAGGAAATGAAAACATCCTACAGGACCTTCAGTGGAGCCATCTCTCTATAGTCGTGCCCAGGTTCACCACGATAGAGGAGATCCCACTAAGGTTACCTTACTCTGTAATCGGTAGGAGACCTAATCCCAAAGCTCTGATACCAACTTGTCACGTCCCAAAATCTGAGCACGTGACCGGCACGAAAAGTGAATTTCATTTCACTTCCGTAAGCCTATCTTTCTCTTAAAAATCATACAATTCTTTTTCATGCAACCAAACCGAGTTCTCTATACATACTACAATTATTCACATTACATCACTGAATGAACCTACCCGATTACAGAGATTTCTAGATTTATACAACTTAGAATAAGACTTAACTATTATACCTTTATCCTGAACAAATGAAAAGGTAATCATGGACTAAGGATCCATAATTCCTTGTTCCGATATTTACCTTCAGCTGTCAACTCTGAAAAAAAATATCAATAAGAGGGGTATGAGCAAACCACGTGCCCAGTGAGTAGATAACATAATACTATGACAAAAAAATATCATGCATCATAATGATAACATGCAGCAATCATACGTAAATCGATCATCATATGATATAATATTATTCATAACACTTCACAACAATATCCAAGTAAATCAAATACATTTCAACATAATTCAAAATTCACAACAGCAATCGGTGAAATCAATTTCACACACATTTCCCGTACCAACCGGGTCGTCCAGAATACCTCTGGATCATTGCCAGCGGCCCCCGCTGCATCCACCCTTATCGCTCCGTTTATAATCTCCACCCTTATAACTTCACATAAATTTCTCCATGGAGTGCACCACCATGTCTTTCCTTTCCAGTCAAACATAATCACAATCACATATAAAAACATCCTCAATCATAATCTTGAGCCACATACACAACTCAGTCATTTACAATTCAAGCCACAACATAATCAATGTTGTTCCAGCAACATAGCATGTATACAACATAACCCATAATATAGAACAATTATTCAACTCAGTTCACATGCCATTCACAATCCATCATATAACCTCCATTCATGGAAAAATAAGAAAATATAATTATATACATTACCAGATACGTTCCACAATTGTTTATGCCTCATCGTTCCACATCATCCTCTTCAAACTTGGATATACAACATATTTCCACTATGATGCAAAAAGTCAATAACAGATATTTAATCATAGCAAGTATTAACCCACTCACCTGGATTTCAAGCTCTCGGCACTCCCACTTTGCACTTTGACCATTCCTCGATTCCTTGCTTTCCCTATGTTGTTTGGCTCCTAGAGGCTCGCCCTGTAGCCCGAGATCCACCCTCCAAAGCCCAGTTGTGGAGTTGGAGTGTAGAGAGAGAAAGAGAGGAGAGAAGGTGAAGAGAGAGAGAGGAAAGGAGAAAAAAATGAAGAAAAAATAGGTGAGGCCACCTATTTACTCGCCCGTGGTGAAATTATCACTTGCTCTGCAATTGACCCTCAGTCAAGACTAGCAAAAGCAAATTCATAAAATCTCACCTCAGGTGTTTCTAAATCCTAGGTGCCCCACAGATTTCCTTATTTCACTTTAGTCCCTCTCAATATCTCAAACTCCACTTTAATCCCAAATCCATCATCCTTTCCGTACCGGACTCATAATTCATTCCCATAAGCTCTATTCTCCTTCTCGGGTTCCTACTTGGTCATTTCTCAAAAGTCCTCTATACTTTATTTTCTTTTCACTTTAGTCCTTGAGAATTTGTAAAAATTTCCTAAATTAAAAATTAAAATTTCTATTCCCACATTTTCTTCACTAATTCAAAAAGCAAATTTTTCACGTAATTAAATTTTTCACTAAACTTCAAATTAGACTTTAAATATTCATATAAATTCTTGGGATATTACAGGTATAATGTTTAGGATTTATTCTAATTTATAAATCTAGAAAAGCTCTGTAATCGGGTAGGTTTGTTTAGTGACGTAATGTGTATAATTGTAATGTGTATGAGAAACTCAGTTTAGCCATAATTTCTTATCATTTTGTGAGAAGAGAAATAGTTTTTTTTTATTTCTTAAATTATGTAATTTAAATTAATTGCATTTAAAAGAATAACCAAAATAAGGTTTAGTATTGTGCTTAAGAGAAAGATAGGCTTACGGAGGTGAGGTGAAATTCACTTTCCGTGCCAGTCACGTGCTCAGATTTTGGGACGTGACAGGTTGAATATGAGCCTTCAGATATACTTGCATGACTGGTAATGTATTTGAATTTTATTAACGCGAGGCCGATTCGCTCACAGAATTTAAAAGCTCACACTCTCTGTACAATTTTTTTGTTCAGATCAGGTTGCTAGCGAAGAACATCCGCTAGAGGAGTAGATCACTTTGGACCTTCCCGCTGTCGGGTAGACCCCTCTTTTGTTATAGATTATGTTGCTCTGTAATCGTCTAGGATATCTAGGTCAGGGGTTTGGTATTTGGCTTGTATGTCAGTATAATAATGTATTTTATATTGAGGATCTATTATTATGTGCAAATCATCTCTATGATTTTTAAATAAAAAAATTTGATATATTTTTTCGTATCTATTAAGGAATGATTATTTTGATAACATAGAGATAATAACTACATAATTTAACTCGTGGGTAGAATTTTTCAAAAGGCTTACAGTGATGAGAGAATGATCATTGTGCCGGTCATGTGCCCAGAAAACGAGTCGTGACAATACGGGAACCATCCGATCATTCCTCTATTGCTGTTTTTCAGTTCAACGCATAATACTTAACATTCGATCATTCTTGAAGTTTGAAACGCACTGTATTAGCTTGAGATCGAGCTTCAGATCGGCACAAAGGCAATTGATATAAACTCTCCAAACACAAAATTCTAAGCTCCAAACACTCAAATTTTACGATGATTCATAGTTTTAAAAGGGATGATTTGAATTCATTTGAATGAAAATTTTTCAAATTCATTTGAATACAATTATATAATCAATCACACCAATTTGCATTTAATATATTGCAATTATTTAATTATTAAATTATCAATTAAATTTACGACAATTCATAGTTTTAAAAAGGATAATTTGAATTCATTTGAATGCAACTTTTTCAAATCTATATAATAGACTAAAATAATTCCACTATAAGGCATTAATTATATGTCATTTAATAACATATAATAAAATCAATAAATTAAAATAAAAATTAAATGAATAAATTCATTCTTATTAATGACACCACATTAAATTTATTCTAAGCAATCTTTTTAAGATATACTATAGGGCTCATAGATTACAATATATTAAATGCAAAATTTGTGTGATTGAATTTATAATGCATTCAAATGAATTTAAAAAATTTGCATTCAAATAAATTCAAATCATCCCTTTTTAAAATTGTGAATTGTTGTAAATTTAATTAATAATTAAATAATTAAATAATTGTAATATATTAAATTCAAATTGGTGTGATTGATTTTATAATTGCATTCAAATAAATTTGAAAAATTTACATTCAAATGAATTTAAATAATCCCTTTTAAAACTGTGAATCATTTTAAATTTTATTAATAATTCAATAATTGCAAAATATTAAATACAAATTGGTGTGATTGATTCTATAATTACATTCAAATGAATTTAAAAATTTGCATTCAAATGAATTCAAACCATTCCTTTTTAAAACTATGAATCATCGTAAATTTTATTAATAATTTAATATAATTTAATAATTACAAAATATTAAATGTAAATTGGTGTGATTGATTATATAAATTGCATTCAAATGAATTTGAAAATTTTGAATGCTAATGGATTCAAAACATCCATTTTAAAATTGTGAATTGTCATAAATTTTATTAATAATTTAATAATTAATAATTACATCATTAGCATTTAATATATTCAATTTACTATTTCAAAATTCACGTTATATAAATAAATTGTTATACCAGCTATCTTGTATTCTTCTCGTGTTTGTATTGAATATTTTTCTTGTAGAATTAGTTTTCATTCTATTAGTGCTTTGCATATGGCTAAATTTAACGACGTTGCTGATGTTAATGTATCAAGGGATGATTGGAGGATTAAGGTTTGGGTAGTGAGGTTGTAGACAGTTCCATCATTCAATATGCCTAAAAAGATTTTTAATGTGGAGATGGTTTTACAATATTCTTAGATAAATTTAATTTAATTTTTTAGTCTTGTGTTTATTTTTTGGCTTCTAAGAGTGATCGCATACACGTTCGTGTAAAGAGATTATATGTGAATAAGTTCAAGCATCAAATAACCGAGGGAAATGTTTATGTGATGTTCATATTTAGTGTAGTTAAGTCTAACAGTGATTATCAAAAAATGAAATATTCATTCATGCTTGAGTTTCGATTTTTAACTGATGTTCGCTTAACTGAAGATGATTTGAGTATTCCAAAATCTATTTTCATATTTTGTTTATTCAGTGATATTTTGATTTATGTTGCAGATGATAACTATTTAGTATGTTAGTATTTATCCTATGTTTTATAGATTATGTTTTATTTGTTATTGATTCTAACTTTATACAAATAATATTATTTCATTTCAGATGTTATTAGGATGGTCAATAAATTTGATCCTATCATAGAAAACTCAAAGAACGGTATCAAGAGCAGGCGTGTAGAAATTGAGATTGAAGATACAGAGTATTATTACTATCATTCTTTTTATATATTTTGATTATTCTATTTTTTGTATTTATTACTTTATTTTATTGTATATTTATTATATCTTTCTATTAGTGTTTTCTTTTTTTTTTCTTATTCTTAACATGTATATATATATGTGTGTGTGTGTGTGTGTGTGTGTGTGCGTGTGTGTGTGTGTGTGTTTTTTTTTAGGTATAATAAAATTATGTGTACATTGTGGGGACAATTCACAGACGAGCTGAATCAACA
This sequence comes from Biancaea sappan, assembly GCA_037074585.1. NCBI lineage: Eukaryota > Viridiplantae > Streptophyta > Magnoliopsida > Fabales > Fabaceae > Biancaea > Biancaea sappan. The sequence goes on from CM073496.1 coordinate 61,078,040, forward strand.
TTTTGTCAATAACCTTAGTCATTCAATTATTATTATATTATAAGTTACAAAAGTTTTTAAATTTATAAATTATCCGTACATCACACAGGTCACAACACTAGTTCTTTTGAATGTATTATAGAATCAATCACACCAATTTGCATTTAATATATTGTAATATTCACAGAATTTAAAATAGAGCCCTATAGTACATCTCAAAATGATTACTTAGAATGAATTTAATATAGTGTCATTAATAGGAATGAATTTATTCATTTGCATAATTTTTCATTTAATTTTTATTTTTATTTATTAATTTTCTTATATGTTATTTAATGACATCCATGTAATTAATGTTTTAGAGTGGAATTGTTTTAGTCTATTATATAGATTTAAAACATAACTTACATATCCACAAAATTTTAAAACAACAAAAAGAAGATAATCAAGGGAAATATACATCACATCCCAATTTTAAAATTTAATACTTTAAATCCTAAATTAGCATTCAATCAATCCACACATGTAATCTCGACATTGCCTGAAGTTTCTCTTCATAGGGAGGCCTCTGCCTTTTGCTCACAATAAGACTAAAAGGGATTATTCATTAATCTTATTAGATGAGAAAATACAGAAATGAAAAAAAGTAGAAAAAAAAGAAGCAAAGAACGAAAGAGAAACAAAAAATCAAAAATCATAATCGAATGAACAATAATCGCGAATGTGAACAATACGTGAACTGCATAGATCAGAAAAAATAAATAAAAAAATTGAGCTATGATACCAAATGATGTGAAAGAAACATTACTTTAAACCTTTGATAATAAATCGTCATTGTTGTCCTTCAACTATGTAAAGGGAGAAGAAGCAAAATCAAAGACAAAAAAAGAAGGGAAATTATGTGAAAGAAAGAGATATGCAAATATAGATGAGTTTTTCAAAAGAAATATATAAATATCTATATTGATTTTAAATTTTAAAATTTTAATTTTGAAAAACGAAAAAGCTTCCAAATTGGCTAATAATGATGGTCAATTTTTATAAACTTTTCCATAAAGATAGGAGATTGGCCATTGATGATGATGCAATAAAAAAGTCTAGTATGCTTGTATAGAAAAAAGAAAAATGAGTAATAATTCATTATTATAATTTGATTTGATTGAGGTAATTTTAAATTTTATTATAATTATTTAAGAAGAGAAATAAATAATATGAACATTTGTATGTTATTTTTTTATATAGCAATTAATTATTTGATTATTTATATATAATAAATGTTAATTTATCAAATAATAACATATTATATTTCAATTGAAAAGTTTACCTAATTTATTAATTATATAGCAATTATAGCAATTACATACCAATTATATAGCAATTATATCAATTATAAACCAATTATATAGCAATTATAGCAATTACATAATAATATACCTTAATTTTTTTTCAAATTCATTTAATGTGATGTTATTAAGTTACCAAATTTATTCATTTAAATTTATTCTATCATAATAATTTAATGACCTACCAACAATTAATGCCTTAAAGTGAAATTATTTTAGTCTATTATATAGATTATCATTAAAATATTAAAATAATTTATTTTATTATATTTTCATGTCAAAAAATTAAATAAATTTTTATGAAACAATATAAAATTTATATCATTTTTTATAATTATACGTTTAAATATGTTTTTACTGATCAATATTCAAACAAAATTTATTTTTTAAAATTATTTTTATAATAACAATTTTCAAACATAAATTACATTCACACAAAATTAATTTTAATTAAAATCAATTCTAAAAATAAATTTTACTCGAAATTAAATCTAACCAACGAATTTTTAAACACACAATGTCGATTTATTTTTAAAAAAATCCGATGATTTAACTATTGCATCGAGAATCGATTATTAACCAATCCGTTTCCAATTCGCGCCTGATTCTGATAAAGTTTCCTTTCCTTTCCTGAACCTTGGAGTCACTAAAAAGGAAAATTCTTCTTCCTTCCTTCGTTTTCCCATCTCGTCGTCTTCACACCCATTTTCATATTGATGCGTACATTCTTTGATCATTTTCTATCTTGTTCCTGCTCCGTTTGCCACCTTCTCAACCCCAACACTCAAATTTTGTAGCCGGTAAATCTTATCAGGACCATAATCGTCGATTCGTAGGGCATTTTTCTTCACCTCCTCGGGAATTTTTTTTTTTTTTAATCTCTGTCTGAGGATGACTATTTCCTTCCGTTTCCTCCTTTTGTTTTATTGAAAAAAAATAAAAGTGTTTTCCTGTCAAACTTGTGCCAAGACATCCTCTGCTTCCAAACTCCTCTGTTCTTTCTGTTTCTCATAACAGAAGAACCTTATTCGGTTCAATCCACATTGTTCAATTTGGGGTAGTGGGCACAGCAGCATTGGCCGTTTCAAAAGAGGCCGAGGAATAACATAATATTTACGTCTCAACTTACAATTTTCTTTTACTGTTTTAATTGTTAAAAGATTCTGTTTTCTTTGCATCGTATTTCTCACGCTCTCATTGTTCGTGGAGGGTAAAGTATCGCTAAAATTTCGCTGATTCGGCAAGCCCACTCACAGAAAAACTGTTGTTTCTCTCTCTTTATAGAAAGAGAATTCATTTTAGGCGTTTTGCAAACAAAGACCCTTCCTCCTTTTTCATATCCCAATTATTCCTTCGTCTCTCTGACTTATTTTTCCGGGAAAACTCTTATCTTTTTCTCGGGAAACAGCAAGAAAATAGAGAAGATGTGGATTCTGAAATGGGTATTACTGGTATGGATCACGGGTCGCTACGTAGAAGGGCTAGGAGTGAATTGGGGGACGCAAGCGACCCATCAGTTGCCTCCAAACACGGTGGTTCAGATGTTGAAGGACAATGGAATTCAGAAGGTGAAATTGTTTGATTCTGCTGATTCCACCATGACTGCTCTGGCTGGCTCTGGGATTGAAGTCATTGTCGCCATTCCTAATGATCAGCTTGCTGCCATGAATGACTATGGTCGAGCTAAAGAGTGGGTTAAAAAGAACGTTACTCGGTACAACTTCAAGGGAGGGGTTAAAATCACGTGAGTTCAGTTAACAATACAAGCTTTCTCTATCATCATTTCCATGCTGTTACTTACATAAACCTTTCGCCTTTGTTGATATCTATTGTTTCTATTCCTCTTTATGGTGTCGGGCTGTTTGTTCACAAATTACAAATATGTTTATGGAGTGGCCTAACTCAAAAACAACTATTAAAAAATAGTTGAGAACAATGGCGTCTCTGGAACATATTTGACATTTCCCCACGTCTTGGAATCCGCGCGCGGAAACAACAAATAATTTTTTGGTTGATTTTGCAAATTGTGATGTTCTTTTGATGCAAAGTCGTTGGATTATTTATAATTTGACTGGTTACTTTAATCCGTGTACTGATTTAAATTCAAACTGTGTGGTAGCCTATGGTATTTTAGTTTATGCTTTCTATTGTAGAAAAACTTGGAGGTCCTATCTTCAAACCCAATTGGCTGAGAAGTGAGGTTTTGTTCGGATGGGATATCAATACCACTGGATAGAAGCCCAAAATAATTTTAATTTATAAAAAAATGGAGTAAAGAGAGAAATATGCTCTGCTTATCTCCTAAGAAGTTGAGTGACTAAGGATAAGTTAAGGAGGAATCTCTCAAAAGTGATCCCACTTCTCTCTCTTTTCTCAAGTAAGAGCTATGTACTGAGCAATCCCCCAGAATCATATTCCTTTCTGGTAGTAACTTTTTATGTGGTTGAGGAGAAGGGTCTTTGGTCAAAGGATCGCTTTACATCCTGGAAGGTGATTGTTGTTTAATACTGGGGAGAATAAGATAGAGTGGCTAGAGTCCTTCGAGAACGAATAATAATCCGAACATTGGAACGCGTCTGACATGTTTGATCTGTGTTTCTCTCAGCTTTCCATTCCACCTTTGAACTCTATGAGTGACTAATGTGGGGTTTGCATAATACTGAAAGAAAGTTAGAAGGTTGATTAACCATAACTTTTAAGAAAGACTTCTCATTGTTTCATGGGATTTCTTGAGCAGTTGAAAAGGCTACTTATTGGTTGTTAACTATATATCTTTGACTTTACCAGATGTTGCAAGTGCTATTGAAACTTTTATTCTATCAGTTAGTATGGCGTTGCTCTTGAAATTTAAAAACTCTTCACAACTACTCAGTCGCCTGCTGTTAGGAGGAACTGGGAAGAATGAATGGTTGATAAATGATAACCGTTGTGGCCTGAAAATTTTCTTGTCATTTTTGAACGATTGAAGTACACTTATTTTTGTAGTTCTTATCTTGTATCTAAGGAATACTATCCTTTCATTAGTATATAATATACATTCTATCTTTCACAGGTATGTAGCAGTTGGCAATGAGCCATTTCTGAAATCCTATAACAATTCATTCTTGAACATCACCTTCCCAGCACTACAGAACATTCAAAATGCCCTTAATGAAGCTGGCGTTGGGGACTCTATAAAGGCTACTGTGCCCTTAAATGCCGATGTGTATGAGTCCCCGGCAAACAATGCTGTTCCATCTGCAGGAAGATTCAGGGCTGATATAAGTGATCTCATGACGCAAGTAGTGCAATTCTTGAAGAAAAATGGTGCCCCATTCACTGTAAATATCTACCCCTTTTTAAGTCTTTATGGGAACGACAACTTTCCTTTTGACTATGCTTTCTTCGATGGGGCTGCTAAACCCGTAAATGACAACGGGATTCAGTACGCCAATGTGTTCGATGCTAACTTTGATACCTTGGTTTCTGCATTGAAAGCAGCAGGATGTGGAGACATGAACATTTTGGTGGGAGAAGTAGGGTGGCCCACAGATGGGGACAATAATGCCAATGTAAATAATGCTTTAAGATTTTACAAAGGCCTTCTTCCAAGGTTAGCAGCAAACACAGGCACACCGTTACGCACAGGATACATCGAAGTTTATCTGTTTGGACTAATGGATGAGGATGCAAAGAGCATTGCTCCCGGGAACTTCGAGCGTCACTGGGGAATATTCAGGTACGATGGGCAGCCCAAGTTTCCTATGGATCTTTCTGGTCAGAATCCTAACAAATTTCTCGTGGGATCGCAAAATGTGAAGTATCTTCCTTCACAGTGGTGCATGTTTAACCCAGATGCCAAGGATCTCAGCAAACTTGCAGATAACATAAACTATGCTTGCTCCTTCGGAGACTGCACGGCACTTGGATATGGGTCTTCTTGCAACAACCTGGATGCTAATGGGAATGCCTCGTATGCATTTAATATGTATTATCAGGCTCAAAATCAGAAAGACTTGGCCTGCAACTTTCAAGGTTTGGCCAAGCTTACCACACAGAATCTTTCTACATCCACTTGTAATTTTATCATTCAGATTTCATCATCCTCTTCATTGAGGTCCTCATTGGTAGGTTCCCTATTTATTATAGTATTGCTGATACTATTATTATAGATTTGTCTTGTACATGGATCAGAGGAGGGCTGCTATTTTTTATTCATTTATATTTTGCGTCAATTCTTGTACTTAGGATATAGATTTTATGATATTTATATTTAGTTGGTAGATTCAATTTAATAATACTTCAGTTCAGCTGATTCGGTGATCAATCAAGGATTTTGATGCTCTTTTATACTTTTGATGTAATTGATTGTCGGCACTTGCATGGGATATGACTCATCGTTTTGGTGAGGGTTAAAAAGTTGAGTTAGTTGGAAGCAACCTTTCTTGATTACAAATACGTTGGATGAAAAGATTAAAAAATAAAAATGACAGCTTTTTATTATTGGTGGCGATATTAGATGAATTCTTGAATCAACGTCTCCCCGAAAAAGGAAAAAGATTGATTGAACATGGGCATCCAATGCTTATAAAATGCAATCAATGGACCCACAGGTTCAAAAACTGATGAAGATGCCGTTATATTTGAACTGGACTCACTCTGTTCACACTTCACATGAACAAACAGTAAATTCTCCTCTCTCTGTAATTGCCCAAGTCAAAAATTCTGCAGTCCCCTGTGTCCCTCATCTCCATGTGGTAAGATGGTGGGGAGCCTTTAATTGTGAGGAGGCAGACAGAGAAATTTGAAGGTCATATGATGCAAAGGTCGCTTTCCAATCTCAATTATGCACTCTTCCCTAACCCTCCAACCACTACCAACTCAACACTCGCACTTGGCTGAGGTATTTTCTGATCTGACCCACAATATTACTACCATAACATTATTACTCATTCCACCTCCTCATTATTATTCTTATTATGCTTATATTCGTTTCCATGTGCACTTGATGATAAAGTTTGCAACTTTTGTACCTCTCGGATCACCCAGCCTAATAATCAGTGATTCCACTTTTGACTGAGGCTCGGTTTTTATTCAAAATTCGAGATTAGTGGGGGGGAATTTGATGGCTTATTTGCTTTAACCTTATTGATAGTATCATCAATCATTTCACAGTGGGTGGATATCGTTTGTTATTATGTTAAATGACACAAATTTCCAAAAAGTCTGGTGTTGCTCAACTCACATGTAGAGTCACGTGCAAGGTGCATGATGCGTGTGAACAATGTCGGTCTATAATGAATAAAGTAGTGCTACTTGCATTCTTTAAAAAATGTCGTGAACTATGTCTTCGTTTCCTGATTTTATCGACTTTGATACAGATCATCTAGAAGAAATATCAAATGAGACAAAACCTGCACGCAATGATCTTCCAAAAAGATTAAAGAATAAAAAATAAAAAAAAGCTAATCACCTCTCTGCTTTCAACATTCTGATTTCACAGAGAACTCTGACCCTCCAACTATGTTCACTTCTAACCTTTATGAAAGAAGTGTGAGGAAGAAGCACTTCTTGATGCAGAAGCTTCAAACTCCGTTGAGCTAACATAACTAATTTCAAAAGCAATGACATATTTAAAACCTGGTGTACCAAATTTTTTGCCTGTTATAATGGAGTGGTACCGTATGACGTAGAGTAAATTAGAATCGGTTCCTGGGAGATTCTTAATTAAATCACGTACGGTACGACAGTGTATGCAAGAAATTTTTGTCTATGTGGTGCAATATTTTATGGGTTTTTACCACTTTGAGCGTCGCAACCAAAATATTCTCAGTAAAAAGCCATAAACTGGATTCCTTGTTCATGTTTCTTTGCTGGCAGAGATAACCATTCTTTTATTCCCTCTTGTGATAAAATTCCCTTGTACCTAAAAAACTTTAACAGTGAGAACACTACGTACCCTCCAAAATATTATTATTGTTGGGGACATACAATTACAATTCCAAAGAGAAGTCCAAATTCTGAGAGGATAAATGAAAGCTTACAGCTCACAAGGTTCCTCAGTAAGACCCTCCAAGATGTCGTTATTGTTGAAAGCGAAAGCTAAGATAAGATCCTTCTTAGTTTCGTCAATCTGCCCCTCGGTGTCTCCCAAGCCATTATAATCGTCACTCAACTTTTTGATGTCTGGGTTTGATTACCTTTGCACATGCACCGAAGTTGTTACTGTCCCATCAAAATCAACTCTATGTTGAAAACGGTTTAACAGTTTCCAATCCTTGGATTAGGAAACTCTTTCTTTGTGTTGTGTGGTGTCCTCCTGATTACCTTGGAATTATTATAGGGATGAATTGGACTACCTTCCTGTTACACCAATGAAAGAGAAAAAAAGAGGGTTGTTGAACCAATAAGATTGTGATCTGGTAATCTTCTACTTTACTATCTGGTTCTAGTTTTGAGACACTGATACAAAAGAAAATTCAGATAGGGTTGTACAATGGTCAGTAACGCAAGAACAAAGAATCTCTTATTCAAAAAGGGGGTAAAAACTGTTCCCCCTGTACCCATTTATAATAGAGAATCAAATCAAAGGGCAGTGAGGAAAATACTAAATAAGATTGATGAACTCTATGTTTTTCTTCTTTTCCCTTTTTATTTTCAGAGTCCACTCTGTAAGGAGAAGTCTTGAAATTTTAAAGTCATGAGTAAGGGCAAATTGTAATGGATATGCATGTATCTTATTTTTCTCCGGGAGTGCCGTGACATTGCCAACTGTCAAATGTAAAACATAAATGGCACTCCACAATCCACATGCTTACAATGACAGCATATGATAATAGATGCCAAGTGAGTCAAAACTCATGTTAATATATCATATATAAAACAATCTAGGGTGAAAAAAGCAGAGGAAAATGGGAAAGAACGGTAAAGTCAGAGGGCAACGTCAGAGCTTTCACTCTTGACAACGACGGATATGGTGTTAGTCTGTTAGTGGCTCTATGCTTGTCTTAAGATTCGTGGTTTTAATGCTCAAAAACAGGAAAATACCTAAAACCTAATAATAAATGAGAGAGGCAAAACCAGAGGTCCATCTCAACTCAAACATTCTTGTTTAGGGAATAAGAATAAATACTGATTAGAGTGAATATCACATATCTCAGAAAAGGATGAAATCAAATTAGATAATATTCCAATAAGCCATATAGATAAAGATATAGATATATATGCCTGTTTCCTAAATTCTGAAGTTTGATTTACATGAAAAACATATCATCATCATCATAACAACAATAATAATGACTAGTGCTCACTAGGAATAGAAGACAGAACGGCCATTCTCATCTCCATGACCTTTTTGTGGGAATTCGAGTGCAAGTAGCTTACAAAAGTAGGACTCTTGGCTGGCCTATATTCTGGCAGTAATCTGCCAGACTTGTACCTCACTCCACATGCATTGCATAGTGTTTTTGGACCCAATGGCCCTGCCCTCCATTGTGGGGTCCTCTGTGCAAGGCAATGGCTGCACCTTCTAGGCATTGGATTCTGCCCATTGCTACTTTCTTCACACTCTGAGACTAAGCTTCCCAAATTCTCCTTCTTCCTCTCAATCCCCTTCTCTCCCACCTCCTCGTGTTCTGCTTCTCCATCATTTTCCTTATCTTCATCTTCCCGTTTGGGGACTATGAGTTCACTGTCAGCTAACCAGTAGGTTTGTTTGAGAAGAGGAGGGTCTGAAGCTAAGGCTTCGTTTTGTGGGTTCAAATGGTGCGACCAGATGCTTCGTGGGTCTTTGGTTCTAGGGGCTGATAGTCTTTTCCTTTTGCTTCTTGCCTTTCCTGGCACCACAAAATTTGGCAGAGGAGACTGCTTTTGCTGGTTCTTCTGAAGTTGTCGTGAGGGTTTGGAGTCTGTGCTTGAAGCTTGAACATCAGTTGGTGCCAGAAGGCAACTTGCTGGGCTGGAAAAGCAGTCTTCCACAAAAACTGACAGCCATTCTAAGTCAACATCAACTTCCTGCATAAATAAATAAAACTCACATAGTAAGAAGTAAAAACCTTAGTCCTAAACGCAGAAAAACACACTGACAACCAAAGGAAACACAGCACAGTGGGTAAAATGTTAAAAGACTCAAACTTGGGAAAGAAGCCCTTTTGATTTTTGAAACGAATTAAACTAAAAGCAGAAAAGGGGAAGCCCAGCAAGAAAACCCAGAGAATGGAACTGGGAAAGAACTAGCAGAGCAAGGAATTTCAGAGCTAAAAAAGCCAACATTAGACAGGAAACTTTAGAGAAAGGGGAAAACTGACCGTGTTGTGAGAAGAGAAGAGGTCGTCGAGGGTGGTTGAGAAGGTGGAAAGCTTTGCACAGGAAGGAGAGAGGACCTGCTCTTGTTCGCACTCGCCGGAGACTGAAAGATTCCGGCAGACGTCCATGTCCGGCGAGTTTGAAATGTGTTTCTGAAGTCTGAACCCACAAAGGGAAGGGGAAGAGGGAGAAAAGCAAGTTTAAAGATTTGGAGTCGCAATTGTGTATCAGCGGGAGCTTTATGGTGCTGGGTTTTTGTCGGCAGATATAAAAGCGAAAAGAAAAGAAATCAAATTTAATCGATGTGTCAGAAATCTAACATCCCATCTCATGCAGACTACTCATTATTCATTTAGCGGACTTGTTCTTATTTTAATTTGGACCGTTGATTATCTAATCGATGGTTCAGAATTTTTAAAAAAATGAAAACCATAAGAGCAAATTAACTAATCCTAGATGTTATTTGTATATTAACTTTCCTGCTCTGCTCTTCTATCGGTTTATTTCTTTCTTGGACATATAAATAATTAAATATAGAGATAAATTAGTTATTTTTTAAATAACAAGATCGTATAATAGTTTCTCTTGCAAGGTGCAAATAATTTATCCAGAACGTAATAAATAATTGACTCATATATTCTTTGTCGATAGAAAAGGAAATTACAACTTGTAAGTTGGTACAAAACAGCAGAAAAGTACTTAATGGTGCCGCTTCAAAATGTTTACTTTTGGGGAACTGTTACATATATATATATATATATATATATATATATATATATATATATATATATATATATATATATTTGGAGAATATGACCATTTGTAAAGATTTAATTAAATTACACCTATTTTTTTAAAAACCTGGCTCTATAAATATTTTAATTACAAACTTTTTTCTCTTAATTTATTATTATTTTTCTATACAATGAGCTAAATTACTGTTAAGTTTTAATATGAGATTATGATTTTATTTGTAGCATAGTAATAAATATTATCAAATAAATTTATTTTGAAAAATACACATATATTGTAGAAAATGATTTTATTGACAAAATAAATTAAAGAGGAACCAATTATAATTTTAAAATAGAAAATAGTAACTATAATTTAATCAAATTTAAAAAGAAGATAATGCAACTTGCACGAATTTTAATAAAAAGATGCATTGGAAGTCTGTGAACCTGAACAGTAACACAGACTGATTGTAGCAGTGTTAATGCGGGTTCAGTTTTAGATACAAATATTTAGCATTCAAAATCTTTGAAAATAATTTTATTTCAAAAGAAAAATTTATTGTATATGATTGTTCATGTAATATGAGTAGGTAAGTCAGACAAATTAGTTTCTAATATGACTGAGATATGTTACTAACTATGCTGCCTAACACAGTATATCATTGCGATTACGTGACATGGAAATGTACTTACTTTATTCCAAAATAGAAACCCCTCCTCTTAATGGTTCTCTAGCATTTACTACAAATTATTAATAATATCCATAAAATCTTTACACAAATATAAATTGATTCTCTTCTCATTTATGATTTGGATTACTACACTTCATCCACCACTCCAGATAAAATAATAATAATAATAATAATAATAATAATAATAATAATAATAATTATTATTATTATTATTATTATTATTATTATTATTATAAATTTAGATTATGAGTGGAGGAAGAGGAATGTCCTATTTTACAAGAGAAGATCCAATGTCTTTAACATAAAAAGAAAAAAAAAGATGTTATTTAAAAGAAATCACAGAAATTGATCAAAGACATGCAAGAGGTAGTTTTACTTTTGTTTTCCCTATTTGAATGGGTAAAAGGTCTATTTCTCTTTGACTAATTTTTTTTAAATTAGTGTTCGTTTGGTTACGCGTTGGCTACTCACGTTCAACATTTATCATGTCCAAAATATGTTGTCTTGTAAATTTAACTTGTTTGATTACGCATTGCGTCGACAGAAATCAAGTTTCAATTTTCTAACTGTAATTTACTAATTTATGCTAACGTAAGTCTAGTAAAACTTCTTTGACAATATAAACCATGTTCGTCTTCCACGTGATCTTCCCGTTGCATTTTAAAATTGTGAATTGCATTATATACCCTAGTTTCATAAAAACTTGTTTAATGTTTTTCAGGTATGTTTTAAACCTACTTTAACGGAAGTGTGTAAGAAATTAAACGTGATATGGGGAAAATAAACTGGTTCTTAATTTCTCACCAGAAATTGAATTCATTTAAACATAATAAATTCAGTAGAAGCACCCCGGGTTATGATATGGATTTGTGAATATTTGAGAAAAAGAGATTATTAAAACAAAGGGTAAATCCACCAACAATATGTGCATGATGAAGGTGTTGGTGGGTCAATGTGGTTGGATGAGTATTAAATTGAAAATGAATGAATGATATTGAAAGAGTGTGTGAGATGCGAACAGAGCCACCTGTTCATGAATTATGGCACTTCTCTGTATTCATTTGTCCTCACTCCCATGGCTCTGAGCAGACCCAAATGGGCCGCCCTTTGGTCCCTTCTCCCACTTCTCACTTCTCATCCATGTAATCACCCATGTTATGTTATGTTATGGAGTCTACATCAAATCCTCCAATCTCTATCAACTATCAACAATAATAACCTATCCTGTTTCCTTCTTCTGTGATAAACACCAAGCATCACAACCCCACCTCACAAATCCTCACACCTTCAAGGATTATTACCCCTATCAACTACGATTTGAGTTGAACAAGTAGCCACCAGGGTAACCACCCAATTGCTTGAAAACGATGCATGGGCACCTCACGCACAGCTTCTTTGTAAGTAACCACTCATATTTCTTCAATCTCCAGTCATTGTTATGCTGTAGAAGTTTGATCAATTGTACTTCCGACTTGGGATCTGTTCTCTCTCTATCTTATGGCTTAGAGAAGCCCTCGGGTCATGAGGCAGAGGAAGACATTTGCAGTGAGCGTACTGTTTCATTGTTCAAGTGGGAGTGGCACTGATTGAGGCCTAACGGCTCAGACTCATAACTAGATGATCAAATTGAGGAGGAACAACCCATTACTGTATACAGGGATGGATGGGTATTAAAAACACAGTTAGAATGAAACAGGAAGAGAGAGGTGGGGTCCACAAGGGACCTATTGGAGTTAACCCAATCCCTGCATCCCTAAATATGGAGACTGGAAGCAATAATTTGAATAGATATGAAGTGTGAGGGCATGACCAGTGATTCAATATAAGCATATGCCATGGATAACATTAATGTGGTCAAGCAAACAGGCCCTACCCCTATTCCTACTACACATACAGGAATGGAGGGGTGGATTCGATTTTACCCATGAATCCATAAGCACCTCCATCCATGCTGGTCAATAGTCATTACCATTTTCCCATGCTGGATGAGCAACTCAACCATTGATGCTACCCCAAGAAAATTGCTACTTGCTGCTTACACAATTTCATGGCCATAGCCCATAGCCCATAGCCCATAGCCCCTCCTGCCTACCACTGTTTTTCTACCAGCACGTGAATGTATACGACTTCGAGTAATTCAATTGAAACTAACATGATATCAGAACATCAGAACTAATGCCTAAAAATCCAAGATCCTTTTATTAAGCATTTCTTGCGTGTCCGCATCATTTTACATTTCTACAATGCTAACATTCTGTCTGATTATTAGCATGATTAATATAACCTGAAATACAAATAAAATATTACGTATAATCAGTTAGGTGTCATGATTTCGTGTCAGCATTCACATGCATCAGAGTTTGACAAAACTACGTCTGTTTTGACGAAAAGAAAAAGGACCATTTAATTATGCTGAAAATATTGGGTAAGTAGCATTAGTGTTTCGAGACTAGCACGGAACATATGTCATATGTCATATTGAGTGGCCGTTTGGTATATCGAAAAAAGTAAAAATAGAAAGAAAATAAAAAAATAAAAAGAAAAAGAGAATGGAAGAAAGAAAAGAGAATTGGAAAAAAAAAAGTTTGGTATGAAATAGAAAATAAAGTAGGAATAGAATATTTTGTGTGTTTGGTATGTATTTTTAAAAAAAAAAAAGAAAAAATTAAAACAAAATAACTAAATTATCCCTATGAGAATTCGTGATAACTGCACATGTCCTGCCAGCCGGTCGATCGGCCTGCTGCCAGGCAGTCGACCGCCTGCTGCAAGCCGATCGATCAGCCTGCTGCCAAGAGGTCGACTTCGTACAGGTCAACCGGCGGGCATTCCTATTGTAGGTGTGAATAAGTTCTAGAATAACATAAAGGCAGAGACTCTTTCTTAAATTCAAAATCCTCTTTAGTCATCTTAAATGTTCATTCCCCATCAAAACCTGATAATTTTTAGAACCGCAATTCAATTTTTGCCCTAAATCACATATCTGGTCATACATATGCCTAATACCCATGATAGATTTTGCTTACCCTAATGGCTACCACAAAAGGAAGCTCAAATAAGTCAAGAAAAAATGAAATACTGCAACCAAAGATTATCAATTTAACCAGTACATTAACATTGCAAGATATATATATATATATAGAGAGAGAGAGAGAGAGAGAGAACTTGAGGAATACTGAAACTCGAGTATGCAAACTACTGTTGTCGTGAGTGACACTGACGGCGAGATGGCAAATGAGGAAGAGGAAGGGCAAATTTGACATTTTCTCTCTTTTTTCCTTTCCATGACCGGTTTTTCATTGGGAAAGCTATGGAAAGGAGAATCATGAAAAAGAGGGAAGAGAGTTCCATGTTCTATCTCTTGCATCTACAGTACACCTTACCAAACGTACGAAAAAATTAACAGTAATGGAAGTAAGTTTTCCTTTCCAGCGTTTTTCCCCCTATCAAACACCCCCTTGGTGTTGGTCGTCCAAGACTTGCATTATTAACTGGTATACCGTATATTGTATACGGCTGCAATATATCTGAATGTATCAAAAGATCACAAAGGTGGCACTGATATTTTTCGTATGAAACGTCAGTATTAACATGTGCGGAACAAAGCCCCACACCCACACTTGCAGACAAGCAAATGCAATCTCCATAGACTAGACTCTAGAGCTCAACTCCCACCCGGAGAGGATAGACTTTTATAATATAAAGTCTGTACACCATTTTAAGTAAGACCACATACATACATAGCCATGTTCAACAGTAGGGAGTTAACCACTATACATATATTTTACAAGATTCCTAATATTAAAGAGCAGAGTTTGTAATGGATTTTTGTTTCCTTTTTAAATTTATGTTAATATGAACTTATAACTGATGGAAGTTTTCTTTTATTCATTTAATTTATGGTGAGGAGGGACAGATTTAGAATATATAAATGAATATCTGACAAACGAGAATGCCACCGATGATAGATTCATGGGTCGAAAGAAGAGCTTAGATACTGACGCCATTCTTCCGGGGTTCCCTTTCTTATTGTAAGCATTCTCAGCGCTGCACTTGTTAAGGGTATGGCAAGTATGTCATAGTCCTTTGGGGCCTGACCATCAAGAGTAACATTCTTCTTAATAATGGTGGAAATGGAAAAAGTTAAAACTCAAAACCCATTAATATCTTGGAACAGGTTGTGTTTCAGTTAAAACATCTTCATGCAAATGACAGAATGGGGTTTCAATACATTCATGACTAGCACAGGACATGCACATCATGGTCCAACATTAAGGAACACAGAACAGATAAGCATGGTGATTGTTGTTTGTAGCCAGATTTGCAGTGACATCCTAAGTATGCAAGACCGGTCTTAATGATACAAAAGATGCAAGTTAAATTGTAGTTAGTAAAGAAAGCACAACCTTTGGGGTCTTAATCAGCTTCATTTTTGCTTCCTCTATAGTCTTTTGACCTTTCTTCGAGTTGCATTTAAAACAAGCAGTAACCTGTCATCAGCAAATATTGTATAAGGAGTTTGATACAAGCAGATGGACTAGGGACCAAGGCTAATAAATCTCCTACCTTCCTCTCCTTCATTCGATAAACTAAGTTTCCACTTGCCTTCTCTTGAAACTAATGCTTCATGGTAGTAAAGGGGAGGAGATCCCCTCCAGCGCGCATGAGGGACAAGAGGAGATGGGAACTGTTGGATTTTCCAGTGGTTCCATTTTTGCTTTTTGTTTTTTAAAAAAATTAAAATTATCATTATATATATATTTTTGTGCTTACAATCATTATTAGACCAATTAATACTTGAAAAAAAAATTTCAAGTAAAGTTTTGTAAAAAGAAGATAAATGAGAACTAATAGATCAAACTGATCCAACGGTGTTCCAGCCCCTCCTGCATGCAGGACCCTTCAAGGCGCAAGAGGGGATCTCCTCCGGTGGTAAAGAGGATTGAAGTGTATAATAAGCATATACTAAATTTGAAATTCTAAAGTGATTTCCCATTTCACGCTCCCTTTTGCAGACAATAAGTTACATTCAATCACGCTAACAGAAACTTTCTATTTGTACAAGCAGTGTTAAGTCTCAATTAGGCTTTTTAATCCTGAAATCAAATATAATTAATCCCAGGTAAAGGCCGTTTCCGAACCAGTATTTCTTTTCTGTCATGCCAAGCACATCAGGGTTTCAGTCACATATTAACCCCAGCCATTTCCGTCTTATAGGTTTACCTACCAAGATAGACGAAACAACATTCCTTAAAGCACTCGTGTTAGTGGTTGTGGTATCATCGTACTCTTAATCTTCTATCTATCTGACATTATCTTTAAGCTTCTCTCAGTATATAACTATTTTTCAGCCTACTGTTACAGACAAATTAATCAATGCCATTGACAAAAACTCTCAACTCCTGATTTTCCTTGAAAAGTATGAAGAAATAAGATTAGACTTGAGTACCATATATTTATATTAGTATATATTTAATGTTATAATGTGCATTCTCTTACTAGATTTTCCCATTTCCATTCTCCACCCAGTGCATTAGGCACTACATGGTCAATGGTCAAATTATCACGTGAAGAGCAATACCTGTTGAGAAGGGAATATAATGTCAGTTTAAGGCTTGATATCTTAACAAATCTAATCACTAAAAAAGACTAGCTCACGGCTCAACAGTGCCCTTGCATCACTCTAACTCTATGTTAAGTTAATCAAGAAAGTGTTCAAAAGTCAAAACATAAAGCTTACTGGCAGGTGTAATTGTCCCGAAATAGGATGTTTTTCCGGCTAAGATTGCTCTTCACTATCCTTCTTTTAACAACTTGAAGTAAATATGGGACCTGTACCAAAGTAAGAATATGTTCAGCACATCTGGATTGGAGCAGGCCAAAAGCAAGTAAATCTTTAGAAAAAATGATCAAATTTATGGGTGCATGTGACGTAAGAACCAAGCCAATGGCACACTACTAGAACTGTACCCAAGAGTCACAAAATTAAGAGTATATTAACGATTTAGTCCCCGAAAGGTTAAACTCCTCTTTATTTGATCTCCAAAGATAAAGCTTTTCAATGTAGTCTCTGAAGAATTATTTTCCTCTCAATTTGGTCCTCCAAAGGTAAAGCCTCTTAATTTAGCCTCTCAAACATATTTTTTTTCCAATCAAAATAGTCCTTTTGTTAGGCAAGAACAATATCTGCTGTGGCTGCTAACTAATGATATGTATTTGCCAATATGCCTTCATTCCCTGAAACAATGCCGTTTTTGTATCAGAAAGCCCACAAATGCATTTTAGAGGGATCATTTTGATCGAAGGGAAATATTTGGCAGGACTAAATTGTAATATTTTATCAGTTTATCTTTAGATGACTAAATTGAGAGATTTTAACTTTACACGACTAAATTAAGAAAAGAGTGAACTTTGAGAAACTAAAGCAATAATTTACTCAAAAAAATAATCATAATCATATGGAATACATAGCGCATACCCTTAAGACAGCTGGTATGTAGAAAGATCCACCAGGAGAGCTCACAGTTTGATCATAATACTCCAGAACGTCAGCCTGGATGAGCAAGGGTTAAAATATAATTTTAAATAAGAATCGATTGAGAGTCCGTTTAGAAACAGAATAAATAAAAAAATAAAAAGTGTAGTTGTAAGTGGGTATATATCTGTGCCTGTGTATGCACTGAGCACCGTAGCCTGGAAAACAAACAGGTTTAGATTGCACACATTATTCAACTACAAATCAAAGTGAAACTGTGCCAGAAATATGTTCCACTTTCAAAAGGAACAACAAATGCAATAAGAATTAGAAAATAGCGAACACCAACACTAAACAATACACTAACGCAACTGATTCCCATGTCAGAGGTTAGTCTCTAGAAATATTTAACTTAGGTTTAACTATACACAAGAAACTGAATTATGAAAATTAATTACATATATTAATATAACGAACATAAAGAAAAATTAGAAGGTTGAGGTGAAAGTTCTGACCTTTTCCATAAACTCCAGACATATAGCACGTTTCCAGCCTACAACGTTGACTGGCCTGGAGCAGGACGACAGCAGTCAGAACCATAAGCAAACAACTGAGCAGGTCTGTTGATATTGGTGACTATAAGAGAGAAAATCAGATGTTACAACTTACAAACTTTACATTATCCATATGCATTGAACATGGAGGATATAAAGTTAAAAAGCATATCATGACATATATATATATATATATATATCCGTAGAAAAAGTTGGAAGAAATTACCACTCAGATCGTATTAAAACCATGCATCAATGACCAACTAATGAAAAATTTGGTTCATACAATTATGTTATCATGATTATTTAATCACAATCCAGAAATAAACAGAAAGATATCTGACGCCTGTAGAACCGATCACACCACAATTGATGCAAGGTGCTACTGGTCCAACTTCATTTATAGGGAAATTCCTTCACATAGACAACAAAAAAATATGCCATAAAAAGTTCTCAGGACAGATTATTCAATAGTCAATAATATTTGTACAGATTAGGTAACAATGAAGAACCAGAAATTGTACATCAATAATCACATACACAAGCTTTAT
This sequence comes from Biancaea sappan, assembly GCA_037074585.1. Lineage (NCBI taxonomy): Eukaryota > Viridiplantae > Streptophyta > Magnoliopsida > Fabales > Fabaceae > Biancaea > Biancaea sappan. The sequence goes on from CM073496.1 coordinate 61,096,651, forward strand.
TGCAGTATTCAAGTCATGATACTGAACAGAACTAGTACTTCATTAATGTAAGTTCAAATATATCTTCTTCTTCATCACCATCTAATGAACACATAAAGCTTTCAACACATTCTCTTAGCTATACAATCTAACTCTGATCGCCTCTCATGTTCTTTCTACGGGACTATCCCCTAAACTAAAGGAAGTAGTAGCATCACTCCAAACAACAAGGCATCACAAATAGCGTCATATTCGTAGAATAAGTGATATAAAGTAAAGGTTCAGAATCAATAAGCCATAGCATAATATTACAAAAATCATCTGATCCCTGAACACACGAAGTCATGAACTAGAGAACCCAAATGAATTCCTGAAATTCAAATTATAAAACTGATTATGCAAGAAGAAAGTTCAGAATCCTAAACTATCAATTTGCAGAACAGTAGACATGAAAGATAATAATGAGAGGGAAAAAAAAAAAGTGACCTGTACGACACATCCAAGACCAGGCCTCTGAAACAAGACAAGTTATCATTCTGAAACTCATCATCATCAGAATCATCTTCATCAAAGACACTCTCGGAGGGGCGTGCCTCCGCATTGCAACGGTTCGATTTTCTAGTCAGAGACGACGAATAGTAAATTCTATCAGACGAACCCATATACCTTAGCCTTCGCTTGTGGGTTTGAATTGATCTGAACTTACAATGAAATAGGTCCTTCTGCTCCAAACCAGACGACACTACCTCGCCATTAAAGAGCAGCTTTAAGCTACCCTGTGTCGCGAATTGTGCCATCCCCTTTACTTTCCTTCTCCTCGCAAGCAGCAAGCTTTGACCTTTCTACGGAGAGATATTTCTATTGCTCAATCAGAAGTGTCATTATGGACCGAAGAGAAGCTTCAGAAGCAAAGGCAACGTCGTCATCGTGGAGGCAAAACAATTTTGGAAATTGCATTTCTTATTGGAGAAAAAACCGTTACCACATATCCTCCTCAACATCTATACACTATTCCGCGACTCCTTTCGGAATGTCTGGTTCGCTTACTTCAAATTGACTATTATGCCCTTGAAGTTCATATAGAAATAAGGAATTTCATAAAAAAGTTTCTCCTAAACTTTTAGAGACTAATTTTTTAACGGAATGACATTTATTTTTAGAGCCTAATCAATTAAATATATATATATATATATATATACTCCAGATACCAATTTATATACTTATTCTACATGTAATCAAACAATGTTAAATTAATATTTTTACACAATCAAATGTGACTGTTGAAGTAAAGCACGTTAAAAAAAATAAATAAATAAATAAAATTACAAATCGACTTATTTTATTATTCTAAGACCAATCTCTTAGCTTTCGTATTGTTGTTAATTGAGACAAATCTCAGCAAATTTTGCTTGAAATGACCTCTGAAGGGTTAATAGTGGTTGGCTAAGTAATGATAGATAGAACATTAAGCAATATTTATTCGCGAAGTTAAGTATCACTTGATTTGAAATTGTGAAAATAATTACTCTCATAATTTTATTTTTAAAAAACTTTTGAAATGTATTTTTAGACCAGAAAAAAAAAGGGCATTGACCACACACAATTGAATTTAGATTTTTTATTTGACCAAATAGAGTTATTCAATTAATTTTGATAACTAGAATTCATGTGAATCCCATCTTATGAAAACTTGATCGGATGATTTAGACAACTTGCTTTACCGAATAAGAGATCCACTGGCCACACAACTTTGCACTTGAAACATATTATAGCACCATACAAATATTATATGTAACAATATTTTGAAAATAATAAAGAAATTGATCAAGAATTTCCTCCAAATGGTCACAATATGATGATATAAGAGAATTAATTCTCCCCCACCGACCACACCTACAGATACCAAACTTGGTTTAAGCCTACACTAGGATTAATCATGAGTCCTTCAAGTTTTCTTTGAAATCCAGTATGCATATCCACATCAAAGCCAAAGCAAGCCTCCTATGATCTCATATCTGCCAATATGATAACAATGAGCATTACACTTTGAAGGAAGTTCTATCTCGAAGAGAAGCAACCCGTAAAAGAGTGCTAGCGTTGTACCTTTTTAAGAAACTTAAATCCTGTAAGGACAGGATACATGTTCTCAAATGCTTCATATATCTCACTTCTCGCCTAATTATAACATGTCAAATCATGAAACGCAATTAGTTTTGTAGCAAAGTAAGTTTATAACAAAGGAAACATAGAGATTAAGAAGCCCAATGAAGCTACCTTAGCTCCTGTGATCACAATTTTTCCAGAGATAAATATGAGCATTACAATCTTTGGCTGCTTCATGCGATATACTAGGCCAGGAAAGAGTTCTGGTTCATACTATATCTCAAATACTATTTGAAATTAGATTCAAGTTTTAATGTAATGATATTACATAAATGCAGTGAAACACATGCTTATATATGACTTACACTTGAGAAGGCAGCATGTGAGCATGCAAGACCTTCAACTTTGATGGAGAACTTAACATCACAAGAGGCAACCATATTCTGAATTTTGAAATCCTGCCACTCACAATTTCAGGTTTAATCATATTTGTTACTGTAGTTTGCCATTATCATTTTGTGTTTATTCTTGTTTCACAAACAGAGTAAACAAGTACGTACCTTAAACTTGACTTGAAACCCAAGTTTTTGAATAATTCGAGCAAACTGAGAACCATAAAATCATGTTAGTTTGGCATAATACAACCTAGTTAATTAAAAGTAGAACAACTGCGTCTCAATCTATAAAACTATGATTTTGATATAGACAGTAAAATAGTTGCCTTTCTCGAAGCAAGTTTTGATTGCGCTTCACTTTTGGCACCTGTGCAGACCTGGACGGGGCATAAATATAGAAACCTTAGCAAGAAATATATGGAAGAAACACACCTAATAATATAACCATTATGTTGATTGTCTTGAATTATTTGATAATGGGATTATTACTCAACCCAAAATTTTGGAAGCACAACCCAATAGATAAAAAATTAGAAGTTTGTGGAACGAGTTGAGCAATGGTCGATAAACTTAAGCCCATAAGCAAACAACACTAAACTAATTGGGGTGCGTTGGACAAAGTCCCCCGCAATATGGAGCTAACTTTTGGTTTCCATTATGTATTGAAATAGTTTGCTTGAAGAGTAAGAATAATTTCTCTTTACCTATAAATTTATGTCATATTAATTGAATTACATAAATTCGTGTGAGTTTCTGCATTTTTTCATTTTGTCTATCTTACGTGTTTGATATATTTTGCTTGACAAATTAATTCAAACATTTATGAAGTAAAAGATTGCAAAGTTCAATATGTTGTTTCATAATGTTGATAACTTATTCAGTTCAAATGAACAAGATGAAATAAAATGCCTAACACGACGCAATTTAGAGAAAGATAAAAGGTGGAACTCACCACCTTCCCAGAGCCAAATATTAAAGCTGTAGTCTTGGGTTCCCGAATCCTCATAATAACTGCAGTAAAACGCTGTAATAACATTTTTATTAATTTAAGAATCAATAATATATACAAGGAAAATTAGATTACAGAATTGGGGGATACATACCCTGGGATTGAACTCAGCATTACGAGCTTGCTGAGCAATTTTCTTCAGGTTTAATTCACAATCCACGGTAAAAGTGGCCACCACATTCCTGGAAAATAGTCCCAGAATCAGAATTACAACATTTATCATTTAGCATATTAATCTTCAAGCAGTAATAGATGATCGATGAACAACGAAGTGAAACATGACTAAACATATATATACATACATACAAGACGCATCTATACAAGCTTCAACATATTTAACTGGTTCACGAAGCAAACAGTAAAACAAAAACATAGTATGGTTCGGTCTATACCAAACCTAAAAGATTACAGAAAAAAAGAGGACAAAGATCTGAGAACAGAGTGAAACATATCAAATTCCAGAATGAAGCAAAGGAAGAAGGTGACTCACTGAACAGTGGGGATAATTCCAGAATGATTGAAACCTATTGATAGTGAAAGGTTTTCTTCCCTAATTCCCAAGCCAATACTGCTTCCTGCTTCCGCCATTTTCAGACCAAAGTGTTCTCAGAACTTTTTCTCTCTGTCAGGGTGTGTGTGTTTATATGTTCTTTTTTATCCAGCTATATACAGACTAAACCATGCTTTAAACGCATTCCCAAAGATGGTTTATGAAATTTAATTTCATATTTATATCATCTCATCTGATTATAAGGAAATACATTTGCAGATAATTAAGAATGAATTTGAAATGAAACATCTGGTCCAGGCTTCGGACATGTATGGAAAGTAGAATCTTTCCATTGAAGATTGGCTTGGCTTTCACATGCTTCTTGAAGCAACACAGGACAGGACTCGAGAGTTACAGAAACGCATCAAGGGATGACATTTGGGACGAGTTCGGATTGACTGTCTGGCACCGTATGCCAACGTGAATAGGTCTGTAGGGGCTTCACTCTCGTGAGTGAGGCCCGCACTCATCGTGCGGCACACAGTTAGACATTTTGCCTGGTGTGACCCTTGGCATTTGGGACTCGAATTCGGGACCCTTAAAAAATACTCTCTTAAATGGGTTCGATTTTTGAAGGATATCTTAGTAATTTTACAGTATCTTCAGAATAATTTAGTATTTTTATAGTTAAAATTAAAAAAATTTTAATAAAAAAGAAAAACCTCATGACCTAATTCCCAAACCCCATTGTCTGAAATCTCTCTGATGCTCTCTCGGCTCTCCCTGATTTGTTCCCAAATCCCATTCTTTGAAACCTCTGATGCTCTCTCGGCTCTCCTCTCCCGAATTTGTTCCCAAATCCCATTCTCTCTGAAACCTCTCTGATGCTCCCTCGTCCTCCTGCCGTGTCGTGCCTGACTGCCTTCGTCTCTGCCCTTCATCCTGACTATTGTTCTTGGTTCCCTTGGAGCTCGTCCGTCCGTAGCCCTCCATTCTCGTCCGTCGCCGTCTGTTCGTGTTAGGTTATTGTTAGGCAATAAATCAAGGAGAAAGATTGAGAAGAACACACAAAGAAGTTACGTGGTTCGGTCAATGCGACCTAGGTCCACGAACAGAGAGAATATCTGTATTATTTTTTATAGAGGCTATACAGAGAGAAATTACATCAACCACCGACTTCTAATGAATTCTATTACACACGCATATATATATATATATAGAGGAAATAATAGGTTATGGGTCGTGAGTCGTGGGTCGGGTTACAAACCGGGTTACCCACAAAATTCAAGTCAAACCCAACAATTTTCCTTCTTGACTTGAATTCTCTCAAATCACCAGAACTAAGTACAAATTCATCTCTGTCATTCAAGCCCTGTAGGACTTCATGGAATGCGAACATTCACCAAGTCCAAGCTATGCTTGAACTTCTCTGAAGGTAGAGCCTTTGTCAACATATCTGCTGGATTATCTGCAGTGGCTATCTTCTCGATGGATAATTTCTTATCTTCTATCACATCTCGAATAAAATTCAATTTGATATCAATATACTTCGACCTCTCATGGTAGACTGGATTCTTGGCCAAACTTAATGCACTCTGACTATCACAATAAATGATAGGTCTCTGAATATTTAACTCTAGACTATCAATCAAACCATGTAACCACATACCTTCCTTAACTCCTTCTGCCAATGACATGTATTCTGCTTCAGTGGTAGACAAGGCAACTGTAGATTGAAGTGTTGCCTTCCAACTGACAGCACATCCATTTAGAGTCAAGACATAGCATGTTAAGGATCTCCTCCTCAAAAGATCTCCAGCATAATCTGAATCTGTATAACCAACCAAGCCACTATCGGATTTATCAGCACCATAAACCAAGTAAATATTACTCGTACCTTTCAGATACCGCATAATCCATTTAATTGCACTCCAGTGAGCTCTCCCAGGATTACTCATAAACCTGCTTACCACACTGACTGCATGAGCCAGATCAGGCCTAGTACACACCATTGCATACATCAAGCTTCCAACAGCATTACAGTAGGGCACTGAACTCATGTACCCTTTTTCCTCAGCTGTAGTAGGTATTGTACTAGCATCAAGTTTAAAATGTGCCGCCAACGGAGTACTAACTGGCTTAGAATTATTCATCTAGAAAGAATGCAACAATTTTTCTATGTATTTCTGCTGAGATACATACAATAAACCTGCACTTCTATCTCTCCAAATCTCCATGCCCAATATCTTTTTGGCTGCACCCAAATCCTTCATCTCAAACTCACTACTCAACAAGGCTTTCAAACTATCAATTTCAACCTTGTTCTTTGCAGCAATTAACATATCATCAACATATAGCAACAAATAAATATAAGAATCATCTGTAAGTTTCTTAGAGTAGACACAGTTATCAAACTGATTACGTAGGAAACCATGAGAAGTCATGAATGCATCAAATTTCTTGTATCACTGTCTAGGAGACTGCTTCAAACTATACAAGGACTTTTTCAGCAAACATACATGATCTTTCTTTCCAGAATCAAGAAATCCTTCTAGCTGTGACATATAGATCTGCTCCTCTAAATTTTCATGTAAGAAAGCAGTTTTCACATCCAGTTGTTCCAACTCCAAGTCAAAAACACTTACCATGGACAAAAGGACACGAATGGTTTTATGCTTCACAACTGGGGAGAAAACTTCATGATAATCAATTCCCTCCTTTTGTGAAAAACCCTTGGCCATGAGTCGTGCTTTGAACCTTGTTGGTTCAACTCCAGGAATACATATTTTCTTCTTGAAGACCAATTTGCATCCTACCGGTTTTACTCCCTTTGGTAACGGTACAAGATCCCATGTTTCATTCTTCTCAAGAGATTGCATCTCTTCATTCATTGCAACCAGCCACTCTGATGCTTCTCTACTCTCAACTGCTTCTTTATATGATCTCGGGTCATCAGAATCAATGTTTTCACCTACTGCCAAGGCATAAGCAACTGAATTAATATCAACTATATCAACACAATCTGCATACCTTATAGGTTTTCTGATTTCCCTTCTTTCCCTCCTTGTTGCTATAGATTGTGATTCTTTTTCTTCCCTGGGCTGCTGTACAGGGTCTATTATAACCCTTTTTTAAGTTTGAACTTCAATTTCCACCTTCTGGTTGGCACCTTGGTCATTATTACCTGCATGACTACCAAGCTCCTCTTTCTAACCAAACATAGCAGACTTATCAAAAGTTACATCTCTGCTAATAATAAATTTTGAAGTTCTATTCTTTTCAGTAGACCACAGTTTGTACCCTTTAACTCCATGTGCATACCCTAGAAATATGCATTTCATTGCCCTAGGCTCTAGTTTACCATCATTCACATGAGCATAAGCAGGACAACCAAATATACGTAGGCCAGAATAATCAGAAGGTTTACCGAACCATACCTCTTGAGGAGTCTTAAAATCAATTGCAGTAGATGGCGATCTATTCACCACATAACAAGCAGTGTTAACTGCTTCAGTCCAAAATTATTTTGGCAAGCCAACGTTTAATCGCATGCATCTCGCACGCTGCAACAGTGTTTGATTCATACGTTCTGCAACTCCATTTTGCTGTGGTGTATGACGTACAGTGCGATGCCTCACTATACCTTCTTTCTTGCAAAACTCATCAAATGGAGCATTACAGAACTCCAACCCATTATCAGTTCTGAGTGTTTTGACATGTTTTCCAGTCCGTTTCTCAACCATGGTCTTCCACTCTTTGAACTTTCCAAACACTTCATCTTTGGATCTCAGAAAATACACCCAAACCCTTCTAGAGTAGTCATCAATAAAAGTAACAAATTACTTGTATTTGCCCTGAGATTCAACTGGAGAAGGACCCCACAAGTCTGAGTGAACATATTGCAGAACATCCGTAGAAGTATGCTTCCCAGAACTGAACTTAACTCTGCGTTGTTTACCCATAACACAAACTTCACAGAATTTTAGCTTCTCAGTTTCTGCCCCTTCTAACAATCCTTTTTTACTTAGAATTGACAGCCCTTTCTCACTCATGTGTCCCAATCGGCAATGCCATAACTCTGTACAATCATCATCCTTCCCTAAAGATTTAGATACAGCGACTGTCCCCATCACAGAACTACCAATCAGAAAGTAAATGCCATGCTGCAATTTACCTTCATTATGACCAGAGTACTTTTGGAAATTCTCAACTGTCCATTCTCTCCAGAGTACTTGTACCCTTGTTTGTCTATAGTAGCAAAAGAAATTAAGTTCTTTCGTAGACCAGGAACATACCAAGCATCAAGTGTCCTGACTATTCTATCATACATCTGAATCTGCACAGAACTACTTCCCTTAACACTAAGTTGCTCATCATCACCCAATCTCACAACACCATTCCATTCCTTGAAAGAAGTAAACAGCTCACGTGAGAAAGTCATATGATAAGATGCACCTGTGTCCAAGACCCAAGTATTTACAGAACCAGAGGTACTGACTGTGAGAACATTATTGTCTTCTTCTTCGTCAGAACTATCTTGCACCACCGCAGCACTACCATTGGTATTCGATTCCTTCTCGTCATTTCTGTTCTTCCTCTGTGGACAGTTCTTCCTGATGTGCCCCTTCTGTTTACAGTGATAACATCTAGGTTCTCCTTTGTTCCTCTACTTAGACCATGACTTGCTTCTTTTTCCATCATCCCTTTTAATGTCTCTGCCTCTACCAACATACAAACCTGCTTCTGCACCATCCTCATTAGAACTAGAGACTCATCTCTTTAGCTCTTTCGACTGCAAAGCATCTTTGACATCATTAACAGAGATATTATCCCTACCATACAACATAGTGTCAACAAAGTTCTCATATGAATTTGGTAGAGAACACAAAAAAATGATAGCCTGATCTTCATCATCTATCTTAACCCCAACACCCTGTAAATCCAGGATAATCCGGTTAAAATTATCAAGATGATCTTTTACCTGCATATTTTCTGTCATCCGCAGGATATACAAACGCTGCTTCTGATATAACCGGTTTGTGAGAGACTTTTTCTGGTATTTATCATCCAATTTCTTCCACAAACCTGCAGCAGTCGACTCATCAACTACTTCTCCTCTTCCTTCAACTTGTTAGGCAGACTACTTTCTCCTTCTAATGCCACCGCACATCCCTGCTGAACAAGAAGTGTCCTTATTTTTACCTTCCACAAAGTGAAATCATTCGATCCATTGAACTTCTCAATATCGAATTTATGAGTCGACATCTTCTCAAATAACAACAGATAAATTACTAGCAAATTTCACAACCAGAAATTGAATTTCACAAAACTGTTTAGAATCTTACAAACTGACCAGAACTTCACTAACAGAGATCCAACACAGCAGTCCAACAAAATTCACAACAGTAAACTAGAAATCCAATCCAGCACAATCTAACACAATCCAGTAAATTCACACAGAAATTCAGAATTCTTTTCTGAATTAAATATAAACTCACCGGAACCTTGTCGACGAAACAATAACGATCGCAACAGAAACCTTGGTCCAAACAACAACTAAGACCAAACAGCAGCTTTGACCAAACAGCAGTTTTTTACCAAACAACAACTTTAACCAAACAGCAGCTTTGACCAAACAACAGCTTTGACCAAACAGTAACTTTGACCAAATAGTACCATTGACCATTGACCGTGCTACAGTACCGTTCTACTACAATGCACTGAGTCGCTACTACCGTTGACTGCTACAGTACTCTCGCCGTAGAAGATGATGAACAGTACTTCTGATGAAGATTCCGGTGATGAACAGTAACTCACAACTGTAAAAACTCATCAAAACAACTAAAAAACTATCTACAATGCACTAGAAATGCAATAAACGGTTTCTTTTTGCCCAAGAACAAGCGAATCAAGCTAGATCTGAAATTTGAAACTAGATCTGAAAATTTTCTTACCACCAAAAATTGGTCCCTGACGTTCTTCAACGTACCAAAGATACAAAAAACGGTCTCCTATGCTCCAAAACAACCAAATCAGGACAAGATCTGAAATTTTGGAGTCAAATCTGAAAATTTTCGGATGTGCTACAGTAACCGGCGAACCAAAAAATGAATCAAGGCTCTGATACCACTTGTTAGGTTATTGTTAGGTAATAAATCAAGGAGAAAGATTGAGAAGAACACACAAAGAAGTTACGTGGTTCGGTCAATGCGACCTACGTCCACGAACAGAGAGAATATCTGTATTATTTTTTATAGAGGCTATACAGAGAGAAATTACATCAACCACCGACTTCTAATGAATTCCATTACACACATATATATAAGGAAATAATGGGTTATGGGTCATGGGTCATGGGTCGGGTTACAAACCGGGTCACCCACAAAATTCAAGTCAAACCCAACAGTTCGAAGCCTTGCCGTCGCTGTCTCTGTTCGAGGCCTTCCCGTCTCTCAGCCTCTCAGGTAAGGTATCTTCTGGGATTTAGGAATACAAGACAGAAGGGAAGAGGAGAGAAGAAGGCTTGTTCGAGGTAAGGTATCTTCTGGGATTTAGGAAGCTAGGGTTTAGGTTTAACTCCTCTATCGGCAATAAATTTTTTATCGTATTCTCGAACTTGAATCTTTTATAAGTAGTTTGCTATTGTAATTACATTGAAGGAAGCGTTATTTTTGTGAAGTTCATAGTACCCGTAGGGACCTGCGGGAAGGCGGGAATCGGGATTGAAGGTTCAAAGTTTTCTCCGCCAGCTGTGTAAATGTTTTAAAACATTCTTAAGATTTAAAAAAAAAAAAGGGTATGTTTGGTATGCGTTCATTTTGATGGAAAGGGATTCTCATTTCCTTGCATTCTTTTATTTTTATATTTGGTATACATTAATTGTGATGAAAATGAATTCCATGTAGACTAAATTTAAAGGAATGAGATTACATTAGATATGTGATGTAATGGGATTCCATTACTTTGATTTCCACCAAATTATACTAAACATGCTCGAAGTTTCTTGAAATTCTAAGTACTTTTACAAAATTTCTTAAATCTTAAAAGTACTATAAAATAAAAGTCTTCATTTTTAATTTGTTGCCTTTAACTTCTCCAAAATTCCTGAAAATAATATGTCAATATAATCCAAAGAATTTATTTTTAATTTGTGCCTCACCTCAACTGCTCTATCGTCATCTCTAAATGCATGCTTGAATCCCATAGGTTTTTTTTTGCCCTTTTTCTCTTTTAGTGAAAAATATTTTCTCCAGTTAAAATGCCAATTAATATCCTTATTTATTTATCCCATATTTACCAATTAACACTAAATGACTAGATTTTGTTTATTGTTGGAATTAATTTAAACTACATGGAAGTATTAATGAGTCCTATAGATTCCTTTAGTTTTTCACAGAAAAATTAAATCCCATAATTAATTTGATGTCTCATGTTGTTTAATGATTCAGAATGTCTTGATATGTGATAAAGTGAGCTCTATGCATAAACTGGAATTACCCACAATTTGAAGCTAATTTTTCAATTTGACCCTCAACATTTGTTAGAGTTGATTAAATTGACAAATAAACTGTTCATATTACGTATACTAGAAGGTATTGCAGCTACTTAAGAATTAACATAAATGAATAAATTTTATCTAATGTATAAATGGATTCTTGTTCCTTGTAAGGTCCTACTTTGTATTTTTCCCAGATTTATGTCCACAACAGTTTAGGAATTTGACACTGGTAGGGTATTTTGAAAAAAAAAAAATTCCTCATTACTATAAAAGTAATATCACTGTAATACTTATTTTTTTACAAATATATTTTTACTTGTTCAAACTCGTAAAAGTTCTTCAACTACTAAATTCTAATTTATTTCCAACTTATACTACTCTTTTTAAATAACTCAAATACTCATAAAATACTAATATCAATTTATTCAAATGATCTGTCATTACTTGTTGTCTATAAGCAGAATTCGAGTTTGAGTTAATAGTTTTAATATATATATATATATATATATATATATATGTTGCATATGAAATTTTTGGTTTAATCAAAAATAAAAAAGAAAACTTTTTTTTTTTTTAACTCAACCTCTTTATAACAAAGTTCGTAAACAAATAAAGCTAGAAGTAATTCCTCATCTGATTTCTTAGCCATGACAAAGACTTTAACAATAAAGCTAAAAGCAATCCCCTCTCAGATTTCTAAGCCATGACATAGACGATAATAACTAAGCTAGAACAATTATTCCTCTTCTCAAATCATTATAAACACTATTAATGAGGGGGAAAAAATCGTGCTTATCTTGCGACTAACATAAATTGGCTTTAGGCCTTATCTGCTATCTTGGAGAAATGAATCCCTGTTGTATAACAAGGTGTTAGGCAACCTAACACTGTCTAATGTTAATTATCTGAGATAAAGTTCAAGTAAACTTCATTCGTCTACGCCCATCAAACGACAATAAACCACACAACACCTTTATTGTATAATAGGAGATCAAATCACCCATTTTTGTTCCAAAATGTGATACTCTCAAATTTACCCAACTCCTTAATTCAACATAACTTTTATTCTTATTTTTCATAACAAACAAGGTCACTCAACCCCTCTTTAATTTCTATCTATTTATATATATTTGGGGACAACTTTTCTCCCTTAAAAATTTAAGAATTTAATTAATTATCAGTCTTTATGATTTAACCATGTTGCAGAGTCATCTGATATATTTTTTTTAATAGGCAACATAATAATATATTAAAATATAATATGGAAAAATAATGAAAGGAAAATCCAATAATTTTGAAAATAGTAATACAGAATTATTTGACCATTTTTGGATGAGGGTTATTCTAAATTTGTCCTCTTATTAATTAATCGTAGAATTTGATTTTGTATTTTCATTTTCGAGTGATGATATTTATATTATAAACATATATGATTAAAATGAAGTTTTAATTAAATTCAATTAATTAAGTTTACTTTATCAAAAAAAAAGTCAATTAACTTTACTAAAACATTCTATGACTAAATACATGTCTAATTATACAATTAGTATTATTTCAAATTATGTAGAAACATGGATAATTCTTAAAAATATATTCAATGAGAGACAGTTGTTTAGTATTTTATATTGGTTGGTGCTTTTATATATAAACTTTCTTAAGATTTTAGCTATATTTATAGAATTACTAAAATACATAACTTTATAAGACATATTGTGAGAAATAATTTCATTGGCAAGGAAAAGGATACAAAATATGCTATGCTTTTATGATCGCACCACATGTTCCAATATTTATTCCTCGTTTTTTATTCAACTAGTATTGTGATCCGTACGATGCACGGTTAAATTATAATTCTAAAAATTTTTGTAATTTATAAAAATAATAATAATTACAATTGATTTATATGAAACTTATGAGTTATGACATATACTTTTTAAACGTAAACAACTAAATATTTTTAATTGATTTATCAGTTCTATAATCAAATTTATTTTATCTATTCTAACTTTGATTTGAATTGATTTATTTATTTAATAGAATAAATTTAAATGAATAAAACAGGTAAATTAATTAATTTGTTAACTTACATATTATTTATTATTTATTATAAATTATTTGTTGCATAGATCGATGATTGATTGAATATTGATTTCATCTTTACTTTTGAATGCGTCTTTTTTTATTTCGATCAGATCCATAGAAGAAAAATATTGAAGTTTACTACTACATTTGGATTGGATCTCTATGCCTCAGATTTCGTCTTTTAATAATTTGATTTTTATCTCTTTCTTCAATCAAGTGATAATAATTTAAAGATTCATATCTCAAACTTTGATTTCTATTAAATTAAAAACTATTTTGGAAGGAAATCAAAATAAAGTCAAATAAAGCTAATTTTCTAATTCACATATCAATTCCATAATCAAATTTATTTTACCTACTAAAAAAATTCCTCTAAGACACTACAGTGGTCAAATAATAAAAGTAATTTTTTTAATTTCAATTTAAATCATTTAAATAAATTCAAATCAAATAATTAATATTATGTGATGTCATTAATTTATCAAATTTATTAATTTACCTAATTTATTTATTCATTCAAATCAATTCAAATTAAATAAAATAACAACATTTACTAATTATTAATTTCACTTATTAATAATTGTGATAATATATTCTAATAAAAATATATTATACTATTTAATTTAACAATAACCCACATAATATATTAAATATATTATGATCCACATAATATATTCTAATAATAATACTATAATTTATAAATTTGTGAAACTTATGAAACTTATAAGATTTATGAGTTATGAAATATACTTTTTAAACGTAAATATTCTAATATAAATTTTGATTGTTTATATAAATATAAATTATAAATTTTAATAAAAATTTATGATAATAAAGACCGCATTATATTATAATGTAGAATAAGTCATCAAATGGAATAAAATAATCAAATGGAATAAAATAATAAGATGTATGTAATATCCCAAAAATTTTCATGAATATTTATAGTGTATTTGAAGTTTATTGAAAAATTTAATTACATGAGAAATGTTCTTTTTGAATTAGTGAAGGAAATTTGGAAATAGAAATTTCAAAAAATTTTAATTTGGGACATTTTACAAATTCTCAAGGACTAAAATGAAAAGAAAAGAAAGTATGGAGTACTTTTGAGAAATGACCAAGTAGGAACCTGAGAAGAAGAATAGAGCTTATGGGAATGAATTATGAGTCCGGTACCGAAAGGATGATAGATTTGGGGTTAAAGTGGAGTTTGAGATATTGAGAGGGACTAAAGTGAAATAAGAAAATCTGTGAGGCACCTAAGATTTAGAAACACGTGAGGTGAGAATTTTATGAATTTGCTTTTGCTAGTCTTGACTGAGGGTCAATTGCAGAGCAAGTGATAATTTCACCACGGGCGAGTATATAGGTGGCCTCACCTATTTTTTTATTCATTTTTCTCATTTCCTCTCTCTCTCTTCACTTTCTCTCCTCTCCTTCTCTCTTCCTTCTCTCTAATTTCTCTCTCTACACTCCAACTCTATAACCGGGCTTTGGAGGGTGGATCTCGGGCTACGGGGCGAGCCTCTAGGAGCCAAGTAACATAGGGAAAGCAAGGAATCGAGGTAGAAATTTCTATTTCTTAAGTTTTACTCTATTTTCTAGTTTTAAGAGTGTTTGAGGTAAAATCGAGATTTCGGCTTCGTTTCTCGATTAAAATTGGTGATTTTGGTGTCTAAATACTCCTTAGACATTAAGGGTGAGATCCCATGGAAGAAATCATGAAAAACGGTGAAGATTTGGCCAGATTTGGGCCAAAACCGAGAGAAATCGCGAAGGGGTCGCGATCGTGGCGCCCAGGCGCCATGTGTGGCGCCTAGGCGCCAAGGTGAGATGGAAAGAAGAAGGAATTGGCGCCCAGGCGCCACATGTGGGCAAACTTTATATCGTTGGAAAGCTTTTTGAGTCTAGTTTCCAATGGTATAAATGTCATTTGGAAATTCATCACCGGTTAGGAGTTATGACTTAAGATGTGAGTAAAGGTCGAGAGTTGTGATAGGAAATTTCTCTATTTTGTAACCCTAATGGTTTTTACCTGGTTACAATAGGGATGATTGGGGCGCAAGGTGGGAGCGCCGAGAGCGTGGAATCTAGGTGAGTAGGCAACCTTGTAAAATTAATTTAATAAATTAGTCAAAGCACAATATAAATCCCATTTGCGTTATTTGTGAAATTGAGAAGAGTATCAGTGTGTGTTCAGGTTGAGAAAAAGTACAATATCATTGAAAGGTATTTTATTACCTTTGAGAATTGATTTCTCTAGTTGACTAAAGATCTAGATGTGATTGTTCCTTGAATAAATTGGAACATTTTGTAAGTGAATAGCCTTACTAAATTAATGTGATCTTATTAGATAAAGTACAATACAAGTCTTGTTTATAACATTATTGAAGTGAGAAATAATCAGTCTCGCTGTTGATAATATATGATGATTGTTATGGTTGATGATAGACATTCGAGGGAATAAAAGTATGTGTAAATTCATTTATTTCATAGTAATTATATTGTGATAAATTGTCACTATTTTATTGATGAGCAAAAGATCTACGAGATCTAATACACGAGTTTGAAAGGGTTAGAGTCCCATACTACTCGGTGTATAAATGTGAAAAACCTATGCACGAGTTTGAAAGGGTTAGAGTCCCATACTACTCGGTGTATAAATGTGAAAAACCTATGCACGAGTTTGAAAGGGTTAGAGTCCCACACTACTCGGTGTATAAATGTGAAGACCTATGCACGAGTTTGAAAGGGTTAGAGTCCCATACCACTCAGTGTATAACTGTGAAACTTATGCACCAAGAGTTTGAGGGTTAAATTCCCAAGTCACTCAGTGCAAGTATCTATGGCATATAATGCAAAGTGATTGAGGGATTGATCACCCAAGAAATCATACGCAAATTCAGACAAGTGTAATACTATAATTATTTACAATAAATGATAGATTGATTGTATTAGTAAATGTGGTGTTTGTGCTTATGATATTTTCATGTACAGTTGTTTACTCACTGAGTTATGATAAACTCACACTCTCAATGATTATCTTTCAGATACAGTGGTTGAGGAGAAGAATTTATAGCCTTTAAGGATATACTCCACTTTTGTCTGGTAAACAATTGGTAAGAATTAGGAAACGCTCTGTAATCTAGTAGGTCACCTAGGCTTGGGAGGTTGTATAGTGTTTGAAGGTTGAACATTTTCTGAATATGTATACAAAATATCTTTCTTGGAATATTTATGATTCACATAATTATGGATATTAAGAATGATCACAGAGATTATGGGGTACCACGGAGGTACACCCTAGGTATTTTATGTTTATATCACATGTAAGTTTTGGGATGTGACAAATTGGTATCAGAGGTGGTTTTAGGTCCCCTATAGATTACAGAGCAAAGTGTTCTTTGTGGGCCCTTTTCCATTGTCATGAACCGCGGCATGACCATGGGACTAGGTTCCATAAAAGACCTTGTAAAGTTGAGTGTTCTTGTCATAACTTACTCTTCGATGGAGTTAGTTAGAGATAATTTTGTTACAATAAGAGGTAATTGATTTCATATGTAGAACTTTGGAACTTGTTGGAGGTATAATCTTTATACCGATAGAAAAGGTGATCTCTGTATGAAATTTTCTTTTTGAGAAATTGGGAACATAACTCTGTAGTGTACTCTGAAAGCTGAAGATTAGTAATTACTAGAATATGGCTTGAGGGCTGGGCCAAGAGTGATGTATTAGATGGGGTAAAGTTGATTATGAGGCATGGGCTAGAGTTCAAGAAAGATTTTTGCAAAGAATATAGCGCAGATTACTAATGCAAGAATGGGAAAGAACCCATGAGAGATAGATCAAAGATTTGATTTTGATAGATGCCAGACAGATGTGATTTATGGAAGAGGATGTAAGTCCTAAATAATATGTTCCTTGATAAAAGTTTGGTTGAGAAAATCGATGTGGGCTAGGTAGTTTTTCCTAAGGGAAATACTACGGTAAATTGGAACCTAACATAAGAGATATTGGGATAAACTATAAGTTTTCTTTAGAGGCGACTTGCCAAAGTTGCACTTGTATGGTTAGGGATTGGCATGATGGTACTATGTGATAGAAGTGTTTCAAAAAATATATATATATATACAATGTAGAAGTTTTGTAACATTGGAACAATTAGAGCATGTTAAAGGTAGGCTGTTGGCGTATGAACATTCATAATTGTTAAACGTGATGTATGATTGGAATGGTCTAGAAAGACGTTCTTATAGTAGTTCGTGCCTCGGAGTGTTAGTTTAAGGAAAGCTTGTGAGTCGAGGCTCTTTGTCACATCCCAAAAATTGAGTATGTGAAAAGATACTACTCATTTGATATAATTCTCAAACATACGTTATATACATATATTCTGTAAGGTTTTACATTCAACCTTAATCATTCATTCCACACTACAGAATTATATTCATCTGATAAGCAAATATAGACATACATAGTCTGATATTTCTATCTCATCGCAAGCCTAGGAGACCTATAGAAAATACAGAGCTTTTCTAATATCCACATTTACTCATATAATTAATTATCTTATACATCGAGTAGTATGGGACTCTAACCCTTTCAAACTCATGAATAAGATTTCATAGATATACACCGAGTAGTATGAGACTTTAACCCTTTCACACTCGTGTATTAGATCCCGTAGATCTTTACTCATTAATAAAATAGTGAGAATTCATCACATAGTACAATTGTCATGAAATAAATAGTTTCTTCATACTCTTATTTCTACTGATCATCATATACTCCCATATGAAAAATTAATTGCTTATTATCCAAATAATATTGTAAATGGGACTTATATTGTACTTTGACTAGTAATATCAAAGTAGCTGAGCAAGGTTATTCACTCACCTTGATGTTTGTCCAAGTTTACCTTGTTCCACACTAGAATTTGTGTAGGAAAATTTCCTAGTAAAATATATTACAAGGAATCATAAGAAAGGAAACAAAATCACGAAAATACGTAAAATTTTCTGACTGCTACAGTAACGGGTTGCTACAGTACGGTTTGCTACAGTGTCGGTTCGCTACAGTGTCGGTTCGCTACAGTAACGTTGACTGCCGACACTACAGTACTGCTACAGTAACCCGAAGAAAATTTTCCAGATTTTGTTTCGAAATCCCTGGTCGCTACAGTAACTCGGTTTTGCAGAAAAATCTTTCAAAAATTCATCCTTTCCTTTCTTGTTTCAAAACCAGAATTTCAACTCTTTTAACCGATTATAACTCAAATATAACTTCTAAAACAACTGAGATTCATGAATTATCATGAAAATCTTCAAGAACAAAACCTCCTCTGATCTTCTACATAAACTGAAATTTAAGGAAAATAATCGGATTAAAGCTTACCTTTGATCCTTACAAAGCTTTTGAACCGAACAAATAATCGAACTTCTGAAGATCAAGGAAAGGATTTGAGAAGAAAATGAAGAACTGAGAAAGAATCTTTTCTGCTTCCTTCGGCTGAGTGAAAAATATGAGGTTACTATTGAAACTTTATATTAAATATTTCTAATGGGTTATTCAATAACCCATGGGTATCCATAACCCAACATCCAAACCCATCCAGTCAATTTACAATAAATGGATTAATTGACCATTCTGCAACCACTTTTCCATGAATTTCACCATTCTTAGAATATATCCCTCATTGTGCAAATATTTAGTCCAGTCATTTAACTCAATTTTCATAAATAATATTCAAAGAGAACAATTAAATATGAAAATTAAAAATGACCAAAATAAATAACTAAAGTAACGTTGTAGAATTCTAAAATACTCTTAAGCGAATTATATTCTGAAATTAACGGGTATTACATTCTACCCCCCTTAAAAGAATTCGGTCCTCCGAATTAAAATCTTACCTCAAGTTTCAAATAAATGTGGATAGTTTTTCCACATCTCATCTTCTGCCTCCCACGTAGCTTCCTCGCGAGAATGATTTCTCCAAAGAACCTTGACAGTAGGAATTTCTTTGGTACGCAATTTCTTGACTTTTCTATCAAGGATAGCTACTGGTACCTCTTCGTAGGTGAGAGTTTCATCAAAATGAACTTCTTGGGGTTGAATGACATGAGAAGGATCAGGAAGATACTTCCGTAGCATGGACACATGAAATATTGGATGAACTCCCTCTAGGTTGGAAGGTAGGTCTAGGCGATATGCCACATTACCCACTCTGTCTACAACCTCATATGGGCCAACATACCTCGGACTAAGCTTGCCTTTCTTCCCGAATCTCATTACTCCTTTCATAGGTGAGATTCGTAAGAAAACCATATCACCTATTGCAAATTCAAGGTCACGTCGTCGGTTGTCCGCATAAGACTTCTGTCTACTCTGAGCAGTTAACAACTTCTCTCTGATCAGTTTAACTTTATTTATATCTTCCTGTATCATCTCAGGTCCAAATATTTTGGTTTCACCAAGTTCAAACCAACCTATAGGAGATCGACACCGTCTCCCATACAAAGCCTCAAAAGGTGCCATCTGAATACTAGCTTGGTAACTGTTATTATAAGCAAATTCAATAAGAGACAAATGATCTTCCCAACTTCCACTGAAATCCATCACACAAGCTCTTAGCATATCCTCTAAAGTCTGAATTGTCCTTTCGAACTGTCCATCAGTCTGAGGATGGAATGCTGTGCTAAGATTCACTTTGGTACCCAAAGCCTCTTGAAAGACTTTCCAGAACCGAGAAGTAAACTGAGGTCCTCGGTCTGATATAATGGATATTGGTACACCATGAAGTTTCACTATTTCTTTAACATAAAGTCGAGCAAGTTTTGCTACACTGAAAGTGGTATGAACAGGAAGAAAATGTGCTGACTTAGTAAGTCGATCCACTATGACCCATATTGAATCATTTCCTTTTGTTGACCGAGGTAAACCTACTACAAAATCCATGGTGATCCTTTCCCACTTCCATTCGGGAATATCTAGTTTTTGCATCAATCCAGGTGGTCGTCGATGTTCAGCTTTAACTTGTTGACAAGTCAAACATCGAGCTACAAAGTCAGTCACGTCTCGCTTCATGCCCTCCCACCAATAAACTTGTTTCAAGTCCTGATACATTTTCACAGCACCAGGATGTACAACGTAGGGTGAACCATGAGCTTCCATTAAGATTTCATGCTTCAAAGATTCAATGTTGGGAACACAGAGTCTACCATTAAACCATAAGACTCCTTCTTCATCTACCAAGAAACTTGGTGCTAGACCTTGCCTTGCCTTATCTCTTATTTTGACCATATCAATGTCACCTTCTAAAGTTGCTTTTACTTTTTCAACAAGGGATGATCTAACTGTTAAATGAGCCAGAAATGTACCTGACTCAGTGATCTCGAAGAATACTCCATCAGCTTCCAATTCTTGTAGTTCATGTATTAGAGACCTCCTTATAGTGGCAATGTGAGCTAAACTTCCCATAGACTTTCGACTTAGAGCATCAGCCACTACATTTGCTTTACCTGGATGGTAAAGGATGGTACAATCATAATCTTTCAGAAGTTCCATCCACCTTCGTTGCCTTAGATTGAGATCTCTCTGCTCAAAAATGTACTTAAGGCTTTTGTGATCTGTAAAAATTTTACAAGTTTCCCCATACAAGTAATGTCTCCATATCTTTAGGGCAAACACTACAGCTGCCATTTCCAAATCATGAGTGGGGTAATTCAATTCATGCTTTTTAAGCTGACGTGAGCCATAAGCTATGACTTTACCATGTTGCATCAACACACACCCTAAGCCTATCTTTGAGGCATCACAGAATACAGAGTAACCCCCTGGTCCTGATGGTAAAATTAAGACTGGTGCAGAAGTTAAACACTCTTTCAATTGGGTGAAACTTTGTTTACATGAATCATCCCAAATGTATTTAACATTCTTTCGGGTTAACTTATTTAATGGAAGAGCCGTCTTAGAGAAATCTTTGACAAAGCGACGGTAATACCCTGCTAAGCCAAGAAAACTACGTACTTCAGACACAGTTGTTGGTCGAGGCCATTGTTTTACTGCTTCAATTTTACTTGGATCTACATGAATACCTTCTTGGGAAATAACATGTCCCAAAAATGTTACATGACTCATCCAGAATTCACATTTTGAGAGCTTTGCGTACAACTGATGCTCTCTCAAAGTCTGAAGCACTTTTCTCAAATGTTCAGTATGTTCTTCATGACTCTTTGAATATACCAAAATATCATCAATAAACACAATTACAAACTTATCAAGGAATGATTTGAACACTCTGTTCATTAAATCCATAAATGCTGCTGGTGCATTTGTCAACCCAAAAGACATCACAAGAAACTCATAATGTCCATACCGTGTACGAAAAGCAGTCTTAGGTATATCATCACTCTTAATTCGTAACTGATGATATCCAGACCTTAGATCAATCTTTGAGAAGTATTTTGCTCCTTGAAGCTGATCAAACAAATCATCTATCCTTGGTAAAGGATACTTATTCTTCACTGTGACTTTATTCAGTTGACGATAATCTATACATAATCTCATAGAACCATCTTTCTTTTTCACAAAAAGAACAGGAGCACCCCAAGGTGAAAAACTTGGGCGAATGAACCCTTTGTTTAACAAATCTTCCAATTGTTCTTTAAGTTCTTTTAGCTCAACAGGAGCCATACGATAAGGTGGAATAGAAATTGGTCTTGTGTCTGGGACCAAATCAATACTGAACTCAATATCTCTTTCTGGCGGTAATCCAGGTAAATCTTCTGGGAACACATCTGGGAATTCATTAACCACATGAATGTCTTCTAACTTCTGTTCTTTCTTTTCTAAATCTTTGATAAAAGCTAGAAATCCCTGACATCCCTTTCGCAACATACGCTGGGCACTTAACATAGATATCATGTTGCAAGGTACATCACTTCGATCTCCTTGAAACACAAAATTACTCCTCCCCGGTATATTAAAGGAAATAACTTTGTCACGACAATTTATAGTAGCATGACAAGAAGATAGCCAGTCCATCCCTAGAATCACATCAAAATCTAACATATTGAGAACCATAAGATCTATCTCAGTTTCCATGCCTCCAACGATTATTTTACAAGAACGATAACATGTTTTAACCATCAAAGTCTCTCTCATCGGTGTGGAAACCAAGAATGGTTCTTTAAGAATAATCGAATCAATTGCAAATCTCTTGGCAAATAGGGGTGACACATATGAGTGAGTAGAACCGGGGTCAAACAAAATACGTGCAGCAAAAGTATTAACATATAATATACCTGTAACTACAGCATTGGATGTTTGAGCATCCTGTCGGGTTAGAGCATATATTCTTGCATTTCCTCTGCCAGCAGCTTGTTTTCCACGGTCACCTTGGCCTCTTCCAGAACCTCTTCCCATACTACCCCCTGTTGAAGGGGTTGGTGTTTGAGTAATAGATTGTGGTCGAGGTGGCAAAGTAGACCCTTGACCTGGTCTTGTCATGAGCTGAGGGCACTCCCTTATAAAATGTCCTTTTTGTCCACAGTGAAAACAGCCTGTACCAACAGTGTTTAACCTGCATTCTCCGAAGTGAAACTTTCCACATTCAGGACATTGAGGTTTTTCCCTTCTACCTTGAGTACCTCCTCTACTAGAAGAGCTAAAACCACCCCTGCTCTCTGAACGAGGCTTAGCCACACTGGCTATAGAATAAGATGACTTAGTAGGAGTGGCTGGAGCATGTTGTGGTGCAGTAAAAGTCCCTGAGTCTTCCCCTTGATTAAAAGATCTCCTATATCTGGCCTTCTTCTTTTGACGATATTCTTCTTTATTCTTTGACCTCCTTTCCATTCTTCGGGCCACATCAACAGCTTCTGAGTACGAAGAGTAATCATTCATATTAGAACCCACTTGATCATATAAGGCATCACGAAGCCCTTCCACAAACTTTTCTATTTTCTTCCTTTCAGAAGGAATGATTTCAGGGGCATATTCAGATAATTTAACAAACTGAGCTGAATATTCATCAACAGTCATGGTTCCCTGCCGTAGATACAGAAAATCTCTGGCCCTGGATGATCGTTCACTTGCCGGAAGAAATTCATCCATAACCAATCTGTAAAATTCTGTCCACATAACTGGCGGTGCGCCTTGAATTCTAGCTTTCTTCCAGTTCCTCCACCATTTACCAGCCCTACCTTTTAACTGAAAGGAAGTGAATTCTACCTTTTGAGTAGGAGAACACCCTATAGCATCACAGATTGCTTCACAATCTTCAAGAAAACATTGTGGGTCCTCTTTGGGATCTTCCCCTGAAAAAGTAGGAGGCCTCATTTTCTGGAATTCAGACATTCTTACCTCTCTTACATTAACTCCTCCCGCTAACGGAGCTGGTGGTACATTTTCAGCTTCAACAATAGGAGGATCCACTGGCAGGTTAGCTTGTGCAGCTCGACCTCTCATTTCAGCCTCAAATCGGTCAAATCGTTCATTCATCAAATGAATCACATGTGCAATAGTTGCATTACCGACATGAGCATCAGGTTCGACTCTTCTTGCTTGCTCACTAGTTGCGCCCTCAGTACTTTGAGCATGTAAACTATCACCACGGTTAGGATCATCTTGCACATGTACTGGTGGATTTATGGCCCTCATTGGACCCATATGCTCATTATTATTAGAAGATCCTTCTGACATTGATCTGTCACAGATCTACACACATAACAAACAATTTTTAGACATAAACAAAATATCACTTACTAGCCCCACTGAGAAGTTATCTATAAAATGACGTTATACTCTACAAGGTCTTTTATGGAACCTAATCCTATGGTCATGCCGCGGCTCATGACAATAGGGAAGGGCCCACAAAGATCACTTTGCTCTGTACTCTATAGGGGACCTATAAAACCTTTCCTCTGATACCAAATTTGTCACATCCCAAAAATTGAGTATGTGAAAAGATACTACTCATTTGATATAATTCTCAAACATACGTTATATACATATATTCTGTAAGGTTTTACATTCAACCTTAATCATTCATTCCACACTACAGAATTATATTCATCTGATAAGCAAATATAGACATACATAGTCTGATATTTCTATCTCATCGCAAGCCTAGGAGACCTATAGAAAATACAGAGCTTTTCTAATATCCACATTTACTCATATAATTAATTATCTTATACATCGAGTAGTATGGGACTCTAACCCTTTCAAACTCATGAATAAGATTTCATAGATATACACCGAGTAGTATGGGACTTTAACCCTTTCACACTCGTGTATTAGATCCCGTAGATCTTTACTCATTAATAAAATAGTGAGAATTCATCACATAGTACAATTGTCATGAAATAAATAGTTTCTTCATACTCTTATTTCTACTGATCATCATATACTCCCATATGAAAAATTAATTGCTTATTATCCAAATAATATTGTAAATGGGACTTATATTGTACTTTGACTAGTAATATCAAAGTAGCTGAGCAAGGTTATTCACTCACCTTGATGTTTGTCCAAGTTTACCTTGTTCCACACTAGAATTTGTGTAGGAAAATTTCCTAGTAAAATATATTACAAGGAATCATAAGAAAGGAAACAAAATCACGAAAATACGTAAAATTTTCTGACTGCTACAGTAACGGGTTGCTACAGTACGGTTTGCTACAGTGTCGGTTCGCTACAGTAACGGTTTTATTCATTTTTCTCATTTCCTCTCTCTCTCTTCACTTTCTCTCCTCTCCTTCTCTCTTCCTTCTCTCTAATTTCTCTCTCTACACTCCAACTCTATAACCGGGCTTTGGAGGGTGGATCTCGGGCTACGGGGCGAGCCTCTAGGAGCCAAGTAACATAGGGAAAGCAAGGAATCGAGGTAGAAATTTCTATTTCTTAAGTTTTACTCTATTTTCTAGTTTTAAGAGTGTTTGAGGTAAAATCGAGATTTCGGCTTCGTTTCTCGATTAAAATTGGTGATTTTGGTGTCTAAATACTCCTTAGACATTAAGGGTGAGATCCCATGGAAGAAATCATGAAAAACGGTGAAGATTTGGCCAGATTTGGGCCAAAACCGAGAGAAATCGCGAAGGGGTCGCGATCGTGGCGCCCAGGCGCCATGTGTGGCGCCTAGGCGCCAAGGTGAGATGGAAAGAAGAAGGAATTGGCGCCCAGGCGCCACATGTGGGCAAACTTTATATCGTTGGAAAGCTTTTTGAGTCTAGTTTCCAATGGTATAAATGTTATTTGGAAATTCATCACCGGTTAGGAGTTATGACTTAAGATGTGAGTAAAGGTCGAGAGTTGTGATAGGAAATTTCTCTATTTTGTAACCCTAATGGTTTTTACCTGGTTACAATAGGGATGATTGGGGCGCAAGGTGGGAGCGCCGAGAGCGTGGAATCTAGGTGAGTAGGCAACCTTGTAAAATTAATTTAATAAATTAGTCAAAGCACAATATAAATCCCATTTGCGTTATTTGTGAAATTGAGAAGAGTATCAGTGTGTGTTCAGGTTGAGAAAAAGTACAATATCATTGAAAGGTATTTTATTACCTTTGAGAATTGATTTCTCTAGTTGACTAAAGATCTAGATGTGATTGTTCCTTGAATAAATTGGAACATTTTGTAAGTGAATAGCCTTACTAAATTAATGTGATCTTATTAGATAAAGTACAATACAAGTCTTGTTTATAACATTATTGAAGTGAGAAATAATCAGTCTCGCTGTTGATAATATATGATGATTGTTATGGTTGATGATAGACATTCGAGGGAATAAAAGTATGTGTAAATTCATTTATTTCATAGTAATTATATTGTGATAAATTGTCACTATTTTATTGATGAGCAAAAGATCTACGAGATCTAATACACGAGTTTGAAAGGGTTAGAGTCCCATACTACTCGGTGTATAAATGTGAAAAACCTATGCACGAGTTTGAAAGGGTTAGAGTCCCATACTACTCGGTGTATAAATGTGAAAAACCTATGCACGAGTTTGAAAGGGTTAGAGTCCCACACTACTCGGTGTATAAATGTGAAGACCTATGCACGAGTTTGAAAGGGTTAGAGTCCCATACCACTCAGTGTATAACTGTGAAACTTATGCACCAAGAGTTTGAGGGTTAAATTCCCAAGTCACTCAGTGCAAGTATCTATGGCATATAATGCAAAGTGATTGAGGGATTGATCACCCAAGAAATCATACGCAAATTCAGACAAGTGTAATACTATAATTATTTACAATAAATGATAGATTGATTGTATTAGTAAATGTGGTGTTTGTGCTTATGATATTTTCATGTACAGTTGTTTACTCACTGAGTTATGATAAACTCACACTCTCAATGATTATCTTTCAGATACAGTGGTTGAGGAGAAGAATTTATAGCCTTTAAGGATATACTCCACTTTTGTCTGGTAAACAATTGGTAAGAATTAGGAAACGCTCTGTAATCTAGTAGGTCACCTAGGCTTGGGAGGTTGTATAGTGTTTGAAGGTTGAACATTTTCTGAATATGTATACAAAATATCTTTCTTGGAATATTTATGATTCACATAATTATGGATATTAAGAATGATCACAGAGATTATGGGGTACCACGGAGGTACACCCTAGGTATTTTATGTTTATATCACATGTAAGTTTTGGGATGTGACAAATTGGTATCAGAGGTGGTTTTAGGTCCCCTATAGATTACAGAGCAAAGTGTTCTTTGTGGGCCCTTTTCCATTGTCATGAACCGCGGCATGACCATGGGACTAGGTTCCATAAAAGACCTTGTAAAGTTGAGTGTTCTTGTCATAACTTACTCTTCGATGGAGTTAGTTAGAGATAATTTTGTTACAATAAGAGGTAATTGATTTCATATGTAGAACTTTGGAACTTGTTGGAGGTATAATCTTTATACCGATAGAAAAGGTGATCTCTGTATGAAATTTTCTTTTTGAGAAATTGGGAACATAACTCTGTAGTGTACTCTGAAAGCTGAAGATTAGTAATTACTAGAATATGGCTTGAGGGCTGGGCCAAGAGTGATGTATTAGATGGGGTAAAGTTGATTATGAGGCATGGGCTAGAGTTCAAGAAAGATTTTTGCAAAGAATATAGCGCAGATTACTAATGCAAGAATGGGAAAGAACCCATGAGAGATAGATCAAAGATTTGATTTTGATAGATGCCAGACAGATGTGATTTATGGAAGAGGATGTAAGTCCTAAATAATATGTTCCTTGATAAAAGTTTGGTTGAGAAAATCGATGTGGGCTAGGTAGTTTTTCCTAAGGGAAATACTACGGTAAATTGGAACCTAACATAAGAGATATTGGGATAAACTATAAGTTTTCTTTAGAGGCGACTTGCCAAAGTTGCACTTGTATGGTTAGGGATTGGCATGATGGTACTATGTGATAGAAGTGTTTCAAAAAATATATATATATATACAATGTAGAAGTTTTGTAACATTGGAACAATTAGAGCATGTTAAAGGTAGGCTGTTGGCGTATGAACATTCATAATTGTTAAACGTGATGTATGATTGGAATGGTCTAGAAAGACGTTCTTATAGTAGTTCGTGCCTCGGAGTGTTAGTTTAAGGAAAGCTTGTGAGTCGAGGCTCTTTGTCACATCCCAAAAATTGAGTATGTGAAAAGATACTACTCATTTGATATAATTCTCAAACATACGTTATATACATATATTCTGTAAGGTTTTACATTCAACCTTAATCATTCATTCCACACTACAGAATTATATTCATCTGATAAGCAAATATAGACATACATAGTCTGATATTTCTATCTCATCGCAAGCCTAGGAGACCTATAGAAAATACAGAGCTTTTCTAATATCCACATTTACTCATATAATTAATTATCTTATACATCGAGTAGTATGGGACTCTAACCCTTTCAAACTCATGAATAAGATTTCATAGATATACACCGAGTAGTATGAGACTTTAACCCTTTCACACTCGTGTATTAGATCCCGTAGATCTTTACTCATTAATAAAATAGTGAGAATTCATCACATAGTACAATTGTCATGAAATAAATAGTTTCTTCATACTCTTATTTCTACTGATCATCATATACTCCCACATGAAAAATTAATTGCTTATTATCCAAATAATATTGTAAATGGGACTTATATTGTACTTTGACTAGTAATATCAAAGTAGCTGAGCAAGGTTATTCACTCACCTTGATGTTTGTCCAAGTTTACCTTGTTCCACACTAGAATTTGTGTAGGAAAATTTCCTAGTAAAATATATTACAAGGAATCATAAGAAAGGAAACAAAATCACGAAAATACGTAAAATTTTCTGACTGCTACAGTAACGGGTTGCTACAGTACGGTTTGCTACAGTGTCGGTTCGCTACAGTGTCGGTTCGCTACAGTAACGTTGACTGCTACAGTACCGTTGACTGCCGACACTACAGTACTGCTACAGTAACCCGAAGAAAATTTTCCAGATTTTGTTTCGAAATCCCTGGTCGCTACAGTAACTCGGTTTTGCAGAAAAATCTTTCAAAAATTCATCCTTTCCTTTCTTGTTTCAAAACCAGAATTTCAACTCTTTTAACCGATTATAACTCAAATATAACTTCTAAAACAACTGAGATTCATGAATTATCATGAAAATCTTCAAGAACAAAACCTCCTCTGATCTTCTACATAAACTGAAATTTAAGGAAAATAATCGGATTAAAGCTTACCTTTGATCCTTACAAAGCTTTTGAACCGAACAAATAATCGAACTTCTGAAGATCAAGGAAAGGATTTGAGAAGAAAATGAAGAACTGAGAAAGAATCTTTTCTGCTTCCTTCGGCTGAGTGAAAAATATGAGGTTACTATTGAAACTTTATATTAAATATTTCTAATGGGTTATTCAATAACCCATGGGTATCCATAACCCAACATCCAAACCCATCCAGTCAATTTACAATAAATGGATTAATTGACCATTCTGCAACCACTTTTCCATGAATTTCACCATTCTTAGAATATATCCCTCATTGTGCAAATATTTAGTCCAGTCATTTAACTCAATTTTCATAAATAATATTCAAAGAGAACAATTAAATATGAAAATTAAAAATGACCAAAATAAATAACTAAAGTAACGTTGTAGAATTCTAAAATACTCTTAAGCGAATTATATTCTGAAATTAACGGGTATTACATTCTACCCCCCTTAAAAGAATTCGGTCCTCCGAATTAAAATCTTACCTCAAGTTTCAAATAAATGTGGATAGTTTTTCCACATCTCATCTTCTGCCTCCCACGTAGCTTCCTCGCGAGAATGATTTCTCCAAAGAACCTTGACAGTAGGAATTTCTTTGGTACGCAATTTCTTGACTTTTCTATCAAGGATAGCTACTGGTACCTCTTCGTAGGTGAGAGTTTCATCAAAATGAACTTCTTGGGGTTGAATGACATGAGAAGGATCAGGAAGATACTTCCGTAGCATGGACACATGAAATATTGGATGAACTCCCTCTAGGTTGGAAGGTAGGTCTAGGCGATATGCCACATTACCCACTCTGTCTACAACCTCATATGGGCCAACATACCTCGGACTAAGCTTGCCTTTCTTCCCGAATCTCATTACTCCTTTCATAGGTGAGATTCGTAAGAAAACCATATCACCTATTGCAAATTCAAGGTCACGTCGTCGGTTGTCCGCATAAGACTTCTGTCTACTCTGAGCAGTTAACAACTTCTCTCTGATCAGTTTAACTTTATTTATATCTTCCTGTATCATCTCAGGTCCAAATATTTTGGTTTCACCAAGTTCAAACCAACCTATAGGAGATCGACACCGTCTCCCATACAAAGCCTCAAAAGGTGCCATCTGAATACTAGCTTGGTAACTGTTATTATAAGCAAATTCAATAAGAGACAAATGATCTTCCCAACTTCCACTGAAATCCATCACACAAGCTCTTAGCATATCCTCTAAAGTCTGAATTGTCCTTTCGAACTGTCCATCAGTCTGAGGATGGAATGCTGTGCTAAGATTCACTTTGGTACCCAAAGCCTCTTGAAAGACTTTCCAGAACCGAGAAGTAAACTGAGGTCCTCGGTCTGATATAATGGATATTGGTACACCATGAAGTTTCACTATTTCTTTAACATAAAGTCGAGCAAGTTTTGCTACACTGAAAGTGGTATGAACAGGAAGAAAATGTGCTGACTTAGTAAGTCGATCCACTATGACCCATATTGAATCATTTCCTTTTGTTGACCGAGGTAAACCTACTACAAAATCCATGGTGATCCTTTCCCACTTCCATTCGGGAATATCTAGTTTTTGCATCAATCCAGGTGGTCGTCGATGTTCAGCTTTAACTTGTTGACAAGTCAAACATCGAGCTACAAAGTCAGTCACGTCTCGCTTCATGCCCTCCCACCAATAAACTTGTTTCAAGTCCTGATACATTTTCACAGCACCAGGATGTACAACGTAGGGTGAACCATGAGCTTCCATTAAGATTTCATGCTTCAAAGATTCAATGTTGGGAACACAGAGTCTACCATTAAACCATAAGACTCCTTCTTCATCTACCAAGAAACTTGGTGCTAGACCTTGCCTTGCCTTATCTCTTATTTTGACCATATCAATGTCACCTTCTAAAGTTGCTTTTACTTTTTCAACAAGGGATGATCTAACTGTTAAATGAGCCAGAAATGTACCTGACTCAGTGATCTCGAAGAATACTCCATCAGCTTCCAATTCTTGTAGTTCATGTATTAGAGACCTCCTTATAGTGGCAATGTGAGCTAAACTTCCCATAGACTTTCGACTTAGAGCATCAGCCACTACATTTGCTTTACCTGGATGGTAAAGGATGGTACAATCATAATCTTTCAGAAGTTCCATCCACCTTCGTTGCCTTAGATTGAGATCTCTCTGCTCAAAAATGTACTTAAGGCTTTTGTGATCTGTAAAAATTTTACAAGTTTCCCCATACAAGTAATGTCTCCATATCTTTAGGGCAAACACTACAGCTGCCATTTCCAAATCATGAGTGGGGTAATTCAATTCATGCTTTTTAAGCTGACGTGAGCCATAAGCTATGACTTTACCATGTTGCATCAACACACACCCTAAGCCTATCTTTGAGGCATCACAGAATACAGAGTAACCCCCTGGTCCTGATGGTAAAATTAAGACTGGTGCAGAAGTTAAACACTCTTTCAATTGGGTGAAACTTTGTTTACATGAATCATCCCAAATGTATTTAACATTCTTTCGGGTTAACTTATTTAATGGAAGAGCCGTCTTAGAGAAATCTTTGACAAAGCGACGGTAATACCCTGCTAAGCCAAGAAAACTACGTACTTCAGACACAGTTGTTGGTCGAGGCCATTGTTTTACTGCTTCAATTTTACTTGGATCTACATGAATACCTTCTTGGGAAATAACATGTCCCAAAAATGTTACATGACTCATCCAGAATTCACATTTTGAGAGCTTTGCGTACAACTGATGCTCTCTCAAAGTCTGAAGCACTTTTCTCAAATGTTCAGTATGTTCTTCATGACTCTTTGAATATACCAAAATATCATCAATAAACACAATTACAAACTTATCAAGGAATGATTTGAACACTCTGTTCATTAAATCCATAAATGCTGCTGGTGCATTTGTCAACCCAAAAGACATCACAAGAAACTCATAATGTCCATACCGTGTACGAAAAGCAGTCTTAGGTATATCATCACTCTTAATTCGTAACTGATGATATCCAGACCTTAGATCAATCTTTGAGAAGTATTTTGCTCCTTGAAGCTGATCAAACAAATCATCTATCCTTGGTAAAGGATACTTATTCTTCACTGTGACTTTATTCAGTTGACGATAATCTATACATAATCTCATAGAACCATCTTTCTTTTTCACAAAAAGAACAGGAGCACCCCAAGGTGAAAAACTTGGGCGAATGAACCCTTTGTTTAACAAATCTTCCAATTGTTCTTTAAGTTCTTTTAGCTCAACAGGAGCCATACGATAAGGTGGAATAGAAATTGGTCTTGTGTCTGGGACCAAATCAATACTGAACTCAATATCTCTTTCTGGCGGTAATCCAGGTAAATCTTCTGGGAACACATCTGGGAATTCATTAACCACATGAATGTCTTCTAACTTCTGTTCTTTCTTTTCTAAATCTTTGATAAAAGCTAGAAATCCCTGACATCCCTTTCGCAACATACGCTGGGCACTTAACATAGATATCATGTTGCAAGGTACATCACTTCGATCTCCTTGAAACACAAAATTACTCCTCCCCGGTATATTAAAGGAAATAACTTTGTCACGACAATTTATAGTAGCATGACAAGAAGATAGCCAGTCCATCCCTAGAATCACATCAAAATCTAACATATTGAGAACCATAAGATCTATCTCAGTTTCCATGCCTCCAACGATTATTTTACAAGAACGATAACATGTTTTAACCATCAAAGTCTCTCTCATCGGTGTGGAAACCAAGAATGGTTCTTTAAGAATAATCGAATCAATTGCAAATCTCTTGGCAAATAGGGGTGACACATATGAGTGAGTAGAACCGGGGTCAAACAAAATACGTGCAGCAAAAGTATTAACATATAATATACCTGTAACTACAGCATTGGATGTTTGAGCATCCTGTCGGGTTAGAGCATATATTCTTGCAT
This sequence comes from Biancaea sappan, assembly GCA_037074585.1. Classification (NCBI taxonomy): domain Eukaryota; kingdom Viridiplantae; phylum Streptophyta; class Magnoliopsida; order Fabales; family Fabaceae; genus Biancaea; species Biancaea sappan. The sequence goes on from CM073496.1 coordinate 61,129,903, forward strand.
TTCCTCTGCCAGCAGCTTGTTTTCCACGGTCACCTTGGCCTCTTCCAGAACCTCTTCCCATACTACCCCCTGTTGAAGGGGTTGGTGTTTGAGTAATAGATTGTGGTCGAGGTGGCAAAGTAGACCCTTGACCTGGTCTTGTCATGAGCTGAGGGCACTCCCTTATAAAATGTCCTTTTTGTCCACAGTGAAAACAGCCTGTACCAACAGTGTTTAACCTGCATTCTCCGAAGTGAAACTTTCCACATTCAGGACATTGAGGTTTTTCCCTTCTACCTTGAGTACCTCCTCTACTAGAAGAGCTAAAACCACCCCTGCTCTCTGAACGAGGCTTAGCCACACTGGCTATAGAATAAGATGACTTAGTAGGAGTGGCTGGAGCATGTTGTGGTGCAGTAAAAGTCCCTGAGTCTTCCCCTTGATTAAAAGATCTCCTATATCTGGCCTTCTTCTTTTGACGATATTCTTCTTTATTCTTTGACCTCCTTTCCATTCTTCGGGCCACATCAACAGCTTCTGAGTACGAAGAGTAATCATTCATATTAGAACCCACTTGATCATATAAGGCATCACGAAGCCCTTCCACAAACTTTTCTATTTTCTTCCTTTCAGAAGGAATGATTTCAGGGGCATATTCAGATAATTTAACAAACTGAGCTGAATATTCATCAACAGTCATGGTTCCCTGCCGTAGATACAGAAAATCTCTGGCCCTGGATGATCGTTCACTTGCCGGAAGAAATTCATCCATAACCAATCTGTAAAATTCTGTCCACATAACTGGCGGTGCGCCTTGAATTCTAGCTTTCTTCCAGTTCCTCCACCATTTACCAGCCCTACCTTTTAACTGAAAGGAAGTGAATTCTACCTTTTGAGTAGGAGAACACCCTATAGCATCACAGATTGCTTCACAATCTTCAAGAAAACATTGTGGGTCCTCTTTGGGATCTTCCCCTGAAAAAGTAGGAGGCCTCATTTTCTGGAATTCAGACATTCTTACCTCTCTTACATTAACTCCTCCCGCTAACGGAGCTGGTGGTACATTTTCAGCTTCAACAATAGGAGGATCCACTGGCAGGTTAGCTTGTGCAGCTCGACCTCTCATTTCAGCCTCAAATCGGTCAAATCGTTCATTCATCAAATGAATCACATGTGCAATAGTTGCATTACCGACATGAGCATCAGGTTCGACTCTTCTTGCTTGCTCACTAGTTGCGCCCTCAGTACTTTGAGCATGTAAACTATCACCACGGTTAGGATCATCTTGCACATGTACTGGTGGATTTATGGCCCTCATTGGACCCATATGCTCATTATTATTAGAAGATCCTTCTGACATTGATCTGTCACAGATCTACACACATAACAAACAATTTTTAGACATAAACAAAATATCACTTACTAGCCCCACTGAGAAGTTATCTATAAAATGACGTTATACTCTACAAGGTCTTTTATGGAACCTAATCCTATGGTCATGCCGCGGCTCATGACAATAGGGAAGGGCCCACAAAGATCACTTTGCTCTGTACTCTATAGGGGACCTATAAAACCTTTCCTCTGATACCAAATTTGTCACATCCCAAAAATTGAGTATGTGAAAAGATACTACTCATTTGATATAATTCTCAAACATACGTTATATACATATATTCTGTAAGGTTTTACATTCAACCTTAATCATTCATTCCACACTACAGAATTATATTCATCTGATAAGCAAATATAGACATACATAGTCTGATATTTCTATCTCATCGCAAGCCTAGGAGACCTATAGAAAATACAGAGCTTTTCTAATATCCACATTTACTCATATAATTAATTATCTTATACATCGAGTAGTATGGGACTCTAACCCTTTCAAACTCATGAATAATATTTCATAGATATACACCGAGTAGTATGGGACTTTAACCCTTTCACACTCGTGTATTAGATCCCGTAGATCTTTACTCATTAATAAAATAGTGAGAATTCATCACATAGTACAATTGTCATGAAATAAATAGTTTCTTCATACTCTTATTTCTACTGATCATCATATACTCCCATATGAAAAATTAATTGCTTATTATCCAAATAATATTGTAAATGGGACTTATATTGTACTTTGACTAGTAATATCAAAGTAGCTGAGCAAGGTTATTCACTCACCTTGATGTTTGTCCAAGTTTACCTTGTTCCACACTAGAATTTGTGTAGGAAAATTTCCTAGTAAAATATATTACAAGGAATCATAAGAAAGGAAACAAAATCACGAAAATACGTAAAATTTTCTGACTGCTACAGTAACGGGTTGCTACAGTACGGTTTGCTACAGTAACGGTTTGCTACAGTGTCGGTTCGCTACAGTAACGGTTTTATTCATTTTTCTCATTTCCTCTCTCTCTCTTCACTTTCTCTCCTCTCCTTCTCTCTTCCTTCTCTCTAATTTCTCTCTCTACACTCCAACTCTATAACCGGGCTTTGGAGGGTGGATCTCGGGCTACGGGGCGAGCCTCTAGGAGCCAAGTAACATAGGGAAAGCAAGGAATCGAGGTAGAAATTTCTATTTCTTAAGTTTTACTCTATTTTCTAGTTTTAAGAGTGTTTGAGGTAAAATCGAGATTTCGGCTTCGTTTCTCGATTAAAATTGGTGATTTTGGTGTCTAAATACTCCTTAGACATTAAGGGTGAGATCCCATGGAAGAAATCATGAAAAACGGTGAAGATTTGGCCAGATTTGGGCCAAAACCGAGAGAAATCGCGAAGGGGTCGCGATCGTGGCGCCCAGGCGCCATGTGTGGCGCCTAGGCGCCAAGGTGAGATGGAAAGAAGAAGGAATTGGCGCCCAGGCGCCACATGTGGGCAAACTTTATATCGTTGGAAAGCTTTTTGAGTCTAGTTTCCAATGGTATAAATGTCATTTGGAAATTCATCACCGGTTAGGAGTTATGACTTAAGATGTGAGTAAAGGTCGAGAGTTGTGATAGGAAATTTCTCTATTTTGTAACCCTAATGGTTTTTACCTGGTTACAATAGGGATGATTGGGGTGCAAGGTGGGAGCGCCGAGAGCGTGGAATCTAGGTGAGTAGGCAACCTTGTAAAATTAATTTAATAAATTAGTCAAAGCACAATATAAATCCCATTTGCGTTATTTGTGAAATTGAGAAGAGTATCAGTGTGTGTTCAGGTTGAGAAAAAGTACAATATCATTGAAAGGTATTTTATTACCTTTGAGAATTGATTTCTCTAGTTGACTAAAGATCTAGATGTGATTGTTCCTTGAATAAATTGGAACATTTTGTAAGTGAATAGCCTTACTAAATTAATGTGATCTTATTAGATAAAGTACAATACAAGTCTTGTTTATAACATTATTGAAGTGAGAAATAATCAGTCTCGCTGTTGATAATATATGATGATTGTTATGGTTGATGATAGACATTCGAGGGAATAAAAGTATGTGTAAATTCATTTATTTCATAGTAATTATATTGTGATAAATTGTCACTATTTTATTGATGAGCAAAAGATCTACGAGATCTAATACACGAGTTTGAAAGGGTTAGAGTCCCATACTACTCGGTGTATAAATGTGAAAAACCTATGCACGAGTTTGAAAGGGTTAGAGTCCCATACTACTCGGTGTATAAATGTGAAAAACCTATGCACGAGTTTGAAAGGGTTAGAGTCCCACACTACTCGGTGTATAAATGTGAAGACCTATGCACGAGTTTGAAAGGGTTAGAGTCCCATACCACTCAGTGTATAACTGTGAAACTTATGCACCAAGAGTTTGAGGGTTAAATTCCCAAGTCACTCAGTGCAAGTATCTATGGCATATAATGCAAAGTGATTGAGGGATTGATCACCCAAGAAATCATACGCAAATTCAGACAAGTGTAATACTATAATTATTTACAATAAATGATAGATTGATTGTATTAGTAAATGTGGTGTTTGTGCTTATGATATTTTCATGTACAGTTGTTTACTCACTGAGTTATGATAAACTCACACTCTCAATGATTATCTTTCAGATACAGTGGTTGAGGAGAAGAATTTATAGCCTTTAAGGATATACTCCACTTTTGTCTGGTAAACAATTGGTAAGAATTAGGAAACGCTCTGTAATCTAGTAGGTCACCTAGGCTTGGGAGGTTGTATAGTGTTTGAAGGTTGAACATTTTCTGAATATGTATACAAAATATCTTTCTTGGAATATTTATGATTCACATAATTATGGATATTAAGAATGATCACAGAGATTATGGGGTACCACGGAGGTACACCCTAGGTATTTTATGTTTATATCACATGTAAGTTTTGGGATGTGACAAATTGGTATCAGAGGTGGTTTTAGGTCCCCTATAGATTACAAAGCAAAGTGTTCTTTGTGGGCCCTTTTCCATTGTCATGAACCGCGGCATGACCATGGGACTAGGTTCCATAAAAGACCTTGTAAAGTTGAGTGTTCTTGTCATAACTTACTCTTCGATGGAGTTAGTTAGAGATAATTTTGTTACAATAAGAGGTAATTGATTTCATATGTAGAACTTTGGAACTTGTTGGAGGTATAATCTTTATACCGATAGAAAAGGTGATCTCTGTATGAAATTTTCTTTTTGAGAAATTGGGAACATAACTCTGTAGTGTACTCTGAAAGCTGAAGATTAGTAATTACTAGAATATGGCTTGAGGGCTGGGCCAAGAGTGATGTATTAGATGGGGTAAAGTTGATTATGAGGCATGGGCTAGAGTTCAAGAAAGATTTTTGCAAAGAATATAGCGCAGATTACTAATGCAAGAATGGGAAAGAACCCATGAGAGATAGATCAAAGATTTGATTTTGATAGATGCCAGACAGATGTGATTTATGGAAGAGGATGTAAGTCCTAAATAATATGTTCCTTGATAAAAGTTTGGTTGAGAAAATCGATGTGGGCTAGGTAGTTTTTCCTAAGGGAAATACTACGGTAAATTGGAACCTAACATAAGAGATATTGGGATAAACTATAAGTTTTCTTTAGAGGCGACTTGCCAAAGTTGCACTTGTATGGTTAGGGATTGGCATGATGGTACTATGTGATAGAAGTGTTTCAAAAAATATATATATATATACAATGTAGAAGTTTTGTAACATTGGAACAATTAGAGCATGTTAAAGGTAGGCTGTTGGCGTATGAACATTCATAATTGTTAAACGTGATGTATGATTGGAATGGTCTAGAAAGACGTTCTTATAGTAGTTCGTGCCTCGGAGTGTTAGTTTAAGGAAAGCTTGTGAGTCGAGGCTCTTTGTCACATCCCAAAAATTGAGTATGTGAAAAGATACTACTCATTTGATATAATTCTCAAACATACGTTATATACATATATTCTGTAAGGTTTTACATTCAACCTTAATCATTCATTCCACACTACAGAATTATATTCATCTGATAAGCAAATATAGACATACATAGTCTGATATTTCTATCTCATCGCAAGCCTAGGAGACCTATAGAAAATACAGAGCTTTTCTAATATCCACATTTACTCATATAATTAATTATCTTATACATCGAGTAGTATGGGACTCTAACCCTTTCAAACTCATGAATAAGATTTCATAGATATACACCGAGTAGTATGAGACTTTAACCCTTTCACACTCGTGTATTAGATCCCGTAGATCTTTACTCATTAATAAAATAGTGAGAATTCATCACATAGTACAATTGTCATGAAATAAATAGTTTCTTCATACTCTTATTTCTACTGATCATCATATACTCCCATATGAAAAATTAATTGCTTATTATCCAAATAATATTGTAAATGGGACTTATATTGTACTTTGACTAGTAATATCAAAGTAGCTGAGCAAGGTTATTCACTCACCTTGATGTTTGTCCAAGTTTACCTTGTTCCACACTAGAATTTGTGTAGGAAAATTTCCTAGTAAAATATATTACAAGGAATCATAAGAAAGGAAACAAAATCACGAAAATACGTAAAATTTTCTGACTGCTACAGTAACGGGTTGCTACAGTACGGTTTGCTACAGTGTCGGTTCGCTACAGTGTCGGTTTGCTACAGTAACGTTGACTGCTACAGTACCGTTGACTGCCGACACTACAGTACTGCTACAGTAACCCGAAGAAAATTTTCCAGATTTTGTTTCGAAATCCCTGGTCGCTACAGTAACTCGGTTTTGCAGAAAAATCTTTCAAAAATTCATCCTTTCCTTTCTTGTTTCAAAACCAGAATTTCAACTCTTTTAACCGATTATAACTCAAATATAACTTCTAAAACAACTGAGATTCATGAATTATCATGAAAATCTTCAAGAACAAAACCTCCTCTGATCTTCTACATAAACTGAAATTTAAGGAAAATAATCGGATTAAAGCTTACCTTTGATCCTTACAAAGCTTTTGAACCGAACAAATAATCGAACTTCTGAAGATCAAGGAAAGGATTTGAGAAGAAAATGAAGAACTGAGAAAGAATCTTTTCTGCTTCCTTCGGCTGAGTGAAAAATATGAGGTTACTATTGAAACTTTATATTAAATATTTCTAATGGGTTATTCAATAACCCATGGGTATCCATAACCCAACATCCAAACCCATCCAGTCAATTTACAATAAATGGATTAATTGACCATTCTGCAACCACTTTTCCATGAATTTCACCATTCTTAGAATATATCCCTCATTGTGCAAATATTTAGTCCAGTCATTTAACTCAATTTTCATAAATAATATTCAAAGAGAACAATTAAATATGAAAATTAAAAATGACCAAAATAAATAACTAAAGTAACGTTGTAGAATTCTAAAATACTCTTAAGCGAATTATATTCTGAAATTAACGGGTATTACACTCTTGAGCAAGAATTCATGACAATTCAAGGGCATAATATTGAGTTTAATTGATCTACATGTGATGCCTTCATCTACTCCTGTATGATAAGAGGAAAGACAACGAGACTTGTACAGAACTTCTGTTTGTCTCTGTGACAGTTTATAGGGTCATTAAATTTTTTATGTGATTGGCTTATAAGCTGAATTCGTTATTCATTTTGTGTGGCTAATTTCTTTTATCTTTCTTCATTTTATTATTATTATTTAGAGTACCATCTAGTAAAAGAAACTATTGGCATTAAAAGCGGAAGGATTACATTGCAAAAAAAAAAAAGGGAATTACTCATGCATGAGTAATCTAAAAGCGAGGTGGTCTCAGATTAGGAGGGTTGTATTGTATCATCACCCCTCGACCATTTCTTGGAACAAGAGACTGAGCAATGTCACGAAGGGTAGTGTAAATCCCATTCATACAATCAACACTTCTTTGTTGTTGATTGCAGAAGCATTGGGTAGACCAATAGAAGAACCTGTCTATTCTTGAAGTTATTTCCGCATTATTGCGTTTAGTTAACTTCTCCAGGTCTTCTATCATCTTCTTCAGATTTTTCACCTCCTTCTCTAGATAAGCGATTTTGTTTTCTGACGTGTGGCCAGTGCTAATCTCCTCAGCTTCCTCAATTTTTATCTTCTTCCCCTTTTGATCCTCTAGAGACCCCTCAAAAGGTCTTTTGCCCTTGTCTTTGCCCAGACTTAAGTTTAAGTCAAGCTCTTCTTCCTTGGCTTCCACTGTGAGATCAATGTACTTCCTGGTGGCCATGGTTTAGAAAATTTAGAAGTTTTTGCAGGAGTATGATGAGAGAGAAATGCTGGGAAATTGTAGGCTAAGAGATGATTACTCTTTGTGGTGTAGTAACTGAGAACTCCGGGGCAGTTTTTATAGAGAAAAATTTAGACTTAGAGCCAAAGAAGATATCTCTTCGCCGCACTCCTACACGCTCAACCTATATATTTCTGCAAGCTGGAAGCCAGAAGTCTAGGGTAGGCATGCGTGTCAACAGTGTGTCACATTAATGGCAAAACCACGTAAGTCAATATTCGGTGGATTTGCGGCCGATTTATACTTGTTTATTTTTCATTTCTCTTGTTGGCATTTTCTGAAATTCTAAGAAGCCGACAGCGTAGCTATTAAAGATTGCCTTGGATGCTTTTATGATGAACTAAAATGTATTTCTCTGCTTTCTTGCATTGTTCTTGAAAGCCTTCAGTTGAGTATAATATACATGATTGATTGAATTATATTGTGATTATATGTATTTAAATACATATGACATGTATGTATGTTATCCATGCATTGAGAGTGAAGGCTATTTGTTATGGCCAGGAATAATATGTAATGATTCTACATACATTCGTAGAATGAGAAGTCTGAAATTTAAAAAAGGACTTGAATAGATGAAAATATATAGATAATGATGTATCTCTATGTTGATACATACAGACATATATGCTCGTAGAGGCAAGAGAAAGGTAAAAATTTTTCTCACTTTATGGTAACACTTGATATGTGTAAATGTGAGAAGTTTTTATTTTAATATGTATGTTTGAAAATGTGTAAGCTTAGGGCAAAGCCACGGATTAGAAACCTAGATAAGGTTAATATGAAACTACCCGTTCATGGAGTAATATCTTGATCTAGGATTATTGGATAAGACAAATACAGAGTTAGGAAGTCATATATTGAAGCGGCGATTAGTTGAATGATTTGAGCAAGAGTCAAAAGTTAGCCGAAAGTCTTTGAGAAAATCTTTTGCATGAGATTATATTTATTATTTTCTAGCATGCTTATTAAACCGTTGGCTTTACGACGGGTAAGGTCTGGAGGCCATCTTTAGGGTGTAATGTAAGGGTTTTGGTAGCCCTAAATTTCGTCTATAAATAATGGATGCCCCATTACGCCGCTCACTACACTAAGAGTTCATTACTTATAAGCTTTCTAGCATCAAACCTCTCATTCCATACAACCTTTATAGCTCAGAAAAATATGGCCGGCAATAAATCTTTCAATTTAAACTTTGAGGCTGGCAAGGTAGAGCTGGATCTAAATCTTAGTCTGGAGAACTATAAGAATAAGAGATCCATGGAAGAGTCATCAGAAGCTAAGAAAAGAAAAAGGGATGTAGTAGAGCTAGAGGATGTTAGCACAGCAACATCTTCGAATGATGAGCTTGCGCTTATGAGAAAAAAAATGGAGGACTTGGAAAGGTTGATAAACCGCCACTTTGAGAACCAGGGAAGATTGATAAATCGTCTCTTTGTAGAACAAGAGAAGCTCTTGAATCGTCATTTTAGGGAATTGGCGAATAGAGTTGATAGACATTCGATGTTTGCAACTCAAAATTTTCGTGACCAACAAGCGAGTTGTATTGACTGTATGAATGGAGTGACCTCTGCACTTCGCCAAATTTCCCAAACATTTCCTCCAGAAACTCTTTCTAGGCTGCAACGACTAGCTTCCTCTTTAAGATCTGAAGCACCTTCCTCTTCTAGACTTGGAGCACTTTCTGCATTTCAAAAGCCTCCTCGTCCTTAATTTATTCTTTCTTTTATTTGTACCTTAAGCTAATATTTGATCTGAGCTTCGCGTATTAAGATTATCTGTTTTGTAAATCAAGTTCAGTTTGTTGCCTGTAACTTATGTACTAGAAATAAGGCAATTCTTGTACTGAAGAAGCTCGAGAGATAAAAATATGTTGAACTTGTTATATTTTGTACTTGATTGTGAAAATTCTAGAAGAGAGAACGAGATTTGGACAAAATACCTGTATTTGTTTCAATCTTGAGTTAAGTTTTGAATTCGGAGGACCGAATTCTATTAAGGGGGGAAGAATGTAATATCCCAAAAATTTTCATGAATATTTATAGTGTATTTGAAGTTTATTGAAAAATTTAATTACATGAGAAATGTTCTTTTTGAATTAGTGAAGGAAATTTAGAAATAGAAATTTCAAAAATTTTAATTTGGGACATTTTACAAATTCTCAAGGACTAAAATGAAAAGAAAAGAAAGTATGGAGTACTTTTGAGAAATGACCAAGTAGGAACCTGAGAAGAAGAATAGAGCTTATGGGAATGAATTATGAGTCCGGTACCGAAAGGATGATAGATTTGGGGTTAAAGTGGAGTTTGAGATATTGAGAGGGACTAAAGTGAAATAAGAAAATCTGTGGGGCACCTAAGATTTAGAAACACGTGAGGTGAGAATTTTATGAATTTGCTTTTGCTAGTCTTGACTGAGGGTCAATTGCAGAGCAAGTGATAATTTCACCACGGGCGAGTATATAGGTGGCCTCACCTATTTTTTTATTCATTTTTCTCATTTCCTCTCTCTCTCTTCACTTTCTCTCCTCTCCTTCTCTCTTCCTTCTCTCTAATTTCTCTCTCTACACTCCAACTCTATAACCGGGCTTTGGAGGGTGGATCTCGGGCTACGGGGCGAGCCTCTAGGAGCCAAGTAACATAGGGAAAGCAAGGAATCGAGGTAGAAATTTCTATTTCTTAAGTTTTACTCTATTTTCTAGTTTTAAGAGTGTTTGAGGTAAAATCGAGATTTCGGCTTCGTTTCTCGATTAAAATTGGTGATTTTGGTGTCTAAATACTCCTTAGACATTAAGGGTGAGATCCCATGGAAGAAATCATGAAAAACGGTAAAGATTTGGCCAGATTTGGGCCAAAACCGAGAGAAATCGCGAAGGGGTCGCGATCGTGGCGCCCAGGCGCCATGTGTGGCACCTAGGCGCCAAGGTGAGATGGGAAGAAGAAGGAATTGGCGCCCAGGTGCCACATGTGGCGCCTAGGCGCCAGGCATGGGTGGCGACCAGGCGCCAGAGGTGGCGCCCAGGCGCCAGGTGTACCGGGAAATTTTAGCTTATTTTCAATCAGTCATAACTTGTTCATCCGGACTCCGTTTTGGGCAAACTTTATATCGTTGGAAAGCTTTTTGAGTCTAGTTTCCAATGGTATAAATTTCATTTGGAAATTCATCACCGGTTAGGAGTTATGACTTAAGATGTGAGTAAAGGTCGAGAGTAGTGATAGGAAATTTCTCTATTTTGTAACCCTAATGGTTTTTACCTGGTTACAATAGGGATGATTGGGGCGCAAGGTGGGAGCGCCGAGAGCGTGGAATCCAGGTGAGTAGGCAACCTTGCAAAATTAATTTAATAAATTAGTCAAAGCACAATATAAATCTCATTTGCGTTATTTGTGAAATTGAGAAGAGTATCAGTGTGTGTTCAGGTTGAGAAAAAGTACAATATCATTGAAAGGTATTTTATTACCTTTGAGAATTGATTTCTCTAGTTGACTAAAGATCTAGATGTGATTGTTCCTTGAATAAATTGAAACATTTTGTAAGTGAATAGCCTTACTAAATTAATGTGATCTTATTAGATAAAGTACAATACAAGTCTTGTTTATAACATTATTGAAGTGAGAAATAATCAGTCTCGCTGTTGATAATATATGATGATTGTTATGGTTGATGATAGACATTCGAGGGAATAAAAGTATGTGTAAATTCATTTATTTCATAGTAATTATATTGTGATAAATTGTCACTATTTTATTGATGAGCAAAAGATCTACGAGATCTAATATACGAGTTTGAAAGGGTTAGAGTCCCATACTACTCGGTGTATAAATGTGAAAAACCTATGCACGAGTTTGAAAGGGTTAGAGTCCCATACTACTCGGTGTATAAATGTGAAAAACCTATGCACGAGTTTGAAAGGGTTAGAGTCCCATACTACTCGGTGTATAAATGTGAAAACCTATGCACGAGTTTGAAAGGGTTAGAGTCCCATACCACTCAGTGTATAACTGTGAAACTTATGCACCAAGAGTTTGAGGGTTAAATTCCCAAGTCACTCAGTGCAAGTATCTATGGCATATAATGCAAAGTGATTGAGGGATTGATCACCCAAGAAATCATACGCAAATTCAGACAAGTGTAATACTATAATTATTTACAATAAATGATAGATTGATTGTATTAGTAAATGTGGTGTTTGTGCTTATGATATTTTCATGTACAGTTGTTTACTCACTGAGTTATGATAAACTCACACTCTCAATGATTATCTTTCAGATACAGTGGTTGAGGAGAAGAATTTATAGCCTTTAAGGATATACTCCACTTTTGTCTGGTAAACAATTGGTAAGAATTAGGAAACGCTCTGTAATCTAGTAAGTCACCTAGGCTTGGGAGGTTGTATAGTGTTTGAAGGTTGAACATTTTCTGAATATGTATACAAAATATCTTTCTTGGAATATTTATGATTCACATAATTATGGATATTAAGAATGATCACAGAGATTATGGGGTACCACGGAGGTACACCCTAGGTATTTTATGTTTATATCACATGTAAGTTTTGGGATGTGACAATGTATGTGTAATCAATAAAAAATAATAATCAAATTAAAAATATTCATATGGAATTTAGGATAATCAACTGTAAAAAATTTTTTATACATATAATCAATAATTAATTCCAATATGTCTTGATCCTCATGTATGTATATTTCAACAATTTATTATCTATCTATTTCAATTCAAATTAATTCAAATCAAATAATAAAGGTAATTTTTTAATTTTAATTCAAATCAAACAATTCATTTAGTGTGATGTCATTAATTATCCTACATTGGTCAAATAATAAAAGTAATTATTTTTGAATTTCAATTCAAATTTTTTCAATCAATTCAAATCAAATAATTAATCTTATCTGATATTATAATTTACCAAATTTATCAAATTTATTAATTTACCTAATTTATTCATTCAAATCAATTTAAATCAAATCAAATAATGAAATTCACTAATTATTAATTTCACTAATTATACTAATTAATAATTATGATAATATATTCTGATAAAAATATGTTATGCTATTTATTTTAACAATAACTCATATAATATATTAAATACATTGGAATCCACATAATATATTCTGATAATAATGCTATAATTTATAAATTTGTGAAACTTATGAAATTTATGAGATTTATGAGTCATGACATATATTTTTTAAAACGTAAATATTCTGATATAAATTTTGATTATATATACAAATATAAATTATAAATTGTAATAAAAATTTATGATAATAAACGATCACGTTATATTATGAAGAAAGATCATACCTTTAACATGAGATTAATGTTTTTTGCATACTATCTCATCACTTTCTGAACTTCCACCAAGTCTGAACCTTTTTCAAAAAAAAAATCATGTCAATTTTGTTGGAAACTCCCTATTTTAAGATATCTTCTTTGTTTTTCTCTGTCAGTGTAAGGAGATCCGCTATCATTGCAAGAAGATTAACATTCTTTCTCTCGCCAAGAACTGTAAAGTTCTCATAGCAACATCAAATTAAACCTAATTTTTTGTCACATGATAAAACCGTAAATGAGATCATTCCATCTGAGCACAGTATTACACTACCAAGCTTTACATTCTCAGCCAACTTTTTGTAACTCATACAGATTATATTATCATCTTCATTTATGCTATAGTCAGTTAAGATGGTTATTTTCTAACTTTGTTTCAATTTAATAGGATTACCATCCTTCAGAAATTCAGTTCAAATCTCGAGGCCCTACAATATTAGAGACAAAATAAAAAATAAAGAACATCATAATATTTGATTGACTCTAAGATGTGAAGTGGATTCAAACAAATAACTATATTAAATCAAAGAATAAACAAATTAAAAAGGAAAAAAAATGGATCCGAATAGTTTACCTTTCCCCTATAATTGCCATCTTTTTAGACTCTCTGCTTATCAGTTGGGTCCTTTTTTCAGCATACTTATGGGTGATATATTGCATGATTTTTATTGATTCTGTGTATTGAAATAATTTTGATAAGTAATTTTACAAATGCTAATTTAATGATCTGTGAGTGTGCTTGTTGGAGATGTATACTTAGTACTTACTAAATAGCTTTAAATCTTCGTCTTCAAAGGCTGGAACTTGACCTAACGTCTGCATCAAAAGAAGTGAAAGTTAGTTAAACTGAAACTCAGATACAAGTAATCCATGAATTGCTCTAACACTTACATTAAAAGAAATAAAATATTTCTTTTTGTGTTCGCCCTCTTTTATGTTAATAGGAACAAACTCGAATTCAAGCTATTTCTCGAAAAGGCTAGTCAGTGGTGTATCCAGGACCCCTGAGTCAGGGGGGCAAAATATTTAAAAAAAATTAATAATAATAATTAAAAGCTATATATATAAAAATAAAGACATAAATGTTAAAATCATAAAATTTTAATATATCTAATCAAAAAAATTACATACTTTATAATTGTCCTCTACGTGATTTCATGTTTTGAAATCGTTGAATAATCAGCTCATTGTCAATATTATTGAACACATCTCTCTCAATATAAGTCACTAGACAATCATTCATCCACGCATCTCCCATTCGATTACGCAACCTGTTTTTCACAATCTTCATAGCAGAAAAGGCTCTTTCTACAGTTGCTGTAGCAACAGGCAAAATCATTGCTAACTTCATAAGAAGATAAACTAATGGATAAACAATATGTCTTCCAGTTTCAACCAACTTCTTTGAAAGATCACTGATTCCTTTCAATGATGCAAATTCAGCATTGATACGCATGTCAATGATATAAGTCTCAAGTTGATTATCAAGCATCACTAAATCAGTTGGAGAAAATTCACGTGGATAAAACTTCGCAAATTCAATCAGCTTTGCCTTATCAAAAGAAGAGAACAAATTGGTTGGATTCAAACAAGCCATACAAAGAAGTAATTGAGTATTTGTCTCACTGAAACGATCATTAAGTTCCTGAAGCTGCATGTCCACAACAGTATAGAATAATTCAACACGATAGTGATACTCTACTGTGATAGCTTGAGCTTTGCCTCCACGTCGTGACCTCCCTTTAGAAAAAAATATATCTTCCATATTAGGAATGTTAATGGCATGCACATTGCAAAATAAAGTCACTTCTTGCAATAAAGACTCCCATCCATTATCCCTCATATTTTGTAACCGATGCTTTGTGATGTTAACCAAGTTCATAGCATTGATGATGTCTTGATCTTTCCTTTGCAATGCTTGTGACAATTCATTTGAAATACCAAGACAATTTTCATCAAATGCAATGTGAATGCAAAATCAAAATCCTCTAACAAATATAAAAGACCATTCGCTTCGGCTCTTTGATCTGCATTTGATCCATCTTCTTTTATAATTTCAAGAACATCAATTATAGCAGAATACATCAATATCAAATTTATCAAAGTTGCATAATGTGAACTCCAACGAGTATCAGCAGCTCGTTTAAGACTAGTTTCTTGATTCAAACCTTGCCCACTTACAATTTCTCCTTTTCCCAATGCCTCTCTAATATTGACAATTTGCTTTTCACGAAGCATATCATGTCGTTTGCAAGATCCTCCAACAACATTTAATAATGTGGACACTAAATTAAAAAGAGAGGCAACTTCAATATGATTTTTGGCAATAGCAACTAACGTAAGTTGTAATTGATGAGCAAAACAATGTACGTAAAATGCAGAAGGATTCTCCCTTAAGATCAAACTTTTAAGGCCATAAAATTCTCCTTGCATGTTACTAGCACCATCATAACCTTGTCCACGAATTCTTGATGTACTAAGGCCATGTTTGCAAAACAATGCATCAATTGCCATTTTCAATGATAAAGCTGTAGTATCTTTAACATGAACAATACCAAGAAAACGCTCAACAATACTACCATTTTTGTCAACATAACGCAAAGCAACAGCCATTTGCTCCTTATTTGATATGTCACGAGCTTCATCAACAAGAATAGCAAATAATTCATCTCTAAGATCAGACACAATAGCAGCAGTGGTTTCCAATGCAGCAGCATTAACAATATCTTTTTGGATTTCAGAAGCAATTAATTGATGATTTTCGGGAGCATTTTCCAAGACAATGGACTTTACTGATTCATTGTGTTCAGAAAGAAATTTAAGAAGTTCAAGGAAATTACCTTGATTAGCAGAATTGCTTGATTCATCATGACCACGAAAAGCTAATCCTTGCCTTAATAAAAAGCGAATGCAATCAATTGACGCTGTTAAACGCTTTCGATATAAGTCACGAACTTGTTCAGATTGCTTAGATATTGCAACTTCAATATGTTGATCCTGATTCATCAAATCTTGACTCATATTCCAAGCAATGTTATGAGCACTATTAGGACCTCCAACATGAGATGAGAGCTTTTCTTTCTTGTTCCATTTTGTGAATCCTTCTGTCACAAACGTATCACCACCTGATTGTTTTCCAAAATCAGGCCTAAAAAGATAACAACATAAACAAAATGCAGCATCTTTTTCTATACTATACTCTAACCAATTGCCAAATTCACTAAACCAAGAGGGACAAAATCTCCTTAAAGAATTTTTAATTTTTCTTTGGGGAAAATTATGTTGAGTAGGTTGGCACGGTCCTCTTTGTAAATATGCTCTTCGTATCTTATCTCGATCATTAGGATGATATGTTGAAATTTTCATTCGCTTTCCTGGATCTGAAGGCAACTCTTCTAAATTAATTTCAATTTGTTGCTCATTTGATGGTAATTTTCTCTTGAAAAATCTTTCCATTACTAAAAACCCCAAATTTCAAGCTTTTACAAAAAAGTCCCTAACAATTGAATGAAAAAATTATCATCATCAAGAAAAAAAATTTAATGAAACAAATATATTACTCATAGTCCTAATTGCATAATCAGTCAACCAATTTGATAAAATTAGATCTATATACAAAACCTCAAATTTCGAACTTTTACAAAGAAGTCATTAATAATTGAATGAGAAATTAACTACTATCAAAAAAAAATTTCATGAAATTGATTTTACAAATATGTTACTCATAGCCCTAATTGCATAAACAATCAACCAATTTAATAAAATTAAACTTATGTATAAAAACCCCAATTTGTAAACTTTTACAAAGAGATCCCTTACAATTGAATAAGAAATTATCCATTATTAAGAAAAAATTTTAAAAAATTGTTTACACAAATATATTATTCATAGTCCTAATTACATAATTAATCAATCAATTTGATAAAATTAAACTTATATATAAAAACCCTAATTTTTTTTGGTGAAAATTAATATCTAATGGAATGAAAACTTGAGAAAGCTTCTGGAGAAGTGAACTCACTGTGGGTCACTGGGTCTGACCGACGACCGTACTGGTGGAGTGGTGGACTGGTGTCTGGTGGTGGCTGGCCGGTGACGGTGAGAGGAGAATGGAGATGAAGTCATGAAATCGAGTGAGGGAGTCGACCGAGGGAGAGACTCAGAGACGAAATCACGAAAAGGAGAGTTGATGGCTGGCTGTCAGGGGCTCAGGGCAGGGGTCGAACTTCGAAGCCGGTGGCGCCGTGGCTGACTGCACTGGCCGGGGCAGCGACGCTTCTGGAGTCATTGTCGAGGCACCGCCGTCTGCCGCACTACTAGGGGTTGAGGGGGAAGAAGTCAGAAGGGCGAAGGGCCGAAGGCCGAGACTGAGAGGGAGCAGGGCAGGGGCGCGAGTCGCGCGACCGCGGGGCAGAGTGAAGAGAGTCAGAGACTGAGTGAGTGACAGAGTGTATGGGATTGGGAGGGGGTCGAAAAAAAAAAGTGAGGGGGGGCAAATTAAAAAAAAATTAAATGAATTTTTTTAAAAGTCAGGGGGTGCAGGTGCACCCCCTCGTGCCAACGTGGCTCCGCCTATGAGGCTAGTAATAACCTACATGACGGCCATCGAGAAGGTGTTTTTGTGAACTTTTATAGCTGCCATGACTAAGAAGATTATACCGAGTTTGAGTGAAAATAGAATAGAGACAGAGACGAGCTTTCTCTGTAGTTGGTGGCGGAAAATCCACTCTGAATTTGATATGGGAGTCATCCAATCATTCATCCATTGCTGGTTCTTAGTTCAACGCATGACACTCAACATTCGGTCATTTTTAAGTTTAAAATGTATTGTATTAGCTTGAGATTGAGTTTCAGATTGGCACAGAGGCAACTAATATAAACCCTCCGAACACAAAATTTTTCCAGCTTCAGATCGAGCTCCAAATACTCAAATTTTACGATAATTCACAGTTTTAAAAGGGATTATTTGAATTCATTTGAATGTAAATTTTTCAAATTCATTTGAATGTAATTATAGAATCAATCACATCAATTTATATTTAATATATTGTAATTATTTAATTATTAAATTATTAATTAAATTTACGATAATTCATAATTTTAAAAAATATAATTTGAATTCATTTGAATGCATTATAGAATCAATCACACCAATTTGTCTTTAATATATTGTAATCTTCACAGAATTTAAAAGAGAGCCTTATAGTATATCTCAAAAGAGTTGCTTAGAATGAATTTAATGTAGTGTTATTAATAAGAATGAATTTATTCATTTACATAATTTATTCATTTAATTTTTATTTTAATTTATTAATTTTATTATCTATTATTTAATGACATTCATGTAATTAATGTCTTAGAGTGGAATTGTTTTAGTCTATTATATAGATAGTTCAGGGAAGCCAACTTACTTATTAATGACGAATTTATTAATCATGAAGATGTTTAAGTTAATTGATAAATAGTTGTTCAAACTTAATTAAAGGTTTTGAGTTTGAATTTCGAGAATGCAGATATGTTAAAATTTAGTAAGAAGTGTTTTATTGTCTATTATAATTCTATCCGACTTAAATCTAAATTAATTGATGTTCGTATAGTGTTTAAATATTAAATAATTGTTAAAAAAATCAATTTATTGAATCCAAACTCATCTACATAGCTCGTGGGTCTATGTCTTGTGGACCATTGTTTTTTATTTGTTGTTGTTGTTGTGTGTGTGTGTGTGTTTTTTTTTTTTTTTACTTTTTTTGTATTTAACTGATTTAATATTAAATTTTTTTCTATAAAAGTTTTTAAATAATTTTATTAAGAGATAATTTATACTTGTAAAATATTGTTCCTTTAGTGATTTTTAAACTATCAATAATCTTAATTTCATATATTTTCTTTTTAAATAACTATATTATGTGTAAATTTAAAAATTTTATATTTATTTAAATAAATATAAAAAATTTTATGTATAAATTTAGTATATTTATTAAATATAATATGATAAAATATAAAAAGTGAGATTTTGTATAATAAATAAATTAAATTGTAAGAAAAAGCAAATTCGTTTTAAACTTTTTTAAATGAGCCAAAAAAATAAAATTAAAATTCATCCAAAATACGAACAACACAAACAGATCTGCTGAGCCTAAGCCTATTTTGGACAGTCTAATAATACACACTCAACACAAAACACAGTGTTTACATTACGTCCATCCTCAAAAGAAACAAATGGTGACACTTACAACAAATGCCATATGGTGCCAAATCCAAAGTCTCAAATCATTTTCTTGGCTAGTACTTTGGTTCGCAGAATAACGTTGTCTAATCAAGTAGATTTTATATAAATTTTAATCGTCAGTTTTGATTGAATGTCTCTATTTGGCTAAATAAATAAGTCGTGCTCAAATCTAAATAACGGACTTAGCTATTATCTTCACATGTTTCTTGTGAATATTAAGTAAGGTGTTTAAATGTTCGGTTCGATTTCATTTTGAGCCAAAATCAAATCGAATTGAACTAATCAGTTTTTAAAAAATATGATCTTATTCAGTTTTTATTTTTTGGGCAATCTGATTTTGTTTTTGGTGAGTGATTTACTTCGGTTTTAGAAAAAAAAAATTTACTATAAAGTTCTTGAATAATATTTGATGTCTTTCATTATTATGCTTGAAAAAATTCTTTTGTAACATGTTATTATATGAACACAATAAATATCTTTTTTTTTCATAAATCACTTTTTTTCCCTTTATATCAAATTAATAATTTAAATCATATCTTAATGCATTAGTTTTAATATATGAATTTTTAACAATATATTTAATTAACATTCAATCATGATAAGAAATAAAATTGGTGCATTAGTGTATAAATTTTTTTAATATATAATATATGTGTGTGTATATATATATATATTGGTTTGGTTAAAAACCAAATTCAATAACTATTCAATTGTCATATTTTAAAAATCAATTTAAATTTCTTTTTTTTATTTTAATTGAATTGGTTTAGTTTGATTTGATTTTAAATATTTGTAGTTTTGAGCGTTCAGCTTGTCAATTATATCAAATATTCGTCCCATTGTTGTTTTGACAAGAAATGTAATTTTTGTTGCTAAAAAATATGACTTAATTATTTAATTTTTAAATATAAAAATATATGCAATTTAATCTTTAAAAATTATATGGTTTAATTATTTAATTCTTAAATTTAAAAAATATACAACTCAGTGGTCTTGTATCATTGCCCCATTAGTTTTCAATTTTCATTGTACATAAATTTTTTTTTTTGGGTAGAAAGGCGAAGATCATAAATTAAAACGAGAGATACATGGAGACAAAAGTACAAACTTTAAGAGTTAATAGGTAACGAATCTAAAATTTGCAATGGCTAAATCCTGTATTTCTAAAATAAACGAACTAAATAATCAATACATTTTTTTAAGATTCAAGAATCACATAATTAAAGCATGTATCTTTTAGAGACAAAGGTACCTTTTTTTCTTCATTTTTTCAAGTCAATATATACGAGAAAGAAATTTTTTTATTAAATATATAATTCCTAAAACATACACTTTATTATCATTTAGTTTCTTAAAATAAGTGACAAATAAATTAGTTTTTATAAATTTTAAACTCAATACAAGTTAGTCCTGATTAAATTATCTATTTTTTAAATGACTAATTTAATAACTTTATAAAATGAGTTTATATTTTATTTAAAGATTAAATTGTGCGAAATTAAATTATATCATAAATCAAATAATTGATTTATGTTTCTTTAAATGACTATATAGTAAGTATAATAAAATTTAGAGTAAATTATTGTTTTGGTCTAAAAATTAGTTTATTATTATTTGGTCATCAAAAAATTACCAGAATCATATAATTAACAGCCTACTAATAATGATATTGTTGAGGCTTATTTTAGCAATGCATACGTGGTTGTTAAAAATGACCCATCATGTCATTTATGGGTTTGTGTTCTTTCTTCAATTTTCGTTCTTTCTTTCTCTCATTTTTAATGGAGGAAGTTCAACTTTCAAGTGTCCTGACCTGTTGGCTTCTGAGACAAATGGTGATTAGTGTTATTTTGTTGCTATGAACGTAATTTTGATTATTTTCCCCTTATATAGTACTTTAAAATTTTGTTGCCATCGGTGGGTGTTGTATATTGTAAGCATAACCTTCTCTCAAGAACGTATGTGTTTTTTCGTGCTCCAGAGATCTAATTGGCAAGGTAGTTCTCCATGTCAACAATCAAGGTGCACTAGTATTGACGAGGAGGGACCAAAGTAGTTGGGTTAAATCTTTTAAGGACTAAAGATATAAATAATTTCTTGGGAACCAGATTAATAATGATTTGATTTTCAGAGACTAAAACAGTAATTTACTCTAAAAACATTTTAGAAAGAATTCGTTGCAACTCCACTGAATTAAAACAACTCAAGGGGCTATGCATGATTGCAATAAAAATAATAGTCATATTATCACATCTCAATTTTTGGCATGTGAGTAATTCTATAAACTCGATAGTGTACCTCTATGGTATTCCATAAAATTTCTGATCAGTACTAATGTATAACATAATTTTTCAGGAAAAAGATTTTGCATATATACATATAAAAAGTTCAACATAGTGAAACAATAAATACAAGCCAAATATCATACAATATGATACAATTTTTCAAGCTTAGGTGACCTATAGAGATTACATAACATTTCCTAAGCTTTTTGATTCCTAAACCCTCTAGACAACATAGAAAGTAACCTCAAGGAATACTAATCCTCATGCAGATTTCCTTCATTCTCATCCACTGTATCTAAAAAGAAAATATTCATAGAGAGTGTAAGTTTATCAAAACTCAGTGACTAAATAACTGTGTAATAATAAATGTGTCACAAGTACAAATACCATAATCATTATCACAATAAGAACAGTTATATTCATATCCAGGGTTTCTATACCTCTGCATTTGGTTTATGTTCATAGATTCAGTTCTCGTTGTATTTATGTTTACAACCATTACATGTATTAGTATCTTGAGGGAGCAAATCATTAACTATTATATGTGTATAATTACATGCATTGGTATCTTGGGTCAAGCCCTCAATCATTCTCTGTGTGTATTTGCATACATTAGTATCTTAGACCAAACCCTCAACCATTCCATGTATATAATTACATTCTCAATCGTAATTCTCATTAATATAATATTGAATCAAACAATAAATTTCATTTTCTAGCTATCATCATTAAATAGGGAATCTAATTGCGATATAAGGTATGATTTATATTGCACTTGGAATAAAAATAAATAAAACAGGTTAGCAAGGTTATCAACTCACATAGATTCCGTATCCAAATTATTTTTCTTAGTTACTACAGATAAGAGCACGTAGCTAGATTTCAGGTTCTGCTACAAAGATTTTCACGAATATCAGATATAGAATATCAATGTTACTTTTGTACAAAAAACTATTCATATGTACGATCACTATTCATACGTATGAATATTATTTATGTATACAGATATTATTCATACATACGATTACTATTCATATGTATAGATATTATTCATGCATATGGTTACTATTTATACGTATAAATATTATTTATACATGCGTATACCATTCATACGTACATATATTATTCACACATATGATTACTATTCATATGTATAGATAATATTCATATCGGAAATAGCGAACATAAACCATAAAAGAGTACAATAGAAAAGTTTTCAAGAAAGGGATGTATCAAGTACCAAATATTTCCTTAGCCAGACCTTTTTCTAGATATGTATTTTTCACAGTTTTATACTCTACTCCGATAATCAGAAAATAATTCTCAAGCAATCAAGGATAGTTCTTTTATGATGTGAAGGATCAGTTAAAGCCGCAACCATATAGTATACTAAGAATTTAACCTCTAAATATTTATAATAATTTAAAGAAACATAATATACTCACATTGGATTTAAGCTAACGAGGAAAGACCTATAATTTCAGAACCCTAACATCAGAGTAAGAGAAGTTTTGAGGAGAAGAGAGAAGAGAAACTAAAGGTGTGAGTTTAGAAGTAAAATAGAATGACCTATTTATATGATAAGTCATGGTACTATACTCTAATAAAATATTTATTTTACTATGCGTTTTAATAATTTAGTTTACTATGCACTAATAATTCAATTTGACACTATACATTTTACTATACAGACGACTGATTTATTAGTTACTATTGGAAATTAAAGGAAAAATTATCCTTTATGCTAAACTTTTAAGTTTCTTTACACTTTTGTTCTTTTCAATCTAGTCCCTTAGGGGATTTTCTCATATAAAATATTATTTTTATCCCAATTTCTTTTAAATTCCTTTTATGCTCAAGCCATATTTTATTCATGGGATAAATTTCATATCATAACATCCATTATACCACACAATTTATGTCATCTATAAATGAAAATCTGTAACAATATGCATAAATAAGCATACAAAAATTAAACAGATAGGGAAATTATTTTTTTCAAGATAAATTTATCGTAATTATTGAATATTTATAGTTTTAAAATATAACAGGTATTACACATATGTAGCAAAGTAACAGTGTCAAAATGGCTCGTGGCCTACCGGTAAATGAATGAGTTTGAATTTAGGAAATTAGACTAATTTAAAAATGGACATAAATGGGCCAACTGTTTAGTCCGCAAAACCTGCAGGATGACCCGTTTTTTTTCTTTTTGTGTTTTTTACAAAAAAATTATTATTTAATATAAAATTATTTTATTTTATCATATTTTTATATTTTGATAACATTATATTCAATAAGTATAATAAATTTAGATATAAAAATTTTAGTAATTTTTTAAAAATAAATATAAAATTTTTAAATTTAAATATAATATAATTAATTTAAAAAAATTATTTATTATTTAAAAATATTGAAGAAGTAATGTTTTACATATATCAATTGTAGTTTAATAAAAAATTACTAAAATTTTTACCAAAAAAATTATTATTTAAATATTAAAAAAAGTTGCCCATGGGCATGGTAAAGAGATTGGGAATTGAATTTAACACCCACACCGGTCCGTTTTGCATTGCTATGCCCAAGTTATACATTACAAACAAGTTTCTTCCACATGACATAGGGTGTGTTTGGGAGCTCGGTGAATTAAACGTTGGTGGAATAAACTAAGTTTGATTGAATGTGGTTGGAGAAAACTAGGTTTGAATAAATGTGATTTATATTTGAGAGATATTTGGACAAACGTGGTTTGAAGCAGATAAACGTGGTTTGGTATAGGAACATATGTTTAGATGTTAGTGTGTAAACGTAGTTTGAGATGTATAATTATCAGAAAAGGCATAATTTTTTATTTAATTTTTGATGTAACATTATTATTTATTGTCATTTATTTAAAAGAAAACTTAAATTTTTTGTTTATTTGTCTAATATTATTAATTAATCACTAATGAATCATTTTATTAATAAATTAGTTTTTTATTTTGTAATTACTAATTAAAAATTTAATTAATCACTAATTATTCACAGTAATTTAAAGATCTCTAATTAAATTTCAAAACATTTTTATTATCTATTAAATTAATTTTATCTCTAACTAAATTTCAATACAATTTTTTTCTTTTCAATTAAATTAATTTTATCTCAATTAAAATTAATGAAAATAAGCTTATAATAATTTAATGAAAACAAGCTTCTCATTAATTTGACAAATTAAATTAAACTATAATTTTCAATGCTATTTAAAAAATTATGAACTTAATTGTATAATAATAAATTAAGAGATTCATTTTCAAAATAAATAAAATAATTTATTTTATAAATGACGATTAATTATTTTATATATGCTCTATCATTTAATCCCTAATAATGTCTCGAATATGGTCCATTTCACTTGATTTAAGATCATATTTAATTTCATCTAGGTCCTTAGTTTCAGAATATATTTTATTTTGAATTTAAATCAATCTTTGTAAACTTTTTAGTTTATTCAGTTAGGTCCTAGATCGAAAATTTTCTTTTGCCTTTTGCTTAATTTAAGAACATATTTAACTTCATCTAAATCTCTAGTTCTAGAATATATTTTGTTTTGAATTTAAATCGACCCCTATAAACTTTTTAATTTTTTCAGCTAGGTCCTAGATCAAAATTATTATTTTGTCTTTCACTTAATTTAAGATCATATCTAACTTCATATAAGTCCCTAGTTCCAGAATATATTTAGTTTTTAATTTAAATCAACCCCTATAAACTTTTTATTTTATGCACTTTAGTCCCTATCAAAATTTTTCCTTCTGTTCTTTACTTGACTTAATCTCATATTTTACTTCATCTAGGACCCTAGATTAAGAATATATTTTTTTTTGAAATTAAATCGAAACCAGTAAACTTTTTATAAATTTCACTTTAGTCCCTACTGCAACTTTTTTCTAGTTCTCTCTACTTTTCTCTTGGGTTTGGCTTCCAGATCAACCCAGAATTTCCTTTTAACTTATTTGAAGATTCATTATATCATTTTAGACCACAATCATGAAAGAAAATGAATCACATTAAGAGTTTTGAAAATTTTCAATGGTTTGAAAACATTCCTCTGTTTTGGGAGCAAGAAACAGAGCAAAGGAAAGGAAAGCAAATGTTGCATGAGAGAGAAGCATTAGAAAATGGGAAGGCAGTGAAAAAATCCATCAAATTCCTTTGGCCAACCACGTTCAGTATGTCGGAAAAGCTCCAAATATTCGTTGTGCCCGCACTGTGGTTACAAAGTTGCAAACGTAGATGAAATCAACCGTGGTTGTGTGCAACACTATGCCAAACATTATCATATTTCTTCAAACCCCATTTGGATATCCTCAACCCCGTTTCCCTCGTCGGTCATTGTTCAACTTTCTCCTCGAAACATTGATCATATAGAAAGAAGAGAAATGAAGCAAGCCTATTTAGTTAGCCATATTAAAGAACAATAGCTAGGTTTGTTGAAGGCACAAAACAGAACAGGGATTATGGGTTGTGTGGGTATATGAATTTGAAAAAGTGCTAAGGCTACACAAACCCACCATTAACCCGAACAACCTGGCCGTTGACCCACTCACCAGCATCAGTAGCCAGAAAGCCAACGATCGGAGCCACGTCGCTGGTCTCACCCAGCCTACCCATCGGGCACTCTTCAATCCTCTTCTTCACTTCCTCTTCATTCCTCCCTCCTAAAAACAAGTCCGTCACAATAGGCCCTAGGGCAATACAATTGGCCGTGATCCCCGTTCCCTTCAGCTCTTTCGCCAAAATCTTCGTCATCTCCTCAACGGCCGCTTTCGATGCTGTGTATGCTCCGAATCCAGGTTTCAATGCACCCACCAGCGATGTAGAAAGCATTATGATTCGACCCCTGCCTCTCTTTTTCAATCGCCTCGTTGCCTCTCTACCGCACAGGAACGTCCCTCTCCCATTCACTCTATAAATCCATCCACAATCTCTCCATCACAACACTAAATTACTAAGTTCACGTGCTTGTCCGCCTTCTTAAAATGGACTCTATTCAATAGATTTGTTCACCAAAATTGATTCACTAGACTGATAATTTAATAGTTTATTTGAAAAAAAAAATTTAGTTGACTCATCAAAATTTTTAGGTTTAAAATAATTAAAAATATATTTTTATAAACAGAACAAATAAACCCATAAAAATAATCCATAACCTATGATAAATTTGAGATATGTCAGAATTTGTAAATTATGAATTATATAAGACTGAGTGATTCAAGTCATACTCATTGGCAACCTTGCAAAATTTGAACTTCCATTTAACATCCAGCTCCGAATGTGATTTCACTCAAGAGGAAATGTACCTGAACAGATAATCAAAATCCTCCAGGCTAGTATCGGCGATCGACGGGTATTTGCTGTCGAGAACTCCGACAGAGTTGACCAGAATATGAACCGGTGACTTGAAGGCCCGCACGGCCTCGTCGAAGAGAGACTCCACCTGAGCTGGCTCGGAAACATCAGCTCCGACGGTGATGGCTCGTGGGAGACCGGGACCATCAGGCGAGACGGCATTGATCATAGTAGCAACAGACTCGGCCTGGGTGGAGTTGGAGGCGTAATTGACCACGATTCTGGCCCCAAGTGAGGCCAGGTGGAGGGCGATTTCTCGGCCTATTCCGCGGGACGCTCCGGTCACAATTGCGACTCAGTCTTGGAGCGGTCGACGTTGAGTCTCACTGGAGCCTTCAGCTTCAGGAGCCATTTGTTCTCTACCTCTGTGTATCAGGTTTTGGCTATGCTTCTGGGCTTAAATATATGCTAGATGACGAAGGAAGGGTCAAATCGCAAAACCATGGCAATACTATAATCAATTATTTAACTTTCAAGGTTCTTGAAAAGTCTTTCAGGCAATAGATTTCAAATTTGCTTGACGTCAGACTGCATGTCATGTGGACATTTACATGGATGGATTCCATTTTACAAGAAGGTGCTTGATCACCGATTTCATTTCCTCATGACGAAAGTTTGATGTTGTTGGGTTTGGCTTGAATTTTGTGGGTGACCTGGTTTGTAACCCGACCCACGACCCACGACCCATAACCCATTATTTCCTCTATATATATGTGTGTAATGGAATTCATTAGTAGAAGTAGTTGATGTAATTTCTCTCTGTACAGCCTCTATTACAAATAATACAGATATTTTCTCTGTCCGTGGACGTAGGTCGCATTGACCGAACCACGTAATTTCTTTGTGTGTTCTTCTCAATCTTTCTCCTTGATTTATTGCCTTACAATAACCTAACAAGTGGTATCAGAGGCTCGGTTCATTTTTGTTAGCCCTAATGTATTATGCTATAAGTTTTGATGATGACAAATATGTGGGAATTATAGTATGATTTAATCTTCTTGGCCTAAATGAATGATTTAATCTTTCTTAACCCAAATAGTATGATTTAATCTTCTTGACCCAAATGAATGATTTAATCTTATTGGCCCAAATGCATGATTCAATTTTTCTTGGCCCAAATATATTTAATGCTTTATATATTTATATATAGTAATATAAATTGATTTTTGATAAAATTTATTGGTTGTTTTAATATAATTTGAAAAAGAATGCTTTTTACTGTAGCACTTTTAAAAAAGAAATTTGATTGTTGAAAAAGTATGATAAAGTTTATTAGTTGTTAAAAAAGTATGATAAAGTTTATTGAGTGTTGTAATATAATTTGAAAAAGAATATCTTTTACTGTAGCACTTTTGAAAAAGAAATTTGATTGTTGAAAAAGTATGATAAAGTTTATTGAGTGTTGTAATATAATTTGAAAAAGAATATCTTTTACTGTAGCACTTTTGAAAAAGAAATTTGATTGTTGAAAAAGTATGATAAAGTTTATTGGTTGTTGAAAAAGTATGATAAAGTTTATTGGGTGTTGTAATATAATTTGAAAAAGAATATCTTTTACTGTAGCACTTTTGAAAAAGAAATTTGATTGTTGAAAAAGTATGATAAAGTTTATTGGGTGTTGTAATAAACTTTGAAAAAAAGAATATTTTTTACTGTAGCAAATTTGAAAAAGAATATTGATTGTTGAAAAAGGTTGATAAAGTTTTTTTGGTTGTTGTAGAAAGGTTGAAAAATGATGATGAAACTTACTGTAACAATTCTGACTAAAGCAGTCACTGTAGCAGCAAGGTTTCACTATATAAAGGGGACTTCACAACACCATTTGCAATCAAGCTTCAATTGTTTATTTCTCATATTATCTTGAGTTATATTCTCTCTAAATTGCTAGAGAAAAATTCTGATTTTTGCGTCATCTACACTTTGAGAGTGTCTACCATTATTTTTCTTAAGCCTTTAAATTTAGTTGCTCAAGGATTGGTTCCTTGAGTTAGTGTTTGAGAGAAAACACATTGTAAGGGGGAGAGACACCCTTGAGGAAGAAAAGATCTCTATGTTGTGGTGGCTTACAAGTGCCCAATTGCATAAACTTGTGGTTTATAGTGAAACACTCAAGAAGTTATCTTGAGGACTGGATGTAGGCTTGGGATTAGCTGAACCAGTATAAATCTCTGAGTTTGCTTTCTCTATCCCTACTCTATTTACATTTGAAGTTAATTAATTAATGCTTTGCGATTATATTTGATTTCTACCTCAAGTATTAATTAATTTGTGTAGATTTATATTTGCTCCTTAATTCCTTGCACTATAAAATTATTCATCTTGATAAACATTTTGATTTTCTGAATTAAATTATTATCTTTAGTATTGTCCAATTTCAGAAAATCATTTTAACTTCCAATTAAGTTTTGTGAAAATTTTTATAAAACCCAATTCACCCCCCTCTTGGGATCCAACCATTTCTTTCAATTTTTTGGTTCGTCGGTTACTGTAGCACGTCCGAAAATTTTCAGAGCCGGCTCCAAAATTTCAGATCTTGCCCCGATTTGGTTGTTTTGGAGCATAAGAGACCATTCTCTGCATCTTTGGTGCATTGAAGAACGTCGGAGACCAATTTTTGGTGGTAAGAAAAATTTCAGATCTAGTTTTAAATTTCAGATCTAGCTTGATTCGCTTGTTTTTTGGGAAAAAGAGACCGTTTATTGCATTTATAGTGCATTGGAGATCGTTTTTCAGTTGTTTTGGTGAGTTTTTTACGGTTGTGAGTACTGTTCATCACCGGAATCTTCAGCGGAAGTATTGTTCATTTCCGAAATATTCATCGGAAGCACTGTTCATTGTCTTCTACGGCGAGGCACTGTAGCAGTCAACGGTCAACGGCACTGTAGCGACTCAGAAATGTAACGACTCGGCACTGTAGCACGGTCAACTGTCAACGGTACTATTTGGTCAAAGTTACTGTTTGATCAAAGTTGCTGTTTGGTCAAAGCTGTTGTTTGGTCAAAGTTGTTGTTTGGTCAAAGCTGTTGTTTGGTTAAAGTTGCTGTTTGGTCAAAAATTGCTGTTTGGTCAAAGCTGCTGTTTGGTCATAGTTGTTGTTTGAATCAAGTTTTCTGTTGCGATCGTTATTATTTCGTCGACACGGTTCCGGTGAGTTTATCTTTAATTCAGAAAAAAATTCTGAATTTCTGTGTGAATTTATTGGATTGTGCTGGATTGGATTTCTGGTTTACTGCTGTGAATTTTGTTGGACTGCTATGTTGAATTTCTGTTAGTGAAGTTCTGGTCAGTTTGCAAGGTTCTGAACAGTTTTGTGAAATTCAATTTCTGATTGTGAAATTTGCTAGTAATTTATCTGCTGTTATTTGAGAAGATGTCGACTCATAAATTCGATATTGAGAAGTTCAATGGATCGAATGATTTCACTTTGTGGAAGGTAAAAATGAGGGCACTTCTAGTTCAGCAAGGATGTGCAGGGGCATTAAAAGGAGAAGGTAAATTGCCTAACACGTTGAAGGAAGAGGAAAAGAAGGAAATTTTGGCAAAGGCTCATAGTGCATTACTATTGAGTCTGACTAATGAGGTGTTGAGAGAAGTAATTGATGAATCAACTGCTGCAGGTTTGTGGAAGAAATTGGATGATAAATACCAGAAAAAATCTCTCACAAACCGGTTATATCAGAAGCAGTGTTTGTATACCCTGCGGATGACAAAAAATATGCAGGTAAAAGATAATCTTGATAATTTTAACCGGATTATCCTGGATTTACAGGGTGTTGGGGTTAAGATAGATGATGAAGATCAGGCTATCATTCTTTTGTGTTCTCTACCAAATTCATATGAGAACTTTGTTGACACTATGTTGTATGGTAGAGATAGTATCTCTGTTAATGATGTCAAAGATGCTTTGCAGTCTAAAGAGCTGAAGAAAAGAGTCTCTAGTTCTAATGAGGATGGTGTAGAAGTAGGTTTGTATGTTGGTAGAGGTAGAGACATTAAAAGGGATGATGGAAAAAGAAGCAAGTCATGGTCTAAGTCGAGGAACAAATGAGGACCTCGATGTTATCACTGTAAACAAAAGGGGCACATCAGGAAGAATTGTCCACAGAGGAAGAAGGGAAATGACGAGAAGGAACCGAATACCAGTGGTAGTGCTGCGGTGGTGCAAGATAGTTCTGACGAAGAAGAAGACATTGATGTTCTCACAGTCAGCACCTTTGGTTCTGCAAATACTTGGGTCTTGGACACAGGTGCATCTTATCATATGACTTTCTCAAGTGAACTGTTTACTTCTTTCAAGGAGTGGAATGGTGTTGTGAGGTTGGGTGATGATGAGCAGCTCAGTGTTAAGGGCAGTGGTTCTATGCAGATTCAGATGTATGATGGAATAGTTAGGACGCTTGATGCTTGGTATGTTCCTAGTCTACGGAAGAACTTGATTTCTCTTGGTACTCTAGACAAACAAGGGTACAAGTACTCTGGAGAGAATGGACAGTTGAGAATTTCCAAAGGTGCTATGGTTATAATGAAGGGTAAATTACAGCATGGCATTTACTTTCTGATTAGTAGTTCTGTGATGGGGACAGTGGCTGTATCTAAATCTTTAGGGAAGAATGATGATTGTACAGAGTTGTGGCATTACCGATTGGGACACATGAGTGAGAAAGGACTGTCAATTCTAAGTAAACAAGGATTGTTAGAAGGGGCAGAAACTGAGAAGCTAAAATTTTGTGAAGTTTGTGTTATGTGTAAACAACGCAGAGTTAAGTTCAGTTCTGGGAAGCATACTTCTACAGATGTTCTGCAATATGTTCACTCAGACTTGTGGGGTCCTTCTCCAGTTGAATCTCAGGGCAAATGCAAGTACTTTGCTACTTTCATTGATGACTACTCTAGAAGGGTTTGGGTATATTTTCTGAAATCCAAAGATGAAGTGTTTGGGAAGTTCAAGGAGTGGAAGACCATGGTTGAGAAACGGACTGGAAAACAGGTCAAAACACTCAGAACTGATAATGGGTTGGAGTTCTGTAATGCTCCGTTTGATGAGTTTTGCAAGAAAGAAGGTATAGTGAGGCATCGCACTGTATGTCATACACCACAGCAAAATGGAGTTGCAGAACGTATGAATCAAACATTGTTGCAGCGTGCGAGATGCATGCGATTAAACGCTGGCTTGCCAAAATAATTTTGGGCTGAAGCAGTTAACACTGCTTGTTATCTGGTGAATAGATCGCCATCTACTGCAATTGATTTTAAGACTCCTCAAGAGGTATGGTCCGGTAAACCTTCTGATTATTCTGGCCTGCATATATTTGGTTGTCCTGCTTATGCTCATGTGAATGATGGTAAACTAGAGCCTAGGGCAATGAAATGCATATTTCTAGGGTATGCACCTGGAGTTAAAGGGTACAGACTATGGTGTAATGAAAAGGATAGAACTCCAAAATTTATTACTAGCAGAGATGTAACTTTTGATGAGTCTACTATGTTTGGTCAGAAGGAGGAGCTTGGTAGTCATGCAGGTAATAATGATCAAGGTGCCAACCAGAAGGTGGAAATTGAAGTTCAAACTTCAAAAAGGGTTATAACAGACCCTGTACAGCAGCCTAGGGAAGAAGAAGAATCACAACCTATAGCAACAAGGAGGGAAAGGAGGGAAATCAGAAAACCTATAAGGTATGCAGATTGTGTTGATATAGTTGATGTTAATTCAGTTGCTTATGCCTTGACAGTAGGTGAAAGTATTGATTCTGATGACCCGAGATCATATAAAGAAGCAGTTGAGAGTAGAGAAGCATCAGAATGGCTGGTTGCAATGAATGAAGAGATACAATCTCTTGAGAAGAACGAAACATGGGATCTTGTACCGTTACCAAAGGGAGTGAAACCGGTAGGATGCAAATGGATCTTCAAGAAGAAAGAAGGTATTCCTGGAGTTGAACCAGCAAGGTTCAAAGCACGACTCGTGGCCAAGGGTTTTTCACAAAAGGAGGGAATTGATTATCATGAAGTTTTCTCTCCTGTTGTGAAGCATAAAACCATTCATGTCCTTTTGTCCATGGTAAGTGTTTTTGACTTGGAGTTGGAACAACTGGATGTGAAAACTGCTTTCTTACATGGAAATTTAGAGGAGCAGATCTATATGTCACAGCCAGAAGGATTTCTTGATTATGGGAAGAAAGATCATGTATGTTTGCTGAAAAAGTCTTTGTATAGTTTGAAGCAGTCTCCTAGACAATGGTATAAGAAATTTGATGCATTCATGACTTCTCATGATTTTTTATGTAATCAGTTTGATAACTGTGTCTACTCTAAGAAACTTGCAGATGATTCTTATATTTATTTGTTGCTATATGTTGATGATATGTTGATTGCTGCAAAGAACAATAGTTTGAAAGCCTTATTGAGCAGTGAGTTTGAGATGAAGGATTTGGGTGCAGCCAAGAAGATATTAAGCATGGAGATTTGGAGAGATAGAAGTGCAGGTTTACTGTATGTATCTCAACAGAAATACATAGAAAAATTGTTGCAGTCTTTCCAAATGAATAATTCTAAGCCGGTTAGTACTCCGTTGGCGGCACATTTTAAACTTGATGCTAGTACAATACCTACTACAGCTGAGGAAAAAGGGTACATGAGTTCAGTGCCCTACTGTAATGCTGTTGGAAGCTTGATGTATGCAATGGTGTGTACTAGGCCTGATCTGGCTCATGCAGTCAGTGTGGTAAGCAGGTTTATGAGTAATCCTGGGAGAGCTCACTGGAGTGCAGTTAAATGGATTATGCGGTATTTGAAAGGTACGAGTAATATTTGCTTAGTTTATGGTGCTGATAAATCTGATAGTGGCTTGGTTGGTTATACAGATTCAGATTATGCTGGAGATCTTTTGAGCAGGAGATCCTTAACATGCTATGTCTTGACTCTGAATGGATGTACTGTCAGTTGGAAGGCAACACTTCAATCTACAGTTGCCTT
Source organism: Biancaea sappan (assembly GCA_037074585.1). Classification (NCBI taxonomy): domain Eukaryota; kingdom Viridiplantae; phylum Streptophyta; class Magnoliopsida; order Fabales; family Fabaceae; genus Biancaea; species Biancaea sappan. The sequence goes on from CM073496.1 coordinate 61,163,847, forward strand.
GTCTACCACTGAAGCAGAATGCATGTCATTAGCAGAAGGAGTTAAGGAAGGTATGTGGTTACATGGTTTGATTGATAGTCTGGGGTTAAATATTTCGAGACCTATCATTTATTGTGATAGTCAAAGTGCATTAAGTTTGGCCAAGAATCCAGTCTAGCATGAGAGGTCGAAGCATATTGACATCAGATTGAATTTTATTCGAGATGTGATAGAAGACAAGAAATTATCCATCGAGAAGATAGGCACAGCAGACAATCCAGCAGATATGTTGACAAAGGCTCTACCTTCAGAGAAGTTCAAGCATAGCTTGGACTTGGTGAATGTTCGCATTCCATGAAGCCCTACAGGGCTTGAATGACAGAGATGAATTTGTACTTAGTTCTGGTGATTTGAGAGAATTCAAGTCAAGAAGGGAAATTGTTGGGTTTGACTTAAATTTTATAGATGACCCGGTTTGTAACCCGACCCACGACCCACGACTTATAACCCATTATTTCCTCTATATATATATGTGTGTAATGGAATTCATTAGTAGAAGTAGTTGATGTAATTTCTCTCTGTACAGCCTCTATTACAAATAATACAGATATTCTCTCTGTCCGTAAACATAGGTCGCATTGACCGAACCACGTAATTTCTTTGTGTGTTCTTCTCAATCTTTCTCCTTGATTTATTGCCTTACAATAACCTAACAGATGCGGATGGATATCTATGGTCGTAAGAAGTCGGTCCAGACTCGCTGGTCCCGTACTAAACAAGACTTGTCTCGACAATTAAATTTGTTTGTTTTGGCTAGCAAGTTTTTTTTTTTGAATTTTTTATATTAAAATAATATAATTTTAATTTTTTAAATATAAGATTATACAATATAAAAATATAATAATTAAAATTATTTATACTAAAAAAATATATTTTAAAAAACTGTTTAAAAAAAAAACGAACCGGTCGACGGGGCTCACAGAATATACGGACCTATTTTTCTCAGCAGTCATAGGGCAATTTAACAGTAATTGTATTGGAATACTTATGGCGTTATTATTCTACGCATGAGATTATACTTGTACTTGGTAGATACATTTTCTCAAGTTGTCTGGTCCGACTTGGTGGAGCGTCAGCGACTCAGCATCCTATACCCGTGGCCTGTGGCCTGTGGACTGTGGTTATCTGATGTTAAAATAATATTATAGTTTAAAGATATAATATATTTTTAGATATTTTAATTCAATCAATTGGTTCGGAATTTAACAATGATATAAGATTGTTAAATTTTGAATTGTTCACATTAATTTCTTAATAATATTAATTACAAGTCTAATATATACATTTATTTTCTAGTAGTTCGATACTAAAAATTGATCAAATGCAATAATATTAATAAAAACATTTATAAAATAATTTTGTAAATTACAACATGTTTCTCTCTTAGAATATCTTGTCTGTGAAATTTTAATTTAAAATATTAAGATTAACAAAAAATTACAACAAACTATTGGAAGAAAAATGATATGGCGGGAATGTCTTTTTTTTCGAGAAGACACCAATCAGTTGGGAATTAGGACTTCTAAGTCCCCGCTTTCTTAACGGTCATGTTGCCTTACAAGCTGTCCCGCTTGTTTCCGTTAAAGTTTGCCTTGTATGCTCACTTCATACGACACCGTTTGGCGCTGTCGTTCCTTTCGCCTAAACCAGCAATCTAGGGCTCGAAACACAAACCCTAGAACTAAGCCCTTCCATTACCAATTACGTCAATCATCAGTCATTATGGCAATTGCACGAACAGGAGTTTACGTCGATGACTATTTGGAGTGTAAGCGTCTTTTTAGTTCCTTAGTTTCTTCTTGAATTTCTGTTTTTCGATTAATGTGTATTTGACTTTTGTTGCTTTACTTGAATTTGAATTTTCAATATCCATAGACGCGAGTACATTGCCTGCTGAGCTTCAGAGGTTGCTCAATACCATCAGAGAACTCGATGACCGATCCCAATGTAAATCTTCACTTCTGTTGACTTTTTCTCTTTGTATATCGATGGTCATGTTAACATTTTTATTTCCCACTTCTCTAGGTTGTCTGTATGTCTTTTGTTTGTTTATTTATTTATTTTTCGTGGTTGTGTGTGTGTGTGTTGGGGTGGGTGGGTGCGGCAGCTATGATAAACCAGACGAGGCAGCAGACAAAGTACTGTTTGGGGTTGTCATCACATAGCAAGAAGGGTAATCACAACAGTGGCTATAATTATAATAACTACGTTAATGAAGAAGATGACACCGCTATTGAGAAAATGCGAAAAGAAATCGAGGCAAGTCAGGATAGTGCATTTAGTCTATGTACTGAGAAGGTTTTATTGGCAAGACAAGCCTATGACCTGGTGAGCCTCTCTGTTTCTAGTTTTGTTCATTTTGATGATTTGCGTTGGAATTTTTTAGCTTTTGTATTGATTGTATCTTTACCAGCCATGGTTATCTTCAACTTGATATAATGGGAGGAAACTGAAATAAGAATATTTAGGTGTCTTGTTATAAATGTTGCTGTGAGGGCCACGGATCTTTGAATAAGTAATCATTGTACATATAATATGATATCGACTGGGGCATTATTGATAACGTGATTTAGTGTTTCTAAAATAGACCATATAACCTAGTGTGTATTATGTATAGCCACCTACCAGAAATGCATTCAATATTTTTTTTTTCTAGATGTCCACTTGTCAACAATATGTTAGTTGTGTGCAGTCTGGAAGTTTTCTCTTTTCCTTTTGATACTCTTTATTAAAGGCAGCTTCCATTATGTATGGTCTTGAAGGCATTGACAGCAGGACAGAACCATTTTGTAGTCCATGTTTTACTGGCTTCTGTTGTCATTTACACAATGTTCAGCATTAACTGTTAAAGCACACTCTGACATGTTCTTAATAAAACAGTTTTAAAACCATCACATCTACTCTATTTTCTTATATTTCAAACTGTTCCAGTTATCTCACTTTACTGGATGAGGCAACAACCATTTTCTTTTTGGTTGGTAATTTATAAATATGAGTTTTCTTCTTTTCCTTCCCACACAGTAGCCTCAATCATCAACAATGGCATCACTCTGTATGTTGCTTTTGGATACCACTGCATGAAGAAGGACTAGAAAAACTACTAAGAAAAAAAGACTTAAACCTAAACAATAGCCCATTTTTGGGGGACTTTTAGATTCTTTCCTTTCTTTTTAGCTTTAGCAAATAGTTTTCTCATCTGAACTGCAATAAATAAGAAAGATTTATCAGATGCTGCATGATTCTGTGGTTGTTAAAAATAAAAACAACAGGTCTTTGGGTCTTAGCCATAAGATGTCAAACATCGGGTTGATTGTTATGAAGAAATTTTCCAACGTGAACCTCTTGGATTTATTTTAACTTAAATTTCTTTATTTCCTTTTATTACATGCTTGAACTAGTATAACTATGTATTCCAAAATCCTTTCTGATTTTAATAATGTGTATGTGTAGCTTTTATTTTATTTAGGTGTGCTACCATATCATCAGCTCCTTAAAATTCTTCTCTCATAATGTCCTCCTTTTTTTTTTTTTTTAAATGTTTTGTGTGTTGTTTCAACGTACATTATGATTCATAGCAGTCAGGAATGCACTTCTGTTTTAATATACATGTGCGTGCGTGCTCTGAAAAAAGGTTGCTTTGATTGATTATAAGGAGCACTTCACTCAATGTTATCTCTTATAAGCTCCTTCCTGTAATGAGGTTCAGTTTGAGGCCATACTGCTATTTCCACTGTATGTGATTTAAGCTTATCTACTACTTAATAACCATGGTCAATAGAAAGTCGTGTGAATTTTTTTGACTTTTCTTCCTTGTATGCATTTTGGGGAACATTATTCAACTAGAGCTTACTAGTTTTAATGCTGCTTGTATTTGCCGCAGATAGATAGCCATATAAAGCGACTTGATGAGGATCTGAACAACTTTGCTGAAGATCTAAAGCAAGGTAAATTAACCATGTAGTTTGCATTCTGATTTATTTTGAGTCATGCATGCATGCACAACCTAATACCTTGCTAGGGTAGAACTTCAGGAGAATCTGAAAGGTCTGTCACATTGATTTTGGATAAGAGAGCAATTAATGGATTTCCAAGGGGAGCAACTATTATCTTCACCCCTTGGTGCCCCTCGGACTATAACCTATTAGTTTGTGTAATATAAGATGAATGGTGATTGTCCCATTTCTTCTGTAAATATGTTGTTAGGTCCCCTAGTAGTAGATCTGGTTATGGGTCTAGAGGAAGTAGATGCTGGTGTATCGCTGTGAGAAAGAGGGAGAGGAATTTGAGGTTTCTTCTTCCTACCTATTGTGCTGACTTGTTAAAAGGAGAGAACCTGCTAATCTCCAAGTAAAACTCCAGAAATATGATAATGACGGAATGATAATTTTATTGCTCAGAATAGGGTCCATAATATAATAGGGACATGCATAGTAACTGTCAAGTAACTACCCCATAACCCACCCAATAACCCACCAAGTCTGAAAGTACAGTTAAGGAAAATAAAAACAACTAAATGCATGATAAATAAAAGAAATACTGCACTGCATAATAAAATAAAATAACATCTGCACGCCTAGCATGGCCTTCCTATGCTTCCCATGGTATATCGTTGGTAAACTAATGGTTTACTAACATATGTACACATCTTTCTTGAAATATCATTGATGCCAGCTACAAGTACATGATTGGGTGTTTTTGGTCATGTATAGAGTAACATGCAATGCAGAACAACAAAGGCTGAAACAAATAAATGATACTGCTCCTGAATTTTAGGGTTCCATTTTTTTTCTTAGGAAAATAGGAATATGTTCTTTTGGTACATGATCAAGATATGACCTTTCTCATCTTCGTTTCTTTTACATTTTTAATTGTCAGAGGGGAAAATACCACCAGATGTACCAGCGATTCTCCCCCCATTGCCTATAGTTCTTAAAAGTGAAAAACGCAAGCCTTTATCTGGAACACCTCAATCAAAGAGACTTGATTATAGAGAGTGGGACAGAGAGCGTGACAGGGACTTTGAGCTCATGCCCCCACCAGGAAGTCATAAGAAGGAGTTTGCAACTTCTGTAGATTTTGATCAACCCATTGATCCTAATGAACCTACATACTGTGTTTGTCATCAGGTTTGTATATGTTCATAATAATTCTTATTTCAGTTCTTCTTGTTCTCCACTGTGTGATATCTTTAATTTTTGCTTAACATGCTCTCCAGCAAACTTAGGTATTTTATTTATCTTGATCATTCAGGTGTCTTTTGGCGATATGATTGCATGTGACAATGAAAATGTGAGTATCCTTTACTTTGCTCACTCTTGCTATACAATTATTTACTTGCATTGGTTATGATGTTTAAAACTTTTAATAGTTAGATGTTATAAATCCATGTTGTAGCAGGAAAAGTACGAATTTCTGTAAGTCGGTAGTCTTTTTCTTCAAGATCGTTGATGGATATTCATACCATGATGTTTCAAATTCTTTTTTAGTTACTAGATTTTTCAGATGATATTGTTCTTTAGCAGTTCCAGTGACTGACTTCTTTGTTTTCGTCACTTAGTTTTGTTTCTTAAAGCTTTAATATGTTTTTCTCCATAGTGTCAAGGAGGTGAATGGTTCCACTATGCATGTGTTGGCCTAACACCAGAGACAAGGTTCAAGGGAAAGTGGTATTGCCCAACCTGCAAATTACTTCCACAATGTCAATGATCCATCTTAGCACCAGTCAAATTGCTTTCATGGGTAGCCTTTGTTTGTATCAATAGGATTTTTTTTTAACTTGTAAGCAAAAGTAGCATACTTGAGACTAAATATATGGGGTAAAGGTTTGTCCCAATTACCTCTTAACCTCCCCCTTCTACGCAGAAAATGCATTTCATTTGAATTTTTTCGTTTTCTTTATTGCTTGGGCATTTCTATTAGTTGCATTGGTGAAATAGTCTCTATTTTTGCCTTGTCTGAATACTCTCAAAGTCTCTTAAAGTGTTCTCGGTTGTACTCTACAAGATATTTTCTTGGAATGCTTTTTCCCAGCGGAGCTGAGCCAGAGAAAATGTTCAATATTTTTGCCTACATTTTCACATTTTAAGACATGATTCTTTAAAGTTTGAAAAGAAATTTACTGCATAAATTTGGATAGAAATACACATAAACAAAGGGAGGGAGGGACTAGGGAGGGAGTCTCTCAAGAGGGTTTCATCTAGCCCCATCTTTCTTCGCGAAGGGCGCCTCCGCTTGTCTGTACCCAACAAGCAGATCATCTCTCTCTCTCTCTCTCTGGCCTGCGTACAAAAGCAATCCCATCTGCTATTGCCTATTGGTACTGAACAATATAATGCGGGGTAATTATATAAGTAATAAATTTTTGAATTTGAAGATTTCTTTTAATCTTTGGATCCATACTCTAACTAATGAATATCAGACTTAATCTCCGTTATTTCTTCAAGGAACTCTCCAATTTAAATTCACTTATTTGAAAAAAAAATTCAAAATGAGCATTTTTTTTACTTAAATTGAAATTCATCTACATAAAATTTAATTATATAAAAGTTATAACAAATTTTTTCAATCATTAATATTGTCTTGACACACAATCAGTGAGGGGTCCCCGTTCATAACTCTTCAACTTATAAAATTTTCAGCAGAAGTTTAGACTTAGGTTCAAATCTATTTTTCTTCTGTTTTCCTAATATTTCATAAGCAATGTGCTCCTTTTCCATTTTAGTGAATTATTGACGCAGCAGATAGTGAGAAAATTACTGTTTCTAGTTGTGGCTGGGTAATGGTATGATATGACTATCAAGTATCACCTAAAGGTCTGCTCCATACATACCCCAAGTGGAGTGGTAGATGATGAACCAACCTTAGTTGAGTTTCAAATTATTTTTGGACGTCTTGGGCGCGTATTTCAAATCCTCTCACTCTGAGAGTCTTTTTTAAATAAAAAATTTTAACCCAAAAGAGTTTCGGTGTAAGGCGGGAAAAACACATTCTACTCAAATCAAACATTATTCATTGTATAGCCTTTGCAAATTGGAATCAACGGTAAAGACAAGATCCCCAGGTACTGACAGTGAGGTGAGGAATCACAATGACTCTATTACCCTCCTACCAATAGTATTGTATTAAAGATTTGATAATTTTTTTTTTATTTTTGAAGAAATTATAAAAGGAAATGTAAATGAGGCTAAATTAATGTCAGGACTCAGGTTTGTGTAATTTTAAAAAGATTTAAGCTACGGGAGGTTGACTTTTATAACAATCAACTTCTCTTTCTTATTATTTTTTATGTTGATTATTTTTTTTAAGCACGCATCTTAAAAAGAAAAAAGGAGGAAAGAGAAGTCAACAATTTGGGAAGTTGACCTCCCCATAAAATTTTTCTTAAAAAAAAAAAAGCATCGCTACAATAAGCTCAACTTTTCACCATTTGATTCATTTTGATTGATTATTGAGATCTATGTTAGGTTTTAGTTAAATAAATTATTTTAATACTAAATAATCTTTTTTTATTTTTTTAAAGACAAAATGAGTCTAAAAATTAAAAAGAGAAAATTATCTACAATTCATTATATCTTTACAATAAAATTTTTAATTAGAATATAATAAATATATAGTTCTACAATTAAAACTATAATCTTTAAAAAATAATTATATATTTTTTACAAATTAATATATGTAAAAATATTATAAATATACAATTATTCACTTATCTTATTTTCATTGAAAAAATTATACATTTATCATATTCTAATTAAAAGTCTTGTTGTAATAATATAATTAACTCTAGATAATTTCTTTATTTTTAATTTTTAAACTCATTTTGTCTTATTAAAAAATTATTTAATATTAAAATAATTTATTTAATTAAAATTCAGCACAGATTCCAATTTATAACTAAAATAAATCAGACGGTCAGTAGTGCCCAAAATAAAAAAGCAAGAAAAAGATGTGTACCTTGAATATATCTCAAGGGATCAATGTATTGGCTCTTAAACCAATAGCAAATATTAAATGTTCCTTTTATAGAATAGGTTGATTACAGAAAATAAATGTGATTAGATACCAAATCAAAGGGAAAATGGAAACACACTGTACTGAATCACTCTTTCGTCTGAATGTGGGCATGTTGCATATTTATATTTCAGACCCCACCTATTCCAACTGAAATTGAGATTGCACTCGAATCTGATAATTAAATAGTAGATATTTGATTATAATTTATCAATTTACATTATATCATCAGAAAAAAATTCTATATATAACATTTGCAATAAATGCATGAAATTCTTTATGATTATTCTCTTCTAGAAAGTAGTCAAAGTACAATAAACAGACCTATTATGTAATCATCCAATAACTATACAAAAATAATCATTAGTTTCAAAATAAAATGACCAAAAGAAAGAGAGAAAGTGTCTGTGAGGGCATTGTCGTCCCATCAGAAATGTGGACTAATATGGGAGGAAGGATAGCGGCGGCATTTTGAAGAAAGATTTTGAAAATCGAGGTATTGAATCTGCAACGTATTTCAAAAAGGAAACATATTCTCGTGCGACAGAGCCCCAAGAAATACGCGAATTTGAAATTGAATCGCTATTCAGACACTGCTATTTCTCTTTCTTCGTCTCAGCTCTCTCTCTCTGCTTCTACTACGCACCCATTCTTTCTTCCTGAAGTTCTCCATCCTGTTACACCATTCGCAAGCTGCAGCTTCAACGGGGTCATCCCTGTATAAAGGTTCATTAACTTGCTTAAATTTAATTTTCTGTTCTGTTCTGTTTGATTTCTCATTTTTAGGTTTAGAACTAAATGTCTTTACTGCTTTAGTTTTGTCCCCTAATTAAGGGACTGAATGTACAAATCAAGAAGACTAATCTTGTTTTGGCCCGGCCAGTGAATGCACCAAAAGATTCTGTTTGTCGTTCAGTAGTTGCAAATTCCAGGTTTCATTGTTTTGAAGCCCTAAAAATGCTGGAAATTTTTCATGTCTGAATTTGCGTTCTGTGCTGTTCCTTTTCCAAGATTAGTTAACTCGTTGTTTTTGTTTGCAAGAGTTGTAAAAATTAAACTGTTGAAGCAGTAAAGGAGGGGCATGAATATATAAATTTTTACCAGAATACTCAAAGGGAGATCTTTTAGCAATGTAGTTGAAATTTTCAAGGGTAGCATTTTTTACTTCTCTTTATTTTCGTTACTTACCGAAAATGTTTGGTTTTAGGTCAACAATGGGAAGAAATCTCAGCCCAGTGCTACGGCGAGAGCTAGCAAACCTTGACAAAGATGCAGATAGCCGTAAATGTGCAATGAAAGCTCTTAAATCATACGTGAAAGATTTGGATTATAAGACTATTCCCATCTTTCTCGCCCAAGTTTCTGAAACCAAGGACACTGGCTCATTGTCTGGAGAGTTCACAATCTCACTCTATGAAGTTCTTGCTCGAGTTCACGGTGTCAAAATTGTTCCCATGATAGATAGCATCATGACATCCATAGTTCAGACCTTAGCTTCAAGTGCAGGGTCTTTCCCACTTCACCAGGCTTGCTCAAAGGTGGTTCCAGCAATTGCAAGATATGGAATTGACCCCACAACCCCAGAAGATAAGAAGAGGCATATAATCCATTCTCTTTGTAAGCCTCTTTCAGACTCTCTCACTAGTTCTCAAGAGAGCCTAAGTTCTGGAGCAGCTCTATGTTTAAAGACTCTCGTGGATTCAGATAACTGGAGGTTTGCTTCAGACGATATGGTCAATAGGGTATGCCTGAATGTTGCTGTAGCCTTAGAGGGAAAGTCCACACAGATAAATTCTCACATGGGTTTGGTAATGGCATTAGCAAAACGCAATGCTTTGATTGTTGAAGCCTATGCAAGATTGCTCATACAATCTGGAATAAGAATCCTAAATGCTGGGCTTATGGAGGGGAATTCTCAGAAGCGATTATCAGCCATTCAAATGGTGAACTTCTTGATGAAATGTTTAGACCCCAGAAGCATATTCTCAGAGCTTGAACTCATAATTCAGGAGATGGAGAAGTGCCAGTCTGATAAAATGGCATATGTGAAAGGCGCTGCATTTGAAGCTTTGCAAACTGGTAAAAGAATTGCGGCCGACAAAAAATCAAGATATGTTAAAAGTCCAGGTTCTGTGACTGGCTCAAATTTCAGTAGGAGAGACCATAATGAAGGTGAAATCTTTTCTTGTGATGGAGAAAATTCTCCATCATCTATTTCACCAGAATCACGGACTCTGGACTTTTTCCCTGGTTATGAATCAGTCAATGAGTCTCCCATTGCTAGGAGCCAGACTTCTCAAAACTTGAACTATGAGGGTCGAAGTGTAAATAGGAAGCTTTGGAGCCAGGAAAATGGAGTTGACGTGTCTCTTAAGGATGGTTTGTTTTCTGAGGTTGTGCGGGCAAATGATATCTCTAATAATTTGTTGGAACACTCTGAACATGATGAGGTTTCTAATTGGAGAGATTCTACGGACGAGTTTGCTGGATTCATGCACAAAAATCCTAGGTATGGCATGTCCAGAAGTACCACCACAAGTCCCCTCGTAAGTTTCTCAGACACTTGTCCTAAAAATTTGCATTTTCTGGTCCTTTTTAATGCCTTTTTCATGCTATGCTGTTCACGAAACTACTTAAAACTAGTAGTATATGAGATGAGATCTATGTCTGTGCATGGTTCAAGCTTTATATGAGCTTAATTTTCTATTGATTAAAGCTTCGGTAATTCTTTAACTGTCGTATTTGTTATTGAAATCTTAAGTTCATTTGTTATTCTCAGAGTTAACATATAGTCTATTTTTGTAACCCAGAGATCTCGAGCAGAGGTTAACTTTGACAGCTTTAAAATCTTCAAGACTCCCAGGAAGCTTATTCAGTCTCTTCAAGACCCATGCGATCTGAATTCAGGTTGCTCTGAAAAACGAAACAGGAGGTTCAGGAGTTTATCCTCAGGCAATATCGAGTGGAGCCCAACATCTGAAAATGACCAGAATGGTTCCTCAGATGATGTGAATTATGACTGTAAAGAGAGTGAGAGCGTCTATGATAATGGCGATAATGATGTGCAGGTCCAAGATGGTCCAGAGTCAGAAGTTACAGATGAGCTTCCTTCTGATGCTGACATGCAGATGCCTCCCGAAGTAGTTCCTGAAACAGAAAGTGGTAATATTCATACTGTTCGCATGGAGAAAACTCTGCAAAAGACTAAATATAAACTGCTTTGTGGCCTCTCTTTTGCTCTGCTTGCAATGGCTACTCCTCTAGTATGGATCACCAGCCAGGATGAAGGCCATTATCTTGTCCCAACATAACGTGGCCTTTGTGATGTACATAAAGATTATGATGTCTGTCATAATATATCAGAAAAACATGTCAGCAGAGCATCGTAGGTATTAATTTAGGTGAAGTATTACTACTTAGTTCCAACTGAATGTTGGAATATTCAGAGTCAAAGTAAGAAAGACGTTCAATGTGCCTTTGTTGTTCCTATGAATAGTTTCAAGAACTCAGTTGATTTTTACGTTACTAGTAGTCGTCTACCTTTCGTTGGTTCAGTCAAATTCCGGACTCATGTGACACTTTTGAAAGAGATTATCGATGTCATTTATTTTGATTTTGTAAAACTTTTGTAATTACGTCGATTTTTAATTCCTCCTTTTTGACTTATCTCGCAAGGATCATTGATAAAAAAAAAAAAGAGTTAATTGAAAATCTGGCCTTTCCTGAGAAATAATATTTTTATGGTAAAGGCTATTAAGCCACGTGTTCATCATTATTCTTGCTTAAGGCGATAGTGAAGAGAAGACACCTTAGATTCAGATTCCATGCCTTGCTACGGTCTTGTTCCCGGCCTTAGTCTGTTGTTTGAGTTTCTGATCAAAAAGCATAAGCTGCACTTACTGTCAAATACATGGGTTAATTAATTAAAAAATCGAATGCAATATTTAAAATAAAAAGTATCAAATTTAACTTAATAGAACTTAAGAAAGTTTTGTTTCAATTTTTCTCGTTTATTAATGTTTAGAGAACTGTATTAGACTATTGGTTTGATTGAAGAATTGATTAATCTTTTTGGCTCGATTTCATCTACAAAACTAGCAAGTTAAAGAACCACTTGAATTGGTTTTTGAATTAAAAATAAATCCAAGCCAAAGTTGCATGTTACACTTGCATCTGTACACGTATTACGATGTTTTTTTTTTTTTTTGTATTATTTAGTTTAGATTTAGGTTTTATTAATTTTTTTTATAATTTTTTTTTTACTTCCTAGCTTCTACTTATTTTTTAATATTTTAAAAAAAATATAATTATTTAATAAATGATTATATATAAGTAACTTTATATATATTTAAAAAAATTAAATTTTACCCTTCTACACTTTTACTTCTATACAAAAAATTTATTAAAATTTCAAATTCAACAAAATACTTTTCTTAATTTTCATTTCCTGCAAACGCTAATTGGACCAGTACTGTACTATATCACAAATAAATTTTATTCCTCATCATCAATTTTTTACACCATGCCATGTGAGCTTTGTGCCACTTAATCTATTCTTCATCTACCATAATTGCAGTCTAATCCCAATTGTTCCAAGTCTCAGTTCATTCATGCTCATCCATTCGTACGAAAAGTAACGCATATATTCAGTGACTTCCGTTCCTGCAAACCCCCATTTCTCCTCTCTTCCCCATTCTCAATCACCATTCATCAATTCATCTTCTTCACATCAGATAGCACGCCGCGCTCGGCACACTAGACTCCGTAAACCCCAGCAACGGCAGCGTGGGAACCCCTCCCAGCAACGGTGCTGCTCCGATCCAAGGCTCTCGCCCTGCTCCGACTTCGATCGCCTCCGATGTGACCTTTACTGTGGCTTCCACCGAGGCAGCGTTGGCCTCACGGGTCTGGCCGGCGGTAACATCATCTCCTACAAACGCCGAACCATCATCAACCTCCTCTAAGCATCCAACGCCACCAAGAAATCCCTCATCTGCGCCTACGTCATCCACCTCGTCGAGCTCAACGGCCGCACCTTCCGACCACATAATCAACGCCTTCGAGAATTACGAGCAACAGACCGTCGACGGTGGAATGGAGGCAACGAACATGTCTTACGGCCCGATTAACCAGAACGTGTCGGCGAGTCTCACGGACTGGAGCGAGTGTCCAGAATTAGGGGCGATTTCTCATTTTCTAGATCCACTGACTCAGAATCCGAGACATTCTGAGTAAGGATTGGGAGGTGAAACCTGATCACGGTCTCCGGGAATGAAACGCGGTGGCGAACCACCTAGCTTCGTCGGCGATGATCCCGAGATAGGGGCTGCATCTGCTGGAAGAGTCGCCGGAGACGATCTGATGCAGAAGGATTTGGATAATCTCGGTGCTTCCCATACCGGAACCGACTCCCCCTTAAGGTAGGTGGACCCACTGCCATTAGATGACTCAGGACCCTCCTTAGCGAGGCAACCCAAATCCCCCGTGGTGTAATCCTTACTACGGTTTAGGCCCTTTGGGCCTCTCCCCACCAAAAAGAAAAACTATAGAGATAATGTGGCAGGAACATTATTTGACATATGAGTTGTAAAAAATTGATAACATAACATATGGCATGTAAAATTTATTGATAACATAATACAAATATTAATTCAGCCAACGTTAAAACAACGATCACTTAACAGAAAAAAGTTTTTTATACAAAATGACAATTAAAGAGAATTTTTTATTAAATATAAAACTTCACAAAATTTTTTACACATAAATAAAAATTTAGAAAGGTAACATACAATTTTTTCTATATATTTTAATTATTTATCATAATATATTTTAAATACTATCCAATCATCCATAATTATGACAAATCAATTTATAAAACTTTACACGTTAATCCTGTTATTCTCATGTTTGCTTTTGCTGTTGCTTTTAATAAAATATAGGGACTGACAGAGCTTTAAAGTACACTTCAGATTTGTTAACCGAAAAAAAAAAACGTTTTGAAAAATATAAATTGTAAGAGTTAAATAATGAATAAGATTAAAAAGTAGTGTTATCAGATTATCTAGAAATTATCATTACCAAGCTGTGAAACTTCATCAACTCAATTGATACATTAGGATTTGGGCAGCGTGGTGCCCCATTGTCAGCTCCCGCAAATCGAAATTTGTCAACTACGTCTACCCAATTTCCAAATGAAGGAAAATGTTTTCTGCGACGAACACTACTGCAAACTAGAAGATTATGAATAAATTTACAGCCACATCTCTTATCTTTCCACTGAAACCAAATCCAAAATTTTCACAATCCCACTACTAGCATCTGAAAAAAAAAAAAAAAAGCAAGAAGCTTAAGCCACGTTCAGGACACCGTTTGAGGGATACAAACAACACGACCAAAACAATCGTCCATTGTGGAAAGAAAACTAGTCTTCATCCATGCCAGCAGGTTGGTCTCTCCTCGGGCCACCAGCTGGTTTCGCCATTATAATCTAAGGACAACAATATGGTTCCATCAATTTAGTGCCATTAAACCAAATGCAAACAGAATTTTATCAACTCATTCCTAAGTACAAGTCATGCAACTAATTACTCTACTTTTGTTCATTGCATTACCTGGTCCACCCGTAATACAGTGCATGCAGCATCAGCAGCATACTTAAGAGCGAAGAACCTAAACACAATTAAAAAAGAAAAAAATGATACTTGTTAACTACATGATATAGCATTAATTTTAGTTCATCTTGACACCAATTCATATTTAAGTGGGAAAGGGCCCATTAATCACCAGAATCATTTTTTCCCATCATCAAACTTTTACGTGACAGGCTAACAGAGTTTCAACCAGTGAAACAGTCTAAAGATGAATGCTTATATAGCAAAATAAACTTTACTTTGTCACATGTAGATCCCAGACATTCATAGTTGAGACATCCTTACAAACACCTTCTTCCAAGTCAATGCCAACTTTGGTATTTCCTGATGCATGCTCTGCATACAGAGAAGATATAATCTCCATTGCGTTTAGCCCAGCATTCTCAGCCAAAGTTCTAGGAATCATATCAAAACTCTCAGCAAATTTGGCTATAGCATACTGATCCAATCTGCAGAGCCATTCAAAATTTAGTACGCCCTATTCATGCCTCAAACACTCGACAAGCATTAAACAAACTAAAGTAAGCTGAACATGCAAACAAACAAATTAGAACACTAAGAGTCAATAAAGAACAACCTAGTTATTTGGCATAATTGGGGAATATTTTGATTCCCTTGCACAATACAACAACAACAACAGCCTTATCCCACTAGGTGGGGTCGGCTACATGAATCGTCCGACGCCATTGAGCTCTATCAATGACTAACTCTTTAGGGATCTCATTTACCAGAAGATCCCTCTCAAACAAATAAGGGCTCAACGATGATCCCTGATGTAGGCCAATCTTAATAGGAAAGTCTCTAGTCTCCCCTGCATACGTTCTCACACTAGTTGTAGCCCCCTCATACATATCTTTTATAACTCTAATATATGCAACCCGTACACCTTTTCTGTTCCAAAGCTTTCCAGAGCACCTCTCTTGGTACTCGATCATGTAAATGCTATGCATTGACGTGGGTCAAACATGCAAACCATTGTCTTTTATTTAAAAAAAAAACGGGAATCAAGGTACCCTGTCTCCTTGAAGGAGAATTCCTTCACTCTTTTTGCTAATTCAATTTCTGTTGCTGCAGCTCCAGGTACAATACGGCTATCCCTGCACATGGCCTGACAAATAATTGCACATATGAAGCACTTATCAGCATTGAAATTACAGTCAACCAAACATATGTAATAAAAATCATAATGCTCTGGAAGCACTATTTTTAACAAAACAAGATTGAGGAAAAAATCAACCAAACATATGTAATAACAATCATAATGCTCTGGAAGCACTATTTTTAACAAAACATGATTGAGAAAAAAATGTACAAACAGCCTGTTATCAGAGTTATATGTCAGAAATAACCTTGT
Source organism: Biancaea sappan (assembly GCA_037074585.1). Classification (NCBI taxonomy): domain Eukaryota; kingdom Viridiplantae; phylum Streptophyta; class Magnoliopsida; order Fabales; family Fabaceae; genus Biancaea; species Biancaea sappan. Next base: position 61,179,900 of record CM073496.1, read on the forward strand.
AAGTATTTACACCATCATCAACTGCTCTTTCAAGATCATCTAGTATACTATCAGTGCTTCCTCGCAAAACAACAGTAGACACAGAATTTCCACCTTCTTCATTCTTCACAATGGTCACCTACACATCATGAAAACCATGCTAAGTGTAGTGAAAAAGAGCAACTAAATAAGATTAAAAAAAAATTAATAAGTAAAGAGTTTTCTACAGGAGTAGAATTTGGTAAAGTTATCTACATGCTTTCTATCTGGTTCTCCAATAAAAGTATGACATGCAGATAAAATTTTTGAAAGATCCAATCATGTAATGTTGAGCTGTAAGAAGAAACCAATTGTCATGTTTTTATTGGACAACTAAATAGCACATGCAGAAATTGCACCTAAGTTTTCTCCTTGTCTTAACATACCCTGACACCACCAATTTCCTCAACTGAAACGGAATCAACATATCCAAGATCATCTGGCTTTGGTTGGCTAAGCTTCAGCTATTGCAGGAAAACAAAATGAGTTAGAAAGAAACTTGAAAGCATTTCTACATAACAAATGCAGCAAAATACACACCATAGCAACAGATCCAGTAGTCCGACAAAATCGACGTAGTTCAAACTTTGAACTAATTTTCAGAACCATCAGCCTGAAAACTAGAATTTACAGTTAGAACATAATCAAGATCTAAATTGACCCAGGTTTCGAATTCATAGCCAAAAGAAAAGGCCAGAAAGAAAATCGCACTTGTAACGCTCACAAAAATGCAATGCCATCTCTCCAACTGCTCCTCCACTGACAATTAATTTTGCACCTGAATCTGCTACTGCTTTGATGAGCTCCTCAACTTTAGCCTCTTCACTTTTTGCATAATTTTCTAGCTAGAGAATGTTAAAAAGAAAAGGAGACAGCTCCAATTAGCAAAAGCATCAAGTGACAGAAAGAGGTTTACACATAATCATAAAACCAAATGTATATGGAGATTCTAGGAGCATGAAATCAATAATGAAACATGTTGGTCTGACAACTCTATTCCTGTAGCACAGAATCAGATATTGAAGAAAGTCATTTCTTTGCCAAAAAGGAAACAGCTAAAAATTGAAAACATAAATAACCTAGAAATGATTGCCAATGTGCATTAAAATTTGACATTAACATTGGAGTCTAGCAACAAATCATTATGTACAGCAGTTCAGCATTAAAGTAACAGCTGAGGGATAACTTTAGAATTTTAGACTTCAGAGATATTACCTGCTCAGCTGAATGAATTAATACAGTTCCTTTAGTATCGGTTGCAGATGTATCAACACCACTAGCAAACACAGCAACCTAAACAACACTAACAAAGAATATCAGTACTGGATCTAGTTGAATTTTCAGCTTTAGTAATCATACCAAGCACACAGAATAATCTTTAAAATCTGATGCAATGAGCTTTTTGCACATGGTGAAGCTAAAGCACCACTAAGCAGAGAAATAATATCATCATTTCTCAATATAGAGGCGCTATATAAAATGTTGAAAGAGGGAAAAAGAGTATACATTAACTTGGGCTGGGGGGGGGGGGGACTAACTATTTCATTGATCTCAAGTTTTATCAAGAAAGGGCAATAGAGCCATGATTAAAAACAAATTTCTTTTTGGGTGAAATAACAGCTATTATATAAGCCACAATGCCACATCCGGCATTCCTTTCTGTAATATACTTCTTTGCATATGTAGCTTGTAACACTTGAAAATCTAAAAATGAGAACAAGCTGATTAACAATATAATCCTAAAATGGATTAAGCAGGAAACACGAGGTATAAGAAATAATCTTTGTGTAGTAGCAAACTAGCAATTGCTTTCTCAAAACCAAAAACATATCCAGGAGCATAACTACTCTTAGAAGTTCAAGTTACATAACTCAAATATATTTTGGTCAATAATAATAATACCCCCTATTACATTGGGACACGGGATCCACATCCCAAAAAAAAACAGATAATTTATTATTCCTTGTATCCATATGATTAAATAAAATACCAAAAATCAGTGGAAGCAGAAGCAATCCCCAGAACACACAAATTTAAATCATTTCGAGGAAGATAAGGTGATAAGGAAAGACAGGGTTTCCAAAGTAAAAATGTATAAAAGAATCACAGACAAAACCCCAGAAGCCCCAAAATGTGTAGAGAGCTGACCTTTGCCTTTTCAACTTGCTTAATAGTCCCAACAGCATCATTTTTCAAAACCATCCCTCGAACAACTGTACTATTATCCAGGCCACCTCCCAGGAGCTTTGCAACACGGACATTGTCCACATTAAAGTTTGCAGGGTTCTTTGGACACACTTGGATGCATGCCTATAATTTTCAAATATACGTCAGAACAGAACCATGCACTTGAGGAGTATTCTATCAGAGTAAATGTGATCTGCACTATATCCTTACATCTGCTACAAGTGAACATATGATATCTTCTAGACCAAATTGCTTGCTAGCAACAGCAGCTTTCATTCTAGAAACAACTTGCTCCTTATTACGAACATCCATATTCTCTGAACCTTTCTCAACCAATTCATCTAAGATTTCAACAGTCTGAAACATAGGTCGGTGAATTAGAGAGAGAGAGAGAGAGAGATCAGAAGTAGCACTGCAGACAAGTCACATAGCTCATCAACAAAGGAATAACAAACCTTATTTATTGCTTTAGTATATCCACTGATGATCTCACTTGGATGCAATCCCATCCTGATAAGCTCCTCTGCATTTTGAAGGAGCTCCCCAGCAAAGGAAACTATTAAATTTGCTCCATCTCCAATTTCTTCTTGTTGAGCCTTCCCTGCTAAAACCAAAATCTTGGCAGCAGGATGCTGAACTTCAAGTTCATTTACAATAGTGGCAGCATCATTTGTGACAAAAAGTTTGTCCAAATGATTTATTACCATCTTATTCATGCCTGAAGTAGAGTAATAACGCCATAAGAAAATTTTCTAAATTTTGTTAAAATCACAACCAAGTAAAAGGTTATCAGTCCAAATGCTTTATTTTGTAACTTGTAAGATGTAGGAACGAATTTACAAAAAGACAAACAAACAAAAAAAACTTTGACCATAGACAAAAAAAAAAAAAAAACTGCAACTCATAGAAGGTAAAAGGGAAAGAAAGCAGATGATCAGAGGAAATGTAAGCATCACGTAGTAAACAATCTCTACATTAATGGAAATAAAATAATATTATTATTTATTCTCTACGAACAACAGCCATCAAGCCGATACCAATAAATATAACAATTAGCAATGCCTTCAGTTGAACTGTTTCAAGAGTTGGAAAATAACGGGCTACAACTTATCTCATCAAACATAATAAGATGAAAGAGGACTACAAATTGAATATTCCAACTCATACCCACATTCTTAAGTCCCAGCCTTTCACATCTACGCTAGCACCCAATATTCACCTCGCCTATAATGAGAAATAAAATTATTGAAGACAGAACATGCAGAAATGGCTACTGAATCAGACATCAGGATACGTTGAAAACAAAGCTTTACCATTAGGACCAAGAGAAGTTCTAGTGATGGTGGAAAGCTGCTTGCAGGCATCGATGTTCTTAATAACCGCTTCGTCAAGGCCAGAAAGATGCTTATGGCCCTCCTTCAGCATCGACTGCATCCCATAAGGCTGAATGTTGAAACTCATCTTTCTGAAGTACTGAAATTAATTATTCTAGATACTTTTCCTTTTGAAATGGAAGCGAAATGCAGATGAAAAACCCGACCCCCTTAAACCCAGGAAATGGCAGCTCTGGCTTTCACTTGAAGAAGGAAAACAGAAAAGCCCTAGAACCTTTCATGGATTGTAGTTAGACTAGCGGCGATCTTGTGATTTGTGAAGAATGGGAGCGAAACAAATATAATAACATCACATTTTTGTCATTAATTGTTTAGTCTTTGATATTTTAATTTTCAACAGTTTAATTTCTGAATATTATTACTAAATTAATTTTATGTAATTTACTTCTATAAAATGACTAATTGATAACAAGTTATTATTTATAGGAATCAATTTGTTTGACATTTAATTTCAAAAATTAAATAAAAAGTAATATATTTTTAAAAATTAATTAATATAATTATTTAAAATAAATAATAAAAAAGATTTTTTTATAATTAAAGGAATGGCTGATTTAAATTTACAAATTTGATATAAGATTAAAGGAAAAAGAGGGACAAAAACTCCCAGTACAATAAAATAAAAAATGGCTGAACTAAAATGTTCAATCTTTTAATTTAATTTTAAGTTTTAAATCTGTCTGTTTGGTTTGAGTCGTATTAAAATAGTTCTATATTTTTTACATGGTCTCATAACGGTTTTAAACGTCAAGTTTGTGAGTTAAATCGTTGCTAAGATTATTTAGATTGTGTTGAGATGACTTTGCATGTGATTATTATTTCTGTTAGTTATTTAATATTTATAAATCTTATATTAAGACCTAACTTAGTTATTAAAAAAAAAAAAGACAAAAAGTACTTTTATGTCCCTAAAATTTACACTTAATTACATCTATGTCTCAAAAGTTTTTTTTTAGCCCATTTATATCTTATATGTTTCACATTGTTTTACATATAGCCTTTTTTTGTAATACCATTAAACAATTTAACGGAATGTTAACTGGGTTGTTGTTGTGGCAGCCACATGGCAGCCATGTAAAATATTGTCTACGTGACAATCCATGTGGACAATTTTTAAAAAAAAATTTAAATTTTTTTTATTTTTTTTAAAAAATGCTCAATTTATTCACTTTGGTCCTTGGTCAAAATTTTTCTCTTGTCTAATTTTTGATATAAACTTATCTTCTACTTTGTCTAGGTCCCCAGTTTAAGAATCTATATTTTTCTTTGTCAAAATCATCCCCTATAAATTTTTTATTTTATTTACTTTAGTCCTTATTCTTCACTTTTATACATTTTCTCACGGTTTGGTCCTCCAAATCAGTCCATAACTTCTTTTTTAGTCATATTATGATTAAATCTATCATTTCTACCTAAGAATAATACAAGAAATGAATTAAAATTTCAATTTCAAATTTTACCTTTTATGAGAGGGAGAGATATGCAAACTTATAAACTTTGAAGGTAAATGTAATATCAGTGAAAATTAAAATATAAATGTGTGTTCGCGGACTATGATTATTATTCCAGTATTGTCACATCCCAAAAATTGAACATGTGAAAAGATACTACTATTAGGAAAACCTCAGTGGTATCCCGAAATCCTGGACAATTTCAATATCCACAATTACTTATTTAATAAAATTTTCAAACATGAGTTATTCACATAAATTCTGTAAGGTCTTACATTCAACCTCTATTATTCATTCCACACGACAGAATTATATTCATCTGATAAACAAATACAGGCATACATAATCTGATGTTTTTATCTCATCGCAAGTCTAGTAGACCTATAGAAAGTACAGAGCGTTCATAGTATTCACATTAATAAGTACTGGTATCCCACCAGACAGAAATAGATAATAACTCCAAGGAGCTTCTAATCTTCAAACGGATACTCTTCTTCCTTGTTTTCTGTATCTGAAAAGATAATCATAGGGAGTGTGAGTTTATTTAAAAACTCAGTAAGTAAATAACTGTACTATATAAAATATCAAAAGTACAAATACCACATTGACTCATATAATTAATTGTCTTATACATCGAGTAGTATGGGACTCTAACCCTTTCAAACTCGTGAATAAGATTTCATAGATATACACCGAGTAGTATGGGACTCTAACTGTCACGTCCCAAAATTTGAGCACGTGACCGGCACGGAAAGTGAATTTCATTTCACCTCCGTAAGCCTATCTTTCTCTTAAAAATCATACAATTCTTTTTCATGCAACCAAAACAAGTTCTCTATACATACTACAATTACTCACATTACATCACTGAATGAACCTACCCGATTACAGAGATTTCTAGATTTATACAACTTAGAATAAGACTTAATTTTATACCTTTATCCTGAACAAATGAAAAGGTAATCATGGACTAAGGATCCATAATTCTTTGTACCGATATTTACCTTCAGCTGTCAACTCTGAAAAAAAAATTAATAAGAGGGGTATGAGCAAACCACATGCCCAGTGAGCAGACAACACAACACTATGATAAAAAAAAATATCATGCATCATAATGATAATATAATTCATAATACTTCACAACAATATCTAAGTAAATCAAATACATTTCAGCATAATTCAAATAATTCACAATAGCAAATAGTGAAATCAATTTCACACATTTTCCGTACCAACCGGGTCGTCCAGAATACCTCTGGATCGTTGCCCGCGGCCCCCGCCGCATCCACCCTTATCGCTCCATGTATATTCTCCACCCTTATAGCTTCATGTAGATTTCTCCATGGGGTGCACCACCATGCCTTTCCTTTCCAGTCAAACACAATCACAATCACATATAAAAACATCCTCAATCATAATCTTGAGCCACATACACAACTCAGTCATTTACAATTCAAGCCACAACATAATCAATGTGGTTCCAGCAACATAGCATGTATATAACATAACCCATAATATAGAACAATTATTCAACTCAGTTCACATGCCATTCATAATCCATCATATAACATCCATTCATGGGAAAATAAGAAAATATAATTATATACATTACCAGACACGTTCCACAATTGTTTATGCTTCATCGTTCTACATCATCCTCTTCAAACTTGGATATACAACATATTTCCACTATGATGCAAAAAGTCAATAATAGATATTTAATCATAGCAAGTATTAACCCACTCACCTTAACTCTGAGCCAAAGTTTCTATACTTCAAATTGGAGAAGGACACCAAAAATCTTATTGAAGGCCTAGAGCACAAGTAAAGCAAGAAACAACACTAAATTAGAACAAAGATTACCAAATTCTCAACCATGTTCTGTTTTGAGGTCACTTTTGGGTCTAAATATTTAGAAAATTACTGGTATTAATCTGTGGCTCCAAAAATCGTGAAATTTGACATAGAACCATATTTATATGTCAGCAAGCTAGGGTAAAATTTTCAGATTAAAATTCTATCGTTTGGACCCTCTAAAGATCTTATTCGTGACCATAAGTCAGACCTGTCTTATTTTCAACAAGTTGCTGTTCCATGATTTTTTTGACTTAGCTAACCATTTCCAAATGAAATGAAATTTTCCAGATCATAAGTTTCATATTTTAACTAAGTGTCATAAAAGTTTCAGATTAAAACAAGGTCTTTGGCCCCTGGAACAAAGCTAACTTCCAACCTGCCCAAATTTGCTTCTACACAGAGTATGATTCTATTCTTGAGTTAGTTCACTAAGCTGAAATCATCTAAAATCTTTAAAACTTTCCAGTTTGATTAAGTAAGATTTTAAAAGTCCCTCATAAAAATTTCAAGATTTAAAAGCTTCATTTGGTCACCCAAAATTCACAAAATCAGTAACATGACAAATCAGCCATGTTTTCTGCAGTTTCATATTTTCTTTCTCAGCTCAGTCCCTATCTGCTATGTCTTCTCGGTTTAGCTCATCAATTCAATCCTATGATTGAATTTAACCAAGATTATACCATGTTCAATTACTTTCATCCATATCAAGGACAAAAAGGATTTCTTTATGGAAGAACAATAACATATTTCCTTCCATATAATTTAGTTACTCTGTTTTACAAAAATTTCTTTCTTTCTTTTTTTTTTCCTCTCGGTTTCTGCTATCTGATGCAGCACTTTAAATTTCGATTTTTAATCAGATTATGACTTATTCAATTACCTTTACTAACATACAAGACGAGAGGAACATCTTATGAAGAGAACAAAATAAAATTTTACCTTTCATCATCCGTTGCTCTAGTTTCCAGTTTCAGCTTCCAACTCTATGTTTCAAGTTTAGAAAACAGAGCATGGCTAAGGGACTTCCTCTCTCTCTCTCTTTCCCTTAGGTTTGTTCACGTGGATGGAAGGAAGACTCATAGAAATAGGGAAGAATTCGCATAAATTATCCAGAATCTCTCACTCTCTTCCTCACTCTCGGTTTCTCTATTCTCCCAAGCCAAATGACCGAAAAAAAATAGGGGTGTGTGTTTCATCTAGAGGCTTCAAGAGATCAGGGGAAATGGGACACATGGCATCATCCCCAAGTGCCACATCTCCCCTTTTGACAAAATTATACAGCATAATATTCTTTAAATTAACTTTTCATATAGGTCCTTTACAATTTTATAAAAATTCCAAAAAAACTAATCTTTTACCATTTTTAACTTCACCTATCCAATTTAACTAACTGTCCAACCAAAAATAATAATAATTTTTTTTTTGCTATTAAATCCTCCAAATATTTAAATTTTGAAATCTTGTTCCTCAAAAATTGTCTTTTTAAATTTAAAAAAAAGTCTATCATACTTATTTAAAAACTTGAGATATTACACTAACCCTTTCAAACTCGTGAATAAGATTTCATAGATATACACCGAGTAGTATGGGACTCTAACCCTTTCAAACTCGTGAATAAGATTTCATAGATATACACCGAGTAGTATGGGACTCAAACTCTTTCAAACTCGTGAATAAGATTTCATAGATATACACCGAGTAGTATGAGACTCTAACCCTTTCAAACTCATGTATAGGTTTCATAGATATACACCGAGTAGTATGGGACTCTAACCCTTTCAAACTCATGTGTTAGAACCCGTAGATCTTTACTCATTAATAAAATAATGAGAATTTATCACATAGTACAATTTCCATGAAACAAAATAATTTATACATACTCTTATTCCTTTGAATTTCTGTAAAAAAAAAGAAATATACCAATCATCATATACTGTCATATGAAAAATTGATTGATTAATATCCAAATAATATTGTAAATGAGACTTATATTGTACTTTGACTAGTAATATCAAACTAGCTTAGCAAGGTTATTCACTTACCTTGATATTTGTCCAAGTTTACCTTGTTCCACACTAGAATTTATGTAGGAAAATTTCCTAGTAAAATATATTACAAGAAAACATAAGAAAGGAAACAAAATCACGAAAATATGCAATATTTTCTGATTGCTACAGTAACGGTTCGCTACAGTACGGTTCACTACAGTAACGTTGACTGCTACAGTGCCGTTGACTGCCGACACTACAGTAAATGCTACAGTACTTGAAAATTTTCCCAAATTTTCTGGCTGATACAGTAATTCGAGTTTTGCAGAAAACTTCCCAGAAAATTTCATCTTTTCATTTCTTGTTTCAAAACCAGAATCTCAACACTCTTAACCGACTATAACCTAATCCTAACTCAAAAATAACCTCTAAAACAACTAAGGTTCATGAATTATCATCAAAATATTGAAGAACAAAACCTCATCTAATCTTCCATATAAACTTAGACTTAAGGAAAATAATGAGATTAAAGCTTACCTTTAATCCTTACAAAGCTTTTGAACCGAACAAATAATCAAAACTCTGAAGATCAAGAAAAGGATTTGAGAAGAGGATGAAGAAATGAGAGAAAATGCCACTGTTTAATTTTCAACCTTTGCTTCTGCGTGAATAATGAGAGGATACTATTGAAGTTTTATTTTAAATATTTCTAATGGGTTATTGAATAAGCCATGGGTATCCATAACCCAACATCCAAACCCATCCAGTCAAATTACAATTAATGGACTAATTGACCATTCTTAAACCACTTTTCCATGAATTTCACCATTCTAAGAATATATCCCACATGGTGCAAATATTCAGTCCAGTTATTTAACTCAATTTTCATAAATAATATTCAAAGAGAACAATTAAATATGAAAATTAAAAATGACCAAAATAAATAACTAAAGTAACGTTGTAAAATTCTAAAATACTCTCAAACGAATTATATTATGAAATTAACGGGTATTACAAGTATACTATACTATTCACTTGTATAATACTATTCACATATACGATACTGTTACATATATAGTCGAAATGTTGAGTACTAGATGTGGTTTGGTTATAAGAGGAATCTAAAAAGAAATTCATAGGAGAAAATGACTTTTTATGTGAGAAAATTTCCTTAGAGACTAAAATGAAATGACTAAAGCGAAATGAAACTTAAGACTTTAGGAGAAGTAATCATAGCCATTGAATATGAAGTAATCTTAACTATTGAAAATTATTTGGTATGAATATATTTTACATAAAGTGTTGAAAAAAAAAATCAATGGCTAAGATTTGTTGGAAAATTAATGGCTAGAATTAGTTCCACACTTGCCACACTTCAATGACTAGGATTAGTTTCACACCTACCACAACTCAATGGCTATAATTAGTTTCACATCTACCACACCTCAATGGCTATGATTGGTTCCACACCTACCTACATCAATGGCTATAATTCATTCTTGAAGCCTATATAAGGGAGGCTCAAATGGTATTTCTATCATTTCATTTCTTATCTCTTATTGTTTAGCTTCTTATTTTCTAGAGAGAAAGAAGAGGCAAAATTTTTGAATAACTAGTCTTTTCTGTAAGTAAGAAATAGACAACTCTTTCTCCGGTGTTACTTTCCTTTTCAACTTAGGTTTGAACGGAACACTGAAATTCACTTGTGTACTATTGTCTGTGATGACTTAAAAAAGTGATACTCGTACAAAATTCAAATGAGTAAAACGACCCTGTTTTAATAGGATTTTAGCATCATTGGTGATAAAAAACATGTCATATGATACTTTTAAGACTCATAGGAGTAAATTGAATTCAGAGTAGCGAATCTAAGGAAGTAATTCAAATTAATCTAGAAGTATGAATAATACGAAATAAGTATCTCAAGGTGATATAAAATTTGAATATTTCCAAAGACAACTTAATTGTTATCTTGATTTATGGTTTATAAACCTGTGATATAGTCGTATATGATCCCTGTCATATGAATGAATATTACATTGTACATCTGATTATGATATGAAATACTGTACTATTGATTGTGATTGAGCATGACGGTATCCCCTCTCACAGCAAGGCAGAAAATTTGGTTTAAAAGGTGTTTTGACCAATGAGTGTGGAGACAACGATTCCTTCGATAAGGATATAGCCCGGGTCGGTAACAGATCTATGAAGCGTCATAACTGAGAAGATGAGGTTGTGCGTCATGACAGAAATAAACAAATTTGGTGAGCCAGCCTATGTGCGCTCTCTGGAATATATTGCCATTGATAAGTACTAATATTGTTAGATGAATTTGATGACTTTCTATCTTCTAGTATGTAATTTCTAATTATGTTTATTGGTTGAATTTGAGCATTCACGTATACTTGCATGACTGATAATGTATTTGAATTTTATTAACACGAGGCCGATTCGCTCACTGAATTTTTAAAGCTTACACTCTCTGCGAAATCTTTTTGTTCATATCAGGTTGCCGCGAAGAATATTCGCTAGAGTAATAAATCATTTCGAACCTTCCCGCTGTCGGGTAAGCCCTTCTATTGTCGTAGATTATGTTGTTCTGTAATCATCTATGACATCTAGGTCAGAGGTTTGGTATATTTGGCTTGTGTTTCAATATAATAACGTATTTCATATTGAGAACCTATTATTATATGCAAGTCATTTATGTATATTTATAAATAGGAAAATTTGACTTGTTTTCTTCTTATTTATTTGACAAGGAATGATTATTTTGATAACATGGAGATGAAATAATTAGTATTTTAACTCGTGGGTAGAATTTATGGAAAGACTTACAGTGATGAGAGATTCATCATTGTGTCGGTCATGTGCCCAAGTAACGGGTCGTGACAATAAATTCATTTCTTATATTATTCTTGGGTAGAAATAATAGATTTAATCATATTATGACTAAAAAAAGAAATTATGGACTGATTTAGAGGACCAAACCGTGAGAAAAAAATATAAAAGTGAAGAATAAGGACTAAAGTGAATAAAATAAAAAATTTATAGAGGATATTTTAACAACGAAAAATATAGATTCTTAAACTAGGGGCCTAGATGAAATAGAAAATGAATTTATATCAAAAATTGGATAAAAGAAAAATTTTAACCAAAAACCAAAGTGAATAAACTGAATTTTTTAAAAAAAAATAAAAAAATTTAAATTTTTTTTAAAAAATTAAAAAAATTATCCACGTGACTGTCCAATCAACATTCAATATAAAAAATAACATATGGGATATAAATGGGTAAAAAAAACTTTTAGGGCATAGATATAACCAAGTAGAAACTTTAAAGACATAAGGGCACTTTTTAACTTAAAAAAATTATGAAAGAAGAAACTAATGTATCTAATAATCACTCTAGACAACAGCTCAGCGGCTCAACATCTCAATAATAACTGAGTTGATAGACTTATGGATTTAATTCAGGTGTGGCAGAAAATAAACGATAAGAGACTATTTTGATATACAATGAACTAATTTAAAATTTAAATAAAAACTGTGGAACCAAAAATATTTTTCTAAATTAAAATTGGCATTGGTCACTGTTAAGAGTTGACATCATACTCCAATATTACCTGATTGGTTCGCAGAACAAAATAACAATGAAAAAGAAAAAAAAATTTATTTGATAAAGAATGAAAAAGAAATTAAAAAAATTTCGTTTGTGAAATAAATTTACTAAATTTTGTCTTAATTATTATTTTTTAAATTATGTCTTCTCTTTCTTTCTCTCTCCTTCAGTCGTGTTCTCTCTCTCTCTCTCTCTCTCTCTCCCCGCCTTCAGTCTCTTCTTCACTAATTAACGATGAAAAACAGTGATACACTGAATGGATCCCCTTCTGGCTGCGTGTCGAACCAAACAAAGAAAAATGTACTATTGAATGGAAAACCGCGTGGAGAGCTTCCAGGGAGTGCGAACCAAACATCCCGACGTTTGGTATGTGCAGGAGAAAGGAAAACATTGTTGTTTTCCATTACTGTGTGCGTCCCTATGTACAATGGCTGAATTTCCATAGTTGATTTCCATTTCCCATTTAATGGTATGGCCGCTTTCCTAGAAGCTTTGATGGAAAACGCTGGAGGACAGGGAGAGTCCCATTTTGCCCCCTCCCATGCTGCCCCAGCTTGAGCTTCCCGTGTCCTCCGTGCTGTGCCTGTGCGTGTGCAATGCTTCGCCGCTCGGTGTTGACGTCTTCTGTGCTATGGCTCGCCGCATTTGTACTATTGAGAAGGGCTCAAATATGCTTCCTGACTCCAAATATACCAGTCTACCAAAAAGTTCAGAAACATTTGGCCAAAACCTTGCAATTTTATCCTTGCTACTCATGCTTCAACGCCAACATTTTCCATGGTACATGTCAAAAGGAAGATAATTAGAAAGAAACACTTAGGCGGAGGATTATAATTGAAAAATATATTTAAAATTGTCATTAATTGTAAGCACCTTAAAATCGTTATTTGGAAGGGGGGAGGAAAAAAAAAAAGAGGAGCAAACCTGAGGAATCCGACCAACTCTAACTTGCAGAGACACCATGCAAATCAAAACTACAGAGACACACAATGCGATGGAGGAAGAACACTTTATTTCATTCCTTCTTTTTCTATGAATTCTAACAGTTGTGGAGGAAGAACAAATGGAAAGAATTGGGGGAGGAGGACAAACTTGCGATGGAGCCGCAGTCCGATTCAAGTTCACAGCATTGTCGCACCGCAGGGTTCCCCATCGGAGCCACCCCGTTGAAGAAATGGTCTGGTTCTCTCTTTTATTTTCCTCTTCTTCTTTTTTTTTTTTTCCAAATAAGGGTTTGAAATTAAGAGAGTAATTTCTAATTCTCTCTTTTCTTCTATCCCATATTAAACACACTCTTTTCTCTTTTTCTTTTTTTTTTCCCTTCTTTTTTGCATACCAAATATGCTGCAAGTAAAATTACCATGCTTCACTACTAGTTCGAAGCAGTCATGAGCTACGATGTCTTGTCAATAAACATTTTAGTACTAGATATATATAATTTTTTTATTAAAATACGAATGTCTCCAACTTGTTCAACGAACCAATAGAAAGCCAAAACGAGATAATTCACTACAAGATGAAAGCAAATAACAGGCACGAAGGAATTTAGACTCATTCCACTACTAGAGGAATGAGGGAAAAACAGAAAAGGGCAAAAAAAGAAAGCAAATAAAGAATCAGCAGATACTAGCAACCCCATTGTAGTCCCCTTTTAGTCTGTCGCCATCACTGGTCTAGCGGTTTTTGAAGATTTTTCATTCTCTTGTAATACCGCATTCACTTTTACAGCAGCTGCCTCGGCAGGAGCTGATCCATTCATCAAAGTTCCATCAAGCGACTTGGGCAGTTCAATTGTCTCATTAGTTACTGTATCACTGAATTCGCTTACCTGTTAATTGCACAAAGGTATGTTCAATCAGGACAGGCCACCAAATGGCATGATTCTCAATCTATGTCAAATGTGTATGATGGAAATTAAATATGCATCTTACATGTTTTGAAAACCGGCGTTCCTGAGATTTTCTTTCCTGTATCATCTTTTCCCGTGCTTCATAAAACTCAAAATCATCCAGAACGCATGTTTTGCTTCCATGCCCCTTGAAAATTTTGAGAATTTGAATACCTTTCTCAAACTTAACCTGCAATGGATACAGATAGGCTTTGTAAGACGAAAGGGGTGGGATTCACAGGACATAGTGAAACAAGCCAATCTGCTAATACCTCCTGCGTATCCCTACTGTTTGTGACTGGTTTGTTTTCATTGTTTTCTAGAGTTATGTGCCTTAACACAACATTTGGGATATCCTTGATGATATGCCACTTCAGAGGAAAGCAGCCAGTCCACTTGTCCTGCTGCCAATATCCTACAGTTCTTTCAAAATCAACAGGACCTACCATCTCAGCTAAACCAACAAACTGCCCACTAGTGTTAACCTGTTTAAAAATTAAATGGGGCAATCAACAGCTTAGTAAAATGAAGAAAATCTACAATATACTCAACTCAATCCTGCATGTTATACACCTACCGAAAAAAGCAAAAATATGGGACAGTCATCAGGCTTCTCCTTGGCTTCTTCGTATGCTGCATTTAGCTTTTTGTTGCCATTAGGGGTGCTTGACCAAACACTATATTTTATGCTTTTATGAATATCATCCTCACTATAGGATTTGATGACAAAAATTTTTGCATCAGAATAATCCTCAGACAAATCTTCCCCCTTGTACTGTTCCTTACCAGGAACCAGAGGCAGTTCTTTGGTTTCACTCCTTATTGAAAGATCCTGACCCTTGAGTAGTAATGTGACAGGTCCAATACTTTTGCCAGTTTTGTTATCAGTATTCTTAGCTCTAGGTCCCTTATTCAGCTCACCAAGACCATCCATGTTCTTTTTTCCATGGTCAATCCCACCACGAACATTACTTGAGGCTTTAAGGTTGTTCTCAGCATACCCTGTTCTAGGTCCATAAGCAGCAGATCCATAACGAGAATTAGATCTAAGTGTGTTTCCATATTGGCTGTACATTCTGTTGGTTGGATATGTCCTGTTCATGAATCCAGAAACCAGTTCCAATCCAGATGATGGTCTGGAACCCTGCAAGTTCGGCAACCACAGCAACATAATTTAAGTTGACTTTTGAATTGACCGTACACAAAGGGACCACAGCATTAATAACACCCACCCCCCCACCCCCAACAAAAAAAAAAAACTGTCAACTCTAAGACACGCAATATTTACAAGAGACCATGACCATGTTGTTGGCTGGATATCACTAATACTGGTACCAAGAATCAGATGAGACAATAATATAAATGGTAGGATATTGACCATAAAATCAACTTTCTTGAAAAACTTTTAATTAAGAAACCAAAATCATACAAATGAAGGATTTTTATAGTAAAAAAACTAAAGCTGTTAAAAGGAAAAAGGATCATGTATTCACTTTACTTCACCTAAGACTGCATGGACACTTCCAAGCAGCAAGAGAGATGAAGGATCAAACATACCGTGAAATGTGGAAGAGGTTGAGCAAGATTTTGATTACTCTGAGATGAAAAATCTTTGCCCGGAACCACTGGTGAAGATAATCCAACTCTTGCTCCATGCTTGGACAGCTTATCAGAAAATAATATCGTATCTGAAGGAATTGTTGACTGAGTTCCATCAGTACTAAATCTTGGACCCTGATACCCTGACACAGGAACATATGCTGGCAAGCTAGCCCTTGGATAAAAATCGTTTGAATCCAGAGGTGAGTTCTTGAAACTTGTCATAAGTGCCTTAAACCCATTGTTATTTGTACAATCACCATTGACCATGCTACCTGTGTTTCCTTTATTCATAACAACTGATGAAGGGAGATGATCAGCAGCAACTGCAATCGGTATTTCAACACTATGTTTGTTAGGAGCAAAAGGCCCATTAGCAGAAACTGCAGATTGATAATAAGGACAAGGGTACTGGTACTGGTACTGTTGCAGCCCATAGACCTGACCATCATGCTGCATGGTTGGAGTAGAAGAACCAAATGGTGGATACGCTCCATATGGTGCATAGCCATAATTTTGAGGGTACGTATAAGAGCAGCTATCTCCATAAACACCCTGTAATAATGTTCATCAAACCATACCCTAGTGAGATTGCTTAGTTCTTCCACATTTTTGTGAAGTTATGTTATATCAAATAAATAGGTAAATAAACATATCATAACCTAGAGATTAACAGGAAATAGCACTTCTAAGACAAATGGTAAAAGAAGTAAATGATTTAAAGGTCCATCAAACTACAAGTAGAGCCACTAAAAATTACAGGAATGTAAGAGCGGCAATTGCATAATTTGCTATCACTTAAAATCTAACATAATGCTTAAATTTGAAATGGTACATTATACAGCTAAGAACTGTTAAAAAGCTATTTTAAAAAAATTTGGGAAGAGGCAACCATTCACCGTCTAACAACTAATAATACTTAAATGCACCTTAGCCAGCATTATTATCAGATACCATACATAAAATAATACTTAATTACAATATAAAGCCACATATATCAATCACATGAGGCAAAGCTTCTACATAGTAGAAGCCAGATAAGAGTTGCTTACTTGAGCCATCCCTCCGTCAAGGTTCACATATCTAGAATAAGTATTCCAATCATTACCGTGCCCATCATAACCTGGAGAAAGACATCCCGGTTACATCACCGTGTCATTTTCCAAAAGAAAGAGAATTAGAGAACATTATTGAGTCAAAAAAATTTCTACAAGATTTGCTACTGTCTTAATATAACTACCTCGTAACAGCTTACCTTATGTCCTTACCTCCATAATAATAAGCAGTAGAAGGGTATCTATTCGGAACGAAGCATCCATTTGGATAGAATGGTTTGGATATCCCACTAGCTGGTAAGGTGGACAAGACAGGTCCACTCTGCATAGAAGTAGACCATAAGAACAAGTCAGTATGCTCCATCAACAAACAAACTTATGTTATAGACTATCTACATGTGAACGTCTAGCAGGAAGAAAAAGCATACCCTCTTTGCAGACTCAGGTGCTTCAATGGTCTTGGGCTCAGAATCCAAGGACAACTTCTGGATTAAATCTGCAGCTTCTATAGTCACAAAGTAAAGGAAAACAATTTTCTTTTGAAAAAAAGCTTCAGAAGCACCAAAAAGACACTTGAAATAAACGGTTAAACAAAATGGAAACTTCAGCAAGCCAGCATTAATATACATTATAGTATGTTTCTCTGAAAGAAGTTATAATTAGACGAATAGGCCACACACTAGTATGTGTGTATCTTATTCCAAAAGAATAAATAAAGGCTTTGAGCAACTAATTACCAGATTGCAGAACTCCACCATGACCTTATTTATATCCATGACCACGGATGCTACACTCTACCTCATATCGTTAAAGTAAAAGACATACGCTACAAACTAAATACAGAGTAGTAGAGTACGGATAGAAAGCATAAACACCCCATAATTAAATCAAGTACACATGCAATTCGATGAAAGCACATAAGCCCAACATAAGCCACCTACATGTACAAGCACATGCACATCAAAGAGAATTTATTCATTCTGCAGGGGAAACAAATAGAAACAGAAAAAGAAGCTAAATTTAAACAGAAAAAGAAGCTAAATTTAGTTCAATTGCAACGCAAAGAGATGAGTGTATAGAAGAAAAATTTCCGGGCCGCCACAGCATGTAAGAGGCAACAAGGATACTATCTGGGGACGGAGCAACGGCTGCCATGATGATATTGATAGGGGAAAGCGAGAGAGGGGTGACCTTGACCGACCCTGTGACGAGGGTTCGAGTTCAACGACTCGAATGGAAGACGACACGTAGGCTTCTAGAGTTCTAGTTGAGAGAAGCGTGGAGAAGGGGTCGCCGCTAGCACCGCCTCAGCGTCTCCTTTGGGGTTTAAGAGACAGAGAGGGAGATTTAAAGGGTTCCTATTTATAATTTTTCACATGATTTTTTTTTTTCCTTTTGTGATCTGTTATATGAACCGTTGTTTTTTTTTTGGTACATTGGTTATATCATATCATATCTTATGAATGGAATTTGAAACAGGACTCCTTGACCTGACGGCTCTCCCGTTCAGCCATTCTCTCTAACGGATTTTATTTTTCAATTTTTTTTCAAAGATACTAGGGTAATATTTAATACTTTTTTGTTGGCCAAATATTTAATACTTTTTTAACAATAATACTATTTGTTTTCTAAATTTTATCTCATATTTATAAAAATTTTAAAATTGTTAACGAAATTAGCTTACTGACTAAATATGTGACCATTAAAAATGTAAACATAATATTACATTTTTCAACTTGAATATATTTATAGTAATCTCTAAAAAAGGAGGAATAATATCCAAGGAAAAGAAGGAGGAATGTTAAATTTAGTAAAAACAAATTATTGTGATTCTAAATTTATAAGTGAGATATTATATCAAAGATTAATAATTGCATAATCTAATAGTCATATACAGGATAAATTATTTAATTCTAGTGTCTCATTTAAGAAAGCATTACAAAATTTTATAAACATATAAAATATAATTGACACCAAAATAAATTATGTGACGGGAAAATAAAATCGAAGCAAAATTTAAAAAGAAAAAAAGGGTAGTTTTGTCAACTATTTTACGTCGTTTGGAAAGTATCCCGTTCTTCAAATGTTATGATGTATATAACTTTGTTAAGATTATAATCCAATCTTTCAAAAATATAACAGATATAGCCAAAATCTCGAAAACAAAACATCGTTATAATTGATGCATTATTCTTTGTATTTTTTAAATAAATATTGACAGGACAATTACGATATTACTTTCTGTTCTAAAACTATTGTCTTATTTGAATTTCCAGTGGCTAATAAAAATAGATATTTTGAGGGAGGTAAATAGTGGATTTTGACGACAATATCGTTCTAAAAAATTATAAAATTTGAAAAAACAACGATATTTTGCGGATTAGAAAAAAAAAAGTTTATTTGTACAGTCTACATATAGCTTAGATTAGAAAGACTTTTGCAGTCAATTTTCAGCGCAATAAAATGATTATGCAAAATAAAATCCATCACTAGCTACCCCAGTTTCCATCTGCATTTCACAAAACAATAGTATTCAATTGCTTTGAATTCAATTCAACCGAACAATAGATGCATCACTAGATAACGTTGCGTCAATAGGTGCATCTATGGATGCAACTTTGTATATAAAATTGTGCACCCAAGGATGAAGACAAGAGGCCAATGTTGCGTGTCAAACAGAACCGTTCATATTTCAATCAGTTAAGACACAAATTATTCAAAAATGTCTTTTCCTATTCCCTCTCAACATCAATAGGTGTCTGCTCCACTAGAAGCTTCCAGGAGGACAAACTGTGAAAAAAAAATAGCTTAACCTTCATAATTATATGTATATATAAATGATGGGTTTCACTTTCTCTCTAAAAAAGTTTTAAGACTATGCTACTCGTATATTTCTTCCTGGTTTATCCAGACTCTGGAATATCTACTTCCCTCAAAACCTTTGCGGCATCCTCTGGAAAAACAGGATTTATGTAACACCCGGTTCCGATCTCGAAACCTCCAATCCCAGTTAGTTGTGGTACTATTTGAATAAACCAATGAGTGTATGCTAACTCTGATCCATTACTGTGGAGCGGGCAAGTGTGAATCATAAAATTGAATGGTGGATTATTCAATTGCAGGGACATTTTTCTAAGCATGAGTTTCAGCAAGCCTCCAAGATCAACTGCCTGCCAGGTCAGTGTCAGCAAATGATAAGAAATCTATGGCATGTGAGGAACACATGGATACGGATTATTCACTATTATCAATTACCATAGGCGGAGCAGACAGGAAAAACATTGGTCAATTATGCAAGTATTGCAATTGCGTTCTATGACATCTGACAGTTTGCATAGTATTGCAATTATCAATTACCTTGGATCCCCATTTTTCAATATAAGTTCTAAGCATAGATCATATCCTATCCCACATGATTCAAGCTTTAGATACAATGCAAATATATTCTCCAATATCATGATGGAAGCAACAGCCATCATTTCAGATATGCTTGTTCATTGTGTTTCTGTCACAATGCAGTCATGCTCCAGAAAGATCTACGGGCTGCAGAAATCATAATAATAAGAACAATGCCTTTTTGTTATGCTACCATAGGCAACTAAAATCAAGTCTTTAATCCGTGCTTCATAGATGTCTTATAAGAGTTACCTTTTCAGAAGAAACCACAAAATATGTACTTAATTCTTGAAAGTTACCTTTTCAGAAGAAACCACAAAATATGTACTTAATTCTTGAAAGTTACCTTTTCAGCATCCAAATCATGGAGATGCGCAGAGTGGTAACGGGGAACAATCCAAATCTCAAAGGGGAACATAGCAGCATGGGGAACCAGTGAAATGAAGTTGGTAGAAGTATTAATCACAAGATCCTCAGACGGAGTTTGACAAATGCAGCATTTCCCTGTCTGCTCAAAATAAACCTTCATACTTTCAAGACGGGCAGAAACAGTTGGAGGAATGATAGGAAGGGCCAGCATCTGACTGTGAGAGTGACTCATCGATGCACCAGCTGAAGCGCCGTGGTTTTTAAATACCTTCAAATATTAATGAATCAAACTTATACAAAAATAATAACATGATAGGTGAAAACCAAGAAAAGGATTATTCTCTACACATAAGAATACAATAAAAATGCAGGATTGGCTTGATTTCATTTGTAAAGTCATAATAGAAAAACAACAGAAATATAGCCTGCAACTACCCTTTGACCATAACAGCCAAGTGAAAAAGCAAAACAGAATTATAGTAGCTGATGTGCATTTATCACTTGTTAATTATTCAGCTGCTTGCATTTATCAGTTGTTAATTGTTTAGAATATCATATATCTCTAAGCACCAAATAAGCTCCATAACCCTCGCCATTTCTGAGTTTCATCTAAGAGCTTGTGATGATGTCAACATTCTGAATCCTAGAACTAAACGAAGAGAATTCATACACAGTCAACTGTAAGAAATTTATACCATACATCAAAGCTATCAAAGAGCATCTTGGGGGAAGCAGAAGAGAAAATTTGAGAATAAGCTGCACCTCAAAGTGTAGGAAGATAACAAATGAAAAATCACAGAAAACCACAAAAAATATCAAAGTATAGAATAGACCTGCACGTATCTGATTGTGTCACGGCAAGCTAGTTGTTCAATTCTCTTCTTATACGAGAGGAAAACCTGACCAATCTCTTCGGGTGACAAATCGCAGAGCTGAACGGAGTGGACCGGTGTCTCGATCACGACATCATGGAAACCAAACCCACCCAAGACGCAACTGCAACTGGCGGGCCCAGAGTCAAAGCTCGGGGTAGATGGGTCTTGGAGATTGCGGCTGAGAGCAGGGTAGAGATTCTCGATGACCCTGATCTTCCACTCTGGCTTGTCGGGCGGAACCCGAAAGATCTCCGGAGCACACTCGTGCTCCTGGCCGATACAGAAGGGGCATTTTTGTTGTTGCTGGTTCGAATTAGTGGGGGATTTGGATTTGAAATCAGAGGGCCTTTTAGCTCTGGCTGGTGAGAAAATGACCCAACGATTCCACACGGCGTCTTTCCTCAATTCAGGGTTTCGACCTCCTGAAGATGCCATCTCACTTCGCCTCTATTCTTTCTCTTCCTTGCAGTCCCACTGCTCTTTCTTCTTCTTCTGCTGCTTGAACCCCTTCACCCAGAGGCCTCACCAGTCGCCACGCTACGCCACCTGATTAATTTCACTCTTGGACTTTTAATTTGGAGGACCATTTTAATTAGAAATCAACTCTTTAAAGATTAAATTAATATATTTAATTTTTCTAAGGGCTAAATTGATACAATTCCTATTTTTCAGTGACAAAAATATTAATTTTCTCTAAACATAATTTTGTGTCCTTCAAACATTATGATACAGCATTTAATTTTCAAAACATCTTAAATATTATACTTAGTATTTTACCGGTTCTTTTTATCTGAAAGTTTTATTATCTTATCTAACATGACCTTTTAATTATTAAGAATATTTACAGTAGTAAATTTTAATTTAATTTTTATTATTAATCCTATAGTATCATATCAACTTAAGTAATTACTCACTACTTTAATTAACTCTTCATTCCAGTGGTGAACTTCTCAAGAACATACAAATAAGTTGTACAATTAATTTTTTACTATTTTAACATTTATTACCCTCTACTAATTCTGCTAATATTTATTATGACGTGGCAGTTAACGTGACAAATTATAGTAGGGAACCAAAATAAGAACTGATTCTTAAATTTAAAAACCTTTTAACAACCACCACTATAAATACTCTAATGTGACACCTTCTTTTTTTAATGATATTCTAACCAAACCTTATCGTACGTTAATAAAATAAGATTTTTAAAATTACAAAAAAAATAATTAAAAAATAAATGAAATTATGAGAATTAAAAAAAGATTTAATCTTTTTTATATTCCTCAAGTTAATTGGAAAGTTGATATTTGTAAATTTTGTTATTAAATTTAAAACATCTATATGCAACAGACTGGGAAAAAAAATCTAATGAATTATTATATCAAGTAATTTGATATTTTTTCTTTTGAAATCAAAATTTGTGAAAGAAACAAATAAACGTTAAAAGAGCTTTAAATTTGTATAGTTAAATTCAACTTAAATTAAATTAATTAGAATCTAATAAATTTTTAAATGTTAATAGTATTAAAAATTTGTAAGTACATACTAATAAAATTCTACTCAAACAAATATTTATTAGTGATGAGTTAACAATTTTAATTTGTATTTATTCAATTACTGATTATTTTTAAAATAGTGATTGTAAACAAACATAAAAAGAATAAGAGAAAATTACTCTCATAATATTATTATAAAATACAATTCCTCATACAATACTTTGTAAATACCTTTTTTTTCTTTTATTTTTTCTATAATAGTATATGTACGGCCAAAGATGTTACTATTTTCCCTTTCACGACATAAGCATGTTTTGTAAATCTCAATTGTAATCTTTCAAATTTTCTTTATCTAAGTTTTAAATAATAATGGAATTAAGTTATTTATGCCTCTAAATGCCTAGAAGAAAGTAATCAAGGAAAAACGTGAGAAATTATAATAAATGAGCTAAGAGTAGAAAAAAATGAAGTTCTAAGAGAATCAGTTAACTAATTGTAACAATCAATCGACTGATAGCATCAGAGATCAAATAAGTTGTTGATATCTACAATTAGTCAACTAATTATGAGAGATCAGTCGACTAATTACTCTATGTCAGGATGAAATTTTAGATTCTGAAACAATCAGTCGACTAATCAGAGTAGATCAGTCGACTAATTGCGAATTAGTTGACTATCATGAAGCAATCAGTCGCCTGCTACAGTACGAAAGTAAGTCGATTTTACTTAAAAAATCAGTGAAAAAATTTACTTAAAAAGCCTTAGCCTGCCCATGAAGTTTAGAAATAAGAGAGTATAGTTAAAAGAGGGATTTCCATAGTAAGAAGGCCCTTTAAACCCTTTTTGAAGCATAAGAGAAAGAGAAAAGAGCAATTTCTAAAATTTAGAGAATAGAGAGAGGGAGAAAACGTGAAGGAGAAAAATAAGAGAGAGAATGGACTTCTAGTTGAAGATTTAACAAGAAAACTACAAAAGGTAAGGTTCCTAGCTTGATTCTTCTAGTTTAGATAAATTTTAGAGCTTGAGAAGTCAAAGAATAGCAATTTTTAGACTAAAAGGAATTGAATAGAAGAAGAAGAGGTCTGAAATTTAGAAGCAAGTAAAATTATGGAGAAACTAGAAGAGAATTCACAAGTTTCATCAATATGAAGAATCAAAGGTAGCTAGTTTTTCATAAAATCAAGTTATTTATGTGTTATCATGTTTGTGTATGATATGACATAGTTTTATTACAAATTCTTCCATGAATGTTTGAGAACATGATTTCTCATGAAAGTAGAGCTTGATTCCTTATGAGATGTAGAATTTTCCTCATAAGATGATGAGTTCTCTTCATAAAATAGTTAGAAAGCAAGTTATTTCAGTTATCTATCGTACTCTTTGTATGATTTAGCAAGTATGTACATCTTGAAGCTTTTTATGAGTATAAAGAATCAACTTTCTCTTGAAAAGTAAAGTTTATATTCTTATGAGATGACAGAACCCCAAAAATTTCCTATGAGATGACAGAAATTCCTTATTGATGTAATCAAGGATAACCCCATTGCAGCCCAAGAAAAGGAGAACACTTCAATTGGGCCTCTAACTCGTTCAAGGGTTAAAGAGCTTGGACTAATTGCAGCCCAAGAAAGGGAGAACACTTCAATTGGGCCTCTAACTCGTTTAAGGGCTAAAGGGCTTGGATTGGGCTTAACCACTTTGTTGAAAGTGGAAGAAGTGTGAAAAAGATTGCATGTGGGATAGTTGCATTTGTTGAATATAGTTGTAGTCTATTACCTATGTATTTATTGTCTTTGACATTTAGCTACCTATGCATTTATTGTCTTTGACATTTAGCCTACACTACTTGACTTTTAGTTGATGCATTTAATGCATTAGTTGGAGTCTTTTGTCTTTTTGTTTTGGAGACCCTCTATAAAAAGGGTCCTTGCTATTTGTTGTAAACCATCCTTGAATCATATATGAGATATTGGCATTTTGCTTTCAAGAGGATTCTTGAGTTCTTTCTCTTATCTAACTTGGGTTAGTGGCGAGAGTAGCTAGATTTCTTATCACCCACGTTCTTCTTTCTTGAGTGTGGCGAGATCAACCCATTTCTCTTAGTTGTGGCGCCCTTTGGCTTATCAATTGAGTGATTTGGTTTCATTTGTTTGTTTCTTTCAACCTATCCAGAAAATCGATCAAGTGTTTTCCCTCCGGAAATCACATCATATTGGTATCAGAAGCCAGGTTCAATTCAGGTTCTATTATTTGTTTTATGTTTTGCCTCTTCGTGGAAAGCTTAATTTTATTGCATTTTATTCTGTGTTTTGCCACCTACATGGAAGGCTTAGTTTTCCTTATTTTGTATTCTGCCACCTATATGGAAGGCTTAGTTTTCCTTATTTTGTAATCTGCCACCTACATGGAAGGCTAATTTTCTGGTCTGTTCATCTTTATCTTTATTTCTATTCTTCTGTTGTTCTATTTTATTACAGCTTTTTTATTAAAAAAAAAATTCATCGTTACTATTCATTGTTCATCGTTACTGTTCATTGTTCAACGCTACTGTTCATTGTTAATCCGAGTGTAAACACCTAGAGAGTGAACCTACCCTTCACCAAACTCAAACCAACAAATTACAAATCACTATGACAGGAGAAAATAGTTCTGAAGTTCCTTTTGGGCTTAGCCTACAACAAGCTCAAATTGTTGGCCTACAAAGAGGTCAAGAAGAAATGATGGAACAAATAGCTCAACTAACCACTCAAATGGCTAGATTTATGGAGCTACAACAACAACAACCAAGAAGAGGAGCTTATGTTGAACACCATGGAGAAGAATCTGAAGCTGAAGAAGGTGAACAACCTAGACAAAGAAGGCAGCAGAGGGAGCGTGATGCCAACATCAAAATGAAGATTCCTCAATTTAAGGGAACAAGTTCTCCTGAAGAATACTTGGAGTGGGTGCAACGAGTAGAGAAGATTTTTGAATATCAAGAATATTCAGAAGCTACCAAATGCCGACTTGCAGCCCTTGAATTCACTGATTATGAAAATCTATGGTGGGAAAATTTGAAGAATCAACGAAGAAGAGATGGAGAGGAGGAAGTTCGAAATTGGAGATTGATGAAAAGGCTCATGCAGAGGCGTTTTGTACCTGATTACTACAAGCAAGAGCTTTATTTTAAGCTTCAAAGCTTGAGGCAAGGAGGCATGTGTGTTGAAGATTATGTCAAAGAATTCGAAATTTTGATGATTCGGTGTGAGCTGAATGAACCCCAAGAGCAAACCATAGCTCGATTTCTTGGTGGTTTGAACAAAGAAGTTGCTGACTTAGTAGAGTTGCAGAATTATGTCTTCTTAGAAGATGTAATTAAATTGGCAATTAAGGTGGAGAGACAGAAAAAGAGAGTTTATGGAAGAAACAATGGAGTGTCTAAACCATTGGGGAGTAAACCTTTTCAAACACTTTCCCAAACCTCAAACACTACCAAAGGGAGTAATAAGGAGATATGGAAGAAAAAGCAGAACAAATATGAAAGTTCTAAGGGGAAGGATAAAAGAGATGACAACCAGCCCTCTAAAAGAAGCCAAGACATTAAGTGCTTCAAGTGCTTAGGTCATGGCCATATAGCATCCGAATGTCCTAATAGAAGAGTGATGATCTTGAAGGAGAAACAAAGGGAAATAGAGAGTGAAGATGAAGATATTGTGGAGGAATGTGAAGAGGAAGAATATTTTGACGAAGAAGAAGTTGTTGAGTATGCTGATGAAGGTGCTGCCCTGGTTATTAGACGTGCCTTGAATATCCAAGCTAAGGTAGAAGAAGAACAGAGGGAGAATATTTTTCAAACAAGGTGCACTATCGGAGGCAAAGTTTGTAACGTGATAATTGATAGTGGGAGCTGCACTAACGTTGCTTCAACCACCTTGGTTGGAAAATTGAAGCTACCTATCATCAATCATCCCCGTCCATATAAGCTGCAATGGTTAAATAATCATGGCGAGATGAAGGTCACCAAACAAGTAAAGGTACCTTTCTCTATAGGGAAGAATTACAAAGATGAGGTATTGTGTGACATAGTCCCTATGGATGCTAGTCATCTTCTACTTGGGAGGCCCTGGCAATTTGATAGAAGAGCACTACATGATGGCTTCAAAAACACCTACGCTTTCGAGAATGATGGAAAGAAGATTGTGTTGGCACCCTTAAAGCCAATACAAGTACAGCCGAAGGAGGATGTAATCGAGAAGAAGAAGCCTAGTTGTTTTGCTTCTAAGAATGAGTTAAAGAAGGCAATAAAAAGGGAAAACTTTGTATTATTGCTAATTCTCAAGGAGCTAAATCCAGAACTTGCAGAAAAGCTTCCTAAGCTTGTGAGGGAGTTGATAGAAGAATTTGTGCATGTCTTTCCGAATGAGCTACCTAAGGGATTGCCACCCTTAAGAGGAATTGAGCATCAAATTGATTTGGTGCCCGGTGCTGCCTTACCAAATAAGCCAGCATATAGAATGAATCCAGAGGAGGCTAAATAGCTAAAAAGGTAAGTTGATGAGTTGATTGAAAAGGGTTATGTAAGGGAATCCATGAGCCCTTGTTCTGTGCCTACATTATTAGTCCCTAAAAAGGATGGCTCTATGAGAATGTGTGTGGACAGTCGTGCTATAAATAAGATCACCATCAAATACCACTACCCAATTCCAAGATTGGATGACATGTTGGATGAGCTGAATGGTTCCAAGGTGTTTTCAAAAATTGACTTGAAGAGTGGCTATCACCAAATCCGAATGAAAGAGGGAGACGAGTGGAAGACAGCCTTCAAGACAAAGCATGGACTTTACGAATGGATGGTAATGCCATTTGGGCTATCTAATGCCCCTAGCACATTTATGCGATTGATGAATCATGTGCTTAGATCTTTCATTGGAAAATTCGTTGTGGTATATTTCGATGATATTTTGATCTACAGTCAAAGTTATGAGGAGCATGTGCAACATTTGAAGGAAGTCTTGGAAGTGTTGCGAAAGGAGAAACTCTATGCTAATCTAAAAAAATGCTACTTTTGTCAAGACCATGTGATTTTTCTTGGCTTTGTAGTATCTCAGCAAGGAGTGGGAGTTGATGAAGAAAAGGTGAAAGCTATCAAAGAATGGCCCGTTCCAAGAACCATATCTGAAGTAAGAAGTTTTCATGGGCTTGCCTCTTTCTATAGAAGATTTGTAAGGGATTTCAGCACTATCTTAGCACCCATAACTGAATGTATTAAGGGAGGAAAGGAGTTCAAATGGAGTGATCCAGCCCAACGAAGTTTTGAGCTTGTCAAAGAAAAATTGTGCAATGCACCCATATTGGCTTTGCCTAATTTTTCTAAGACTTTTGAGATTGAATGTGATGCTAGTGGAGTGGGAATTGGAGCTGTACTTCTTCAAAAAAAGCGTCCTATAGCTTATTTTAGTGAGAAGTTGAATGGAGCCAGTCTTAACTACTCTACCTATGATAAGGGGTTCTACTCTTTAATTAGAGCTCTTGAGACATGGCAGCACTACTTGTTATCAAAAGAATTTGTAATTTACACAGACCATGAATCACTCAAACACTTGAAAGGTCAGAGCAAGCTGAATAGAAGACATGCAAAGTGGGTGAAATTTCTTGAAGCTTTTCCTTATGTGTTGAAGTATAAGAAGGGAGAAACCAACATTGTTGCAGATGCCTTATCAAGGAGATATGCTTTAATTTCCATGATGAATGCTAAATTGTTGGGATTTGAATCTCTTAAAGACCATTATATGGAAGATTCGACACTTGCTTCTATTTATCTCGCTTGTGAGAAAATGACATATAAGGAATTTTATAGATCTGAAGGTTTTTTATTTCGCTTGGGGAGACTTGTAATTCCAAACTGTTCTATAAGGGAATTACTTACACGAGAAGCTCACGGAGGAGGATTGGCTGGACATTTCGGTGAAACCAAGACATTGGAGATGCTGAAAGAGCATTTTTATTGGCCTAACATGATTAGAGATGTGCATCATGTGATTGAAAGGTGTATTGTTTGCAAAAAAGCCAAGAGCAAGGAAGTAGCCCATGGACTTTTTACACCTCTACCTGTTCCAGATCAACCTTGGACTGATGTTAGTATGGATTTTGTGCTAGGCTTACCAAGGACACAAAGAGCTAAAGATTCGGTCATGGTTGTTGTTGATCGTTTTTCAAAAATGTCTCATTTTATTCCATGCCATAAGACCGACGATGCTGTGCACATCGCCAATTTATTTTTCAAAGAAATTGTGAGACTTCATGGCATTCCAAAGAGTATCGTGTCAGATCGTGATGCCAAATTTCTTAGCTACTTTTGGAAGACTTTATGGAGAAAGCTGGGAACAAAGTTGCTCTTTAGTACTGCCTGTCACCCACAAACTGATGGGCAAACTGAAGTGGTGAACCGAACGCTTTCTACTTTGCTAAGAACTATCATTGGCAAAAACTTAAAAAGTTGGGATGAATGCTTGGCCTATGCTGAATTTGCTTATAATAGAAGTGTACATGGTACTACTAAACACTCTCCTTTTGAAGTAGTTTATGGATTTAATCCATTGAGCCTACTTGATTTAGTACCATTACCATTTGAAGCTCGAGAATGCATAGATGGAAAAATGAAGGCTGACATGATAAGGAAGTTACATGAAAACATTAAACAGCAAATTGAGAAGAAGAACTCCATCTATGAGAAGACTGCCAACAAGAGAAGAAAATTTGTTCAATTCAGTCCTGGAGATTTAGTGTGGGTTCATCTTCGAAAAGCAAGATTTCCAAACCAAAGGAAGTCCAAATTAATGCCAAGGGCAGATGGTCCTTTCCGTATCATAGACAAGGTAAATGATAATGCATACAAAATTGATTTGC
Organism: Biancaea sappan; assembly: GCA_037074585.1. Taxonomy (NCBI): domain Eukaryota; kingdom Viridiplantae; phylum Streptophyta; class Magnoliopsida; order Fabales; family Fabaceae; genus Biancaea; species Biancaea sappan. The sequence goes on from CM073496.1 coordinate 61,209,979, forward strand.
CTGAAGACTATGCTGTTTCTACTACTTTCAATGTGAGGGATCTTTCCCCGTACTTAGAAGATAAAGAGGACTTGGATTTGAGGACAAATCCATTTCAACCAGGGGAGGATGATGTAATCAAGGATAACCCCATTGCAGCCCAAGAAAAGGAGAACACTTCAATTGGGCCTCTAACTCGTTTAAGGGTTAAAGGGCTTGGATTGGGCTTAACCACTTTGTTGAAAGTGGAAGAAGTGTGAAAAATATTGCATGTGGGATAGTTGCATTTGTTGAATATAGTTGTAGTCTATTACCTATGTATTTATTGTTTTTGACATTTAGCTACCTATGCATTTATTGTCTTTGACATTTAGCCTACACTACTTGACTTTTAGTTGATGCATTTAATGCATTAGTTGGAGTCTTTTGTCTTTTTGTTTTGGAGACCCTCTATAAAAAGGGTCCTTGCCATTTGTTGTAAACCATCCTTGAATCATATATGAGATATTGGCATTTTGCTTTCAAGAGGATTCTTGAGTTCTTTCTCTTATCTAACTTGGGTTAGTGGCGAGAGTAGCTAGATTTCTTATCACTCACGTTCTTCTTTCTTGAGTATGGCGAGATCAACCCATTTCTCTTAGTTGTGGCGCCCTTTGGCTTATCAATTGAGTGATTTGGTTTCATTTGTTTGTTTCTTTCAACCTATCCAGAAAATCGATCAAGTGTTTTCCCTCCGGAAATCACATCACTTATAGAGAGTAAAATCCTTATGGGATGACAGAATTCCTCATAGAATGTAAAAGTTCTATGGGATGACAGAATTCCTCATAAAATGTAAAAGTTCTATGGGATGACAGAACTCCATAAATTACTCATGGGATGACAAAAATTCCTCATGAGACATTGAGTACTTTTCCTAAGAAAGTAGCAAAAGTATAATGCACTATATTGAGAAAGAAGTTTATGGCACAAGTTATGTGTTCAGATATTAGTTTATATTTCATGAAATAAGTTTGTTGTTGAGATTGCTTTTATGATAATTCTTTTATGTTCATGGAAGTGTGAATTATTTATTGAAAATTGTTTTTATAACTGAAATGGTTCTTAAAATGATTTCTCTAAGTAAACTAGCTACTGAGATTATATATCTCGTGTTTTATGTTATGACTAATCATTTCAGGAATTGAAGTAGAAAAGTGAGAGAAAGCAAAAAGAACAAGATAGTAGAGTTATTAAGTAGTTATTAGCATAGAAGAAGATATGTCATATTTCCATGTAAACCTTTGGAGATTTATGCATGTTTTGTGTACATGTACAGAATAGATGATTTGTATGCAATTCTCTTGTATTGTAGTCATACTCTAGAAGAGAAATTGTAAGAAAAGTTGAGAAAGTGTTGTAGATTATATGTGTAATGAAATTAGATGATTTCACCATGCTTTAAGTAAATATTTTATGAAATATGAAGTTTCAGGATACATCAGTCGACCAATTACCATGCATCAGTCAACTGATACCTTTCGGTTTTAGATATATGTAATTTTGAAGACAATCAGTTGACCGATAGTCCTATATCAATCGATATTTTTATTTTAAAAATTGTTTCAAATTTTTCCTATTTTTGTACAATCAGATATTTTATATGAATTTTCAAAAAAATTTCATGGATTAAACCAAGATTTTCACTAAATATATATTACAATTTTCTTAAATTGTATAAGTTTAGTATAAGTCTAGCAAACATTACATTTTGGTATTAGAGCATGATTTAGGTACCATGTGAGTAAAAAATTAGGTACCAAGTAGAGTAAATAGGATTGATATCCTTAGAACTATGCATATAAGATTAGGATAATATGCATTAGTATGGCCTAAGTACCCAAAGAATCCCTACTAAATATTGTCAATCATCCTTTTTATGCTATCGAGGTAGATACTATGGTTTTATTTGTAGGATGGCCTTCCAGCAAATGGGAGTTCTAGAGGAACTTATGGAGAGTGTAAATATCTTAAGAATCCAGTTAGAAAGATAAGCAAATCAGCGGGCAAATGAGTTGAATATCCTTACCTCTATTTTGGAAGAGATAAGGGGTTTGAGAAAGGATATTCGCGAAATGAATAAGTAAAATAAGAGAAAGCAGAGAAAGAATAAGCATGATGCCTGTAAATCCATGAAAATGGAAAGTAGTGGAAAGAATAAGAAATCCAAACATAGAGCCTAAGTCCTTAAGGAGGTAAGATCTTTTGTAGCTAAAGAATATACATTGATGGTGTCAGGCCCTTAATGAAATATGTTGGTTTTGATTACAAGAACGTAAAAGTTAAATACCCAGCCTTAGTTTAGTATATAGAGATTGTGTATGTGCATAGTTAAGTAGTCTTTCCAAGAAATTGATTACACAATGATGCATTATAGAAAATTGTGTATGCATGATGTATTCTAATATGAATACAAGTACTACATGTGCTTTATTTTTTGTGTAATCCACTTAAATATAGTACTCCTCCTTGAGGAGTAGATAATGCTAGAATAACAAGAATTTTGAAAGATTAACCGTATGTACAAAATGACTAGTAAGTTATGACAAAGAAAGTTATTTTGTGCATAATGAGAATGAGCTTGTGAACTAAAGATTCACAATGAGTTAGAAAACAAGAAATTTAGTGAGCCACAAAACCTTGTTAAGTGAAAGATGATTCCTAGAATTTGAAAGAAGTACTTCTATGATTAAGGTGAATTTCAGATAAATTTCCTATGTATAGTATGTAATGAGTTGTTTGTATAACATGTGAAAATTCTTTGTATGATTATGCTCATATTTTATGACAAATGTTTATTTGAAATTGAAATAATTAATTGCATGTCAATATACTTTTGGGATTCTAAAGGCGTGCAATGGTTATTTCAATTTAGAAAAGTGGTCATATGATAGTGTAAGGCTATAAATTAAATTATATGAATATCTATAACTGAAGGATTTGAATGTAAGTTTGAGATCTGATATATGATAATTAGTAGTCCTATTCATGTTAAGGATTCAAGATTGGAATTAGTATTTACTGATATCATTAGGAGAAACATAATTGAACTTAGATAGAAGCATACCACACATCCTTGAAGAATGTGGAAACAGTAGAGTCTTATTTGTAATGTATACCTGGTCATTATATTTTACAGATAGGAATCTATTATAATCTAAATTCATAAAAGGGAAGGTATGCTATAGTTTTGTGAAAAGTTGAGTAGAGAAATCCCCTCCAATCAAACAAAGAAGATGGAGGTAATTATCTCAAAGACGAATATATTCAAGTTTGATTCACAATATTTAACCAGTTGATTGAAGACTCATAAATAGTCAACTGGTGTTGACTAATTGGCAAGCGTACAAATCGTACAAGTAGTATAGTGAAAATTAAATAAAAGTATCGTTCTCACGAGGATTAACTTGCTAACTACCCAAGAAATTAAGTTATATTAGTTAGACAGTCCAAATTTGTATGACTCTTAACAGAAATAAAATGAAAATGTAAAATTGAGTTAGAAGTGAGTTATATGTTGTATGGACTCTAAACAAACACAATGGAAATCACAAGACAAACACAAATTAATTCACAAGATGAATACAACCTAGGATTGCTAATCCCCCGTCGTTCTTCACAAGTTTTAATCCCTCTCCCTCTTGTTCTCACCGGCCATACATGCTAATCTAGGATACGAATATGCTTAGAAGTATTCTCCTGAATGCCAACTAAGACTAACCCAAAAATCCATAATTCCTTATGTAGTCTTAAGTTTCAAAAATGCACAAACCCTAATCTGACTATATGAGGTTAATATCTATATTCCTATGATATTAACGAATCCATCCCCTCTCCTTTGAGGTTCAAGAACTCACACTATCCATTCTATGGTCTAGGTTTTACATTCCTCTCCTAAGTGCAGCAAAACCACCAAACAATCCATTAAATTGATCAAGTTTAATGAAGGCAAGAAAATAAGAATGAATAAACATGTATTAATGGCCAAATAATCACAAGAGTCAAGAGATTTACAAAACCTAATCCAAACTAGGGTTCATAGCAATCCTAGTACAAAAATTTAGCTACACATCATTACAAAATGCAAAAAATGAGAAAAGAGAAGAGAAAACTTCATGATTCCAAGTTGGGTGGAAGAGAAATTGCTTCAATCTTCTCCAAAAGTTGGTTCCCCTAGCCTCTGGAGGTGAATTCGTCGCTTCTCCCTCGGTTCCAATCCGTGCGCTTAAGCGCACGATTTTACCGCTTAAGTGCGATTTAGGCAGAAACGACTCTTCATCAGCAAGTGTTACACGCTTAAGCGCACAATATTCACGCTTAAGCGCGTTTTGGACAGAATGAAGCCTCCAATGTTGCAATTATCTGCTTAAGCGTGTCTATATCCAGCTTAAGCGTGAAAGTGGCAGAGAGGAATCCCTTGTTGAGCTTTATGAGCTTAGGCACATGAAAATCCCGCTTAAGCGTGTGAGGGACAGCAAAATCTTCATTTTGAGCCCCTTTTTCTTCTCTAAGGTTCCTCTTCTCATCATTGAAATCTTGGCTTAGGATTTCTCGTCTTTCAATAACATTTTCCCAGCTGAAATACCTACAAAAGCAAAATCACCAACATATTTACAAAAGTAACCCAAAAAGAATGTGATTAGAGGCCCAAAAATTGTATTTCTAACCTAAGAGTGAGGTATGTATGCAACTATCCAAAAATTATGTGTTAAAACACTAACAAAAGCCAAAAGTAGCCAATATGACGAAAATCTCCATAGAATATATATGAATGCTGAGGATTCATCAATCCCCCAAACTTGAACTTTTACTCGTCCTCGAGTAAAACAAATAAAAACATGTTGGAATCAGTAAGTCAAGACAAGCAAAGCTTCAACTCTCTTTTAAAGCCCTCAAGAACTAATTTTCAAAAATCGCAAAGAGATGAAATTTAAGTCAGCCTATAGATACCTTCAGGTTCTAAAATAAACAACGCTTCCTCACAAGTTCTTGAAGTGTGTGTGTGCTTTAGCCAAGATTCAATTTCATGCAAATGTTTAGCTAAAACTTCAAATAGTTTAAGAAGTATGGAAACAATCAATATTGACAACTCCATAAGCCTATCCTTATCCTCTTTCTCCACTAAGCTAAACTCTGCACCATTCTTTGATCAAAAGGACTTAAAGCTTGTAATGTGGCTTTGGGCAATGGCTACCAAATGAAGAGTAAAGGGAAAATACAAACATGAAGAGAATTATGATTTAGCATCAATAAATATGACACCTTTCCCTTCCTTCCCCTTTCTTCTTTTATCCCATGCTTTTCTTTTTCTTTTTCTACTCCTTCAAAATGCATTTTTCATCAACATATTTTCCATATCTCACAAGATGAAAAGATGCAATCATCATAAAAATTTGTTGCCATACTCAATCTTCATAGATTTGCATATCTTTCAATAATGACACTTCAATATGCTCTTAATATTTTTATTTTTTTTATTTTTTAAATAAGAGCACTCTTTTACTTCCTTTCTTCTTCCACTATTTAGTTTGCTTCTCTCATACACCTCCATAAGCAACATCACTTTTTCAAACTTCATAGATGCTATTATTCTCTTGAAAAAGGGGTTAGACATTGTTTTTCAGGCTTAAAAGGTGAGGCTAAAATGGGTAAAAGAAAGAATTAACAAATTTTTTTTTTTAAATAATTAAAAGCTCAAAATAGGGATCAATAGGTAGGATAATAAAAGGATGGCTTGAAAGGCTCATTCGCACAAAGAAAATGCCTAAATCATTTCTCCAAACAATGCACAATTTAGAAATTTCGTTTCAAAAGAGTTTAAACATAGGTTCTAGAGTTCTTAAAATTGATAAATAACCATACTAATTAAACTACAAGAATTTTCTTTGAACAAATGCACTTAAATGAATTCTGGCTAATTTGTGCTTAAAACTTTTCAACAACTCCAAGGAAGCAAAGTTTATTGGACAACCTGAGTTTATTGGACAACTTGAACACAAATATAGACTCCACAAAAATTTTCATCCTATGCAACAAGTAATCAGCAAATTCATCATAAGGCTTTTACAAGAGACAAATTCCAGCCAGCCAATCTCAACAAAATGAAATACTAGATAAGGCTAGAGAAAAAGTTCAATGCATTCACACAATTCTACAGATAACCAAAATCCTCCCCCAAACTTAAGGCGAACATTATCCTCAATGGTCGAATAAACAAGTATAAATCATATAAACAAAAAGGGATTTTGGGGGCAAGAAAAAGCTAACTAAAATAACTGAAAATAATGGGAAATTAACAATAAAGAAATCAACAACCAAAATACAACATCTTAACCAAAAAGAGACGCTGATCCAATAAGTCCAAAAGAACAAGTCAATCAACAAAATGTTCAATAACACAAATCTGAAATAAAGTTCAATTACAATAATCCAAAAACAGAAATATAACAAAAACATAAATCCTAGCTATCATCCTCTTCACCAGCTCCTGTTTCTTCTTCTGCATCTTCTCTTTCTGCTGCATCTCCTCCTTCTTCAGCATCTTCTTCTTCGCCTTCAGCTCCGCTACTTTGGGACAAATCCCAACCTTCAGTACTAATCTCATTCTGCAAAGCCCATGCATTGCCAAAACTCCGCTGATAATGCCACATATTCTTCATCATGAGCTCAAGATCAGAGACGCGTTGATCAACGGACAAAAGTGTGACAGTGGGAGCCTGGGTGGAAACCTGGAGGGCTGAGGGGCAACAGGAAGTCTAGGAGCACTACTAGTGGTGGCATCTTATGCAGCAAACTTATCCAAAAGCTCTTTTGTGATGGACTTGGGAGGAGAAAGCAGTGTTTCCCCCTCCATGGGCACTTTCTGGGCAGTACACAGTTTAGTTATCAGGTAAGGATAACCCAGAATTCCCACCTTTGCCTGTGCCAAGGCTTCAATGTTCTTTGCGATTAATAAGCCCAAGTCCACAAATTTTCCCTCCATAATACAGTAAATGAGAGTGGCTCTTTTCACATTGACATCTAAGGTATTGGTGGTCGGAAGGAGGTTGGATTGAGACAAAACACATCATGCTTTGGCCATTGGAAGGAGGTCAGCTCTCTGTAGCTTGAGAGGTGCATTCTTTCTACCCAAAATCCATTATGCACCAGGTTTGCACAATGTGTCAAGCACTCTCTCAGGGTTTGCAGGGATATCATCAATGTGATGTTGGTAGAGGCAAATAGCTGATCTAATCCCAAAATATCTGTTGATAGTAGCAGCAGAAAAATCAACTTCTACACCCCTAACCATGGTCTTGTATTCCCCCAGACCATCATTTTTGACCCTCCTAGCATTGACATAAAATTCTTGCACCACTGATAAGCAATTGGTGGGTTTTTCCATAAACACATACAGACCCCAACCTCTTTTGGCAATTTGTTCGAGAATCTCAGGATAATCACCGGGGCTAAGTGCAATTGCTCTCTCCCTGACATATTTTTTTATGCTCACTTTGTCCTTAAACCAATTTTGGTGCTCTAGGGTTCTAAATTTCAAATTATCAAAAGGAAGGGAACCACTAGACCCAACTTTTTCCTTACCCCTTGACCTCTTCTTGGATGCCATATGTTTCCTGTGAGAAATTCAGCAAAGTATCCCAATAACAACAAAATATATCAACACTAATCAAAGCCTATGTTCTTATAATTCCAAAATTTTGCCTAAGTTTCTGAAATTTAGCCACTAAGCCTACCAAAATCACAAAGGAGAGATGAGAGACATTACCTACAGAGCAAAATGGGAGGGAATACAGACAAAACACTAAGAACACAGAGGAAGACCACCACACCCTGCCTATTCGACGCAGAGGATCGAGGAGCCCACAGTGGAGAGACTTCGAAGCACCAAAAATGGAAGGGGAACGACGAATGTGCAGCAAAATGCAAGGAGAGGGGATGGAGATATGGTTTTATGGAGGGGAGTGGTCGGAAAGAGGCTGGAGATGGAAGGGGGGCTGAGTCGCGGCGGGGGAAGGGCTGAAAAGAGGAGAAATCTGAAAATTTATGGCAAAAAGCCCTAATTTTGAATTTAAATCAGTAGCCGCACGCTTAAGAGTGTGAAAACCGCGCTTAAGCGCGATTGCTCAGCCAAAAATGTTCCTTTTTTTTTTGGTGAGGGTTCAAGGGCACAGCGCCGGACGCTAAGGGACCGATGCCGAGCGATGAGGTACCAGCGCCGGACGTTGAAGTGCCAACGCCGGATGCTGGCTTCAAGACATGCAAACATGAGCCACCCGCCTAAGCGGGGTGTTTACGCGCTTAAGCGCGATTGGACCCGAGAGCACCTTCATATTTTGCCATAACCCGCTTAAACGTGACCAATATGCGCTTAAGCGCATCTCAACCCGAGAGCAACTTCAGAATCAGCCCTTAACACGCTTAAGCGTGAATTCACCCGCCTAAGCGCGATTCCATCAGAATGACAGCAAAGTTTTTAGCAGAAACAAGTCTAAATTTTCCCAGATTAGGCCACACTAGCATTTCAAACACCAGCCACAAAGATACATCTCCCTCACACTACAGGTTCAGCTTCTCAAAAGGATTACATGGGCATCCATCCAGATATTAATGCACAAAAATTACAAAGTTTTTACCTCAATTACATCTATCTAAACATCTCCAAAAACTCCAAATAGGCCACAACATCAGATATCATCCCCCAAACTTATTTCAATCTAGGTTTCCAAACATCAGCAAAATTTCCATCTCCTCAAAACAACAATGAACATCATAAACATACCACAAGGAGAGATAAGCTACAGAAAACATACAACCAAGCTACAAAGCTAAGCAACTAAACTACGACAAACTATTAACCAAATTAACTACACACAGCAATTTATGCAGCACAGCAAAAGGTCACACAGCCATATATACACACAACAGCACGCAAACAACTAACTATTGCTGAAACTAAAAGGAAGAGTGTAAGAAAGCTTGGGGTGCCGCCTCCCAAGAGCGCTATATTTATAGTCCTTAGCTGGACTTTATCGGAGCTCCTATGCCATGGGTTGGGTGAGTGGTAGAGAAGTCTTCTCCCGTTCAACTTCACCACCAAGATAGTGCTTCAATCGATGACCATTCACTTTGAAACTTCTAGCACCCTCCAGCTCTGAAATTTCCACAGCTCCATGTGGAAAGGCTTCTTTGACAACAAAAAGCCCTGACCATCTAGACTTCAGCTTCCCAGGAAAGAGTTTGAGTCTAGAGTTGAAAAGAAGAACTTGTTAGCCTGCTTCAAAGGATCGGGGGACTATTTTGCGATCATGCCATCTTTTCACCTTCTCTTTATACAATTTAAAGCTTTCATAAGCTTGAAGACGGAAGTCTTCAAGTTCATTTAATTGCAAGAGCCTATTTTCTCCAGCTTTCTTGATATCAAAATTTAAGAACTTTGTGGCCCAAAATGCTTTATGCTCTAGCTCTACGGGGAGATGACAAACTTTTCCATAGACTAGCTTGAATGGAGATGTTCCAATTGGAGTCTTATATGCAGTTCTATAAGCCCATAGAGCATCATCTATCCTCTTTGCCCAATCTTTTCTTGAAGCGTTGATTGCTTTCTCCAATATCCTCTTCAATTCTCTGTTAGAGACCTCAACCTGACCACTTGTTTGAGGGTGATAGGGGGTAGCTACTCGGTGCTTGATACCATATTTAGTCAGAAGACTATCCAAATACTTGTTACAAAAATGAGTCCCACCATCGCTAATTAAAGCTCGTGGCACCCCAAACCGAGAAAAGATGTTTTTCTTTAAGAAATTAACTACCACTTTTGAATCATTTGTTGTGGTAGGAATGGCTTCCACCCATTTGGAGACATAGTCGACGGCCACCAGTATGTATTGGCATAAAAAGGAAGAGGGAAATGGCCCCATGAAATCGATCCCCCACACATCAAAAATCTCCACTTCAAGAACATTGTTAAGTGGAATTTCATGTTTTCTTGAGATGTTGCCACTTCTTTGACATCGATCACAATTTTCTACAAACTTTCTTGCATCCTTAAACAAGGATGGCCAATACAGTCCACTTTCCAACACCTTGGCTGCTGTTCGAACATTGATATAATGACCTGCATAGTCTAAATTATGACAATGTCATAGCACACTTGTCATCTTTTCTTCTGGAATGCAGCGACGAATTATCTGATCAGCATAAACTTGAAAGAGAAATGGCTCATCCCAAAAGTAGTTTAGCACATCATGGATGAACCTCTTCTTTTGATGGGTGTTTATGTCTGGTAGCAATCTACCACACACAAGGAAATTCACATAGTCTGCATACCATGGCAGTTGCTTGTCTCCTACTAGAAATAGCCGCTCATCAGGAAAATTTTCATTAATTTGCGGCTCCATTTCAGCTTGAGCATCATTGTTTAGGCGTGAGAGGTGGTCAGCAACTTGATTTTCACTCCCTTTTCTATCTTTAATTTGCAAGTCAAATTCTTGCAGTAGTAGAATCCATCTGATCAATCGAGGCTTCAAGTCCTTTTTCTCAATGAGATATTTGATCGCCGAATTGTCAGTATGCACGGTGACTTTTGTTCCCACTAGATATGCTCGAAATTTATCGAATGCAAATACCACCGCTAATAACTCTTTTTCCATGGTGGTATAATTCAATTGAGCATCGGCTAGCGTTTTGCTAGCATAATAAATGGGATGAAAGATCTTTTCACATCGTTGACCCAACACCGCCCCCACTGCATAGTCACTTGCATCACACATCAATTCAAAGGGTTTCTTCCAATCTGGTGCAACAATAATAGGTGCAGCAACAAGCCTCTTCTTCAACTCAATAAATGATGCCAAACACTCCTCATCAAAGCAAAACGGAGCATCTTTTTCTAGCAAATGGCATAATGGCTTAGCAATCTTGGAGAAATCTTTTATAAATCTCCTATAGAAGCCAGCATGACCAAGAAAGCTCCTGACTCCCTTTACAGACACCGGAGGTGGGAGTTGCTCAATGGTCAAAACTTTGGCTTGATCAACTTCCAAGCCCTTCTTGGAGACCTTATGGCCAAGTACAATGCCTTCTTGCACCATGAAATGACATTTTTCCTAGTTAAGCACCAAATTGGTTTCTTCACATCGCTCTAGAACTTGTTTCAAGTTACCAAGACAACTATCAAATGAGGCTCCAAAGACTGAGAAATCATCCATGAAAACTTCAAGGCATTTTTCCACCATATCTGAAAATATGGCCATCATGCATCTCTAGAATGTTGACGGTGCATTACACAAACCAAATGGCATTCTCCTGAAAGCAAATGTGTCATATGGACATGTGAACGTTGTCTTTTCCTGATCATCTGGTGCAATGGCAATCTGGTTATAGCCTGAATAGCCATCAAGAAAACAGAAGAACTCTTGGCCAGCCAACCTGTCTAGCATCTGATCAATGAATGGTAGCGGGAAGTGATCCTTCCTTGTAGCCTTGTTTAGCTTGCGATAGTCCATACATATTCTCCACCCTGTGACTGTGTGAGTCGGTATCAATTCTGTCACACCCCAAAACTTACATGTGATATAAACATAAAATACCTAGGGTGTACCTCCGTGGTACCCCATAATCTCTGTGATCATTCTTAATATCCATAATTATGTGAATCATAAATATTCCAAGAAAGATATTTTGTATACATATTTAGAAAATGTTCAACCTTCAAACACTATACAACCTCCCAAGCCTAGGTGACCTACTAGATTACAGAGCGTTTCCTAATTCTTACCAATTGTTTACCAGACAAAAGTGGAGTATATCCTTAAAGGCTATAAATTCTTCTCCTCAACCACTGTATCTGAAAGATAATCATTGAGAGTGAGTTTATCATAACTCAGTGAGTAAACAACTGTACATGAAAATATCATAAGCACAAACACCACATTTACTAATACAATCAATCTATCATTTATTGTAAATAATTATAGTATTACACTTGTCTGAATTTGCGTATGATTTCTTGGGTGATCAATCCCTCAATCACTTTGCATTATATGCCATAGATACTTGCACTGAGTGACTTGGGAATTTAACCCTCAAACTCTTGGTGCATAAGTTTCACAGTTATACACTGAGTGGTATGGGACTCTAACCCTTTCAAACTCGTGCATAGGTCTTCACATTTATACACCGAGTAGTATGGGACTCTAACCCTTTCCAACTCGTGCATAGGTTTTTCACATTTATACACCGAGTAGTATGGGACTCTAACCCTTTCAAACTCGTGTATTAGATCTCGTAGATCTTTTGCTCATCAATAAAATAGTGACAATTTATCACAATATAATTACTATGAAATAAATGAATTTACACATACTTTTATTCCCTTGAATGTCTATCATCAACCATAACAATCATCATATATTATCAACAGTGAGACTGATTATTTCTCACTTCAATAATATTATAAACAAGACTTGTATTGTACTTTATCTAATAAGATCACATTAATTTAGTAAGGCTATTCACTTACAAAATGTTCCAATTTATTCAAGGAACAATCACATCTAGATCTTTAGTTAACTAGAGAAATCAATTCTCAAAGGTAATAAAATACCTTTCAATGATATTGTACTTTTTCTCAACCTGAACACACACTGATACTCTTCTCAATTTCACAAATAACGCAAATGGGATTTATATTGTGCTTTGACTAATTTATTAAATTAATTTTGCAAGGTTGCCTACTCACCTAGATTCCACGCTCTCGGCGCTCCCACCTTGCGCCCCAATCATCCCTATTGTAACCAGGTAAAAACCATTAGGGTTACAAAATAGAGAAATTTCCTATCACTACTCTCGACCTTTACTCACATCTTAAGTCATAACTCCTAACCGGTGATGAATTTCCAAATGACATTTATACCATTGGAAACTAGACTCAAAAAGCTTTCCAACGATATAAAGTTTGCCCAAAACGGAGTCCGGATGAATAAGTTATGACTGATTGAAAATAAGCTAAAATTTCCCGGTACACCTGGCGCCTGGGCGCCAATTCCTTCTTATTCCCATCTCACCTTGGCGCCTAGGCGCCACACATGGCGCTTGGGCGCCACGATCGCGACCCCTTCGCGATTTCTCTCGGTTTTGGCCCAAATCTGGCCAAATCTTCACCGTTTTTCATGATTTCTTCCATGGGATCTCACCCTTAATGTCTAAGGAGCATTTAGACACCAAAATCACCAATTTTAATCGAGAAACGAAGCCGAAATCTCGATTTTACCTCAAACACTCTTAAAACTAGAAAATAGAGGAAAGCTTAAGAAATAGAAATTTCTACCTCGATTCCTTGCTTTCCCTATGTTACTTGGCTCCTAGAGGCTCGCCCCGTAGCCCGAGATCCACCCTCCAAAGCCCGGTTATAGAGTTGGAGTGTAGAGAGAAATTAGAGAGAAGGAAGAGAGAAGGAAGAGAGAAGGAGAGGAGAGAAAGTGAAGAGAGAGAGAGGAAAGGAGAAAAATGAATAAAAAAAATAGGTGAGGCCACCTATATACTCGCCCGGGGTGAAATTATCACTTGCTCTGCAATTGACCCTCAGTCAAGACTAGCAAAAGCAAATTCATAAAATCTCACCTCAGGTGTTTTTAAATCTTAGGTGCCCCACAGATTTTCTTATTTCACTTTAGTCCCTCTCAATATCTCAAACTCCACTTTAACCCCAAATCTATCATCCTTTCGGTACCGGACTCATAATTCATTCCCATAAGCTCTATTCTTCTTCTCAGGTTCCTACTTGGTCATTTCTCAAAAGTACTCCATACTTTCTTTTCTTTTCATTTTAGTCCTTGAGAATTTGTAAAATGTCCCAAATTAAAATTTTTGAAATTTCTATTTCCAAATTTCCTTCACTAATTCAAAAAGAACATTTCTCATGTAATTAAATTTTTCAATAAACTTCAAATAGACTTTAAATATTTATGAAAATTCTTGGGATATTACAGAATTAGTAAAGAAAATTTGAGAATAGAAATTTCAATTTTTAATTTAGGAAATTTTTATAAATTCTCAAGGACCTAAGTGAACAAATCTTAAAAGTTAAGGTGGCTATGTGCAATTTTATCGAAAAAGAAATTGGTGATATGATATTTTATTTGTTATGCCGATTTTAAAATTCTTTTTTTGTTGTTGACAAGTGAAGATTTTGTTGATAATGCAGGTTTTAACTACGATGATTACTCAAAAATTGCATTTTTATATGCTTATCGAAGGAAACCTACAACAATTGGCAATAATTTAGAGGAAAAAGGAAACTATGTTATCTTATTTAGATGATCTCAAACAGCAGAACACAAAGTCCATCAATGTGATGCATTCACGCTCCAACGCAAAAAAGATGGTGGTTGAAGCTGCTATATTACCATTTTGAAATTTAGGGCTTCAAGAAAACCACTTCAGTCAGCTTGTAGCATTTATGCTAGGTTTCTCAACAATGTATTGTATGTAACTTTTGTTAAATAGACTATCGTGTATTAAATGTTTATGATGTGTGTTTCTTTGACATTAGACCTCAAAGCTCTGACAACTGTTTCTTATAACTCTTTGTAAAGTTTTCTTGCTAAACTAAGTCCCTGTATATGACTTGTCCTGTTTTCCTTTAACATGCATATGCAGGTTCTCATCTATGAACTGCGCGCATCAACACCTTTTAAAATAGAGGATCATATGTAAGTTACATGCTTGTACTAGAGAATGTTCTCATCTATGAACTGCGCGCAGTAGTGTTTTCATCCATACAATTATTAGTTTCTTTTCTCCTTCTTCCTCCTGAGACTCCATCCACTTCTTCTTCGTTTATCATTTCCATCTCCTCCAATCATTTCTTTAAGTTCTTCCGGTGATATGATATTTTCTAATCATACTTCCTATTCTTAGGAGTTCTAGAGGCAAAGAGGTAAGTTTTATCTGTTCTATTTCTCTTTTTCTCCATTTTCGGACCTATGGAAGAAATTTAAGATTTTGAGTTTTAATGGATGAATTTAAGTGTGGATGTTAATCTAAAACATTCTTAGGTGGTTTATGATGTTATTAGAACAAGAAATTTGGAGAAAACTAGGAGAAATTCGTAGAATTTGGATATTTGAAAAAAGTTAGTGTTCTTGATGAAAATTTGAGATTTGAGCTTGGATTGTTGGTAAAAATTGGGAGTTTTGGTGTTAAAATACTCATTAGACATTGAGAAACAAAACCCATGGAAGAAATCAAAAGAAATGTTGTTTTAGATATGATTTTAAGATTTTTGGATGAACAACACGAAGAACATCACTGTTCATTCTGGAAATTTTCCAGAAATTTTATAGAAAATACTGTTCACCGAGAACATTTTTTCATATTTTCTCTGTTACTGTAGCATTGACTCGGTCAACGTTACTGTAGCACTGACTTAGTCAACGACACTGTAGCTGCATTGACCGTTGACCGTCACTGTAGCATCAGTTTTAAAATGTTCATAACTCTTACATCCGGAATTTATTTTTTGTAAATACGATACTGTTAGAAAGTTTCACTTGAAAATTCTAATTTATTCTTTATTTTTTCATCTTATTTGCATTTTAGGAAATTTTTGAGAATTATTTCCTAACACCTCTCATAATTTAGCTGTAAAAATAAAGGTAGTTAGGGCCACATTCTAGGTGAGTGTGATAACCTTATCTCATCTATATTTCTTCAAAAGTATTGTCATCAAGTATTATAAAGAAAATTGAAAAGGTGGACTTAAACGGTATGTTGTGTATTCATTATCAAGGACTTGTATTCCTTGTATTTAAAGGTATTGTGGATTTCAAACTTCTTGTTTGATTAAATGTTAATTCTTATAAAATATGTAAAGTTAATGTTGATATTGCCGTTATTATATTGAGGTTGTGTGAATACTTGCGTTATGGTATGACATTGTTATAATATTTTCGTGGTGGTGTACCCCACGGGAGAAGTTACAGGAGTTATAAGGGTGGAGATATATCTTTCATGGAGAGATAAGGGTGGATGCGGCCAGGGGGCCGCGGGCAACGATTTACTGGTACCGTGAACGACCCGGTTGGTACGGGATTTGTGTTTGGCACTGAATAATTTATACTGTGTATATCATTGGTAACTGATGTGAGTTTAATTCAATGATATTTTTATGATAATAATTGCTAAATTTACTTTTGATTAATAATGTTATCCATTCACTGAGTATTTCATTACTCATCCTGTTATTTTACAACATTTCAGAATTTGTGGCTGACGTTGGGGATTGTCCAGGGGAATAACGAGTTTATCTTAAACCAATCCTCTTGTATTTTCGGTTGGTTCCTTTGTATTCTATTATCTTGTAAGTTCTAGAAGTAGCTCTGTGGTCACATAAGCCTCCTAGAATTTTGTGGACGGACTATGTGTAAATATGAATATTACTTAAGGTTTCTTTGTATAAGACCTTAATGATGTTTTTAACTTAGAGATAACTTGAATCGGACTCACTGTTGAGGATGTGACAGCTCATGTCTAGCTTGGCTTTGACATTTTGTCATTAAGGCCAAAAAGTCCAAATTAAAAATAGATTATTTTTTTCCTAGCTTAAGTGTTTATCCCTAAATTTTTTAAATGATTGAATGGAGTAGCCCATAAAACATGACCCATTTTGATATATTTAATTTGTTTTTATATTACATATATGTAAATTTCAACACTACATGCCCTTTATACCAAATTGTAGGAGTGTGTATTAGGTTGTGTTAGTGGGTTGATTCAATATATATATATATTTTAATTCATTGACTATTGATTTGTGTAACGAATTTATAAATTTTCGTCTCAACAAATCTAAACCAACATAGAAACCCTGCTTACTTTTTTTTATAGTAGTACCAAACACTATCAAAATGGGTTTTGGTCAGCTGGACCAAGCCTGCTTATCCCCTACATTTGGGCAAGCTTGAGCATCCAAAAACAGGCCTGTAAAAAAATTGTTTTTTAATTTTTTAATATAATTATATTATATTATTTAGTATATAAATAACTTCACTTCATCATATTTTTATATTTTATAACATTATATTCAATAATTATAATTAATTTGGATATAAAATTTTTTATAATTTTTAAAAATAAATATAGAATTTTCAAATTTTAATATAATATAGTTAGTTAAAAAAAGAAAAATTAAAGTTATTAATTATTTAAAAATATTAAAGAAGTAATATTTTACATGTATAAATTATATTTCAATATAAAATTATTGATTTTTTTACTAAAATAATTTTAATATTATATTATCTAAATGTTAAAAAAAAAAAGTAAAAAGCTTGGCCTGCGAGCTAGCACGGATGAGTTTGGACATTAGATTCTAGCTGGGCCAGTTTTTAGCCTGCCTATTTTGACAATGCTACTAGTACCCCTATATGATATGCTTATGTTGTGTGTAAAATATTTAAGATTTAGTATCATACCATTTGGTTTTCTTTATAATATATTTTTTTCTCTCAACAAGAATGTATAGTAATATATATATATATATCTTATATCATCTTAATTATTTATTAAATTACCAATCCCTCAATAATAGAAATTGAGTCTAGCGGAAGAAATTAATTTCTCATAAGGTGGTAAGCTCAAGTTCAAATCACCGCAATGAGAGATGCATTATTGCCTCAGGTAAAAGATACACGTGGAAAAAAAAACTACCAACTCATCCATTTAAAAATATATTATTTCTTTTTTTATGCCAATTATAATAAATAACAAAAGAAAAAAGTTAAATAACATTAAATTGCATATGAGATTTTCTTCTAAAAAAATACATAACTATATAAAATATAATTATATTATTATTATTATTACTTTTTATAATTTTAACATTTAAAATCGAGCCAACAAAAAAAAAACTCACCAATCCAAACCAAATTTACCTATTAGACAATAAGTTGATTTGGTTGGAGTTGAGTGAATAAAAATATCTCAATTCAAATCAACTTAACTTATGTTTTTTGATTAATTTAGTTTTTAAAATTTTCTTGACCCATCCAGTTCACATACACCCTTACCAAGTAGTGGCTTATTTTAAATAGGGTTCGTCAGTACTAAAATAATGCTAGGAAGCTTGGTGAATCAGATTTACCTACGGGGTTCCTTGGTTAAAATTTGTATGCTATAAATAATTATTATAATTTAATTTCATATTAAATATTATTTAAAATATATTAAAAACATTAATGTACATATATGTCAAGTCATTAATTTGCTCTTTTATCAATGTAATTTTCTCAATTTCCAAATATCATCTTTGTTCCACTATTTTTAGCTTAGGCCACCCAACAACCCCCTTGATTTTCCAAATTTGTTTTTTCGATGGATGGGTTTTCAAAAATTCAAATACATGTTTTTGCACATAAAACTTTGGATTTAAATGCAAGAATTTCGAGAATTATTAAAATTAAAAGAAAGGGTCAAAAGACGAGCACATTGTTATTATTATTATTAAAGATAATAGGAAGCCACATTTGCATGCGTTATATAGAAAAAACACAGAATTCAGTTTTTTTTGGTGAAAATGTATTTTACCCTTAAACTTTATTTTATGTATAAAAAATTCTCCTAAACTTTGAAATTTAACAAAAAATCTTATCAACTTTCATTTTGTGCCAAAAACCACGTACAATTAGTTAACTGTCAGTTGACCATTAACTAAATACTATATTATCAGTATATTAAACACCTCAAATATCACGTCAGACATTTTTTACAGTTTACTTGTCATGACAGCACTGTCAAATCGTTACTATTAACATTTGAAGTGTAAAAAATATTTGACGTGACATTTAAGTTATTTAATATGCTGATGACGTGACATTAGTTAACGGTCAACTGATAATAAACTAATCGTATGAAATTTTTGACATAAAATAAAAATTAAGGAGAATTTTTTTGTTGAGTTTAAAAATTTAAAGAATTTTTTATACATAGAACAATGTTTAGGAGGTGAATTGCATTTTACCATTTTTTTTTAATACGCACATCGAGAGAAACCAACATAGTAGTGGAAGGGAGAAGGATCATACAGCAATTTAACTCACCATTACCGCATTTTCTCCTCTCATCTTAGACAAACGTTTCTACAAAGAGAAAGCAACAAAAAGCAAACCCCATATCTCCACCTAATACTCGTAAGTTTTCATCTCCCAGCCCTAAATTCTGCGCTGCTTTCGCCATAACTCCACTTACCAAAGGACGAAGCTTTTTTTCCCTATAATGCATCTCTTGTGTCCGCCTCCTTGTTTTCCTCACTGAAAGACATGGATCCGACTACGATCGCTCCGCTTTTTGTTTGAACCGCCTTCTTTCATTGTTGCCTCCGATTATCTTGTTTTTGCAGCTCATGGGGTCGATCTGTTAGTATTCTGTGTTTATATATCTCTTTGTTAATTTTTTATTTTCCAAAATTTTCGTCAATATCTGTGGAGAAGATTATTGCCACTCTTGAGCTCGTCTCGTGGTGGGTTGTGTTTTTTTTTTTTTGCAAGTTATCAATAATCGAACGGAGTATATATATATATATATATATATATATTTCACGAAGCGTTCAATCTGTTTTCAAAACCTCCTTTTATCTGATGTTCTTTTACTTTCAGTTGGAAACAATCCAAGTATCGAACAAGTTTTGCAGTCTTGAATTCATAAAGTCTGTTCAGTTAATGATTTATTAGGTCGATAACTGGATTTCTTTAATGGTTTTGTCATTTGCGCTTTACATTTAATGATCGAGAAAGGATGATGTAAGAAGCATTATGTTAATTTTGAAATGCATAAAGGACGGATTCTTTTATATGCAAAGTACATTCCTTTTGATGTTTGGTTGTGGATTATATTTGCTGAAAGCAGTACCTTTTATTGCATATACTACTTTTTCAGCCTGCTAATTTGTTTTATGTTGTTGTCTGAAGAAAACTTAGGCTAGCTCCGTATATAGGTTTCTGAATTCTTGAATGCTCAGCTCTTGTTGCTGAAAAGGTTTCCCAGTGTATGATTTGGACTTGTTGGCTATTTGATTTTTCTTTTTTTGCCCCCTACTGTGTAGAGGATTCTTGACACTTTTAGGGCGACTCAAGCGGGCTATGATTTGAATGGGGAGAGGATGCCAGAGTTGAGAAGTGGAGCTAGAAGATCAAAGCGGCTTGGTGATCTTCAGCCTGCCCCACAACCTATTGACCAAGAAGAGAATTGCGAACAACCTGCACCAAACAAAACCAAAAGGAGAGTGGGAGGTGGAAGAGGAAGAGGTGGGAATGCCCCAGCTTTAGCAAAAAGGCCTTCAGCAGCAGTACCCCCAAGGCGAACTGCAGCTGGTAGGGGCCGCGGAGGTAGACTTATTGATCTTGTTCCTGAACCTATTGTATTTGGGGCCCCCGAACCCGTCAACAACCGTGTAGAGGTAGCGGCCAATAAGAATATTGTGATGGCTGGTGGAAGTGCTGACAAGGTCATAGGAGCTGAGGAGGATGCATGCACAACCCCCGTCCCTGAGACGGTATCCCCAAATTTCATATATATTCCTTTGGCAACATTTCTGCATTCAAAATATTACTATAATATAGTTTCAATGATGTGAAAGTGTTATTTTTGTTAACAAAAAATTCATTGCTACTTTCTTAATTTTCTAGTGTGTATGATTATTAAGTGAATGCTTTTTTGCTAGCTTCACTGTTTTGGCTGACATGTTGAATTGATATTAATTGGACTGTATTATAAATTGTGAGATGTTCTGCCTTATCGATTCTTCTATGTTACACCAGACTGCATTGTAGTTATTGTTCATAGCATCAATTTAATGCAGATCATGCATTGTCATTAAAGATGGCTACTCTCTACTGATTCAGGTACAAGTTGGTAGTTCTCCTTTATATAAGATAGAAACAAAATTGGGTAAGGGTGGTTTTGGCCAAGTTTATGTTGGCAGAAAGGTAAATGGTGGATCTGATCGGACAGGTCCTGATGCAATTGAGGTATGAGTCAGAAGTTCAGTCTCTCTTTCAAGAGTTTAGTGAAATATTATCTTGTGATTTATTAAGCTGTATTTTTTCTTATAAATCTTTTTGATAGGTTGCACTGAAGTTTGAACACAGAAATAGTAAAGGTTGCAATTATGGACCTCCTTATGAATGGCAAGTCTACAAGTAAGTAATCTATCATTTGTGTCTGAACTGGCTTATCTATAATATGTTTTTCAATTTTTATTTTGTTATCTCATTTTTTCACCTGGTTCCTTGTCATTTTTAAGTACTCTGAATGGTTGCTATGGCATTCCCTGGGTTCATTACAAGGGTCGCCAAGGAGACTTCTATATTCTGGTGAGATATGGTTTAAATTTCTTCATATGAGCATATCCTGACTTGCTCTATTATGTCTAAAGATATTTCTAATATTATAGGTAATGGACATGCTTGGGCCCAGTCTTTGGGATGTATGGAATTCTCTTGGCCAGTCGTAAGATTTGAAATCTCTCTTTGTTTACCTTAGATTGCTTTTTTCATTCTATTTAAATCGTTCCCATTTTTGCCTACTTAATTCTTTAGCATGTGGACAGGATGTCGCCAAATATGGCTGCATGCATTGCAGTGGAGGCAATATCAATTCTTGAGAAGCTCCACATGAAAGGGTAAGTCATATTGAAAGTGCTTTTTCCCTCTTTTAATATATACGCATATTATGCCCTTGGTCCCCATTATTTTGACATGGTTGAGTAACTGCTATTGTAAACAAATTTCTCATGTCATTGAACAAGGTTTGTGCATGGAGACGTTAAACCAGAAAACTTTTTACTTGGTCAACCTGGAACAGCTGATGAGAAGAAGTTATATCTTATTGACCTTGGTTTGGGTATGCTGCCTTTCATTGCTTTTATACATTGTGATTAGCTTTTCTTTACCAATGCGGGTTTTTTTTTTTGGGGGGGGGGGGATATTTTCATGACATATTGATGTCAGTACCTTGTATTTCCTTCAGCATCTAAATGGAAGGACACGGGATCTGGTCAACATGTTGAATATGATCAAAGGCCTGATATATTTAGGTTTGTAACTCTTATGACGTTAAGATGTCTATTGTTGTTACCATACATTAATAACATGCATATTTTGGCAGGGGAACCATAAGGTATGCAAGTGTACATGCACATTTAGGTAGGACTGGAAGTAGGAGGGACGATCTTGAATCACTGGCATACACATTAATATTTCTCATAAAAGGGAGGTTGCCATGGCAGGGTTATCAGGTCTGTTTTATAATATTATTTATATGTTGATTCTTAGGAGTTTCATTTTACATAATTTATGTTTACATTTTTTTTTTTTCAAATATACAGGGTGACAATAAAAGTTTTCTTGTTTGTAAGAAAAAGATGGGCACTTCTCCAGAGTTGATGTGCTGCTTTTGTCCTGCTCCGTTCAAGCAGTTCCTTGAAGCTGTTACTAACATGAGATTTGATGAGGAGCCTAATTATTCCAAGCTCATATCTTTTTTTGATAGCTTGATTGAACCATGTACACAATTAAGGCCCATCAGAATTGATGGAGCTTTAAAGGTTGTTGTAATTGTTTGTGTTTATTTTTCTTATTCTGGAGTTTAAGTGTTGTGTATTTTTCATTGATTGGGTTGTATATCTTAAAGCCGTTGCCTTTGTTCAATAGGTTGGACAAAAAAGGGCTAGAATGCCTATAAATCTTGAAGAAGATGAGCAGCCAAAGAAGAAAGTGCGACTGGGGAGTCCTGCTACTCAGTGGATATCAGTGTATAACGCACGTCGCCCCATGAAGCAAAGGTAATTAATACATCCCCAATTTGGCTGTTCTTATCAATAATGATCTACATTATGTGTTGAGCATTAAATTTTCTTGCTCTAATGGTGGACTGGTGAGCATTATTGCTTGATTTAGTGGTTCAGTAGCCATCCAGCCTTACCTGACAATGTATCTACTTTTTTTCCTCTTTTTATCCCCTTTTCCTCAAGTACTAAATCTATTCCCTATTTATTGTACTTGAAAGTTGGTGTACAATTATTAATTTGTAAATTTAGAAAATGAAGGGATATTGCTTAGTTTGCTATGAAGACATAAGTATAACACAGCAAATTGTTTTAACAAAGTTTACTAAATCACAGAAGTTTTCTCATAACAATTAAGAAGGGAATATTGAGAGTGATACCTCTGAAATTTCTTCTTAGACTATCATAAGTAAGGTTCAATCACACATTAATTACATTATTTTAAAAGCATATAAGCACAAGTGTATAAATTAAATTTGACTTGAACTTGCCTTCAAACTTGTTATAGTATATATTAGTAATTTTGGATGTAATATAGATTGTTATCACTTTTATAATTTTGCATTTATGGTATGATACTTCTCATTTCTAATAATTTTAAACAAAAGCAATATTTGCAAATACTTGTGAATGATGAGTTCCTTAAAAGGGATGTGTTTAAATTGACTGTCTTATATTATGCATTAGCTGAATTGTTGAGAAACAAGGTTTTATTTGGTTGGCCTTTAAAACAACTTTGTGGTCGCAGATATCACTATAATGTTGCAGACTCTAGGCTCAAACAGCATGTAGACAAGGGTAATGAGGATGGGTTATATATCAGCTGTGTAGCCTCTTCATCAAATCTTTGGGCCCTAATCATGGATGCAGGAACGGGTTTTTCCTCCCAGGTCTATGAATTATCAGCAGTCTTCCTGCATAAGGTGGATATTTTTGGAGTATTCCTTTTCATCTTATATAGAGAAATCTGCATGAGTGAAATGATTAATATATGGATTATGTTTGGATTTTTTCTCAGGATTGGATTATGGAACAGTGGGAGAAAAACTACTATATTAGTTCAATAGCTGGTGCAACAAATGGGAGTTCCTTGGTTGTTATGTCCAAAGGTTTAGCCATCTATGGTCATAAGATTATTTACATATCACGTGAAAATTTTGATAAATAAGTGGGTTATACGAGTCACTCCCTCCTGAACATCACTTTAATATACCATTCCCGTTTAAAGTTCTTTAAACCTTTCCAATTTACTTACCATTGTTACTATAACCTTCGACATTCATGCCTATGTTATTTTGTTTGCCCCATTTTCTGAATCTTCTGTGTTGATCCTTCATGATCTCATGGTATTATTCTTACATTATAGGAACTCCCTACACACAGCAGTCCTACAAAGTGAGTGAATCATTTCCTTTCAAGTGGATAAATAAGAAGTGGAAAGAAGGATTCCATGTTACCTCCATGACTACTGCTGGCAGTCGCTGGGGCGTTGTGATGTCCAGGAATGCTGGGTATTCTGATCAGGTATCAAATCCTATTCAACTTCAATTTTTGGCTTGTATCTGTTTCCTTTGACCAGTCTAATGGAACCTACTTGATATTTTATTTCTCTTGCTTTTTCAATTAATGCAAGGTTGTGGAGCTTGACTTTTTATATCCAAGTGAAGGTATTCATCGGCGATGGGAGAATGGTTACCGAATAACATCTATGGCAGCTACTGCTGATCAGGCAGCCTTCATACTGAGCATTCCAAAACGTAAATTGCTTGACGAAACTCAAGAGACTCTGCGCACCTCTGCCTTCCCTAGCACCCATGTAAAGGTACTTGCCAGTTCTTGCGTTTTCATCTCTTAGATAGTGACTTGGCGGTTAAACTTTTTGGGCACTCCTATATTATTAGTGGGTCATTATATTTTTTCTCATGAATCCTCCCCCTCGCCCCTTTCTTTAATTGATTACTTTGATTAGTGTCTTAGTGAGTACTTTGTGGGTAAACGATTTGTCCAATTTCCAAGGATACATAAGATGAATATCCCATAATTGCAATAATAATCATCTGTGGTGTGCTACAGCTTCCACTGCCTGCTCTTTCGATTTTCCTTGCGTTCAACTCAAGTAGTAACTGCTAATTTGTTGGGTTTACAGGAAAAGTGGTCCAAGAATCTCTATATCGCCTCAATCTGTTATGGGCGGACTGTCTGTTAACTTCTGGAATGTATACGTGGTATGTACATGACAAGGGAGTCAAAATTGAGCAGACGGGAGGGGTTTATGCCGTGTTGAATTTGAGTGAGTAACTAATGCCTTGTAAAAGAAAATTCTAGGTCTCCCATGTAAAATTTTCATCGTCATAATTGTAAAGGAAGTAGTGGAAAAGCAGAAACGAGAGTTGTATCGTGGGAGAGCCGGTTTCCCAACAGAGCCGAGCCAAATGGGATCATCAACATGTTGAGATTTTTACCATGTAATAGAATGAATGGCTGGCTATTTTGGCAATGTTTTATTGGTTGTGCTTAAACAATTTTCGGTTTTTTATGTCACAAAATATCACCAACAGCTGCGCGAGCACAGAACTCTTTGATGAAATGATCTCTTCGGCACGCAGTGTTGGGGACAATTACCAACTGTGGCTAATGTCTCTAGACTAATGAGACCAAAAATAAGAAAAGCCAATGTCTCTAGATTCATAATAGTGCATGGTGGTTGAAACTCACGGGCAGGAATGACTATTCAACTTTACTATGTTGCGTAGTGCGAAACTGTAACCAAATTAAGCACAAGGAATGGAGTAACTGTTTTGAGGCCTATGAAGAATTGAACTTTGCAAGAAATGCTATGACTCTATGAGCATAAGCTTAGAATGGTGATTTCAGTTTGATTTCTATCTCGGATGATTCACATATTCGATATGCACGGGAGGCTTTAAATAATGATTAGTAACATTATTTATAAAATATAGATGTTTAATGTTGGGCGTGTTTTTGTTGCTGTCTAGATAGGATTATAGGATTCAGTGATGCACGATTTTATAATGATAAAACTTTTACAATAGATTAGGAGTTGACCATCTATTAAATTCTATCGTGTTTAAATCGTGACATTTGCCGTTTAATTTATGGTATGATAATAAAGAAATTGAACCTTGGTTAGCAGTTTTAGATTTTATTTCTGTAATAAGCGATTCATCTAACAACCTTTAATTCTATATATAGTGTGGTGTAACAAAAGAAATTTCCTTTCTTTTAATAAAAAAGTATTCCTATGTAGTCACACTCTCAACATTATCGACTATAAGAGCAAATGAATGTCATTTCCACCTTGACACACTCAGTATACTAATTATTGCCAAATAAATGTTTTGCTAGTTATAATTGTTACTTTCACATCTATTTATTCACACACTCTTCACAATCCAATGCATTTATAGAATTATTAAAACTTGTATTAAGAAAATCAAAATTAGTTAATAAATAAATCAAAATATGTTTTCGTGAGGAAATAGAGTATTTCAATTTACGAATATGGCGTTTTGTAAACCATTTTTTGGGCAGTAGCTTTTTGTAAGTCCAATAAGAGAAGGATCACTAGTGGGGGCCCAAATCTTATGTGCTCGGATGTGGAAACAAACATCGGCCCAAGGGTATGTTAATCTCGTGCCCAGACATGTTCATAACCCCACTGTACGTAAACCCTAAACCCCTAGAAGAGACTCGAGATATAAATGCTGCCTTGCCCGCCATTGCTGTGAGCTGAGTTGTGAAGTAGCCAAGTGTTTGACTGCTAAACAATGAGACCCCCGAGAGGCGGACGCGGCGGAGGCTTCAGAGGGGGTCGTGATGGTGGCCGCGGAGGCCGTGATGGTGGCCGCGGAAGAGGTGGTCGTTTCGGCGGCGGCCGCGGCGGTGGTTTTCGTGATGAGGGACCTCCGACCGAAGTCGTAGGTTTGTTTCCTCTTCATTTTATGAGGGAACTTCAGTGTTCTGCATTCTTTTGTCACTATTACCTGTTTATTGCTTACTATTTTTTTTTTCAATAAAAATACTGATTTTTCTACTTGCCCTGCCTATTATTTTTGAAAAAGCAAATGAATGGTGCGCTTTCTAAAGTGGTTCTTTGACGTGTGCAGAGGTCGCATCATTTCTACATGCATGTGAAGGAGACGCAGTAACAAAACTTACAAATGAGAAAATTCCTTTCTTCAATGCCCCTATATATCTGAAGAACATGACTCAGATTGGTAAAGTTGATGAAATATTTGGTCCCATCAATGAGGCTGTGAGTTCTCATTTGTATTTTAATATTTAATTTTGCCTTTGTTAGAAGTGGGATATGATTTTGTTCTTCAATTGCATGCTTGCAGTACTTTTCAATTAAAATGATGGAAGGGATTGTCGCCACTTCCTATTCATCTGGTGACAAGTTCTATATTGACCCAAGGAAACTGTTGCCTATTGCGAGATTTCTTCCACAACCAAAGTATGTCTTCTCTATGCCTCATTGACCAAAATTTGTCTGTCCATATATTGCAAAATTAGTGTGATATCCAGTTTTTAATAACTCTTCAACTGTTACTGTGGGAATGTCAGTTAGAAGGAGGAGGGTGAGGTTTATAATTGAGGTTGGCAATTTGACATCAATTAGGAAATCAAGTTACTTTTGTTCTGCCGCCAGTCCTTTAATTTTTAGTTTAGCTAATTGGGGGATTATCATTTTTCAATCAGTCTTAAGGGTGATTTCTCTTTGAGTAAAGGTGGGGGAATTTGATTTCTTGGTTCTTCGGCTGCTCCAGCTCGGCACATCCAGGAAATTTTTTTTTTTTTTGGTTGGGGGGGGGGGGTTTACTTGACTTGTTTGAATGTTATTTGATATCATTTGTTCGGTAGATATACCTACATTGCTGATGTATAGGGTAAGATTTTGTAAGATGTCCTCTTCTTTCTCCTTATTTTTTGGTGGGCCAGGTTCAGGGTTTTCAAGTGGAGAACATAATAAAAAGGATGTACTATACGTTTACACACACATGAATCAGCATTGAAATTTAGGAGGAGATGGGGATCAGTTGATCGATGCCCAATTTTTTCTTTTTTCCCATGAGGATCCCCACACTCTTTATGTGTGAGACTAATCTTGTTTGGAGTACTTGCCGCTGCTCATTTGATATTCCTTAATTGTTTTTGAAAAGCATTCGCTTTCTGAGTTTCCATTTGATCTAAAATGAAACTGCAATGTGCTGAATGCTATTTTCTTATATTTTCCACTTATGTGACCATTATCAGAAGTTCCATGTATTTACCATTGCAATGTGCTGAATTCTTCTTTCTTATATTTTCGGCCGCAAAATCTTAGTAAACCTGTTACTGTTTTATGCTGTCATACTTAGATTATTGCAAGCGATTGTTACTCCGTTTTTGACGATACTTTTTTTTGTAAAGCCAAAATGAGACTTTTTTTTTGGGGGCTTATAGATTACGGGAGGCAATAGGCAAATAAGAAATGATATAGGCTGGATTTAATATTTTGTTTTTGCTATGATATTTAATATTAGCCTTTTCTTTCCCTGTTTACCTAGTTGAAAATCAAAATTATGTCTTGTGCTGTTAGCACTTTGTGCAACTTCTCTATCTTAATTTTTTGAAGTAGTTTATTATCTGATGTATAGATGTTAGTATTCATGCTTAGCATACAGGTTCCATGATTTTTTTGGGTAGTTTCTAAAGGGTTCTGAAACTGTTGAGAGTCATTCAATTAAACATGATGGTTGATTTTTGTTGCAGGGGACAATCACAAGCTGCAAGAGGTGGAGGCCAAGGAGGATTCCGTGGTGGAGGCCGAGGTGGTGGCTTCCGTGGAGGTGGTGGCTTCCGTGGAAGAGGTGGGCCACGGGGTGGGAGAGGTGGTCCCCCTAGAGGTGGTGGACGGGGCGGTGGTTTTAGGGGAAGGGGGAGATCATAGGGTAATCTTATGTAATGTTTTTATAGTACTTAAAATATTTTGTTTGGATCTGATGCCAAATTGAACTCTTGTTTATTATGGATTGAGTGCTTTCATTGCAAGCTCCTATCTTTAATCAATTGATTTCCTATATTCAAGATTATGATGCAGCACCTTCACATATGCAGTAAGCCTCTGTTTTCGCCTGGGATTATCGTAAGATATGAACGATTTCAAGGATGAAGAGTTTATTGCATTTAGTGTGAAGGACTGAGTCATGATCCACTGGCTTAGTTGCAATTAAATACACGATATAATAATAATAGATGTAGTCAAAGGATGAAACTAGCTAAGCAATTAAATACACGATACAATTAAATACAAGGACATAGCTAAGCAACTTTGAAGTTTTCCTCCTTTGAGTTATGACGCATCAAGTTTGCGGACTCAATTTTCTGCACAAGGCATTATTGATTCTGAAATTAAACAGAATATCAAACAATAACTTTTTATGTCTTAATAAATATACAAATAATAAAAAATATTCCCTTTTACGGTTAAATAAATATTTTTCAAGTTGTTCTTGTTAATCAAATAAGTATACTTTGAAGTGTCCATATAGAGCAACAATTTAAAGTTAATCACCAAACTGGAATCTTACATCAAATAAAATGAAAACTAATTTTTTTTTTTTGTTTCAATTTCATATCGCATAACATTTATACTTCTTCTGGAGTATTGTTTATTTCCTTTTGTGGCAGAAAGAACCATAAATTCAGTGAATCTTGAGGTCCGGCCCTAAGATTAAAGATGATAATGATATTCATCCCAAAGTCAGCCGGCTTGGCATAAATTTGTATAATATCCTTTTCCCAGTAATATAATGCGTATTATTTTATTTTCGGTAAAAATATTTCTCTCGTTTTTAAAATTTATTGAGTTTTAATTTTGTTTCTAATATATTTTTATTTTAAATTTTGTTCAAAATATTTCTATTTTACTTCAATTTTGTTTCTATGGTTAATAATGTTAACAAAATTAACAAAAAATGTTAATGTAAACTTTTTCAAATGATATATAAATTCTTTTATTTGACACATCAAATATTTAATCATTAAATTGAGACAAATGAGAGTATTGAAAAAAATATTATTTGAGTTGAAATTTAAGTTTAATCAAATATTTGAGATAAAATTAAAATTAAAATTAAAATTAATTAGTATGAGATTTTAGTAGTGGATATGTTATATGTCAAAGTTCATTTCGACATTTTTTTTACCAATTATGTTGACGGTGTTAACTTTAAAAACAAGATCAAAACAAAAAGAAGCATGTAGAATGAAATTGACACACAAAAAAAATATAGATAAAATTAAAATTCAAAATAAATATTAACTACCAAAAATATAATTTACTTTATAAATAATAAAAGAAAGAAGGAAGGAGTGGAAGAAGCCAGCGCTGACATCGTAAAACTGAACCTTCCCGATTAATACAAGACCAACGCGCTCTTGCTTTCTTCTTTCTTCCCTTCAATATATATATAACTACAACAACCCCTCTCTCAGCTATCCTATTCTGCTTCTGTCTTCCAAAACCTAACCTTCCAATTCTTCTTCTTCTTCTTCAAGACATGTGTCCTCTGAGGTTCATCTTAGTCTTCTTCTCCGCTCTGTTGGCCGGATACTTTGCATGGAGGACAGTCCGTTTCTCCCCGGAATATGACATCACTCACGCCGACTCGTCTTCGCAACACAAATCTTCCTCTAAAAAACAACATTTTCACTTGAAGCAGGTGATTTTATTATTTGTTTAACAAAATCAAGTCTTTTTTTTTTTTTTTGTCTTTTTGGTTTTGTTTTTTCCGAAATCTTCATACCTGATCAGAGTGTTAGTTGGGTTTGCAGATGATTGAGAATGGATTCTGGGTATTCGTCGACATGGCCAGTGGGAAGTATCTGTGGAGGAATTTGAGCTCCACCAACAAACATATCCAACTCAACACCTCGTAGTTCTTACTTCTTAGGACTATTAATTCTTCAGTCCTCACCTTCACTAATTTTTTTCCTCGAAATTTGTTTTGCAGAAACATGTAAATAGGAATTTATTTGTTTCTGAATTATTATTTATTATTGGAAAATGGCATCCGTGGTTCTACAATTTGTGCATGCAAGTTTTCCAAAGCTTTACAATTCTCATATACTCAACATTTGTTCTTCAACACCAACAACAGAGCACGATCGCTTTGCACAACGTAATGTTAGCAATATGACACCCAACATTTGAGCTTTTACATTATCAACTTTGTAGCAATATCAGTGACATGAATGCACAATTAAGCATTTATTATATATGTGTACTGCAAGACAGGGTAAATGCCTAAATCGGAATTGCTAACTTCATATTACCCACTAGGTGAATTGATTGGTCACTGTGTAATTAATTTCCTTTAGAGCATGCTTTAGATCGCATCAGCATGTATCTAACGATTCTTTTTTTTTTTAATTCTTTTATATTTTTTTATTTTTTTAAAATTATATTAACTATTAAATTTAATGACAGTTAGATTAGATCTAATGATTAATATAATTAAAAAAATAAAAAAAATGCAGAAAAATTATAATGAAGGTGACAGGTCATGGCGAGCACTGAAACTTTTTACACGTTTTAAGAAAAAATCTTAGTCTATTCAATACTATATCAAAGTCATAAAAGAAGAATTCAATGTTCAGTTTTCATCGAGGTCGGCACATTACAACCTAGTAATTGAATACATAATGAATGGTGACAAGTGGAAATTTTCCAACCCCAAATTGGCCAATGTTCTAGGAAGAATGGATCAACTCTACTGTTTTTCTAGTCAATGCTTTGCATATATATATATACACACACCTTTTGCATTTTTAAAGTCATTTCATGCGATGTTCAAGTAACAACAAAGATAAATTTAAGATAACTTAAAATATGTCTGTTTCTTCTCTTAAAAATGACATTAAATATATATTTTTTATTTTTATATGAGACCAACCAACAAATTTGTCATGTGCGACATGTCTTAAATGGTCTTAATTGAGCAATAAACTATTTAATTATATTTTAAATTTGTAGGCTTCTTTGAAATAGACTCCTAAAACTTCAATTTAAAAAAATATCTTTGCTAAACTTTTAATTTTTAAGACATAAATTATTTTATTGAATTTCTTCCTGCGTTTTTTTTTGTCATGTCATATTAGAAAATTTAACATGACAAAAGAGTTATTATTATCATTAAAAAACAGAGAAAAAATTTATTTTTTAAAAATTTAATAATTCATTTGAATGTGATCAAGAATGTAGGGCTATTTTTACGCTTTCCCATGATGAAGAGTAGCTAGTTTTAGACGCAGGATTGAACAAGGGAACTTATCGTCTTTTTTTAGCTGTAAAAAAGATATTACAGTTTATAATCTAAATTACATGTGATTATCATGGTTTTAAAAATTGGGCCAATTCAACAGATTTGATTGGTTGAACTAGAATATGATTCGATCAGTTGTTAAAATTAGTAAAGTCAAAAATTAGTACAAAAACGATTGAATCGGTTTTTGTAAAAAAAATTATTATTTATAAAATATAATTATTTTTCACACTTTATGAATTAGTAAGCTTCTTTTTTTATATTTTTATTCTTTTCTATTATGTTATTTTTTTAATTATTTTTTATAATAATATTATTTTTGTTACAAAAATAAATAAAAAAATAAAAAATAAAAAAAATACATATGTAATATAAAATTTATTAAAATTAAGTATGAAAATATTTATTAATTTATTATATTATATGTTTTTAATATATAAAATAAAAAATATATATTTAATTATTATTAATTTCACCACGATCTTATTAATAAATAATAAATCAATATATTTATTTTTTTGAAAAATTGAGTCGATTTTTCCAAAATTAGTCGTTATTTTAAAGTCACATGAGAATGTTTTATTTATTAAAAGAGGCCATGGTCAACAAAGATTAAAGAAATATTAAAAGTACTAACTCAACTTAAATAGTTAAACATGACCTACATAAATTTCATTGCCTACTTACTTTATAACCAAAAATAGAACTGAGTGTCCACTCCCACGATTACGAATCCTTGATGAGCGCACGCAAAGGGGTAAGGGAAGGGTTCGAGAGTACATACACCAATGTCTACTCTGTGGAGTGGGAGAGGAGAGGAAAGAGCGAGCCAAGAATATAGACTTTTTGACGCGCGACGAAAACAAGAAAGGGCGGGAGTCCGTCCAGGTTCATTCATTTATTGCGTCTCACCGACAAGCCACAAGTCCTTCAAATCAGGGAACCACCCCATCATTCTTCACACTGTAATGCTCCTCCTCCGCCTTTGCCGTCACCTTTTCCCCTGCCTCCCTATATTTTGGACCTTCCTTTCCTAAATCTCTTGTCAATTTCCCTCAAAAACGACCTCAGCTCTCACGACCGCTTTTTCCCTGGTATTCATTCATTCATCATCATCTTCTTATTCTTTTTCTGCTTTTGAAGTCGTTTTGATTAAAGGGTATAAGTTCTGTGTATTATATTTGATTTGTTCGTGCCGTAGACTGTGATCAAAGCAGCATTTCCTTCTATTATTCATTTTAAGCCTTCGTGATCATGCCTTGGGTGAATGCCATATTGGGTTAGTGCTTATTATTCCGTCGGATGTTTATTTGGACATGGCTTGTGTTCAATAATATTGTATGCGCTAATTTCTTTCCTTTTTGTCCACTTGTGGGGTTGGAAAAGGAGAATATTCTTCTCGAGATAGCCGCATTTAGATATCAGGAGTTGGATAAGATCCGTGTAACTTTAGAAGGAAAAGGAATGAGGAGCAAAGCATCGTATTGGAAGAACTTTAGAGATTTACAACTTTTAAGACTTACAAATGACATCTGATTCGATCAGGAATGTGTGGAGTAGAAGTTCCAAGGAACAGGTTCTTCTGGTAATTGCAATTCTGAATGATTGGCCATGGCAAAAATGCTCTAGTTCTCTATATAGAAAGTAGAGGCTCATAGGTGGACCTAATAGGTGGTAGGCCTCATGAGGTGTTGGTTTTATATTCAAATTAATTATATAGTTAATTGCATGCTGAATAGGATGAATTATAAATATGTTAAATTAATTTTTATGGAGTAATGTTATCAATCATATGCTACATATGTTGCATAGGGGAATCATTTTAAAACTTGAGTGGCGATAATGCTAGATATTTAATTTACAATATTTTCTTTGCTTTTATCTTTAAGATCTCAGCACTATCTTTACGGAATGCATTTATCAGTACAATGTATGTAGACACTCTTTGTGTCTGACTGGATGTGATGATGTCACATGTCACTATCCTGAAATTGGTCTTACATCTCAATACCACTGCTAGGATGCTTGACCATTTTAAGCACATATCAAGTCTTGTTCTAAGTTGCATCTTTGAGGACCATTGATGGAACAGCATTGTGAAGATTGAAAAGATATCTGTTCATGTGCACTTGATATACTATGTCGAATGACTTGAACCTTTCACTGCACACACACTGTTTTTCATTCGCCAATAGAAATTTCTTTTGAATTTCTTTTATTGTTTTCTAGAAGGGATAAAGTAAAACATTGTAGCATAGAAACTCTTCTTCTTTGTGGAAGAAATGTCTTTAAACTAGATTCTGTATTTCTGTAATATCTTTTTGTGCATTAATCTCCTCATTATTTTTCATTTCTCCCCTTTTCTTTAGTTTGTATTTCAAACATGCAGCTCTGTTCTAACATCCTTCTCTTCTGATGTTTTGAATCTGCAGTACCTGATGGTTTACTACTAATATTTCGAATTTATCCATAGATAGGACTAGAGGAATTGTTTACAATGTCAACTCTAAGCAATTCAACTAATATATTTTGGCAAGAATGTCCAGTGGGAAAGCTTGACAGGCAGAAGCTACTTAACCAAAAGGGATGTGTAGTATGGATTACGGGTCTCAGCGGATCAGGTTCATATTGTTAGTTTGACTTGATTATTATTTGAAGTTTTTAATAGTGGATCTGGCGTATGTTGATTTTGAATAGTAAGGAGACCTTTTATTCTG
The DNA here is from genome assembly GCA_037074585.1 of Biancaea sappan. Lineage (NCBI taxonomy): Eukaryota > Viridiplantae > Streptophyta > Magnoliopsida > Fabales > Fabaceae > Biancaea > Biancaea sappan. The sequence goes on from CM073496.1 coordinate 61,244,883, forward strand.
TAGTTTTATATACTACTAGTTTAGCATTGAAAATATGTTCTTGCAATATTTGATTTTCATTTTTTTTTATCAATTTTGTTTGGTTGCTCCTTACATTTGAGATTCACTTTATTTCCATACCGTGACTGGTTTGGGTCATACCCATTAGGCAACTACTGTCTGTCATGTTGTATGAATAATATGATGTGGCTAATATATTACCTATGCTTAAAGGTTTCAGTGCACTTCAAAGTTTCCCTAAAATGAAATATTTATATACAAAATTATATACAAAATTATTGATAAGGTTGGCAATACATAAGTTTTATCAAAGATTTTTGTGTGACCTCAATAGATTTTTGTCACATTGCTTTTTAAATTGACTGTCAATTCTTCATGTCTATAACTGCCTTGTAACAATTGTTTAGTTACTGTAACTGTCATTGTTATTCTGATTGCTTTCTCAAACTATACAGGAAAAAGCACATTAGCATGCTCACTAAGCAGAGAACTGTACTCAAGGGGAAAGTTATCTTATGTCCTTGATGGAGATAACCTTCGGCATGGACTAAATAAGGATCTTGGTTTTAAAGCTGAAGACCGCACTGAAAACATACGCAGAACTGGTAAGCTTGTCTATGTAAACTAGTTCTTTGAGGAAATTGGGTAACTAGAGCTTGATAGTCAATTTGGACATATTTATTGATTTTTTTCTTTTATCTTCTTTATCAAAAATTTTTCCGTGGATTGTTATAAACAATTTTGCATACATGATTGATACGAAAACCTCATGAATAAACTTACCAGGTCAAATGTAGTTTGTACTGAGTTAGATCTGTATACATGATTGTTATAAAAACTTACATGAATAAACTTGCCCAGTCAAATGTAGTTTGTATTGAGGAATGAAAATGTTGTAATATTATAAACTAGCTGGTTTAATAATGATTCAGCAATCAAATATATTATGTTATGTTCATAATAGTTGTTGCATATTATAATACTAGCTGGTTGTATTCAACTATTCAGGCATATGTATTCTCCTACTTGGTTATGTGATGAGCAAATTATTTAATTCAGGAGAAGTAGCAAAACTCTTTGCCGATGCTGGTCTAATTTGTGTTGCCAGTCTGATATCTCCATATAGAAAAGATCGGGATGCTTGCCGTGCCATGTTGCTCGATGATAATTTTATTGAGGCAATGCTCTATTTGAAATCTCTCTCATTGCAATAACTTGTTTTCTATATCTTCTTTGGTACATTTTTGCATGATATTTGACTTTGGATTTTCATTTTACCCACATATAAGGTCTTCATGAACACGCCTTTGGAATTGTGTGAGGAACGAGATCCAAAAGGCCTTTACAAGCTTGCTCGAGCTGGAAAGATCAAAGGTGTGAATTTTTAGCGCTTTTTCATGTGCTTTACATGCAGATTTCCACTTCCCCCACCCTGTCAAAATAAGGAAACAAAAAAGTAAGAACTGATTTGCAAATAGAGAGAGAGAGAGAGGGAAAACCCTAGCCAACTATCTTTCCCTTACTGGTGTCAGGTTTTTGGGAAATGAATCAATAATCAACAGTACACCCATGTGTAAGATTTTCGGTATGAGTCGGGAGCCTGTAGAATGAGAAATAGAATCCAAGAAAGGAAGCCCCCCAAATAATTTCTCTCTGCACATGCATTCTTCACCGAGGTTGAATGCAAGGAAGAATAAAAATATCATCTAAAGTGAATAAAGTTAGTTTTGTATTGTTTAAAAGATTTTAGTGTTACATCATTTATAAATGTGATGGCACGTGCAGCTATGATTCCACCATAGTTAGCTGTGTAGATAACAAAGGTGGTAAAACAGTACCTCCTTGCTCAATGAGCCTTGATTGGTCTCTGTACCTTCAGCTGGGGCATGTTAATCTCACCCTGGATGGCAAAGGCTGGCTTCAAAAATTCTTAGTTCAACTTTGAGTCCTTTCCCCTTTTCAGGCTGGCATTTTAACTGAATTTCATAATTAAATTCTGAATCATTTGATTATGAAGTCCTAGGAAGTAATCAGTGCTTGCATCATTGATTAAGTATTTCTTTACTTTGTGTTGCCTTCATGCTGCATATTCAAAAATTTTCTTTTGAACTTCAATATTTGTGAATTTATTTTACACAAGATGTGATTGTACTTTAATAAATTGCCTCGAGCATCTATAATTTTTATATCTTGTAGTTGTCTTTCCACTACCGTTTTTATTGACATGGGGAGTTCACACTGTTGAGTAGGAATACTTGTAAATCTTGATTGGTTTTTTGAGAAACTTTTAACCTATTGTTTTTCAAGTTATGTTCAAATATTGCTGAGAAACAATTACTAGCTCCTTAACTGCTGAAACTACTTTGAGCTAACTATTAAATTGCATAGGTTTTACTGGTATTGATGATCCTTATGAACCGCCTATAAACTGTGAGGTATGTGTTCGTGGAGCCACTACATCTAAGAATAGTTGTGATTCTTTACATCTAATCCCTGTGCTGTGTTTGATGTGTCACTCGTATTTGTATCTTGATTTTAGTCTTCCATTTTTTTCAGATAAAGTTACAACCGAAAGATGGAGTTTGTCCAGCGCCCACTGCGATGGCTGGACAAGTAGTTTCCTACTTGGAAGAGAAAGGATTTCTTCAATCCTAATCAATTTGATGCCGTTCAATCTATTGGTTGGTCTTCTGCAATATAACTATCATTTTAAAAAAAAAAAAGTTAATTGAGACTGTTCGGTACTATTCTAGGAAGTGAAGTGGGGGATGTGGTGAGAGGATAAGAACTAAGAAGGCTTAACTGTTAACTAAAGGATAAATATGTTTTAGTTTTGAGTGTTGTTCGAGTTGTGATTGTTGTCCCCTTTTCATCTTTTTGGTACCAAGAAATTACAAAGATTGAATTTTAACTGTTAATTATTATACTAGCAGATAATTGTGATTTGTGAATATGAATTAACTAAAAGATTGGTTTCTTAATATAGCCAACGCGTGCGTACCACTCTCAATAAAGATGATTAACAAATAAAATTAATCATACCTTCGTCATATGGTCTTGCTTTGACACTTGACAGTAGAGTGAGCTATGGCGTAAGAGGATATGATTTATGTATCTAAATCCCAGTCGTTGTCGTGGAATAAGTATAAAAATACCTACTTCGTTCGTGGGGAATTGATTTGGAGGGCACCTAATTCGATCTCCTTGCAATTGAATACCAAGAATCATAGGTTAAGAGGTTTTAAGTTCAAATTCTGTAATATTAAAATAAAAAGGAAAAACCCATGTAACGGTGAGGAATAATTATATTATTTGTGCTTATAATGGAAAATGCCAAAGCCTTCTTGGCTGGACCTGAAATGGAATGAGAATCTTGAGGCCGAAGGAAGGAAATAAACTTCAAGAAAGGAATAGAAAAAACATGGGACCAAATAAAAAAATAATAAATAAATCAAGTGATAGAATAAGACAATAAGGGAATAACAAATGGACCAAAATATCCAAATACTTACCGTCTTGGAATCCTCAAGATCAGGATTTGGAGCCCAATAATGCGAAAGCGAGAGTCAATTTTTCTTATAATAGACATGAAAGACTTGGGATTATGGATGAATTTGTGGGAGCCAATAAGCATATTGGACCACCAAACACGTACCTCTCCACTCTAGCTAACTAGAGTTTTGGTTGAAAACAGAAACGACGTAGTTGGGCGAAGGAAAGAGAAGATCGGGGGTCGCTACAGGAAGGGAAAGAGATGGTGTTGAATAGCGCAGTGGTGGTGAGGGTAGCGGAAGTATCAGCCAATCTGTGCCAATTCATAGCCTGCAATCCTGAGAGATTCAGCAGTGACACGGTGTTGCACCTCCTCTTCTGCCTCCCTTTCCGCCGTTTAGCCCTTTCTCTCTCCACTTATCTTGGCTTTTCCCCTTTTCCCAGCTCCGCCGCTGATGACCGCTGGGATGGCACCGATCACGGCCGTATCCATTCCGATTGATTTCTTTTCCCCTATATACTGCCTCTCTCTCTCTATCTCTCTCTCATTTTGTGTTCTAGTTTTCTTCTTTTTACCTTTTGTCTCTGTATGCATGGTTCGAATACACGAATCATAGCACTAGTCTGTACTCATTCTCTCCTTGTTCTGATGAGTAGGATGGTTTTAAATTATGATTTGTGTAAAGTAATGAATCACTATTGTTTAGATATGTAGTATTGTTAATTATCTCCTATCAGATATTGTAATTAGACGATGCATACCTAGCAAAGGAGAAACGCCATCACAGAGATTTTAGGGATTGAAAATTGGTAAATTTACTCTATGCAGTTCATGGAGTTTATGAGTATTCAACTGATCAAGTAATAAAACATGGCTTCGCTATTGCATCGTATCTTTTGGAATTTTGCAATTTGCACCTCCTAACATAAGGATTTGGATCATCTGCGGTACTCCACCTAAACCCCAAACCTTTGATTAGAAAAAGAAACAATTTTCGATCGTCAAGGCCAGTATACTAATTACTAATACATTTTTAACCCTAATCTTCACTTTGTCTTGATCGTAAATAATTTTTGTCGATAAAAGATGTCTCCTTAATCACGGTCCGGAAGAAAAACAAAATAAAAGCTTATTCAGTTTGATGTTACACAAATTTTTTTAATGATTTACAGATTTTGATATTTATTTTCTTACGTCGTATTATATAAACACGGCCGGGAAAAAGGGTCGCATTAGAAAAATTGGTAAGATCATATTAAAGTCGTTATCGCATACAGAGCTGTAGAAAATAACATTGTTTCAATTAAAAAAATGTAATTCAAGGAAACTAAAATGTTAAGGAGTGCACGTCAACGTAATTTTTGGTTCACTTGATTTTGATTCAACTTCTTTTTGGCTACCAAAAAGGAAAAATTCTTTTTCAATTAATATATTATTTGACAATTTTATGAATCGTGGTCATCAAAGAAAAAAAGTGAAATACTACCAAGCATATATCTTAATTATTTAAGGTTATCTAAATTTAATTATTTATGTATTAAAATTTTTAAAGATCTTTATTATTTATTGTAATTTTATCCAACTCAAATTTAGATTAGTTGATATTTGTGTTTAATATTTAAATTTCAAATAATTGTTTACTTAAAAAAAATAGTGAAAGAATGTTCAAACAAAATATATATATAAAAAAAAAAAAGAAACAAATAATGGAATGAGTCCTAACCAAAAGTCCAAAATAAATTATAAGCTGCTAGCAGTCCTCCGTCCTCATTTCCGCATATTAACTGTACCTTTCATAATTCCCAGAGAATTAAAAAATTGAGGAGAGGGCGAGACAGTTGGGGGGGCGAACCTGTAGAGTGTGGTAGTAGTTGAAGTGCAATTGAAGAAAGATGAAGGCTATGGTGACGCCATTGACAAGGGCCTCCCTATTTTCTTGCTTAAATGGCCATAAAGTCCCTCAAGTTCCTCTAACGTTAATCTCACGCCATTCTTCCTTACCAAATTCGTTGACGTTCTTCTCTCCGACCACTCGCCCTCTTTCCATGGCCGCTTCATCTCAATCAACATCGCCGGTACCTATTCTTACCTGCTCTCTTTTCTTTCCCTAAATTTTCCTTCGACCAAATGGAACAAAATTTAGCTCGCAAGTGGCACACTTGTCAGCTTGGATTGAATTTTCTTGTCCGACTTTTAGTTTACATGACGATTATTAGGTTAAGTATCGCATAGAATGATTGGAAGATTGTGCGGTGTTTGATGTTCTTCTTTTCCATTTTGCTCCTTCTTGTGTCTGTTTGATTGGTTATCGTAATTCAGGATTGCTTAATAATTTAAGTTTTGCTCTTCCATTGATGTGATGGTCATAGCTGAAGTAATATTGTACTAATGTTGATTTCCCAACCAGACTGTGTCGCCCGGAGATGTTAACATGGACAAAGATAATATTTTTCAATTGATTCAAGCTCATCAGGTATTCTATTCAGTCTGTTATATGAACGTTAAAGAAGTTATAATCCCGTATGAGTGACATCTTTATATAGATATTTTTAGGATCAATTGAAAAAATTTATCTCGGCTGATTGTTTTCTGTTTATTACAGGAAAAAGCTGCTCGACTTCCACCAGTTGAAGAGATTCGAACTGTGCTTGATCGAAACGTGCGAGGGATGCTCTCTACATTTTCTCAGGTTTCTGGATTTTCCATTCAACTAATATGGATATCTGACGTTTTATATTTTTCTAATTTACGGAGTTGTAAATCTGAATTACTTTCTAAAATTAGAATATAATTATTGTAGCTAAGTGCCATTCATGAGAATAAAAGCCTTAATTGAACTATCTTCTCCAGTGTCAAAAACGAACTTCATTTACCATATAGTTTATCTTTTTGGCACAGAGCTTTTTTCTCTTCTGGTATCTGGAAGTAGAAAAATATAGTTCTGACTTCTGAGACGAAAATAAAATTGAGCAGCAAAATTATTTTATGAAAGGGATCACTTCAATTGGACAAAATTCTAAACTGATCTTTTAGTATTACAAATACAGCAATGCAATATGACCACCTTTATATGTTCATATCTCTGGTATGATATTTCATATTTGATTTTAAGCTTTTATTGGCTGACAACTTCAATTTCCTCGTCTCATCTGGTCTTCATTTGATATTTTATATGCAGAAGCATGAGGGTTATCCATCAGGGTCTATGGTTGACTATGCATGTGATGCAGATGGATATCCTATATTAGCAGTGAGCAACCTAGCAGTTCATACAAAGGTCATCTTTTATTTCCTCATTGTTTTGTTATCATTGAAACATGATACTAATGAAATAGTTTAAGGATTAAATTTGTGTCTGGTTGTGAAATGAAGCGACGTACATGAGGAACAAAATTGAGATCAAATTTTAGGATTACCAAAGGCTTTGTTGTAGCAAGGCACAATATAATGGATAATATCCAGATAAATATATGGTGATTAATTATATATGCATGTACGTTAACTTTTGGTATCTAGGGCTTCATCAGATCCAGCTCTCTGCTAGGGAAACAACTTATAATTCCTAAGAATGTCTTTTTAGACCAGTTTAATCATTTCAGAAAACCATAGGAACAAAATCTTTTTTTTGAAAAAGCTTACTTCCTTTGATAAAGAGTCTTGCTTTCTGTGTTTTACAGGACTTAACTGCTAACCCTAAATGTTCACTGCTTGTGGCTAGAGATCCTGAAGATAGAACTGATTTAGTGATCACTTTACATGGTGATGTTATCGCTGTAAGTTATGAATCTTCTGTGCATTTTCTAATTTCTAGTTATATATTGTATCTTGACAGTTTCTTCTTATTTTCTGTTTTGGGGTTTTACAATTACTATATTACTGAATCATAATCATATGGCACTGCAGTAAAAAAATTTCTTTATTTTTTAATCAGGTTCCTGAAAATGAAAAGGCAACCACTCGAGCTGCATATTTGGCTAAACATCCCAATGCATTTTGGGTAACTTTATCCATTTTTGTTCCCTATAATTCTTCTCCTGTTCCCTTCTGCATGTTGATGAATACAACCGAATAAAATCTTCAATATTGAAGGTTGACTTCGGGGACTTCCACTTTCTGCGTATTAAACCAAAAGCGGTACGGTTTGTGTCGGGAGTTGCGACCGCTCTATTAGGATCAGGAGGTTTGTTAATCATACCACTTTTTTGATGGGTTTACTTTTCTATTAATGCTATTGTGACACACTGCTTTAGCCTCTGATTTCTGAAATTGTGAGAGAGAGAGGGATTGAGATCTTTAAAATTTTGTGTGAACTATTGAAAATTGGCATCACCTATTTATGCCTTTTTGCATTATATAGATTGCTGTCATGTGGGTATTGATAACTCTTTAAGTCATAACCTACTGTGTTTAGGGGATCATGAAAACTGTCTTTTAATCTGGTGGGTTTTGTTTTAAAAAAAAAAAGGGGGGGGGGGGGTTTACCTGATTTTAGGACAAAATGAATTGCAAATAACATGTTATATTTTTTAACTTTTGAGCAATATTTTACTCCTTCTATCTTTGAAATCCTTACAATTGGCACCTACCTTGTATCTTGCCATCACAATTAAGATTCAAAGATGAGCAAGTATAAGCCCTGGACTCCAAATGAATTTTTGTGTGTTTTCTACCTTATCTGAGGTGTATCTCACTATTTCATGATGCTCTTCTCAATTTGTTTTCACTTTCAGAGTTTAGTGAAGATGAGTATAAATCTGCAGAGGTTGATCCAATAGCTCAGTTTTCCAAGCCAGTGGCGGTAGTGAACTCTTACCATCATATGTTCCATGTCTACATTCTCTTTCATAAAGACAACCATTTTTCATCTTGTTGAAATAATGTTATTTGACAGTCTCATATGAATAGAGATCATGCTGAAGATACAAAAGTTATTGTGCAGCACTGGACATCAGTCCCGGTATGTTGTCTTAACATTGTATAATATACAATATAAACAAGAAAGACAGCTCTGTATTATCATATCAAATCATGTGAATTCGTATACATGCAATATGTTGCCTTTATTAGAATTTACTGAAATTGTTGGGTGCCAAATGAGCATGCCAAGGGAAATCTGATTTGGATCATGAAGTGTGTTATGTTTGTGTTACTAATGCTATCAATGCTGGAACATTAAGGTCCAAAAAGGATATTGAAAATAAAATAATATTTTCTTTTTGTAGTTGCTTCAGTTGGATAGTAGTTTTGGAAATCAGATATGAACCCACTTCTTTTCCCCCTTCTCTGCCAGCAGAGGGGGGTTGGGTAATTTTCAGACTCAACATAAACTGATATTGGTCATCTGCAGGTGGACTTTGCATACATACTAGATTTGGATAGCCTTGGTTTCAATGTTAAGGTATTGCTAATGTTGATTTTTTTAAATATACTTTTTCCCTATATTCCCATTCCTTGAAAAGCTGACTTTTTTACTTTTAAAAATTTTTAAACTAACTTCTTTTTTAAAAAGAAAAAATAACAAACAAAAACTTTAGTTATTTCTGGTCCCTTCAGGCAGTTTTACTCTTCAGGTTTGAAATTCCCTACCTTCTTTTACCAGAAATCCTAATTTTTTTTGTAGGCTGGTTATCAGGGTGATAATTTTAAGCTTCGAGTTCCTTTCCCTCGACGTGCAGAAGATAGAAAGTAAGACATATCTTCATCTTATAAATACTCCCATCCTGCAGGAAAAGGTTACATCAATATTCAGTTGTTCAAATGTGCTTCCTATATTTTGGTTTACTTACACACAATTTTTTGGTGATCTAAGTACATATATACCAATCCACAACACGCTGATGGAAACTAAGTGTAGGTGTCAATGATTCAACTGCAATTTGATGTTGTTTAATATCGTGGCCATGACTTTCCTCTTGCCATTGGCTTATGGAATTCCCTTTACGTTTACTGCAGCATTTTGGTGGGCAACTGGGCATTATTTCCGTGAAATAAGTACTTTTTTGGTTATTCTTTTAGGGATGTGAAGACTCTCATTGTTGAGATGCTTCAAGCTGCCAAGACTCAAGCTGATTAATTCATTCCTCCAGATAAAGAGGTGTGCTCATTTAAATTCAAACTGATATCTTAATTTAATTGCTGTGGTCACCAACAGTGTTTCTTTTCTTCAGTCAGGTTAGGTATATTCACTGCTGCTTTTGGACCAACTTATATCTTGGATTATTATATACTATGTATGAATCTCAGTTGGCTAGTTTTAAAAATGTTTGTAGTCAAAGGAGCGTATTGTGGGGTCCAGTTCGGTCTTAAATTATGTTTGTTTTCAAGAAGTCAAAAAAAAAAGCAGAGAAAGAGACACTTAAAAGACGGGATTGTATGAGAAGCTCTTTCCTTTGCTCGTCTTTTTCTGGCGAATTGCTGCAGTAGACAATAGTCATCCATCTCCGGAGAAGACAAACTTGGCCCTTGTAAGGTATACATGTATAACGGGAAAGGAGCACATCCGAAATTCTCATATAGAAATAGTGCTGTAGTCTCTAAAAGACAAGAACTCTTCGTCCATATATATATATATATATATGAAATTCTTCTATCCAGGAATTTTCTTATAGTCTTCTTATTTATGTGGTCTGTGGGTAATCCTTTTAAGAAACCGAATCACTTCAATATACGCCAGGCAATGTTGCACTTTTATATACCCTACCCTGCCTTCCATTATATTTCAGAACTCTGCACACAATTTGTAAATTTGTGTACTTGATGCATTCCAAAATGAAAGGGAAAAGTAAATATATTTTTGCGCAATACTGGCTGTAGTATTAAGAGGGTAGTGGACCTAGGCTATTGGAACCAACTCTTCAACGGTTATTATGGCTGAAGAGAAAGCGTTCACTGTTATCATGGCTATGGCTACCAGTCACAACCAAATTATGTATGGGACATGGCTTTTAAGCCAAATATAACCTAAAAGTTGCTGGTGTCAACTTGCGAAGACCTCATGGCTGCTAGCAGCAAAATATGGAAGGTGTGCGCGTTCAATCTGATTCATGGCAAATATGGCTATAGTTAGCTTCCCCTTTCAGCTCTCTTTCCCGGCAACAAGTCATTTTCTGTTACCGTGGTAGAAAGTTTGGGGCAGATATTCTTCCCTTAGTGTTACCGAATGCCGCCGGACACTGAAAAATAGAAGAGTAAAAAGAGAACAGCTATTTTCTGTGTAGAACTTACTCGCCTAACACAAAAACAATCATGAGGCAGAAAAGAAAGGTAACCTTTATTGTTACGTCGTTGACTAATTCCTAGCACATGAAGGATCACATCCCTTCCATACCCTACTCTGTAATCAAATCAAATGTACAAGAGATATCCACGGAGTTTTAAATCAGGCCTCACGTGACGCAACTAACCCTAGGAGAAAGGACTGATGTGATGTGAGTCAGTGAGTGAAGCATGAAACTTGAAGGTTTGTTCACCGAGACTTCAGTCAACTAAGAGGAGATAGAAGCAGAGCAATCAAGCATTCCTCAAATGCCTTGACGTATCACAGAATGAGCTCGAAGCCCCTACCCAACAACAGTCACCTTAAGCTATTGGCAAAATCGAACTCGCTGGTTTTGTGCTATAAATATGCATGTTTGATGATAACCTCGACCAGAGGAGAGTGCCACACACTGAAAATGAAAGCAACAGTAATAGTAGTAGCTCTTCATTCTGAACTGGGATCCCTTCCAGAGTGTCAAAGGCTTCGGCGCACTGGAGTGATTTCATCCGATAGATCATGAACATAAAAAAAAATTTATTTTTATTTAAAATCATTTAAATGTGTGCCGAATCCTCCAGCAGTACAAATTCGTTGAGTCTATGCAGTTTCAAAGCTAAAGCATATGTTGGAATAGAAATAATAGCCAACAAAGAAGTGAACGGAAGTGAGAGCCATCTTCTCTCTTATGATCGCTATTATGTACGACGTATCTTGCTGGGTTTATTTAGTTTGTTTAGGGAATCAATTTTATACCATTTTTAGACACATGACATGAGTGCTGGGGCTGCAAGCCCCGGATGCTTTCTTAAGAGCACAGCTGAGTGCTGAGATTATCTTCTTTTCCTGATTGGTTATAATATGAAGATGTGTCCATTAATTTTAATCCGAGACTTGGAGGCCTTTCTGAGTGTCAGAACTCAGAAACCATAATTTAAGAGCAAAGGGTACAGAAATCGCAGTGTCGGCACTCTGCAAATGCCAAAACCGCAGTCCATTTCCCTTTGGCTTCTTGCTTCGCTTCAATTCAAAGTCTCTCTGAAAATTTGGGGAAAAAAATAATGTTCCATCCAGGATGGTTCGCTGAACTTAAAGAAAAGGACAATACTCGAGTGCAGTTTGTTTATATTTTTATTATTAATTTTTTAATAAAAACATACAAGTGTATAATTTTTTAAAAGTTAACATCACATGATAAGATGTTTTAAATATTTTCTTTCAAGATGTTTACCTTATGTGAATATGCAATTGTTAATTATTGTAAAATAATTTTATTTTTATCATCAAATAGTCAACTAGTAAAGAATTATTTTAATTTAATAAAAAGTTTTAAGTTTAATTTTTTAAAAATATTATTAAGTTAAAATTTGATAAAAATAATTTTATTAACTATTATAATGATTTAAATTCAAATTAATCAATACAAATATAAAGTTTAAATATCCAATGGCTATTTATCAAAAAATAATAATTTTATTTTTCAAAAATTATACATTGTACAAAAAAATATTTTCAATAATAAAATAAATTAAAAAATCAATTTTTTAAAATTAAAAAATAAAGGCTAATTTATCGAATCTGGAAAAACTGAAAAGGGATAATTATATTTTATTTAAAAGTCTAATAACAAGCTTTTAAATAGAGCTAAATCTTTTCAAACATCATTATTTAACCTCGGTTACAATCACAAGAATTTTTTTTGACTATTTTTCAAAAAATTAAATATTTTTACTTTTAAATTATGTTGAGATTCATATAAATTATTTTTTTATTATTATATACAGATTTTAAAATAATTCAAAAGTAAAAACGTACACGTTAAATTTTTTATAAACTTACTTTTTTTAAAAATATAAATATAAATATATATATATATATATATGTGAAATTAGGAATACGAGAATGCCTTTTAAAATCACATATATAATATCCGGGGCGTGGTATAAGAATAAAAAACCATTAAAAAAGAAAAGAAAAGAAAGAAAGAAAGAAAGCAACGAGGGCAATGAGAAAAAGATTAAAAGAAGGGAAAGAAAACAAATTGGTTGACTGATTGGATTGGATCTTACTGAGTTACAAAAACATGAGGGGCATATACCTTCCCCCCTGACTTGAAAACATCACCACATTAACTTCAACCACTTCAATTCAAATATTCAATACAACAATCTTCAAAATACATTTCTCTGCCTTTCTTCTTTTTCTTCCCCTAATCGGAATCGCTCTCCATACTCCCCATGGCCTTCAACCCTCTGGGTCTCTGCATCAAAAACCAAAACCCCCCGTTAGAGTCTGCATCATCAAACATAAGAAACAGAGAGAGAGAGAGAGAGAGAGAGAGAGAAAGAGGGTTCCAAATCCATCTAACCACAACAATATCTTACCTTCTTGTTACTTTTCTTCTCCCTAACTTCGTATCTCTCTTGGCACATGTCTGTCAACCACGCCCCAGGACTCACCAACTGCAACCCCACCAAATAAATCCACAAAACAAAATGATCAAACTCAAATCGAGATAAGAAAAAAAAAAACCCAGAACAGCAAATTTAATTTAGAATAAAAAATATCCCTCTTTGCTTCTATCCCAACTTCTGATTTGTCGATGAAAGGAATTGGGGCTAGAAAAGGAGTTTCTTTTTTTTTTTTTAAGAAGAAGAAGATACTCACGAGTAAGCTCCTTTGGATGATCTTGGCTCTCTTCTTGGGTCTCTGAGGAAGCTTGCATCCTTTCATGGCTAGAAAGTCCTCCTCTTTCTCTTTGCTGGAGAGGGAGATGTACAATTTTGGCCACACAAGGGCTCTCTCCTCTCCGTTATTCCCATCGCCTGGGACTTTTCCGATCTCATCCGCCACCGCCGATCCTCTGGTTGTGTAGTACCTATCCTCCTTCTCCGGCGACGCCGATTTCCGATTCTCCCCGGCGGCGGACCGCAGCGTCGCTCCATCAGAACTCCTGCGCCAAAACATTACCTTAAAATCAGAAAACAGATAAAATAAAAAGATACAGTTCCATTTTCACCTGGATGGATGCTGTTATTCTAAAAAGTTCGAGTACAGGCTTAATGAACAAATTTTGTTTCTGAAGAAAAATCTCAGATTTCTGGGCTACCAAACAGAAAAAGGAAGATTTTCTCTGTCTTGGCGTTTCTAAACGAGGGAGTGGGAAGATCCAGTCGCGATTCAGACCTTGTGAGGCGATTGGGATGAAGATGAGAGCTTTCTTTGTCGGAAGCAGAGACCCCAGAACGATCTAGCGCCGTGGATGTGAGCTTCCTTCGGATTCCGCCGTTGAGTCGTGTTGAAATCCGAGGGTCTTTCACCCTCACGCATCTCAGCCGCTTTCTGTTTCCCCACTGCAAGAAAAATTCAGGCTGGTTCCTCTCTTCCGTCTCCATATCTGCCATGGAAACCGCGTAAGGAACAGAACTAGTTCAGTCTTAGAAGGGATTTGAACAACGAAAGCAAAAGCCCAGAAAAAATTTAGAAATTTGAGGTCCAAAACAAGAAAGCAAAACAGAACGAGTTTTCTTCGCACAATCTGACTACCCAGGAGTGAAAAAATAAAGGAAAACCAAATTCATCTTCTGGATGTGGTCGATTGCCTCCAATACCAGAGTACCAAACAGACAAGGATTGTGATTTTCTACAATACTCTGAAGAACATTCAAGAAAACGAAAAAAGACAGATAAAATTCTAGAGTTTACAAAGATTGCCTCCAACCTTCAAGATCTACGCCCGAAACCTATAATCAAAAGACAATCCTCACGAAAAAGTCCTGCAACAGTAAAAACATTCCACAAGTCAGAAGGTAACGAATAGATGAAAACGGAAATCCCTTTCCAAAACAGCCGCAAGAATAATACTTACAATGATACAACTTCGCGTCTGACCAGAAAGAACAAAGGATATGTATTTTCCTCTGCAAACAACACAATTATACCCCACTCGACCCAAAGAAAAAAGAAATCCCAGATCTTCTCTTGGTTGTTAAATTTTCAATCTTTCTCCGTTTACAGAACCTTCCCTTGAACTCTGGCTCACTCTCTCACCTTCTTCTCTGCGAGGGCGTTCAGAAGAAGATGATGTTGTTTTGTGCTAACCCTTATCTTTTCTTTCTTTCTTTCTTCTTCCTCAGTCTGCAATTCTCTCAAACTGAGTTGGAGGGTTATTCATCCTTCTCATAACTTGGTTTTCCCTCTCTATTTATCCTTCTTTCCCCAGCGATGAAATTAACTCCAGATAATGAGGGCCGTTGGATTGCAGAATCAACGGTTCCCTCTCCCTTCAGACTTTCGCACAAATCTTCCCTTTCACACTCTTTTCCCAATAATTGACCCCAAAAAAAAAAAAGAAAAAAGCAAAAAATATTTTATTGTGAATTCGTATTTTTGGCAGTGCATAGGATCAGGTTTTTATCGGCTGACCTACCTCGCTTTAATAGATAGGCCTTTTCTATGCCCAACTCTGATGGTTTAGAGCATGACTTTGGATAATATCTTTCTGGACCCAAAGCCCAACAAATCTAATAACATATCATGTTTGGAAGGCCCATGCCCATTTACTGCTCATGAAAACAACTTGGGTGATGTATATTGGGTTTAATCAACTTGGTCCATAAATCTTTTTCTAATTGACTACGCAATTGTGTTTAGTTTGAAGTTGATAAAATGAATCCAATCATTGATCTAATTAAAATATAATATTAGTTCAAAAGTTTAATAATTGAATTATAATAAATTAGTGATATTTAAAATATATTAAAATAAATAATTAATATATATGTTATAAATATTAAAATATATAATATATAATATTAAAATATTCAAAACGTGTTATAAATATATATTTATATTAATTTTAAATTTTTTTAATAATTTAATTTTTTAAAATTTTTTTAAAAATATATAATAATATTTAATAAAAATTAAAAAAAATGTTAAACTGATCGATTTTTCACTAGTTTGATTACACACTATTTCTCTAATTTAACCTGTACTAGAAACCTAACTAGTTTACTGATTTTTCAATTGGTACGGTTTGATTCTCTTAACATTTAACGTTTATCTTATTTTTTAAATTATATTTTCTTTTTTCAAACTTTTATTTGTTTGAAACAAATTTGATTTGTTTTTAACTAAAATTAAATTTAAAGAGCAAATTAATTCAAACCCAAATTAAGAGTTTCTTTTTACTGGACCTTGTTTCATCATTACTTAGCTTATCAACATTTACTCGTTTAGTTTTTTTCTTTCTAAGAGTTTTACGTATTGAGACCCAATCATTCTTCGTTATCAATTTTTTCATTTTTATGAAATTTATAATTCTTTGAATTCTGTATGTCTATTTTCGTTTCTTTTCTTTCTTTCTTCATTTTTTCAATTTTTCTTTTCCGACTTTCTTTGTTCTCACCCAAAGAAGATTATTTCAGTCTCGTTTGGGTAAACAGCTTAATAAAATACCTATACAATAAATGTTTATCATATAAACATTCGTATATAGGTTATTTTTATAATTAAAAAGTTTATGATGATAAACTTCACATAAACTATTCTAGCTTATTCTCTGCCAAATACGTGCATAAGCAGTTATACCGTAAGATAAGTCTAATAAGTTCAAAATAAATTTTTTCAAACACACAAACACATGTATATATATACACACACTTTTACTAAAAATAATTATACTTAATATACTGTAGGATACTAAATGTAGTAATATATAAAATTCAAGTAAAAGTATATCTCATATCCTTAATAATTATTTCGATTTTCACTTATGTTTTTAACAATTTTTTTATCAAACATGTCCCACATATTTCATTATTTTAATCAAATATGCCTTCAAATATCAAAAATACTTTTCATCCCTCTCTCTCCTCACTTAGTCACACACTGATCGATGACGGAGAAGCAGCAAATGAGGACGGAACATAGAACTCTTGTCTTCAACGTTATCTTGATAGTCACTTCGTCAGCATCAGATGAATTTTTCAACGATGTCTAACATCATCCAAAGACTCAAAAACCGTATCGACAAAGTTCTCAATGACGTTGTTGTACTTGTCTACATTATCAAATGCTCTTCATATCGATTCTCTATGTTCTGTTGCTATTTTCTACTTCTCCTATATTGCTTCTCTGTCATCGTTCTTGCTTCATCGCCTGTGTAAGTGAAAGTGTGTGAGAGAGAGAGAGAGAGAGATAGATGATATTTTTTACATTTTAGAGTATATCTGATAAAAAATAAAACATGTGAAATATATTTAACCAAAATTAAACGTTAGAGATATAAATAAAAATTAATATAAATATTAGAGATATGAAATATACTTTTGCCTAGAGTTTAAAGAAAAGACAGAGTCAATAGTTGTTAAATTCATTAAAGTAGTTTGAAAATAGCATCCAAAAAGAGAATCATAAATAATTAACGCTGAATGGATGAAGTTAGTCTTAAGTGGTACCAATACCTTAATTTCCTTCTAAATGTATTATTTGGATATAAAATGGTAAGATTTTGGAAAGCAATAATCTGTATAATTTAATATAATAGTAAAGGCTATTGATAATAGCAGCAGCGTGTCATCTTCTTTCTTTCTTTTCTTTTTTCAGTCGTTGTTAGTAACCCTACTTTAGTAAATAATATTGTTTTAACTAACTGATCCCTTTTTTTGTGAGCTTTCACTTAATCACGTTTCAAACTATATTGATTATTAATGTTAATACTGGTTAATTGAAGTATTTGGTATTTTTTCTCTTAAAATAAATTTTCATGTTTGAATATTATTAATAAAAATTTAACGATGAAATAGTTTTATAGTATTGTAATCTAATCTAATTCAAATCAATATTTAATAGGTTTATAAATTTGCTACTAGTCTTTAAAAAAATATTAAGGCAATTACAATTATTCTCGAATCTTCAACCACTCTAATTGTACATTCTTTAAATGTAAGATAGAGTGAGGCTCCACAGATAGATTATAAGTGCCGCCTACCTACAACTTTATAACTAAATCTTTAGGACTCCAAAGTTTGATTTACTTCTCATATATTATTATTTTTATATCTTATGGGCAACCCATATATTAAGTATCAAAGTAGAGTAGTAGAAAAGCTTCATCTCCTCTAAGTTGTTGTAAGAATTCAACTAAATAATCTTTTAAAATTACAATTAGATTTTTATAAATTAATATTTTTTAAATAATATTTTTTTTGTCTCAACTTGGGACAGTTTACAAAATTAATAATTTCAATATATTAATAAGATAATATGTTTAAAATGATCTTTATATAAATATATAGTCTAGTCAATATCATACATTAATACTTCTCTAAAATTACAAATAGAACAAAGACAATTGAGCAAAATATGAATATATTGTTGTTTTTTTTTTCATAAAATTTAAATTTAGGTTGGTTTCATCTTTAACATTTTTCATTGCATTCAAAAACTCCAGTACTATGTTCTCAAACTACAATAAAAAAAACTATAAAATATATGTTGCATGTGTATTTAATTACAGTACAATAAACCAAAGGTACTAAATCATACTTTCATGTGATTGGTTTTTAAATGTACTTAATCATCTTTTTTGTGTGATTAGTTCTATAGGTATTGAATCATCTCTAACTTTATCTTCAACAAGATTTCCAATGATACTATGCACAATTTCTTCTAAGTTTTAGACCTATAAGCATTCATTGTGATTTTAAGAATTTCTTTTATATGTTGAATGTGTAGTGATACACACAATAATTTGTTATATAATTAAATTTATATTAGTGAATAGAAAAAATACTTTTTAAATTAATAAATTATTAATTTATCAATTAATTAATCTTTAAATTAATAAAATTTAAATTATAGAGGTTTTACTCTATGTCAAATATTTTGCCAAATTACAATTAATCACACCACACAAAATTAGGAAAGAGACAAAATAAATATAATTAAGTTTCATGATGAAGCGATGAAAAGCATAAACGAACCGGAGTTCGGAGCCCATAGTTACGTTAAATATACATGTATACAAAGAAAGAAATATGATAAATATCCAACTCAAGTACAACAAAATTTATTGACGATTGATTATCTTCAGGAAAAAAAAAATCGCTCCAGACAAGATTATGCACAAAATCAAAATGTGTGTATATATATATATATATATGTACGTATTTACGTAGGATTTACATATTACATTGTACCAATCAAGTCTATACATGTCATGCACAATAAGCTTACTACTATTAAATTATTGATCCTGGATTGAATGCATTAATAAAAGAAAAAAAATAAGTGTTATATTTCTTATGTATTTATTATTAAGTTATCTAATTAAAATATAATAAGTACATAATCTTCTAATAATATCATGATAAGGGTTTAAATTTAAAAAATAATTATACATTTTTTTACAGCTCATCACTATATAATTAGTTTTAATTATATATATATATATATATATATATCACATTTTAAATAAAAATTAATTAAAAAAATATATAAATTGTATATAAATTTTTTGAAGCAATCAAATTGGCTAGAAGAGATCAATTGCCATAATTATTAATTAGAGTATCTGGTTAGTGTGAAAGTGAGGCCGTGAGCATGTGTCGTCATCAAAATTTAAGAATAATCATTCAACAATCAAATCATTTCCTTATAAAAATGGTCAAATATTTGTAAGCAAATGATAAAATATTCAATCCTCAACAAATCCGGCTGGCCTTGAAAATGCATATAGGCTCAATCTCTGATATTTATCGAATTTTAATAATAGTTATTAAAATTAGATTAGATTAGTTGGTTTGATTAATTAAATAAAAAATAACTTTAAAATTAGTGAATAGTTGAATTGGCTGATAACTATTCAAATTAGGTGAAAGTAGTTGCTAAATAAATTAGTTAAACAAATTTATTTGAATATTTTTTTATATATTTTTTAATTTTACAAATCCTATAATCAAATAAAAAATAAATTAATATTACAAATTAATAGATTTTAGTAGAAGTGTCAATATATTGATATTTTACGAATTTAATATTAATAAATATTATATTGATTAATAATATTTCATTGTTATTTAGTCACTTTTTGATTGTGCATGATATTTTTTGTAATTTAATATTAAATCTTATTTTAATTAAATTTATAAATTTATATTTATAATATTTAATTATATATATTATTTTTTTAATATTTTAAAATATATTAATTCAACAATTTATCATTAAGTCAATAATCGGTCAAGTTTTCAAAACTTTGATTCAACAATGAACCAAATACACACCTAATTATCTTCAAAATTTCATCTATGGTTTGCTTCAAAATATTTTGCCAAAAGAGCAATTTGTACACGAGTTACTTACTTACGTGTTACCAATACTTACTTAAAAGTTCATAAATCTGTTTAGTTTCCTTTATTTTTCTCCTTGCCCACATTATAAAAACCTAAATTGTTCTTTATATGAACGGTACAAAATAGATTGAAAAAAAAAAAACACACATGGAAGGGATAAAATGAAATACAATTAATGATTTAAGTAGTAATGTACGAATTTTTCAATATTAAAAGTTCAAGTTTGTAAAAAGGTACTTGAGGGAAAGGAACAACATCTATACCTTTAGATTAGTCTCCCATATGAAAACATAAAAAGTACTCATAAAAAATCTCTATAGTCAAAGGAAAAACAATAATGTTAGTAATTAGTTTCCCACTATTTGAAGAAGTAGAAGACATATATGTGTGAAACCCTTAAGTTCTATTCTCACACGTAAAAGTCATAAAAAAAAAAAAACTAAATTATTCAAAGCAACTTTCTAACCATGTATTGATTTGACACCAATATTAAATTTTCAGAGATGAAGAAATAAATTAACAAAACTCACCAAATAGTAAAGGAACAAATCCAACACAGCACAGCATATGTCGACAAAGACCCTGTTTGGGAATATTGATAAATTTGGAAGCAACTTAGGGGACCATTGCTTGAACTTTTCCTCCTCTGTCCCTCTCAATTCCAGGACAAACAAGATTTTTTTTTTTGCATGTACAACAAGTTATAAAAGATAACGAGTAAACCGGTGCTCTCTCTAAATTTGTAATATTAATTAAGTGCGTAGGTTAATTGGTAAAAAATTGTTATAATTTAATTAAAAATTTTGAGTTTAATTTCTTAAAAATACAGTTACATTAAAATTTGATAAGGAGAATTTTATCATTTATTACTGTCATACCTAGCTTGAATCCAAGTTAATCAATACAAACATAGTGTTCGAATATTGGATGATTGTTTATTAATTTTTTTTCAATATCAAAATTTTTAATAATAGGCATTAGCTGGTTCAGACAATTTTTGATTTATTGTAGGTTATAGTCATTTCATCCAATGCTGTATATGTTATTCGATGTTGGTTGATTATGAGGTTTCTACAAGGATTGATTTTGTCTCAAACAATTCATAACTTCAACATGATAAGGAAATGATAAATATATCTTAGATTTGTCCTATTTTGACTTGTTTAAATATAAATACTATATATCTTTTTTAAGCCAAAAGCATTATTCATGCTCATAAATCATGATTAATGTTTTAATTATGGTTCATATGTTTTTTATTATATTTGATTATGCCTCTTAGCCATAGTTCAAATATTTATATTTAGACGCTAACATGATATTTTATCTTACATACATTAAAATTTATTAATCCACTTTGCCACATGAGATTAGAGTTTGTCATTATTAATTATAATCTTACACAATAAATCTATTGTGGATTAATAAATGCTAACATATTCAAGATAAAATATCTCGTCAATATTTAATGTTAAATATTTTAATAGCGTTAGATTTTATGACATAAACAAAACTAATTAAAATTTAAAAATAGATGATTTCTAATTAATACAAAATAAAATTTTAGATTATTATTAAAATATGAATTAAAGTTGAATAATACTTTTACCTTAAAAAAAATATTTTGTTGTGCTTGCTCGGATCTTAATGGGTCATGTAAATCTCAATGTGTCAACTAGATCCATTAATAAAGGTTAATAGTTTAAAATTGTATACAAGTAATTTAATCATAATAATAATAATAATAATAATCAATGAAACTAAATTTCTTTCAGAAAACACATCATAAAGATTTTTTTTTGTCAGTTAATGTTTTATTTTTTTTAGGTGCAGGACCGTTAAATGTATAAAGTTAAATGTACGAATTTGTAATAGATGGGGCAACTTAAAAACTGTAGTGCACGTTTGGTTGGCGTATTTTTTATCGGGCTTTCGTGGAAATTCACTGCCACGTTCTTTTTCCCTTGTTTGGTTGGATGAAAGAGATGGAATATTGAATTATGTTCAAGAAAAAATAGCGGCGCTTTTCCACTACTTTTTTTTCCGTAGTTATTTTGACGGAAAAGGCATTACCAAATGTAAAAGGGGGAGGCAGCGGGCAATTAGATTATTTTGTCCTCAATCTTCATCTTCTCTACATCGTCTTCTCTTGCATTTTCCTGGTATGATATGATTCATTGTCAAGCAACCAAATAAATCAACCATATGTCAACTAGAAAAAATCAACTAGAACAGAGATGTTCAAGCAACCAAAACAGTCAAAATGGAGCCACCATTGAAGCCTGAGATGGAGCCACTGTTGAAGCCGCCATCGAATTGGACGAGGAAGACGCCGGATATGCTTCACAGGGTCTGCTTCATCGATTGGAAGGCAAGAGATTTGCTTCACCAACTCACTTGATCTGCTTTACGGGTCTTCTTCATTAGTTCTCTTTTTTATTTATTTATTTTTTCAAATCACAATTTCAAATAAATTACTCCACATAATATCATTTTCTTATATTCTTTTTCGTTACATACTAAATAAAATTTTTTATTTTTTTTTTATCTTTTTTATTTCTTTTTTTATTCCATTTTTTTCTTTACTTTCTATTTTTATTCTGTCTTCCAAACTAAATGCACTGCTGTTGGAATAGTGAATAATAAATTGAGAAATCAGGAACAGAATTTCATGCGCAAACTACTGAACTATTGATGACGATAATTAAGGAGAAATCTGTACTTTATTTGGTGACCAATCGAACATAATGCTTTTGATAAGCAACACAAAGCAGTTGGGAAAAGACAGACAATGCGCTGTTAACGTTTGAAAAATGAGTTAAAGTTGTAATCAATAAACCGTTATGATTAAAGAAGTGATACAATTCTAATATATATATATATATATATATATGAGCTCACTTCTCATATTCCGTTTGTTTTTTAAAAACAAATATTATATTTTTCTTTTTATAATTGTACAATTCAACAATTGTAAGATGATGCGTGAGAGACTATTTAATTTTTTAAAAATTACTCACTTGGTTGAAATATAGATTTAATAGTTATAAGATGACAAATATAATAATTGTTGTTGAAAGACAAGTAAAATATTTGCTCACACCCTGTTTAGTTAAATAAAGTCATTTGATTGTGATTGATAAGTAGATCCATGTAAAATAATCATATTTGGCAAGGCAGAAAATTCCCAAACATGTGTATATATATATTCGCCTAGTTATCGTTTCATTTGGACATGCTTTCTCAATTATTTGATTTGATGCCTAATCCACCATTTTTCCAAAAAGTAAGCATATCACACTTGGCGTAAATCTTACTGCTGCTTCATCTTTTTCCTTCCCTTTGTTTTTATTTTTATTTTTTGGTATTCCTTGAATTACACAGGGAGAGCAGGTTTGTTATCGCAGTGAGAGCCACATCCTCATATGCTAAGAAAATCACCTCAAAAAGAGTAAGGTTTAATGAGGATCACGAAGATGTATGTATGTGATAATATCGGATATTATCAATTCTTGCTCGTGAACTCCATTGTCATCTTGTTAAATGCTTCACCAACTTGAGGTTCACGTTTAACGTCCAAACCACAGGTCCAAATTGCAGCACCGCCTCCCCATAAAACTATATATATATATATATATATATATTTTTTATTTATTTATTTAAAATCAATCTCATCAAAAAAAGAAAGGAGAATATATAATATGTGTATAATCACATAGCACATGGCAAACACGGATGATTAGTTAAAGAGATTATGGGAATTATGAATGTCCAAAGGCATTTGACAATTGGAAAGAAACAGTGAAGCAGGTAATGATGAATGAGGAGATAACAAAAATCTCAGCACCACCTCTAAATTAGTAAATTATATATACAGTTTTTTGGTGTGATGCTCAAAATAATATGAAAGCAATTTTTATAAAGAATAACAAAAAAGGCGGGCCAACAAACCGTTGGCGACAGCTGGAAGGCACCAATAAGCGCATTAAAGACACTCTGTCCAACGAACGGGCAGGCGTGGCTGCCCGAAAACATAGCACGGGCAGCCTCAAAAGTCTCAGAGAACACAAACTACTCGGCCTGCCCGTAAAGCCCACATTCTCTCTCTATAAAGAATCGCTCTCAGCCGCACTTGTGTTCCCATCCCACTAATCCTTGTCTCCTCACTTCTTTTACGTTTCACAACTCTCACGCTTTTCTTGTACCATTCCCACGAAAAACCTTCCTGGAAAATTCTCAGAGGAAATGGAGGCAATGAAGATGAAGCTTTTCTTTGCTGTCGTGGCTGTTTTGATGGCGGTGTCAGCCGTGTCGGCCGCCGACGCTCCCGCTCCTACTCCCACATCGGCTGCTGTTGCCACCGCCGCCTTTGTGCCGACGGCGGTTGCTTCTCTGGTTGCTCTTGCATTTGGGCCTCTCTTCTGAACGCAATTATGAGCGTAATGTGATGTAATTTTTGTATATGAGTTCCATTTTCATCCTAGAATTGTAGGTTTTTGATTATTCGATGGGGTGTGGAAGAGTGGAAACCAGACGACTATATATGTCTATGGCCTTTTTGATTTGCTTGGGTTTTATATTCATATTCTTATGTAACACATTCATTCCTACTGTACTCTCTTATTTTATGTGTTTCTAATATTACTATATATCACTTGTTTGGCTTTACTTGCTCGTAGCTTTTTCTTTGCTTAATCATTTGTCCTCTCAACAGTGTCTGTTTACAACGTGATGAGTAAAGGCTAAGCTTCCCAACAATGAAAGCGAAATACGGAAATGGAAAACTCAGTCACAACCCTCCATATTCTCTACTCTAAACAAATGATTCTCTCTTTTCTTTTTAATTTTTCTAACCTTTTAATTTTATTTCAAAGGAAGCCCATCAAGTAATTAAAAATGATTGGATAGTTAAAAGAGGCAAACTGGCCGAAATTCCTTTCTACATCTTTATTTTTTTAATTATAAAGATTGATGAAAAAAACAAATTAAAAAGGTATATTCTAAGAAGTATCTGATTTATTATTTACATAAAAATTTGTAAATAGTTTCATTAACAATTATTATGGTTTGATGTGATATTGAGAGAATAGAGTAAAATAGAAAAATAATTTACTTGTTAAGGAATGCTAAACATGGAACCAATATCCTTTCCTCACCCACTTTGTCTTTTATGTGAAAACCAAAAAACATCAAAGAATGGATCCATAAAAATACAAGTAATCATAAACCGACAAGTTTAATATGCCCTTTAACACAACTTTCCTATACGTCGTCCGAAGCATCTGGTCTCACAAAAACAACGAAATCTTTTGAGTTGAAATACAAACAACTAAAACTTCTGTCAAATTGGCACTAGGCAAAATAACATAACACTGGCAAACAAAATTTCTTCAACTCATCTTATTCATAAATTGCCTCTACCAAATCCTATAAATAAACCATGTGGGCACCCTCCACCATGCTCATGGATTAAGATCAATATTGATGGTTCTATGTCCAAATCTCTTCTCAAAATTGGAGGATGTCTTAGAGATGAAATAAGGAAACTGGATAGTTAGATTTTCAAAATATGTAGGCATGAGCAACACTTTCCAAGCAGAATTATAGACAATTTTTATAGGGTTAGAATTTACAATCCATCAAAACATCTGTTTTAATTTGGAACTTAAAACATACTCAAAAGAACTGGTACAATTGCTTCTTGAAGAATGATAAGATATTCATCCCTTTGACTCACTAATCCTAAATTGTAAGTCCTATTTCTTTAGACTCATGAATGTTTAAATTAGTCATATTGCTAGATAGTAGAATGGCTGTGCAAATCTTCTTGCAAATGAGATCGAAAGAAGAGGCTACCACTTATCATTCACCATGAAATTCCAACCTCTCTACTTTAGGTTTTTAATGAAGATCCATAACAAAGTGGTTCTCCATTGCACACATGGCTGCAACAAATTAACTAATTCAAATCTTTTGCCTCTACTAGTTCTTGCTATTTATTTTGTTTTGTGCATCTTTGGACTCGGTTAGATTTTGTAGTGTGTATTGGTTTATGTAACAAGACTATCCACTGTTTTGCTGTTTTTAAAAAAATTCCGCAGTTTACCAACAAAAAAAAGATAGTAATAAAGTTTTCTTGTTTGGATAATGTAATTGAAGGAAATATTAAAAATAAACAAGAATTAATGTATGCATATTTGGTAATAGAATAAATACACCAATCACCTTTGGCTTACGAGTCCTGGATAAAAGTAAAAATTCTGAATCTAAATTTAAATAATTAAAAAATAAATTATTAATTTGATATTTAAAAAATTATATTTATTTAAAGTGTTGATACATGAAATTAAAATGTATAATATTTAAAAATTATAATTATTTTAACTTGATCATTTCATTGTCAAATAGTTAAAATTATATTATTATCAAATCTAAAATCAATAGGCTAAAATATAGTTTGACATCTGAAGAGATAAAACTCAGATAAATGTAATTTTTTATTACTAAATTAAATATTTTACCTTTCAAATGTTAAATTGAGATAAATATAAATATTTGGAAGATCAAATAGTCAAATCTGTCAAAATAAATATATAGATTTTCCAAGATAATTTTATAAACAAAAAAAAAAAGGAAAAGCATGTTTTTACATTATTGTAATGCAACAAAATCAATAATTTTTTTTTTCAAATTTTCAAATCATTCCCAATTAAGTCAGCCCCATCTTCTTTTTCATTGTTTTGTTCCTTTCTTTTGGGACGATTTTGTAACCCATCTTAAAAGAAAAACTGTCCAGTTGGTGAGCTGGACAGGAAGTGAAGCCCTAAAGGACGATACGATAATTGCAAAAGAACCATCACTTTAAAAGATGATGTAACGAGGAGGAACCTTAAACCACAAGTGTCATCAAAAAATCACTCAGTTTCACTCTTACTTGCCACGATATCTACATATTGCATGGTTTAAACTCGGCTTTCTAGGTATGTTAGTCAATTCTAAATGCTGCCTCTTTAAGTAGCCGTATGAATTTGATTATGAGATTTCATGCTAAGCTTAGTTAGGAGGCACAAATCAATAGGATCCAAATATTCCGTTATGAATATTGGAATCCTTTAGAGGCCTTTTGAAGGGACTCTCTGGTTTTTGTCCTCAGATGTCCCTCAAGTAGCCTTTCACAGTCCCTTTTCTTTTTGCTATGTGATAATGGTATTGTTATTGCCTTCGAATAATCAAACAGTGAAACACTTGGTGTGATATGACATCATTCTGGTTCAAACAAAAATGCATATTAACTCGAATCAATTTGAGGTTAGGGAACACTTCTTCTAATGTCCCATACCTAGATAGCTTTGAATATTTTCGTTGTCCTTTCGTTTTCCTGAGTTAGAAACTAAAATTTGAGTTATAGTCAAGCACCTCAATTAATTAAATTCTGAACTAAAAATTCGATTATTTATAATTTGCTGATTCAGTTGGACAGCTATTTGTGTATAAAGGTGATTGGGAACACCAAATGATGGTTTTTCATAAGTCAGTATGGGACCAACTCTTCTTTTTCATATGTAAATTGTCTAAAATATTGTTTGGTTCAAAAATAAATCTTCTAGATCTTAATAAATTCAAGTTTTAAGAGACAAGACCTCTATCCTTCACATGGGCTGGGCTCAGTATATCTACAGGGCTCAGTATATCCTACTGCAAATCTTTGTTGCCTTTTCCATTTCTCCCCAATTGGTTGACGGGATTTTCTTTTTGCAGGTATTTATATATTTATTATTAAACTCTTCAATCAAAATATATAAATATATGATCATAACACAATAATTGTGTAATTTTTAAAAAATAATTTTATAATTTTTACTTGTGTGATTATTTTTTAAAGTTTTTTTTAACAAATCTAATAGCAAAGAATTTTATTTAAGTCTTCTCCATTTTTTTTAATTTATATGATTTTGCTTTATAACTTTTCGGTCATTGATTTTTGGTCATATCTTAATAGGTAGATAAAATAAATTATAGAATATATTATAAAAAGGAGGCGTTAAAATGAATATGAAACAGTAGGTGTTAATATTTTTTCAATGTTTAGGTGTTAATATTTTTTCAACGTTTATTTTTAAGATATAGTAAAAAAAATGTTATAATTATTTTTTAAAAAAATTAAAAAGAAAATAATATGCGATGGACCAAACCCATTTATTTCCAGAAATCACTTTTGCAGTTTTGCTTATATTTCCAGCGAATATTTACCACCGACAGTCATTGAATGTACAACTATGTTATGTCTTGGCCAATTGTTGGTGGAAAAAATGAGGAAATTATCAGAAAAATATAGCATGAGTCATACTTTGATTGATATTGTTTTTAAAAAAAGATTCATAGCTTTTCTTCTAAAATAAAATAAGCATTTTCTGATATAAAATCAAAGTCACAGAACAGCAGAGAAAGAAAAATTGTATAACCTAATATCACAAATGTTAGGTTAGGATTCTAAAAATTAGAAGTAAGAGATGGAGAATAAATATCTCAAAAAAAAAATAATTAAATATGAAAAGATAATTATAACAAATCTGATCATATGATAGTGGAGATAGTAAGTAATGGTTAATTATAAAGATAAGATTATAATTAAACTTAAAATAAGCGGGTAATTATATATAACAAACATAATTCTCATTATATCAGATAAGTATGAAAATAATTAAATTGTTTTCACAATAATTTAAAATATTCTTTTTGAAATACTCCATTTTCACAATAATTCCCCTCATGTTTCAAAAAGATTTTTTGAATAAAACAATGTTATGGGTTACACATATGGGTATAAATGTTTAGAGTCTGATGTCTTTTAGACTATGAACCAGATCTAGATAGATAAGATATAACTCACAGAGTCAGTGGTGAAGCATATAACTTCTATGAACTAACAAACTCTTATTATAAGCTAGAGATCTTACCAATCACATCACACCCCCATCATTTCTGCTGTTAACGTCGTTGTGCGCGTTTTCGGCTGTGCACGTGCTTGGTGGTCATGAGTGCTCAAGAGATTTCGCCAAGATCTCATAGGAGCGGCCCCACTCTACACTCATATAGATAATTTTATCAAGTGTATCTACAATAAATACACCACCCTTAAGTGCTGTGAAGATCATTAAGAGCTTCGCTCATTCTTACACCATAGGAAAAGGACTGAAATATTAGTGCTAGCAGAATTAATAAATGACTTGTTATTACCTATATGAACCTTTTTTATGGGGTTTCTAATTACAAAAGTTGGGTTACTATCATTGTTAATTTCAATTGGCTTAAGTCAATTTCCCCTCAATCTGTGAAGGACTAATTTCCTTCCTACATGCATGTTTAGCTAAAGGTTTGGCCTAATAAAGTACATGATCAGTGTACTTCAAATTTCATCTTTTCGCAGCTGCTTGTTAACTTTATGTCTCAAACACAAGTGTCTACTCTTACCATTGAAAGCTTTGTTTTTTACAATGACTATTGTCATTTGGCAATCACAATACATAGACATTGACATCATTGTGCTCATTCCCAACGAAAAATGTGCTAAGAAGTTTTTTTTTATCCACTTAGTCTCAATTTCAGCTAACTCTAATTTTAGAGTAATTCTATAAATTTGTTTGGCTGCTCTCTGAGATACTGTACCACCACCAAAGGTGAAAACATAATCACTAGTGGATTTTGTCTTATCTGAATTAAAGATCTATTTAGCATCATTGTATTTTTATAATACAATGGGAAATCTCACTTTATAAAATACCATAATTGATGGTAAATCTCAATTATTTTATTAATTTGACCAAAGCATCTCAAATGGTCATTATTAGGATTGTGTGTATATATATTCAACTGACACACATCATATGTTATGTCAAATTAGGTGAAGTTATTTAAGTACAACAGACTCAATTCTGTTTTCTCTAATTGAGTATTAGAATCATAAGAAGTATTCACTCTTTTATCATCAAGATGATCAAACTTTTTAAATTGCTTTTGAACATAATGTTCATATGATAGCAAAATACTATCACCTTTTCTTATGATTTTAACCCCAAGATCACATTTACTTCACCCATGTCATTCAAACCAAAATTAGATGCAAGTAACTATTTGTCTTATGTATAACATTTATGCTAATATAAAAAGAATAAATATGTCATACATATAGACAAATATTTCACACTTATCATCTATTAATTTGTATACACACATATCAATCCATATTAAAAGAGAAAATACTACAATTTAAGGCAAGTAATTTATACACACCATAACAATGAACAGAATCAAAGTTTTAAAATTTATTTTCTTTTTCATAGAGCACACAATATAAAGTTGAAAGATACCTCCACATTTTTAAATATTTTAAATTCTTAAGAATATGACAACTCAACTTATATGTATTTTAATTTAGTACATAATTAGCTCATATAAAGTCTCAAAATTATTATAGGTGGGCATCCAAGCACATAATATATATGCACATATATATTGATCCACCATATGATAATATTAGTTAAGAATATAATTACATAGAATCAGTTAAAAACTTCTCAATCTCAAATTTTGTGACCAATAACTTAATATTATTGTACCTTTTTGTACAATAAAAATGTTATCAACTAGCATTTGAAAATACTTTCTCTAGTTCTCACATATGACATATCATCATTATCTTAATGAGATTGTATCGTCAATTTATAAATTGACCCAAAGTTTTTATATGCCAATATCCACAAAATTTTTGGTCACATATCCACATTAAAATTTAATTCCAAAATGATAAGTGCAATTCACAATATTATTTAGCAATAATAATTCTTTCAATATTTTAGGTGAAAACATTTTTAATTTATAAAATTCTATATCCCATGTTGGTGGCTATTGTGCCATTTTCAATAATTTCACAAATTTTTCTTTCACCTAAAATATAATATTCTTATGAGACCTTTTAAGGTATCACTTGTAAAATCACAACATATATATGAAATTTCTCAAGGCTTGCAATTTTATTTTGTATAGGTATATATTTTCTCAAATATTTCACAGATATATACATATATGGGCATTTTCTCAAAGTATAATTATAACCCACAGTGAACAAATAAAACAGCAAACATGATCACTTATGCCTAAATCTCAATTTACTCCAAACTTTATATTTACGAAACAGAGTCCTTTTAGGAATATTATGTCCACTTGGAGAAAATTCTAAGATTCCAACATTAATAATAAGAAAATGAAACACAAGATCAGCGCACTCACAAATATATATATATATATACACACTTTAAGGGGCCATTTGGTAGGGTTTCTGTCGCTGGAAAAGAATACTCCTTTCCAGTACTGTATACTTTTTCATGCATTTGGTATGTTGAACTGTACACTATGGCGATGGAGGCGAGAATTCTTTCTTTAGCCAAATTAACCTTTTTTTTCCCTTGCCTCATCGATGGAAAATCGGTCATCCAATGGAATATATGTGCATCTTTACTTATTTGCCTTTATCTATTCATTGTAATATCCAAATTGCCCTTTGCTTGTGCCCTAGTTAAGTCGTTGGTCCGTTGGTTCGTGGATGGGTTATGTATTGTGGTGGACACTGACAAATTTGCATTCGTATCGCTGTCTGAGTGTTATATCCCAAAAGTTGAACATGTGAAAAGATACTATTTATAGGGAAAACCTCAGTGGTATCTCGAAATCCTGGGCAACCTTAATATCCACAACTACTCATTTGATAAAATTCTCAAACATGATTTATTTACATAAACTTCAAAAGTTTTTACATTCAACATTTATCATTCATTCCACACAACAGAATTATAATCATCTGATAAACAAATACAGACATTCATAATCTGATGTGTTTATCTCATCGCAAGCCTAGGAGACCTATACAAAGTACAGAGCGTTCCTAGTATTCACATTAGTAAGTACTAGTATCCCACCAGACAAAGATGGAGATCAACTCCAAGGGGCTTCTAATCCTCAGTCGGATAATCTTGCTCCTCACTTACTGATCCGAAAAGACAATCACAGGGAGTGTGAGTTTATTTAAAAACTCAGTAAATAAATAACTGTGCCATATAAAACATTACAAGTACAAATACCACATTTACAACATAGACAATCTATCATTCATTTTACATAATCGTAGTATTACATTTGTTTGAATTTACATATGATTTCTTG
Organism: Biancaea sappan; assembly: GCA_037074585.1. Lineage (NCBI taxonomy): Eukaryota > Viridiplantae > Streptophyta > Magnoliopsida > Fabales > Fabaceae > Biancaea > Biancaea sappan. The sequence goes on from CM073496.1 coordinate 61,277,206, forward strand.
GGTGATTAAACCTTCAATCACTTTGCATTATGTGCCGTAGATACTTGCACCGAGTGACTTGAAAATTTAACTCTCAAACTCTTTGTGAATAAATGTGCCATAGATACTTGCACTGAGTGACCTGGAGATTTAACCCTTAAACTCTTTGTGCATATATAACCGTAGATACTTGTATTCCCTTAAATTTCTATCAACAATCATAGCAATCATCATATATTATCAACTGGAAGGTTGATTATTTAACAGTTTAATAATATTGTAAATGAGACTTATATTATACTTTATCTAATAATATCAAATTAGTTTAGCAAGGTTATTAACTTACCTTGATATTGTCCAAAATTACATTGTTCCTCACTAGAATTTGTGTAGAAAAATTTCCTAGTAAAAGATATCACAAGGAAACATAAGAAAGGGAATAAAATAATAAAAATACTCAATATTTTCTGATTGCTGCAGTAACGGTCAACAGTCAATGTAGCTACAGTACTTTGACCAAAGTCAATGCTACAATATCGTTGACCAAGTCAATGCTACAGTACGTTGACCAAGTCAATGCTACAATAACTATGAAAATCTGAAAAATTTTTCTCGATGAACAGTATTTTTCTATAAAATTTTTAGAATGAACAATAGCGTTCTTCGTGTTCTTCACCCAAAAATTTTAAAATCACATCCAAAACATCATTTCTTTTGATTTCTTTTATGGGTTTTTATTCTTGATGTTTAAAGAATCTTTTGACACCAAAATCTCCAATTTTAACCCACAAACAAAGTCTCAATCCTCAAATTTTCATCTTGAATCATAAAAACCAAACTTCCTCTAAATCTAGGGCATGAACAAATTCAAGAATTTAGAGGAGATTAATGAGATATAATCTTACCTTTAGTTCTAGAATTGTCCAGAGATGCGAATAGCAACCAGAAACTAAAGTTAAATCAGTAGAAAACAAAGTTGAATGAGGAGAGAGAAGAGAGAAAATGGGCTTTCACCAAAACCCCAAAATCCCTAAGTTGGAAAATGAAGGAAAAAGGGTGGAAACCCCTTTTATAATGTGGTGGGTCATGAGTCAACCCATGGACCCATACCTGACCCACTTCAAATAAAATCTCAATTAATTACTTGATAGTATTCCTCTAATTCATGGAAATTAACTGATTGAAAATAACAGAATAAAAACAATGCTATTAAATATTGCATTAAAAATTAGCATTATTTCCGCAATAACATTAAAACATTGTAATACCGTCAATTATATAAATACAAAATTGGCGGGTATTACATTCTACCCCCTTAAAAGAATTCGGTCCTCCAAATTAAAATCTCACCTCAGGTTTCAAACAAATATGGATATTTTATTCACATTTCATCTTCTGCCTCCCACGTAGCTTCCTCGTGAGAATGATTTCTCCAGAGAACCTTGACAGTAGGAATTTTCTTAGTACGTAATTTCTTGACTCTTCTGTTCAGAATAGCTACTGGCACCTCTTATGTAAAACCCGTAAAAAAAATAAAATATAAATATATGTTTGTAAACTATGATTACTATTCCAGTATACAGAACTATTTACTTATATAATACTATTTGCATATACGGTACTATGCACATATACTATCGAAATGTCAAATACTAAATGTGGTTTGATCATAAGAGAAAACTAGAAAGAAACTGGGAGAAAAATGACATTTTATGTGAGAAAATTCCCTGAGGGACTAAATTGAAAGGAAACTAAATTAGCAAATTGATTATACTAGTAGATGAGACTTGTAAGTGAAATTGGTAGGTGAGACTGGTAAGTGAAATTGGTAGGTGAGATGGGGTAGGTGAAATTGGTAGGTGAGACGGGGTAAATGGAATAGTACCCTTAAATTTTCTTATAAATAGGCTCTCCCATTTCACTTTCAAAATCACACCTTCAACTTCTCTTCTTCTCTCCTTAAGATTTCTTGGTCCGACGCTAGACCTCTGAGATTTTAGGCCTTTCCTTTTCATCTTAGGTAAGGTACTATGCCCTTTCTATGTCTTACAAATTTTAGAAGTTATTTTCTTAAGTATGCTCTGTGGTTGCGGCTTTGGCTGATCTTCCACATAAGAAAAACTGTCCTTAGCTGCCTATATATTATTTTGAATCCCTGATTACCAAAATAGAATATAAACTGTGAAGAATACATATCTAGGAAAATTTTGGCCAAGAAAAGACCTGATTTTTAAGTGTGCCCATTGCGACCCTCTACTCTTTCCTAGGAACTTATCTGGTGTACTCTTTTACAGATTGTATTATCTATTTCTGGTATGAATAGTATCCGTACGTATAAATAGTAACCGTACGTATGAATAGTGACAGTACATATGAATAGTAACTGTATGTATGAACAATATCTATATGAAAACAATCCTAACTTGTTTTCTCTAATCTTTCATGAAAATCTTCGTAGTAGAATATTAAAATTCATCTGTGTACTCTTGTCCGTAACAACTTAAAGAAGTGATACTCGTACAGAATCCAAGTGAGTGAAACGACCCCGTTTTAATAAGGTTTTAGCATTACTGGTGATAAAAAGTATGTTATAGGACACTCCCAAAATTCATAGGGGTAAACTGGATTCAGAATGGCAAATCTAGGGAGATAATCCAGAAGTATGGATAAGACGAAACAAGTATTTCATGATGATGTGAAGTTTGAATCTTTTAAAAAACAGTGTAATTGTTATCTTGATTTATGGTTTATAAACCTATAATATAGTTACATACTATACCTGTTATATGGATGAATATTATATTGTACTTCTGATTATGATATGAAATACTGTGCTATTGATTGTGATTAAGCGGGACAGTACCCCCTCTCACGGCAAGGCAGAAAACCCGGTTTAAATGGTGTTTTGACCAATGAGTGTGGAGACAACGATTCCCTCAGAAGGGATATAGCCCGGATCGGTAACAGATCCGTGAAGTGCCCTAGCTAAGAGGATGAGGTTGTGTGTCATGGCAAAAATATAAAAAATTGGTGAGTTGGCCTATGTGCGCTCTCCGAGATATATTGTCATTGATGAGTACTAGTAACATTTGTTGAATTGGATGGATTTTTATCTTCTAGTATGTAATTTTTAACTATATCTATTGGTTGAGTTTGAGCCTTCAGGTATACTTGCATGACTGGTGATGTATTTGAATTTTATTAACGCGAGGCCGATTCGCTCATTGAGTTTAAAAACTCACACTCTTTGTAAAATCTTTTTGTTCAGATTAGGTTACCAGCGAAGAATATCCGCTAGAGGAGTAGATCACCTTGGACCTTCCCGCTGTCGGGTAGGCCCCTCTTTTGATGTAAATTATGTTGCTCTGTAATCGTCTAGGACATCTAGTTCAGGGATTTGGTATTTGGCTTGTATTTCAGTACAATAATGTATTTTATATTAAGGATATATTATTATATGCAAATCATCTCTATGAATTTCAAAGTAGAAAATTTGATATATTTTCTTTATATTTATGAAGGAATGATTATTTTAATAATATAGAAATAATTCAACTAGTGGGTAGAGTTTATCGAAAGGCTTACAGTGATAGGATATTCATCATTGTGCCGGTCATATGTCCAGAAAACGAGTCGTGACATCTTCATAGGTGAAAGTTTCATCAAAATAAACGTCTTGGGGTTGAATGACATGAAAAGGATCAGGAAGATACTTCCGTAGCATGGACACGTGAAATATTGGATGTACTCCCTCTAGGTCTGAAGGTAGGTCTAGGCGATACGCCATGTTACCCACTCTGTCTACAATCTCATATGGGCTAACATACCTCGGACTAAGCTTCCCTTTCTTCTCGAATCTCATTACTCCTTTCATAGGTGAGATTCGTAGGAAAACCATGTCACCTATTGCAAATTCAAGGTCACGTCATTGGTTGTCCGTATAAGACTTCTGTCTACTCTGAGCAGTTAACAACTTCTCTCTAATAAGTTTAACTTTATTTATATCTTCTTGTACCATCTCAGGTCCAAGTATTTTGGTTTCACCAAGTTCAAACCAACCTATAGGAGATCGACATCGTCTCCTGTATAGAGCCTCGAAAGGTGTCATATAGATATTAGCTTGGTAATTGTTATTGTAAACAAATTCAACAAGAGACAAATGATCTTCCCAACTTTCATTGAAATCCATCACACAAGCTCTTAACATATCCTCTAAAGTATGAATTGTTTTTTCAGACTGTCAATGTATCTGAGGATGGAATGCTGTGTTAAGATTCACTTTGGTACCCAAAGCCTCTTAAAAGACTTTTCAAAACTGAGAAGTAAACTGAGGTCCTCGGTATGATATAGTAGATATTGGCACACCATGAAGTTTTACTATTTCCTTAACATAAAGTCAAGCAAGTTTCACTACATTAAAAGTGGTATGAACAAAAAGAAATGTGCTGACTTAGTAAGTCGATCCACTATGACCCATATTGAGTCATTTCTCTTTGTTGACCGAGGTAAACCTGCTATAAAATCTATAGTGATCATTTTCCATTTCCACTCGAGAATATCTAATTTTTGCATCAAATTAGGTGGTCGTTGATGCTCAGCTTTAACCTGCTGACAAGTCAAGCATCGAGCTACAAAGTCAGTCACATCTCGTTTCATGCCCTCCCACCAGTAAACTTGTTTCAAGTCTTGATACATTTTTAAGGCACCAGGATGTACAACGTATGGCGAACCATGAGCTTCCACTAAGATTTCATGTCTCAAAGATTCAATATTGGGGACACAGAGTCTCCCATTAAATCATAAGACTTCTTCTTCATCTACCAAGAAATTTGGTGCTAAACCTTCTTTTGGCTTATCTCTAGTTTTGACCATAGCGATGTCGTTTTCCAAAGTTGCTTTTACTTTTTCAATAAGGGATGATCTAATTGTTAAATGAGCTAGAAATGTACCTGACTCAGTGATATCAAAGAATACTTCATTAGCCTCTAATTCTTGTGGTTCCTATATTAGAGACCTTCTTATAGTGGCAATGTGAGCCAAACTTTCCATAGACTTTCAGCTTAAGGCATCAGCTACCACATTTACTTTACCTGGATGATAAAGGATGGTGCAATCATAATCTTTGAGAAGTTCCATCCACCTTTGTTGTCTTAAATTAAGATTCCTCTGCTAAAAAATGTACTTAAGACTTTTGTGATCTATGAAAATTTTCCAGGTCTCCCCATACAAGTAGTGTCTCCATATCTTTAAGGCGAACACTACAACTGCCATTTCCAAATCATGAGTGGGGTAATTCAACTCATACTTTTTAAGCTGACGTAAGCCATAAGCTATGACTCTATCTTGTTGCATCAACACACACCCCAAGCCTATCTTTAAGGCACAACAGAATACAGAGTAACCCCCTGGTCTTGATGGTAGGATTAAGACTGGTGCAGAAGTTAAACATTCTTTTAACTGGGAGAAACTCTGCTTACACGAATTATCCCAAATGTATTTAACATTATTTCAGGTTAACTTATTCAATAGAAGAGCCGTCTTGGAGAAATCTTTGACAAAGCGATGGTAATATCCTACTGAGCCAAGAAAACTATGCACTTCAGACACAGTTGTTAGTCTAGGCCATTGTTTTACTGCTTTAATTTTGCTTGGATCTACATAAATACCTTCGTGGGAAATAACATGTCCCAAGAACGTTACATGACTCATCCAGAATTCACATTTTGAAAGCTTTACGTACAACTAATGCTCTCTCAAGGTCTGAAGCACCATTCTCAAATGTTCATTATGTTCTTTATGACTCTTTGAATACACCAAAATATCATCAATAAATACAATTACAAACCTATCAAGGAATGGTTTGAACATTCTGTTCATTAAATTCATAAATGCTGCTGGTGCATTTGTCAACCCAAAAGACATCACGAGAAACTCATAATGTCCATACCGTGTACGAAAAGCAGTCTTAGGTATATCATTGTTCTTAATTCATAACTGATGGTATCTAGACTTTTAGATCAATCTTTGAAAAGTATCTTGCTCCTTGAAGTTGATCAAACAAATCATCTATCCTTGGTAAAGGATACTTGTTCTTTATCGTGACTTTATTCAGTTGACGATAATCTATACATAATCTCATAGAACCATATTTCTTTTTCACAAAAAGAACAGGAGCATCCCAAGGTGAAAAATGGGTGAATGAACCTTTTGTTCAACAAATCTTCCAATTGTTCTTTAAGTTCTTTTAGCTCAGTAGGAGCCATACGATAAAGTGAAATTGAAATTGGTCGTGTGTCTGAGACCAAATCAATACCGAACTCAATATCTCTTTCTGGCGGTAATCCAGGTAAGTCTTCTGGGAACACGTTTGGGAATTCATTAATCACATATATATCTTCTAACTTCTGTTCTTTCTTTTCTAAATCTCTAACAAAAGCTAAAAATCCCTGACATCCTTTTCGCAACATACGTTGAGCACTTAACATAGATATCATATTGTAAGGTGCATCACTTCAATCTCCCTGAAACACAAAATTACACCTCCCTGGTATATTGAAGGAAATAACCTTGTCACGACAATTCATAGTAGCATGACAAGAAGATAACTAGTCCATCCCTAAAATCACATCAAAATCTAACATGTTGAGAATTATAAGATCTATCTCAGTTTCCATACCTCCAACAATTATTTTACAAGAACGATGACCCGTTTTAACTACCCAGGTCTCTCTCATCAGTGTAGAATCCAAGAATGGTTCCTTAAGAATAATCGGATCAAATTCAAACCTCTTGGCAAATAAGGGTGATACATACAAGTGAGTAGAACCGGGATCAAAGAAAATATGTGCAGCAAAAGTATTAACAAATAATATACTTGTAACAACAATATTGGGTGTTTGAGCATCTTGTCGGGTTAGAGCATATACTCTTGCATTTCCTCTACCGGCAGCTTGTTTTCTACAGTCTCCTTAGCCTCTTCCAGAACCTCTTCCCATACTACCCCCTATTGAAGGGGTCAGTGTTTGAGTAACAGAAGCAAAATAGATTGTTATCAAGGCGGCAAAGCAAACCCTTGACCTAGTTCTGTAATGAGCTGAGGGCACTCCCTTATAAAGTGTTCCTTTTGTCCATAGTTAAAACAAACCTGTACCGATAATATTTAACCTGCATTCTCCAAAGTGAAACTTTCCACATTCAGGACACCGAGGTTTTTTCCTTCTAGTTTGAGTACTTCCCCTACTAGAAGAGCTGAAACTGCCCCTGATCTTCGAATGAGGCTTAGCCACACTGGCTGTGGAATAAGATGACTTAGAAGGAGTGGCCGAAGCATACTATGACGCAGTAAGAGGTTTTGAAGTCCCGAAGTCTCCCCCTTGATCAAAAGATCTCCTATATCTACCTTTCTTCTTTTACCGATATTCTTCCTTATTGTTCGACCTCTTTTCCATTCTCTAGGCCACATCAACAGCTTCTAAGTATGAAGGGTAATTATTCATATTGGGACCCACTTGATCATATAAGGCATCACGAAGTCCTTCCAAAAACTTTTCTATTTTTTTTTCTTTCAGTAGGAATGATTTCAGGGGCATACGCAGATAATTTAATAAATTGAGCAGAATATTCATCAACAGACATGGGTCCCTACCTTAGATACAGAAAATCCCTTGCCCTAGATAATCGTATACTTGCCGGAAGAAATTCATCCATAACCATCCTTGAAACTTCACCCACACAACTGGTGGTGCGCCTTGGATTCTTGCTTTCTTCTAGTTCCTCCACAATTTACCAGCCCTACCTTTCAACCGAAAGGAAATGAATTCTACTTTCTGAATAAGAGAACACCATATAGTATGACAGATTGCTTCACAATCTTCAAAGAAACATCGTGGGTCCTCTTTGGGATCTTCCCCTAAAAAAGTAGGGGGCCTCATTTTTTGGAATTCAGACATTTTTACCTCCCTTACATTACCCCCTCCAGCTAACTGAGCTGGTGGTACAATTTCAGCTTTAACAATAGGAGGATCCACTGGCAAGTTAGCTTGTGCAGCTTGACCTCTCATTTCAGCCTCAAATCGGTCAAACCATTCATTTATTAAATTAATCATATATGCAATAGCCGCATTATCAATCTTAGCGACAGGTTCGACTCTCCTTGATTAGCCACTAGTTGTGCCCTCAGTATTTTGAGCATGTAAACTATCAATATAGTTAGAATCGTCTTGTACATGTATTGGTGGAATTATGGCCCTCCTTGGACCCATATGCTCATTATTATTAGAAGATCCTTCAGACATATATATAATATCACTTACTAGCCCACTGAAAAATTATCCATAAAATGACATAATGCTCTACAAGGTCTTTTATGGAACCTAGTCCTATGGTCATGCTGCGGCTCATGACAATAGGGAAGGTCCCACAAAGATCACTTTGCTCTGTACTCTATAGGAGACCTATCCTCTGATATTAAATTGTCACATCCCAAAAATTAAACATGTGAAAAGATATTATTTATAGGGAAAACCTCAGTGGTATCCTGAAATCTTAGACAATCTTAATATCTACAACTACTCATTTGATAAAATTCTCAAACATGATTTATTTACAAAAACTTCAAAAGGTTTTACAACATAATTATAATCATTAGGCATTCATAATCTGATGTGTTTATCTCATTGCAAGCCTAGGAGACCTATACAAAGTACAAATCATTCATAGTATTCACATTAATAAGTACTGGTATCCCACCAGATAAAGATGGAGATCAACTCCAAGAGGCTTATAATCTTCAGTCGGATAATCTTGCTCCTCACTTACTGTATCTGAAAAGATAATCACAGGGAGTGTAAGTTTATTTAAAAACTCAGTAAGTAAATAACTGTGCCATATAAGACATTACAAGTATAAATACCACATTTATAACATAGACAATCTATCATTCATTTTACATAATCGTAGTATTACATTTGTTTGAATTTGTGTATCATTTCTTGGGTGATCAAACCCTCAATCACTTTGCATTATGTGCCATAGATACTTGTACCGAGTGACTTAGGAATTTAACCCTCAAACTCTTTGTGCATAAATGTGCTGTAGATACTTGCACTAAGTGACTTGAAAATTTAACCCTCAAACTCTTTGTGCATATATAATCATAGATACTTGTATTCCCTTAAATTTCTATCAACAATCATAGCAATCATCATATATTATCAACTAGAAGGTTGATTATTTAACAGTTCAATAATATTGTAAATGAGACTTATATTATACTTTGTCTAATAATATCAAATTAGTTTAACAAGGTTATTAACTTACTTGATATTGTCCAAATTTACATTGTTCCTCACTAGAATTTGTGTAGAAAAATTTCCTAGTAAAACATATCACAAGAAAATATAAGAAAGGAAATAAAATCATAAAAATACTCAATATTTTCTGATTGCTACAGTAACGGTCAACATTCAACGTAGCTATAGTAACTTTGACCAAAGTCAATGCTACAGTACGTTGACCGAGTCAATGTTACAGTAACTGCGAAAATCTGAAAAATTTTTCTCGATCAATAGTATTTTCTGAAAAATTTTCAGAATGAACAATAGCATTCTTCGTGTTCTTCACTCAAAAATTTCAAAATCACATCCAAGCACCATTTCTTTTGATTTCTTTCATGGGTTTTTATCCTTGATGTTTAAGGAATTTTTTGACACTGAAATCCCTAATTTTAACCCACAAACAAAGTCTCAATCCTCAAATTTTCATCTTGAATCCTAAAAACCAAACATCCTCTAAATCTAGGGCATGGACAAATTCAAGAATTTAGCGGAGATTAATGAGATGTAATATTATCTTTACCTAGAATTGTCCAGAGATGCGAATATCAACCAGAAACTGAAGTTTAATCTGTAGAAAACAAAGTTGAATGAGGAGAGAGAAGAGAGAAAATGGGTTTTTACCAAAACCCTAAAATCCCTAAGTTGGAAACTGAAGGAAAAAGGGTGGAAAATCCTTTTATAGTGTGGTGGGTCATGGGTCAACCCATGGACCCATACCCGACCCACTTGACCAACTTCAAATAAAATCTCAATTAATTACTCGGAAGTATTACTCTAATTCATGGAAATTAAATGATTGAAAATAACAGAATAAAAACAACAATATTAAATATTGCATTAAAAATTAGAGTTATTTTCGCAATAACATTAAAACACTGTAATACTGTCAATTATATAAATATAAAATTGGCAGGTATTACACTGAGGTTGTCTGGAATCGGTGAGATCCTCGACCGTCCACTGTGTCTCCTTCATGCACGCTGGTCATTATTCTGTCGGGTTCATCTTTATATGTCAGTAAGCTTTCTTTTTCTTCTTAGCTCTCTTGCCAATTGACTGTTGTGGTCATAGGGAATTGGTTTTCTGTGCACTCTATGTGCAAATTCTCTTCATAAGAAAGTGCTCAGTCATCTAATAAAAATCTCTAATAGTCCAGTCAATATAACTGTCAAAGATACCATTTATCCACAATGATGTCTGTCTGATAGAATAAATATTTAATGATATTTACATACCCAAAATTGCAAGCCTTGTTATGTTCGTTTCATTAGTCAGTAGACTACAAACAAGACACTGTCATATACTGTGGTGAATTTTTGTATCTTGAGTATTTTGTTGTTTATTTTTGAATTTATCATGAACATATAATATATTGATGACTATTTTGAGTTGAAACTATATGGATTAGAAATTATCTTATGATTGCAAAAAAAAACCTATTACAGTTATGAATGACTTGAGAAGGAAGATAATTGCGAAAGCTGTTGGTTTAGTTGTATCTTGGTAGGTTTATATGATCCTCGCTGCTTATAAAGACTACTCTGTTCTAGCTATTGGTAGGCAGCAGATTGGTAGAAATTCATACACTGTTGATTTCCACATACATAGAGCTCACTTTAGGGGCCTAATCTATAACAGTGATGTAGCTTGCTTTAGCTTAACTAGGATGACTAGGTCAACATTAGATAGGCTGTGCTTAATGCTTGATGCTATTGGAGGTTTGAAGCCTATAAAAAATATACTAGTAGATGAACAAGTATCCATATTTGCACATATCTTGTCTCATCATGTAAAGAATAGAGTCATCCAATAACAATTTAAGAGATCATGCGAGAGTGTCTGATAAATATGGTTGGAACCCAAGAGGGGGGTGAATTGGGTTAAATAAAAATTTACTTAAAAGATAATAGAATGTTCAAGATAATTTAAAGCTCAGTAGAAATAAATTGACAATACAGAAAACAGAGTGATGTAAAGATGAAGGAAGATGTCGAATAATTAAACAATTAAAAGACTTTAAGCAATTAAAAGAATAAGGAAGAGAAATAAACACAGATATTTATACTGGTTCGGCTTAATCCAAGCCTACATCCAGTCCCCAAGAATACTTCTTGAGTTTTTCTGTAATACCCAAGAAAAATAAAATATAAATATTTGTTTACAAACTACTGTTACTATTTCAGTATACGGTACTATTCACCTGTATAATACTATTTACGTATATGATACTGTTCATTTATACAATCGAAATGTCAAGTACTAGATGTTGTTTGGTCATAAGAGAAAACTAGAAAGAAGTTCGTAGGAGAAACTGACGTTTTATGTGTGAAAATACCCTTAGGGACTAAAATGAAAGGACTGATTTGAAAAGAAACTTAAAGGTTTAAGAGAAAGGATAGTTTTCTCTTTAAGTTTTCAATAGTAATAAAACAAAAAAATTCCAGCCGTTGCCGCCATTTGCACAGTAACTGCATTATTAAAAATGTCATTTTCATGAATAGTAAATTGAATATTTTATTAGCGCATAGTGTCAAATAGTACCCTTGACTTTTGCTATAAATAGGCCATTCCATTTCACTTCTAAACTCACACCTTCAACTTCTCTTCTTCTCTTCTTAAGTTTCTCTTACTCCAAAGCTAGGCCTCTGAGATTTTGGGTCTTTCCTTTTCAGCTTAGGTAAGGATACTATGCCTTTTCTATGTCTTTCAAATTTTAGAAGTTAATTTCTTAAGTATGCTCTGTGGTTGCGGTTTTGGCCGATCTTCCACATCAGAAAAACTGTCCTTAGCTGTTTATATGTTATTTTGATTCTCTGATTACCGAAATAGAATGTAAACTGTGAAGAATACATGTCTAGGAAAGTTCTGGCTAAGGAAAGACCTGGTTTTTAAGTGTGTCCAGTGTGACCCTCCACTCTTTCCTGGGAACTTACCTGGTGTACTCTTTTACAGATTGTATTCTTTATTTCTGGTATGAATAGTACCCGTACGTATAAATAGTAACTATACATATGAATAGTATCCGTATGTATAAATAGTATCCGTACGTATGAATAGTGACCGTATATATGAATAGTGACCATATATATGAATAGTACCGTAATTATGAACAGTATCTGTACGAAAACAATCCTGACGTATTTTTTCTAATCTTTCATGAAAATCTCCGTAGCAGAACACCGAAATTCACCTGAGAACTCTTGTCTGTAACGACTTAGAGAAGCGATATTCGTACGGAATCCAGGTGAGTGAAACGACCCCGTTTTAATAGAGTTTTAGCATTACTGGTGATAAAAAGTATGTCGTAGGACACTCCCAAGATTCATAGGGGGAAATTGGATTCAGAATGACGAATCTAAATGAGATAATTAATCCATAAGTATGGATAAAATGAAATAAGTATCTTATGATGATGTGAAGTTTGAATGTTTTCAAAAATGGATTAATTGTTATCTTGATATGTGGTTTATAAATCCATAATATAGTAATATACTATACCTGTTATATGGATGAATATTATATTGAGCTTCTGATTATGATATGAAATGCTATTGATTGTGATTGAGCGGGACAGTACCCCCTCTCACGGCAAGGCGGAAAACCCGGTTGACAGGGTGTCTTGACCAATGAGTGTGGAGACAACGATTCCCTCAGTAGGGATATAGCCCGGATTGGTGATAAATCCGTGAGGCGCCCTAGCTAAGAGGATGAGGTTGTGCGTCATGGCGGAAATATACATAATTGGTGAGCCGGCCTGTGTGCGCTCTCCGGGATATATTGCCATTGACGAGTACTAGTAACGTTTGTTGAATTGGATAAATTTTTATCTTCTGTCTATTGGTTGAGTATGAGCCTTTGGATATGCTTGCATGACTGGTAATGTATTTGAATTTTATTAATGCGAGGCCGATTCGCTCATTGAGTTTAAAAGCTCACATTGTTTGTACAACCTTTTTGTTCAGATCAGGTTGCCATCGAAGAATATCTGCTAGAGGAGTAGATCACTTTGGACCTTCCCGTTGTCGGGTAGACCTCTCTTCTGTTATAGATTATGTTGCTCTGTAATCGTCTAGGACATCTAGTTCAGGGGTTCGACATTTGGCTTGTATGTCAGTATAATAATGTATTTTAGATTCATAATCTATGATTACATGCAAATCATCTTTATGATTTTCAGATAAGAAAATTTGATATATTTATCGGAAGGCTTACAGTGATGAGAGATTCATCATTGTGCCGGTCATGTGCCCAGAAAACGGGTCGTGACATTTTCACTATGAACCACAAGTTTATGCAAAAGGGCACTTGTGAGCCACTACAACAGAGATCTTTTTCTTTCCAATGGTGTCTCTCCCCCTCACAGATTCATTTCCTCACAAAAACAAACTCAAAGAAAGAACTTCCTTGATACACTCAGAGAAAAATAATTTTTCAGAAGCAAACTCTCAAAACAGAGTGAATATGACAGTAGCAAGCTCTTTAGCAATACAGAGATTTGAATGGGATTATCTTCAAGGATATATGGCACACTTGATTTCTCTTCTCTGATGCAAATAACCTCCTTAAGGCAGATATTTAAAGACCAAAGAGGAATAGAGCCGTTGGAGATAATTTCCAAAATAAATCTTGTATTACGTCAGTAAAAACTAGCCATTACAACTCTTTTTCAATGTCGGTGGTCGACTACTTCAGCACGATGATCGACCAGTGAGCTCCAGAACTGATATATCAGGTACGTTGGTCGACCAGTCATATTGCATTGGTCGACCAGTGCTTGTTTTCTTCTTCTACTGGAGCTGGGTGATCGACCAGTCTTCAAAACATTTTTCTTGCTGGAGCACGATGGTCGACCAGTGTTCAAGGAGTGGTCGACCAATGAGTGACAGTGATGCTTACTGGAGTTCATTGGTCTACCAAGGCAGGTAGAGTGGTCGACCAGTGTGTCACTTGTTACGAAACCTTTTGCTTCTGTAATCCATTGGTCGACCAGTGTAGGCATGGTGGTCGACCAGTGTGATATTACCAATCATTCTTTAGCTTCTAGACTCCATTGGTCAACCAGTGCAGGCAAGGTGGTCGACCAGCGTGATGCTGAGATTCAAAAACCTTTAGACATGAACTATTTTAAGTTGATTTGTCAATCATCAAAATTAGAGAGTGCTTTAAATGCAATGAGTTCAATAGTGTCAGGAGGCATTTCAATAGGGTGCTTACCGCAATGATGCGTTTAGGCAGAGTTCTGTTCAAGACCCCTGAGCTGGTGCCTGCAAATTCAATAGATCCACATGAAAATTGTTTAAGGTACTTGTCTATTTTAAGTTTTTTTTCACGATCACTTTATATGTCATTGCAAGTTAGTCACTGTGGTGATTGTGCAGAATTGCGTTGGTGCCCTTGATGGGACACACATAAGATTACAAATTCTAGTGAAGGACCAACCACGGTATAGAAATCGAAAAAGGGATCTCACAACTAATGTTCTAGGTTTTTGTTCTCAAGATGGTCAATTCATATTTGTGTTGCCTGGGTAGGAGAGGTCTGCAGCTGATAGTCGAGTTTTACATGACGCAGTATCCCTACCACATAGGCTTCGAGTTCCATCAGGTGAGTATTGGAATTTGAGTGAGAATAATATTCTTGCCATATTTAAGGACTGACTTGTGGAATGTTGCTTGTGTAGGGTGTTATTATCTTGTTGACTCAGGATACACCAATTGCAAAGGTTTTTTAGCGCCTTACTGAGAGGTGTTTTGGTTTGTTGAAAGGGCGGTGGGCCATACTTAGGAGCACATCTTTTTATTCGGTTAGAACACATAACCAGATATAATTGCTTACTGCCTACTCCACAATCTCATAATGCGGGAGAATAACATGGATCCATTTGAAGACCTAGAAGGAATAGAAGTAGAAGAAACATAAGAAGAGGCCGATGAAAAAGAACTGAGTATAATTGAGCCAACATATACATGGAGTCAGTGGAGAGATGACTTAGCAAATGAGATGTATCTCTAATTTAGGAATAGGCGTAGATGAGAACCTTCATAGTTTTGAGAATTTGATCATTGTAGTTTAACATTGTAGTGTTGTGATCTTATTGTATAGACACATTTAGCGTTTTATATATATATATATATATAGACGTTTGATAGTTTATTAGTTGGATTGAGTAGCTTGATAATTATTATTTGCATATAATTACTCATAATGTTATGTTATCTCTTGACTAATAGCATGGCACATCACTGGAAGAGAATGAAATACTGGTCGACTCACTTGTGGAGCTCAAGCTGGCTGGAGAGTTGTATCATTGTGAGAAAACTTTTCAAACAGGTTACTTAGAAAAATTAGAGAAAAAACTTGATGAGAAAACCCTCAGCCACGGCCTTCAGGGTAACCCTCATATACTATCCTGAATGAAGACACTAAAGGCCAACTGGTAAGATGTCTATGATTAGCTTCATGCACCAAACACAAGTGAATTTGTGTGAGACCCTGTGACAAAGTGCATCGTAGCTGAGCCATCTATATGGGATGCTTATCTACAGGTATCTTTCCTTATGCCTATGCTTTTGTACCTGATTGTTGTAGGAAGTTGCAACGTGTATGCTTTATAATTAGTTGCATTTGTTTCTTATGCAGTCAAATAAGAGCAAGGCACCATGGAGGAACAAATCATTTCCGTTATACAAGCGATTATGCACCGTCTTTGGGAAAGATCATGCAACTGGACAAGATTCACAAACTTATGTCGATATTACACAAGAAGGCGAAAGCCAATGTGCAGTGGATGAGCACACTATTCCAATCAAAGAACAACAGCTATCGGAGTCCATATCTGATGAGACTCAATATCACTCTGAGATTGTTGGAATGTCTGAGGCCTCAAATGGTTCCAAAAAGAGGAGGAGAAGCAATGGCGAGGATCAAGTTTCTGGCTCAACTAAACTTCATGATTTCATTTAGTAGGCCATAACTAGCATAGCCACATTACTTGATAAGTTGATTGGTGAACTAAATATGATAGAAAGAAATATACTGGAAAGAAGAGCAAGCCTGTTTGGGGATTTGGTGAATGTCAATGGGCTCATTAAAGCAGAAATACTTCAAGCCAATATTTATTGGTTCAGCTACCATCCATACCGGATGAACAGAAGGCTTTGTGGATTAGAAATGTCATCTAGTTGTGTTACCAAGGAACATGTGTTATATAAGATCTGAATATTTTTTTTTTGTGGAACACATATGATGTAACTAATGAATGGTACTTTTTGGAAATTTTTGTATTAGATGACAGTATTAGTAGGATATATGTAAGACATTATTAATATGAATTAATATACATATTTGCTGAAGATGCTACTGTTGCATGAACAACTTTTTCTATAGCTGTAAAGAATGTATTTTATTTTTTGGAATTGGGCTTGCAAGCGGTGGACTTGCTGCAATTGGTAGACCAGTATTCAGTAACCGATCGACCACTTGCATGTACGCGGTCGACCTGTTAAAAGTTATCGGTCGACCTATGCAACCGGTCGACCGACTACTTGCAACCAGTTGACCGACTCTACTGTATACAACACATCTACAGCAGCCGGTCGACCGTCGCATGATGGTCACCTATATAAGGCGAGTTGCAAAATGACATCCTCTAACTTCGAGGTCAACTTGTTAGCATTTCTTCCTAGTTCTTCAAGCTCTTGTCTTCATTCCTCTTCTTCAAGAATCCTAGAGGCTCCAGGTTCCTCATAGGCCCTTAATATCTTCTATGGGTTCATCTTCAAAGCGAGTACGGACCAAAAACTCTGATACCTTACCAATGGGAGATCTTCTGCAAGATGAAGAACACAAAGACAGGTATGCTCAACATTTTCAGTACAGAAAAGTCATTCCTAGTAAATATTTGGATTGGAATTACTTTACCAAGAGAGATATGCCTTTTATTAGTTGTTTGGAAAATTTGGGGCTGAAAAAATTTGTGAAATATCCAGGAAATTAGTCTGATGAGGTTGTAAAAACATTTTACACCACTTTTGAGTATATACATAGAGATAAACTCTTTATTGCTACTGTCAAGGGAACAAAAATTCTTATTAATGAAGATAAATTTGATGAGATTATTGGTATTCCTCTACCTGATGAGTATGCTCTGTGTCACTGATAATTATCACTCCATGAACTCTACTTTTTACAGCAAAGAGGAAACTTATAAGACCATTAATAAGGAAGATGAGCTTTCTGGTCAAGGCATCAAAGTTGGCAGTATGAATGCTAATGATAGATTGCTGCTAAGTACTATCACACATATTTTGGTTAACAAACTAGGGAATTAGGCTGGGGGCAGTGAGCCTGAGTTCTTTATCATGGCTTGTATTTTAAATGGTAGACAATTTAACATTCCATATTTTATTATGTAATGCATGGCCACCTGTTCTACAAATGAAAAGTCACCTTTGCTCTACGCTGCAATCGCCTCTAAAGTTGTAAGCACTGCAAAATCAATTATTGTTTTAGTGTCATGAAACTCGCCATCATTATTGATTACAATTCCCAGAGATGGATGAACTTTGAGTTGGTTGATAACAAATGGATTCGTGCACCAGAAAATTTAACTATGAAAAGGGCTCGGGAAAAACGACAACAAGATACTGGGGTAGACAATGTTGAAGAGGCACAAGAAGAAGCTGAAGTAGCAGCAAGTACTTCTACATCAGTTGATCCACAATCTCGTATGCTCAATGATGTGTTAGATAATTCAAACCATCTATTGACTTTGATGGAGTCCATGAATACTAGACTAATCTCCTTCGAAATCAACACAGCCTCAAAGATGGAGTCCATGAACACTAGACTAACCTCTTCCGAAATCAACACAGCCTCAAAGATTCAACAACTCAAAGATATGATAAGTGGCCTTAATCATCATGACTGATCGAGTAGCCGAGTGATATCGGGTATTTTTATATACTTTTTAGTCCCTATCTTAGTCCTATGGCTATTCCAATGTTGCCAATTCTCTAATTTTATTATGTTTTGGAATTTATTGGGTATAAACTATTTATGGATTGAATGTGTTTCAATTTTATATTTTTAGAACTTGAATTGTAAAATGCTCAATTTAATTCCTACAAATTTTAATTTTAGAGAGAAAAATGCTGACATGGACAAAGATGATGATTTGGATGCTAATGTGGCACTTTTTGGATGATGCAGATGCTGACTAGGATATGCTGGATGTGGGGCCCACTTGAACTCTTATTGAATGCCATGTAGTCAGAATTTGAGGGCATGAATATTAAATTTCGTAGGTCAGAAAGCAAGGCTGAAATATCAATTCTTCCATGCTGTTCTGCTGCTGCCATACCTATGTTCTGCTGCTGTTTCCTACTTTCTGCTGCAGAAATATTAAATCTGCTGCTGCCATGCCTACTTTCTGCTGCAGAAACATTAATTATACTGATGTTTTGCTGTCAAAGTGCTGCTACATCATGGAGGAAGCATCTAGGGTAGAATATTCTAAGGCATTGAAGGGGCATCAGTTTTAGAAATAAGAATACATTCATTTTAGGCAACCAGACTTAGAAAATTCGCAGCTCTCTCTTCCCCTCTGTTTTTGCTTCTGTTATTGGCTGTTTTGCTCTTATGGAGGGCTAAGTTTTCATTGTAATTAGTCACTAGACCACTGGGATGTTGTAGCTTGAACTAAGAATGCAAGTTAAGTGTTTTGTTCTCCATTTTCATCTCATTTCGTTTCTGTTTTGCTGTCATGTTTATTTTGCTGTCAAATTCTGATTAGAGCTTGAGTTGTAACATAAACTGACTTATATATAAGACATAACCTTGCTTGACTGATTAGGAAAGTGAGGGAGGCGAAATGACTAGTTAAATGATATATTTAACTTGGTTTGGTTGAGATTTTCCACTGAATGCATCTAGTTATAGTAGAGAGATGTTCTTGACTGTAATTAGTAGCATTAAATTCTAGATGTTATTCTAGAAACATTTTCATAAAGAACCAAACAATGGAATGAGAACAAAACTGAATCAATGAGTTAGGTAATGATAGTTACACTCCCACGAATCCTAGTGGCTGATTACATAGTCTCTTTACTGTCAATTTCTTGCAATTTCTGCTGCTGCTGCTGTTTCTGCTGTTACTGCTGTTGCTGCATATTTTGCTGCTGTTGTAGTGTTTAATTGCTGTTCTGTTTTATTTATTTAGTTAGTATTGCTACAAAACCCCCCCCCCCACGTTTATGTACTCTTAATTGGTGTTTAGGTGTTTAGAACGATTAATTAGTATCAAGAAGTGAGGCTCCTTGAGTGAATACGACCTGGGGATCACTATACTGCAAATTGCCACAAATTCAATTCTGGGCGATTTGGCATCGTAGTGGCGTGAACCACCGAGCATTGAAGACCCTCCTTTTTTGCTTATGACAAAGAGGGCTTTATGATACTGTTATTTTGTAATTAAATCTTTATGTGCTTTATATTCTGTAACCTTGGCTTATAATTGGCTAAATATATGGCTATGACTGATTATCTATATTTTTGCTGCGATGAATTACTTTCATATATTTTTGTGATTGCTTTCATATATTTTTTTTATTATGTTGAGAATAGTATGTTATGGCTAAGGTGTGAATTGTGAATGATCAATGCAATTCTAACGGGAGTATATGGAAACAGGCATAATGCCTAAACAGTTGATCAGGAAGAAGAAAATGGAACAAAAAAGTATGTCATTAGCTTACATACTAACCCAAAATTTCCATTAACATATGAGTTTTGAGTTTTTAGCTTAACTAGTAACCACACAATACATTACATTTTTTAGGCTTTAACATACAACACTGACAACAACAACATAACTACCGCGACAATCATTACTATCCTATTCCTATTCCTATTAGCTTGAATTTTCGTCCCTGCCATATCTCTTTTTATCATGGCAATATCATTTTTCTGTTGTCCATGTCACTTTTCAAGACGAACATATCACTTTTCATTCCGACCATATCACTTTTTAGTCGGGCCATATTACTTTTTAGTTCGAACACATCATTTTCACGACTTCTAATCTGGTCATCAGTGCATCTTGGGATAACTTCATCACAGTTGCTCATCTCATCAACCTCCACCCATTTAAAGAATCAACAATGTCCTCTTGCACACTTCAAGTACATTCGATCTAGGTTATCGTTAGAGTGAGATATTCAGAGAATTGCGTCTTTCCCGCACTTGCAATTTTCGAAGCTCAATCGAAGACCCTCTTGCCAGTGCTATACCCAATGCTTGAATTCGCCATTTCAAACCTACAATTATAATAGCACATGCAGTATCACTTGATTCCTAAATACTGACTCCTTAATACTGTTTAAGATACAAACCGACAAATAACTTTATCAAATTTCACTATCCCAAATATAGCTGTATCAACATTATTTCATCTGGATTTGGGGTATTCAGAAACAAGCATGTAATATGGACTCAAGCGATTCCCAATGACATAGAAATTTATGAATTAATATGGTCTAGACCTATGCACTGTAAATTTTAAGTACTGTAAATTCCTAATGGCAGAACAAGCGATGACCTACTCCCTGTACATTACAGAACAGAAGAAAAGGAACAGAATAAAAGGTATCAAACTAGACAATCCTCAGCTGGGAAACTGTTGAAGGAGGCGATAGCGTCTAAGTCACTGGGATTCACTGTCGAAGGTGGATTTGTCGTTGCGTAGCCGATGGCGTCGTTGAGATGGAGAAAGACTAAAAAGAGACGGGTTTGTTATTTTTTTTTTGGGTTAAGTAAAAAATTTAGTTAAGGGAAAATCAGTAAATTACTTTTATATTTATTTTTTATTATTTTAAAAACATTATAATAATCCTATTTTTATCCTTTTTTTCCCATTGCATACCAAACAATTTTTTTTTTCCTTTTTCCTTCTCCTTTTTCCATTCTCCTTTCTTTTCCATTTTCCTATTTCCTTTTCTTTCCCACTCTTTCCTAGATACTAAATGGTTAATCTCAATAATGAGAAAAAGGCTAGCACACAAGATAACATATTTATATATATATATATATATATATATGTGTGTGTGTGTGTGTGTGTGTGTGTGTGTGTGTGTGTGTGTGTGTGTGTGTGTGATTCTCTCACGATATTATATATCATTTTCCTCATAATAAATAACGTTCAAATAAAAATATCATCATGTCAAAATCACCATTTAACATGAAAGCCACTATGAAAAATCATCATCAAAGCTACAACTTTTATTTTGTATATATATATATATATTTATATATATATATATATATATTTATATCAGATTCATATAAAATAAATGTTTTGCACACAATTATATATATATAAACATGTCTCCCACTCACAGATATACCCATTCACATGTATATCATATTTAACTATTGTTTGGTATGGTCCAATAGCGTTAAAACCATATATCTTTTCTGAATAATAGGCATGGTTCAATAACGTTAAACCCAAGTACTCAGGCATTAGTTTAATCCCTTCAATCCAATCAGACAATTGAATAATGACCACAATATCATCTACAATATATACCATCACATATTCGATAAGCTTATGAATGTCAAAGATTGCCACAAAGAGAAAGAACAACTATCTTCAGGATTCCAACCGTATGACCGGGGAGAAACAGAGAGCATGGAACTGAGCAATGCATAAGCAGTGGCAGAGTGATAAAGACGCAAGTCAACTCCACAGGTGACCTTCAATGTGTCGTCAAACTCGTCGTTTATGTCGTTCGTCATCACTGGATACGGCAGGGTTTCAAATTGAAAATAAGGATCGTCGAACTTCTTGACTCCCACAGCTCCGACAGAAAGCCACCTCTGTCAACGGGGATCGATCAAGAAGAAATGCCATGACCATCGGGACCACTTCGACGAAGCCTCCAGCTCCAGCAAGTGCCACTGTGTTAAGAGAAGGCAAGCTAATACTTTTTGTTTTCACCAAACCCTTTTTTCATCACGCCGCTCGTCCCCTTTCTGGTTTCCTTTCGCGACAATCTATCCTTAGTTTTTTCTGTTTCCGAGTTCATTGAATCTCTCATAAACAAGGTTTTAATCTCCTCAATTTTTCAGGGTTGCAAAGAACGATTTTTCCTTAAGATTGTTGGAAAAAATTGAGGAAATTATCAAAAAAATATAATATGAGTCGTGCTCTGATTGACATTATCCTTAAGAAAAGATTCGTGGCTTTCCTTCCAGGATAAAACAGGCCCTTTTGAGATAAAACTCAAGTCACAAAACAGCAGAGAAAGAAAAGTTGTGTAACTCAATATTACAAAGGTTAGGTTAAGGCTTTAAACATTAGAAGCAAGAAATGGAGGATAAATATCTCAAAAAAGAGACAATTAATTTATAATTAAATATGAAAGGATAATTATAACAAATCTAATCATAAGATAGTAGAGATAGTGGATAATAGTTAGTTATAAAGATAAGATTATAATTAAATTTAAAATAAACCAGTAATTATATATAACAAATATAATTCCCACTATATCAGATAAATATAAAAATAATTAAATTATTTTTTAAAAATTATTTTTATAATAATTTAAAATATTCTTTTTAAAATAATCTATTTTTCACAACAATTTTATCCCTCAAGAACTTACAAGTTACATCAAACTCAAAATTTTCGAACTTTTAACATTTCGATGAAAATTATTCTGACGAAGTAAATGATAGCGACTGCTTCTGGAAGGCTAATAAAATAATAAAATTCATTTATTTTAAAAAAAAAAAGAACAAGAAGGGATTGAAACTCGAAACAAGTTATAGTCATCCAATTAGTTCAACCCAAACAGTGACAAACAAGGCAAGTCCAAGATCTATATTTGACATTAGTTGCATTTTCATATGAATTCCACCTATTAAGTGTTGGGAAGCTCTCAAATAATAGCCAGTGGTTATGTAATCATTTGTAAAATAGTGAATTTATGTTTAAATTTTTATTAAAAGAGATGTTTATATTTAGTATCCACCATTGCTTCGAAAATAATTGCCTTTAATGAAAGATACATGTGTGAAACCAAAAAAAAAAAATTTACTAGGTTATGCTTTAGATTTTCTTTTCGGTCAATATGTTTTACATTCATTTAATGTGTGTTGGTTTTATGTTGAGTTTTTACAAATCATGATTTAGACTACATTAAAATAATTTTGGTTTTACGTTGCTAATATATTTGCTATCAAATTCTTTAATTAGAATATGACAAGTGTGAAATTCTTCAATGAAAACACAACAAATGTATATATTTTAAAGAATAACTTTATATTTTTACAACTCATCATTGCATGATTAATTTTTCAATAAACTTTTTCGACATGTTATATTTATATTGAAAAATTTGATAACAAAGATATAAATAATTTTATATAAGTTTTCTCTTTTTAGTAAAAGCTTCAAATTATTACTTCTGCAAAACATGGTTTATCTAAATTTAAATTTTCTCAAAATCAATTTTGTAAAGTACAAGTCATAGTTTACCTAAACCTAAATTTTTTCAACTATTTTTCAAAGTGGGAACTGGGTTATTCCATTGAATTTAAACATGCTGTGCAGTGCCTTAAGCTTTTGATGCAAGTGCAGTTTAATTTGGCATCTAGATATATTCACATAAGCGACAAGAATCACTAACACATCTCGGGCCACCCTCCCCCCCCCCCCCCCAAAAAAAAAAAAAGAATCTGAATTATTAAACTAATGAATCTTGAATTACTGGAATCCAGCAGTACCCCACACACAAGGCAAATAAATTTAGATTGGCAGAATTTCATCACATACACAATTAATGGGATCATTGACAATCTCACCCAATCAATAAAGAAAAGATCAATCACTACTAAGACAAACTATTCTAGATTAAATCAATTAGATTAGATTTTTTTAGGTACAAAATCAAAGATTAGATTAGATTGTTAATTTTCTTAAACAAAACTTGTAAGATTTTGATCTTTAACAACAACAACATAGCCTTATCCCACTAAGTGGAGTCGGCTACATGAATTATACGATACCATTGAGCTAAAATTTTGAACTTTGAAAATTAAAAATTTTAACCTAAATTATGAACATTGATATTTCTAACAATTAAATTCATATTAAAATTTTAACATAATTTTAAACTTAATTCGACCACAAACGAATTAATTAAAAAATATTTCATCAAATAATTTAGTATACAATATGTATATGTTTTTTTTTTTAATCAGTTGGTCAATTTAGACTGAATGTCTAACAAAAATATCTAATAATCGAATCAATTCAATTAAATCAGTTTAGATTTATTTAGCAATACAGGTCACTCTAACGGCTGACACAATTGTGGGTGACATATGGTATTCAACACTTAATTCCGATATTGGGCATAGCATCAGCTTTTTCATTTTTCCTTTTTTCTGATTCCAGAAAATAGCAGGCCACAAATTTTGACAGTTGACAAATACAACGAATAATAGCATGAAACGATGGAATCATCTGGTCAAGTGGGTCATCTCATCACCCACCTAAATCTCATTGTGTTTGGATAGCTACAATTGTTCAGTCAGCCAGTCCCTTTCCATCCTCTTCCCAATTTGGTCACTTCTTTATGTCATAAATAACTTTCTGCAGTTCAAGATTTGGTTACTTATAAGTCTCTCTTTTCACAGAGACAGAAGTAGAAGGGAGAAGAAACTACCTGTGGAACTTAGTAGAGATCAAGGCGTATTTCTTTAGAGAGATAAGACTTCTTTCTTGGAAAATTTCAATCTGTTACAAAAGTTGCATGTGCCATAGTATTCAAATACAACCATAATAATTGCTAAAAATGACCATGAACATGAATTTCTTAACACATATTTCTTGATGACTCTATTTTGGAAACATTAGTTGTCATCACACCACGTGCAATTGTGACAAACATATGTAAATTTCGGATAACCATGCTTCACATTTCAAATTTCAATACCATATATTAAAAAAAAAATGACAACGGATCTCTAATCCGTGACTTAATCTACAAGACCATGGCAATCTGATAACGATTAACTGAATACCATAGAATGTTATGCACAAAAGCAACAAAACCGTCATAGTAGATTTTAAGATTGATCACATTTCATTGAGGCACAGTTGATCAATTCTTTAAAGGCTGCAGTAACCAGAAGAGACAATGTCAGATCTGCCCATAGGACCATCTCTTACTGCAGAAATTGCTTCATTCAATTTGGTTCCGCGCTCCTCCACCACTTGCTTAACCCCCTGCCATTACAATCCAAAGTCAATTCAGTTTCCAAGGATCCATAATGATCTTCAATTTTTTGAACTAATCTTGTGAAGTATTGAGTGATCCGTGGAACTGTAAGATTCCAGTGATCACAAATTGATAAAATTAGGAAAAATAAACAAGGGAAATATTTTCAAGTAGGAAATTAGAGTGAATTAAAGAATGCAAAGTATTATATTCTCATTACTTAATGGAAAACAATACAATACAATGGTATTTATAGATAAAAGAAATTAACTAAAAACATAAAACTAACAACAATTTCAACACTTCCCCTCAAGTTGAAACTATGGTCAACTGAACCAAATTCAACTTAAAAAACAGAACACCAAAAAAATACAAAACTTTCATAAGAAAGCCAACAGGTACAAGATTTTCAAGAACCACTTCATAAATCTACGCACTATAACTCGGCGTAAAAAATATTTGCGTCGAATACCGAGTGCAAACAAATAAAAGACATAACCAATTGTGCTACAAATAACTGTAAACCAACTACAGCAAAAAACTCCATATTCAAATTATCATTAAAGAACTGGGAAATTGTCTTTCCACTCAAGATATCCCTTGTGAAAAAAAAGTATGCCATATCAACTCTTCTGCAAGGTCCATATACCGAACTAATCAATGCACCATATAATAATCCATTAAGACCATTTGCAGCAAGGAGAAATCTCATAACTATACCAAAGAGAAAATAATCTCGATAACAGCGCACACCGGGACTGCTATCTCCTTCCCTAACTTTGACAACAGAGTAGCACCCATCCTCACCCCACTTTATCTTGTATCCAGACCAGTAGAGAAGAGGCAATAAGAGCACCAATATCAGTTTGGCATGACAGAAGACATGAGTCGCAAAGTCACAGACTGACTCACATTGTTCACGCTGCATCTCATCCTCCAAAAAACTTCCACAGCACCCACACGACTTATCATAGCACCCACACAATTCCAGCCAAAAAAGGTACAATCATTTTCAGTGCTTGTAATTACAAAGGCAGAAACACAATATTCACAAATAGTGTGTCCATCAAATAAACACCCCAACTTTGCCTCCATTGAATCTATGCATTGAAGGCAGGGTACAAGATTATCATCAGCCAAAAAATCTCACACAAGCTTGACAAACCCAGATTTCAGAGGTACAAAGAGCTTTAGAGTCTCCAATATTGGCAACCAAAATTGTATGTCTTTGATATAACTGAATATGTTGCATCCAAAAGAAAAGTATGCAGCACAAAATACTCCACGAAAATTTTCAATGCCATCTCAATAGCTTCTGCGCCGTTGTGACCATAAAAAAAAGTACAATTCCAACAATCACCTCCTCAATAAAAGAAGAAGCAAACTATCATGCATCAGTTCTTGCAAATTCTGGAACGTCTCAAGAGTCACAGTTTAAGCAATCCAATTTAGCCCTGCTACTAGGCAGTGGTGAGGCATTAACTCACAAAGAGCATATGCAAATTTAGGATAAACACAAGGGTAATCAACAAAAAAAACAATTATCCCGTTAAAATTAAATAAAATTGTGCTGCAACCTGAACAAACCCATCAGTTGCCAAACAAAAACCCAAATCCGTAGAGAAGATTTAGATATAAAACATACAATTTCATATGACCGAAGAGCAAGAACTGATTATAGGACTCCAACAACCGAAACGCAGCAAGAAAAAAGAAATATTCCCAGTAATCCCATAATCAAGATCCCTGTTACAGCGGAAGATAACTAGATGAAGAAAGAACCAGAAAGAAGAAGTGCAAGCCAGAATCAGATGCCAACAGGGAGAAAAGAAAACTTATCCGCGACAAAAGGAGTGGTCGGCAAAAACGACGGGCAACTCGATCGAACGCTTCCCGGGTTGAAGATGACGATGGCCAAAACACGATCAATTACAAGAATCAGCGGCGCTCAAGGGACGCGAAGACCACGCCGGAAAAAAGTTCTGATTAAGATTCTTCAACCTCCCGCCGTATAAGACAGACGCCGTTGGCACCACTGCTCCATCTTGGGCAGCCAAGGCGTCAAGAATTGAAGCTAAGAAGCAAGAAGACGATGATCCAGAAAATCGAAAAACGTTCTGTAACATCGAGATACCCTCCGTGGCCGAGAAGATGCAGGATGAAGAAAAGAAAGGGGGCTCTTTAATTTGAGATCCCCTTTTGTAATGGAGGCTAAGCACTCGCGTTAAGATCCTCTGCCATTAGAAAACATTAACTTTCCTAACATTGACCAATAGCTTGATGCCACATGGATTTTCTTAACATTGACCAATAGCTTGATGCCACATGGATTGGTGTTTTAAAAACAAATGAGAAACAAGCATGGAGCGTTTGTTCATCCATTCGAACTGGCAACCCCCCATTATTTTTTACTTCACTGAAACTAACTTTTTTTCTCTTTTTTAAGAATTGACACATGGAGTTGGCTACCAAAATAACAGAGGGAGGAAAGAAAAAAACGCGGGAAACGTTGATGTATAGAATTCTCATTTAGCATATTCTCGAAAAGGCAAGACCATCTCTTTTGCTATTTTATTTTTCTTTGGTTCATATGCTTAATTTTTTGTTGACTGATGATTCCTTTTTTTTTTTCAGATTAATGAGTTTTGCTTAAAGGAAAAGAAAGAAGGAAAAAAATGGAGAATATAGAACTTCAAGTAAGGACATTGTTTTTTTTTTAATTTTGTTGTATTGTTGGTTAAATATTCTTATTGTTATTTTTTAAAAATATTTTTTTCCTTGTAGTTGAAAATTTTGGCTTTATTGCATTGGGGTCCCTTTAATATTTTTATAAGAAAAAAATTTATTTTATATGGAGTTTCAAGTAAGAACATTGCTTATTGTGTAAATCTGTTGTATTGTTGGTTGAATTTTTTTTAATTGTGATTTTGTTAAAATAAAATTTCCTTGTAGGCAACGGAATGTGAAAACACTTGGAAGCCTAAAGTTGGTATGGTGTTTGATAATTTAGAAGAAGCATGGAACTTTTGGCGAGAATATGGTAGAAGAAGTGGATTCGGAGTGAGGAAACGATTTAGCAATCCAGTAGGTCCAGGAATAAAGACGTCAGCGCGCTTTGTTTGTTCCAAAGAGGGTGTTCGACAACCAGATAAAAGAGATGCGAAGACTAAAAAGCCTCGCCTTGAAACGAGAACTAATTGCATGGCAAGAATTGGATTGCGACTCGTGAATGAGAAGTATAAGGTGCTTGATTTTGTGGAGCAACACAATCATGAGCTTCACACCTTGGAAACTAGCCACTTCCTTGCGTCACAACGAAGAATATCTGAGGTCCAAGGTTATGAGCTTGAATTGGTAGAGGATTCTGGTATTCGACAGAAGACATCATTTGACCTTATGAGTATGCACGTGGGGGGAAGAGAAAACCTTGGATACACTTAGTTGGACGTGAAAAATTATCTGAAAAAAAGAAGAGAGAGAAATATGCAATACGGGGATGCGGGGGCTTTATTTCAATACTTTCAGAAACAACTGGTGGAAAATCCTTCATTTTTTCATGCTTATCAAATGGATTCAGAGGAACAGATTACAAATGTATTTTGGGCTGATGCGCGGATGTTGATGGATTATGGATATTTTGGTGATGTGGTATCACTTGATACAACCCACTGTACTAATAAAGAGAACAGACCGCTTGCAATATTTTGTGGGTTCAATCACTTCAGAGGCATGGTGGTATTTGGAGCTGCATTGTTATATGATGAGACGGCAGATTCGTTTAAATGGCTTTTTGAAACTTTTTTGGAGGCCCATAGAAAAAAAAAACCATTGACAATATTTATTGATCAAGATGCAGCAATGGCAAAAGCATTGCACGAAGTCATGCCGGATACAATACATGGCCTATGCACGTGGCATTTACTACAAAATGCCACTAAACACCTAAGCAATGTGAGACGAGATGGAAGAAGTATTCTAAGTGATTTCACGCAATGCATGTATGAATATGGTAATGTGGAGCAATTTGAGGCAGCATGGAGTAGATTATTATCAAAGTATGATGCCCAAGACAATCGATGGCTTGCTTCGACATATGATATTAAAAAAAAGTGGGCGGCGTGTTATATGCGGAAAACTTTCACTCTTGGGATCCGAAGTACTCAATTGAGTGAGAGTTTGAACTCAGACGTTAAGAGCTTTCTAAAGCCTGACTTAGACGTGATACAATTCTTCAAGCATTTTGAGAGGATTATTGATGATAAGCGTCATAAAGAATTAAAACAAGAATTTGATGCAAGGGAAAAAATACCAAGATTGAGAATAGCGCAATCGCCTATGTTGCAACAACTCTCTAAAATTTACACTCTCCCCATCTTTGAGTTATTCCAAGAGGAGTATGATGGTCATGTGGCTGCATGTGTGAAGGAGAAAAATGAAAGTCAGGCTGTATGGGAATATGTCATCTTTTTGTTCAATAAAGAGGGAGATTACAATGTGACATTTGACCCCCGTGATAAATCTATTACATGTAGCTGTAGAAAATTTTAGAGTATCGGTATACTTTGTTGTCATGCTCTGAAAGTATATGATGTGAATGATGTGATGTTGGTCCCCGAAAAATATATTCTATCTCGCTTGACACGAAAAGCAAGAGAAGGTGTAATATATGATTTAAAAGGAAAAACGATTGAAGAACATACAAGGTTGGAAAGCACCCAAAGATTCAAGAGAATCGGTCATAATTATATAAATTTAATAGCACAGGCATCTTATCATGCTGAAGCAAGTGACTTCTTGGACAACATCTTGCCCGAGTTGACGAAGATGGTGAATGAGCTTATTTTGAAGGAAAAAGGTTCAGACAACATCTCACTGAGCCAACCAAGTCATTGTCCTCCTCCTGTAGCGAGATTGAAGAAGAAGATCGGTGTAAGGACTAGGAGACGCATTAAAAGTTGTCTTGAAATGCAAGGAAATAAGAGAAAAGGATCATCGAGAGCTACAATTAATCTAAGAAATATGGTTAGCATTTATGTAGTAATATACTCTATTAGAATATCATATTGTTGTCTACATGGATTAATACAATGTTTACATTAATCTTGTAGGGGAATGAAGTACAGGATCATATGCCATCTGGGGTGTCATGCTCAGCACCCCCAGTACCCTATGAGCATGCACAACACTCCTATGTCAATGCATTAGGTTTCACTGAATTACTAATGGTAAAGTTAAAATTATATTAACAAAGTGGGATTTTGCTTTTTACAGTTGTATTTCATAATTCAATGTGCTAATGATAATGTTTCGATGCATTAGGCACCCTTTGATGATTCTACGTTGTCACTTGAAGAAATGGAGTTTAGACCAAATTGTTCAAATGATAACAAAAAAACTGAGGTTAGTTTGAATTAAATATGCATCTAAAATCATTAGATTTGAATTATTTAACATATTAATTTAAAATTCATTAAATCTTTTTGTTTTTTTGATAGGGATGCGGTCAATGCTAGTTGAAGAACTGATCCAGAGAATAAAGAATTTGAAGGTGTTTGAATTATTGTACTCACACTGACATTCTATGTATGAATTTATAATGCTTTTGAATTTTTGTAAAAAATATGGTGTACCCATACTGACAGTTAATACTAGTTATCAGGCCACATTTCAAAATGCATGTTATATGTATCACATTCAGTAATATCAGCACTCAACTAGAAAAAAGAAAGCCATTGTAACCAGAAAATAGCCATTTTATTAATTAATAAGTATTTGAGATTACAATTGAATGACCAATACAGACATTGGAACCTATACCACACTACAATTGAATGACCAATACAGACATTAGAACCTATACCACATGGCATCTAACCCATTACAATTGATTGTGCCATGTACCCCATTACAGTTAAAGACATTGCAATTAATGTGAGACAAACTGCTTTCACTTTTTCTACATGTGGTGCTGCTCTTCTGCTGTTGCTGTTGTGGACTGTACAGGTTTCTTGAACTGCAACAATATCACTGTACAGGTTTCTTGAACTGCAACAATATAATAACATCAAAAAATCTGTCCAAGTGGTGATGCAAAACAGTAAAGAGGTAAAGACAAAGGAGGAAGATATGGAGAGACAACCTGATTGATGGGAAAACAAGAAAAATGACCAAAAAGAATGTCCATTTTATGAACTATACACATATTAAGTAGATCATCACTTCCAAATAGATAATTGCAATAAACATAAACTCATCAAATTTTGTTACTCATAAACTCATTCAAATAAAATTTCTGGATAGTAATCACACACATAAACAGTCAGGTGCAAGTTATTCCAGGTTTTGTATGATAAGATTTCATAGTAGTAATCTACAATTGTGTGCAATGGCAAGGTTAAATGTCATCCAGTAACTAAAGAGAATGGAAAATAAAGAGAATAGCAATCCCCTTTCTAGCAAGATGTGGCTCCAATTACAACTCAAATCAATCATTTCCTCCTCTAGCTCAAATAACTAATTTATATAGCAAGAATCCCAAAAATGAACTTAACAGAAATAGAATATAATTGGTAAGTCTACAGCAATTTGATAATCCACCCATGTGATAGTCTTTGGCCCAAATTGGAGATTTCCTGCTTCTTTTGTGCTATACATATCAACTCATCATTCCTCAATCACTCAAGTGTTGCATTTAGCTAAATTGCATCAATCATCCTAATCACTCATTTGCACCCAAGCACATACTATTAGTATCTACTAAATCAGATGCTAAACATGTCAAATTGCCAATGCATAACTCATTATATTAATCTTACAGCCTAAACAATTGGGTATGGCCATTTTAAGCACTTGAAGTCAAAGAAGAAAGAAAATTGATTCAATAATTTTTCTCATTTTGCACTTCTGAAAAGATAGATTAATTTACCTATTGATAATGGTCAATAGAACAAATCACAAGCAACAAGAAAAATGAGACAATGGACATTTGCTAAGAGACAGAGATTGAGGGGAAAAAATACAGTACTTCTCCCTCTGAACTCGCCACCTCTCCTTTTACTAAATCAGATACTAAACATGTCAAATTGTCGATGCATAACTCATTCTATTAATCTTTTAGCCTAAACAATTGGGTATACTGCACGTTTTAAGCACTTGAAGTCAAAGAAGAAAGAAAATTGATTCAATGATTTTTCTCATTTTGCACTTCTGAAAAGATAGATTAATTTACCTATTGATAATGGTCAGCAGAACAAATCACAAGCAACAAGAAAAATGAGACAACGGAAATTTGCTGAGAGACAGAGATTGAGGGGAAAAAATACAGTACCTCTCCCTCTGAATTCGCCATCGTCTTCTCGTCGGACCTCACCGGATTTCTGCTCATCTCGCCGTCGTCTTCTCTTCTGCTCTTGTACTGTCATCTGCTCTCGCCGAACGCCCAACCTCTCACCCAAACGCCTGACCTCTCGCCAAACAGAAACTCTTGTCTCGATCTGCGATGGAGGGGAATCTTTCGTCGGAAATATGTTGTCTCGCCGTCGTCCTCTCGCCGGCTCTTGCCCTTTCGTCTGCTCTTGCAAGAATGCCTTTCTCTCGCTCGCTCGCCAGATCCGTCTTCGCATCTCTAGGGAGGAAGACGCCGATGGAGTTAGAGAGGAAAGGAAACAAAAAATTAAAAAAAAAACTGCCATGTGGTGAAATCTGAATGGGACACGTGGATGAACGGATGCCGTCCATTCCACTCAATCGAACGGTCCGTATTTAATGGCAGGAATGGTATGAAATACCCAATGTTAGAGGATCCGGACTCTAAGCACTCCGACTATGGAAACCCATGAAGAAACATCAGAAAGCAATATGAAAGGGATCACAGGTCAGGTTAAAAAAAATCTGCATAAAATCAAGAAAAATAAATAAGTGAACAAATCTTACAAGTTAGAGTGGCTATGAGCAATGAATAAAGCTTAGAGGAAGAATAAAGCTTATGAGAATGAATTATGAGTCCGGTACAGAAAAGATGATGGATTCGATATTTAAGAAATTTTTATACATTCTCAAGGACCTAAGTGAACAAATCTTACAAGTTAGAGTGGCTATGAGCAATTTTATCAAAAAATATTAGTGAGGCCCACACATACAATCATTAAACATATTCTCCTCTTTTTCTCTTGAAGCCCTCTGCAGCTCCTTCGCAGAACTTTCATTTCATCTCCTTCATCATCCATTCTTGCCATCTTGCTTGGGGGAAGAAGCCATGGAACCGAAGAGGATTGGTAAGTAGATGTTCTTCTTTTTCTTCCTCCTCTTACAAGAACAAATCCTAGGCTATCAATTTGAGCAATTTTTGTATAATATTTCTATGGATGAATTTAAGTGTGGATGTCAATCTAAAACATTTCTAGGTGGTTTATGATGTTATTAGAACAAGAAATTTGGAGAAAACTAGGAGAAATTCGTAGAATTTGAATATTTGAAAAAGTTAGTGTTCTTGATGAAAATTTGAGATTTGAGTTTGGATTGTTGGTAAAAATTAAGGGTTTTGGTGTTAAAATACTCCTTAGACATTAAGGATGAAAACCCATGGAAGAAATCAAAAGAAATATTGTTTTAGATATGATTTTAGGATTTTTGGATGAAAAACACGAAGAACATCCAAAAATTTTTCCTAGAAATTACTGTTCATCAGAAAAATTTTTCCAGATTTTCTCGGCTACTGTAGCATTGACTCGGTCAACATTACTGTAGCTGCGTTGACCGTTGACCGTTACTGTAGCATCAGTTTTTTTTAATAATATCGTTGAAAAGCTATTTGAGTCTAGTTTCCAATGGTATAAGTTTCATCTGGACATTCATTACCAGTTAGAAGTTATGATTTGAGAAGTAAGTGAAGGTCGGTAATAGTGATAGGAAATTTCTCTATTTTGTAACCCTAATAGTTTTTACCTAGTTACAATAGGGATGGTTGAGGCGCAAGGTGGAAACGCCGAGAGCGTGGAATCCAGGTAAGTAGGAAACCTTGCAAAATTAATTTACTAAATTAGTCAAAGCACAATATAAATCCCATTTGCATTATTTGTAAAATTGAGAAGATTACCAGTGTATGTTCAAATTGAGAAAAATTACAATATCATTGGGAATTATTTTATTACCTTTGTAAATTGATTTCTCTAGTTGACTAAATAACTAGATGTGGTAGTTCCTTGAATAAACTGGAACACTTTGTAAGTGAATGACCTTACTAGACTAATTTGATATTATTAGACAAAGTACAATATAAGTCTCATTTATAATATTATTGAAATGTTAAACAATCAATCTTTCAATTGACAATATATGATGATTGCTATGATTGATGATAGAAATTCAAAGGAATAAAAGTATGTGTAAATTAATTTATTTCATAGTAATTGTATTGTGATATTTTTATGTACAGTTGTTTACTCACTGAGTTTTGATTAACTCACACTCTCTATGATTATCTTTTCAGATTCAGTGGTTGAGGAGGAGAATTTATAGCCTTTAAGGATATACTACACTTTTGTCTGGTAAACAAATAAATATAGATTGGGTGAAGATTAGAAATGCTCTGTAATCTAGTAGGTCACCTAGGCTTGGGAGGTTGTATAGTACTGTATAGTGTATGAATGTTGAACATTTTCTGAATATGTATACAAAATATCTTTTTTGAAACATTTATGATTCACATAGTTATGGATATTAAGAATATTCATAGAGATTAAGGGGTACCACGGAGGTACACCTTAGGTATTTTATGTTTATCTCACATGTAAATTTTGGGGTGTGACAAATTGGTATCAGAGGTGGTTTTTAGGTCCCCTATAGATTACAGAGCAAAGTATTCTTTGTGGGCCCTTTTCCATTGTCATGAACCGTGGCATGACCATGGGATTAGGTTCCATAAAAGACCTTGTAGAGTTGAGTGTTCTTTTTGTAACTTACGCTTCGATGGAGTTAGTTAGAGATAATTTTGTCACAATAAGAAGTAATTGATTTCATGTGTAGAACTTTGGAACTTGTTGGAGGCATGATCCTTATACCGATGAAAAAGGTGACCTCTGTGGTAAATTTTTCTTTTTTTTTTAGAAATTATGAACATAACTCTGTAGTGTACTTTCAAAGCTGAGGATTTGTAGTTGCCAGAATATGGCTTGAGGGCTGGGCTAAGAGTGATGTATTAGATGGGGTAAAGTTGATTATGAGGCATGGGCTAGAATTCAAGAAAGATTTTTGCAAAAGTATATAGCGCAGATTACTGATGTAGGAATGAGAAAGAACCCTTGAGAGGTAGATCAAAGATTTGATTTTGATAGATGCCAGATAGATGTGATTTATGGAAGAAGATGTAAGTCCTAAATTGTCACGTCCCAAAATTTGAGTACGTGACCGGCACGGAAAGTGAATTTCATTTCACCTCCGTAAGCCTATCTTTCTCTTAAAAATCATACAATTCTTTTACATGCAACCAAAACGAGTTCTCTATACATACTACAATTACTCACATTACATCACTGAATGAACCTACCCGATTACAGAGATTTCTAGATTTATACAACTTAGAATAAGACTTAACTATTATACCTTTATCCTGAACAAATGAAAAGGAAATCATGGACTAAGGATCCATAATTCCTTATTCCGATATTTACCTTCAGCTGTCAACTCTGAAAAAAAATATCAATAAGAGGGGTATGAGCAAACCACGTGCCCATTGAGTAGATAACACAACACTATGACAAAAAAATATCATGCATCATAATGATAACATGCAGCAATCATCCGTAAATCGATCATCATATAATATAATATTATTCATAATACCTCAAAACAATATCCAAGTAAATCAAATACATTTCAACATAATTCAAAATTCACAACAGCAATCGGTGAAATCAATTTCACACACATTTCCCGTACCAACCAGGTCGTCCAGAATACCTCTGGATCGTTGCCCGCGGCCCCCACCGCATCCACCCTTATCGCTCCGTTTATAATCTCCACCCTTATAACTTCACATAAATTTCTCCATGGGGTGCACCACCATGCCTTTCCTTTCCAGTCAAACATAATCACAATCACATATAAAAACATCCTCAATCATAATCTTGAGCCACATACACAACTCAGTCATTTACAATTCAAGTCACAACATAATCAATATGGTTCCAGCAACATAGCATGTATACAACATAACCCATAATATAGAACAATTATTCAACTCAATTCACATACCATTCACAATCCATCATATAACCTCCATTCATGGGAAAATAAGAAAATATAATTATATACATTACCAGACACGTTCCACAATTGTTTATGCCTCATCGTTCCACATCATCCTCTTCAAACTTGGATATACAACATATTTCCACTATGATGCAAAAATTCAATAACAGATATTTAATCATAGCAAATATTAACCCACTCACATGGATTTCACACTCTCGGCACTCCCACTTTGCACTTTGACCATTCCTATTGTAACCAGACAAAAACCATCAGGGTTACGAAATAGAGAAATTTTCTACCACTACTCTCGACCTTTACTCACATCTTAAGTCATAACTCCTAACTGGTAATGAATATTCAAATGAAACTTATACCATTGGAAACTAGACTTAAAGATCTTTCCAACGATATAAAGTTTGCCCAAAACGAAGTTCGGATGAAGAAGTTATGACCGATTTAAAATAAGCTAAGGTTTTTCGGCACACCTGGCGTCTGGGCGCCAACGCATGCCTGGCGCCTGGGCACCAATTCCTTCTTCTTCCCATCTCACCTTGGCGCCTAGGCGCCACACATGGCACCTGGGCACCACGATCGCGACCCCTTCGCGATTTCTCTCGGTTTTGGCCCAAATCTGGCCAAATCTTCACCGTTTTTCATGATTTCTTCCATGGGATCTCACCCTTAATGTCTAAGGATCATTTAGACACCAAAATCACCAATTTTAATTGAGAAACGAAGCCGGAATCTCGATTTTACCTCAAACACTCTTAAAACTAGAAAATAGGGAAAAGCTTAAGAAATAGAAATTTCTATCTCGATTCCTTGCTTTCCCTACGTTGCTTGGCTCCTAGAGGCTCGCCCCGTAGCCCGAGATCCACCCTCCAAAGCCCGATTCTAGAGTTGGAGTGTAGAGAGAGAAATTAGAGAGAAGGAAGAGAGAAAGAGAGGAGAGAAAGTGAAGAGAGAGAGAGGAAAGGAGAAAAATGAATAAAAAATAGGTGAGGCCACCTATATACTCGCCCGGGGTGAAATTATCACTTGCTCTGCAATTGACCCTCAGTCAAGACTAGCAAAAGCAAATTCATAAAATCTCACCTCAGGTGTTTCTAAATCCTAGGTGCCCCACAGATTTCCTTATTTCACTTTAGTCCCTCTCAATATCTCAAATTCCACTTTAACCCCAAATCTATCATCCTTTCGGTACCGGATTCATAATTCATTCCCATAAGCTCTATTCTTCTTCTCAGGTTCCTATTTGGTCATTTCTCAAAAGTCCTCTATACTTTCTTTTCTTTTCACTTTAGTCCTTGAGAATTTGTAAAAATTTCCTAAATTAAAAATTAAAATTTCTATTCCCACATTTTCTTCACTAATTCAAAAAGCAAATTTTTCACGTAATTAAATTTTTCACTAAACTTCAAATTAGACTTTAAATATTCATATAAATTCTTGGGATATTACATAAATAATATGTTCCTTGATAAAAGCTTGGTTGCGAAAATCGATGTGAGCTAGGTAGTTTTTCCTAAGGGAGATACTACGGTAAAATGGAACCTAACATAAAAGATATTGGGGTAAGTTATAAGTCTTCTCTAGGGGCGACTCGCCAAAGTTGCACTTGTTTAGTTAAGGATTGGCATGATGGTACTATGTGATAGAAGTGTTTCAAAAAAAAAATGTAGAAGTTTTGTAACATTGGAACAATTAGAGCATGTTATAGGTAGACTGTTGGCGTATGAACATTCATAATTGTTAAACGTGATGTATGATTGGAATGGTCTAGAAAGACATTATTATAGTAGTTCGTGCCTCAGAGCGCCAGTTTAAGAAAAGCTTGCGAGTCGAGGCTCTCAAACAAGAGTTCATGACAATTCGAGGGCATAATATCTAGTTCAATTGATCTACACGGGATGCCTTCATCTACTCCCATATGATAAGAGGAAAGACAACGAGACTTGTATAGAGCTTCTGTTTGTCTCTGTGTCAGCTTATAGGGTCACTAAATTTTTTTTTTATGTAATTGGCTTTATAAGCTGAATTCGTTATTGATTTTGTGTGACTGATTTCTTTTATCTTTCTTCATTTTATTATTATTATTATTATTATTATTATTATTATTATTTAGAGTACCATATAGTAAAAGAAACCATTGATATTAAAAAAACAAAAAAAAATTGAAGGATTACATTTCAAAAAAAAAAGTTTACTCATTCATGAGTTGTAATACCCGTTAATTTCAGAATATAATTCGCTTAAGAGTATTTTAGAATTCTACAACGTTACTTTAGTTATTTATTTTGGTCATTTTTAATTTTCATATTTAATTGTTCTCTTTGAATATTATTTATGAAAATTGAGTTAAATGACTGGACTAAATATTTGCACTATGTGGGATATATTCTAAGAATGGTGAAATTCATGGAAAAGTGGTTTAAGAATGGTCAATTAGTCCATTTATTGTAAATTGACTGGATGGGTTTGGATGTTGTGTTATGGATACCCATGGGTTATTCAATAACCCATTAGAAATATTTAATATAAAGCTTCAATAGTACCCCCTCATTTTCTCACGCAACCGAAGCAGGCTGAAAGGGTTTTCTCTCATTTCCTCACCCTCTTCTCAAATCCTTTCCTTGATCTTCAGAATTTCGATTATTTGTTCGGTTCAAAAGCTTTGTAAGGATCAAAGGTAAGCTTTAATCCGATTATTTTCCTTAAATTTCAGATTATGTAGAAGATCAGAGGAGGTTTTGTTCTTGAAGATTTTGATGATAATTCATGAATCTCAGTTGTTTTAGAAGTTATATTTGAGTTATAATCAGTTAAAGGAGTTGAAATTCTGGTTTTGAAACAAGAAAGGGAAAGGATGAAATTGTTAGAATTTCTGCAAAAACCAAGTTACTGTAGCGACCAGGGATTTCGAAACAAAATCTGGAAAATTTTCTTCGGGTTACTGTAGCAGTACTGTAGTGTCGGCAGTCAACGGTACTGTAGCAGTCAACGTTACTGTAGCGAACCGGTACTGTAGTGAACCGTTACTGTAGCGAACCGACACTGTAGCAAACTGTACTGTAGCAACCCGTTACTGTAGCAGTCAGAAAATTTTACGTATTTTCGTGATTTTGTTTCCTTTCTTATGATTCTTTGTAATATATTTTACTAGGAAATTTTCCTACACAAATTCTAGTGTGGAACAAGGTAAACTTGGACAAACATCAAGGTGAGTGAATAACCTTGCTCAGCTAATTTGATATTACTAGTCAAAGTACAATATAAGTCCCATTTACAATATTATTTGGATAATAAGCAATTAATTTTTCATATGGGAGTATATGATGATCAGTAGAAATAAGAGTATGAAGAAACTATTTATTTCATGACAATTGTACTATGTGATGAATTCTCACTATTTTATTAATGAGTAAAGATCTACGGGATCTAATACACGAGTGTGAAAGGGTTAAAGTCCCATACTACTCGGTGTATATCTAAGAAATCTTATACACGAGTGTGAAAGGGTTAAAGTCCCATACTACTCAGTGCATATCTATGAAATCTATACACGAGTTGAAAGGGTTAAAGTCCCATACTACTCGGTGTATACCTATGAAATCTTATTCATGAGTTTGAAAGGGTTAGAGTCCCATACTACTCGATGTATAAGACAATTAATTATATGAGTAAATGTGGTATTTGTACTTTTGATATTTTATATAGTACAGTTATTTACTTACTGAGTTTTTAAATAAACTCACACTCCCTATGATTATTTTTTTCAGATACAGAAAACAGAGAAGAAGAGAATCTGTTTGAAGATTAGAAGCCCCTTGGGATTATTCTCTATTTCTGTCTGGTGGGACACCAGTACTTATTAATGTGGATATTAGAAACGCTCTGTACTTTTTATAGGTCTCCTAGGCTTGCGATGAGATAGAAATATCAGACTATGTATGTCTATATTTGCTTATCAGATGAATATAATTCTGTAGTGTGGAATGAATGATTAAGGTTGAATGTAAAACCTTACAGAATATATGTATATGACGTATGTTTGAGAATTATATCAAATGAGTAGTATCTTTTCACATACTCAATTTTTGGGATGTGACAAATTTGGTATCAGAGGCAAGGTTTTATAGGTCCCCTATAGAGTACAGAGCAAAGTGATCTTTGTGGGCCCTTCCCTATTGTCATGAGCCGCGGCATGACCATAGGATTAGGTTCCATAAAAGACCTTGTAGAGTATAACGTCATTTTATAGATAACTTCTCAGTGGGGCTAGTAAGTGATATTTTGTTTATGTCTGAAAATTGTTTGTTATGTGTGTAGATCTGTGACAGATCAATGTCAGAAGGATCTTCTAATAATAATGAGCATATGGGTCCAAGGAGGGCCATAAATCCACCAGTACATGTGCAAGATGATCCTAACCGTGGTGATAGTTTACATGCTCAAAGTACTGAGGGCGCAACTAGTGAGCAAGCAAGAAGAGTCGAACCTGATGCTCATGTCGGTAATGCAACTATTGCACATGTGATTCATTTGATGAATGAACGATTTGACCGATTTGAGGCTGAAATGAGAGGTCGAGCTGCACAAGCTAACCTGCCAGTGGATCCTCCTATTGTTGAAGCTGAAAATGTACCACCAGCTCCGTTAGCGGGAGGAGTTAATGTAAGAGAGGTAAGAATGTCTGAATTCCAAAAAATGAGGCCTCCTACTTTTTCAGGGGAAGATCCCAAAGAGGACCCACAATGTTTCCTTGAAGATTGTGAAGCAATCTGTGATGCTATAGGGTGTTCTCCTACTCAAAAGGTAGAATTCACTTCCTTTCAGTTAAAAGGTAGGGCTGGTAAATGGTGGAGGAACTGGAAGAAAGCTAGAATTCAAGGCGCACCGCCAGTTATGTGGACAGAATTTTACAGATTGGTTATGGATGAATTCCTTCCGGCAAGTGAACGATCATCCAGGGCCAGAGATTTTCTGTATCTACGGCAGGGAACCATGACTGTTGACGAGTATTCAGCTCAGTTTGTTAAATTATCTGAATATGCCCCTGAAATCATTCCTTCTGAAAGGAAGAAAATAGAAAAGTTTGTGGAAGGGCTTCGTGATGCCTTATATGATCAAGTGGGTTCTAATATGAATGATTACTCTTCGTACTCAGAAGCTGTTGATGTGGCCCGAAGAATGGAAAGGAGGTCAAAGAATAAAGAAGAATATCGTCAAAAGAAGAAGGCCAGATATAGGAGATCTTTTAATCAAGGGGAAGACTCAGGGACTTTTACTGCACCACAACATGCTCCAGCCACTCCTACTAAGTCATCTTATTCTATAGCCAGTGTGGCTAAGCCTCGTTCAGAGAGCAGGGGTGGTTTTAGCTCTTCTAGTAGAGGAGGTACTCAAGGTAGAAGGGAAAAACCTCAATGTCCTGAATGTGGAAAGTTTCACTTCGGAGAATGCAGGTTAAACACTGTTGGTACAGGCTGTTTTCACTGTGGACAAAAAGGACATTTTATAAGGGAGTGCCCTCAGCTCATGACAAGACCAGGTCAAGGGTCTACTTTGCCACCTCGACCACAATCTATTACTCAAACACCAACCCCTTCAACAGGGGGTAGTATGGGAAGAGGTTCTGGAAGAGGCCAAGGTGACCGTGGAAAACAAGCTGCTGGCAGAGGAAATGCAAGAATATATGCTCTAACCCGACAGGATGCTCAAACATCCAATGCTGTAGTTACAGGTATATTATCTGTTAATACTTTT
Source organism: Biancaea sappan (assembly GCA_037074585.1). Taxonomy (NCBI): domain Eukaryota; kingdom Viridiplantae; phylum Streptophyta; class Magnoliopsida; order Fabales; family Fabaceae; genus Biancaea; species Biancaea sappan. The sequence goes on from CM073496.1 coordinate 61,319,825, forward strand.
GCTGCACGTATTTTGTTTGACCCCGGTTCTACTCACTCATATGTGTCACCCCTATTTGCCAAGAGATTTGCAATTGATTCGATTATTCTTAAAGAACCATTCTTGGTTTCCACACCGATGAGAGAGACTTTGATGGTTAAAACATGTTATCGTTCTTGTAAAATAATCGTTGGAGGCATGAAAACTGAGATAGATCTTATGGTTCTCAATATGTTAGATTTTGATGTGATTCTAGGGATGGACTGGCTATCTTCTTGTCATGCTACTATAAATTGTCGTGACAAAGTTATTTCCTTTAATATACCGGGGAGGAGTAATTTTGTGTTTCAAGGAGATCGAAGTGATGTACCTTGCAACATGATATCTATGTTAAGTGCCCAGCGTATGTTGCGAAAGGGATGTCAGGGATTTCTAGCTTTTATCAAAGATTTAGAAAAGAAAGAACAGAAGTTAGAAGACATTCATGTGGTTAATGAATTCCCAGATGTGTTCCCAGAAGATTTACCTGGATTACCGCCAGAAAGAGATATTGAGTTCAGTATTGATTTAGTCCCAGACACAAGACCAATTTCTATTCCACCTTATCGTATGGCTCCTGTTGAGCTAAAAGAACTTAAAGAACAATTGGAAGATTTGTTAAACAAAGGGTTCATTCGCCCAAGTTTTTCACCTTGGGGTGCTCCTGTTCTTTTTGTGAAAAAGAAAGATGGTTCTATGAGATTATGTATAGATTATCGTCAACTGAATAAAGTCACAGTGAAGAATAAGTATCCTTTACCAAGGATAGATGATTTGTTTGATCAGCTTCAAGGAGCAAAATACTTCTCAAAGATTGATCTAAGGTCTGGATATCATCAGTTACGAATTAAGAGTGATGATATACCTAAGACTGCTTTTCGTACACGGTATGGACATTATGAGTTTCTTGTGATGTCTTTTGGGTTGACAAATGCACCAGCAGCATTTATGGATTTAATGAACAGAGTGTTCAAATCATTCCTTGATAAATTTGTAATTGTATTTATTGATGATATTTTGGTGTATTCAAAGAGTCATGAAGAACATACTGAACATTTGAGAATAGTGCTTCAGACTTTGAGAGAGCATCAGTTGTACGCAAAGCTCTCAAAATGTGAATTCTGGATGAGTCATGTAACATTTTTGGGACATGTTATTTCCCAAGAAGGTATTCATGTAGATCCAAGTAAAATTGAAGCAGTAAAACAATGGCCTCGACCAACAACTGTGTCTGAAGTACGTAGTTTTCTTGGCTTAGCAGGGTATTACCGTCGCTTTGTCAAAGATTTCTCTAAGACGGCTCTTCCATTAAATAAGTTAACCCGAAAGAATGTTAAATACATTTGGGATGATTCATGTGAACAAAGTTTCACCCAATTGAAAGAGTGTTTAACTTCTGCACCAGTCTTAATTCTACCATCAGGACCAGGGGGTTACTCTGTATTCTGTGATGCCTCAAAGATAGGCTTAGGGTGTGTGTTGATGCAACATGGTAAAGTCATAGCTTATGGCTCACGTCAGCTTAAAAAGCATGAATTGAATTACCCCACTCATGATTTGGAAATGGCAGCTGTAGTGTTTGCCCTAAAGATATGGAGACATTACTTGTATGGGGAAACTTGTAAAATTTTTACAGATCACAAAAGCCTTAAGTACATTTTTGAGCAGAGAGATCTCAATCTAAGGCAACGAAGGTGGATGGAACTTTTGAAAGATTATGATTGTACCATCCTTTACCATCCAGGTAAAGCAAATGTAGTGGCTGATGCTCTAAGTCGAAAGTCTATGGGAAGTTTAGCTCACATTGCCACTATAAGGAGGTCTCTAATACATGAACTACAAGAATTGGAAGCTGATGGAGTATTCTTCGAGATCACTGAGTCAGGTACATTTCTGGCTCATTTAACAGTTAGATCATCCCTTGTTGAAAAAGTAAAAGCAACTTTAGAAGGTGACATTGATATGGTCAAAATAAGAGATAAGGCAAGGCAAGGTCTAGCACCAAGTTTCTTGGTAGATGAAGAAGGAGTCTTATGGTTTAATGGTAGACTCTGTGTCCCCAACATTGAATCTTTGAAACATGAAATCTTAATGGAAGCTCATGGTTCACCCTACGTTGTACATCCTGGTGCTGTGAAAATGTATCAGGACTTGAAACAAGTTTATTGGTGGGAGGGCATGAAGCGAGACGTGACTGACTTTGTAGCTCGATGTTTGACTTGTCAGCAAGTTAAAGCTGAACATCGACGACCACCTGGATTGATGCAAAAACTAGATATTCCCGAATGGAAGTGGGAAAGGATCACCATGGATTTTGTAGTAGGTTTACCTCGGTCAACAAAAGGAAATGATTCAATATGGGTCATAGTGGATCGACTTACTAAGTCAGCACATTTTCTTCCTGTTCATACCACTTTCAGTGTAGCAAAACTTGCTCGACTTTATGTTAAAGAAATAGTGAAACTTCATGGTGTACCAATATCCATTATATCAGACCGAGGACCTCAGTTTACTTCTCGGTTCTGGAAAGTCTTTCAAGAGGCTTTGGGTACCAAAGTGAATCTTAGCACAGCATTCCATCCTCAGACTGATGGACAGTCCGAAAGGACAATTCAGACTTTAGAGGATATGCTAAGAGCTTGTGTGATGGATTTCAGTGGAAGTTGGGAAGATCATTTGTCTCTTATTGAATTTGCTTATAACAACAGTTACCAAGCCAGTATTCAGATGGCACCTTTTGAGGCTTTATATGGGAGACGGTGTCGATCTCCTATAGGTTGGTTTGAACTTGGTGAAACCAAAATATTTGGACCTGAGATGATTCAGGAAGATATAAATAAAGTTAAACTGATCAGAGAAAAGTTGTTAACTGCTCAGAGTAGATAGAAGTCTTATGCGGACAACCGACGACGTGACCTTGAATTTGCAATAGGTGATATGGTTTTCTTACGAATCTCACCTATGAAGGGAGTAATGAGATTCGGGAAGAAAGGCAAGCTTAGTCCGAGGTATGTTGGCCCATATGAGGTTGTAGACAGAGTGGGTAATGTGGCATATCGCCTAGACCTACCTTCCAACCTAGAGGGAGTTCATCCAATATTTCATGTGTCCATGCTACGGAAGTATCTTCCTGATCCTTCTCATGTCATTCAACCCCAAGAAGTTCATTTTGATGAAACTCTCACCTACGAAGAGGTACCAGTAGCTATCCTTGATAGAAAAGTCAAGAAATTGCGTACCAAAGGAATTCCTACTGTCAAGGTTCTTTGGAGAAATCATTCTCGCGAGGAAGCTACGTGGGAGGCAGAAGATGAGATGTGGAAAAACTATCCACATTTATTTGAAACTTGAGGTAAGATTTTAATTCGGAGGACCGAATTCTTTTAAGGGGGGTAGAATGTAATACCCGTTAATTTCAGAATATAATTCGCTTAAGAGTATTTTAGAATTCTACAACGTTACTTTAGTTATTTATTTTGGTCATTTTTAATTTTCATATTTAATTGTTCTCTTTGAATATTATTTATGAAAATTGAGTTAAATGACTGGACTAAATATTTGCACTATGTGGGATATATTCTAAGAATGGTGAAATTCATGGAAAAGTGGTTTAAGAATGGTCAATTAGTCCATTTATTGTAAATTGACTGGATGGGTTTGGATGTTGTGTTATGGATACCCATGGGTTATTCAATAACCCATTAGAAATATTTAATATAAAGCTTCAATAGTACCCCCTCATTTTCTCACGCAACCGAAGCAGGCTGAAAGGGTTTTCTCTCATTTCCTCACCCTCTTCTCAAATCCTTTCCTTGATCTTCAGAATTTCGATTATTTGTTCGGTTCAAAAGCTTTGTAAGGATCAAAGGTAAGCTTTAATCCGATTATTTTCCTTAAATTTCAGATTATGTAGAAGATCAGAGGAGGTTTTGTTCTTGAAGATTTTGATGATAATTCATGAATCTCAGTTGTTTTAGAAGTTATATTTGAGTTATAATCAGTTAAAGGAGTTGAAATTCTGGTTTTGAAACAAGAAAGGGAAAGGATGAAATTGTTAGAATTTCTGCAAAAACCAAGTTACTGTAGCGACCAGGGATTTCGAAACAAAATCTGGAAAATTTTCTTCGGGTTACTGTAGCAGTACTGTAGTGTCGGCAGTCAACGGTACTGTAGCAGTCAACGTTACTGTAGCGAACCGGTACTGTAGTGAACCGTTACTGTAGCGAACCGACACTGTAGCAAACTGTACTGTAGCAACCCGTTACTGTAGCAGTCAGAAAATTTTACGTATTTTCGTGATTTTGTTTCCTTTCTTATGATTCTTTGTAATATATTTTACTAGGAAATTTTCCTACACAAATTCTAGTGTGGAACAAGGTAAACTTGGACAAACATCAAGGTGAGTGAATAACCTTGCTCAGCTAATTTGATATTACTAGTCAAAGTACAATATAAGTCCCATTTACAATATTATTTGGATAATAAGCAATTAATTTTTCATATGGGAGTATATGATGATCAGTAGAAATAAGAGTATGAAGAAACTATTTATTTCATGACAATTGTACTATGTGATGAATTCTCACTATTTTATTAATGAGTAAAGATCTACGGGATCTAATACACGAGTGTGAAAGGGTTAAAGTCCCATACTACTCGGTGTATATCTAAGAAATCTTATACACGAGTGTGAAAGGGTTAAAGTCCCATACTACTCAGTGCATATCTATGAAATCTATACACGAGTTGAAAGGGTTAAAGTCCCATACTACTCGGTGTATACCTATGAAATCTTATTCATGAGTTTGAAAGGGTTAGAGTCCCATACTACTCGATGTATAAGACAATTAATTATATGAGTAAATGTGGTATTTGTACTTTTGATATTTTATATAGTACAGTTATTTACTTACTGAGTTTTTAAATAAACTCACACTCCCTATGATTATTTTTTTCAGATACAGAAAACAGAGAAGAAGAGAATCTGTTTGAAGATTAGAAGCCCCTTGGGATTATTCTCTATTTCTGTCTGGTGGGACACCAGTACTTATTAATGTGGATATTAGAAACGCTCTGTACTTTTTATAGGTCTCCTAGGCTTGCGATGAGATAGAAATATCAGACTATGTATGTCTATATTTGCTTATCAGATGAATATAATTCTGTAGTGTGGAATGAATGATTAAGGTTGAATGTAAAACCTTACAGAATATATGTATATGACGTATGTTTGAGAATTATATCAAATGAGTAGTATCTTTTCACATACTCAATTTTTGGGATGTGACATGAGTACTCGGCCATTTCTTGGAGCAAGAGACAGAGCAATGTCACGGAGGGTAGTGTAAATTCCTTTTATACAATCAACACTTCTTTGTTGTTGATTGCAGAAGCATTGGGTAGACCAATAAAAGAACCTGTCTATTCTTGAAGTCATTGCCGCATTATTGCGTTTAGTTAACTTCTCCAGGTCTTCTACCATCTTCTTCAGATCTTTCATCTCCTTCTCTAGACAAGCGATTTTGTCTTCTGACGTGTGGCCAGTGCTAATCTCCTCAGCTTCCTCAATTTTTATCTTTTTCTCCTTTTGATTCTTTTGAGACCCCTCAAAAGGTCTTTTGCCCTTGTCCTTGCCTAAACTCAAGTTTAAGTCAAGCTCTTCTTCCTTGGCCTCCACTGTGAGATGAATGAACTTCCTTGCGGCCATGGTTTAGAAAATTTACAAGTTTTTGTAGGAGTATGACGAGAGAGGAATGCGGGGAAATTGTAGGCTCAGAGATGATTACTCTTTGTAGTGTAGTAACTGAGAACTCCGGGGTAATTTTTATAGAGAAAAATTTAGACTTAGAGCCAAAGAAGATATCTCTTCGCCGCACCCCTACACGCTCAACCTATGGATTTCTGCAAGCTGGAAGCCAGAAGTTTAGGGTAGGCATGCATGCCAACAGTGTGTCACATTAATGCCAAAACCATGAAAGTCAATATTCGGTGGATTTGCGGCCGATTTATATTTGGTTTTTCCATTTCTCTTGTTGGCATTTTCTGAAATTCAAAGAAGTTGACAATGTAGCCATTAAAGATTGCCTTGGATGCTTTTATGATGAACTAAAATGTATTTCTCTACTTTATTGTATTGTTTTTAAGCTTGCAGTTGAGTATAATATACATGATTGATTGAATAATACTATGATTATATGTATCTAAAAACATATGATATGTATGCTATTTATGCATAGTGAGTGAAGGCTATTTGTTATGGCCAGGAATAATATGTAATAATCCCACATTCATTCAGAGAATGAGAAGTCAGAAATTTAAAAGGACTTGAATAGATGAAAATATATAGATAATGATGTATCTCCATGTTTATACATACATATATATATGCTCGTAGAGGTGAGTGAAAGGTAAAATTTTTTTTTCTCACTTTATGGTAACACTTGATATGTGTAAATGTGAGAAGTTTTTATTTTAATATGTATTTTTGAAAATGTGTAAGCCTAGAGCAAAGCCACGGATTAGAAACCTAGATAAGGCTAGTATGGAGCTACCTGTTCATGGAGTAATATCTCGATCTAGGATTATTGGATAAGACAAATACAGAGTTAGGAAGTCATAGATTGAAGCGGCGATTAGTTGATAATTTGAGCAAGAGTCAAAAGTTAGCCGAAATTTTTGAGAAAATCTTTTGCATTAGATTATATTTATTATTTTCTGGCATGATTATCATAGACCGTGGGCATTGCGACAGATAAGGTCTGTAGGCTATCTTTAGAGTATGATGTAAAGGTTTTGTAGCCCTAAATTTCGTCTATATATAATGGATGCCCCATTACACTGCTCACTACACTAAGAGTTCATTACCTATAAGCTTTCTAGCATCAAACTTCTCCTTCCGTACAACCTTTATAGCTCAGAAAAATATGGCCGGCAATAAATCTTTTAATCTAAACTTTGAAGCTGGCAAGGTAGAGCTGGATCTAAATCTTAGCCTGGAGAATTATAAGAATAAGAGATCCAGGGAAGAGTCACCAGAGGCTAAGAAAAGAAAAAGGGATGTAGTAGAGCTAGAGGATGTTAGCACAGCAACATCTTCTAATAATGAGCTTGTGCTTATGAGACAAAAGATGGAGGATTTGGAAAGGTTGATAAATCGCCACTTTGAAGATCAGGAGAGATTGATAAATTGTCTCTTTGTAGAACAAGAGAAGCTCTTGAATCGTCATTTTAGGGAATTAGCGAATAGAGTTGATAGACATTCGATGTTTGCAACTCAAAATTTTCGTGACCAACAAGCGAGGTGTATTGACTGTATGAATGGAGTGACTTCTGCACTTCACCAAATTTCTCAGACATTTCCTCCAGAAACTCTTTCTAGGCTGCAACGATTAGCTTCCTCGTTAAGGTCTGAAGCACCTTCCTCTTTTAAACCTGGAGCACCTTCTGCATTTCAAAAGCCTCCTCGTCCTTAATTTATTCTTTCTTTTGTTTGTACCTAAAGCTGATATTTGATTTAAGCTTCATGTATTAAAATTATCTATTTTGTAAATCAAGTTAAGCTTGTTGTCTGTAAGTTATGTACTAGAAATTTAGATCTTCTTATGTTGAAGTGATTTTTTTTTTTTACTGAAAGAGATATGAAGGATGAGATTGGATGAAATAACCACACTTATTTCAGTCTTGAGGTGAGTTTTGAATTCGGAGGACCGAATTCTATTAAGAGGGGAATAATGTAATATCCCAAGAAATTTGTATGAATATTTAAAATCTATTATGAAGTTTAGTGAAAAATTTAATTGCGTGAAATATGTTTTCTTTCTTTGAATTAGTAAAGAAAATTTGGGAATAGAAATTTCAAAATTTTAATTTGAAAAATTAAAATTTTTACAAATTCTCAAGGACTAAAGTGAAAAGAAAAGAAAATATGAAGTACTTTTGAGAAATGACCAAATAGGAACCTTAGAGGAAGAATAAAGCTTATGAGAATGAATTATGAGTCCGGTACCGAAAAGATGATGGATTCGATATTTAAGAAATTTTTATACATTCTCAAGGACCTAAGTGAACAAATCTTACAAGTTAGAGTGGCTATGAGCAATTTTATCAAAAAAATATTAGTGGGGCCCATACATACAATCATTAAACATATTCTCCTCTTTTTCTCCGAAGCCCTCTGCAGCTTCTTCGCAGAACTTTCATTTCATCTCCTTCATCATCCATTCTTGCCATCTTGCTTGGGGGAAGAAGCCATGGAACCGAAGAGGATTGGTAAGTAGATGTTCTTCTTTTTCTTCCTCCTCTTACAAGAACAAATCCTAGGCTATCAATTTGAGCAATTTTTGTATAATATTTCTATGGATGAATTTAAGTGTGGATGTCAATCTAAAACATTCCTAGGTGGTTTATGATGTTATTAGAACAAGAAATTTGGAGAAAACTAGGAGAAATTCGTAGAATTTGGATATTTGAAAAAGTTAGTATTCTTGATGAAAATTTGAAATTTGAGCTTGGATTGTTGGTAAAAATTAGGGGTTTTGGTGTTAAAATACTCCTTAGACATTAAGGATGAAAACCCATGGAAGAAATCAAAAGAAATGTTGTTTTAGATATGATTTTAGGATTTTTGGATGAAGAACACGAAGAACATCCGAAAATTTTCCCCAGAAATTACTGTTCATCGAAAAAATTTTCCAGATTTTCTCGGCTACTGTAGCGTTGACTCGGTCAACGTTACTGTAGCATTGACTCGGTCAAAGTTACTGTAGCGTTGACTCTCTCAATGTTACTGTAGCTGTGTTGACCGTTGATCATTACTATAGCATCAATTTTTTTTTTTAATAATATCGTTGAAAAGCTCTTTGAGTCTAGTTTCCAATGGTATAAGTTTCATCTGGACATTCATTACCAGTTAGGAGTTATGATTTGAGAAGTAAGTGAAGGTCGGGAATAGTGGTTGGAAATTTCTCTATTTTGTAATCCTAATGATTTTTACCTGGTTACAATAGGGATGGTTGAGGCGCAAGGTGGAAGCGCCGAGAGCGTGGAATCCAGGTGAGTAGGCAACCTTGCAAAATTAATTTACTAAATTAGTCAAAGCACAATATAAATCTCATTTGCATTATTTGTAAAATTGAGAAGATTACCAGTGTATGTTCAAATTGAGAAAAATTACAATATCATTGGGAATTATTTTATTACTTTTGTAAATTGATTTCTCTAGTTGACTAAATAACTAGATGTGGTAGTTCCTTGAATAAACTGGAACACTTTGTAAGTGAATGACCTTACTAGACTAATTTGATATTATTAGACAAAGTACAATATAAGTCTCATTTATAATATTATTGAAATGTTAAACAATCAATCTTTCAATTGACAATATATGATGATTGCTATGATTGATGATAGAAATTCAAAGGAATAAAAGTATGTGTAAATTAATTTATTTCATAGTAATTGTATTGTGATATTTTCATGTACAGTTGTTTACTCACTGAGTTTTGATTAACTCACACTCTCTATGATTATCTTTTCAGATTCAGTGGTTGAGGAGGAGAATTTATAGCCTTTAAGGATATACTACACTTTTGTCTGGTAAACAAATAAATATAAATTGGGTGAAGATTAGAAATGCTCTGTAATCTAGTAGGTCACCTAGGCTTGGGAGGTTGTATAGTACTGTATAGTGTATGAATGTTGAACATTTTCTGAATATGTATACAAAATATCTTTTTTGAAACATTTATGATTCACATAGTTATGGATATTAAGAATATTCATAGAGATTAAGGGGTACCACGGAGGTACACCTTAGGTATTTTATGTTTATCTCACATGTAAATTTTGGGGTGTGACATTTACAATGGCTATTGTCACTTGGCAATCATAAAATATAGACATTGATATCATTTGGCTCTTACCTAACTGAAAAGTTTTTTAAAAAGTTTTTCTATCACTTAGTCTTATTTTCAGCGAACTCCAAAGTACTAAACTATGACTATAGTGAACCTATAAATTTGTCTGGCTGCTCTCTCCAAAATAACTTCCCACCACCAAGGGTGAGGTTTAACTACTAGTGGACATTGTCTCATCGGAATCAAAGATTCAGTTAACATCATTGCATTTTTATAATACAATGAGAAATCCATTTTTATATAATATCGTAAATCACGATACCTCTCAACTCTTTCATTGGAGTTGTGTACATATACACTCATTTGACATATAATACATGACATGTCAGGTTAGGTGAAGTTCATTAAATGCAATAGACTCAACTCTGTTTTTTTAATTGAGTGTTAAAATCATAAAAGATATTCACGTAGTTTGTTATAAAAATGATCAAACTTTTGAACTTTTTGATCATAATGTTCTTGTGACAACAAAAAACTATCACCTTTCTTATGATTTCAACCCTCAAGTCACACTTATTTCACCCAGGTCTTTCTTAAACACATCAAATATCTAAACTACATATAGGAATTTTTTTCCCCACAAATTAAAGTACTTTCTATAAAGTACAATTTTCTACATGGCTCTGTAAAGCCTACAATAGTATACTTCAAAAATTCACAAAGTACACTTATTTTTCATATGGCTTTATATAGCCCACAATAATAGAATTAAAAAATTCACAAAGTACACTTATTTTTCATATGGCTTTATATAGCCCACAATAGTATAATTAAAAAATATATTCTACTAACAAATTTTGTTTTTAATTCTCATGACCATTGGCCAAAAATTAGAATGTAGAATTAAAAATGAATTCACAAAGTGAAAAAATATATTTCACATAGCTTTAGAAAGCTCGCAATAATATGGCCATAAAATTTTATTATAAAATTTCAAAAGTTCCACAAATACAATTCTCAACAATTAAAATGTTGAATACTTGTTCACATATAAGCTTTAAGAAGCCTTTTAATATTATCAATAGTTATGTCAATAGAAATTTACGAGATATACTCAATATTCAAATATATTAAACCCATAAAATTTCTATTAAACCACAATATCATTAATTATTAACCATAAAATATTTTTATCAAAATTGTATATTTTTTATAACAACATACTTACATCCCCCACTTGTTATAATAATACCCAAAAAATTTCCTTCTTGCCCTTATATATATTTATACACAAATCTATTTTAAAAGAATTTTTCTAAATCAAGTTAAAAGAACTTGTAAAAATAATATGGATATACAAGACAATATATAGCAAAAACAAAAGTCTTATAACAATGTAGCTCATTATAGGTATCTTATATAATGAAAAATTCTTTCTCCTATATAAAATCTTCTTTTGTGAGCAACAATCAAAACAATTGATTTTTTATAAGCCCACAAAAAATTAAAATACATTTTGTTGAAAATCAAATATTTGTCACCTTAAATAAGGTGTCAAAAATATCATATATTAAATTCTAAAACATCACATAAATGTGTATGTGTGTGTGTATATATATATATATATATTCTTATCATCTCTATCACGATAACATACACACACCTATATATATATATGTATATATATATATATATATGTATATATAAATATATATATATATATATATATATATATATATATATATATATATGTATATATAAATATATATATATATATATATATATATGTATATATAAATATATATATATATATATATATATGTATATATAAATATATATATAGTGAAAGGCATCCTCTCATCTCCATATGTATGTATGTACCACTCGCCCAAAATCACACAACATAATTATAGTGACTAGTTGCCTTCACAATATTCTTCCCCTCGGCAACATTCCAAGGGACTTAAATGCTCTTGCAGCAACTTTAATGAGTGTAACCAAAATTGCAACGTTTACTTATAATAAATGGTTATCAACTCATTGCCCACGTCCAAAACTGAATAAAAGCTATGTTAATATATATCCATTAAGATATTTCAATGGATGCATATAATTATATATAATATCTCAACTTCATATATATATATATATATATATATGTCTCTCGTTTTTTGTTTTTATGTTGCTAGCAAATTGAAAAAATTAAATTCCAAGACAGAAAACTGTATAACTATATACACATAAATATTCTCTATATATACATAGCATGGCGTCTTTCCATACTCTTCATTATCAATCATCAGATAAACATGTATATATAGTGGTTTCCTTATGCTCTTCCCGTTGGCTTTTATGAAAGAAATAAAAGCATTAAGAGCTTTGTGTATTAACTGTCAAGTAAATGAATATTGCTTTGATTGTTACACCAACGTTAAAAAAAATGAATCAAAGCCAACGGAAATAGCATGAAGCAACATAAATTAGGAAGGCCAAAAACTGATAATGCTACTTTAATATGGAAATACGGAATACAACGTGATGAGTAAAGGCTAAGCTTCCCAACAATGAAAGCGAAATACGGAATTGGAAAAACACGGTCACAACTCACAACCATCCATATTCTCTACTCTAGACAAATGATTCTCTGTTGTCTATCTTTTTTATTTTTCTAACCTTCTAATTTTATTTCAAAGGAAGCCCATCAAGTAATTAAAATTGATTGGATAGTTAATGAGGCTACGAAGGATTGAAACAAACTGGCCAAAATTCCTCTCTACATCTTTCTTTTTGTTAATTATAAAGATTGATGAAAAAAAAATTAAAGAGGTATATTCTAAGAAGTATCTAATTGATTATTTAAATACTTAGATTTGTAAATAGTTTCATTAACAATTATTATGATTTGATGTGAATAGAGTAAAATAGAAAAATAATCTAGTTGTTAAGGAATGCTATAACATGGAAAGGATAGTGATAATGCTGTTTTGTTTGGATAATTTAATTGAAGGAAATATTAAAAATAAAAAAGAATCAATGTATGCATACATGGTAATATAATTTATTTGAATTATATTTATTTAAAGTATTGATACATAAAATTAAAATGTATAATATTTAAATTTATAATTATTTTAATTTAACCATTTAATTATCAAATAGTTAAAATTATATTATTATTAAATCTCAAATCAATCGGTTAAAATATAGTTTGACATGTGAAGACATAAAACTTAGATACATGTAATTTTTTATTACTAAATTAAATATTTTATCCTTTACATATTAAATTGAGATAAATATAAATATTTGGAAGACCAAATCTGTGTTTACTAACAAAAATAAATATAGAGAATTTCCAAGATAATTAAAAAAAAAGCATGTTTGGATGATTGGATCTTATTCTTGATTTTTGCATTATTGTAATGCAACAAAAATAATCAATATTTTTTTTCCATTCAAATCATTCCCAAATAAGTCGCCCATCTTATCTTTTTTTCCCCTTTTCTTTTGTGACGTTTTTTTTTGTGTGTATAGTTTTGGGACGATGTTGTAACCCATCTCAAAAGAAAAACTGTCCAGTTGGTGGGCTGGGTAAGAAGCGAAGCCCAAAAGGGCGATCTAGTAATTGCATATAAACCATCACTTTAAAAGATCATGTAACAAGGAGGGACCTTAAATTTTGTTGCAGTAAGTGACATTGGAAGATTGCTTAATTTCACTCTTGCCTGCCACGATTTCTTCATATTCCACTATGTAAACTAGGCTTTTTAGGTGTGTTAGTCAATTCTGAATGCTGCCTCTTTGAGTAGCCGTATGAATTTGATTATGAGATTTCATATCAGGCTTAGTTAGGAGGCACAAATCAATGGGATCCAAATATTTTGTTATGGATATTGGAATCCTTTAGAGGCCTTTTGAAGGGACTCTCTGTTTTCTATCCTCAGATGTCCCTCAAGTAGCCTTTAACATTCCCCTTTCTTTTTTTGTGTGATGATGGTAGTGATATTGCATTCGACTAACCAGACGATGAGACACCTAGTATACGACACTGTTCTGGTTCAGACAAAGGTGTATGTTAACCTGAATCAGTTTGAGGGTTGGGAACACTTCTTCTCATATTCCATACCTAGATAGCTTCAGATATTTTCGTTTTATAAATATGAAAATAACTGAGTCTTAGACCTCCATCGTTCTACCAATGCAGAGATCAATGCATAGTCTACTTCAAAATTTTCTATGCGTGAGGCTCCGTAAAATTCAGCCTACTGGATGTATGGAATAAAAGGCAGTGGAAGGTAAAAGCTTCGAGTATGGACATAACAGCGTCACACTTTACTAAATATGCAGTTAGTCTGTCACAACAAAATTAATCTAGTGAGTATTACTATAGTATTAGAAATTATATGAACAAATTAATTTTATACACAGTTACCTCTTCAACTCACACAACCTTCAAAATGTGTTTGTGTTGTAAGTACAAGACCGATGGATCCTCAGGGTCGTGGTTTGGTACAAAGTTTATGATATTTTGTGTCATTTTAATTACTACAATTTAAGATTCATAACAATAAGGTATAAATATTAATTTTTTATCAAAATAAACAAAAATTAATTGTAATAAACTAAAATTGAGAGTAAACAAAAATTAACATTTCAAAGTACCTAACATGTAAATTTTTTTCCAAGAAAAAAAATAATTAAAAAAAATACAAAATCTAAAAAAAAATATTTAAGCAAGCATGTAAAAATTAAATATAAAGAAAACTAAAATTACAAATTTTATAAAGTAAGAATAACATAACTTTTCCAAAATAATTAGTCACAACACTTAAAAAACAATTTACTATATAACAAATAAAAACAAGAAAAATATTTCAAATCCAAAAATCCTAAACTAAAAAAAAATAACAAAAACTAAAAATCACCTAAATTGATTACTACTAAAATAATTATTTAAAATTAATAATTAAAAATGTCCTAATTATGTTAGAAATAATATCTACATATTTTACACAACTAATTGTTCTAAAAACAAATATTTAAAATTAATAACACATACAATTTTCATATGAAAAGAACATTATTAAAATTTAAGCAACAATATAAAGATTAAAAATAAATAAAACTAAAATTACAAATTTCCGAAAGTAAAAATTTCTAAAATTTTATTTAAATATATCAATGATAAAAAATAACATCCCAAAACCCAAAACTAATAAAATTACAACTATAAATCAACTAAATTAATTATTACAAGAATATTTTTTAAATTAATAACTACAATTAAAATGAATTAAAACCATAAATTAATTAAATCAAACACATCTAAATTTTTTTAATTATTGAAATAATAAAAAAATAGATCTACATGCTCTAAAAAAATTATTTAAAATTAATGACTAGAAAAAAAAAAGGATGAAAGAAATCATATACCTCAATAATTATGGATATCAGAAATTGCAACATATTTTTTTCCTAATACAACTAAAATAAAAAATTTAAACATATTAAGTAAAATATTTAAAAAAATCAATATTGTGGTAAAAAAAACTTACCAGAAAATGATATACTTGAGGGGCCACAATACTGAAAATGGGAAGATGCTTCAGCGAACTGATCGGTCTCCGTGAAAGTAAGTGGAGCGGACGATGGAAGGGAAGGAGGAGGAGAGGAGAAAAAAAAAAGAGAGAATGAAATGGTGGAGGAGAAGCATCGAGGGTAGAAGGAAGAAGAAAAGGGAAGGAGGGAGTAGTCACAGTTTTTTTTGGGGGGGAGGGGAAGGGGGGAGTGAATGACGAAGAAAAAGGGAAAAGAGGGGGAGAGTCATGGGGGGACGACTGAAGTTTGGGCCAATCAAACTTTGGTCCATGTGTCATACGGACACGGGTGTTCCCTCTAATATAGGTGACACCAGCAAAAGTAGTGTCGTACCTGACAAAAGCAACACGCGTGTTAGAAAAAGTAGTCCTTTGTAAAAGTGGACTACTTTCAAAAATAAAAAAGCGATACAGTAAGAATTTTAAAATGGAGGAGGGTTACATAGGTCAAAAAGTCCAAATAGTTGTCCAATCGAACTAGCAAATTATAAATAGTTGAACTTTTAATTCATATTTTAATTTATTTAAGTGCTTGTTAAACTATAACTCAAATTTTAGTTTCTAAGTTAGGAAAAGGATAATAAATCTAACGTTAAATCTTGAATGAAGATAGAATGAAACAGACTATTGTGCAAACATTTCAATAAACTTAGAAATTAGGTTTGAAATATATCAGTCATACCTAAATCAAGTTTTCTATCAAGAAGATTACCCTCTTCCTCTCAGCTAATATGAGCTAGAGTGTTACAACTCCAACTCCATGCATATTATCTTGATATTTCCTTCCTTTTCCTTTTAATTGTAATTGGGAAATTTGGGATTATACCCTAAATTTAAATTTAATTTGGAGGTACCGTTCTTGGAAAAAAAACAAAAAACAAAAAAATCCGAAACTATCTAAGTATGAAATATGAAAAGAAGCGTTCTCTACCCTCAAACTGATTCAGGTTAATATGCGCCTTTGTCTGAACTAGAACGGTGTCGTATCACACAAGGTGTGTCACCGTCTAGTTATTCGAAGACAATAGCACTACCATCATCACACAAAAGAAAGGGAAATATGAGAGGCTGCTTGAGGGACATTTGAGGAAGGAAAACAGAAAATCCCTTCAAAAGGCCTCTAAGGAATTCTAATATCCAGAACAAAATATTTGGATCCCATTGATTTATGTCTCCTAACTAAGCCGAATATGAAATCTCAAAATCAAATTCATACGGCTACTCAAAATTTTCGTGACCAACAAGCAAGGTGTATTGACTGTATGAACGGAGTAACTTCTGCTCTTCGCCAAATTTCTCAGACGTTTCCTCCAGAAACCCTTTCTAGGCTACAACGATTAGCTTCCTCCTTAAGGTCTGAAGCACCTTCCTCTTCTAGACCTGGGGTACCTTTTACATTTCAAAAGCCTCATCGTCCTTAATTTATTTTTTTTTTGTTTGTACCTAAAGCTATATTTGGTATACGTTTCATGTATTAAAATTATCTATGTACTAGAAATAAAATTTAAGTTAGTATTTAGATCTTCTTTGTTGAAGTGATTCCTTTTACTGAAAGAACTTGAGGAATGAGAAGATGTTGGACTTATATTTCATACTTGATTATGGAAACTCTAAAGCAGAGTATGGTAATATCCTTTTCACTGAGAAGAGTTACTAAAATGATATTTCATTGCATTTCTGAGCTATGCAGGAATGCTAAATAAGTATTTTATGAACCTATATATAGAGAACTATGGGTTTGCCCTAATCATTGAAGGGATACGACTCTATATGAGTCATTGAGGTGAGAGGAATTTCTATATATATTTATTTTATAATTATGCGTGAGGAGTATGTTATTTACTTAACACATTTTCTAGGATTGTTCTTCCTAGAGATTTATGTAATAATTTCATGTGATTTTTCCTTTTATATGACGCATTCAGCTGAGAGTATCGCCTTAAGGTAGAAGGATCGCCTTCGGGTGGGGTGTTTGTATTCGTAAAAGTTATAAGCTATGTGTGTGGTATCATGTGTTCTGAAATTCAGTATGAACTGGAAAGACCACGTGCCACTTTTGAAGACGACATCTATTTGAGGTTTTATATAGATATCTGATTAAATGGTTTAAGTTTGGTAAAGGTTATGGGGATGAGACACTTTATGGTACAAAAGGCTATGGAGAAGATCAAACTGATGAAGAACACATGTATGTATGTTATTCATGCATAATGAGTGAAGGCTACGATCAAGGGGAATATGTGATGATCCTACATATACTCATAGAGAATGTGAAATCAAAATGACTTAGATAGAATGAAATGTGTAGAGGATGATATATCTTCATGGTTACACATAGTTACATATAATGCTCTCGTGGGCAAATGAAAGGCAATGATTTCCTTGCATCATGATAATACTTGATACATGTGCCGTAAGCAGTTAACTTTGTTTTAAATATATATATTTACATATATATTATGTGTAAGTCCAGAGTAAAGACACCGATTAGAATATAAGATAAAGCTAATATGAGACTACCCGATCATAGAGTGATATCGTGATCTGAGATTACACTATAAGACAAGTATAGAGTGAGGAAATCATAGATTGAAACGGCGATTAGTCGAAAATTTTGAGAAAGGTCAAGATTAGCCGAAAATTTTTTTTTTTTTGAGGAAATCTTTGACTTATGTTAATTGCATTAAATTATATTTACTATTTACTTGCATGTCCGACATTAATTGCTGGCATTGCGACGTATGCGATCTGTAAACCTCCTAGCGAGCGGCGTATAGGTTGTGGTGGCTTTAGCTCCAAGAGCTTCGGGTTGTCTATAAATCTTGTACGCCCGTTACCCCACTCATCGCACCAAGCAAACCTACTTTTTTCATTACATACCTATTTCTCAACCTCCATTCTTTTCTCATTCGAAGTTATTTTCGAGATCCCTAGAGCAATGGCCGATAATAAGTCTTTCAACTTGAATTTTGAAACTGGCAACATAGAGCTTGATTTAAATCTAAGTATCGGAGACAACAAAAGGAAGAGACCTATAGACAGGTCACCAGAAATTAAGAAGAGAAAGAGGGATGTAATAGAGTTCGAGGAGGACAGTACTGCAACATCCTCAGAAAATAAGCTTGCGTTCCTAGAGCGCAAGATCGAAAATCTGGAGCATAAGATAGAGAGCCTGGAATACAAGACAGAGGACCAGAAGCGACTAATAAATCGTCTCTTTGAAGACCAAGAGAAACTGATAAACCGTCGTTTTGGGGAACTAGCTAATCGAGTTGATAGACATTCAATGTTTGCAACTCAAAATTTTCGTGACCAACAAGCAAGGTGTATTGACTGTATGAACGGAGTAACTTCTGCTCTTCGCCAAATTTCTCAGACGTTTCCTCTAGGAACCCTTTCTAGGCTACAACGATTAGCTTCCTCCTTAAGGTCTGAAGCACCTTCCTCTTCTAGACCTGGGGTACCTTTTACATTTCAAAAGCCTCATCGTCCTTAATTTATTTTTTTTTTGTTTGTACCTAAAGCTATATTTGGTATACGTTTCATGTATTAAAATTATCTATGTACTAGAAATAAAATTTAAGTTAGTATTTAGATCTTCTTTGTTGAAGTGATTCCTTTTACTGAAAGAACTTGAGGAATGAGAAGATGTTGGACTTATATTTCATACTTGATTATGGAAACTCTAAAGCAGAGTATGGTAATATCCTTTTCATTGAGAAGAGTTACTAAAATGATATTCCATTGCATTTCTGAGCTATGGAGGAATGCTAAATAAGTATTTTATGAACCTATATATAGAGAACTATGGGTTTGCCCTAATCATTGAAGGGATACGACTCTATATGAGTCATTGAGGTGAGAGGAATTTCTATATATATTTATTTTATAATTATGCGTGAGGAGTATGTTATTTACTTAACACATTTTATAGGATTGTTCTTCCTAGAGATTTATGTAATAATTTCATGTGATTTTTCCTTTTATATGACGCATTCAGCTGAGAGTATCGCCTTAAGGTAGAAGGATCGCCTTCGGGTGGGGTGTTTGTATTCGTAAAAGTTATAAGCTATGTGTGTGGTATCATGTGTTCTGAAATTCAGTATGAACTGGAAAGACCACGTGCCACTTTTGAAGACGACATCTATTTGAGGTTTTATATAGATATCTGATTAAATGGTTTAAGTTTGGTAAAGGTTATGGGGATGAGACACTTTATGGTACAAAAGGCTGTGGAGAAGATCAAACTGATGAAGAAGAGATTACTTGCTGTTTAGAAAAGGAAAAAATTCCTATGAAAATTATTGATAATGCGGTCTAGAGTTCACAGTCGATTCTATAGTGTTCTTGTAAATCTTACCAAGGATGTGAAGAGGTTTGGAAAGAAAGAGATACAAAGGATGAGATATAGACAAAGTAATCACACTTATTTCAGTCTTGAGGTGAGTTTCGAATTCGGGGGACCGAATTCTCTTAAGGGGGTGATAATGTAATACCCATGAAAAATAAAATATACATGCGTATTTACAAATTATGGTTACTATACTAGTATACAGTACTGTTTACCTGTATAATAATATTTACGTATACGATACTATTCACTTATACAATTGAAATGTTAAGTACTAGATATGGTTTGGTCATAAGAGAAAACTAGAAAGAAGTTTGTAGGAGAAAATGACGTTTTATGTGTAAAAATATGCTTAGGGACTAAATTGAAAGGACTGAATTGAAAAAAAACTTAAAGGTTTAAGGTGAAAGGATAGTTTTCCCTTTAAGTTTTTAATAGTAATAAAAGAAAAATTTTCAGTCGTACACGTAAGGTGCACAGTAAATTGCATTATTAGAAATGTCATTTTAATAAATAGTAAATTGAATATTTTATTAGCGCATAGTATCAAATAGTACCCTTGACTTTTGCTATAAATAAGCTCTTCCATTTCACTTCTAAACTCACACCTTCAACTTCTCTTCTTCTCTCCTTAAGTTTCTCTTGCTCTAATGCTGGGCCTCTGAGATTTTGGGCCTTTCCTTTTCAGCTTAGGTAAGGATCCTATGCCCTTTCTATGTCTTTCAAATTTTAGAAGTTATTTTCTTAAGTATGCTCTGTGGTTGCGGCTTTGGCTGATCTTCCACATCAGAAAAACTGTCCTTAGCTGCTTACATATTATTTTGATTCTCTGATTACCGAAATAGGATGTAAACTGTGAAGAATACATGTCTAGGAAAGTTTTGGCTAAGGAAAGACCTGGTTTTTAAGTGTGTCCATTGTGACCCTCCACTCTTTCCTAGGAACTTACCTGGTGTACTCTTTTACAGATTGTATTCTCTATTTCTGGTATAAACAGTCTTCGTATATATGAATAGTGACTGTATGTACAAATAGTATCCGTATGTATGAATAGTATCCATATGTATGAATAGTGACCGTACGTATGAATAGTATCAGTACGTATGAATAGTAACCGTATGTATGAACAGTGTCTGTATGAAAACAATCCTAACTTGTTTTCTCTAATCTTTCATGAAAATCTCTGTAGCGGAATACTGAAATTCATCTGTGTACTCTTGTCCGTAACGACTTAGAGAAGTGATACTCGTTCGGAATCCAGGTGAGTGAAACGACCCCGTTTTAATAGAGTTTTAGCATTACTGGTGATAAAAAGTATGTCGTAGGATACTCCCAAGATTCATAGGGGAAAATTGGATTCAGAATGACGAATCTAATGAGATAATTAATCCATAAGTATGGATAAAATGAAATAAGTATCTTATGATGATGTGAAGTTTGATTGTTTTCAAAAACGGATTATTTGTTATCTTGACTTGTAGTTTATAAATCTATAATATAGTTATATATTATACCTGTTATATGAATGAATATTCTATTGTACTTCTGATTATGATATGAACTGTTGTGCTATTGATTGTGATTGAGCGGGACAGTACCCCCTCTCACGGCAAGGCGGAAAACCCGGTTGAAAGTGTGTCTTGACCAATGAGTGTGGAGACAACGATTCCCTCAGTAGGGATATAGCCCGGATTGGTGATAAATCCGTGAGGCGCCCTAGCTAAGAGGATGAGGTTGTGCGTCATGGCGAAAATATACAGAATTGGTGAGCTGGCCTGTGTGCGCTCTCCGGGATATATTGCCATTAATGAGTACTAGTAACGTTTGTTGAATTGGTTGTGCGTCATGGTGGAAATATACAAAATTGGTGAGCTGGCCTGTGTGCTCTCTCCGGGATATATTGCCATTGACGAGTACTAGTAACGTTTGTTGAATTGGTTGAATTTTTATCTTCTTGTATGTAATTTCTAACTATGTCTATTAGTTGAGTATGAGCCTTCTGGTATGCTTGCATGACTGGTAATGTATTTGAATTTTATTAACGCGAGGCCGATTCGCTCACGGAGCTTAAAAGCTCACACTCTCTGTGAAACCTTTTTTCAGATCAGGTTGCCGATGAAGAATGTCCGCTAGAAGAGTAGATCACTTTGGACATTCCCGTTGTCGGGTAGGCCCCTTTATTGTTATAGATTATATTGCTCTGTAATCGTCTAGGACATTTAGGTCAGGGGTTTAGCATTTGGCTTGTATGTCAGCATAATAATGTATTTTATATTGAGAATCTATTATTATGTGCAAATCATCTCTATGAATTTCAAATAAGAAAATTTGATATATTTTCTTCAGGAATGGTTATTTTGATAATATAGAGATAATGACTAATAATTTAACTCATGGGTAGAATTTATCGAAATGCTTACAGTGATGGGATATTCATCATTGTGCCGGTCATGTGCCCGGAAAACGGGTCGTGACACTAACATAACTAGAAAGCCTCGTTTAGACTATGGAATATGAATATATTGAGCAATCTTTCGACGGCATTTACCGCAACCCAATTTAGGGTTCCTCCTTGTTACATCATCTTTTAAAGTGATGGTTCGTGTGCAATTACCCTATCACCCTTTTGTGCTTCTTGTCCAACCCACCAACTAGACAAATTTTCTTTTGAGATGAGTTACAACATCATCCCAAAACTGTACCAAAAAAATTGTCACAAAAGAAAGGAAACCAAAAAAGAGATGGGGTGACTTTGCTGGAGAGGAAGATGTATAATTTTGGCCACACACAGGCTTACTCCTCTTCGTTTTTCCTATCGCCTAAGACCTTTTCGATCTCATCTGCAAACACTGATCCTTTGGTTGTGTAGCACTTATCCTCCTTCTCTGGTACGCTGATTTTCGATTCTCCCCGACAGCAAACCACAATGTTACTTCATCGGAACTCCTGTGCTAAAACATTAACTAAAAATCAGAAAAAAATAAATAGAAAAATACAGTTCCATTTTCACTTGGATGGATGCTCCGTTATTCTAAAAAGTTCAAGTACAAGCTTAATGAAGAAATTTTGTTTTTGAAGAAAAATCTCAGATTTCTGGGCTACCAAATAGAGAAAAAGGGAGATTTTCTCTGTCTTGGCATTTCTAAGCTAGGGAATGAGAACATCTAGTCGAGATTCAGACCTTGTGAGGTGATTGGGATGAAGATGAGAGCTTTCTTTGTTGGAAGCAAAGACCCTGGAACGATCTAGCATCGTAGATGTGAGCTTCCTTCAGATTCCGCCATTGAGTCGCGTTGAATCGAGTTAGAGGGTTATTCATCCTTCTCATGACTTGGCTTTCCCTCTATTTATCCTTCTTCCTCCAGTGATGAAATTAACTCCAGATAACGAGGGCTACTGGATTACAGAATCAACACATATCTCGTTTTTCACACTTTTTTTCCAATATTGACCCAACAAAAAAGCAAAAAAGCAAAAAGATGTTATTGTATAGAGGTGAGCACAATCTAACTCAACCAGCCTAATCCGACACAATCCACACATTTAGGTTGGGTTGGGTTCAATTTTCTTAACCCGCCAAGTGACGGCTCGGGTGGCAGGTTGAGAACTTTCCAACCCAAACCAACCCGTATATATATATATACATATATATATTAGTTCCTAAAGCCCAACTCCCTCAGTCTCTCTCACTCACTCCACTCATTCTCGTTGATGTGCTCCTTGCATCTCTAGTCTCCTTGTAATACCCGCTATTTTATTTTCTACTTAAATAATGAATTTGATTTTGCAAGTGTTGAAATTGCAAATTTTGTGTGCAATATGTGTGTTTGATATTATTGTATAATGTGATGATGCTTAGATATGTGATTTTAGGCTGTAGGCTAGCAATGTGTGATGTTAGGCCATACAGGGACTAAAGTGAAACTCGCAGGGACTAAAATGAAAGATTTCAGAATCTTGTGGGGTGTAGCAAAAATGTGTACAAAGTATAGGAATAGATGGACAAAATTATAGGGAACCTTGTTGTGAAATAGAAAATGGAAATTAATTTCTAAAACTCTAGATATTATTTTTAGAATATATAGTTGTAATTAAGAAATAGTCTTATACAAAAAATGTCTAAAAGGAAAAATTTAATGAATTACGAAAACAAATGAAAAAGAAAAATCTAAAATATACCTTCCAACATTTGAAGTAAGATATTAGATTTACATAATCTAGGATTGGGCGTTTAAGGTTGAATTTTGAAATTTGAACAAAAAGAAATTAATAAAAATACAAGTTGATAAATTAATCAACTAGAATACTAATCCTATGAGCAACAGGGGATTTCGAAAAACTATAAGGAATAATTAAATAGATATTAGTAATAGTAATTAAAACAAATCAAAATTAACCAAACACAATAATATACATATAATATAAATAGTAGTAGCAATGGTTAAAGGATAATGCAAAAGATTAAATAAGGAAATTAGATAATTATCCAAACTAACCAATCTAATTAGACATTAAATTGAAGGATAAATTATCCCAATATGAAATCTGAAAAAAAAAGTTTTTTTTAGAAATCTGAATTAAACATATTATTTTTAATTAGAATAATCTAAAATTTGAATAACAAAATCTATTTAAATTTAAACAATTAAATTGATCTATCTTAAACTAAGTTATAAACCCTAGAACAAATACATACTCAACCAAACTAATCCCTCCCACAAGCACACTCTCTCGGCAAATCTTTTTTTCTAAACATCAACACTCAATTTTCAATATTGGGAAGCTCAAGTGGAGTTAACAACTAATAAGCAAGAAGAAATTAAGGTAAGTCATAATCTTCCCTTCCATTTTAGCGATGTTGTTTCTTTTGAAATAAACATAAGAATAACCCCACATCATGTTCTACAGCCTTCACATAGTCCTAGGATCTGCACATTCCATACCCAAACAAGAACTCAAAGGGTTTCATCTATAGCAAGAATTAAAACAAGGTAAGAAAATTTATTTTCAGAAATTTTGGAACAATTTTTTTGAAAATTAAAACGACTATATCTCTCTCTAGAAAACTCCAAAATTTTCAAATTACCTATGCACGGAAAGCTCTTTTTGTCTATTTTCCTGAAAATCTAAAATCTTTCGAAAACTCCCTGCCGTTTGAGAGATATGGCCGAAACAGTACACGGAGGTCAGAAAACTGAAATAAAATAACTTTCTGTTCTAATTTCAAAGTTTGTCTTTCAAACATGCGATAGGAAAATCTGGCACATTACCGAAGAATCTTGGAATGTCATGCTATGGTTTAGCAAGGAACCCAGGTGAGTGAACTAACCCTTCTTTAATATTATCTTAAGTGTTAAAGTAATAGGGTATAAAGATAGGTAATGACCATAGTGTAAATATGATTGGTGATGATAATTATTATTATTATTATTATTATTATTATTATTATTATTATTATTATTATTATTATTATTATTATTATTATTATTATTATTATTATTATTATTTTGTTTGGAAAAAGGATGCACATGTGATTTACGAGATGGTTGAAATTTGAGATAATTGAGATTATCTAGACTTTTATACTTGACGATTTATGATGTTGTATTTTATTATATTGGATGAATATTGTTTGTGTTTGGGCGGGATACTACCCTCTCTCATGTCAAGCGAAAAATCCGGGTAATAGGATGAATTGACCTCTAAGAGTAGAGACAACGATTCCTTCGGTAGGGAAGTGAGCTCGGATTTAATCCGTGAGGCGCCCTGACCGTTGCTGATGAGGTTGTGCGTCATGGCGGGTTAATAAAATTGAGGAAATTGGTTGAGCAAGCCTACGGGTGCTCCTGGATATGATGAGATTGGTTGAGCGAGCTTACGGGTGCTCCCGGATATTTTGCCATTGACGAGTACTAGTTCCGTTGGTCTGAATTGTCTAATTGATTTGCAATTCCTTGATGTGTATCTTTCCTTATGATTTTATAATTTTTACCCATGCTTTTTATTTTATTGCTTTTGCATAGCGGATTTTATTAGGGCGGGGATTAGCTCGCTCACGAAGATTATTATCTCACACTCGTTGATTTTTCCTTTTCAGATGAGATAGTGAAGGAGAATCTCCCGCTAGAGGAGTAGTTTCCGTTGGACTGTCCCATTGTTGGGTGGGTCTCATATTGTTAGTATTTTATTTTTGTTAAGTTTAGGAAGCTCTGTGGTCAACTAGGACATCTAGGGGGTTCTTGAGTAGTTAAACTACTTTATTTATTGTATTTAATTTGATTCAAATTTGAAGATTTATTTTGATAATTTATGATACGAATCATGGTAGAAATCGAGATTTAAAACTACGGGGTTTATTTATGTTAATGTGACTTTGAGAATGAATGAAATATCATAATTTATTTTTTTAAACATTAAAATTGTATGAATTGATATTTTTTTTATATATTTATTTTAAGTAGTATTCATTCATAAATTAAATTAAATTAAATTAATATTAACCTTAATTAATATTTATTCATATTTAAATGCTATTTCCTAAATATTAATCTATATTATATATATATATATATATATATATATGTATATATATATATATATATATATATATGTATATATATATATATATATATATATATATATCTATATATTTTCAAACTCTGATTTTTCTCTATTTATGTACGCTAAAATTTTATATGAATAACATAAAAGGGGTAAAAATAGAGTTGTTAATTAGGCTTACGGTGACATAGGATTCGTGTCACCGTGCCGGTCACGTGTCCAGAATTTGGGTCGTGACACTCCTAGTCTCCCCTCCTTTCTAGACTCTAACTCCGGTCTCCACACGACGATGTTGCAGCTCTTTACTCTCCACTCCACTGAACTTGTGAGTGTTAGTCTTCCTTCACCTTCCTTCACCTTCCATTGCCATCACTCTCTCTGTCTCTCTCATCTATGGTTGTTTCTGGTTCTGGTTTGTGAACCAAAATTTGTTGGTTTGTAAATTTTTGGTTCAAAAACTAGAAATTTCTAGCCTTTTGGTTCAGTAGATGGAAGAAACAAGCACTAAATTTCATCATCTTCGTCGTGACTCCTTCTCTGCTCTGCGATTCTTGCTCATCGGATCATTCTGCCCTTCAATCTCGCTGCCAGTGAAAGGTGCTTCTTCACGTTTTGTTGGTTCTTTGTGAAAGGGCCCCGAATAACGTATAGAGGGGGTGTTAGCCGACAGTGAAGAAGGGAGACTACAGAGTATAGATGGACAAGGAGGAAAAAGAGACGAAGAAAAAAATTCAGCCAACCTAACCCAACACGTTGATAGGCAGGTTGGGTTGGTTCGGGTTCAGTGGTAAAAAAATGTTGAACCTGACCCGACCCAACTCGCTAGCCTATGGTTGGTTCGGGTTGAGATTTATCTTCAATTCAAACCAACCCGATCCATGCTCAACCTTATTATTGTGAATTCGTATTTTTGGCAATGCATGGGATGAGGTTTTTATCGGCTGACCTACCTTGCTTTAATAGAATGGGCCTTTTCTAAGCCCAACTCTCTAATGGCATAGAGTATGACTGGATAATATCTTTCTGGATCCAAAGCCTAACAAATATAATAACATGTCCTGTTTGGAAGGCCCATGCCCATGTACTGCTCTTGAAAACAATAGGTGTGTGTGATGTAATGGGTTTAATAAACTTGGTCCATAAATCTTTTCTAATTGATTTTGGGTTGAGATTCATAAAATTGATCGGTCACTGAATCAATCGAAACACTGATTGAATGATCAATAGTCAATCTGTAGATAAATTGTAATCGAATTGATGGTACTTAAAATATGTAATTAATGATGTTACAAATATTACAATATTAAAATATAAATATATAATATTAAAATATTCGATGCATGTTATAAAGATATATTTATATCAGTTTTTTATCTTCTTCTAAAAGCTTAAATTATTTTAGATTTTTTAAAAATACATAATAATATTTTGTAAAAAAAAATCGGTTAAACAGGCCAGTTTTACCGATTCAGCTAATTTTTCCACCAGTTTGATTACTCACTGGTTCCTTAATCTAACATGAACTGAAGACCTGGTTGATTCACCAATTTTTCAGTTGATCCGATTTGATTCTATGAACATTTTACATTCATCTCATTTTAATTTTCTTTTTCAAACCTTTGTTTGGTTGAAAAAAGTTTGATTTGTCTTTAACCAAAATTAAATTTAAAGAGCAAATTAATTCAAAACTAAATTTATTTAACTTCAATACAAACACACATTGATGGAGGGTTTACCTTTGTTAATTTTTAGAAAATTAGAATTTACATGATAAAATCATATATTTAAAAAAATTAAAGTTCTATCTTACTCGGTCTATTATAAAAATACTTCACTGACACGTGAATTTTGCTGGTGTAAGGAAAAATAAGAGAAGATTGGGCAACATTTTCATAGACAAAACATTAAAAATACCTCTTCAAATACCATTAAAGATTTTAGATAAGTTATCAATGAAAACATCTCAATTCTCAACAAACAGGGGAAAAATCATATAATAATAATAATAATCATCATCATCACTTTACAACTACATTACCTCACTAAAAATGATATTGTAACTTGGTTCAATGTCTAAAAAACAATGGAAGGTTGCAACTTGCAATTTGCAGACGATCGCTTTAATGTTTTTTTGAAGGTATTATGTCTTCATCCCATTACCCCGGAAAAAAGAACTTTCTAGATCAACCAGACTTTGTTTCATCATTAATTAGCCTATCAACATTTACTCGTTTAGGTTTTTTTTAAGAGTTTTATGTGTTGAGACCCAATCATTCTTCATTATTAATTTTTGTATTTCTGATGAAATTTATAGTTCTTTGAATTCTGTATGTCTATTTAACTATTTTCGTTTCTTTTCTTTCTTCCTTTTTTTTTTCAATTTTTATTTTTTGACTTTCTTTGTTCTCACCCGAAGAGGACTATCTCGGGCACAGCATCTTCGTATTAACTCCTATGGTTATAGTATATTTACACACACACACACACGTACTTTTACTAAAAGTAATTATACTTAATGTATTTTAGGACACTAGTAATATATATATATATATATATATATAATTACTGTATTATAGGACACTAGTAATATATATATATATATGATTTTGAGGGTACATATTGCAACAGTAAAACCCACTAATTGGACGCTTTTAATGTGCTTTAATAAGCACACGAAAAAGTCAATAATTATTTAAGAGCTAGAATTTAAATTTAAAAAAAAAAAGAGCCCATTGTTGTTAAATTCATTAAAGTAATTTGAAAATAGCATCCAAAAAGAGAATCATAAATAATTAATGCTGAATGGATGAAGTTAGTCTTAAGGTATGTTTCATTAAAGTAATTTGAAAATAGCATCCAAAAAGAGAATCATAAATAATTAATGCTGAATGGATGAAGTTAGTCTTAAGGTATGTTTGGTAATTTGGTAGGCGAACGTGAGTAAGACAATCTAGTTTTAATTGAATATAATTTGGGTAAACTTAGATTGAGGTAAACAGAATTTATGTTTGAAAGAAAATTGAACAAACGTGGTTTAAGACATAGCATGATGTTTAAATATTAATTTGTAAACGTTGTTTTGGTTGTGTACTTATTAGAAATTACATAAATTTTATATTTTATTTTTTGATATACCATGATATTTTGAATGTATAATTTAAATTTTATAATTAAAGTGTTAATAATAATTATAATTAAAGTGTTAATAAATGACTAATTACAAAATAAATTATTAAATAATTTTTTATTAATAATATATCACTTCAAATATTTTATATATATAGTAATTAAATTTAAAATTAAAATAATAATTTCATATTATCTTGTAAATCTTTTTTAGAATATAATTAAATCAATTACCAAAAATAATTATAATTAAAATTAAAACTAAAATATAATTGGCACATATTTTCTTTCTATCTTAACAGTACAACTGTGTTTTGGAGCTTTCAAGAAGGTTGAATAAGTCAATTAAAAAGCATAACATAAATAATAATTAGACAAAACGGAGCCATTAGGCTTGATGAATGGATACGAGCCGTCAAATTCCCATATGGCCATATCTCAATAACCCATTTTTGATGAGATAATCACGCATCAAGGCCTAAGATTTTACTTTCCTGCCACTAGGCATTCCATCTCTCGGAAAAAAAAAAAGGGATACAATAAGAATTTTACAATGGAAGGGGTTACACAGTTAGAAGTCCAAATAGTTGTCCAACTGAAATAGCAAATAATAAATAGTTGAACTTTTAATTCAAATTTTAATTTATTTAAGTACTTGTTAAACTATAAATCAAATTTTAATTTCTAAGTCAGCAAAGGATAATAAATCTAATGTTAAATCTCGAATGAAGATAGAATGAAACAAACTACTATGCAAACATTTTAATAAACTCAGAAATTAGGTTTGGAAGAAATCATTCGTACCTAAATCAAGTTTTTCTATCAATAAAGTTTTTCTATCAATAAGATTACACTCTTCCTCTCAGATAATATGAGCTAGTGTTATAACTCCCAACTCCACGCATCTCATCTTGATTTTTCCTTCCTTTTCCTTTCAATTTTAATTGGAAAATTTGGGATTATACCCTAAATTTAAATTTAATTTAGAGGTACTGTTCTTGGACCAAAAAAAAATATCTGAAGCTATCTAGGTATGGAACATGAGAAGCATTCCCTACCCTCAAACTGATTCAGGTTAATATGCGCCTTTGTCTGAACCAGAACGATGTCATATCACTAGGTGTCTCACCGTCTGGTTATTCGAAGGCAATAGCACTACCATCATCACACAAGAAAGGGAAATGTGAGGCTGCTTGAGGGACATCTAAGGAAGGAAAACAAAAAGTCCCTTCAAAAGGCCTTTAAGGAATTCCAATATCCAGAACGGAATATTTGGATCTCATTGATTTGTGCCTCCTAACTAAGCCTGATATGAAATCTCATAATTAAATTCATACGACTACTCAAAGATGCAACATTGAGAATTGACTAACATACCTAAAAAGCCTAGTAAGAGTGAAATTAAGCAATCATTTGATGGCACTTACGATTCCTCCCTATCATCTGATGGCACTTACCGCAACCCTATTTAGGGTTCCTCCCTGTTACATAATCTTTTAAAGTGAGCTATAGTGTTATAACTCCAACTCCATGCATCTCATCTTAACATTCCTTCCTTTTCCTATTAAGTGCAATTGGAAAATTTGAGATTATACCCTAGATTTAAATTTAATTTGGAGGTTCTGTTCTTGGACCAAAAAAAAAATATCCAAACTATTTAGGTATGGAATATGAGAAGAAACATTCCCTACCCTCAAATTGATTCGGATTAATATGCGCCTTTGTCTGAACTAGAACAGTGTCTTATCAAACTAGGTGTCTCACCGTCTGGTTATTCGAAGGCAATCCATCATCACACAAAAGAAAGGGAAATGTGAGGCTGCTTGAGGGACATCTGAGGAAGGAAAACAAAAAGTCCCTTCAAAAGGCCTTTAAGGGATTCCAATATCCAAAACGGAATATTTGAATCTCATTGATTTGTGCCTCCTAACTAAGCCTGATATGAAATCTCATAATCAAATTCACATGGCTACTCAAAGAGGCAGCATTAAGAATTGACTAACATACCTAGATAGCTTATTAAGAGTGAAATTGAGCAATCTTCCGAAAACACTTACCGCAACCCTATTTAGGGTTCCTCCCTGTTACATAATCTTTTAAAGTGAGCTATAGTGTTACAACCCCAACTCCATGCATCTCATCTTGACATTTCCTTCCTTTTCCTATTAATTGCAATTGGAAAATTTGAGATTATACCCTAAATTTAAATTTAATTTGGAGGTACTATTCTTGGACCCAAAAAAAAAAATCTGACGCTATTTAGGTATGGAATATGAGAAGAAACATTCCCTACCCTCGAATTGATTCGGATTAATATACGCCTTTGTCTGAACCAGAACGGTGTTGCATCACACTGAAGTGTCTCACCATCTGGTTATTCGAAGGCAATAGCATTACCATCATCACACCAAAGAAAGGGAAATGTGAGGCTGCTTGAGGGACATCTGAGGAAAGAAAACAGAAAGTCCCTTCAAAAGACCTCTAAGGGATTCCAATATCCAAAACGGAATATTTGGATCTCATCGATTTGTGCCTCCTAACTAAGCCTGATATGAAATCTCATAATCAAATTCATATGGCTACTCAAAGAGGCAGCATTGAGAATTGACTAACATGCCTAGAAAGCCTATTAAGAGTGAAATTGAGCAATCTTCCGAAAACACTTACCACAACCCAATTTAAGGTTCCTCCCTGTTAAATCATCTTTTACAGTGATGATTCGCGTGCAATTACCCTATCGCCACTTCCTGTCCAGCCTGCCAACCGGACAGTTTTTCTTTTGGGATGGGTTACAACATCATCCAAAAACTTTACAAAAAAATATCCAACACAAAAGAAAGGGAAAATAAATAATAATAAGATGGGGCGACTTTGCTCGAGAGGGACATATTCAATTTTGGCCGCACAAAGGCTCTCTCCTCTCCGTTATTCCCATCGCCTAAAACTTCTCCGATCTCATCCGCAACCGCATCTTTTGGTTGTGTAGTACCTCCTTCTCCGGTGACGCCGATTTTCGATTCTCCCCGGCGGCTCCTGCGCCAAAACATTACCTAAAAATCAGAAAACGGAAAAATAGAAAGATACAGTTCCATTTTCACTTGGATGGATGCTCCGTTATTCTAAAAAGTTCGAGTACATGCTTAATGAAGAAATTTTGTTTCTGAAGAAAAATCTCAGATTTCTGGGCTACCAAACAGAGAAAAAGGGAGATTTTCTCTGTCTTGGCGTTTCTAAGCGAGGGAATGAGAAGATCCAGTCACGATTCAGACCTTGTGAGGCGATTGGGATGAAGATGAGATCTTTCTTTGTCGGAAGCAGAGACCCCAGAACGATCTAGCGTCGTAGATGTGAGCTTCCTTCGGATTCCGCCGTTGAGTCGAGTTGAATCCGAGGGTCTTTCACCCTCACGCATCTCAGCCGCTTTCTGTTTCCCCACTGCAAGAAAATTTCTGGCTCCATATCTGCCATGGAAACCGCGTAAGGAACAGGCCTAGTTCAGTTTTTGATTTGAACAACGAACGCAAAAACCCAGAAAAAAATTTAGAAATTGAGATCCAAAGCAAGAAAGCAAAACAGAACGAGTTTTCTTCCCACAATCTGACTACCAAGAAGTTAAAAAAACAAAGGAAAATCAAATTCATCTTCTGGGTGTGGTCGATTGCCTCCAATCCCACAGAGTACCAACCAGATAGGGATTGCGGTTTTCTGTGTCTCGGCGGGGCATAGGATGAGGTTTTTATCGGCTGACCTACCTCGCTTTAATAGACTGGGCCTTTTCTAAGCCCGACTCTGATGGTTTAGGCTTTAGAGCATGATTTGGAGACTATCTTTCTGGACCCAAAGCCCAACAAATTTAATAACATGTCAGGTTTGGAAGGTCCATGCCTTGCTCACGAAAACACATGGTGATGTTTTGGGTTTAATCAACTTGGCCATAAATCTTTTTCTAATTGACTAGGCAATTGTGTTTAGTTTGAAGTTCATAAAGTCGGACGGGTTAGGATTTTCTTTGTTTGTCTTCTCTTCTTGTGCGTCGTTGGTGGTGAGAATTGTTTCAGACAGTCATCATCCTTTTTTATCTTTTGTTTTTTTTTTCTTTTCATTTTAAGAGTTTTTCTCTTCTCCTTTGTAGAAGTTTTCTCTTTTTTTGTAGAATTTTTTTTATTTAATTTTTTTATTTTTGCGTTCCTAAAGTGGATCTTGATGGAGTAGATACTTGCTCCTCAGCTCCTTCCCTTCTTTCTGATGCTGACTTTCTTTCCTAGAGCTCTAAAGAGGCAGACGGAGGAGTAAAAAGGAGCTGGAAGCTACAGTCATGGGTCAACGAGAGTTTGCTGAATTGGTGGAGAAGTCGTGTGTCAGCCAAGCAACGAAAGGAGTCGAACGGCAGCTGTGAAGCTGAGCTAACCGACAACGGAGGTAGACGAAACATTCTAAGGCAGCGAAAGAAGAAGAAACCCATCATCGCGGTAGACCAGTATGGCAGCCGAGGACCAAATCGAAGCTATAAACGCTGAGTAAGAGCTTCTATGTCCTTAACCAATTTACGATGAAGAGAGGTTGGAGGAGAAAAGGTCCATAGCCGAGGGAGACTAAAGGATCGGCCGTTGTGGATGCTATCGACGCTTTCCTCCCCCTACACCGCCATCGCTGATAGAGGGATGGGTTGCAGATGCCTTTTTCCTCTTTCCATTGTTGCCTCTAGCTTCCAAATCTAATTTTTGTTTTTTTTTGTTTTATTAAAAAAATTGTTGGGCTTTACTAGCTCACGAGGGTTCTGTTGCTCTTTTGGGTTAGGCTTTTAGCTTTAATCCTTGGTCTAGGGGTGTGTTGTTTCTTTTAAGACATAAATACTTTTTATGATGTGTTGCTCTAAATTTATGTATTTATTATCCCATAATTCATGTCTGAATTGTATGTGTTATCTTGAGGTCCTGTATTATCTTATGTATCCAAACTTAATGCCTTTGTTGCTTTTAATGGAAAACATTTTCATTTGACCAAAAAAAAAAGAAAAAAAAATTGGACCAGTTATTAAACTGGTTGACGTATTGATTCAATAGTTAATGGTCAAACCGTAGTCGAATCGTATTCAAACCAGTGGTACTTAAAATATATAATTAATGTATATGTTACAAATATAAAAATATATAATATATAATATATAATATTAAAATATTCAAGGCATGTTACAAATATATATTTATATTAGTTCTAGATCTTCTCCTAATAACTTAAATTTTTAGAGATTTTTTTAATTTACATAATAATATTAAGTAAAAATTCAAAAAAAATTGAATTGGTTGAACCGGCCGGTTTTACTGATTCAATTAATTTTTCACCGGTTTGATTACTCATTGATTCCCTGATCCAACCTGAATTGGAGACCTGATCGATTAATTGGTTTTCTAGTCGGTCCGGTTTGATTCTATGAACATTTGACATTCATCTCATTTTTTAAATTATATTTTCTTTTTCAAACTTTTATTTGCTTGAAACAAGTTTGATTTGTTTTTAACCAAAATTAAATTTAAAGAGCAAGTTAATTCAAATCCAATTTTATTTAACTCCAATCCAAACACACGTTGATAGAGGGTTTATTTTTGTTAATTTTTAGAAAATTAGAATCTACATGATAAAATTATATATTAAAAAAAGATTAAAGTTCTGTCTTACTCTGTCTATTATAAAAATACTTTCATTTACAGGTGAAATTTTCTAGTGTAAGGAAAAATAAGAGAAGATTGGGCAAAATTTTCATAGACAAAACATTAAAAATACCTCTTCAAATACCATTAAAGATTTTAGATAAATTATCAATGAAAACATCTCAGTTCTCAACAAACGGGGGAAAAATAATAATAATAATAATAATAATAATAATAATAATAATAATAATAATCACTTTACAACTACATTAACTCCCTAAAAATGATATTGTAACTTGGTTCAATGTCTAAAAAACAATGAAAGGTTGCAACTTGCAATTTGACAGACGATCGCTTTAATGATTTTTTTTTTTTGGGTTAATGAAGGTATTATTTGTTCATCCCATATTTAAACTATTGCCCCAGAAAAAAACTTTCTGGATCAACCAGACTTTGTTTCATCATTAATTAACTGATCAACATTTACTCGTTTAGGTTTTTTTTAAGAGTTTTATGTATTGAGACCCAATCATTCTTCATTATCAATTTTTGTATTTCTTATGAAATTTATAATTCTTTGAATTCTGTATGTCTATTTTCGTTTCTTTTCTTTCTTCTTTTTTTTTTTCAATTTTTCTTTTTTGACTTTCTTTGTTCTCACCTGAAGAAGACTATCTCGGGTACAACATATCGTATTAATTCCTAAGGTTATCGTATATATACACACACACATACTTTTATTAAAAGTAATTATAATGAATGTACTATAGGACACGAAATGTGTTTAATTTACTTTTAGAGTGAGTTAAGTTTTATAAAAACAAGACTATTTTTCACCCATTTTTTTAGTTTCGGCCCGCGTAACCCGCTAAATAGTTTTTTTTCCCTATAATTTTAGTACAGATGTACGGTCTCGCTTTCCTATTCAATTCATTTTTAATCTTACTCTCGCACAGCACACCAGACACCTTAGCAGCAGCCATTAGCTGGCCTTCGACCTTGTCCTCCTTCGTTCTCATCATCGTCATCGTCATCGTCGGCCGTCATCGCATCCCAGTCCTCCTTGGCTCCTCAAGCTCCTTCGTCCTTCTTTGCATCCCAGTCGGCCAGTCCTCCTCAAGCTTCTTCGTCCTTCTTTGCATCCCAGTCGGCCAGTCCTCCTCAAGCTCCTTCGAGTCTTAGATCGGAACTCCCCTCAGCAATTGCTACTGTTCAGCCTCAGTCCTCACGCACGTTCACGCAGCAGCACCAGAGCACGAGTCAGGAGATAGGAGTCCTCACCGTCTGTCGCTCCCGGCCATTCGCTGTTGTCCATTCAATCTCTTCTTCCTCCTCATCTGTGATCTATCTGTTCAATCTTGCCATCCGTTCAATCTCTTCTTCATCCTTATCTGTCTATCACTGTCAGCCGTCTATCACTCCTACCTTTCGTCCATCACTCAGTCTCTTCTTTTGTCTCATTGTCTCAATCACGAGTTAAGTGAGCAAATTTTTTTAAATAATTTCCAGCTTCTTCTATTTTTATATTGTCAAGCCTCAAGGTGTTTTGCTTGTTTTTGTTGGTATCAATATTGATTTAATTTCCAGCAAGAAAAAGGATTTGAAGATGAAGAAGAAGAAGATCTGAAGATGAAGAAGAATAAGAAGATCTGAAGAAGAAGAAGAAGAAGAAGAATGAGGACTTGGATCTGGAATCAATATTTTTTCTTGAGTTTTTTTTTCAGATGTAAAGAGTAATGAAAAAAAAAAAAGTGGGCTAGCCAGTTTAACTGACCCATTTTTTCTTAGCCCAGTCTGACAACTCTAATTTTTAGCTTCTAGAATGCTATTTTTTTTTCTCTGTGGCTTCCTGGTTTCTGATCCAGTAATTTTTTTTTTCAATTTTTTCCCTTTGTAGTTCCAGGCATCCTGAAATTTTTTTTTGGATTCTAGTTTGCATTTTTGGTTTTTGAACTGTGATGTTTCCTTTGCTGTTGGCACTTCAAATGAAAGGGGAACTTAATGAAATGAAAGAATTTTTAATTTTGGGATTGAAATTGAAATTTAAAAGATGTTGGGGGGTGATATTGTAATTTACTAAAAAATAGCGGGACACAATTTTAGCCAGAACATAATTGACTAAATCACAACATGTTATACACACTATTCCTGTGCAAACAATTGACTAAATCACACTCTCTTTGTTGGCAATTTGGCACGTGTACCAGTCGTACAAGTAATAATGTGATAAATTAAGTATCGTTTCACAGAGATTGAAGTTTCAAGTACTCACAAAGCTAAGTGAAATACTATATAGACGGTCTATTTAATTGCTAGAAATTAAAGAAGGGGAAAGTAAAAAGAACTAAGATAGAAATTTAAATAACTAGAATTCTAAAAAGCAGATATTAACTAAAATTACACAAACATAACTAAATGTCAGGGAATTAATTTCATTTGGTTTTTAATCTGATTAATTCATAGACAAATTAATCTTTGAATTACTGGAGAATAATCCAATTTAATTACAATTCCTTTAATATTGGCTAATTTCACTAAATTGATTAAACCCCAATTCCTTGGTGGAACAATCCGACCTAATTAGAATAATTGTCTAATTCCTTAGTACAATCATTCAATTAAGTGATTAAACTCAAGAAATTACAAAAGCTACATAAATAAGATTATCCATTCCTAGACTATTATGATTTATGGCAAAAATTACAAGGGCAACATTAATATTTAGCTATCCCTAGCATAAATAAAAATCTCAAACTCATTCAATGGTGGCCAAGTATTCAAGAAGAAGATTAAATGGTAAAATCCACTCCATTAACTGAAATTGCTTTCAAATTAAATGTATTCAACAGTAAAGCTTTATAAAAATCGAATTACATCAATTCCCCAAAATCTAGGTTTTATTGATACATGAAATTCAAGAACAAAAACAATAGAAAATAGCAATTACAACATAAAACATGGAGAAAAGAGATGAAATGGGAGAAAGAAGGCCCAAACCAGCTCCAGAAATCGTCTTCTGTGTTGCCTCAAAGTCCCCAAATTTTCCAGATCTAAAATTAGGTAAGAAACCCCTAAAAGTAGCTTTTATATTGTTAGAATCGTGGTTGGGCACCTGGGCATAGGGTATGGTGCCTAGGCGCTAAGTCTAAAAGCTAAAACAATAAACACCAGGGTCTGGAGCCTGGGCACCAATTGGACAGAGACTTATTGTAAGAAAGAAGGCTTGGCGCCTGGGTGCCAGCCTACTGGGCAGCTTCAAATGACTTGGATTTCTCTTGTTTTCTCTCAGATTTGTACCTACAAAAGATCATAACAAATATCACTCAAAAGAGCAAGAAATGTGCTTTAATTTAGAGAAAAGTGAAAACTACATTATACAAGATAAATTAATTGAAACACAAACATAAATATGCTAAGAGGTAACAAAATGAAGTAAAGAGAAGGAGAAAAATCCACTTTTAATTGAATTATAGGAATTTAAGGACTAACCAACTCCCTCAAACCTAGAGTTTTGTTTGTCCTCAAGCAAAATACCTCCTAAAAACTAAAAACACACTAACAAAAGGATCTCTAATGACAAAGATAGGAAGTGTTGCATGTAATGTGTAATATCCCAAGAATTTATATGAATATTTAAAATCTATTTGAAGTTTATTAAAAAATTTAATTACATGAAAAATATTTTTTTGACTTAGTGAAGGAAATTTGGAAATAGAAATTTCAAAATTTTAATTTGGGAAATTTTTACAAATTCTCAAGGGCTAAAGTGAAAAGAAAAGAAAGTATGAAGTACTTTTGAGATATGACCAAGTAGGAACCCGAGAAGAAGAATAGAGCTTATGGAATGAATTATGAGTCCGGTACCAAAAGGATGATGGATTCAAGGTTAAAGTGGAGTTTGAGATTTTGAGAGGGACTAAAGTGAAATAAGAAAATTGTGGGGCACTTAGGATTTAGAATCACCCGAGGTGAGATTTTATGAATTTGCTTTTACTAGTCTTGACTAAGGGTCAACTGAAGAGCAAGTGATAATTTCACCCCGAGTGAGTATATAGGTGGCCTCACCTATTTTTTTCTTCATTTTCTCTTTTCCTCTCTCTCTTCACCTTCTCTCCTCTCTTTCTCTCTTTCTTCTCTCTACCTTCTCTCTCTACACTTCAACTCCATAACCGGACTTTGGAGGGTGGATCTCGGGCTACAGGGTGAGCCTCTAGGAGCCAAGCAACATAGGAAAAGCAAGGAATCGAGGTAGAAATTTCTATTTCTTAAGCTTTTCCCTATTTTCTAGTTTTAAGAGTGTTTGAGGTAAAATCAAGATTTCGGCTTCGTTTCTTGATTAAAATTGATGCTTTTGGTGTCTAAATGCTCCTTAGACATTAAGGGTGAGATCCCATGGAAGAAATCATGAAAAACGGTGGAGATTTGGCCAGATTTGGGCCAAATTCGAGAGAAATCGCGAAAGGTCGCGATCGTGGCGCCCAGGCGCCAAGGTTATGTGAGTAAAGGTCGAGAGTAGTGATAGGAAATTTCTCTATTTTGTAACCTTAATGGTTTTTACCTGGTTACAATAGGGATGGTTGAGGCGCAAGGTGGGAGCACCGAGAGTGTGGAATTCAGGTGAGTAGGCAACCTTGCAAAATTAATTTACTAAACTAGTCAAAGCACAATATAAATCCCATTTGCGTTATTTGTGAAATTGAGAAGATTATCAGTGTGTGTTCAGGTTGAGAAAAAGTACAATATCATTGGAAGGTATTTTATTACCTTTGTGAATTGATTTCTCTAGTTGACTCAATTAATAATATATGATGATTGCTATGATTGATGACAGACATTCAAGGGAATAAAAGTATATATAAATTAATTTATTTCATAGTAATTATATTGTGATAAATTCTCACTATTCTATTGATGAGCAAAAGATCTACGGGATCTAATACACGAGTTTGAAAGGGTTAGAGTCTCATACTACTCGGTGTATAATTGTGAGAATCAATACACGAGTTTGAAAGGGTTAGAGTCCCATACTACTCGGTGTATAATTGTGAGAATCAATACACGAGTTTGAAAGGGTTAGAGTCCCATACTACTTGCTGTATAATTGTGAGAATCTATGCATGAGTTTGAAAGGGTTAGAGTCTCATACCACTCAGTGTATAACTATGAAAACCATGCACAAAGAGTTTGAGGGTTAAATTCCCAAGTCACTCAGTGCAAGTATTTATGGCACATAATGCAAAGTGATTGAGGGATTGATCACCCAAGAAATCATATGCAAATTCAGATAAATGTAATACTATAATTATTTAAAATAAATGATAGATTGATTGTATTAGTAAATGTGGTATTTGTGCTTGTGATATTTTCATGTACAGTTGTTTACTCACTGAGTTTTGATTAACTCACACTCTCTATGATTATCTTTTCAGATACAGTGGTTAAGGAGGAGAATTTATAGCCTTTAAGGATATACTCCACTTTTGTCTGGTAAACAATTGGTAAGGAATAGGAAATGCTCTGTAATCTAGCAGGTCACCTAGGCTTGGGAGGTTGTATAGTACTGTATAGTGTATGAATGTTGAACATTTTCTGAATATGTATACAAAATATCTTTCTTGAGACATTTATGATTCACATAGTTATGGATATTAAGAATATTCATAGAGATTAAGGGGTACCACGGAGGTACACCTTAGGTATTTTATGTTTATCTCACATATAAATTTTGGGATGTAACATAATGTCTACTAGTCTTTTACAATTTAAGAAAATTGTAAAATAAATGATGTAGAAAAATGGTTGGACGCCGAGAATTTCTTTAAAAATTCTTGTAAAATACCAATCTTTATAAAATAGGAAAATTATGGAGCATTTAAAACAATAAAATTTTAAAGCTGAACAGAAGTCAATCAGTCGACTGTTTGATAGCTATCGGTCGACTAGTCACCTTCTGCCTTGAATGTCTCGAAATTTCCAAGGCTACTAGTCGACTGATAAGCTCTATTCTTCATATTTCCACCTGTGACAGTCGACCAATGTCACTTTATCAGTTGACTAGTAGCTTGTAAACTTAATTTTTTGCTTTTCTTTATTAGTTACTTCACTGAAGAATAGCATAAAACTTAATACTTTACAAGTTATATCTCAAAGACATAGTATTAACTATCTTAACTCTAGTTCTTTTCTCAAAGTAACTATAAACTTAGAGATATTTACACCAAAACTCATATGTTTCTAAATATGCATAGAAAAGTGTACAAGTCTCAAAATTTACATAATTCCTTCCAAAGTTCTCATAAGGAATTGACACTACATCCTCTTTTTATATAAGCTAACTTGATACCTCTAGCTAGCTCATTTCTTTTCTTTGTCTTGCTTTTTCTACTTCAACTCCTGAAATGGTTAGTGACAACATAAAACATGAGATATATGATCTCAATAGCTAGTTTACTATTATGAACTCATCATGAAAACCATTCCAGTCATAAAAACAATCTCAATAAATACTTTTCACTTCCATGAATATGAAAACTATCATATAAGCATATGATTAGAGTATTCTCATTCTAATTATAGTGCACTATAACTTCCACTCTTTCTCATGAAAAGTGCTCTATATCCCATGAGGAATTTCTGTCATTCCATAAGGAAATTTTGGTTCTATCATCCTATAAGGAATTTGAGCTATACTTTTCATGAGAAATCTTGTTCTAAAACTTTTCATGGAAAGCTTGAACATAAAACTTAATATATCATACAAAAAATCATGATAAATACATCAAATAACTTGCTTTTATGAAGAACTAGCTACCTTTGATTCGTTTTAGAGCTGAAACTTGTGAATTCTCTTCTAGTTTCTCTCTAGTTCCTTTTGCTTCTCAAATTTCAGACCACTTCTTCTTCTATTCTATTTCTTTTAGTCTGAAAATTGCTATTCTATAAATTCTCAAGTTCTAAAATTCATCTAAACTAGAATAATCAAGCTAGGAAACTTACCTTCTGTAGTTTTCTTGCTAAATCCTCTACTAGAACTCCCTTCTCTCTCTTCTTATTCTCCTTCACTTTTTTTTCTCTCTCTCCTCTATTTTTTCTGAAAATGATCTTTCTTTCTCTCTTTTGCTACTAAAAGAGTCTAGAGGGTTTCTTTATTGTAAAAATACCTATTTTACCCATATTTTCTTGTTTCTAAGCTTTGTTAGCATGTTGGGGGTATTCTAGTCAATTGCGCACTGATTTTTCAGTTTAAACTGACTTATTTTCGCATTTCAGCAATCCATTAGTCAACTGATGATTTCCCATTAGTCGATTGATAAGCTATTAGTTAACTGATAGCTTTCCATTAGTCGACTGCTTGCTACTGAACTTCGAATTTTAGCCTAACAAAAAGTAATTAGTCGATTGATAGCCCTTCATCAGTCGACTAATTGCAGATATGAGCAATCTAATATGATCTTTGCTGCTATCAGTTGACTGACAGCTACAGTTAGTCCACTGTTTCCTTCATAACTCAGTTTTTCTTCTATATCTAACTTATTTATCATAGTTCTTTTATGTCTTTCTTTTATCACTTTCTTCTAAGCATCTAAAGACATAAATAACTAAATTCGAACATTATTCTAAGCTTAGATAAAGAAAATATAGGATGTTACATTGCACAACTTTAAAAGGCTATGGCCAAAGCAAGTTAAATTTTATGCATTCATCCGTATAAAGCTAAACTAGGTAATGGATTTTCAAGAATTTATAGACAAAATTGAGAAACTTCATCAACTTTAGAATTAAAATTACAAATATCAGTAATTTTCTCTAACCACTCCTTCAAAAGTTTAAAAGAATTTACCTTATTGTGAGAATTTGGCCCTCAAGGAAAACATCTCAATTACAGGGAAGATGAGTTATTTTGATCTAAGTGAAGATCGTGCACCTTATCCACACAACTTCCTCCCAATCTAGGCATTTTTTTAATATAATAATAATAGGTTAAGGAAACAAAGAATTGTCAGTGTGCCTAATTCACACAACAATGCCTTATCCATCACCTTTATTCATTAAGCTATGATTCATTGGTTAGAAAAAGTATTGTGCATCTAATCCACACTACACTTTCTCAAAGTAAATCACACTTATTTTGTTTTCTTTTTATTATTTTTGTGGTTTTCTTTTCTTTATTTATTTTTCATAGTGAAATTCCCTTATTGAGCAATTATGTGTCACAAATAAGAGTAAAAAAGTTTTTAAAATTTTGAGGAATAGTTAAAGAAAATTAAAAATGCCTACAACCTTTATTTTAAAATTATAAAATTTTCAATTTAATCAATAAATCTTGAAATTACACTTA
The DNA here is from genome assembly GCA_037074585.1 of Biancaea sappan. Lineage (NCBI taxonomy): Eukaryota > Viridiplantae > Streptophyta > Magnoliopsida > Fabales > Fabaceae > Biancaea > Biancaea sappan. The sequence continues at coordinate 61,363,318 of CM073496.1, forward strand.
CTAGCTAAGTTTTAAATAGGTTGATAAAACATGAAATTCATTAGGTTTGGAAATAGCATTAGAAACCTGTACAACCCTTTTCTATATTATCAAGGAAAATTCCAAAAGAAAATAAAAGAAGATAAGAATTAAAAACATTCTTTTCCTCTCCCAAGCCTATTTAAAACATTGGCCTCAATGTTTATTTCAAACAATAAATTGGACAACAATAAAAAAGGGAAGGGGGTTCCAAAAGAATACTCAACAATACAAAAAGAGAAAAATCAACATCAAAGAAACCCAACCATTCCATCAAAAGAAGCAGAAAAATAAAATACCAAAATGTTCAAAGAACAACATGAAAAATATCATAACAGAACAACATAATACAATACAATAATCAAAAGAAATAAAAATGACAAGTGAATCACAACGCCTTAATCTGTGTCATCAACATCATCGTCCTCCTCGTTATCATCACCAGCTACTCCATGATTGACTGTAGGATTATAATTAAGGTTGTCTGTCAGAACAAGTAAAGGATCCTGCAAAATCCAACCTTCTGTGCTCACACCCCAATGTCTAGACATGGCATACATGACTTGAACTATGCCCATATTATGTTCATTATGTGTTTCTACAAATGCATCATGGGAGGCAACAAAAGTAGTGTGGGAGGCTCTCAACTCATTATGGGAGGGTTCTTAACTTATTCAGGGAGTTTTATACATCAATAATACGCTGCAAAATATGGGGTTTCTTAGGTGCAGGTGTAGCACGTGGTCTAGATAGTGCCTGAGGAATAAGGATAGGTGCCTGAGGATGGTCAAAATGGGCTCTATCACTTGGAGCCATAGAATTTATCACTTGAGCAGTGATAGTGCCCTCGGGATCACAAAAAATATCATTAATCATAGGCACTTCATCCTTTTGACAAAGATTTGTGATAAGGCACGGATGTCCCAATCTTTTACCTTGTTTTTGAACCAGCTTATCTAAAACCAGCTTATCTAAGTTTTGGGATATCAAAGATCCAATATTAAAAATACTTCCTGTAATAATAAGATAAATGACCACAACTCTTTCTATGGTCACTTTAGAACAGTTCGAAGTAGGGAAGAGGTTGGATTGGACAAATATGCACCATGTTTTGGGGATTCGTTTCATGTCAGATTTTTTAAAGTAAGATTCTTTTCCCTGAGCATCCAACTCCTACCTCGCTCCCTCTTTACAGAGAGTGCCTTTAGTAGAATTGGATCTTAAATGCCTATACCTCATCAACTCATTATATTCAGCATCAGAATCAAGATCATATCTCAGACCAAACAAATTATTGATATTATTTGTAATAAAGAAAATTTTCTTCTCCCTAACATAAGAAGAGTGCCTATCCTTAACATTTTCATTATCTACTCTAAATGCATTTATATAAAACTCCTTTACAATCTCGAGGAAAAACTAATTCGCTAGCCTACATAAAGCTTCCAAACCTCATTCTCTTATCCTATTCTAAATCTTAGGGTACTGGTTGTCTTTCAAATCAAACCCTCTCTCCCTAATAAACTCTCTAGGTTCAAGCTCATCATACCTCAGCTTATTCTCAAAATTCCTAAACCTAGAGGTGTCAAAATCGCTATTGAAAGAGGATTCAACTTCCTTTTGCTTTCTTGAATGTTTGTGAGATATAATGCAGCAGACGAGAATTGATCTTAAACATACAAGAAGAAAAATTGAGTTCCCAAAAATTTGAAATTTTCAAATTCAGTAAAATTTTTCAAACAATAGAAAAACTGGAATTAAAATTCCTAAATTTTAGAAATTAAAAATGCGAAAAACCTAGAAACAATTTCCAAAAATTTCAGAAGTTTTGAAATTCAATTTAACACCATGAACCCTAAAATCCAATTAAATTTGGAATTGGAAAATGAAAAAGATTTCTCTAATCCTCTCTCCCATCTTTAACAGAATTTAACAAAAAGGTTCTAAATTAAAAATAAATATGAATATACATTTACAGTAGAGTAAAATGAAATTGAATTCGAGCAAAAAAAAAAAGGAAAACTAGAATTCAAATTCCTACAAATTTCAAAAACTCTGTTCAATAGAATAGTATTAGTAGCAGACTAAAGTAAAGAGATTAAAATCAAAAATAAAATTAAAAAGAAGAACATAGAGTAAATTCGGATTAACGATGAAATGAAAACTCTTCCCTTTTTTTTGAAATTCAGAGAAAGAGGGAAGAGATTTCAGAAACAGCAGAAAATAAAGAAGAAAAAAAAATGAAATTCAGATGTGATATAAGTATCATCCCCTCCTCCTTTTTTTTTTTTTCAAAATTCTAAGTCTAAGGATGAGGAACTTACCAAGAACAATGAAGAACACGGTGAAGAACACTCCCAAATTTGAAGATCTTGCCTAAATCGCACCCAAAATCGTGAAAGATCGAAGCCTCAACAGAGAAAATGGTAGGAGGTTGTGGAAATTGAGTAAAGAAGGAGAAAAGAAAAGCTTCTCACCAGTGAAAATGGCTTGAGGAAGGAGAGATGACGTCAGACTATAGAGGAGGGAGAGATCGCGGTGGCTAGGGTTTTGAAAGTGTGAGAAATGGTTGAAATTTCTAAAGTGGGGTTAAATACGACGTTGGCATCTGGGCGCTAAGTCATGAAACCTTAACAGCCTATTTGGATCACTGCTCCAGAGGGAAAGGAAGACTTCATTCTCTGCAACAGTTCCATTTTTTATGTTTGGATCACAGCTTGAGGTGGAAGGCGCGTTTCCACTTTGGATTTCCATTCCAGAATTAATTGTATGACTGCTTCCATTGGTCTACCTCTGGAAACATCGCCTCTCGCGTTGGAAAACGGTGGAAATATCTTCACTACTCTCCACTGTTCTGCCCAATTCTAGCAATGATCCTTCTTTCCAATTGATACATCGTGTGCATGCCCTGAGTTGGTTTTCTATGCTCCTGCCTCTGGTGTTTCCAACACTCTAAGTTGAGCTGATACCCACTACCGGTGTTGCTATTTTTGTTGCTATTCCTTCATCTGCTGCGTGTCCAATCTCCTCTGGTTTCTCAAGATTCCTTTCAGGTAACCTTTTTGCTTTTGGCTATTAAAGTTGATGATTTTTGTGGAAGTTAGGAAATTTTTTAAGTTGATTCTGAAACTGCAGTTAATATTTATGAGTTTGGCAATATTTCAACTATTTGATCTGATTGTGCTTGTCAATATAATTTGTTTTCCTCTATCTTGTTTTAAGCATATAAGAATTAGGGACCTACATCTAATTTTCAGGATTCCCTTCTCCAAGGATCATACAGCACCCAGACCACACTAAAATATTCCTCTCAGGTTGCCAGTTGACCACATTCCCATTCATACTAAAGGTAGTTAAGATTCACTCTAGATTCCACTACCACCTCATCCTTCTTTTGCCTTCTGGAATAAATCCTTATCTCACTATTTGAATCTCCCTTCTCAAGCCCAGCCATTTCCTTGGTCTCTTTGCTCTTTCTACTATAGTATTTACTATTTAGTGGAGTATGCCCATCAGATTCCCACTCAATATTCCAATATGATAGAAATGGGGGCAAGCTATGTAGCAGCTTATATAACAAATGAAATACAAGTATACTTCAGGATTTAAAGATTATCATGGGAAGAGGCTTACAGATGTTACCTTTCTGCATATGGTTATTAGGTCATCTGAGTAAAATGGAAGGTAACCAACCAGCATTTCATACATTATTGCTCCCAGCGACCACCTGTCCATATGGAAACAAGTGCATATGAAAACAAAAGAATGCAAATTAGCTCTATGAAACATTTGAAAAGTAAGAAGGAAAATTTTATTGTAAAAATTATCAAACTCATTTAAAGTTGTACAAATTTCAACTGACAAGCCAAAATTATCCAGTCGAAGAAGAGATGCAGCTTATAAAGAAATAAACCATTGCATACTAGCATGTAACTGTAATACTAATAAAACATAAGACCAACAACAATAGCTAAAAACTAACTAGTCACATTCCATCCCATATCCTTTTTTTAGTAGTATTTCTCAAGCTGTTTCTGGTTTGCGATTGGCTGTTTCTGATAAGACATCCTTGTTTTATGGGTTAAATTCCAGTGTTATGCCTAGCTTGCTAACCTATCACCATATACATATGTATATATTTTCACATTTCAATCTGGGCTCTACCAATTTTATCCTTGCCTTGAAATTGTAAATATGTCTTATAATTTTTTTTTTTGAGAAATTATTGTGTTGAATGCAAAAGTAACTAGATCTTCGATTGTGCTTTGCTATAAGCTCGAGTTGCCTTGTAAATAATGTAAATATGATAGAAGATTTTATGTTTACACTTTCAATACTTTTGAGTTATAATAGAAAATAGAATACGAAGAACACAAAAAGTAAAGACAAAATTGTGAACTCAGTTTTTAAATTATTGACGCAGTTTCTACTATAAGAAAATATTAAGTATTGTAAGTCAAATTTAAATTACTGAATTAAAAATAAAGGGGAAAAATAAATAAGAGCATTTTGCTTCTGACATTTATATTGTGGCTTCATAATAGGTTCACTATACTCTTAATAGGCTTCATAATGTTAAAATATGAAAGGATGCTTCATATTTCTTAGTTTGATGTATCTGACAATGAACACTACAATCCCAATGAACTCTTAAATAGGCTTCATAATGCTAAAATAGGTATTGATGTGGTTGACAAAGCCATGGTTTAAAAGTTTGCAGTTCCTCATATTCTTGTATTCTCCTTAAACACATCTCATTTTAAAGTTAGTCATAACCATCATTCTCTTTCAAGCAATCACATTTTAGTTATGGCTGACTTGAGAACAAGGATCATTGTCGGTGCTATGACTTGGTGGTTCGACATGATCTTCACCTTGTATAGCTATTACGTTTCTATTGTCAGAGTTATCCTTTGTAGGCACAGAATTACTAGAAGACCTTACACTATTGATTTCCATGCTCATAGGGCCTATTTTAAGAGTTTAGTCTATAATAGTGACAATGCTTGCCACTACTTAACAAGGATGAATAGGTCAACTTCAGATAATCTCTGTTTAATACTTGACACTATAGGTGGACTTAAGCCCACTAGGCATATGCTTGTAGATGAGTAAGTTACTATTTTTGCACATATCTTGGCTCACTATGTGAAGAATAAGGTCATTCAAATTAATTTTAAGAGATCAGGAGAGAGTGTGAGTAGACATTTCAAAAGGGTTTTGAATGCTAAGATGCATTTAGATAACAAGCTTTTCAAAACCCCTGAACCCATGCCTGTAGATTCAACTAATCCCCGGTGGAAATAGTTTAAGGTAATTGTCTATCTTACATTTCTTAAAGCAATAGTTTGACATAGGTGGCTATTTGACTATTTATGATGGTGCTTTGACAGAATTGTATTGGTGCCCTTGACGGAACACACATAAGGATACAAGTTCTATTAGAAGATAAGGTGAGGTATCGAAATAGAAGAGGCGAGATTACCACCAATATGTTGGGCGTCTGCTCTCAAAACGGGTAATTTATTTTTGTTTTGCCTAGGTGGGAGGGGTCTGCAGCGGACTCATGAGTGTTATGTGACGCAATTTCTAGGCCTCATGGGTTGAGAGTTCCCCCAGGTGAGTATCGTATGTAATAAACAACCCCTTATAAAATTCACTTGATTTTTTTTAAAGAATGTGACAAGTAAAGTGTTGTCTTTTAAGGTGTTACTATTTGGTAGATGCGAGCGGGGTACACAAAATGTGAAAGGTTTCAAGCACTTTACAGAGGACAACGGTATCACCTAAATGATTGGGTAGACAGTCGTCGGCCAATGAATCCTTGTGAATACTTCAATATGAAACACTCAACACCACCTAATATGATTGAGCGGTGCTTTGGGGTGTTGAAAATACATTGGGTGATACTTAGAAGTCCATCCTTTTACCCAGCTAGGAAGCACAACCGGATTATTCTTGCTTGTTGCTTACTTCACAATCTCCTAAAGCAAGATATGCCTGATGATGAATTAAAGATTAGAACGTTGTAGAAATGGGAAGTTCGTTCATGGACATCGATCATCTTACTGTAATTGAGCTTACATATAAGTTTAGGAGTCGGCGAAAGTGACCTTGTCTGAGGGTGGTAATATAATTCTTTTATTTTTTGCAAATGAGAGTAACTTGTCATATGTATTTTTAGTACAAGTGAATAATTGCTTATATGTATTTATGTTTAATCATGTGAACAACAAGTCATATGTATTTTTGGTGACCTCTACGACCAACTTGTATTTTTGATAACATAATTGGCACATATTGGTATTCTGTTGTATTGTTGCATTGTTGGTATTCTATCATGCTATTGATCTGTTTGTGGAAATAGATTGGGAAATGACACACTACTAGACGCCTGAGGAAGATGTCTAGCTTGTAATTTCACTTATGGAGCTGCGTCAGAATGCACTCTACCATTCCGACAAAACCTTCAAGCTTGGATACATGTAGAAGCTTGAGTCAATGCTTGTTGAGAAGCTTCCTGGCCACAACATAAAGGCCAACTCTCACATAATGTCGCGTATTAAGACCCTGAAGAATAGTTGGCAAGTCGTATATAACCTGCTTTATGCATCGAATACGAGCGAGTTTGGATGAAACCCTGTGACATGTTACGTCGTAGCAGAGCCTGCTGTCTGGGATGCATATATACAGGTATATTAGAAGCCTCATGCTTTGTGTATGTCTAACTAATTTACTTTGTTTGATTTATGTCCTTTGTTTTATCTACAGGCCAACCCAAGCAAGGCTGGTAGGAGAAATCGTGCATTCCCCTTCTTTGACCAATTGCTCATTGTGTATGGAAGAGACTATGCATCGGGAAGAGATACACAGACATTTGTGGACGTTAGACAAGAGACTGCAACCTAAGTAGAAGAAGAGGAGAATATCATTCTATCTGCAGAAGATGAGATTGGTGCCTCTGAGGTGCCTCCCCTTGATGTGCCATCCTCAAGGACTACAAACAATATGTCAGAGGCCACATCTAGTTCAAGTAGGAAGCAAAGAAGAAGTAGTGGTGATGACATTTCTACAGCCTTGGTTGACCTCACATTAGGTCTTTGGGAGTGCATTCAGATTGCCTCTCAGACTATTTCCACTTCGTTTAAAATGATGAATCGTGATGCTAATATGGTTGAAAGAAAGGAAAGGCTTCTTGCAGACTTGCTGAAGGTTCCAGGGTTGACCGAAGACGAAGTAATCCAGGCTAACAAAGTAATTGTACAAAATCACAGTTTGTTAGTTCAATTTCCTTGCGTACCGAATACATTGAAGGCTGCATGGATAAGATATTTCATTTAATAGAATACATATGGATAAAATTGTATTTATGTATTTTGTAAGGTTGAAACCTATATATCTCTGTTGTAAGAGTGAAACCTATATTTCTCAATAGTTTGTAAGGTGAAACTTATATATCTCTTTTGTAAGTTTGAAACCTCTTGAATTACATATGTAAGGATGCAGCTTTATCTATGTAGATTGGGATAAGTAGATAAATGTTCAATCACATACCTTGCTTATGTTTAATGCTTTACATATGTTTAATGTTTATCAGACTTTTAAATTGACAGCTGTATTGGCTATCTTCATAATCATATGGTGCTGCAAGAGTACTGCAATTGATAAATTAGTTTGAATCCTTTCCCTGGTAAAAATAGTAGGCAGCTCAAAAGTGTTCAAAATCCCACATATAGAGGCTGGTAATTTTCTAGCTTTTATAACAAGCTGAAAGTATGAGGCTGGTAAATCCCATATATAGAGATATATCACATGACAATTTTGATCAGAGAAAAAAAAAACCTATAAGAAAAGTGTCAAATAACATGAACAACAGTGTATAATGTATAAAGCTACAACAAAAGCTTCAGCAACATGGGATGGATTAATCCTTTCATATGCATTAGTTTTCATATTTCTAATCATTACACGAACCCTTATAATTTAGGTATCATTTTAACTTCTTTAAGTGAAAACTAGTTTAAGGAGTGAAGCGGAATCCATATATACAACTTTCAATTTTCAGATGGTATAATCAATTGTTCTTTTAATTATTATTCCATTTTATTTTCATCTTATATATATATGTATATATACACACACACTATGACACTTTACAAATTGAACTATATAATATAAATTCATTGATTTTCTAAACATATAAATTTTAAAAAATAAATTTTTAATAATAATAGAATATAAGAGAAAGATGATGATACTAAGTTTGGATGAGTTCGTAGAGATGGTGATACTAGCTGAAGAATGCAACACTTTATTACATTAGAGCTAAAGTAATTGCTCATATGAAGATCTATGATGCCCTTTTCCTAATCTCGTTCTAGCTTTTGTCCAAATGCCAAGAAAGCAGGATCAACTAGTATGAAGTACTGAAAAAATAATAGGATAAATAAATACAAGCCAAATTAGATGGTCAATTAACTACAGGAAAATTGCACAATGAAAATGTATTCATTGGCTGCAGTAAAATTGTTTTCCTGCTCAAATGTTCAATCATAGTCATATATGAAGTGCAAAGAAATCTGAAAAGAAAGATAGACCAAGTGAAAGCCCAAGCATCAAATTTACAATTGTTTCCAACACTATCAATTAACTACAGAAGTTGCCATGAACCTTTGATTAATCATTATCCAAAACATGGTCAATTAACTACAAAGTTGTCCAGATCAACCAAAAAAGACCCATAACATATGGAATTCAGCTAATACATAGGTTCAACATAATCCTGTAAGTAAAACAACATAAGTACGGAACAATATTTTTTCTACAACTAAACAGGTACCACCAATAGTAATACAAGGATCAATACACCCATTCCTATCCTATCTCTCTTGATCATCTCAATATCCATTCTCATCTTAGCCACCTCGCCTTCAAGATACATCATGCGACTATAAAGGCTTCGAATGTCATTATCATAACAAGGTGTTGTTCTTAGGTTGTCCCCTACGTCCGCATTGCTTCCTGGTTTAGCATCCACCCAATCAAAGAGTTTACACCGACCAGTTGCACACGTATGAAACACTTGATTCAAATTCTGTTAGGTTCTTGCTATTTTGAGAGACGCTACTTTCTGCAGTGACAGTATTTGACTCCTAGCCTTAGCCTTATTTTTCCAATGCTCTCACCAATGCTTGAAGATGCCATGTTGTTCCTATAACATGACACAATTTAAAAATCACAGGGCAATAAGCTACACTAAATGGGTTGTACATGATTATTCATTACAAAAGCAACAAACATATGATATGTAAGTACAAGGCAACCAAATTCCTCAAACAATCAAGCAAAAGGACATTACAGAGATGACTAAGAACTATTAGGCCGTTAGCGGAACAAGTCAAAGGAATACACACCTAAAAAACTGCAAGCAACAGCATTTATGTAGCTATAAACATTGGCTAATTGATTTTGACTGGTATATGTAGGACAGTGGGGTATCAGGGTTTTGTGGGTTGAATATGGCTTGTTCTATTCCAAAAATATCACATTTCTTAAAGTTTACATGAAAATACAAGTCGGTGATTTTTTGAAGGTTATTGTATTGCCAAACAGTGGCAGATCTTGAACAAAATTATTGAGAGAGCAAAGAGACACATAATAATCAATAGAAAAAAAATTATAATGATATACATTTTTTACAATATTCATACTTAGAGACCAAATACATCATATATTAAAACATTTCTTGACAAAGATAAACAATTGTATTGTATAAGATAAAATACATACTAAATTTGTAGTTGTAGAGGTAGGTTTAGACATTTTATTATTATTTTTGAGGTGGCTATATTTAGTTTATAAAAATAAAATTTAATTTGATAAATATTTTTAAAAAAATTAATTAAAAAATTTGGGGAGGGGGGGAATTATCCTCTTCTGCCGAATAAAAGATCCGCCCTTGTTGCCAAAGAAGTAAATAAATTTCACCAGGTATATGATATAGAGAAACTAAAAAATAATGAGCAGGAAAATGAAGTTCTCGCCCTACCTTTGCGTCTCAACGTCAAAAGAAAGTGAAGGAAAGGCTTCAGACATAAACCAACAAGGAAAAGAGACGAGATCTTGAACAGAGTCACCGGTGCAGGGGATGGAGGCGAACAAGCCAGCAGAGTAGGCGAGTCGGTGAAGGGGAAGGAGGCAATGGGTCGCTGAACCAGACGAGGTGACAGGGATAGACCTAGGGCATGAAGGAAGGGGATGAAGCACGAAGAGGATGAAGGGGTAAAAATGAATCTGTCAAAATGAAATTTATTAAACTGAGGGACATTTAAGTGAAATTACCTCATTAAAAAAATACATACCAAATTATTTATTTTCTCTTTCTTATTCATTTTTTCATTACAAACCAAACATTTTTTTTTTATCATTTTCCTTTTCTCTTTTTCGATCTCCTTTCCATTCCATTCCATTCCTCATTTCTTTTCCATTCCTACTTTGTACTGTGAACCAAACAAGCCGAATTTCTCATATGTCTGGTGCCTAGTGCTTGGGTGCCAATATGGAAGGGAGCCATTTCTCTATAGTGCAGGCCACCTCGGGCACCCACCCTAAAATTCTGTGTTTCTTCTATACAGACCTAAGTTCCTTGGGCACTCAGTGTGACGCCCGAGCGCTAATTGGACAGAAATGTTTTTTTTTCTCTTCAGCAGTAGCCTTGTAACTTCTAGAATTTGATGATACACGAATTTGAGGTTTTGTGACACACAAAAACAAAACAATCAACACAAAAACACTCAGAAATCAATATGAAACAAAACAAAACATTAAAACTAAAACTAAAGCAAAAGAAAAAAATTAAAATAAGCAAAGATCATCCTTCAAAAAGTAGTTCAATGTAACATTCAATGTCAGAAATATAACGGCTAGAAATGGTTATCTTTTTCAAACTTCTCTGCAGACAGATTTAGCAAAGAGACAGAACGGGTGAGTAAAGCAACAATCAAGTCGTAATTGCTTGACTTAACCAGATTTTAGCCTTAATTACATACCTGTTCATATGCATGCTTATCACCTAAACCAATATTTATAGCTTGTAGAATCCATAGGGTGACTATAGGCATGCGTGATTGGATTCATATGACTAAACCCTAATTTTGCTCTATAAAAAGCTCTCAGCAATGTGAAACCATCACATCACTTCAATTACAACCGAACCTATACCTTGTTCTTCTCTTTTTTTTTCCTCTTTCTCTCCCAAGCTCAAATTTTTCATCTTATTTCCATGGCCTCAAAGAAATTTATTGATCTTACCCGTGAGCCAAAGAATGAAGAGTTTGATTTGATACTACGTTTGGGGCACGATGACAAAGGCAAGAGACCCATGGAGGGGTCTCCAGATGATAAGTACAAAAAGAAGAACTAGAAGGAGGAGCTGGCTAAAGAGCCAAAGGATGCTAGCACTGGCCATTCTCCAGATGAGAACATTGATCTTCTAAAAAAGAAGATAGATGGGCTAGAGAGAACAGTGAGACATCATAATGATGAACTGGGGAGTCACATTGATAAATACTTTTTCTAGTCTACTCAGTGCTTTTGTAGCCAAAATCAAAAGAATATTGAGTGCCAGAAAAAGATTTGCATTGTCCTCCATGAAATTGCTCAAGCTCTCAGGGGTGAGAATGTTCCAGAGGTTCTAGAGATACTGAAGTTAGTCTTACAATTTACCACTCCCAAATCTAGACCTGGAGGTCCCTGAAACTCAAAGAAACCACCCTACTCCTAGATGAATAACGCTTTCTTGTGTTCTTTTTTTTTTTAAATGCCATCAGTTTCTTTTGAGAGGGATGCATCTTAATTTATGAGAAATAAAGAAAATAAAAATTAATAAAACAAAAATCAATCACAAATTCAGCAATCAAATTAGCATCAACAACATAAAATTAAAAATAAAAAATAAATTCAACAAATAAAATTAAAGAGATGGAAATGTTCAGAAAAACATGGTGTCTTTCGCTTAATATTGGGTCCTTCCTTGTTTATCCATGTTTCTTTTTCATCCCCGGTTTCCCAAGCAAGGAAGATAGAATTCAAAATCTTGCATATAACAAAGAAGAACACAGTGAGAGAGATAACAAAAAGAAATAAGATAAACAAAAGAAGAAACAAAAATTACAAAGACATACGATAAATTAAAAACAATAATAAAAATAAATGTCTAAATTAGCACCACTTTGACCTCAATAAATATTGACACAACATCAATCCCTGACAATGGCGTCAAAAACTTATTGGCAATTTGACAAGTGTACCATTCACATAAGTAATAAAGTGATGAATCAAGTATCGTCCTACAGAGATTGAGGTGTCAAGTACTCGCGAAGCTAAGTAAAATACTATCTAGATGGTCTATTTAATTACTAGAAATTAAATAGGGGGAAGTAAAAAGAACTAAGATAGAAATTTAAATAACTAGAATTCTAAAAAGCAAATAATAACTAAAATTACACAAACATAACTAAATGTTAGGAAATTAATTTCATTTGGTTTTAATCAGATTAATTTATACACAAATTAATCTTTGCATTACTGGAGAACAATCCAATTTAATTACAATTCCTTTAACATTGTCTAATTTCACTAAATTGATTAAATCCCAATTCCTTGGTGGAACAATATGACCTAATTAGAATAATTGTCTAATTCCTTAGTACAATCATTCAATTAAGTGATTAAGCTCAAGAATTACAAAAGCCACATAAACAAGATTATCCATTCCTAGACTAATTCAATTTATGGTAGAAACTACAAGGGCAACATTAATGTCTAACTATCCCTAGCATAAATAAAAATCACAAACTCATTAAATGGTGGCCAAACATTCAAGAGGAAGATTAAACGGTAAAATCCACTCCATTAACCAAAATTGCTTTCAAATTAAATGTATTCAATAGCAAAGCTTCATATGGCCAAATTACATCAATTCCCCAAAATCTAGGTTTTATTGATACATAAAATTCAAGAACAAATACAGTAGAAAATAGCAATTACAATATAAAACATGGAGAAAAGAGGAAGAAGTGGGAGAAGGAAGGCCTGAGAAGGCCTCCTTCTCCCCCAAACCAACTCCAGAAATAACCCTTTATGCTACCTTCAAGTCCCCAAATTTTTCAGATCCAAAATTAGGTCAGAAACTCCTAAAAGTCACTTTTATATTGTCACAATCATGGTTGGGCGCCTAGGCGCCAAGTCTAAAAGCTAAAAAAGTAAACACTGGGGTCTGGCACCTGGGCGCCAACCTACTGGGCAGCTTCAAATGACTTGGATTTCTCTTGTTTTCTCCTAGATTTGTACCTACAAAAGATCATAACAAAAATCACTCAAAAGAGCAAGAAATGTGCTTTAATTTAGATAAAAATGAAAACTACATTACACAAGATAAATTAATTGAAACAAAGACACAAATATGCTAAAAAGTAACAAAATAAAGTAAAGAGAAGGAGAAACTTTCACTTTTAACTGCATAAATTATAGGAATTTAAGGACTTATCACTCCGCCCTTTCAAGTTTTCCAAGATACGTTGCCTTCCCTCTTAGTTTAATTAAGATGCAACCATACAACAAAAGCTATTCAACTATAGTCATATTATAGTAGACTTATTATTCCTGTTGTATATATGACTGATTAATCTTATACTTGTGGTTGTATCTATTTAATAGGCGCATTATAGTATGCTTCAGTCATCTCAGGCATATGTGGTGGAGGGGGTGAAGATGGGGAAGTCGATGATACATAGATATGGCTGCAGGAGGTCGGGGGAAGAACAAGAAGGGCCGCATATTTGGGACTAGCTCGGAGGCGTGTCATATTGCTTCATCGAGTCAACCATCTGGCACACCATCTTTAGGCTTGCATCCAGGCTTCAAGGTGGAGAGACCGTCCATCATCAATGAGATGCGAGTAGCGATGAGTGAATTCATTAGCCAGGTTCGATCGCCTCTTGGTTGCAATGCAACAACTGATGATGATGAGACACAACCGCCCAATCACCCCTTGGAGTAGCAATATTACATGAATTCATTAATATTTTTTACATGTATTACATTAAGTGATTAGATTTACATTAGATTTTAAATTTAAGTGTACATTAGCATTTATTTTAATGACATTTACACTACTTTATTGGAATTTGCTTGAATTTCACAGGTCTGATTTTTTTTTTTTGGTTAGTTGTCTTTTTTAGCATATTAAAAAAATTCTTAGCACTTTAGGGACGGAATCAGGCATGAAAATTTCATCCCTGATCTGAGATGGAATCAAGGACATAATTTTTTGTCTCTGATTTGATACAAAATTTTTTGTCCCTAATTAGAGACAGAATCAAGAACGGAGCAAAATCAGTGACAAAATTGTCCATCCCCGAGCTGAGACGGAATAAGTTTCATCTCTAAAACATCCATCTCTAATTCCATATATAATGTGGAGATGGAATATTTTTCCGTCTCGATTTTGTTGTAATGCCCAATTTAGAGACATAATTTTTTCTGTCTCTGATATTTCTCTTAATCAAAAACAAAATTTTCTGTCTCTAATTCTAGTTTTTCTTGTAGTGTCTTAAGTCGGTACCAATACCATAATTTCCTTCTAAATGTATTATTTGGATATCAAATGATAAGATTTTGGAAAGCAAGATCTGTATAATTTAATATAATAGTAAAGGCTATTGATAATAGCAGCAGCATGTCTTCTTCTTCTTTTTTTTTTTTTCCAATCGTTGTTAGTAACCCCACTTTAGTTTTTGTTATTGAAGTTGCATTAGAAAAGGAGATTGGTTTACGACTGTCTATCTTAATAAAAAGGAAACTTTCATGACGATAAAGGGTATTTTGGACCTAGTAAATAATATTGTTTTAACTGATTGATCCCTTTATTTGTGAGCTTTCACTTAATCACGTTTCAAACTATATTGATTATTAATGTTAATGCTGTTTAATTCAAGTATTTGATATTTTTTCTCTTCAAATTAAATAAATCTTCATGTTTGAATATTATTAATAAAAAATTAACGATGAAATAGTTTTATAGTATTGTAATCTAATCTAATTTAAATCAATATTTAATAGGTTTATAAATTTGCTACTAGTTTTTAAAAAAATATTAAGGCAATTACAATTATTCTCGAATCTTCAACCACTCTAATTGTACATTCTTTGAATGTAAGATTGAGTGAGGCTCACAGGTAGATAATAAGTGCCACCTACCTACAACTTTATAACTAAATCTTTAGGACACCAAAGTTTGATTTACTTCCTATATATTATTATTTTTATATCTTATGGGCAACCGATGTATTATGTATCAAAGTAGTAGAAAAGCTCAATCTCCCCTAAGTTGTTGTAAGAAATGCAGATAACCAAATTGGATCAGCTAATTCAATCGAAAAATTGATGAATCGACTAAATTTTTTATTCAATTTGGATTTAAAAACCGATGAACATTTAAACCGGTGAAAAAATGATCGAATTGATCTTGAACCGGTAAAATCGGCAAGTTCAACTAATTCAATTTTTAAATTTTTAAATTTGTTTAATGTTTACTGAATGTTATTATGTATTTTTAAAAAATCTTTAAAAATATAAATTATTAGGAAAAGATATAGGACTAGTATAAATATATATATATATATATATATATATATATATATATAACATGTATGGAATATTTTAATATTTTAATATCTATAATATATACATTAATTATATATTTTAACTATCACCGATTTGAGTTCGACTACAATATAACTATTAATTATTTAACCGGTATCTTGACCGATTCAATTTTCTGAACATTGGTTGTAATAATTCAACTAAAGAATCTCTTAAAATTGCATGTCAAATATTTTGCCAAATTACAATTAATCACACCACATAAAATTAGAAAGGAGACAAAATAAATATGATTAAATCTCGTGATGAAGCGAGGATGAGCATAAACAACCTGAGTCCGGAGCCCTTAGTTATGTTAAATATACATGTATAAAAAGAAAGAAATCTGATAAATTTCCAACTCCATTACAACAAAATTTATTGGCGATTATCTTCAGAGAAAAAAAATCGCTTTAGACAAGATTATACACAAAATCAAAATGTACACACACACACACACATATATATATATATATATGTACGTTGAATTTACATATCATACCACTACCGATCAAGTCTATACATGTCATAGACAATAAACTTATTACTATTAAATTATTGATCCCTGGATTGAATGCATTAATAAAAGGAAAAAAAAATTAAGTGTTATATTTTTTATATATTTACTATTAGATTCTTTGATTAAAATATAATAAATGCATAATTCTCTAATCATATCATTATAAGTATATTTTTAAAAAAATTGTGTAGTTTTTACCATTCATCATTATATAATTAATTTTTAAAATTTTTTATATATAGATTATCATATTTATAATAAAAATTTAATAACAAAAATATAAAAAATTGTATATAAATTTTGTCGACAATCAAATTGGCTAGGAGAGACCAATAGCCATAATTAGAGTATCTCGTTAGTGTGAGAGTGAGCATGTGTTTGTCGTCGCTCGTCATCAAAATTTAAGAAAAATGATTCAACAATCAAATCATTTCCTTATAACAATGGTCAAATATTTATAAGCAAATTCAATCCTCAAATAATCGAGCTAGCCTTGAAAATGCATATAAACTCAATCTCTAATGTTTATAGATTTTTAAACAATTGTTATCCCAATTGAACTGCATCGATTCGATTGGTTAAATTGAGAATCAGTGAAAAATAATTATTAAAATTGATGAATAATTAAATTAATTAAAAATTGATTGAATTAGATAAAAATTAGTGTTAAATAAATTGGTTGAATCAATCCACTTGATTATTTTATATATATATATATATTATGTATATATATATACATATTATTTTACTTATTTTATAATTAGGTAATGAAAAAATTAATATTACAGATCAACAAATTTTAGTATAAATGTCAACATATTGGTATTTTATAGATTTTATATTAATGAATATTATATTGATTAATAATTTTTCTTGTTATTTGATCATTTTTTTTTTGTGAACTTTTGATTGTGAATGTTGTTTTGTGTAATTTGATATCTAATCTTTTTTTTAATTAAATTTGTAATTTTATGCTTATAGTCTTTAATTATGTATATATTTTTTTAAAATACTTTAAAGTATATCGATTTAATTACAATTCGACTATAATCCAATCATTGACCCTTAAACTAGTGCATCCACCTATTCAATGATCGGTCTAATTTTCAGAACCTTTCTTATGGCTTGTTTCAAAATATTTTGCCGAAAATAGCAATTTGTACATGAGTTGTTTACTTACGTGTTACCAATACTTAGTTGAACTTCATCAATCTATTTAGTTTCCTTTATTTTTCTCCTTACCCACATTACAAAAACCTAAATTATTCTTTATATGAACCGTACAAAAGAATGGAAAAGAAAAAACACACACACACATGGAAAGCATAAAATGAAATACAATGATTTAAGTGGTAAGTAAGTTTGACATATGTACGAATTTTTCAATATTAAAAGTTTTAGTTTGTAAAAAAGTACTTGGTGGAAAGGAACAACATCTATATCTTTAAGGCTCATTTGGTACGCAGTAAAAATTTTTAATAAAAAAGAAGATAAAGATAAAAAGAAAAGAAAAAAAATTGTTTGATATGACTTAAAAAAGAATAAAGAAAAAGATATATTGTTTTGTTTAATATAAATTTTTTAAAGGAAAAGAAAGGAAATGTGTAGCATAATTTTACGAAAATACCCCTCAATTAATTTTTTTGAAAAAAATAAAATATAATAAAAAACAAAATATCTTTATCCTTCTCTTCAGTCTCGTTTGGCATCTCATCTCTCTCTTGTCAATGGTTGGTGAAATCGACGTCGATGGTCTCATTCGGCATCTCATCTCCCTCTCGTCAGTGCTTTCATCTCCCTCTGGCGGTCTCATCTCCCTCTGTCTCTCGGTCAGTCTCATCTCCCTCCGGCATCTCAAAACTCATAATCAAGCTTTAGTTGGTGAAATCAACGCTGATGGTCTCTTTTAACAATGCAGACCGACGAACAATCACACTCGAAGCACGAACCAGTAGCAGAAGCACAGAGGTACAAAGCACGAACTAGATAGATGCTTCTTAGACCTTCACCGAGGACACAAATGGAATTGAGGAATAAACTTCATGGCAGATTTGAAAATTCACCACATTTTCTGGATAAAAAAACCGATTTTCCATCTCATTTTGGATGGAAAAGATTAGTGGGGAAAAAAAACCTTCATGAAAACTGGTTTTGTAGCACATGCCCTACCAAACAATAGAAAATAGAAGACATGCCCGAAATTCCCTTTTCCTTCTCGCATGAAAACTGTACCAAACACGCCTTCTTGCATATGAAAACATAAAAAGTACTCATAAAAAATCCCTATGGTCAAAGGAAAACAATAATGTTAGTAATTAGTTTCACACTATTTGAAGAAGTGAAAGACATATATATGTAATACGCTTAAGTTCTTTTCTCATACATAAAAGTCATCAATTTTGAAAAATAAATTATTCAACGCAACTTTCTAGCCATGTATTGATTTGACACCAATATTAAACACCTTAAAATTTCAAAGGTGAAGAAATACTAACAAAACTCACCAAATGATTGTTCAAAAAAACAATTATAATATCAAAATTTTTAATAATAGGCATCAGTTCAGACAATATTTAATTCATTGTAGGTTAGAGTCATTTCATCCAATGCTGTATATGTTATTCAATATTTGTTGATTATGAGGTTTCTACAAGGATTGAGTTCGTCTTTAACTTTAACATGATAAGGAAATGATAAATATATCTTAGATTTGTCCGGTTTTGATTTGTTTAAATATAAATACTATATATTTTTTTTAAGCCAAAAGCATTATTCTTGCTCATAAATTATGATTAATGTTTTAATTATAATTTATATGTTTTTTATTAGATTTGATTATGCCTTTAAGTTATAGCTTAAATATTTAAAGACAAATACTGACGTGATATTTTATCTTACATACATTAGCACCTATTAATCCACTTTGCCACATGGGATTAGAGTTTGTCATTATCAATTATAATTCCACTTGACAAATCTATAGTAAATTAATATGTGCTAACATACGTAAGATGAAATGCCTCGTCAATATTTGTTTTATTAAATATTTGAACAACGTTATATTTTAAGACATAAACGAAATTAATTAAAATTTAAAAATATATGATTTCTAATTGATACAAAATAAAATTTTAAATTATAATTAAATATGAATTAAAGTTGAATAATACTCTTACCTTAAAAAAAGTATTTTTTTTGTGCTTGCTCGGATCTTAATGGGTCATGTAAATCTCAAATGTCAACTAAATCCATTAATAAAGTAATTTAATCAAAATAATAATAATAATCAATGAAACTAAATTTCTTTCAGAAAACACATCATAAAGATTTTTTTTTG
Organism: Biancaea sappan; assembly: GCA_037074585.1. NCBI lineage: Eukaryota > Viridiplantae > Streptophyta > Magnoliopsida > Fabales > Fabaceae > Biancaea > Biancaea sappan. The sequence continues at coordinate 61,382,895 of CM073496.1, forward strand.
TCGGTTAATTTTTTTTTTGGGTGCAAGACTGTTAATGTTTAAAAGTTAAATGTACGAAAATGTAATAGATGGGGCAACTTACAACTGTTGGAGTAGTGAATAATAAATTGAGATATATATCAGTAACAGAATTAAATTAAATTTAAGCACAAACTACTGAACTATTGATGACGATAATTAGGGAGAAATATTTACTTTATTTGGTGACCAATTGAACATAATGTTTTTTTCAAACAACACAAAGCAGTTGGGAAAAGACAGACAGCGCGCAGTTAACGATTGAAAAATCAGTTAAAGTTGTAATAAATAAACTGTTATGGTTAAAGAAGTTATACAATTTATATATATATATATATATATATGAATTCGTTTCTCATAATCGGTAGCACATTTTTTATTTGATTTTTAAAGATAAGTATCATTTTTGTCCTTTTATAACTGTTAGATTTATAATTCAATAAATATCATATGATGCAACGGTTATAAGAGGACAAGTTAGGTGATTGTCATTAAAAGACAAGTAAAATGTTTGCTCTCACGTACTATTTGACCAAGTAAAATAGTTTGATCGACAATTAAGATTCATGCAAAATTCACTTGATGAGACGATCATATTTAACCAAACAGATAATTCCCCCCCCCCCCCCCAAACAAACAAAACGCAGACGTACATATTCACCTAGTTAAAGTTTAATTTAGACGTGCCTTCTCAATTATTTGATTTGATGCCTAATCCACCATTTTTCCAAAAGTAAGCATCCAGCAATGATCCCTTGGCGTAAATCTTACTGCTTCTTCATCTGTTTCCTTCCTTTTGTGTTTTTGTTTTTTGTTTTCCTTGAATTACACAGAGAGAGAGCAGGTTTGTTATCGCAGTGAGAGCCACATCCCACATGTACCAAGAAAATCACCACAAAAGGAGTAAGGTTTAATGAGGATCACGAAGATGTATGTATGTGATAATATCGGATATTCATGTTCGTTCATACATGGGCTTATCAATTGTTGCTCGTGAACTCCATTGTCATCTTGTTAAATGCTTCACCAACGTGAGGTTCATGTTTAACGCCCAAACCACAGGTCCCCCATAAAACTATCCATATATATATATATATATATATATATATAAAATCAATCTCATAAAAAAAGAAAGGAGAATATATAATATTTGTATAATCACATAGCACACATGGCAAACACGGATGATTAGTTAAAGAGATTATGGGAATTATGAATGTCCAAAGGCATTTGACAATTCGAAAGAAAAAGAAACAGTGATGCAGGTAATGATGATTGTGTTGGAAAAATTGAAAAAATTGTCAATAAAATATAGGCTGAGTTGTGCTCTGGTTGACACTATCTTTAAGGAAAGATTCGTGACTTTCCTCTTAGGATAAAATAGGCTCTTATGAGGTAAAACCCAGGTCACAGAGTAGCAGAGAAAAAGAGAAAATTGTGTAATCACAGAAATGTCATTAGGAAAAAGTGTTAACCACCAAAACCTAAAAAAGGCATGGAGGATAAATATCACAATGAAAATAAATTAATTTTGATAATTAAATTTACGAAGATAATTATAAACTAATATGATAAGATCATTGGGTGTAGTAGTTACAGATAATATTAATAAATTAATTTAAACAAATAATTACTTTGAAATAGTCAAAGATTCCATAAACAAATTATATCAATATGTACCTAACATAATCTCATTATGTTCAGATAAGGATGAAAATAATTAAATTATTTTCACAACAATTTAAAATATTCCTTTTTGAAATATTCTATTTTTTACAACAATCCCTCACATATTTCAAAAAGAGATTTTAAATTAGACAATATTTTGGGTTACACATATGGGTATAGATGTTTCAAGTTTGGTGTCTTTTAGATTATAAATCAGATCTAGATAAATAAGATATAACTCACAAAATCAGTGGTGAAACATATAGTTTCTATGAACCAGCAAACTCTTATTGTAAGTTAGAGATCTTACCAATCACATCACACCCCCACAATTCCTATTGTTAACGTCGTTGTGTGCGTTTTCGTCCGTGCGTGTGCCTGGTATTTATGAGTGCTCGAAAAATTTTGCTAATATCTCATAAGAGCGGCCTCACTTCACACTAATATAAGTGATTTCATCAAGTGTATATGCAATGAATACACCACCCTTAAGGGCTATAAAAATCATTAAGAGCTTCGCTTAACCTCTCCATCAATGCATTCTAGCACTTTCACTCTTACACCATAGGAAAATGACTGAAATATTAGTACTAGCAGAATTAACAAATAACTTGTTATTACCCATATAAACCTTTTTATGGGGTCTCCAATCACAAAAGTTGGGTTACTATCATTATTAATTTCAATTAGCTTAAGTCCATTTTTCCTTGATGTGTGAAGGACTAATTTCCTTCCTACATGCATGTTTAGCCAAAGGTTTGGCCTAATAAAGTACATGATCAGTGTACTTCAAATTTCATCTTTTTGCAGCTACTTAGTAACTTTGTGTCTCAAACCCAAGTGTCTGTTCTTACCATTGAAAGTTTTCTTCTTTACAATGGCTATTCCCATTTGGCAATCACAATACATAGACATTGACATCATTGGGCTCATCCCCAGCGAAAAATGTGCTAAGAAGTTTTTTTTTTTTTTACCATTTAGTCTCAATTTCAGCCAACTCTAATTTTAGAGTAATTTTATAAATTTGTTTGGCTGCTCTCTGAGATAATGTACCACCACCAAGGGTGAAAACATAATCACTAGTAGATTTTATCTCATCTGAATCAAAAATCCATTTAGCATCATTGTATTCTTCTAATACAATGGGAAATCCACTTTGTAAAATACCATAATTGATGGTAAATCTCAATTATTTTATTAATTTGACCAAAGCATCTCAAATGGTCATTATTAAGATTTTGTGTATATATATTTAATTGACACACATCATATGTTATGTCAGATTAGGTGAAGTTCATTAAGTACAACAGACTTAACTCTATTTTCTCTAATTGAGTGGTAGAATCATAAGAAGTATTCACTAGTTTGTTATCAAGATGATCAAACTTTTTAAATTGCTTTTGAAAATAATGTTCATGAGACAGCAAAATACTATCACCTTTGCTTATGATTTTAACCCCAAAATCACATTTACTTCACTCATGTCTTTCATACCAAAAATTAGATGCAGGTAATTATTTGTCTTATGTATAACATCTATGCTAATATAAAAATTAACATGTCAAATATATACGTACAAATATCTCATATTTACCATCTATTAATTCTATATACACACATCAATCCATATTAAAAGTGAAAATGTCACAATTTAAGGCAAGTAATTTATACACACCATAACAATGAACACAAACAAAGTTCTTAAACCTTTTTTTCTGTTATAGTCACGCAAAATAACCTTAGCGAGACACCCCCACACTCTATAAATATTTTAAATTAGGCATATAACCTTTTCACAATTCATATGGCATCTTACTAGTTTTCTTATAAAAATTTTATTTAAATATGTAAGAGTATGATACCACAACTTATATGTACTTTAATTTAGTACATAATTAGCTCATATAAAGTCTCAAAATCATTATAGGTGGGCATCCAAACACATAATATATATGCACATATATATTGATCCACCATATGATAATATTGTTTAAGAATATAATTACACATAATTAGTTAGGAACTTCTCAATCTCAATTTTTGTGATTAATAACTTAATATTATTGTATCTTTTTGTACAATAAAAATGTTATCAACTAGCATTTGAAAATACTTTCTCTAGTTCTCACATATGGCATATCATCATCTCAATGAGATAGTATCGTCAATTTATAAATTGACTCAAAGTTTTTATATGTCAATATCCACAACATTTTTGGTCAGATATCCACAATAAAATTTGGTTCCAAAATGATAAGTGCAATTAGCAATAATAATTCTTTCAATATTTTAGGTGAAAACATTTTTGAATTTATAAAATTCTATATCCCATGTTGGTGGCTATTGTGCCATTTTCAAGAATTTCACAAATTTTTCTTTCACCTAAAATATAATATTCTTATGAGACCTTTTAAAGTATCACTTGTAAAATCACAACATATATCTGAAATTTCTCAATGCTTGCAATTTTATTTTGTATAGGTATATATTTTCTCAAATATTTCATAGATATATACATATATGGGCATTTTCTCAAAGCATAATTATAACCCATAGTAAACAAATAAAACAGCAAACATGATCACTTACGCCTAAATCTCAATTTAATCCAAGCTTCATATTTACAAAACAGAGTGCTTTTAGGAATATTATGTCCACTTGGAGAAAATTCTAAGATTCCAACATTAATAATAAGAAAATGCAACACAAGATCAGTGCACTCACATATATATATATATACACTTTAACAGTCTTAATAATGAGGAAAAGGCTAGCACACAAGATAACATATTTCATATATATGTGATTCTCTCCCAATATTATATATCATTTTCCTCATAATAAATAACATTCAAATAAAAATATCATCATCTCAAAATCACCATTTAACATGAAAGCCACTTTGAAAAATCATCATCAAAGCTACAACTTTTATTTTGTGTGTGTACATATATATATAGATATAAACAACTGATGTTTATATATATGACTAATATACAAATTATATATATCAAAAATGGCACACCCATATATATATATATATATATATATATATAACTTATATATATATATAAAGCCTAGAGAGAGGTAGGTATTCCCGTAGGAGGTGGTCCCAATAAACCTTAACAAACCTAAAAAAATTTTAAGAAATTATTTCTTAAATATGTCTAAGTTAATAAGAAGACTTTTTAATAGAAATAGTACTGAAATTAATTTACCCTCAACATCTTCAACTTATACTAGTAATTTAGATCAAGACGAACATAACAATGCAGAAATTTCAATACAAGAAGCCGAAGAGAGGTTAAGAAGCTGCGAAAGGCCTAGGGCTAGACCTAGTGAAGTTTACAAACATTCAACATTTAATTTTAAAACTCAAGATATTATTAGGACAATTGAATTTACAAGAAAGATAGGAACTTCTCAAGATACAATAAGTTTGTTAGATAAAAACTTAATAGATCAACACAGAAAAAAAGGATACGGTTTTATACATATAGGATTAATTCAAGTAGCGGTTAAGCCTATGCACAGGTTAGGTATTAATCATCCAATACTTTTACTTTTGCAAGATAAGCATGCTATATTGTTCAAAGATTCAACAATAAGCTTAGTAGAGTCCAATCTCTATGATGGACTAATATATTTTTAATGTTTTCCAAATTATATAAAAACGTTAAGAAATGTAAAAACTGCTTTACGATTACATGTTAAGACTATCGAATGAATATTTGACAAAGGATTAGATAATCTAGTCGTCATATTTAGAATTCATTACAAAATATCAAAAATAAGTGTAGGAATCTCTGTTAAAAAGGAATTACCTAGGAATGAAACAATACTAATGGAAGCTAATCTTTAAAAAACAATGATAATGACTCCAAAACCTTTAAAACACGATGAAATTATGGCTACTTTTCCAGACTCTTGGGAGTTAGAAAAGATTCAACCTCCTAAGAAAATAGAATCAAAAAGTTTAGAAAGATATGTTCAAACACTTGAAGGAAATGTTAAGTTAAATATGAAAAGATCTCAATCTTTTAGATCAATAATGTTTAGAAATCCAGAATTAGAATTCAAACATAGGTACTCTATAGATAGTGATTATAGATTTGCAGTTAGTAACCCCCAAACTCCAAATAATCTAAGAGGAGTAGATTTTCAACCAAACATCCCACAACCAGTTTATGAACCTGTTAATGAAGAACCTTCAATAAATCACTCACCAACTAGATCACAAATTTTAGTATTAACAAAAGAATTTATAATAGACAAACAAAAGTTAAACATTGAATTCATAAAAGATTACAACAAACCCATGAGAGAATGGTATTTCAAAACTTTCTCAACAGAACAAGTTCAACAATGGAAAGAAGAATATTATAATTATTTAGAAAAGATTAAAGAAAATATTTTCTTTTTCACTTAGTTTAGTATGTATTGTCAAAACAACAAAATTAACAACCCTTTTATAGAAGATATCAAAATGATTAACACTCACAGTAGAATAACTGTAGAATGGGATACAACATTAGGTCAAATAATTATATTTGTTCATCCCTTTTTAGAAAATTTAAAGATTACAAAAGGTAGTTCAAAATTAGAAGTCATACCGTTCAAAATAGTAGAAGGAAACAAAGATCAAACTAGTCAAAAGAAAGATGTTAAGAACATACAATCTCAAAACAATTACACAAATTTAGCCCTCAACACTATAGGAAAACAACTAGATAGAATAGAAAATGTAATCAATAATAAACCTTTAGAAGCCTCAACAAGTACCTCTTTTTAAAACAAAATAAGTTAATCCATTCCACAACAACCTTTATATAAAATACCAACTTTAACAAGAGAAGAATTAAGGTTAATAAATTTAGGGAAAACGTCTCAAAATTTAGTTGAAGAAATTACAAAAAGATTAGATCAACTAAACATTTCAAATAATAGATCAAAAGGTCATCAACTTAATACAATATCCAAAATCAACAATCTAAAAGATAACCAAGGTCAAAATTTAAATAGAAAAAAATTTAGGAATCCAAGACCTATAACAAGAAACTATTACCCAAGACCTAGTTATCTAGACACTCAATATGAAGAAAACACGTTAATAACAGAAGCTAGTTACTCAGGAGATTTAATAATAGAATGGAATATAGATGGTCATAACGAACATCAAATTTAGGAATAATTCAAAATATGTCAATGTGTACAATAGCCTATAAGATCAAAAACAATAATGAAAGAGATATAGTTACAATGTGAACAGCTGGATTCAGAGGTCAGTTAAAAGGATGGTGGGATAATTATCTCACAGAAATAGATAGATCAACAATAAAATTTGTAGTTAGGCAAGAAGAAACAAATGGTCAATTAGTAGAAGTTTAAGATAGAGTAGTAATGTTAATTTATGCGTTAACAAAACACTTTGTAAGAAATCCTACAGATTTCCAACAAAGAATAGCTAATCAATTGGTCAATCTTAGATGTCCAACAATGTCAGACTTTAGATGGTACAAAGATATATTCCTAAGAAAGTTATATACAAGATCCAATAGTAATGCAGACTATTGGAAAGAAAGATTTTTAGGCAGTTTACCAAATTTATTTGCAGAAATAAAGTATTAAAAAATAATGCAATAATACAATACCTTATCAATACATGACCTTTGGAGAATTAATAAATTATGTTACCAATGAAGCTTTAATGTTATGTAATGATATAAAACTTCAATATAAGCTTAAAACTGAACTCAAAAGTAGTCGTAGAGAATTATGAAACTTCTGCGATCAATATGGTATAGAAAAAATTCAAGCCTACTCTTCAAAATACAAAAAACATAGAAGATTAGAAAAGCATAGAATGGTTAGGAAAACGTATTGTAGATACTCTGACAAACTTGTTAGATCATTCCAAACAAATAAAACCCATCAAAGTTCCAAAAAAATTAGGCACAAAAGTTCAAACCATATTAGACAAGTTACCAATCACAAACATATAGTTTGTTTTAAATATGGGAGGTATGGTCATATATCAAAATATTGTCAACTTAAGAAAAATATCAATTTGTTAGAAATAAATGATAAGTATAAACAAAGTTTAATGAGTATTTTATTAGAAGATCAAAATCTGAGTCAGAATATGACACAGATAGTGGAAGTGATCAAAATGAAATTTATCAAATAAATCATCAAGATAGTTTATTAGAAAGTTCAGAATCTGAAGACAAAAGTTGTTCAGAAGAAATCATAATTTGCAGTTGTAAATAATGTTCAAAAATCAGTTGTTCAAAGACCATTAATGTGATCAATAGAGATAAAATTCAAACCTTGGTAGAAATTATAAACAAAATAGTTAATGAAGAAATAAGAAAAGAATATTTAATAAAGTTAAAAGACATAATAGATATCGAAGAACCCCAACCTAAGCCAGAAATCAAACCCTACAATGTTTAGGAAATAATACATAGGTTTCAAAACAACCCAATTGAAGAAAAAGTTACAATAAAAGAACTAAAAGAAGAAATCACAATAATTAAAGAAGAAATCAACCCTTAAAACAAAAAGATATAGATTTATCGCTAGATATTTTAAGTATAATGGCTAAGAAAGACATTAACCATAGAAAGTAGCTCAAAACCTAGTGATCATTATTTAAATATAATCTCTAAAATTCAAGTTCAAAAATGGTACTGTCAAGTAACATTAACGATCAATAAAGAATATAGTTTAAAAATAATAGCTCTGATGGACTCAGGAGTGTTCAAGAAGGTTAAACCTAGTCAATACTATGAAAAAACTACTGAAAGCCTTAGTGGTGCAGGTGAAAACCAGCTACCCATTAGGTATAAATTATCAAATGCTAAGATTTGTAATCAAGGCATTTGTTTCAAAACAACTTTTGTTTAAGTCAAAAATTTAAATGAACCAATGATTTTAGGAACACCCTTTTTAACTCTGATATACCTTTTTAAAGTTTCAAAATTAGGAATTTCAACAAAGGTTTCAGGAAAAGAAATTTGTTTTGAATTTTTAAACCCTTCAAAAACAAAAGATGTTAATTTGCTTAAATCACTAGCCTTTTCAAAACTAAATTTAATAACTAGAAAACAAAACCAAATCAAAATGCTAAATAAGGAAATTCACTTTAAGAAAATAGAAGAACAAATAAAAAAACCCAATTATCAAAGATAGGATTAAATTAGTTCAACAAAAGTTTGAAAAAGATCTATGTTTAGAACATCCAAATACATTGTGGAATAGGAAAAAAATATGTAGTTTCATTACCTTATAAGCCAAGCTTTACAGAAGATAAAATCCTACAAAAGCTAGGCCAATCCAAATGAATAAAGAAACCTTAGAATACTGCAAAAAAGAAATTCAAGATTTGTTAAATAAAAAGCTAATTAGGACTAGCAAAACCTCTTGGAGTTGCTCAACCTTTTATGTTCAAAACCAAGCAGAAATTGAACGAGGAGCCCCTAGAATGATCATTAATTACAAATTTCTCAACAAGGTATTAAGATGGATTAGGTATCCAATTCCCGATAGAGGAGATTTAATAACCAGAGTTTAACAAGCTTCTTTATTTTCAAAATTTGACATGAAGTCTAGATACTACCAAATTCAAATAGCATAACCAGATAAGTACAAACGGCCTTTACAGTTCCCTTTGGTTATTATGAATGGAATGTTATGCCATTCAATCTCAAAAATGCACCTTCAGAATTTCAAAACATAATGAATGATATTTTCAATCCTCATGCTCAGTTCACCATAGTCTATATAGATGATGTGTTAGTTTTTTCTAGATCAATAGAACAATATTTTAGGCACCTTGATCAATTCTGTGAAATTATTAAGAAAAATAGTTTAGTAGTTTCAGCTAAGAAAATGAGATTGTTCCAAACTAAAATTAGATTTTTAGGTTACGATATTTATCAAGGAATGATCAAACATATAAGTGGATCAATAGAATTCGCTAATAAATTTTCAAATTAAATTGCTGATAAAAATCAATTACAAATATTCTTAGGATGTCTCAATTATGTAGCAGACTTTGTTCAAGATTTAAGAATTATCTGTAAACCCTTGTATCAAAGGTTAAGAAAGAAAGCCCTAACATGGGATAGTTTAATGACTGAAATAGTCAAAACCCTCAAACTAAAGGTCAAGAGTCTCCCATATTTAGGAATACCGAATCTAGAAGCCTTCATGATAGTCGAGACAGATGACTCAGACATAGGATGAGGAATACTTAAGCAAAGACTCAAAAATAGCAATAAGGAACAAGTAGTTAAGTATTATTCAGGAATTTGGACAGAAGCTCAAGAAAAATATTCAACAATTAAAAGAGAAATTTTATCTATAGTGCTATGTATCACAAAATTTTAAAAAGATTTGTTCAATAAACATTTTCTTTTAAAAAATGGATTGCAAAGCTGCAAAAAGTGTTTTAGAAAAATATGTTCAAAATTTGATTTCAAAACATATTTTTGCCTGATAGCAAGCAATACTTTCATGCTTTGATTTCGAAATTCAACATATTAACGGAAAAGAAAATGCTCTACCAAATTTTCTCACAAGAGAATTCTTACAGGGAAAATCAAGAAATGGAGAAGAAAAAATAAAAAAAATCACTAAAGATCAATATGGATCCCCACTAGGTCCAACAACATCTCCGATACTGGCTCCAACACCGCTCAATACTCGCCCTTCTGGCAGTGGTATTAGACCACAAAGTATTCGGCCTTCCTCTCCTTCAATAACTTTTCAAAATCATTTTGCTCCATTAACCTATCATCAAGCTTTAGCTATCCCTTCCTCATATCAACAAATTATTCTTGTTCGATCTTCAAAAATGGTTCCACTTACTCTAGCCAAAAAATATGTTCAAAAATATTACCCAAAAAGAAAAATATATCAAAAAGGACTGTGACGTTCCAATTGTGGCCGTTGAGCTAGAATGGATTCAAACACCTAATATTACTGCTAGGGAAGTTGCTCAAAAAGTATTTCCAGAAGGTAGGCACTACTTACAAACAGATTTAGAAAAATCAAGCCTATTTTATGAGTTCATTCTTATTGATACCAACTTAGTAACCTTAACCCATGAGATAAGTATAAATATCTGGAAGATCAAATGGTCCAAATATGTCAAAATAAATTAATAGATCTTCCAAGATAATTTTTTAAAAAAAGGGAAAGCATGTTTTTGCATTATTGTAATGCAAAAAAATCAATTTTTTTTCTTTCAAATTTTCAAATCATTCCCAGTTAAGTTGGCCCTGTAACATCCCAAATTTTCTTTATTGAAGTTTTAAAGAATGGTAGAATTAAGCTATTTATGCTTTTAGATGCCTAGAAACAAGTAATCAAGGAAAGACATGAGAAATTAGGATAAATGAGCTAAGAATAGAAGAAAGATAAAGTTCAGAGAATTAGTCGACTAATGGTATCAATCAGTCGACTAATAGCATCAGAATCAAGTCAGGTTACTGATATCTACAATCAATCAACTAATAAGGAGAGATCAGGCAACTACTTACTCTCTGTAAAGCTGAAATTTCTGGTACTGTAGTAATCAGTTGACTAATTGGGTTGTATCAGTCGACTAATGGCACATCAGTCAACTAATGGTAAGCAATCAGTCGACTAATCGCTTGCTGGAGTGGGAAAATAAGTCGGTTCCAACTGAAAAATTAATGAGAAATTGACTAGAGTATCTGTAATACCCGTTAATTTCAGAATATAATTCGCTTAAGAGTATTTTAGAATTCTACAACGTTACTTTAGTTATTTATTTTGGTCATTTTTAATTTTCATATTTAATTATTCTCTTTGAATATTATTTATGAAAATTGAGTTAAATGACTGGACTAAATATTTGCACAATGTGGGATATATTCTAAGAATGGTGAAATTCATGGAAAAGTGGTTTCACAATGGTCAATTAGTCCATTTATTATAAATTGACTGGATGGGTTTGGATGTTGGGTTATGGATACCCATGGGTTATTGAATAACCCATTAGAAATATTTAATATAAAGTTTCAATAGTACCCTCTCATTTTCACGCAGAAGGAAAAAAGCTGAGAAGTGAACAGTGACTTTGTTTTCTCTCGTTTCTTCATCCTTTTCTCAAATCATTTCCTTGATCTTCAGAGTTTTGATTATTTGTTCGGTTCAAAAGCTTTGTAAGGATCAAAGGTAAGCTTTAATCTCATTATTTTCCTTAAATTTCAGTTTATATGGAAGATTAGAGGAGGTTTTGTTCTTGAAGATTTTGATGATAATTCATGAATCTCAGTTGTTTTAGAAGTTATATTTGAGTTATAATCGGTTAAAAGAGTTGAAATTCTGGTTTTGAAACAAGAAAGGAAAGGATGAATTTGTGAGAAATTTCTGCAAAACTCGAGTTATTGTAGCGACCAGATTTCAGGAAATTTTCTTCGAGTACTGTAGCAGTACTGTAGTATCGGCAGTCAACGGTACTGTAGCAGTCAACGTTACTGTAGCGAACCGGCACTGTAGCGAACCGACACTGTAGCAATCAGAAAATTTTGCGTATTTTCGTGATTTTGTTTCCTTTCTTATGTTTCCTTGTAATATATTTTACTAAGAAATTTTCCTACACAAATTCTAGTGTGGAACAAGGTAAACTTGGACAAACATCAAGGTGAGTGAATAACCTTGCTCAGCTAATTTGATATTACTAGTCAAAGTACAATATAAGTCCCATTTACAATATTATTTGGATAATAAGCAATCAATTTTCATATGGTAGTATATGATGATCGGTAGAAATAAGAGTATGTAGAAATTATTTTATTTCATGACAATTGTATTATGTGATAAATTCTCACTATCTTGTCAATGAGTAAAGATCTACGGGATCTAATACACGAGTTTGAAAGGGTTAAAGTCTCATACTACTCGGTGTATATCTAAGAAAGCTCATACACGAGTTTGAAAGGGTTAAAGTCCCATACTACTCAGTGCATATCTATGAAACCTATACACGAGTTGAAAGGGTTAAAGTCCCATACTACTCGGTGTATATCTAAGAAAGCTCATACACGAGTTTGAAAGGGTTAAAGTCCCATACTACTCAGTGCATATCTATTAAACCTATACACGAGTTGAAAGGGTTAGAGTCCCATACTACTCGGTGTATACCGATGAAATCTTATTCATGAGTTTGAAAGGGTTAGAGTCTCATACTACTCGATGTATAAGACAATTAATTATATGAGTAAATGTGGTATTTGTACTTTTGATATTTTATATAGTACAGTTATTTACTTACTGAGTTTTTAAATAAACTCACACTCCCTATGATTATTTTTTTCAGATACAGAAAACAAAGAACAAGAATATCCGTTTGAAGAATAAAAGCCCCTTGGAATTATCCTCTATTTCTGTCTGGTGGGATACCAGTACTTATTAATGTGGATACTAGGAACGCTCTGTACTTACTATAGGTCTCCTAGACTTGCGATGAGATAGAAATATCAGACTATGTATATCTATAATTGCTTATCAGATGAATATAATTCTGTAGTGTGGAATGAATGATTAAGGTTGAATGTAAAACCTTACAGAATATATGTAAATAACGTATGTTTGAGAATTTTATCAAATGAGTAGTATCTTTTCACATGCTCAATTTTTGAGATGTGAAAATTTGGTATCAGAGGATAAGATTTATAGGTCCCCTATAGAGTACAGAGCAAAGTGATCTTTGTGGGCCCTTCCCTATTGTCATGAGCCGCGGCATGACCATAGGATTAGGTTCCATAAAAGACCTTGTAAAGTATAACGTCATTTTATAGATAACTTCTCAGTGGGGCTAGTAAGTGATATTTTGTTTATGTCTGAAAATTGTTTGTTATGTGTGTAGATCTGTGACAGATCAATGTCAGAAGGATCTTCTAATAATAATGAGCATATGGGTCCAAGGAGGGCCATAAATCCACCAGTACATGTGCAAGATGATCCTAACCGTGGTGATAGTTTACATGCTCAAAGTACTGAGGGCGCAACTAGTGAGCAAGCAAGGAGAGTCGAACCTGATGCTCACGTTGGCAATGTAACTATTGCACATGTGATTAATTTGATGAATGAATGATTTGACCGATTTGAGGCTGAAATGAGAGGTCGAGCTGCACAAGCTAACCTGCCAGTGGATCCTCCTATTGTTGAAGCTGAAATTGTACCACCAGCTCAGTTAGCTGAAGGAGATAACGTAAGGGAGGTAAGAATGTCTGAGTTCCAGAAAATGAGGCCTCCTACTTTTTCATGGGAAGATCCCAAAGAGGACCCACAATGTTTCCTTGAAGATTGTGAAGCAATCTGTGATGCTATAGGGTGTTCTCCTACTCAAAAGGTAGAATTCACTTCCTTTCAGTTAAAAGGTAGGGCTGGTAAATGGTGGAGGAACTGGAAGAAAGCTAGAATTCAAGGCGCACCGCCAGTTATGTGGACAGAGTTTTACAGATTGGTTATGGAAAGGAAGTCAAAGAATAAAGAAGAATATCGACAAAAGAAGAAAGCTAGATATAGGAGATCTTTTGATCAAAGGGAAGATTCAGGGACTTTGAAACCCTTTACTGCATCACAACATGCTCCAGCCACTCCTACTAAGTCATTTTATTCTACAGCCAGTGTGGCTAAGCCTCGTTCAAAGAGCAGGGGTGGTTTTAGTTCTTCTAGTAGAGGAGGTACTCAAGCTAGAAGGAAGAAACCTCAATGTCCTGAATATGGAAAGTTTCACTTCGGAGAATGCAGGTTAAACACTGTTGGTACAGGTTGTTTTAACTGTGGACAAAAAGGACATTTTATAAGGGAGTGCCCTCAGCTCATGACAGGACCAGGTCAAGGGTCTACTTTGCCACCTCGACCACAATCTATTTCTGCTTCTATTACTCGAACACCAACCCCTTCAATAGAGGGTAGTATGGGAAGAGGTTCTGGAAGAGGCCAAGGTGACCGTGGAAAACAAGCTGCTGGCAGAGGAAATGCAAGAGTGTATGCTCTAACCCGACAGGATGCTCAAACATCCAATGCTGTAGTTACAGGTATATTATCTGTTAATACTTTTGCTGCACGTATTTTGTTTGACCCCGGTTCTACTCACTCATATGTGTCACCCCTATTTGCCAAGAGATTTGCATTTGATTCGATTACTCTTAAAGAACCATTCTTGGTTTCCACACCGATGAGAGAGACTTTGATGGTTAAAACATGTTATCGTTCTAGTGTCCACATTAATAAGTACTGGTATCCTACCAGACAGAAATAGAGAATAATCCCAAGGGGCTTCTAATCTTCAAACGGATACTCTTGTTCTTTATTTTCTGTATCTGAAAAAAAATAATCATAGGGAGTGTGAGTTTATTTAAAAACTCAGTAAGTAAATAACTGTACTATATAAAATATCAAAAGTACAAATACCACATTTACTCATATAATTAATTGTCTTATACATCGAGTAGTATGGGACTCTAACCCTTTCAAACTCATGAATAAGATTTCATAGATATACACCGAGTAGTATGGGACTCTAACCCTTTCAAACTCGTGGATAAGATCTCATAGGTATACGCCGAGTAGTATGGGACTTTAACCCTTTCAACTCGTGTATAGGTTTCATAGATATGCACTGAGTAGTATGGGACTTTAACCCTTTCAAACTCGTGTATAAGATTTCTTAGATATACACCGAGTAGTATGGGACTTTAACCCTTTCACACTCGTGTATTAGATCCCGTAGATCTTTACTCATTAATAAAATAGTGAGAATTCATCACATAGTACAATTGTCATGAAATAAATAATTTCTTCATACTCTTATTCTACCGATCATCATATACTCCCATATGAAAAATTGATTGCTTATTGTCCAAATAATATTGTAAATGGGACTTATATTATACTTTGACTAGTAATATCAAATTAGCTGAGCAAGGTTATTCACTCACCTTGATGTTTATCCAAGTTTACCTTGTTCCACACTAGAATTTGTGTAGGCAAATTTCCTAGTAAAATATATTACAAGGAAACATAAGAAAGGAAACAAAATCACGAAAATACGCAAAATTTTCTGATTGCTACAGTAACGGTTTGCTACAGTACGGTTCGCTACAGTAACGTTGACTGCTACAGTCCCGTTGACTACCGACACTACAGTACTGCTACAGTAACTCGAAGAAAATTTCTCGAAATCTGGTCGCTACAGTAACTCAAGTTTTGCAGAAGTTTTTGCAGAAATTTCTCACAAATTCATCCTTTCCTTTCTTGTTTCAAAACCAGAATTTCAACTCTTTTAACGATTATAACTCAAATATAACTTCTAAAACAACTGAGATTCATGAATTATCATCAAAATCTTCAAGAACAAAACCTCATCTGATCTTCTACATAAACTGAAATTTAAGGAAAATAATCGGATTAAAGCTTACCTTTGATCCTTACAAAGCTTTTGAACCGAACAGATAATCGAAATTCTGAAGATCAAGGAAAGGATTTGAGAAGAAAATGAAGAACTGAGAGAGAAATACTTTTCTGCTTCCTTCGGCTGAGTGAAAAAATGAGGGGTACTATTGAAACTTTATATTAAATATTTCTAATGGGTTATTCAATAACCCATGGGTATCCATAACCCAACATCCAAACCCATCCAGTCAATTTACAATAAATGGACTAATTGACCATTCTGAAACCACTTTTCCATGAATTTCACTATTCTTAGAATATATCCCACATTGTGCAAATATTTAGTCCAGTCATTTAACTCAATTTTCATAAATAATATTCAAAGAGAACAATTAAATATGAAAATTAAATATGACCAAAATAAATAACTAAAGTAACGTTGTAAAATTCTAAAATACTCTTAAGCGAGTTATATTATGAAATTAACGGGTATTACATTCTACCCCCCTTAAAAGAATTCGGTCCTCCGAATTAAAATCTTATCTCAAGTTTCAAATAAATGTGGATAGTTTTTCCACATCTCATCTTCTGCTTCCCACGTAGCTTCCTCACGAGAATGATTTCTCCAAAGAACCTTGACAGTAGGAATTTCTTTAGTGCGCAATTTCTTGACTTTTCTATCAAGGATAGCTACTGGTACCTCTTCGTAGGTGAGAGTTTCATCAAAATGAACTTCTTGGGGTTGAATGACATGAGAAGGATCAGGAAGATACTTCCGTAGCATGGACACATGAAATATTGGATGAACTCCCTCTAGGTTGGAAGGTAGGTCTAGGCGATATGCCACATTACCCACTCTGTCTACAACCTCATATGGGCCAACATACCTCGCACTAAGCTTGCCTTTCTTCCCGAATCTCATTACTCCCTTCATAGGTGAGATTCATAAGAAAACCATATCACCTATTGCAAATTCAAGGTCACGTCGTCGGTTGTCCGCATAAGACTTCTGTCTACTCTGAGCAGTTAACAACTTCTCTCTGATCAGTTTAACTTTATTTATATCTTCCTGTATCATCTCAGGTCCAAATATTTTGGTTTCACCAAGTTCAAACCAACCTATAAGAGATCGACACCGTCTCCCATATAAAGCCTCAAAAGGTGCCATCTGAATACTGGCTTGGTAACTGTTGTTATAAGCAAATTCAATAAGAGACAAATGATCTTCCCAACTTCCACTGAAATCCATCACACAAGCTCTTAGCATATCCTCTAAAGTCTGAATTGTCCTTTCGGACTGTCCATCAGTCTGAGGATGGAATGCTGTGCTAAGATTCACTTTGGTACCCAAAGCCTCTTGAAAGACTTTCCAGAACCGAGAAGTAAACTGAGGTCCTCGGTCTGATATAATGGATATTGGTACACCATGAAGTTTCACTATTTCTTTAACATAAAGTCGAGCAAGTTTTGCTACACTGAAAGTGGTATGAACAGGAAGAAAATGTACTGACTTAGTAAGTCGATCCACTATGACCCATATTGAGTCATTTCCTTTTGTTGACCGAGGTAAACCTACTACAAAATCCATAGTGATCCTTTCTCACTTCCACTCGGGAATATCTAGTTTTTGCATCAAACCAGGTGGTCGTCGATGTTCAGCTTTAACTTGCTGACAAGTCAAATATCGAGCTACAAAGTCAGTCACATCTCGCTTCATGCCCTCCCACCAGTAAACTTGTTTCAAAGATTCAATGTTGGGGACACAGAGTCTCCCATTAAACCATAAGACTCCTTCTTCATCTACCAAGAAACTTGGTGCTAGACCTTGCCTTGCCTTATCTCTGATTTTGACCATATCAATGTCATTTTCTAAAGTTGCTTTTACTTTTTCTACAAGGGATGATCTAACTGTTAAATGAGCCAGAAATGTACCTGACTCAGTGATCTCGAAGAATACTCCATTAGCTTCCAATTTTTGTAGTTCATGTATTAGAGATCTCCTTATAGTGGCAATGTGAGCTAAACTTCCCATAGACTTTCGACTTAGAGCATCAGCCACTACATTTGCTTTACCTGGATGGTAAAGGATGGTACAATCATAATCTTTCAGAAGTTCCATCCACCTTCGTTGCCTTAGATTGAGATCTCTCTGCTCAAAAATGTACTTAAGGCTTTTGTGATCTGTAAAAATTTGACAAGTCTCCCCGTACAAGTAATGTCTCCATATCTTTAGGGCAAACACTACAGCTGCCATTTTCAAATCATGAGTGGGGTAATTCAATTCATGCTTTTTAAGCTGACGTGAGCCATAAGCTATGACTTTACCATGTTGTATCAATACACATCCTAAGCCTATCTTTGAGGCATCACAGAATACAGAGTAACCCCCTGGTCCTGATGGTAGGATTAAGACTGTGCAGAAGTTAAACACTCTTTCAATTGGGTGAAACTTTGCTCACATGAATCATCCCAAATGTATTTAACATTCTTTCAGGTTAACTTATTTAATGGGAGAGCCATCTTAGAGAAATCTTTGACAAAGCAACGGTAATACCCTGCTAAGCCAAGAAAACTACGTACTTCCGACACAGTTGTTGGTCTAGGCCACTGTTTAACTGCTTCAATTTTACTTGGATCTACATGAATACCTTCTTGGGAAATAACATGTCCCAAAAACGTTACATGACTCATCCAGAATTCACATTTTGAGAGCTTTGCGTACAACTGATGCTCTCTCAAGGTCTGAAGCACTATTCTCAAATGTTCAGTATGTTCTTCATGACTCTTTGAATATACCAAAATATCATCAATAAATACAATTACAAACTTATCAAGGAATGATTTGAACACTCTGTTCATTAAATCCATAAATGCTGCTGGTGCATTTGTCAACCCAAAAGACATCACAAGAAACTCATAATGTCCATACCGTGTACGAAAAGCAGTCTTAGGTATATCATCACTCTTAATTCGTAACTGATGATATCCAGACCTTAGATCAATCTTTGAGAAGTATTTTGCTCCTTGAAGCTGATCAAACAAATCATCTATCCTTGGTAAAGGATACTTATTCTTCACTGTGACTTTATTCAGCAGACGATAATCTATACATAATCTCATAGAACCATCTTTCTTTTTCACAAAAAGAACAGGAGCACCCCAAGGTGAAAAACTTGGGTGAATGAACCCTTTGTTCAACAAATCTTCCAATTGTTCTTTGAGTTCTTTTAGCTCAACAGGAGCCATACGATAAGGTGGAATAGAAATTGGTCGTGTGTCTGGGACCAAATCAATACTGAACTCAATATCTCTTTCTGGCGGTAATCCAGGTAAATCTTTTGGGAACACATCTGGGAATTCATTAACCACATGAATGTCTTCTAACTTCTGTTCTTTCTTTTCTAAATCTTTGATAAAAGCTAGAAATCCCTGACATCCCTTTCGCAACATACGCCGGGCACTTAACATAGATATCATGTTGCAAGGTACATCACTTCGATCTCCTTGAAACACAAAATTACTCCTCCCCGGCATATTAAATGAAATAACTTTATCACGACAATTTATAGTAGCATGACAAGAAGATAGCCAGTCCATCCCTAGAATCACATCAAAATCTAACATATTGAGAACCATAAGATCTATCTCAGTTTCCATGCCTCCAACGATTATTTTACAAGAACGATAACATGTTTTAACCATCAAAGTCTCTCTCATCGGTGTGGAAACCAAGAATGGTTCTTTAAGAATAATCGAATCAAATGCAAATCTCTTGGCAAATAGGGGCGACACATATGAGTGAGTAGAACCGAGGTCAAACAAAATACGTGCAGCAAAAGTATTAACAGATAATATACCTGTAACTACAGCATTGGATGTTTGAGCATCCTGTCGGGTTAGAGCATATACTCTTGCATTTCCTCTGCCAGCAGCTTGTTTTCCACGGTCACCTTGGCCTCTTCCAAAACCTCTTCCCATACTACCCCCTATTGAAGGGGTTGGTGTTCGAGTAATAGATTGTGGTCGAGGTGGCAAAGTAGACCCTTAACCTGGTCCTGTCATGAGCTGAGGGCACTCCCTTATAAAATGTCCTTTTTGTCCACAGTTAAAACAACCTGTACCAACAGTGTTTAACCTACATTCTCCGAAGTGAAACTTTCCACATTCAGGACACTGATGTTTCTTCCTTCTAGCTTGAGTACCTCCTCTACTAGAAGAACTAAAACCACCCCTGCTCTCTGAACGAGGCTTAGCCACACTGGCTGTAGAATAAAATGACTTAGTAGGAGTGGCTGGAGCATGTTGTAATGCAGTAAAGGGTTTCAAAGTCCCTGAGTCTTCCCCTTGATCAAAAGATCTTCTATATCTAGCTTTCTTCTTTTGACGATATTCTTCTTTATTATTTGACCTCTTTTCCATTCTTCGGGCCACATCAACAGCCTATGAGTACGAAGAGTAATCGTTCATATTAGAACCCACTTGATCATATAAGGCATCACGAAGCCCTTCCACAAACTTTTCTATTTTCTTCCTTTCAGAAGGAATGATTTCAGGGGCATATTCAGATAATTTAACAAACTGAGCTGAATATTCATCAACAGTCATGGTTCCCTGCCGTAGATACAGAAAATCTCTGGCCCTGGATGATCGTTCACTTGCCGGAAGAAATTCATCCATAACCAATCTGTAAAATTCTGTCCACATAACTGGCGGTGCGCCTTGAATTCTAGCTTTCTTCCAGTTCCTCCACCATTTACCAGCCTTACCTTTTAACTGAAAGGAAGTGAATTCTACCTTTTGAGTAGGGAAACACCCTATAGCATCACAGATTGCTTCACAATCTTCAAGGAAACATTGTGGGTCCTCTTTGGGATCTTCCCCTGAAAAAGTAGGAGGCCTCATTTTCTAGAATTCAGACATTCTTACCTCTCTTACATTAACTCCTCCCGCTAACGGAGCTGGTGGTACATTTTCAGCTTCAACAATAGGAGGATCCACTGGCAGGTTAGCTTGTGCAGCTCGACCTCTCATTTCAGCCTCAAATCGGTCAAATCATTCATTCATCAAATTAATCACATGTGCAATAGTTACATTGCCAACGTGAGCATCAGGTTCGACTCTCCTTGCTTGCTCACTAGTTGCGCCCTCAGTACTTTGAGCATGTAAACTATCACCACGGTTAGGATCATCTTGCACATGTACTGGTGGATTTATGGCCCTCCTTGGACCCATATGCTCATTATTATTAGAAGATCCTTCTGACATTGTACTGTCACAGATCTACATACATAACAAACAATTTTCATACATAAACAAAATATCACTTACTAGCCCCACTGAGAAGTTATCTATAAAATGACGTTATACTCTACAAGGTCTTTTATGGAACCTAATCCTATGGTCATGCAGCGGCTCATGACAATAGGGAAGGGCCCACAAAGATCACTTTGCTCTGTACTCTATAGGGGACCTATAAAACCTTTCCTCTGATACCAAATTGTCACATCCCAAAAATTGAGCATGTGAAAAGATACTACTCATTTGATAAAATTCTCAAACATACGTTGTTTACATATATTCTGTAAGGTTTTACATTCAACCTTAATCATTCATTCCACACTACAGAATTATATTCATCTGATAAGCAAATATAGACATACATAGTCTGATATTTCTATCTCATCGCAAGCCTAGGAGACCTATAGAAAGTACAGAGCGTTTCTAGTGTCCACATTAATAAGTACTAGTATCCCACCAGACAGAAATAGAGAATAATCCCAAGGGGCTTCTAATCTTCAAACGGATACTCTTGTTCTTTATTTTCTGTATCTGAAAAAAAATAATCATAGGGAGTGTGAGTTTATTTAAAAACTCAGTAAGTAAATAACTGTACTATATAAAATATCAAAAGTACAAATACCACATTTACTCATATAATTAATTGTCTTATACATCGAGTAGTATGGGACTCTAACCCTTTCAAACTCATGAATAAGATTTCATAGATATACACCGAGTAGTATGGGACTCTAACCCTTTCAAACTCGTGGATAAGATCTCATAGGTATACGCCGAGTAGTATGGGACTTTAACCCTTTCAACTCGTGTATAGGTTTCATAGATATGCACTGAGTAGTATGGGACTTTAACCCTTTCAAACTCGTGTATAAGATTTCTTAGATATACACCGAGTAGTATGGGACTTTAACCCTTTCACACTCGTGTATTAGATCCCGTAGATCTTTACTCATTAATAAAATAGTGAGAATTCATCACATAGTACAATTGTCATGAAATAAATAATTTCTTCATACTCTTATTCTACCGATCATCATATACTCCCATATGAAAAATTGATTGCTTATTGTCCAAATAATATTGTAAATGGGACTTATATTATACTTTGACTAGTAATATCAAATTAGCTGAGCAAGGTTATTCACTCACCTTGATGTTTGTCCAAGTTTACCTTGTTCCACACTAGAATTTGTGTAGGCAAATTTCCTAGTAAAATATATTACAAGGAAACATAAGAAAGGAAACAAAATCACGAAAATACGCAAAATTTTCTGATTGCTACAGTAACGGTTTGCTACAGTACGGTTCGCTACAGTAACGTTGACTGCTACAATACCGTTGACTGCCGACACTACAGTACTGCTACAGTAACTCGAAGAAAATTTCTCGAAATCTGGTCGCTACAGTAACTCAAGTTTTGCAGAAGTTTTTGCAAAAATTTCTCACAAATTCATCCTTTCCTTTCTTGTTTCAAAACCAGAATTTCAACTCTTTTAACCGATTATAACTCAAATATAACTTCTAAAACAACTGAGATTCATGAATTATCATCAAAATCTTCAAGAACAAAACCTCCTCTGATCTTCTACATAAACTGAAATTTAAGGAAAATAATCGGATTAAAGCTTACCTTTGATCCTTACAAAGCTTTTGAACCGAACAGATAATCGAAATTCTAAAGATCAAGGAAAGGATTTGAGAAGAAAATGAAGAACTGAGAGAGAAATACTTTTCTGCTTCCTTCGGCTGAGTGAAAAAATGAGGGGTACTATTGAAACTTTATATTAAATATTTCTAATGGGTTATTCAATAACCCATGGGTATCCATAACCCAACATCCAAACCCATCCAGTCAATTTACAATAAATGGACTAATTGACCATTCTGAAACCACTTTTCCATGAATTTCACTATTCTTAGAATATATCCCACATTGTGCAAATATTTAGTCCAGTCATTTAACTCAATTTTCATAAATAATATTCAAAGAGAACAATTAAATATGAAAATTAAATATGACCAAAATAAATAACTAAAGTAACGTTGTAAAATTCTAAAATACTCTTAAGCGAGTTATATTCTGAAATTAACGGGTATTACAGGGGAGGAGTAATTTTGTGTTTCAAGGAGATCGAAGAGATGTACCTTGCAACATGATATCTATGTTAAGTGCTCGGCGTATGTTGCGAAAGGGATATCAGGGATTTTTAGCTTTTATCAAAGATTTAGAAAAGAAAGAACAGAAGTTAGAAGACATTCATGTGGTTAATGAATTCCCAGATGTGTTCCCAGAAGATTTACCTGGATTACCACCAGAAAGAGATATTGAGTTCAGCATTGATTTGGTCCCAGACACACGACCAATTTCTATTCCACTTTATCGTATGGCTCCTATTGAGCTAAAAGAACTCAAAGAACAATTGGAAGATTTGTTGAACAAAGGGTTCATTCGCCCAAGTTTTTCACCTTGGGGTGCTCCTATTCTTTTTGTGAAAAAGAAAAATGGTTCTATGAGATTATGTATAGATTATCGTCAGTTGAATAAAGTCACAGTGAATAATAAGTATCCTTTACCAAGGATAGATGATTTGTTTGATCAGCTTCAAGGAGCAAAATACTTCTCAAAGATTGATCTAAGGTATGGATATCATCAGTTACGAATTAAGAATGATGATATACCTAAGACTGCTTTTCGTACACGGTATGGACATTATGAATTTCTTGTGATGTCTTTTGGGTTGACAAATGCACCAGCAACATTTATGGATTTAATGAATAGAGTGTTTAAATCCTTCCTTGATAAGTTTGTAATTGTATTTATTGATGATATTTTGGTGTATTCAAAGAGTCATGAAGAACATACTGAGCATTTGAGAATAGTGCTTCAGACCTTGAGAGAGCATCAGTTGTACGCAAAGCTCTCAAAATGTGAATTCTGGATGAGTCATGTAACATTTTTGGGACATGTTATTTCCCAAGAAGGTATTCATGTAGATCCAAGTAAAATTGAAGCAGTAAAACAATGGCCTAGACCAACAACTGTGTCTGAAGTACGTAGTTTTCTTGGCTTAGCAGGGTATTACCGTCGCTTTGTCAAAAATTTCTCTAAGACAGCTCTCCCATTAAATAAGTTAACCCGAAAGAGTGTTTAACTTCTGCACCAGTCTTAATCCTACCATCAGGACCAGGGGGTTACTCTGTATTCTGTGATGCCTCAAAGATAGGCTTAGGGTGTGTGTTGATGCAACATGGTAAAGTCATAGCTTATGGCTCACGTCAACTTAAAAAGCATGAATTGAATTACCCCACTCATAATTTGAAAATGGCAGCTGTAGTGTTTGCCCTAAAGATATAGAGACATTACTTGTATCGGAAAACTTGTAAAATTTTTACATATCACAAAAGCCTTAAGTACATTTTTGAGCAAAGAGATCTCAATCTAAGGCAACGAAGGTGGATGGAACTTTTGAAAGATTATGATTGTACCATCCTTTACCATCCAGGTAAAGCAAACGTAGTGGCCGATGCTCTAAGTCGAAAGTCTATGGGAAGTTTAGCTCACATTGCCACTATAAGGAGGTCTCTAATACATGAACTACAAAAATTGGAAGCTGATGGAGTATTCTTCGAGATCACTGAGTCAGGTACATTTCTGGCTCATTTAACAGTTAGATCATCCCTTGTTGAAAAAGTAAAAGCAACTTTAGAAAATGACATTGATATGGTCAAAATCAGAGATAAGGCAAGGCAAGGTAAGGTCTAGCACCAAGTTTCTTGGTAGATGAAGAAGGAGTCTTATGGTTTAATGGGAGACTTTGTGTCCCCAACATTGAATCTTTGAAACATGAAATCTTAATGGAAGCTCATGGTTCGCCCTACGTTGTACATCCTGGTGCTGTGAAAATGTATCAGGACTTGAAACAAGTTTACTGGTGGGAGGGCATGAAGCGAGATGTGACTGACTTTGTAGCTCGATATTTGACTTGTCAGCAAGTTAAAGCTGAACATCGACGACCACCTGGTTTGATGCAAAAACTAGATCCGAGTGAAAGTGGGAAAGGATCACTATGGATTTTGTAGTAGGTTTACCTCGGTCAACAAAAGGAAATGACTCAATATGGGTCATAGTAGATCGACTTACTAAGTCAGTACATTTTCTTCTTGTTCATACCACTTTCAGTGTAGCAAAACTTGCTCGACTTTATGTTAAAGAAATAGTGAAACTTCATGGTGTACCAATATCCATTATATCAGACCGAGGACCTCAGTTTACTTCTCGGTTCTGGAAAGTCTTTCAAGAGGCTTTGGGTACCAAAGTGAATCTTAGCACAGCATTCCATCCTCAGACTGATGGACCATCCGAAAGGACAATTCAGACTTTAGAGGATATGCTAAGAGCTTGTGTGATGGATTTCAGTGGAAGTTGGGAAGATCATTTGTCTCTCATTGAATTTGCTTATAATAACAGTTACCAAGCCAGTATTCAGATGGCACCTTTTGAGGCATTATATGGGAGACGGTGTCGATCTCCTATAGGTTGGTTTGAACTTGGTGAAACCAAAATATTTGGACCTGAGATGATACAAGAAGATATAAATAAAGTTAAACTGATCAGAGAGAAGTTGTTAACTGCTCAGAGTAGACAGAAGTCTTATGCGGACAACCGACGACGTGACCTTGAATTTGTAATAGGTGATATGGTTTTCTTACGGATCTCACCTATGAAGGGAGTAATGAGATTCGGGAAGAAAGGCAAGCTTAGCCCGAGGTTATATGAGGTTGTAGACAGAGTGGGTAATGTGGCATATCGCATAGACCTACCTTCCGGCCTACAGGGAGTTCATCTAATATTTCATGTGTCCATGCTACGGAAGTATCTTCCTGATCCTTCTCATGTCATTCAACCCCAAGAAGTTCATTTTGATGAAACTCTCACATACGAAGAGGTACCAGTAGCTATTCTTGATAGAAAAGTCAAGAAATTGCGTACTAAAGAAATTCCTACTGTCAAGGTTCTTTGGAGAAATCATTCTCGCGAGTAAGCTACGTGGGAGGCAGAAGATGAAATGTGGAAAAACTATCCACATTTATTTGAAACCTGAGGAAAGATTTTAATTCGGAGGACCGAATTCTTTTAAGGGGGGTAGAATGTAATACCCGTTAATTTCAGAATATAATTTGCTTAAGAGTATTTTAGAATTCTACAACGTTACTTTAGTTATTTATTTTGGTCATTTTTAATTTTCATATTTAATTATTCTCTTTGAATATTATTTATGAAAATTGAGTTAAATGACTGGACTAAATATTTGCACAATGTGGGATATATTCTAAGAATGGTGAAATTCATGGAAAAGTGGTTTCACAATGGTCAATTAGTCCATTTATTATAAATTGACTGGATGGGTTTGGATGTTGGGTTATGGATACCCATGGGTTATTGAATAACCCATTAGAAATATTTATTATAAAGTTTCAATAGTACCCTCTCATTTTCACGCAGAAGGAAAAAAGCTGAGAAGTGAACAGTGACTTTGTTTTCTCTCGTTTCTTCATCCTTTTCTCAAATCATTTCCTTGATCTTCAGAGTTTTGATTATTTGTTCGGTTCAAAAGCTTTGTAAGGATCAAAGGTAAGCTTTAATCTCATTATTTTCCTTAAATTTCAGTTTATATGGAAGATTAGAGGAGGTTTTGTTCTTGAAGATTTTGATGATAATTCATGAATCTCAGTTGTTTTAGAAGTTATATTTGAGTTATAATCGGTTAAAAGAGTTGAAATTCTGGTTTTGAAACAAGAAAGGAAAGGATGAATTTGTAAGAAATTTCTGCAAAACTCGAGTTATTGTAGCGACCAGATTTCAGGAAATTTTCTTCGAGTACTGTAGCAGTACTGTAGTATCGGCAGTCAACGTACTGTAGCGAACCGGCACTGTAGCGAACTGACACTGTAGCGAACCGACACTGTAGCGAACCGTTACTGTAGCAATCAGAAAATTTTGCGTATTTTCGTGATTTTGTTTCCTTTCTTATGTTTCCTTGTAATATATTTTACTAGGAAATTTGCCTACACAAATTCTAGTGTGGAACAAGGTAAACTTGGACAAACATCAAGGTGAGTGAATAACCTTGCTCAGCTAATTTGATATTACTAGTCAAAGTACAATATAAGTCACATTTACAATATTATTTGGATAATAAGCAATCAATTTTCATATGGGAGTATATGATGATCGGTAGAAATAAGAGTATGTAGAAATTATTTTATTTCATGACAATTGTATTATGTAATAAATTCTCACTATCTTGTCAATGAGTAAAGATCTACGGGATCTAATACACGAGTTTGAAAGGGTTAAAGTCTCATACTACTCGGTGTATATCTAAGAAAGCTCATACACGAGTTTGAAAGGGTTAAAGTACCATACTACTCAGTGCATATCTATGAAACCTATACACGAGTTGAAAGGGTTAAAGTCCCATACTACTCGGTGTATATCTAAGAAAGCTCATACACGAGTTTGAAAGGGTTAAAGTCCCATACTACTCGATGTATAAGACAATTAATTATATGAGTAAATGTGGTATTTGTACTTTTGATATTTTATATAGTACAGTTATTTACTTACTGAGTTTTTAAATAAACTCACACTCCCTATGATTATTTTTTTCAGATACAGAAAACAAAGAACAAGAGTATCAGTTTGAAGAATAGAAGCCCCTTGGAATTATCCTCTATTTCTGTCTGGTGGGATACCAGTACTTATTAATGTGGATACTAGGAACGCTCTGTACTTACTATAGGTCTCCTAGACTTGCGATGAGATAGAAATATCAGACTATGTATGTCTATAATTACTTATCAGATGAATATAATTCTGTAGTGTGGAATGAATGATTAAGGTTGAATGTAAAACCTTACAGAATATATGTAAATAACGTATGTTTGAGAATTTTATCAAATGAGTAGTATCTTTTCACATGCTCAATTTTTAGGATGTGAAAGTATCCCTAACATGCCAACAAAGCTCTGAAGCAAGAAAATAGGGGTAAAAGAGGGTTTTCCATGGTAAGAAGACTCTTGAGACCTTTTAAAAACAAAAAAAGAGAGAGAAATAGCATTTTTCTAAAAATTAGAGAAAAGAGAGAGAGAAAATGTGAAGGAGAAGATGAAGAAAGAGAAGAGACTTCTAGTTGGGTTTCTAACAAGAAAATCATCAAATGTAAGCTTTCTAACTTAATTTCTCTAATTTAGATGGATTTTTGTGCTTGAGAATTCATAGAATAGCAATTTTCAGACTAAGAGGAAGAAAATAGAAGAAGGGGAAGTCTGAAAATTGAGGAAACAAGAGGAGCTAGAGAGAAACTATGAGAGAATCCACAAGTTCAGCTATAGAAAGAATTAAAGATAACTAGTTATTCATAAAAGCGATTTATTTTCAATTTTTTTATCAAGCTTGTGTATGATATGTTGTAGTTTATGTTAAATCTTTCTATGAATGTTTAAGAATATGCTTTCTCATTAAAATAGAACTTGATTCCTCATGGGATGAAGTAATACCTCATAGGATATAGTGAGTTCTCTCTATGAAATAGCTAGAAAGCAAGTTTTTCAGTTATTTATCATACTTTTGTATGATTTAGCAAGTATGTATATCTTGAAGTTTTCTATGAGAATAAAGAATCAACTTTCTCTTGAAAAGTAAAGTTTGTGTCTTCATGAGATGATAGAACTAGAAATTCCTTATGAGATGACAGAAATATCTCATAGGATGTAAAAATCCTTATGAGAAGACAGAACTCTAAAAATTCCTCATGAAATGACAAAATTTCTCATAAGATGTAAAATTCCTTATGAGATGACAGAACTAAGAATTCCTCATGGGACATTGAGTACTTTTCCTGAGAAAGTAGCCAAAGTATAGTGCACTATACAAGAAAGAAGTTCATGACACCAGTTATGTGTTCAGATATTAGTTTACATTTCATTAAATGAGTTTACTATTGAGATTACTTTATTATAGTTCTTTTATGTTCATGGAAATGTCACATATTTATTAAAAATTGCCTTTATGACTGAAATGATTTATGAAATATTTTCTTTAGATAAACTAGCTACTGAGATTATATATCTCATAATTTTATATTATGACTAACCATTTTAGGAATTGAAGTAAGAAATGTGAGAGAAAGCATAAAGAACAAGTTAATAAACCTGTTAAGTAGTTATTTAGTGAAGAAAATGTTATGTAAACTTTTAGAGATTTATGCACATTTGGTGTGTATATGTATAGAAATAGATGAGTTGTGTATAAACCTCATGTATTGTAGCTCCATTCTGGAAGTAAAATTGCATGAAAGGTTGAAGAAGTATTGTAGATTACATGTATTTTGAAACTAGATGATTTTACCATGTTTTCATATTGATATTTTCTAAGGATTTGAAGTTCAGGGCACATCAGTTGACCGATGCTCTTTCATCAGTAGACCGATGCCCTTCAGTTTTAGGTATGTGCAAATTTAAAAACAATCAGTCGACCGATAATCTTATATTAGTCAACCGATCATCCTCTGTCCAACAATAAATTTTATATTGAAGAATTGTTTCAAGTTTTCCTTATATTTTTTATGAAATCAGATATTTTATAAGGATTTTTAGAAAAATCTCTTGGTTTCACCATAATTTTCACAAGATCCATCTTACATTTTTTCTTAAATTGTATAAATCTAGTAAACGTTACAGGCATCATCTTCTTTTTTTTTTTTGGCCATTTCTTTTGGGATGATTCTGTAACCCATCTCAAAAGAAAAACTATCCAGTTGGTGGGCTGGACAGGAAGTGAAGCCCTAGAGAGCGATACAATAATTGCAGAAGAACCATCACTTTAAAAGATGATGCAACGGGGAGGAACCGTAAATCACGTTGGCGCAAGTGCCATTGGAAGATCGCCCAATTTCACTCTTGCTTGCCAC
Source organism: Biancaea sappan (assembly GCA_037074585.1). Taxonomy (NCBI): domain Eukaryota; kingdom Viridiplantae; phylum Streptophyta; class Magnoliopsida; order Fabales; family Fabaceae; genus Biancaea; species Biancaea sappan. The sequence goes on from CM073496.1 coordinate 61,413,287, forward strand.
GATATTTACATATTCCAAGGTTTAAACTAGGCTTTCTAGGCACGTTAGTCAATTCTGAATGCTGTCTCTAGGTATGTTAGTTAATTCTGAATGCTGTCTCTTTGAGTAGCCGTATGAATTTGATTATGAGATTTCATATCAAGCTTAGTTAGGAGGCACAAATTAATGGGATCCAAATATTCTGTTCTGGATATTGGAATCCCTTAGAGGCCTTTTGAAGGGACTATTTGTTTTCTGTCCTCATATGTCACTCAAGCAGACTTTCACAATCCCCTTTCCTTTTCTGTGTGATGATGATATTGTTATTGCTTTCGAATAACCAAACAGTGAGACACCTGGTGTGATAGGACACCGTTCTGGTTCAGACAAAGGCGCATATTAACCTGAATCAGTTTGAGGTTAGGAAATGATTATTCTAATGTTCCATACCTAGATAGCTTCAAATATTTTCGTTTTCTTTTTTACGTTTTATTTTCGTTTTTGTGAGTTAGAAACTAAAATTTGAGTTATAGTCAAGTACTTAAATAAATTAAATTCTGAATTAAAAGTTCGACTATTTATAATTTGCTATTTCAGTTGGACAGCTATTTGTGCATAAAGGTACTCATTGGGAACACGAAATGATGGTTTTTCACAAGTCAGTATGGGACCAACTCTTCTTTTTCGTATGTAAATTGTCTAAAATAATGTTTGGTTCAAAAATAAATCTTCTAGGCCTTAATAAATTCAAGTTTTAAGAGACAACAAGACCTCTATCCTTCACATGGGCTGGGCTCAGTATATCCTACTGCAAATCTTTGTTGCCTTTTCCATTTCTCCCCAATTGGTTAACGGGATTTTCTTTTTGCGGTTATTTATATATTTATTATTAAATTCTTCAATCAAAATATATAAATGTATGATCATAACACAATAAATGTGTAATTTTTAAAAAATAATGTTATAATTTTTACTTGCTTGATTATTTTTTTAAATTTTTTTTTTTACAAATCTAATAGCAAAGAATTTTATTTAAGTCTTCTCCATTTTTTTTAATTTATATGATTTTGCTTTATAACTTTTTGGTCATTAATTTTTAGTCATATCTTAATAGGTAGATAAAATAAATTATAGAATATATTATAAAAAGGAGGGATTAAAATGAATATGAAACAGTAGGTGTTAATATGTTTTTCAATGTTTATTTTTAAGATATAGTAAAAAAAATGTTATAATTATTTTTTAAAAAATTAAAAAGAAAATAATATGCGATGGACCAACCCCATTTATTTGCAGAAATCGCTTTTGCAGCTTTGCTTACATTTCCAGCGAATATTTACCAGAGACAGTCATTGAATGTACAACTATGTATGTCTTGGCCAATTTTATCCCTCAAAGGGCTTACAAGTTACATCAAACTCAAAATTTTCAAACTTCAACGCATGATGAAAAATATTCTGATGAAGTAAATGATAGCGACTGCTTCTGGAAGGCTAATAAAATAATCAAATAATCAAATTCATTTATTTTAAAAAAAAAAAAAGAACAAAATGGGGTTGAAACTCGAAACAAGTTAAAGTCATTCAATTAGTTCAACCCAAACAGTGACAAACAAGGCAAGTCCTAGATCCATATTTGACATTAGTTCCATTTTCATATGAATTCCACCTATTGAGTGTTGGGAAGCTCTTAAATAATAGTTAGATGTTGCATCTAGAGGAAAGAGTTAATCATTTACAAGATAGTAAACTTATGTTTAAATTTTTATTAGAAGAGGTATTTATATTTAGTGTTTATTACTATCTCGAAAATAATTACCTCTAATAAAAGATACATATGTGAAACCAAAAAAAAAAACTATTGGGTTATGCTTTAGATTTTCTTTTCAGTCAATATGCTTTATATTCATTTAATGTGTGTTAGTTTTATGTTGGATTTCTACAAACCATGATTTAGACTACATTAACATAGTTTTGATTTTACGTTACTAATATATTTGCTATCAAATTTTTTAATTAGAATATAACAAATGTGTAATTCTCCAATCAAAACACGATAAATATATATTTTTTAAAGAATAACTTTATATTTTTTATAACTCATCATTGCATGTTTAATTTTTCAATAAACTTTTTAAACATGTTATATTTATATCGAAGAATTTGATAACAAGTATATAAATAACTTTATATAAGTTTTCCCCTTTTAGTGATAGCTTCAAGTTATTACTTCTACAAATTCTAATTTATCTAGACTTAAATTTTCTCAAAATTAATTTTACAAGTGCAAGCCATAGTGTATCCAAATCTAAATTTTCTCAACTATTTTACAATCACACACTTAGTTGGAGCTGGGGTATTCCATTGAATTTAAATATGCTGTGTTAAGCTTTTGATGCATGTGCAGTTTAATTTGGCATCTGGATATATTCACAAAAGCGACAAGAATCACTAACACATCTATGGGAACACCCCCCCCCCCCCCCAAAAAAAAAATAATAATAATCTGAACTATTAAACTAATGAATCTTGAATTATTGGAATCCAGCAGTACCCCACAACGGAAATAAATTTAGGTTGGCAGAATTTCATCACATACACAATTAATGGGATGATTGAAAATCTCACCCAATCAATCAAAAAAAGATTAGTCACTACTAAAACAACCTATTCTAGATTAAATCAATTAGATTAGATTTTTTTTTAGGTATAAAATCAAATATTAGATTAGATTGTTAATTTTCATAGACTTGTAAGATTTTAAACTTCTAAAATTAAAAATTTTAACGTAAATTATGAACATTGATATTTATAACAATTAAATTCATATTAAAATTTTAACACAGTTTTAAACTTAATTCAACCACAAACGAATTGATTAAAAAATATTTCATCAAATAATTTAGTATGCGAGATATATATATATATATATATATATATATATATATATATATACGTGTGTGTGTGTGTGTGTGTGTTATATGCTTTTTTAATCCATTGGTCAATTTAGACTGAATGTCTAGCAAAAATATCTAATAATCGAATCAATTCATTTAAATCAGTTTAGATTTATTTAGCAATACAGGTCACTCTAACGGCTGACACAATTGTGGGTGTGACATATGGTACTCAACACTTAATTACGATATTGGGTATGGCATCAGCTTTTTCATTTTTTTTATTTTTCTGATTCCAGAAAATAGCAGGCCACAAATTTAGCATGAATTGGTGGAATCATCTTGTCAAGTGGGTCATCTCATCACCCAATAAATCTCATTATGTTTGGATAGCTACAATTGTTCAGTCAGTCAGTCCCTTTCCATCCTCTTCCCAATTTGGTCACTTCTTTATGTCATAAATATCTTCCTGCAGTTTAAGATTTGGTTACTTATAGGCTAAGTCTCTCTTTTCACAGAGACGGAAGTAGAGGGAAGCAGAAACTACCTGGAACTTTATCAGGGCGTATTTCTTTAGAGAGATAAGACTTCTTTCTTTGAAAATTTCAATCTGTTACAAAAGTTGCATGTGCCACAGTATTCAAATACAACCATAATAATTGCTAAATATGACCATTAACATGAATTTCTTAACACATATTTCTTGATGACTCTATTTTGGAAACATAAGTATAGTTGTCTTCACACCACGTGTAATTGTGACAAACTTATGTCAATTTTAGATAACCATGCTTCACATTTCAAATTTCAATACCATATATTAATAAAAAAAATAATAACAATGGATCTCTAATCCGTGACTTAATTTACAAGACCATGGAAATCTGATAACTATTAACTGAATACCATTGAATGTTATGCACAAAAGCAACAAAACCGTCATAGTAGATTTTAAGATTGATCACATTTCATTAAGACACAGTTGATCAATTCTTTAAAGGATGCAGTAACCAGAAGAGACAATGTCAGATCTGCCCATAGGACCATCTCTTACTGCAGAAATTGCTTCATTCAATTTGGTTGCGCGCTCCTCCACCACTTGTTTAACCCCCTGCCATTACAAACCAAAGTCAATTCAGTTTCCAAGGATCCATAATGATCTTGAATTTTTTGAATTAATCTTGTGAAGTATTGAGTGATCCGTGGAACTGTGGGATTCCACAGTGATCACAAATCAACATCCTGCACTGAACTGTGCACAGAATTATGTTTGAAAAATAATTAATGGATGAGAAATATGGAGACCTTGGCATCAGAAAAGATCCGGAAGCGAATGTTCTGGTTCTGTTGGAGTTTGTTTCTTTGTTGGCTTCCAATTAACAGAATACAGAGAGCAGTAACAGTAGCAGCAACGGCGGCCGTACAAATAACGCCAATTCCCGAGGAGCTCCACCTCCATATGTTGAATCCGCCGTTGTCGTCGTCTCCTTCCTCATCAGATTCCGACGCAGTTCCCATTTCGGATTCGAATAGAATTGGATCAAGAAGAGCTTGATTGGCCTCTATGATTTTCCAAGAATCTGGAGAAGGCCACAGGATGTAATCGGAGTCGAGAAATTTTTCTGAATCGGAATTTCTATTTTCCTGAAAAATTCTCTTGTGACGATCCTCACTGAAATCGTCAGAGAGAAATTCCCACTCGTCAAGATCCATATCGGTAGTTATTTGAGACGTGAAAGAGTGATCGAGGAAGCTTAAATGGCCTTTTAAAGTGGATTATTGAATAAAAAATGGGAGATTTTTGGTGGGGTTACGACTGGGAATCCATTATTAGAGTGAATATCATTATACTAATTATTTATGAGATTTATTTAAAAGATATTTAATATTTCTAATGATAAGGAATGAGTAATTTAACAAGTCATTATAGGTTTAATTTTAATAATAATAAAAAAGTCAAAATGATTGAATTAATTTAGGCAGATTTAAGAATGGTAAGGACGGCCCCACCCTGGAGAATAGCCTCTACGTTAGGATTCTTCGATATTTCTTTTCAATGTTTTAATTAAATCGGTACAATATTAATTTAGATTAAGTTTTAATAGATAAATGTTCGGAAACAGAGTGACTACAGAAAAGCTAACAAGTGGCCCTTAAATTTTCTTGTGGGGGATTATATATGTATAGATAAGTTCTCAATGTTCAAAATCGTTTTCATTTGATCGTGATAGAATCAATTCAAATTTCAAATAGATACAATTAAAATTAAAGGTATATTTGGTATAAAAAGTTAATTTTGAGAGACAGAAAATACAATAGTTTCAATAGAATGAAATTCCTTTCATCTATTTTTGAATGAAAAGGAATTATAACAGTGAGATTTCAATCTTTATTTTTTTTTTATCTTTTTATTTTAGATATTAAACATGTATGGAACGTGATTCTTTCTTCATTAATAAATACCAAACATATTTAAACAGTACAATAGAAATGAAATCCTTTCCCTTAACAATGAGGCCTAATATTATCAGTGGTTTTAATGAAATATTTTTCAAAATGACATACAAATTTGGTTGTTGGAATTCTACTTTGACTATTTTGATTTCAATCGGACTGAATTATTTTTATTAATAATTTAAATATTGGACCATATTTTTATTTTTTAATCAGTAATTTTTGTTGTAATTTTGAAATCCACCAATATATTTTGTTTTTTTTTTTGTGTCAGGGATTGAACTATCAGATTTAATTAAAATTGACTAGAGTTAGAAATGAATTGATTCAGTCCCAGTCAATTTGAATAAATTCAGTTACTCTGTTACATTTTTTTATTCAATTAATTCAAGACCCTGATTGTAGGAATTGGCTTCCCTCTAACCGTTGCAGGGCTGGAGGGGTCTAACGAGTAAAAAATTAAATTGATCAAAATTTTTTTTGTTCAAATTATTTAGTGTCCCCTCCTGTATGCTGGAGTCTCCAGTCACAGGAGGGGAGCCAGATCCCTGATTGTATCATTGTGAATTTCACTTTTGTATAGGCAAATTGTACAAAACTCATGAATTTTGGATTCTTTTAATTTATCTTTATAAACTTTAAAACTTAGCAAAAGATCTTTTTCAATTTTTAAATATTTACAAAAAAATTCATTTTGTTAAGTTCACTTTCAAAATAACCGTTAAAGAACGGTCCAATTACCTTTATTCATACCTAGCCAATATAAATGTACCACATAGACATTAATGTGGTAGGGTATATTTATCTTTTTAACTTAAAAAATTTAACTAACTGATAAATCAAGAAAATGCAAAAATGGCACAGAAAAAATAATACAAATTGAATTAAAATCATTGTATTTCAAATATAACTGGACATGAAAAAAATATGACTGAACCATTAACTAAGGGCCCGTTTGGTATTCAAGAAAGAGTAAGAATGGAAATGAAGTAGGAAAATAGAAAAGAAAAAAGAATGGAAAAAAGAAAAGGAAAAGAAAAAAAATTGTTTGATATGTAGTAGGAAAGAGTGGAAGAAAATGAGATTATTATATTATTTAAAAGAAAATAAGAAATGAATAAACAACTAATTTGTTGTATTGCTCTTAAGTGAAAATGATCTGACATGCTAAACCAATCGATCGTCTAGCATAAACCAATCGACTGATGAAAAGCAACTAATCGACCGCCTCGTTCTGGAGCAAAACAGAGACACAAAGGAAGGACTCAATCAAAAGATCAATATTCTATTGAATACGTCTCTGTCTTCCAGTATGCAGTCTCCATTAGCCTCCACTTCCAATGCTAGCCATTTCCATCACTCACTCACTCACTCACTCACTCTGGCATAAACCAATCGACTGATGAAAAGCAACCAATCGACCGCCTCGTTCTGGAGCAAAACAGAGACACAAAGGAAGGACTCAATCAAAAGATCAATATTCTATTGAATACGTCTCTGTAAGGAAGGACTTAATCAAAAGATCAATATTCTATTGAATACGTCTCTGTCTTCCAGTATGCAGTCTCCATTAGCCTCCACTTCCAATGCTAGCCATCACTCACTCACTCACTCACTCACTCACTCTCACTCTCACTCTCACTCTCACTCTCACTCTCACTCTCTCACACTCTCACACTCTCACTCACTCACTCACTCACTCACTCACTCACTCTCACTCACTCACTCTCACACTCTCACACTCTCACTCACTCACTCACTCACTCACTCACTCACTCTCACTCACTCACTCTCTCACTCTCTCTCTCTCTCTCTCTCTCTCTCTCTCTCTCTCCCTCCCTCTCTCTCTCCCTCCCTTTCTCTCTCGGAGAAGACAAAGCGTCACCGAAGTCGATATCAAGAAGGCAGTGTCGAAATTGAACAAGCATATGGAAGAAGGTAGCGTAAAGAAGGCAGAAGCGTCAAGTCATGGTTCACAAACAGAAGGGCAAGGTTGTCTTCTTCGCTTTCCCTTTCCTTTTGGTGTTTTCCATTGCTCAAGTTTGGGAAAAAAGTCATACTATTAAGAAGGAAACGTGTACAGTACTAAAATTCTGCCTCTCTCTCTCTCTCTCTCTCTCTCTCGAAAAAGACAAAGCGTCACCGAAGTCGATATCAAGAAGGCAGTGTCGAAATTGAACAAGCATATGGAAGAAGGTAGCGTAAAGAAGGCAGAAGCGTCAAGTCGTGGTTCACAAACAGAAGGGCAAGGTTGTCTTCTTCGCTTTCCCTTTCCTTTTGGTGTTTTCCATTGCTCAAGTTTGGAAAAAAAGTCATACTATTAAGAAGGAAACGTGTACAATACTAAAATTCTGCCTTCCATTCCTTCACTTGCGTGCATACCAAACGAGGCCTAAACGTCAACTTGAAGTTAACCTAATAAAAGAGATCTTTTACAAACATTAAAAGTTAAAACGAGTCCCTTGCTTGGTTTAAAAATTCATGGAAATAAATTAGAAGGATCTCAAAGTTCATGAGATTCTATACAATTTGCCTTTTTTTTTCTAATTAATGGCAAATTAATGGCAAACATTATAAATTTATATTTGGTTTAAAGAAGCCTCTGTCCCAAGGACAAGCGTCCATGGGTTAGTATCTTTATTTTGAGTTTGTCTCAATTTAGTGAGAGTTTTATAACGTATCTATTCATCAACTTTCAAAAATTCACATTAGAGAGAGAGTCTTTTACCCTTAAACCACAAATGATCTATGACTAAAAAAGGAAATATTACTAAATAATAGTATGCTTAATTAGTTAAGAGCTCATCCACCTCCAATTAAAACTACAATTCAGCCATTACTCTGCCAACTCCAATTAGCACTATAATTAGTTAAGTACAGTTTCTCAGTGCAAGCAAAAAGGCTGCGAATCATGTGAGTTTTATTTGTCATATTTGAAAAAAATCGAAATTTGATGAACAAACACAAACTTGAGCCCTACTCAAGCGGGTGAAAAAGAAAGGAGCAATATTGTTATTTCCATTGTTCTTGCCATTTACTCTGAGATAGTAAGCTTATAGACCGTTTTCTTCCTAATTAGATTATTATACCCAATCCAAATCCTCAAGTTGAAATTATAGGTGTCACTTTTTTTGCCACTCAAGTTTGCATAAATGTCAGGAGATCCACATGCCAGAATGAGCTTGCTCAGTATGGTCCTATGACTTCCAAATATTATCTTTTCCTCTCTCTCTTTAGCCATAGAACATAGTCAAATAATAAATAAAAACACCCAACTATGACTTCAAAGACCCGTTCTATTACCTATAATGATCAGTAGCTACCCACAACTCTCTCCCTAATTATTTCCCTCAGAAAAGCAACTTCGAATTCCAATTTCCACCCTCTTCTACTATTAGGATCCTCATATTGTTGCACTTCTAGCACACCAAAATCATAATAATCACTGTGTTTTGCTAATAGAAAACCTAGGTAAATGTTTACAATTTACACTACTAGCAATATAACGAAATATAACATACTAGTGATGAACCTACCTGGGCTAAAATCATTATAATTATAAACTGTTCACAACATGTATCAGAAAATAGGGGGGCCCAGAAAATTCACGTCACCACCCTAAAATGAACCGCATGAATTGAAATCAAGCTTGCATGAAATATAGATTGAAAACTCCATCAATATTCAAAAGTGGCCGTGTGAGAGAGATAGAGAGAGATGTGTGTGTATATTTTCCTTGAGACAACAAATAATTTACAGAACAAGAAAGCGGTGCTCCAATTTACATGCCTGTTTGCTTCCTCCCGAAACTCATATCAAACATAGACAACATTCACCTATTATCACTACTACTACAATTCTTAAAATTAGAGAGAGAGAACTGTGTATTCCCAAGCTTGACTGCAACTTGTGGACATTATCTGAACAATAAACTCTTTACTACCATCAAAATGACTAGCTACGATAAAGGTTGTTAGTTTAAAACCTGAGAGGATGGCCTAGCTGATGATGTCTCACCCAGGGAAACAGAAGCCAAAGACGAAGCCCACACTCGGGCACTTTTTGCCCTCTCATGAAAGTCCCTGGTCTTGCTCAGTCGTAGCTTCGTCCACATCCTCCTTACATCAATCACTTGAAGAATGCGTCCCATCACTTGACTCGTCTCACCAAATATTTGCAAGTTCAGATGAGGAGCATAGCAAACCCAGAATGCTCTGACGCGCAATACAATCCCCGGAAATACATACAGCAGAGTCCTCAAACACAGAAACATTACAGAGAGAACTAGGTAGGGTTCCCTACTATATATTTCTTTTGGTGACACACTGATCAATGACTTCATAGTTGATTTTTCGTTAATCCTCAAGCTGCTCTGTTGGTCATCAGCATAATACTGCATTGGTCCAAATCCTGACACACAGACAGGCAGACAGGTCAAGAAGGGTACTTGCTAACGTATTACTTTTGTTGTCAGCTGTTGTCGTTTCTTGGACTCTATGCAAGTTAATATTTTCAAAACATCACTTGTGTACATAAATTCAAAGACAATTATATTCCATGCTGTCTGGGGAGCTAAATACACTAATTACCTAGCTATCAAGTCCCAAGCAGGTGAAACATGGCATGGCAGTCTTAGAATATACATTGGAGACTTACAAGACTAGGGATATGCTTACCTGTGTTTTTCTCATAAAATTGTACAAGGGAGAGAAAACCTTTTGGACCACGATATCTAACCCTGTAAGTCTGATTCACCAGTAATATAGCCGGCAAGCTATGAATTCCATATCTTGAAAAGTAGCTTCAGAGGAAAACACAAATGAACACACATCCACACGTTAATAGGACATCAATAAAGATTAGCTAAGCATGACAGTTTCTGATAAATTTCAAATTCTAACTTTTTTTTTTTGAAAAAAAATAAAGAAGGTAGCACAGAAGAGAATCTATTCAGCATTACTTCATACAACTCAGAAGGGAGCACAGTTTGCTTAAAGAAGAATGACTGAGTAACTGCTATTTAACCATGCACTCAACAAATAGCAAAAGAAATGAATTCATAGCACACAGAAGCTTTACAACAGGTGCAGGGATAGTTTCAAAACCTTGGCAAGGCTGAAGATTGCTCAATTGTCAAATGTTCCACGTGAGGGAATACAGAACTAAGGGTTTCAAATTTAGGAAGCACACTATGCGAAAATGGGCACCAAGAAGCATAGAAAAGTACAGAAATATATCCAGTCCTCTGCCTTCCAGACAGAACTCCTTCTATGAAATTTCCATCCACCTGAACAAAAAATCAAAGTGATAAATTTTAATACTCTTAACCAGAATCAGAAATTTGGGATAAGTGCAAATTAAAATAAATAAAAAATAAAAAGTAGAATCAAAGATCAAGAATAATCCAATTATGAAGGACGGTGAAGCAGAAAACCATAGCTCTCAAAGATCAAGGATCTTAGCTGAAGCCAATTTTTTCCACTGCAACAAACAGAATCACCTAGAGAAATATCAAGACTTTACTTTGGTATGGCAAGCTTCTTTGAGGAAAGAATCTTAGATTTAACTAGATATGATCAATGAATAAACTCTAGGTTAGAAAAAACTGGATTGTGTTACAAGGATGAATTTGGCCAAGAATGGTGTGGCAGGTTTAAATGTGAATAATTAAATCCTTCCTTCATATACCTCTATAGCTAAAATTGAAGAATTATGTAAAGACGATAAATGATAAAGATGTGGAAAATGTTCAGCAAAAGAAGAGTCACCAATCCAATGATCCTTTCAAAACCTAAAGCATGTGCCATATCTGACACATCAAGAAAGCACTGCAGAAAAGAAAGGATACCTGCGAGATACATAAACCCCTAGGGGCTTGCACGAATGGCACCGAATCTAGGATTAGCATCCCACCCATTTTGTTAGAACACCATATTTGCTCTTACTCACCCTATGCCACAACGAGCTAGGTTGCAAAGGAGACGCCAAAGCCACTTAGCCACTATGGAGATGTTTTAGACACCAGATTACCTAGACCCAACCTGCCATCCTTCTTTGGCCTACAACACACCTCCCAACTATCCCCACCCTAGACCATAAAAAGCCCCAAATAATCTTATCAATCCTATCAGTGACCCCTACTGAAATCTTAAACAAAGAAAGATAATACAAGGGAATGCTAGACAGGGACACTTTTGGATTAAGGTGATCCTCCCATTGAGCAAAAAACAAGGCCCTTTCCAACACTCTAGTCGTTTTGGAAATCCTTTGCAACACAAGGTCCCAAGAAGATTTTGTATACGGATTGCCATCTAAGATCGGTTAAGGGCCAAGGGAGCACTTCAGACCCAACAAGCTCATCTACATCACCCAATAAACCCTCTTGAAGATTAATCCCAAACAAACCCACAGTTAGAAAGATCCCATGGACTAATTCTTTTTAGGATATAGTGATTTAAGGGTTTTTTTGGGTTTAGATAGCTAAGAGACTGCTCTTTCTATTCCCCCCCACCCTCCTTTGGGTGATAATATTACTGTTATATACACTGTCTCTTCCAATATTGCCTCTATTGGATTTCAAATGGAACAACTGAATCATAGAGAATAGAAAAAATTGCAAGGAACTTTCTTGGCATGGTGTTGATAAACACAAAGAAATCATACTGTCAACTTGAAGGTTTGTCGCAGGCTTAAGAAGGAATGAGGTTTGGATGTTGGAAATTTTGTCAAAATTTGGGTAAATTATTAAAAACAATTTCTGTAGAGACCAGTTCATTATGGCACTAGATAATGAATAATTTAAACTAAAATGAGTGGATGGGATGCCAACCTAGGCTGCAACCTATTCAAATCCTTGGAAGTTTACCTCACAAGGATATTTTCTTTGAGATGGCAGGGTTTGAAGGCATATGGGTAGGGAATTCTTGTTCTTCTTCTTCTCCTTCTCCTCATTCTCAAATGTGTACTTTCACATAAGAGCAGTTTTTCATGTTACATTTATCAGATGTTTGCCAAACTCCTAATTCTAGGTCACTATGAAGAGTGGTGTCTTGACCATCATGCTAAACATTTAAGTAACCGGTTCTTATTTTGAGCCATAAGTTTCCCTTATTTCTCTTTCCCTCTTTCTCTAAATAATTTATTTCAAATTTCCACAAAGATCGACAAAAACTACCAAATAATATTATAATTTAAACTAGGACAACCATATTCTTGAAACTGTGCCAAACTACATCTAAGGGTCTTGAAAGATATAAGAAGGCTAAGCTCAGAAACAATGTGGAATTGATAATATTTTCCAGTGCAATACGTTGGAGTAGACTCTTCACATTTTCAGAAGTGTTTCAATTACAAAACGATACGTCTGTTTGTTCTCTCTCTCTCTCTTTGATATGCTTCCCATGGTTTTCTCATGGGAACTTTTATAGTTTGACAAGGAGAAATTGGACAATTTTTTTTTGGGGGGGGGGGGGGGGGGAGATTTTCTAGTCTCTCAAGCTCACTATTCCCCTATGGTTTTCTCTACTAATGAAAATATCTTATCCCCATCTTGTTTTATTCTTCTTCTTTTCTCTCTAAAAACATTCTTCATTAATCAAAAAACTCAGAAATTAGGTTCAAAGAAATCATTCATACCAAAATCAAGTTTCCCTATCAAGATGATTACACTCTTCCTCTCAGCAACTATGACCTAGAGTGCTATTACTCCAACTCCATGCATCTTATCTTGATATTTCCTTCCTTTTCCTTTTAATTGTAATTGGGAAATTTGGGATTATACCCTAAATTTAAACTTAATTTGGAGGTAAAATTGAAATGTTCAGACAAATAAATTTTAAAAGAAAACAACACCAAGAGAGGCATCTTTTATAGAATAGTGATTTTCTATGTCCGAAATTACCTATAGGACAGGAACACAGAATTAGAGGAATTCCAATCCCTCAAACTAATTCGGGAAGGACAAAGTCCTCATCAATATGAGCCTCGGTCGGGACCGGATGGCACCGTATGAACCGCACCTTCTAGTTATTGGGAGGCTCGTCAAGAGGTAGCGTTCTTGGACCAAAAAGAAACGAAAATATCCAAAGCCATTTGGGTATGTAACAAGAGAAGAAGCGTTCCCTACCCTGAAACCAATTTGGTTAATATGCACCTTGTCTAGGCCAGAATGGTGTCATATCATACTAGGTGTCTCACTGTCTGGTTATTCAAAGGTAATAGCACTACCATCATCCACAAAAGAGGAATGTGAAAGGCTGCTTGAGGGACTTCTGAGGATGGAAAACAGAGAGTCCCTTCAAAAGGCCTCTAAGGGATTCCAATATCCAGAGCAGAATATTTGGATCCCATTGATTTGTGCCTCCTAACTAAGCCTCATATGAAATCTCAAAATCAAATTCATATGGCTACTCAAAGAGGCAGCATTCAGAATTGACTACCATACCTAGAAAGCCTAGTTTAACAAAGAGATCTTAGCCGAATATCACCTATGATATAGAGCACAATTTTGCAAAGTATTATACTGCTTGTTTCTCAAGAAGGGACATTATACACTTTGCCCAGTAAGTATATTTAACTAATTCTCAGTCAACTACAAACATTATGAATTGAGTAGCATTTGGAATTCTAGATGTCTACGTAAGACACCAAAACCTTACCCAGGAAGAGATCAATCAGATCCTGAAATCTTAAACTAACAGCGATTACTTCTCTGACTAGTTTCTAACTAGCAGACTTCAGGTTTGATGCTAGATGATCTGACAAACCAGACCAAAAATTAAATCAATTTAGCCAGAACCATAAATTGTACAAGATTTATTCCTGCCCAAGCTTACAGATGGTTTTCGTTCTCTCTAGTACTAACTGCTAAATAAAAGCCTTCTATGTCCAATAAATTGCAACGAATTATATAATTGACTTTAAATTAGAAAGGCACTTCTACAAGTCAGATTAAGCAAAAAGAAGAGGAAAGTGTTCCAATATGCGGCTCATTACCATTATATTCTCATCTTTTTTTTTTTGATAATTATATTCTCATCTTTCTATCCAAACCGTGACAAGTCAAAATATTCCCGAAAAGTGGTTTTTGTTATTCGCAATGTTATCAAACGAGTACCACCATCTAATATCCTGATTTCCCAATTTCACTCTATCAAACCAGAACCAGGTTCTTCAAAAGGGTAACCTGTGAATAAAATTCCATTTTAGAGTTTAGAATAACCTTGGAACTTGAATAAATAAAGGAAAGTTTACCCATCGAGGTATGCTAATGGCAACGAATTAAAACAAATCTGCCAGATTATTGAATAAAGAAAAATTTACCCATCAAGGTAGTCTAATGCCAACGAATGAAAACAAATCTGCTAGATTATTAATGAAAATCATATATGAACAATAACAAAAAAATAATGTAACCAAGCACAAATTTGAAATCAAACGGAAAAATTTAATTAAAAGGAAAGATGAAACGTGTACCTGAAGAGGTGGATTTGGCGAGATCGAGAGAGGGCATTGAGATTGGAGATTATAAAGAAACAAAGCAGGGTCGGGATGACACACAGACGAAAACCCAGATGAGGAATATGCATATTGTAGAAAAGAAAGAGTAGTCAAGTAAAGGAGAAGAAGCGAGGCGGCCATCGATGAAGAAGGATATGCAGATTGTAGAGCGAATACAAACAAACCGAACGGCAATAAGAAGGGAATAAAATTCTAAGATAAAATCGTGCTCTTCTAGAGCTTTGCTCTGCTATCTTCTCTCTCTCTCTCTCTCTCTCTCTCTCCTGTCTCTGTTTCTCTCGTCTCTGGGGATGGAGATGGAGGTGGAGGCAGAGGTGGAGGTGGAGGCAGAGGTGGAGGTGGAGGTGGGGGTGGGTGGCTATTCTGAAAGTGGGTAAAAATAAATCGCAGGTTTGGTTCGCTGATTCTAACAAAGGGTCCAAAGGAACCTACTTTTCCAGCTCGAACAGCGTTTTCTACATACCTCTTAAGCTCTCGCAATCTCAAAAATCGCTCTCTCTCTCTCTCTCTCTCTCTCTCTCTCTCTCTCTCTCTCTCTCTCCCTCTCTCTCTCTCACACTGTGCCTCGTGTGCGCATACAAGAGGCGTATCCTTCTTTTTTTTTTTTTCCCTTTCAGTTTTTTAAATGATGATAAATAAATATAAAATTGACTTCAGTTAACTAAGATTTTTATTTGAAACCTAAATACCGCCCGTGTGCCGAAGTTTTATTGCGGTAGACATAATCATCTTTCTATTTTTGTAGTTAAATTTTGAGGTATTTATGCTCGTAATAATTGATTCAATGATACTACTTAATTTTTGAGGAAGTTAGATATAGCTGAATGAATATATGTATTTTGAGAAAGATGAGATTGTCCTCTCCCTTCAATTAGACGTGTCAGTCAAGCGAAGAGGTGTTCGGTGTTTTACTTTTATCTTATCGTCCTAAAAATATTACAGGTCCAAAGAAAATACTTGATTAAAATTTAATACCGCAGATAAATAATTTGGACTTCTAAACTCATTTGATGAAATGACATTGAGTTATGAAAAAATTAAATAAAAATGCATGATATCTCATTTTTATAAAAACCATAAGCTGC
Organism: Biancaea sappan; assembly: GCA_037074585.1. Classification (NCBI taxonomy): domain Eukaryota; kingdom Viridiplantae; phylum Streptophyta; class Magnoliopsida; order Fabales; family Fabaceae; genus Biancaea; species Biancaea sappan. Next base: position 61,429,220 of record CM073496.1, read on the forward strand.
CTTGTCTTTTATATTTAGACACAATTTAATCTTTTATTAATATAATTAGAAGAAATTTATTATTTAATTATTTTTTATTCATGATATTGTGGTTATTTATCCACTTTTTTCTATGTTTACTATAATAAATTATTTTTTAAATAATTGTTTGTAATCTACTATAATAAAATTTATTGGTCAAACCAAACAGTACCATATTTAGGGAGTACTTTCATTTCCTTTGTTGGAAAATGCTTTAAAAAAAATGAAAACAAGTGTATGACAATAAAGAACACGGGGTCCGAAATTTTGTTGGGTGGGTAGCTATTTTCATGTGCTAAATTTATATTTAAGGATAGAGATAAAGCCCTTTTGGAGTGGAGAAAACAAGTGTATGACAATAAAGAACACAAGGTCTATTTCGAGTGACTTCAACATTTATCTATCTTGTTACTTTGTACACATTCACATTTGATTAGAGATATCAAAATTGGGACAATCTGATAAGTTGAACTTGTTTAATCCATTTTTTAGGTTAGTTAACCAGTATAAGATTATGCCGAATTGGCCTAAGTCAGGATAGCACAATCCACTTTTTTCGTCACCCGAAACAAGATAACTTGTACAGGTCAGGTTGATTCATTTTGACAAGTATAAATTTGATGCTCAAATTATAACTTTTGGACCAATGAGTGTTGGATTTAACAAAAGGGACTAATCTCTCGTAAGATAATAAACTTTTATAATAAAATAGTACATTGTGGAGTTCCTATTCTTATTTTGGTTGGACAATCATTAATCATCATTATGATAACAATTATAGGAAAATATATTACACAATACAACTTGTTCAATGAAATATTACTAATTTGGCTATAGTTATTTAAGTTTGTTGGTTTATGTAGTGTCGAGGAAAAAATTCGTGGTCCGCAGGTTTGTCACGACCCGTTTTTTAGACACATGACCGGCACAATGATGAATATCTCATCACTGTAAGCCTTTCGATAAATTCTACCCACAAGTAAAATTATTTAGTTATTTATCTTCATGTTATCAAAATAGTCATTCCTCAAATTTTCTTATTTAAAAATCATAGAGATAAGTTGCATATAATAATAGCTCCTCAATATAAAATACATTATTATATTAAAATACAAGCCAAATACCAAACCCCTGACCTAGATGTGCTAGACGGTTACAGAGTAACATAATCTATAATAAAGGAGGGGCCTACCCGACAGCGGGAAGGTCCAAAGTGATCTACTACTCTAGCGGATGTTCTTCGCTGGCAACTTGATCTGAACAAAAAAATTGTACAGAGAGTGTGAGCTTTTAAACTCAGTGAGCGAATCGGCCTTGCGTTAATAAAATTCAAATACATCGCCAATCATGCAAGTATACCTGAAGGCTCATACTCAACCAATAGACATAGTTAGAAATTACATACAAGAAGATAAAAATTCATCCAATTCAACAAACGTTACTAGTACTCATCAATGGCAATATATTTCGGAGAGCACACATAGGCCGGCTCACCAATTTTGTATATTTCCGCCATGACGCACAACCTCATCCTCTTAGTTAGGGCGCCTCAAGGATTTGTCACTGATTCGGGCTATATCCCCACTGAAGGAATCGTTTTCTCCACACTCATTGGTCAAAACACCCTTTAAATAGGGTTTTCTGCCTTGCCATGAGATGGGGTACTGTCCCGCTCAATCACAATCAATAGTACATCATTTCATATCATAATCAGAAGTACAATGTAATATTCATCCATATAACAGGTATAGTATATAACTATATTATAGGTTTATAAACCACAAATCAAGATAACAATTAAACTGTTTTTGAAAAGATTCAAACTTCACATCATCATGAGATACTTATTTTATTTTATCCATACTTATGGATTAATTATCTCCCCAAATTTGTCTAATTTACCCCTATGAATCTTAGGAGTGTCATACGACATACTTTTTATCACCAGTAATGCTAAAACTCTATTAAAACGGGGTCGTTTCACTCACCTGAATTCCGTACGAGTATCGCTTCTCTAAGTCGTTACGGACAATAATACTCAGGTGAATTTTAGTGTTCCGCTACGAAGATTTTCAAGAAAGATTAGAGAAAATAAGTTAGGATTATTTTCGTACAGATACTGTTTATACATACAGTACTGTTCATATGTACGGTTACTGTTCATAGAAAGGGCATAATATCCTTACCTAAGCAGAAAATGAAAAGCCTAAAATCTCAGAGGCCTAGCGTCGGAGTAAAAGAAACTTAAGGAGATAAGAAGAGAAGTTGAAGATGTAAGTTTAGAAGTGAAATAGAAGAGCCTATTTATAGGAAAAGTCAAGGGTATTATTTGACACTATGCACTAATAAAATATTCAATTTACTATTCATGAAAATGACATTTCTAATAAAAAAATTCACGTTAAGCATTTACGGTTACTGTGCAAAACGCCGAATTATTGATTACTATTAGAACTTAAAAGGAAAACTATTCTTTCACCTTAAACCTTTAAATTTCTTTTCAAATCAGTCCTTTCATTATAGTCCATGAGGGTATTTTCACACATAAAACGTCATTTTCTCCTACAAACTTCTTTCTAATTTTCTCTTATGACCAAACCACATCTAGTACTTGACATTTTGATTGTATAAATGAATAGTACCGTATACTGAAACAGTAATAGTAGTTTGTAAACACGCATTTATATTTTATTTTTCATGAATATTACAAGGTTAGACCAGTATCACCCATAAATGGACAGTCAATTGAGTAGTTTAGACTCGTGGGCTAAATGGGCTAGTTTATTTTTTTAAAAAAATAATTTTTTTAGAATAATAAATTATTTAGTATAAATAATTTCATTTTATCACATTTCTATATTTCATAACCTTATATTCAATGAATATAATAAATTTGGATATAAAAACTTTGTAATTTTTTAAAAAATAAATGTAAAATTTTCAAATTTAAATATAATATAGTTAATTTTGAAAGAAAATATGAAAAATTAAAGTTATTGATTATTTAAAAATATTAAATAAGTAATATTTTACATAGATAATTTATATTTAAATAAAAAATTATTGAATTTTTTACTGCAAAAATTTTAAAATTATATTATTTCAATATAAAAATAAAAAAAATTTAAAAAAAAATGGCCCACGAGCTAATGCGAGAGAGCTAGGTTTGAGTAAAGAGACTCATTTAAAGTTGGCTGTGACAAGTCGATCCATTTAACAGTACTAGATTCATATAATTTGAAGCTTATTATTTTTAATTAATATTTCAAGTTAAAATTTTTAAAACAATAAAAATTAATGTAGTGAAAAATTTATATTTTTGTGATATGATATAATTTAAATTTGATTATTTCAATATCAAATTTTTAAATATTAGTGGTTTAATTCACCATACTTGCCGCATTAGTATTGGATTTGGATCCCATTCTTAGATACAAAATGTCACGACCCGTTACTTGGACATATAATTGGCACAATAATAAATCTTTCATTACTGTAAGTCTTTCTATAAATTATACCCACGAGTTAAAATATTAATTATTTCATCTCCATGTTATCAAAATAACTATTTCTTGTCAAATAAATACGAAGAAAACATGTCAAATTTCTTTATTTATAAATATGCATAAATGACTTGCATATAATAATAAGTCCTCAATATGAAATATATTATTATACTGAAATACAAGCCAAATATATCAAACCCCTGACCTAGATGTCCTAGACGATCACAGCACAACATAATCTACAACAAACAGGGGCCTACCAGACAGCGGGGAAGGTCTGAAGTGATCTACTCCTCTAGCAGATATTCTTCGTCAGTAACTTGATCTGAATAAAAAGATTTCACAAAGAGTGTGTGTAACACCCCGATTTTTTCTTTCATTTAAGAATAATAATTTTTTCTCTAAATCGATTCACTGGATAATTTTCTGAATAATTTCCTTTCAAATAATTATAGATTTCACTATTTACAAATTTTACTATTTATGTAAATAGTAACCTTGCAGAAATTTTACAAGATTCTCATTAATTATATCTGAGCTTGAATATATATAAAAATAATTTACATAATATTTGTTATTATTTTTACATCTTTGTATCATAAACTACCATAAAATATATTTCTACACTTCAATCTCATCATTAATATCATCAAGCCTTCCATTTTGCCATTTTTCTTGAAATGATCAATTTTCTAAAAGTGAGATATAAAATATCTCAGTAGCTAGTCACTTTATTAAAAACATGTAAATACATGAAGAGATCATTTCAACCATAAAAGCAATAACATCACACTGATAAAAATTAAATCTCTCTTGTTCACTACTGTAGAACAAGATTTATAATAGAAATTATGTAAAAAAAACTGATTATGCACATAGATATCATAAATCATAATTAATCATACTTTTATAGAAGACTAACTACCTGATCCGATTTTCAACCTTTCACTTTTTTAAACTTATTTCTTTGCTATGCGTTTCCGATCGTCTTCTCTTCTTTTTCTTTCCTTTCTTCTTCTCTTTCTCTCCCTCTTCTCTTTCTCTCTCTCCTCTCTTTCTTTCTTTCTTCTCTTTCTTCCTTCCTTGGTGACTCACATAACACATACACACACAGACATATATATATATATATATATATATATATATATATATATATTATTTCCTCATTACCCCACATATATATATTTCTTCATTACTCCACGTGTCTCCCTTTCTTTCTTTTCTTTCTCACATCCTTCCTTTCTCTACCGCACACCTCACACACATCACTATCTCTTTTTTTTTGTTAAAAATGATAAAAACCCTCAAATCTTTTTATTCTATTCAAAAAGGTCCCTACTCAATGAATAAAATTTTATTTATGTTTCTCAAAAATTTCGTAATAACTATTTTATCCTTATTTGTTTGCTCATTTATTTATTTAGTCTCATTTTCTAAGGTAATTAAATTTGAGATATCATATTCTTCCCCCTCAAATGAATTTTGTCCCCAAAATTCAAACTAATGCATATATATACACATATGAAAATTGCAACCACGTGCATGAAAATATCCCAAATGCAAACATCACACTTATTAACATAGTCAATCTATTATTCATTTTACACAACTGTAGTATTATATTTGTTTGAATTTGCTTATGATTTATTGGGTAATCAAACCCTCAATCACTTTGCATTTGTACCGTAGATTTGCGTATGATTTCTTGGGTGATCAAACCCTCAATCACTTTGCATTTGTACCGTAGATTTGCGTATGATTTCTTGAGTGATCAATCCCTCAATCACTTTGCATTATGTGCCGTAGATACTTGCACCGAGTGACCTGAGAATTTAACCCTCAAACTCTTTGTGCATATGTAATACCCGTTAATTTCGGAATATAATTCGCTTAAGAGTATTTTAGAATTCTACAATGTTACTTTAGTTATTTATTTTGGTCATTTTTAATTTTCATATTTAATTGTTCTCTTTGAATATTATTTATGAAAATTGAGTTAAATGACTGGACTAAATATTTGCACCATGTGGGATATATTCTAAGAATGGTGAAATTTATGGAAAAGTGGTTTCAGAATGGTCAATTACTCTATTTATTGTAAATTGACAGGATGGGTTTGGATGTTGGGTTATGGATACCCATGGGTTATTGAATAACCCATTAGAAATATTTAATATAAAGTTTCAATAGTACCCCCTCATTTTTCACTCAGCCGAAGGAAGGCAGAAAAGCGTTTTCTCTCTTCTTCATCCTCTTTTCAAATCCTTTCCTTGATCTTCAGAGTTTTGATTGTTTGTTCGGTTCAAAAGCTTTGTAAGGATCAAAAGTAAGCTTTAATCTCATTATTTTCCTTAAATTTCAGTTTATATGGAAGATTAGAGGAGGTTTTGTTCTTGAAGATTTTGATGATAATTCGTGAATCTCAGTTGTTTTAGAAGTTATATTTGAGTTATAATCGGTTAAAAGAGTTGAGATTCTGGTTTTGAATCAAAAGAAAGGAAAGGATGAATTTTTTTGAAAGATTTTCTGCAAAATTCGAAGTACTGTAGCAACTGGAAATTTGGAATTTTTCTTCGAGTTACTGTAGCGATCAGAAATTTCGGAAAAAATTTGGAAAATTTTCTTCGGGTACTGTAGTAGTACTGTAGTGTCGGCAGTCAACGGTACTGTAGCAGTCAACGGTACTGTAGCGAACCGTCACTGTAGCGAACCGTTACTGTAGCAAACCGTTACTATAGCAATCAGAAAATTTTGCGTATTTTCGTGATTTTGTTTCCTTTCTTATGTTTCCTTGTAATATATTTTACTAGGAAATTTTCCTATACAAATTCTAGTGTGGAACAAGGTAAACTTGGACAAACATCAAGGTGAGTGAATAACCTTACTCAGCTAATTTGATATTACTAGTCAAAGTACAATATAAGTCCCATTTACAATATTATTTGGATAATAAGCAATCAATTTTCATATGGGAGTATATGATGATCGGTAGAAATAAGAGTATGTAGAAATTATTTTATTTCATGACAATTGTGCTATGTGATAAATTCTCACTATCTTGTCAATGAGTAAAGATCTACGGGATCTAATACACGAGTTTGAAAGGGTTAAAGTCTCATACTACTCAGTGTATATCTATGAAACCTATACACGAGTTGAATGGGTTAAAGTCCCATACTACTCGGTGTATATCTAAGAAAGCTTATACACGAGTTTGAAAGGGTTAAAGTCCCATATTACTCAGTGCATATCTATGAAACCTATACACGAGTTGAAAGGGTTAATGTCTCATACTACTCGGTGTATACTGATGAGATCTTATTCACAAGTTTGAAAGGGTTAGAGTCCCATATTACTCGTTGTATATCTAAGAAATCTTATTCATGAGTTTGAAAGGGTTAGAGTCTCATACTACTCGATGTATAAGACAATTAATTATATGAGTAAATGTGGTATTTGTACTTTTGATATTCTATATAGTACAATTATTTACTTACTGAGTTTTTAAATAAACTCACACTCCCTATGATTATTTTTTTTCAGATACAGAAAACAAAGAACAAGAGTATCCGTTTGAAGAATAGAAGCCCATTGGAATTATCCTCTATTTCTGTCTGGTGGGATACCAGTGCTTATTAATGTGGATACTAGGAACGCTCTGTACTTTCTATAGGTCTCCTAGGCTTGCGATGAGATAGAATTATCAGACTATGTATGTCTATATTTGCTTATCAGATGAATATAATTCTGTAGTGTGGAATGAATGATTAAGGTTGAATGTAAAACCTTAAAGAATATATGTAAACAACGTATGTTTGAGAATTTTATCAAATGAGTAGTATCTTTTCACATGCTCAATTTTTGGGATGTGACAGCATAGGTTTTCATAGTTATACACCGAGTAGTATGAGACTTTAACCCTTTCAAACTCATATATTAGATCCCGTAGATCTTTTTAAGTTTCCATAGTTATACACTGAGTAGTATGAGACTCTAACCCTTTCAAACTCATGTATTAGATCTCGTAAATCTTTTTAGGTTTCCATATCATTTTTGTAGAATTCCATCTTCAAGAATACTTTTAGAGAGAGAACAAACACATAGATAATTCATATGATCATAGAAAATATAAGCTTTATCTATAATTCAATGTACACTTCACTAGGTACTTAATTTTATAGAGATAAATATCTCTTATATGTTTATCTAGATTATCACATTCAAAGTAAATTTTAATTTAACTTCGGCATACCTTTCTTTTTCATGAATTTAGGCTATAATTATTTATTATATGTAAAATATACTGGCCAGGCATACTTTACAAATAAAAGTCCATTATTTTCTTTATTCATCAAAAGATACCTGATATGCATTTATTCATCTTTATTCAATTCTCTATATGACTTACTTTTACTCATATATTCTTCTAAATCTCACTTAATCATAACAAACATTCACAGCAACTCAAACACAAATATCATAAAAATAATACTTTTAACAAATTAAACAATTACATGTAAATATTTTTCTTTCCATAAGATGGCAAGATCTTTTCTTCTGAGACCATTTTGTAATACTCCGATTTTTTCTTTCCTTTAAGAATAATAATTTTTTCTCTAAATCGGTTCAATGGATAATTTTCTGAATAATTTCCTTTCAAATAATTATAGATTTCACTATTCACAAATTTTACTATTCATGTAAATAATAACCTTGCAGAAAATTTACAAGATTCTCATTAATTATATCTGAGCTTGAATATATATAAAAATAATTTACATAATATTTGTTATTATCTTTACATCTTTGTATCATAAACTACCATAAAATATATTTTTACACTTCAATCTCATCATTAATATCATCAAGCCTTCCATTTTTGCTATTTTTCCTGAAATGATCAATTTTCTAAAAGTGAGATATAAAATATCTCAGTAGCTAGTCACTTTATTAAAAACATGTAAATACATGAAGAGATCATTTCAGCCATAAAAGCAATAACATCACACTGATAAAAATTAAATATCTCTTGTTCACTACTGTAAAACAAGATTTATAATAGAAATTATGTAAAAAAAATGATTATACACATAGATATCATAAATCATAATTAATCATACTTTTATGGAAGACTAACTACCTGATCCGATTTTCAACCTTTCAACTTTTTAAACTTATTTCTTTGCTCTGCGTTTCCGATCGTCTTCTCTTCTTCTTCTTTCCTTTCTTCTTCTCTTTCTCTCCCTCTTCTCTTTCTCTCTCTCCTCTCTTTCTTTCTTTCTTCTCTTTCTTCCTTCCTTCTCCACCGTGACTCACATAACACACACACACACACACACACACACACACACACACACACATATATATATATATATAATAATTTTTCTCTAAATCGGTTCACTGGATAATTTTCTGAATAATTTCCTTTCAAATAATTATAAATTTCACTATTCACAAATTTTATTATTTATGTAAATAGTAATCTTGCAGAAAATTTACAAGATTCTCATTAATTATATCTGAGCTTGAATATATATAAAAATAATTTACATAATATTTGTTATTATCTTTACATCTTTGTATCATAAACTACCATAAAATATATTTTTACACTTCAATCTCATCATTAATATCATCAAGCCTTCCATTTTTGCTATTTTTCCTGAAATGATCAATTTTCTAAAAGTGAGATATAAAATATCTCAGTAACTAGTCACTTTATTAAAAACATGTAAACACATGAAGAGATCATTTCAGCCATAAAAACAATAACATCACACTGATAAAAATTAAATCTCTCTTGTTCACTACTGTAGAACAAGATTTATAATAGAAATTCTGTAAAAAAACTGATTATGCACATAGATATTATAAATCATAATTAATCATACTTTTATGGAAGACTAACTACTTGATCTGATTTTCAACCTTTCAACTTTTTAAACTTATTTCTTTGCTATGCGTTTCCGATCGTCTTCTCTTCTTCTTCTTTCCTTTCTCTCCTCTCTTTCTCTCTCTCCTCTCTTTCTTTCTTTCTTCTCTTTCTTCCTTCCTTCTCCACGGTGACTCACATAACACACACACACAGACATATATATATATATATATATATATATATATATATATATATATATTTATTTATTTCTTCATTACCCCACGTGTCTCCCTTTCTTTCTTTTCTTTCTCACATCCTTACTTTCTCTACCGCACACCTCACACACATCACTATCTCTTTTTTTTTTGTTAAAAATTATAAAAACCCTCAAATCTTTTTATTCTATTCAAAAAGGTCCCTACTCAATGAATAAAATTTTATTTATGTTTCTCAAAAATTTCGTAATAACTATTTTATCCTTATTTTCTTACTCATTTATTTATTTAGCCTAATTTTCTAAGGTAATTAAATTTGGGATATCACAGTGTGAGCTTTAAAACTCAGTGAACGAATCAGCCACGCGTTAATAAAATTCAAATACATCACCAATCATTCAAATATACCCTGAAGGCTCAAACACAACCAATAAATATAATTAGAAATTACATACTAGAATATAGAAAGTCATCTAATTCATCCAATGATATTAATACTCATCAATGGCAATATATTCTGGAGAGCGCACATAAGCTGGCTCACCAATTTTATTTATTTTTGTCATGACACACAACCTCATCCTCTCAGCTAGGACGCCTCATGGATCTGTAACCGACTCGGGCTATATCTCTACCGAGGGAATCGTTGTCTCTACACTCGTTAGTCAAGACACCATTTAAACTAGGTTTTCTGCCTTGTCGTGAGAGAGCGTACTGTCCTGCTCATCATAATTAATAGTATAGTATTTTATATCATAATTAGAAGTACAATGTAATATTTATTCATATAATAGGTATCGAATATGACTATATCATAGGTTTATAAACCATAAATCAAAATAACAATCAAGTTATCTTTGAAAATATTCAAACTTTATATCACCCTGAAATACTTATTTCGTTTTATCCATACTTCTAGATTAATTTGAATTATCTTCCTAGATTGGCCACTCCGAATCCAGTCTACCCCTGTGAGTCTTATGAGTGTTTTACAACATATTTTTTATCAAAAATAATGCTAAAACTATATTAAAATGGGGTCGTTTTACTCACGTAAATTTCGTACGAGTATTACTTCTCTAAGTCATTACGAACGAGAGCACACACGTGAATTTCAGTGTTCCGTTCAGACCTAAGTTGAGAAAGAAAGTAACACAAGAGCAAGAGAAATTGTTTATTTCTTACTTAGAGAAAAGACTAATCACTCAAAGAACTTGCCTCTGCTTTCTCTCTAGAAAATAGGAAACTAAACAAGAGGAGATAAGAAATAAAATGGAATGATATAAACACCATTTAAGCCTCCCTTATATAGGCTTCAATAATGAATTATAGCCATTGATGCAGGTAGGTGTGGAACTAATCTTAGCCATTAAATTTTCAACAAATTATAGTCATTGATTTTTTCAACACTTCATGTAAGATATATTTATACCAAATAATTTTTAATGGCTAAGATTTCTATATATTCAATGGCTATGATTACTTCTTCTAAAGTCTTAAGTTTCATTTCGCTTTAATCCTTTCGTTTTAGTCCCTAAGGGGATTTTCTCATATAAAAAGTCATTTTCTCTTACGAATTTTTTTCTAGATTCCTCTTATGCCCAAACCACATCTAGTACTCGACATTTCGATATATGTGAATAGTACTGTATATATGAATAGTATTATATAGGTGAATAGTACCGTATACTGGAATAGTAATCATAGTCAGCAAACATACATTTATATTTTATTTTTCACAAGTATTACACAAAGGCAAACATGATGTTTTGCCTAATCTAGATCACTGAATTTCATAACTAACGACTTATATTTCAAGATATTTGTTGGAAACAACATCATAAAATTTAAGCCGTTAGTTAAATTTCAACAATTTAGATTGGGTCAAACACCCAACTTAACTTTGGAGCCAAATACGAGATCCAAATTTGTTAGTATTAACCTACCATTGAACATGTTAATGAACTTGGGATGAGTTGAATTAATGGACTTAAATTAAGTCCAATTAACATTATAGTTTGCAAAACTTATAGTTTTTTTTAAGAGATTATAATTTGTTATGTTCTAATTAAAAAATTATAGACATATTATTTTTTAATTAAAATACCTGATAATAAAAATATAAGCAACTAGTTATACTTTTTTTTTCTTTTGCAAAAAGTGTTTTTTGTATCCTATAAGAAAATAAGTAAGACAGAATGGGATCATGGTTAATTAATAACAGTTAATTAATTATTTCTGTATTATATACAAGACGATCTAATATAGTAAGAATTTATAAAGTTTGACTCTTTAGTTTAATATAATAAATCTTTAAAATTTAATATTTAATTTAATTGAAATTATTTAACCATCTATTTTCATATTCCCAATATTTTAAATGTCAGTTTTGGTTATTTGAATAAACAATAGAGATCAATATTTTTGGAACTGGTCCGATTATTGACCCGGATATGTTTCCGAGTTTTCGAATCATTGATTCAATCGCTGAGTCAATTGCCGAGCTGGATAAATAAAATAAAAAATAAAAAATTATATATATACTAATATTTGTTTACAAATCAATTTAAAACTAAGTAAAATAAATAATTTATATGCAAATTTCATACTTTAAACTCTTAAAACCATAATTATTAGTCATAAAATGATTAAAATTCAAATATCAATAAATAAAATTTGTTGTCATAAAATTACAAATAATCTTTTAAAAATATTATATTGTTCTTTTTTAAATTAGATGATTATATAAATTTTTTTGTTTATGTTCTTCAAATTTTCTTGATTTAATTTTTTTAATCAAATAATTATATTAAGATAATTTTTTTCTAATTTCCTAATTCATTAGTAATAATATACTTATTTGTCGTTAAATTAATTTTTTTTATTTTAATTTTTACCATCTTGCCACATGCAAATTTTGGTTTTTGGGTTAGAGTAATTTTAGCACCTATATATATATGTATGTAATATTTCACTCATATAAATTAAGAAGAATTTGATAACAAGATGGTAAGACACACAACATATAGATGAAGAGATTGAGTTTGATTGCTGGTAAGTGCTCATTTTTTCTAAAATTTCATATAAATTTAAATATGTACTTTTTTAAAAAAAATGTCCAAATCAACTGAGTTGACCTAACCATATATATGGAAAAACTGTTCATAGTATTTTTTTCTTTAATGAATAATTAATTGTAGATACAATGTATAATTTAATTGATTTATCCAGGTTTTATATTTTTAGCTCACTATTAAAACATAACAAAGACAATTTACAATTAACATTGATTACCATTAATATTGGAACTGAATTACTTTCATAATTAGATATGGCATATGGACAAATGTACTATTCTGAGTTGTACATTTTATATGGTCAAAATATATTGAGGATATTTTATTCATATTCATGTATTAATGACATAAAAAAATTAGTATAAAAAGAAGTTAAATCAAAGATATGAGAGAAGTTCAAAAAAATGTTTTTGTATTTGTTTGTTTTTTGAGATGATTAGTTGAATGAATTTTTTACAGTGCTTTTCAACTTATTTGAAAAGAAAAATATTATTATAATTTTAGATGAACAAATTAATAAAAATGTTATGATATAAAAATTAAAACTTCTAAAAAATTATTGTCACTAAAGAATATAAATAACGGAAACTTTTGAGTTATGAGAAATTATTTACATTTTAATCCTTCTTTTTTTTTTGTTTAATTGACAGATGCATTCAGATATGCAAATTATTGATTTTAGATAATAGAAAAAGAGAAGAGCGAAGGAAATTGAAAGAAAGAGGCGGTTATCTTCTATCGCGATCCTAAAGCTGGCTGTTTGACTACTAAAGAAGCCCTAATCGGAAGGAAGCCCCAGCGTAGAACCGTAGAAGGTCACTGCTGCACTCTCTCTCTTCTTCTAATTCCCAAAGCTCTCTCAATACTGAACACAGAGGAAAAGCGAATTAGGGTTTTGGGAATCGATAGATGGATATGGCATCAGAGAAGAGAGAATCAGAGATCAACAACAAGGCTTCCAATGCTAACTCTAACAACAATAACACCGAGAATTCCCAGGAAATCGTGGATTCTTCGTCCACATTGGCATCCGATGGCACCAATAGCTCTAATAAAGAAGCGGAAGAACGACAGGCTCGTGACCTCAAAGCTGGCCTTCATCCCCTGAAGGTTTCTCTCTGTCCCTATTTTCTGTTCAGATATCTGTTTGTATTCGTTTTGAACTTGGATCGTTAATTATACTTAACAATCAGTGTTAAGTTTGAGCGCAAATTATGATTATTTTAATCGTCTCGGGAACTTTTGACCTTTAATTTGATTCAGAACGCAAAATAATTGCTCTTTGCTGGAGAGGTTACGTCGGCTAAATTCTATAATTTCCTCCCCTCCCCCCAAAGGATTTTGTGCGATTTGGCATTTTCATTCATTCATTTTGTATGAATTATTTATTTGAGCAGCACAAATTTGTATTTTGGTACACACGTCGAACGCCTGGAGTTCGCAATCAGACATCATACGAGGACAACATAAAGAGAATTGTCGATTTCAGCACGGTATGATCTTTGCTTTTTGGAGCATTGAACTGTAGTTGTGTTTAAATTATAATCTCATTGTAAATTTTCTTTCTCGGGTAGCTGTCTTATTTTTCACTGCTATACATCAATAGGTTGAAGGATTTTGGGTCTGCTACTGCCATCTCGCTCGCCCTTCTTCCTTGCCAAGTCCAACAGATTTGCACCTTTTTAAGGAAGGAATCCGCCCTTTGTGGGAGGTAGTATACATTATAAAGCTTGACCTTGGAGTTACATTTTCTTGTTGATTGAGATTCTCTGAGCTGTTTTCTAATCCTCTAGATTTGTTTTCATTTGCAATGATCCGTTATTTATTTGTATATTTTCTTTCAGGACTCTGCTAATTGCAATGGCGGTAAGTGGATTATACGATTCAAAAAGGTTGTCTCAGGCCGTTTTTGGGAGGACTTGGTAAATAATAGTCTTCTCTTCCATGTCTTCGCCCCGCTCTCTCTCTCTCTGCTTTTGAAAATTCTGCCATTCTTTCTATTTTAACCGATGTGTGGGCATCAAATGTCTTTTTTTTTTTTCAAATACTTTCACCACAGCTGAAGGTGAAGACAAAACCCTAGTTTTCATATTCCAATTTGTGTTGTAAAAGATGTCTCAGATGCCCTTGCAAATCCTGATATCCCCCATAGTTGTTCACAGTTGTAGTTGCACTATTGTGGTTAATAAGGTTTTAGCTGTAGCAGATTTGTTATTGTAGAAAGGAAAAGGCTTAGGAAGTGAGTGTATGTACGTAAAAGAATTTTGGAAGACAAAATGTTCATAAGTGAATTTCTTAAGCTTTAGCCATAAGTGCATGCAGTGGAGTTGTGTGGACTTCTCAATGGACCACAGGTTCCAAGTTTCTTGTATGGAAGCTCTATGGGATCTTGAGTGCTAATATATGTGGGTGTGCGCTTGCACATGAGTGCATGTAAAGACTGATTTTAACAGTATTTCTCAATCCATTGTTGCTTGCAATATGCATTCTGAAGATGACAACCTAAAACACTTATGCGTACTAATTGTTCTTGTCATGGAATTTTAGTCTAACTCTTTACAACTTAATGTTGAATTAAAACCAGCCAATGAATTTTGGGACTTATAGAATTAAAAACACCTATTTAACCTTTTAAAAACACCAGGGGATGGTGGGGATTGGTTTGGTTGCCCGTAGATTCATTATCCATTATCTTTTGTCCTTACCAAGGAATAGTGCCGAGGAGCTTGGCCCCTGTAATTTTTGTCTGTCTTTTTAATTGTGCATGTTGAAGTCTCGCATTAGAGGGATTAATGTGTTTTAGGTTCCTTATATGGACTTGGGCATCCCTCTTCTAACAAGCTAGCTTTTGGGGTGAGTCAGGCCCAAGTATCATACTTAACATGGTATCAGTGCTGGGTTGATTTGTTGATGGTGGGTTGTCTGTGTTGGGCCACCCATTGTTCTCTTGTAGCTCCACGCTCCAGAGGTTTAGTCCCCGAGCATGTGGGGGTGCGTTGAAGTTGCACTTTGAAGAGATTAATGTGTTTTAGGCTCCTTATATGGACTTGTGCATCTCTTTCCTCATGAACGAGCTAGCTTTTAAAGTGAGTTAAGCTTAAGTACTATACTTAACAGTGTAATTACCATTTTTTTCAAAAGAAAAAAACAAATCACTCCTTGTATGACATGAACTAATTGAAAGCGGTATATTTCAGTCAATGAATGCTAGTATGTCTTTAGGATCTTGAGGAGGAAGCATTTTAAAGAAGGAATCAGAGAGAACTCTGTTCAGCAGTCTTCACAAATTTGCGTTTCTGAAGAAACAGTGTAGGCAATGAATGTTGTAAATAGGATTAACCTATCTAAATTAGACATGAAAGTTTTTTAACTGTTTCATTTTTTGGTGATCAGCAAGTTAACACGTGATTGCCTCTTTTAATAGATAATTTTGCTATAGTTTTTGTTTACGTTAGAAAAGGATAGGGCTTTTAGTAGTAGTTTGTACTTTGTAGGAGGTCTTAGGTTCAATTCTTTGTGCCACTGTGTACAAAGGAAAAAATAGAAAAGGAGGAGACAATTCTGAATTTTATCATCCCTTAAGTTGCTTCCTGTCTGCTACGTCTCATATTTAAATCCCTTTACTGAATATAGCAGGGTCTCTATCCATATATAATAAATCATACTATGGGTGACAACTTTTCACTGATTACAGTGATATGCATATTTATAGAGTTCATTAGTACAAATTGGTGTTAAATATGCCTAGGTGAACTATGCCTATTCTGTGAATTGTACTGTAGAAATAGTGCAATGGCATTTTAACAAATCATATGCAATCTGTTTGGTGGAATGAATTTTTGATTTTGTTTATTTGAAGTCTTTCACTGTCTTCCCTTCCTTTTAGCTTAAATATGATGGGCTAATCACATTTGAAATCATTCTTGCTCGTTTATATGTGAAACATGATTTTTATTCCTCTATTACTATTAAACTTCATCTTCTGACCCTAAGATGCCAACATACTTCCATATAGTGGTAAAACAATCTGTTATTGAGGATGTTGAGACTTGAGACGTGATATTACATGGTTGGGTGTGCAGGTTCTTGCCTTAGTGGGTGACCAACTGGATTCTGGAGATAACATATGTGGTGCAGTGCTAAGCATTCGTTTCAATGAGGATATATTAAGTGTCTGGAATCGCAATGCATCTGATCATCAGGTTAGGGTTATCACTCTCTCTCTATGTGTGTTTGCACGTGCATGCAAATACCCGCTTGCTTGTCTCTAATATTCCTGATTTTCTCATGCCAGGCTGTGATGGCTCTGAGAGATTCAATCAAACGTCACTTGAAGCTTCCCCATAGCTATGTCATGGAGTACAAGCCTCATGATGCCTCTCTGCGAGACAATTCATCTTACAGAAACACTTGGTTGAGAGGATAGAGATACATTAAGGTCACTGCTTCAAGAGCTTCTATGTACTGGCACAATTTCACTCATCTAGTTAATTATTGTCTTCACTGATGATTGTGTTGGATGTGCCAGGTCTGGTGTCCGTCTTTCGAGTTCAATAGTAGGACAGCGATATTGCAAAATTTTCTGTTGTCTTTTGGTTTCTTCGGGTTTTATATCTAGTTTTGTTTAGTGCGCGTCTCTGTCCTGTGCTGTAGATAAAATCGCACCCGCTAATTGCCGTGCTTCAAAGTATAGTGCTATTTCACCTCACTGGAGGTTGGAAGCTTGGCCTTAAAGCTAGATGTTGGATTACTTTAGCAGCTCGTAAAGCGTCGACCCTACCCTTGAGATGGAGAACTGGATAAGTATTATTACACTATTAATACGTACAATGATCCAGATAACCCCTACTGTTCCAATATCAATCTGACAATCTTACGGATTTTAGACTTGTTAGTTTAACTTTTACTGAATACAAGATAAGAGTGACTGGAAGGCTGTTGCTGTAGTAGGTAGACGAAGTAATTGGATTTGCAACATTTTTTTCTCAAAATTATTAAGTGCGTTTAATTTTGAAATGTAGAAACTTACTTCTTTTTAAATACTTAAAACCAAATCATTCAAACGACAACTCAGAACATAGAACACCGCAGGAGCCATCGGAGGCTCGTCTAACTTGGCAACCATCAAGAGAAACCGAGACCCTCCTTGCAAAAGCAGCAGCAAATCTGCCCCCCGGTCTCCAATAAGTTTGTGCTGTTCACTTTGAACCAACATTCCAAATAGATCCATTGGTAGAAACATGGTCATATATTCTTACATTAATAATTCAAATTAGAGCAGGCGCAGTATTTTTATCACGCTTACAAAGGGTGATCATATCAAATACATGGACCACACCAATTCAAAATCTTCGACTGAGAAATTTGAAAGCTCAATTATCTTCTACAGATTTGGTATTAGTTTGGAACAAAATTTGAAGCATAATTACCGGAACTTGCTCAAAGAAGATAGTCGGGAAAGAGGCAGTTAACTGTGATTACACTGGCTCAGAAAATAGTCACCAGTTATTGCATTATTGCAACTACATAGAGACCTCAAATGACATTGTGTACACACACATTTCTTCTGTCGATATGTCAATCATCTGGCTAAATTGTTTTAAACAGATGACTGGAGCCCAATGATACCTGCTCAGCAATTTGTAGTAGTCACGTTTCAACATAAAAAAAGCACAAAGCAGCAGGTTATGTTAAAACTAACTAAAAGTGCCAGGCTGCCTCACCTACTAACCTATTGGTTATAATGCTCTCGTGTGACATTCGAATGTAGTTTAGGAATAGATAATAACCATGAGTAATATGACCTGTCCTTGTTCCTATGATTTATTTGATCACTTGACATAGAAAAATTTAAATGATGGGGTTTTGTTTTCTATGTTGTTTTTGTTTATTCCTAAGCATACATTTAAAGCACAGAAGTATTACCGCATCCTACTCTTGCACCGGCATTTCCAGTGGTCTTGCTCAGTTCATGCCCCCCTGTTTCATGATATGAAATAAGTCATTAGGAAGATGAAAAATATGCAAAAACAAAGCAGCTCTAGTAAGAATTCTATGGATAAAGGCTAAGATGCCAGGGTAGGTATTCAATAAAACATAGTCCTGGTCTTGAGAAATACAAGATACTTGGCCAAAGCACATGTAATTTAACAATATGAAAACAGTTCAAAGACTCATCAGAAGACAGGCACATGATACTAGTCACTAAACATGGGATTGGAGTAACCAGCAGATAATTGCCCAGATGTGCTTCCAAACCTATGACTTGCATGAAAAGTAAATTTTGATTAGTGTTTCTAAAAAGAACTACTAAGCTGACCCCATCTAGTGGGATAAGGCTTGGTCGTTGTTGTTCTCAAAAAAAAAAATACTAGGTAAATTCGCCTTCTGTCTTCTTTACCTTAAATGCAAGTATACAATGAAGCAACTAGATGACTTTTAAAGTGAGGAATACATGTACAAAATCGTTGCACTATTTATATTGAAGGGAAGAAAATTTGATTTACATTTGCCTTAGGCAGTAATCTACAGATGCATAGCTGCTTAATTTCCTGCTCCCCTTTTGTAAGTCAAGTAAATATCGTTGTGATTTCACTTGTCTATCAAGTCCAAATATATTATGAGAAGCACACCTATCAGATGAAAATTCAACTTTTGGCTCACTCTTTAAAAGGCCTACACCTCTTGACCTACATCGTATCATACGCGTGATTTTTGAACTTTTGACCTTTCGGAGCAAATATTGTTCTATTACCACATTTCTTAAATTATAATAATGCAAAGAAAATTAGGAGGACAAGAAGAATAAGCATTCTCCTCGGAGGAGTCAAAACAATAAAAAAAAGGCAGTTATCTCTAAGTAATAGATAAATAATAACACGAACTGCAAAGATGTGCTTGCAATAAATAGAAACAACATGAAGCGGTCATTCACATTTTAATCTTTTCTTATAGAACTTCTTAAGTATAATCAAGAGTACTAACATAGATAACTAACTTAAATGCAGGAAAAAGAAGGAAGAAGAAAAGAAGGAAGAAGAAAAGAAGGAAGAAGCCATACTCCACATGAATGTAACTGACAAGCAAACTCATGGGCAGCCATTCTAGAGCAAAGTTTGAAAATCATACCTCTGCCAAGATCATCAGGATCAGCATGCACAACGACTGCCCTCCCAAGTATGGAATGAAGTCCACTTAGTGGAATCTACATATTGAAAAAGAGAGAAAGGTTGGCTAAAGTATTATCCCGATTAAAGTACAGTTCAAAGTTGATTAGCATAATATCAACCAAATGGACAAAACACAAACACAAAAGGCTAGTGGGCATTGCAAGACATTAAGAACATGAGTTTGGTTTATATGATTATCCAGATGAGGCTGAATACGGTTAAAAGCATGAAAAGAAAGAACTCTCAAAGGGATGTCAGGCAAACCCCCTGCAATACCCAAAATGAAGTCTCTACCTGACTGTCTGTGATTGAAACATCAGCCACTCCTACGGAAGATAACACATACAAAGAGATTCCTGAGGAAACAACACATAATAATCTAAAAATCAAAACAATTGTAAAAAGAAAGCAGTAAATACCATCCGGGCCTGCAACGATGTTGCCCAAATCACCAGCATGACGCTCGTCATCTGTACGAGCTCCATGGTCCTTCTTGAGTGGATTGAAATGAGGGCCTGCAATTCAGAAGAATTCATTGCCGAAACTGAATTCGAAGATAAAAAGGAAGCTGTAGAGGAGTGCTAAGAACGAACCGGTGGAATTGCAGCCATTGGTGGTATCACCTAGGGCGTGAATATGGAAGCCATGAAGACCTGGCGAGAGCCCGGTAATCCTCCCTTTTACATGGGTAGTTCCTGCACAATCTTACCCAAATTAGCCGAATTGCAGATTAAACAATTCGTCGAGCTTCAAATGAAACGAGCAAAAAAAAAAGGGAAAAACTAGAAAGAGACCATTGGGGTGCTGCACAAACTGAAGAGATCCTCTGACGTTGTTATCACCGGTTATCAGAGCCACAGCTTTCACAGTCACCTTCGCAGCTTCCATACTTGATACCTCACCTGCTCCGTTTTTCTATGCTATGAGCCAGGTGTTACATACTTACATTCGTCCACATAAATAAATACCAGCAAAATTTTAATCTTCTGGAAAATAATTTTAGCATTCATTTATATATAATGCGAATAATCAGATACTTATTCTGTCAAAACTCTAGTTATTTAAAAATAACTACATTGTCGCAATAGAGTAATCCCAACTAAAACAAAATGTATATATAGTTAGAAAAATAGGAAAAAAAAAAGATTTTTAGATGGCGCAGTAGCTTGTTTTTTGCTTAAATTTTCTTTTATATTATGATATTTTCTTTGTTACTTTATCTTCAATAATATTGATAAGGTTAGGTTGGAAACCCAGAAAATAAAGAAAGCCAGAGCTCCTTGAAAATCAAAGGAAGTAGAAAGCATGGATAAAGCAAAGTACTCTGAAAGCCCTTTTTTTTTTTCCTGGGTGGTAATGAAGAAATAAAAAATACCAGTATTTTAAACCTAGTATACATACGGAGAAGTGCCCACAAATCCTTTGTCAATCAATATAATATTTGTCGATTGTGAATTATCTAATTAAACGTCACATGACACTTAAGTCTGATTGCATACTTCTTATTAGTCTAATTTTGTATTAAGCCAAACAAAAAATTTAAGTTCACAATAAAATTAGAGTAGATGAACAAAAAGACTACCCAAAATAATCAATGATTCCGGATACCTATATCTCCATTACTGTCCCTTTGTCTTGTAATTATATTGGTGTGTTATCTGACTTTTTTTTAATTAAAAAATCCATTTTAAGTTTTCTTTGTTGACTGGTGCTTGCTCTTATTATTGTTGCAAAGTAGGGTCTTAAGAGAACTTAATTCCTCACTTATAATGGTAGCTTTGAGGCCTTGCTTATTTATGTAGAAGTGGTGTCAGATTTTGTTTGGCTAGGCAAGAATGCTACAAATTACCGTTACTAAAAGAATTTAGATACCATTTGAGCTTTTGGAATAGCTAATGCTAGTGGTACAGCATAGAAAAATAATGGAGAAAAATACACATCACCTGCCTTAATTATAACTTAATTACAATTTTAGTTTGAATTTCAAAATATAACACTTTACCTGCCTTGTCATGAATATTATAGTATTGTGCAGTTTCATGTCCATCAAAATTGACCAATTCCGTCTCCGCCAAACATTATCCCCCATTTTGGGCTATCTTGGACCTAGTTTTTGGCTTGTGGGAAGCATTCCATGCTCTTGAAATTGCCATAGGTGAAGAACTATTGTTTATTCTTTGCTAGTTAGTTATTCAATCTGACCTTCATTCTATATTTTGTCAAGAATTAGACTTATAAACTTTTCATTGGATTTGTCATTCATGACTAATTTATACCCTGATCCTTTCCTACAAACAATCCAAGCCCAACAAAATTTTAGATAAAGTTCTTTTAAACTAACTAGAACCTCTGATCCTCCTATTAAAGAAAAATTAGAATTCGATCAAAGAACATGAATTTTTGTTTCAAGATTTTCAAAATCTTGATGAAGAAGAAAGACTTGAATGGATGTTGATGAATCAGACTTTGATGGAGATTCCAACCTGAACCTGTCTCCATCACAAGAACCTATACTCCATCACAATCGTGATTAGTCTCTGCCAGCTTATCCCTTGCTAACTCATCACCAAAAAATAATCTATGACTATAAAAGTTGCTTTAATAAAAGCTATATTACGAGTCATGTCACTTTAGTATAATTACCCTAAGTTTGAGAATTGAATTTTTGTCATTCTTAAAGTTCATAGAGCTATTAGAGTTAAGTCATTAGTAGTATATAGTTGATTGTTATGGAGATCTTTCTAGAACTGCCTCAATGTAATCTTCATCAGCCAAGTATAAGTGAGGAGAGAATGAGGATTCAGCAAGTACAATATCTTAAAAAATAAACATTAAGAGCTTTGGGGTCCACAAGGCAGTTACATATGACGTCTTTGAAATATAGCCAAAAAATGTAAACATATCTTAATGTGTCATACTGATGTAATCTCAGTCCTATCACTTAATCTTCACCTACATTAAAGATAAACTGGAGTTGGTCAATTTTTCTGATGGCCACAATTGTACGCAGCCATAATTTATTCAGAGATTGGAAAAAAAAAATATGGCCAATGTAGACTACCAAAAGGCATGTTTTATGCAGATATAGTGGACCTAAATCCCAGAAGATCTGGAAGTATTTCTTTTTAGTAAGGATCATAGTTTTGGCCTTTTCATGGGAATGTAATTAGATAGTAGCCTGTATAGAAACATAAAGGGTCAAGCATTCAAGTTCAATACAGGCCATAAGCCTTCAAATTTTCACACAGACGTAAACTTGGAAATAGAGATATAAAAGAGAGTTCAAGCTTTACTTTACAGATTAGGGATGTGATTACTTAGACTTATTACAGAGTTCAAACTCGTGCATATTCGTCCTTGCTGACATAATGAAGCTGTTAGACAATCAGAAATTTATCTCAAGCCGTCATCTTAAACTCTTCCTGAGTTTATTGATGATAGATGATAGCACTGATTACGAACACTCTGAAGATATGGTTTTGATTTTCAAGTTTAACAGAACGTGGCCCATAGGGGTGGAAGATCCCAGAGAGCTTCTTCAGTAGAGTCCTCGACAGTTTCCTTGTACTCATGCATTCCATTAACTGCATAGAGTGAAGCTGATGTTTGCCTTTCAACTTTCAGCCTTTGAAATTCTGAAAGCTCCAACTCAACTGTATCAGCAAGACCATCAGACTTTGGCATGTCCAATACTTTATCCAATGGAAAACGATCAATGAAAGGTCCAAAACCACATGAAACATTGGATTGAGGACCCAACTCAAACCCCTCCTTACAATTGCTCAAATCTGGTCTATATCCATCACCAAATAAATCAGTGTTCTGAATTTTCCCACCAGCAAGAGAGCTATCATTCTTGTCACCATTACTTGAGTTACAAGTATTCCTAGTGGTGCTGATCCTTGAGGAAGAGGCAATAACATCTTCTTGTTTTCTGATTCCTTTTCTGTTATTAAGCAGATTTCGAATCCGAGAAGCAAGAGGGGAATCCAAGGAGACGCGAGTGATGAAGTTGGTGGGAGTGTTGGATCCGCGAAGAAGGCAGGCGGCTTCATCATAAGCTCTGGCAGCTTCCTCTGCAGTCTCAAATGTGCCAAGCCAGAGTCTTATGTTCTGGGATGTGTGTTTGATCTCAGCCACCCATCTCCCAGAAGGCCTTTGTCTCACCCCAACAAATTTTCTTCCTTTGAATCTGCCTCCTTTGCTACTTGGAACCACTGCTTTCTGATGCTTCTTTGGCTGCTGGATTTCCATCACAAGCTCTTCAAGAGATGGTGTTTGGAATGAGTTTAGTTTACCTCTTGAAGTGGTTTGTAAATATATATGGATGAAGAGTTGCCCACCTCTCAAGTTAGCAAGTGGGATTAATATAATACAACCACATCGCCTTGAGATTTGTAGATTGTTTATATATATATATATATATTTTCATGAAGCAGACAAGGTATCCTTCAAATTTCATTGCTTCCTCTTCTTTGAGCAGAACAGAATGACCGCTATTACTGTCTCCTTTAGTTGACATTGCATGCTGAAAGAGTCAAGAATCAGTTTACTATGTCCACCAGAATACAATCCAACTGTATTTATTTTCTTTTCTCAAAACTTCAAAAGTAAGCATTGTGTTGACTATGTATTTTGGGGAAAATAACTTAGTATTATCATATTTAAGTTAAAGAACAAAAGAAAGCTAGTAATAAACATGTCTTGTTAGATAATTTCCACTCATATCAGGTCACAAGAATGTATACAAGAAGAAGAAGTTAGGATAGGATTTGAGAGGATTGAGGATACTCGGTCTTTGTCCTTTGTTCTGCCTCCCTTCCATTTTTGCCAAGTCAAATAGTTGAAAAGAAAGAGATGAAGAGAGGTGATCATAGCTTGGTTTAATTCGATTTTTTGAGCCTTAATCAAATTGAATCGAACTCATCAATTTTTTAAAATTATAAACTTATTTGATTTTAATTTTTTGTTGATTTGATTTAATTTTAATTGAGCGGTTTGATTTGATTTTAGATATTTTTGTTTACAATAATTTATAATTTATAATTGCAATAAAATACATGTAAATATGAAAGTAAAGATACCAAATTAATTAAAATAAAAAGATGAAATTAATTAAAACAAAACTATTTATATTATTTATATATTCAATAAAATATATATAAATATAAAAAGAAAGAGACTAAATTAATTAATATATATATATATAATTTTGTTCACATAAAAATATAATATTATATATATATATACTTTTTTAATATTAAATTGATTAGATTTTAGTTAAATTAAATTAAACTAAACTAATTAAAATTTATATTTCAAAATAGATTTAGATTTTTTGGTTAATTTAGTTCATTTTGATTGATTGATTTAATTTAGTTTGGTTTTGAAACTCTCTAGATGAAGTCATGAATGGCAACCATGTGGCTTTTAGGTGGACCCACTAAGTGGTCATTTATGATTTATCTATGACTAAGTTGTATCCCAACGTTTTCTGTCAGAAGGAAAAAAAAACTTTTTTTGGTCCTTAAAAAAAAAGGTGTCGGAGCTATTGAAAAGTTTTAAAACACATAATCTAGTTGTTGAAATTTTTTAATTCTCTTATTAGTTTCTGATTGAATAAAGAACAGGTCAAAAACAAGATAATCATGCTGGAGGGATTAATAAGTATTCAAGTAACAATTTTTTAAAACCCGAATCATGATTATTTTAAAATTGATAGACTTAAATAATTAAGGCATATGTTTTATAAGGACGAAAATATATTTCTATTTTTTTCCCTCCCTCTGATGCATTATAGATTCTTCTTCCCCCATATATTGTCTCCATCTTCTTTAATTAGTTCAGAAAGACAATTAAGAACTTTCAATTTGAGTTAATCATGCATCGTTTCTTTTCTTTAAGTTTTTATAATGACAATGTAATAAATAACTATTGCGTGGCTCTAAAGTTCACAATGGATTTCACGTTAGAGATATGGGGAAAAAGACTATAGTTTTATTGTATTCTTCAAGTTGGCTATCTAACATGGCATTGTTATCTTGGCCAGTTATTTCAAAAATCAGATTTATGCATACGGAAAATCATATTAATTAATTAACACACAAAAGCAATGATAATTTTAGTGAGTTCCTGAATATTAAAAGATGCAATTGCCCATGATTTGTAGTTCAACAATCATTCGAGTGTTCAATTACAACCCAAAAAGATAAGAAAATCTAGGTAAAGTTATGAATTCAAAATGTTTCAACAATTACTTATTTGTATAGAATACAAATTGACTCTAATATTAGAGTTAACATGTACCTCTCTTTATCGTCATATTAAAAAAAAAAAAAGATCAACGGTGCACATGAATTCTAATAACTCTTGTGTATCGAAGGAGATCCATGCCTATTTGATAGTACTAAAAGAGATAAAATAATATGGAAGAGAGGAAGTTAGATGCTTGATAATGCTTTCAACTGCTAATGAATAATAATACAAATGGCCTTCATGAGAAAATCGTTTAGGTTGCTTGGTTGCTTAACAATATTGGCCTTCATCTGTCTTTTGAAAGTTAATATTAGTGCATTGATGAAATAGACTTCAATTCTAACGATCCTGCATGCATCATTTGATATTAATTAAGAACCAAACGTGAATCATCCAACTGCAAGACCATATCAACAAGTCAATGATTCAGTTTTTTAATTTCTAATTTATTTTAATATTTGCAATCTATACGCTTGCGTCAGACGTTGGTACCCACTACAAGAAGATATTTAAGAGTAATAAAAATAAGAAAATGCAGGTTGTTTTAACCCTTTTCCTTATGGTAGAAGTCATATTTTACCCTGAACATATTTTGCCAGTACATACGCTAATTAAATTGTCGGTAGAATTGACTTTTCCAATTATTTAAAGTTCGCTTTTACTTCAATCATTCTAATTCATTAGTAAGAAGTATTAAAAACCTAAAAAGAAAAGCGAAACAAAAAAGGGTAGCTTTACACGTTTGTAATTCTATTGGAGAAACTTTGTGGGCTATCAATTAGAGACGTAGCTTGACTCTAAAATTTTTTTTCCAAACCTCCCTCTAGAAGACTCAAAAGTGATCCTAAAATACAAAAAAGAAAAAAAATTGACCATTTATTATTTTTAGTCGTTGAATCGATAAAATTTCCTCTAGACTCTCTAGGATCGGAGGAAATTCTCATACAGTAATTCCGCTTATTCTTATGCAGCACGCGTTTGACGCAATAAAATAGCGGGGCCCAACAATTAATATCCGTTTGGTAAAGCAAATCAGATAGCCATGGCCGAAGATAGCATTAATTATAGACCAGGGGCGAAAAAAAGAGTACATTAAATAATCAGGAAATTTTTTTATTTTGTTTTTGACCAAAAAGGGTCAATGTTCCTATCTTTGTAATACTTTGTAACATGGTAAAGGTACCATGCTTTATAAACCCTCAGATCAATGTGAGTCTCATATCTCAAGGTGAGACCCACACTGATCCAAGGGTCTTGAATGTATGGTACCTGTACCATATGGCAAAAGATCCAAATCCGTTCCTATAGGCTAGTGGCATATATTGGATGGGAAAAATGGGAAGGGGCGGGGTTAAAAACCAGAAACCAGTAGTCAGATTCCAGTATAAACAAGCTAATAAATATAAATTAATCAAAAAAACAGTTTCTGACCTGACAAATATATATATGAATTGCCAAAACTGTTGCCAAAAAAAAAACGCAAAAAGACTACAGGATTTGCCTGAAATCACACCTTGTCCCATCATCCATTGACAGGATCAAGTTACACCCTTGAGTTTTGACTCCTTTTAGACAAAGGATTCCTTCTGAACAACAATTTGATGCACACATTCTATATACCAAAAACGCCAATTCTTCCAATCCACCCAACTCAACCGCTGAGTGACAAACCAGGCCTCAGAAATTCAGGGTTGCATTACCCAATATTGATTCAGCAGTCAAAAACACGAACTGTATTACCAGACACAGCTGATTCTCTAAAGGACACTCCAGTGCCAAAGGAAATTCTTTAACTTGACGCACCAGCTTCGTTAAAGGGTAACTATGACATCCCACGACTACATTTGCAAAACGACTTGTAAGGAGGGTCGACAGCAGACACACCCATAAAAGATGACTAGGACGATAGGATGGACTGCAGTGCAAGTTGCTGTTGTGGCTGCAATGATGACCAGGTTGAGGCAAGGGTAGAAGGTGGCAGAGTCTGCTGAAGCTGCCTCAATAGATTAATCATCCGACTGGCAGTTTGTTCAGTTGCCAGATCATTGCCCGAACATAAAATCTACGCCACCATTATCATAAACACATTTATAAGGGTAAAGGAAGCAGCACAAAAATCTCAGTCAATGAAAAGCAAAGTGGATATACCTCAGCAAAAACAGCAACTATTTTGGGAAGATATTGATGGTTGGGACCTAAAAGTTCTCTGTCTGACCTGTTAAATGAGAACAAACATATGCAATGACCATGTTACCATGTTAACATCAACTGAAAGTAGGGCACCATATCAGGCGGATGGCATACAGTCAAAACTTGCTCTGGATCAACTATTTACCTTTCAACCATTGAACAAAGTTGGTCATGTACAACCTTAGCCTCAATCAAATCACCTTTTATAGGCAAACAACTTAGCCAGGCGGGAACAAGCTGCCACCGATACAAAGGGTACAAGATTGATAAAACCATCAAAATGGGCAAAAACGTTTGTAAACAATACTTGTTCGAATTCTAATAAAATCCAATGCATTCGCATATGAGCATCCAGTATATAATCACATCTAGAAATCAAACACACAAGATGATCTTTACTGTGAACTTCATTTCTACCAGGAGAGTAAACCAACAAATGTCAGACCTTTTTTTTAATACTAAAAACAAGATATTGCAGCCTAGAAATTTATAGAGCTAGCCAATAAAAGGGTTCAATCACAATTGGAAAGTCACCTCATTAATATATCCAATATCCATAATACTACAGTCCTCAGCAGAAAAGAATAAACTATGCCTATGCAAAATAGTGCCAACCTAAGGACTCTGCATATATGATATAAAGATGCAAGAAATCTCAAAAATGACTCTGCATATATGATATAAAGATGCAAGAAATCTCAAAAATGACCAAGTCCTGCTGCTCTACAAAATCAATCCAAATATTTTGTTAAACAAAAACAAAAAATGCTAAATACAAAATTAGCTGTCTTAAAGCTTTTCCTTTAATACTTCAGTGTTGATTTAGAATCTCTCCACTCATAATAAAAATAACAACATTAATGCCAGCAAGCCACATAAATCCTGAACATGTTAAACCTGCCCTCAATAAATTTTCATTTACCGTTTCATGTTACCTAGAACTACATTGGCATCCCTTCCCCCCCCCCCCCCCCAAAAAAAAAAAAATATTCTACTTGCTTCCAAATATGTCATTCTCAGTCACTTTCTTCAAAATGAAACGGGGGAAATATTGTTCAATAGCCAAAGTACTAATTTACAATCCAGGGTAAGTCAATAAAAACAGCACTTCAAAAGACAAAGTGGAGACATGCAACACCAAAATGCTAAGTACCTGAGTTGCATTTATGCTATCACGGTGGAACTGGCATATTTTTCCAAGAGCTGAGACAGCATTGTCATATGCCATTACATTATCTGAATGAAGAGCATTTGGATGCCTTATCACAGCATCTAACCTTGAAAGTGCCTCTGCAATAAAGAAGTGAAATTTGCGAATGCTGTATATTAAGGCACAAAAATGAAATATGCAAGTTGTATTAAGCAATCAACCTCCAACAAAGGGTTTGAAAACAGATCCACCAAACTCAGCACAAACACCAACCCCATAAACAGCTGCCTGAAAGTTCGGTTTTGCTGAATGAGAACCACAAATATAAACTGGAACTTAATAAGCAACAGGAATATATAATCCAGTCAAAGCAAAAACCTGCCGAACATCTGGATACTCATCATTGCAAGCTTCAAGTAAGAATGGAAGGTAAAAATCATAATATCTGTTACAACATAGATTATCAAAAAGAAGCAATTAAAATATAGAAGAAATATATTCAAAATTAAAAAGAAGACTAGTTATGTGCATCAAAGTACATACTATTCAAATTTAACAAGTAACGCAAAATGCTTACTTAAGAGCCGCTTCACGACAGTGCTCAGAAACATCATCAAATATACAAATGGCAATTCTCCTTTCTTCTGAGGTTTTATCTTTACCCTGATTAGTGAGAAGCAATATAAAAAAAAGAATTAGAAACTTGAAAAAAATGCCTTTCAAGGCAACTATGGGTTTTTAGACTAAGTAATTGCTCAAACAGAAACAAATAGACCCACACTCGGACACCCTTAGCAAGTACTGGGTGGATGCTAAGTGCAATATTTCTGTCCCCTTTCAAATGATTTGATAAATTGATTACCTATAACAGCTAATGACAACTCTTTTGAAGATTTTATAGTATTGGCAACAATCCAGATCTATTTGAGGTTACTTTTTTACAAAAAATAAGTGCAAACCAACATATGAGAAATCTTCACATATTTCCTCTTTTAGGAGTTGGAACCGGTTCATCAAGATTTGGCTAAACACAACACTGTCCATAGAGGAAGAAGAGAATAGTTGTAAAACGATTAGATGATTATGAAACACGAATAACTTTCTAACAAAGATGATAGATAAGAGAATCAATGCCTTTTATTCGGGTAAATGCCTTCTTTAAGTATATGTGGGACAAATAGGGGACTAATGCATTAATTAGAAAAGAAAATATAATCATTAGGTAGGAAACTTTTTCCAAAATAAAAATGACTCAAGGAAATAACTCTGACAAGTGACAAAAGAAAGTAAAAGCCCTGAGAGAGGGCACTAAAGAAAACAGTATATAAGCAAGAACTCCTAAACATTAAAGGAGGTAGCCTCATTCCAAAAGATGGGGAAAATACAATGAGGCAAGTGTAAAGGAACTTACCAACATAGGTGTTAGATATGAGGAAAGCTCATCGAAGAAAGGCAAGAAAGATGCTTTGAATGTCTTTATCAAAGTCCCCAAGCAATCACCAACCTAGGTTAACAAATTATCCAACACGAGAATTAAGTCAGCACCCGTGGAAAACTTATATGATCAAATGACCTTGATAACAAAGACTGATAATTGAGCATACTTGATCAAATAGTTCTTCTTCTTGCTCATTTTCTTCCTTGAGAAATTCTCTTTCTTCTGCATCAAAGTCCTCTTCTTTGGCCCGCTCCGCTCTTTCATGTTGTCTGGATGAACTGGCAGTAATAACCTGCTTAATCTCATCAACAATGCTCCGCACTTGCTTTACATCAAGATGTGCTCCAGAGATCTAAGAAAAAGAAGTCCTAGCTAAGTTAAAGTTTTAATAACAAAAAACCCACAGAATTGATGATGCTCAAGGAATACACAATTTTTAAATCCATTTTATTTTCCATATCTCAGAATTAAACACAAACGCTAATGCCAGAACTACATCCTTCAAAACATAAGACTCTCCCACCCCCGAAAGAAAAAAGGACATGGACACTGTTGTCTCCCCTAATTTCTATGGGTATCTTATCCTCCAATATTCATGTTATTATGTGATAGCATGTCCAAGAGATTAAGTGTAATTTTATTCAATTAATAGAGCCTTACAAACAACTCATTTCAATAGATGGATGCTACTACAAACCTGTAAGCATTCATTCAATGCATCCAACATGCTGGAACAAATTTCTATCTCTGGCTCCTGCAAGGATGCTAAAATACATCAAGACAAACCAAAAAATAAAAGGATTGAAAATCAGACAAGAATAATCAGCAAGAGTAACCTTGTGCAAAGCCTCCAATAAATTTGGTATTACGTAATCAGACAACTGTTTTATGTAGGTCTCATCACGGCCTTGTGATTGTCCCTTCTCTACAGCTAATTTTGCTGACCGCAGCAATTCTGGCATGGCTGTGGGTAAAGCAGATAGGTGACCTTAGAAATATATTTTGTTTTATGACAAGCGGGCTCAAGCCCTGGCCCCTGACCCACAAATCTTAATCACATACTACTTGAGCTAGAAATATTACAATAAGGGGCCGGCAGCAATAGAAAAACTAGAAAGCAAGATGTGAAAGCTACAAAGTCGGGAATATATACCTGAAACAGCTGCCTTCCTAACTTCTTCATGGAAATAAAATTTAAGGAGAGGAACCAATGTGAAGGCAACCTAGATCATATAGCAAAGTAAGCATCAAATTTAACCCAAGCATGGTTCAGTAAAAGCCATAAAATAGATTTTCAATTCAACCTGATCAATCCAAGGAAAAAATCCTTCCTTCAACTCATCTGCATAGCAACATAGCATGTTACAAGCTGTAGCTTTCTCCTCCAAGACACTGGTCTTAATTCCTATCCTTTTATCTCCAAGAGTAATTGTCTCGATGCTGCAGTTACACAATGGCGGCAGTAAGTATCCAAAACAAATCAGTATAATATAACAAAGCATCAGTCTAATCAACATCTCTTTCTTTTATAATTTGGAAAAAACTTTGCAATTCCTTTTAGGTTTGCTATCATGTTTTCCAATTAAAAAATAACAAGTATATGGTTCTTCAATCAGAATACAAGTGTGTGGTCTTTTAAAAAAATAATAATTTTTTCAAAACTCGACATTAAATGAGTGGTTCTTTAAGACACTTTTTACACATGTTCTATTTTCAGTAGAGAACTTGATAGTAAAGATATAAAAAACTTATAAGTCTTTTCCTTATAATTTTCAGATATAACAATCATTCCTGTTTCTATTTCAGTAATAACATTATGCTATGCTTAATCCTATTTCTTTCCCCCCCCCCCCCCCCTTCCTTTCTGTTTCATAAGATCTGAACCTTAGCTATTTGAAAGCCCTCTACATGGTTCCACAAACTAAGGTTTAAAACTACTCCTGGGGCCAGAAAAAGTTGTTTCTCATAAAAATGATTGCATGTGAAAAAGAGAAAAAGATATAAGATATGAACGTCTCCACAATAATAGTATCATACAAATAAAAACAGGAAAACAAAGCAACACAGAGATCACATCTTTTCAAATGGCAAGCAAATGAAAATCTCAAACAAGGGAATTAAATACACAAGAAAGTGAGATAAATAATGAATATTTGAAACAGAGACAAATCATCACATAGGAAAAAAACATGAATATAAGTTGTTTATTGACCCTGAATCCTAACACTAAACCACAAACCAAAAAAAACAAAAAAAAACCTGTCATCATCATCATCAATTTCAGCATCTGAATCTGCAGATGTAATGGTGACATCAGGCTTAAGCTGTGCAGACTGGAGCAAAGGAGGCATGACAAAATTCATATATGGGAGGAAATCCTGCCCAAGGCACTTGCAAAGACGTGCCCATGCCTGCATAGATATTTAAGCACTTAATATAATCCAATTTATAAATTCTAAAATATTAAAAATTTTATGTATTTCATCATAGGTAAGGAGAAAAAAAAAATAACACACATATTTTCAAAAGAATGTCACAAAATGGTGAGAACATACTTGTAACATGTAACTTGCAGTTGGATCGTCAGTCTCCAGTTGAGATTGTTGCAAAGTCATTAAGATGTCCATGACCTAGTGACAGAAATAAAAACTTCCAGTCATGCCTAGCTTCAGGATCCCCTTAAGAGATGCAAAAGATAACAATCTATAGCATTTTTAAAAAAAAAAAACCAAACAATCAGACATATATGTAAGAATAAAAAAGAGAGAACACCAACCAACAGGAAAGTTATACATCAGCAATTTAGCACAAGAAAATTCCAACAAAAATTTTTAAATAAATATAAAAAAAGGAACTATATAATTTAAATTGCACTTTGGAGCTAAAAAAATAAAAAACATAAGAAAACAAAGCTGAACCAAAAATAATTCATAATCACCTGCTTGGCATCTTCTCTGAATTTTTCCTTTCCAACAGCCATTCCTACCAAACTAATGCACTCCATTGCTTTGGCACGAAGCATACGATTAGATTTATCATTTGCATTCATCAAAATAGCTTTCAAGTAAGGCATCACGGCATCATAATACTTTTGAAATTGCTCCTGTTAAAATAAATTTGGTTATTTATGCATAATAGATGACATTGTCATTACTAATGGAAGAATGGCTACATAAAGAACCTGTGACGAATCAGCAACTGATGCCAAAGCTGTCAAAGCCCCTTCTTGAACCATTTGCTTCCCATTCTAGAATTCGTGCATGATTAAAGGAAGGAAATCAAAAAATCCAAAAGCCATATTATCCTAAATTTGCACAAAATGACTCATGCATAAACAGCAAAAGAATTGCTCATAAAGCACATTGTCATAAATGGATCAATAGAAGTGTCATTAGCATTGCAGACTTGCATAATGAACATATGAAAGCAATAAAAACAATAAATTACAAACTTCAGCTTCCATTAACAAATAATCAACTAAGATAAAACAGAATTGCAAATTCAAGTGGATAAATAACAAAGAATTCAAGGAACAACCCATAAAGTGCTATTGCATTCTAACATAAAAAAAGCATCTTATCAACTAAACACCAAATTCTCAACAATGATAAAATCAACTATATTCTACAATGTTATCGCTAGACAGATATGGACATCAGTCAGATACCTGTAGCAGTACTAGAAGTTTGCTCACAATCCCATCTAAGTAAGGTGTTAGGATATCTGGGGTACAATTCTCAGTGAAATTTAGAACTGCAGATGCAGCATGAGCCTGCAATATAAAAGTAGCAAGTGAGGAACAAGATTACCGATTCAGTGACTTATAAATACAAATGAATTATTAGAATACTATGACCCTTCATACTTGTATTTAAACACAAGACAATGAATTGCCATACTTAACTCTACACCAACTAATATAAAGATGTATTTTTGGGTCGTCATAAGAACTATAATAGTGTGTGATGGAACACAGGAAAAATAAATAAATAAGATTATGGGAGGAACCCAAACAGACAAAATGGCTTGCCACAGGTCAAAATATGAGCCAGATAAGTTAAGAAAAGTAAAGGGAGGAACCAGACTTAATAAACAACAAGGAGACAATATATCCAGCATTGCCAGGTAAAAGTGCAAACCTGTACTCGGGGATTTTGAAAATCATCCATGGCTCTAACTAATGCTGGCAGCACTAGATGGTGATATTGAACCTGCAAGTCTGGCCCCAAGTCTGTGGACAATTGCCCAATTGCATTTATAGCTGCCCATCGTACACGGGGATGGCCATCTTGAAATGAATTTAAAACCATTGACACTATCTGCTCCAAATTCTTTGTCATCACCTGCACAAATAGAGATAACCCAAGAGATAAGTGATTCTGTCCGTCAACTTCTCTCGACTCGCAAATTTTAACATTCACAAGCTAACGCAGAAAATCAAGGTTGAGGACATTTTGGGGACAAAAACTTTCAAAATAACACATGGCTTATACAAAAGCATCTGCAAATATTACAGTAAAAACATAAACAAGCACAGGCATCTTAATATGAAAGATAAATGACTTTCAAATACAGAGAATGTTCACCTTTGAACAACCCTCTGCAATTTGTGCAAATGCAATAAGTGCAGCATGGTGCTTTTGCCATTCAGGAGCGGCCAAGTAAGTAGGCAAGAACTCTGAAGCAACTGGTACAATTGTATTCCCACCTAAAGATATTGAAAGTCTATCCAAGCACTCCTGTCCAAAACCGTAATTACTAGTCTCGCCTGCATCTTCATCCTCTGTCTCTGCACCATGCCAAGCAGGGTCATCCTCGATATCCAACAACAAATTCATTAATATAGCAAAAAGTCTTTGTATAAACTGTGGAAACTTTCTCATCATCCCAGGGGCACGCTCCCTGGCTTCGGCTAGGGTGATCACAAACTCAATGGCCAAATGCCTTGTCCCTTCCTCCAAGGATTCTGCCTCTGCAATCTGTAACATTGAACTCACGACATCGACTATTTGTCTTCTTAGAAACCTTGGCTCAGTTCCAGCCAATTCAATTAACAATTCGAGTGCTTCTTGAGCCGTGGCTTCCTGACCACAATTCAAGGCTTCGGTCAAGGTTTGCATCATCAGCGGCAATAAATCTTGGAACCTATCCCTATCAGAAGGGCTCGACAAACACTGAATAAAGTTAATACTCGCACCCAGAGCAGCAATTCTCACATCGGAACTCTTGGACGATGTCAAACACTGCAAGAACACTGAGTGCAGCGTACTCAATTGGGGAACTAGGGTTTCGCCAATATAATGAGCCAACTGAGCAAAAATCAACAAAGCTGCTTCCTGCAGTTTAAGATTGTCCGACGTAACACACTGAAACATAAAGGGTAAGAGCTCAGGCCAGCCGCCATCGGGCATAATAGCGGAGGCGAGCTCCGAGACCGTATCGCAAAGCTTTTTAGTAATAGATTTGACATCCTCGCTCTGAAGGCAATTCAAAAGCACCAACTTGAGTGAAGACTGAGTAGAGGGGGCGAGTTGGGGCCAGAAGTTAGAGTCCTGGCGCGTGAGTTGTCTGCGAAGCAAAATTGTGGACATGGTTCGAGCCTCGGGGTGAGGTGAGGACTGTAGAAGATGAGCAAGCTTGAGAAAGAGAGCATCGGGATGAGTCTGAACGCATAGATTGAAGAGAGACTCGGCCTGGGAGCGCTGCTCATTGGTGGAGGACATAAGATTGGAAATTAGGGATTCAAAGTGAGTGGAATCGGCGCCCAGAATGAGGGCGAGTTGAAGCTGAGTGGGATCGGCGGCCATGGATAGAGCTAGGGGGGCTAGGGCTTTTGCGGTTTTGCTCTGCAGAGTTGGAATTGGAAGCCTCCGAATCCGAATTGAGGAGGGAAGACTCGGAAGACAAAAAGGAGGGTTAGTTTTTTGGGAGGATTTTAAATGGCGGGCAGATTCTTTTTCTCAAGTTGCTTATCCTGCGGTTACTTATTGTACCCAATAGGCCTCTGCCGCGTTCATCATCAATTCATCATCAATCCTGTAAACGGGGATAATGTATATATATATATATATATATAGATAAATATTTTTAAAGTAGGTTGAGTTGTATGATAATCAAAAAATAATTTAAATAAGTTTCAAGATAATCTAAAAATAAAAAAACACTTAACCAAAAGTTTCTATGCACTTATCCAATATATATAGGTCAAGTTTTTTAGATAAGTTTGGTCGCGCCGTACCCGTAATGACTTGTCCACTGTGTCCTTTTGAACGGTATAAATTCTTTGACGGGAATTCAAGACCCAATAGATAACCATTTGTTTTTTTTTTTAAATTATTATTATATTAGAACATCAAGGAGTGTAAATTTAATGAAGAATAACTGAATAAGTCTTCAGTATAAGAAAACGATAAGTGTAACTTTTTATAATAATTCAATATTATGGTTATTTTTAACAAATTTTGATAATTATCATTAATTACAAATTTTACTTAAAGCCTCAATTATCTTTTTTGATAATTCTCGTTCAAAATTTATAACAATGTATATCCTTTTTTTATGAATCAATTATGTCAGACTTAATAGATCTAACTAATCTAATATCAAAATCCTTCTAATATGTATTACATTTTCTAATGTCATCCTGTTTCGACCTCAATTTTATATATTAACTTTATCGTTGAAGAGTTTAGTGAGGTTTTTGGCCTCCCCCTCCCTCAAGTTCTCCATTAAAGTTACTTTCACGGTCATGAAAAGCTTCAATACAATCATGGGAGAACACTAAAAGCATCTTACCAAAATACCAATTACTAAACAGCTTTCACGATGATATGTACTGACCAATTATAGTTAGCTAGCTTTAATTTGATGTAGTTTTAAGTAATTATATAAATTTAAATTTTCAAACGCATTCTTTGTAACAATACCGTACCAAAAACAAAATTTCTCTTTATTAATTCTCACGTGTCCAAATTCATATATTCAATTTTCATAAAATGTGCACAATATTATCCTTTTAATTTCTTTAATGACAATGGAACAACTCGAATCCTCAACCTTAACGCACAAAATCAATATCCTACTATTATCACTGCATTTTTTGAAATTATAATTTTGCCTAATTTTTCTTCATCAATAGCTATTAAATTCATATATATATATATATATATATATATATATATATAAATACGTCTATTTTCAAAGCACAAGTGCATATATTCCTGTCTGTACCTATCGTCTAGCATATTCATCCGTTGTCCATGTCAACAGCAACGGATAGATTAAAAAGATAAATATTAGTTATCATTTTCTTTCCATTTTGTCTTTTTTTGTGCAAACTGATTGGTTTTGTGTATCTAAAGTACATATATATATATATGGTATAAATATATAGATTTCTGATTTCATATATTCAATTTCAATGGTTTTTCCACAAGCCGTAAATTTTCCTAGCTATCATTTTATTGTTATGCAATATGTACATCACTGCGCTCGTGTCTTTAAATACTTTATAGTTACCATTTAATTTTATTTGTTTTGATGATACCTTAACTAACTACTATAGATTTGAGAAAGAATTGGCTCCTGCATAACAAATTAATTCAATGATTCTCATTCATTTAATATTTTTTTAAAAAAACTTTATAAGTATCAATTGATTTAATAATGATTATAAACATAATAATATACATAAAATGATAATTATAAATTAAAAAAAATTTAAAAAAATAAAATGAATGAAAATTATTGTTAACTAAAAATTTCGTGCACCGGAAGCTCAGAAGCCAACCCTTTCTTTGTAGATATAAGCTTATTCACCGTCTTTGTTTGACCACGATCTGTTTCTGTTATCTTTTGTTGTGTACTAAATTTTAGTTGAATTAGTCGTTAAATTTTCACAATATGATTATTATCAATGCATGACTTCGTTATGTTCTTAAATGGTATAATCAGATGTATTATATATAACTAAAGCATCTTTGCTTGTTGGGTAATTACTTTGCAATTTTTTTTTGAGCTGGCATTTTTTTAGTTGTATTCACGAAGAGAGAGATTAAAAAACAAAAGGTAAAGTGCAGTTATCTTTTAATTAATTATAGGAAACTTTGTGCATTTGAAAAAAAAAATAAAAGGAGATATGAGAGATACCAAAAGAAAAAGGGAAATGCCTCTGACATATGCATCGTAACATTTTAAAGAGTGGGGACATCAATCAAGCCAACTAGGGACAGTCTGGGACTATCAAGTAAGAGTATAGAATATGATAATTAAATCCGAAGAAGAATAATAAGATATGGTGTTTAAAGTGGTAAATGCATATGGCAAATAAAGAATGAGCTGGAAAGCTTCCCATTTTGAAAAAACGCGGACGTATGAGAAGCAGCACAAGAGTTTGAGATCACAATATTGCATGGCGATTTATTCTCTATCCTTACCATTTAGGGTTAAATGTGAACAATGCACGTGATTTTATACAGCAATCTAAACTGAACCAACCAAACCCATGACTGTGTCTCTCTCCATCACCTCAAATTAAACAACATTAGCAAGCAAAATTATTTTAATTCCTTTTCATGGGCTTCATTTTGATGAACCTGGATTCACTCACATGCTTGAAAGGTATAGGAGGTTTTAAGTCTATAAGATTTATAAAAGAATACTTTGAATGAACGTGATATCATATTATTGTTAAAGTTAAGTTAACTATAAACAACGAACACATACAAAACACATCATTTGACTAACTTTAAATCCAATTGTTTGGTCATACACTTAACAGCCTCCCTAAAACATAACTACTCTTCTATCTTCTCATCCTCCTGCAAGCTCAAGTCACTCCTACATATGACATTAAACTTGGTTTGAAAATGTTGAAACTTAGGACCTGAGAGAGGTTTCGTGAGGCCATCTGCGATTTGTAGTTGAGAGCTGACATGTTCAACAACTATTTGTTTTCTCTGAACCTTCTCACGAACAAAGTACAAATCAAGCTCAAAATGTTTTGTTCGAGCGTGAAGGATTGGACTGGCAATGAAAAGAACAATGTTGAGATTATCACAATATAATGTGGGTGTACCTGTACAGAGAACTTTGAGTTCTTTTAGTAATGATTGGATCTAAGTTACTTCGGCTACAGTGGTTGCGAGTGACCTGTATTCAGCCTTTGTGGTAGACCTTGAGACAGTGGTTTGCTTCTTTGATCCCCGTGAAATTAAGTTAGGTCCGAGAAACACACGGTAATCTATCCTCTAAATCTGAGCCCCAATCAACATCGCAATATGCAGAGATCGATGTTATAGCAGAGGAAGCTGGTCTGAGTAGTAAGCCATGCATGGTACTGGAATTGAGATACCTTAGGATGCATTTGACACAAGTCCAATTGTAATACCCATGAAAAATAAAATATAAATGCGTGTTTTCAAACTACTGTTACTATTTACGTATATGGTACTGTTCATTTATACAATCAAAATGTCAAGTACTAGATGTGGTTTGTTTATAAGAGAAAACTAGAAAGAAGTTTGTAGGAGAAAATGACGTTTTATGTGTAAAAATACCCTCAGGGACTAAATTGAAAGGATTGAATTGAAAAGAAACTTAAAGGTTTAAGGTGAAAGGATAGTTTTCCCTTTAAAGTTTATAATAGTAAATAAACGAAAATTTTCCATCGTACGCGTAAGGTGCACAGTAACTGCATTATTAGAAATGTCGTTTTCATGAATAGTAAATTGAATATTTTATTAGCGCATAGTATCAAATAGTACCCTTGACTTTTGCTATAAATAGGCCCTTCCATTTCACTTCTAAACTCACACCTTCAACTTCTCTTCTTCTCTCCTTAAGTTTCTCTTGCTCCGACGCTAGGCTTCTGAGATTTTGGGCCTTTCCGTTTTTGCTTAGGTAAGGATACTATGCCCTTTCTATGTCTTTTAAATTTTAGAAGTTATTTTCTTAAGTATGCTCTGTGGTTGCGGCTTTGGCCGATCTTCCACATCAGAAAAACTGTCGTTAGCTGTTATTTTGATTCTCTGATTACCGAAATAGAATATAATCTGTGGAGAATACATGTGTAGGAAAGTTCTGGCTAAGGAAAGACCTGGTTTTTAAGTGTGTCCAGTGTGACCCTCCACTATTTCCTGGGAACTTACCTGGTGTACTCTTTTACAGATTGTATTATATATTTCCGGTATGAATAGTATCGTACGTATGAATAGTGACCGTATGAATAGTACCCGTACGTATGAACAGTATCTATACGAAAACGATCTTAACGTATTTTCTGTAATCTTTCATGAAAATCTCTGTAGCGGAACACTGAAATTCACCTGCGTACTCTTGTCCGTAACGATTTAGAGAAGTGATACTCGTACGAAATCCAGGTGAGTGAAACGACCCTGTTTTAATAGAGTTTTAGCATTACTGGTGATAAAAAGTATGTCGTAGGACACTCACAAGATTCATAGGGAGAAATTGGATTCAGAATGACGAATATAATGAGATAATTAATCCAGAAGTATGGATAAGACAAAGCAAGTATCTCATGATGATATGAAATTTGAATCATATAGTTATATACTATACCTGTTATATGGATGAGTATTATATTGTGCTTCTGATTATGATATGAACTGTTGTACTATTGATTGTGATTGAGCGGTACAGTACCCCCTCTCACGGCAAGGCGGAAAACCCGGGTTAAAGGGTGTCTTGATGGTGCGTATAATTTATAGCACATAAAATATTCCAGCAAGTATACTGGGTCGCAACAAGTAATAAAGTAATGAGTAGAGTATCGTCCCACAGAGATTGAGGTATCAAATAAAATTCAATTAGGCTAAGTGAAATGCTATTAAGACTTATGAGGGAAATTTCAGAAATTACACAAAAAAGGGGGGGTGATGATTGAAACAACACAATATAAATAACTGAAATTTAAATAACTAGATAGAAAACAAAACAGAGAAAAGATGTGGATTGGTCACAAATTTCATGGAATTGTACATCATCATCATTTCCTTTGAATATTCTTGGCTAATTCTATTATGTAATCTTCAATCTAAAATTCTTAGAAAGTCTTCTAAGACTGAATTATATTAAAATTATAGTTAGGAATATCTTCACTAATCTATAACTCAAATATAATCCGATGAAGTCCTAATCACATCAATGCCCCGCAATCGCATATGACATGTTATCTCTTGTCCTACTCGTTACAAATACATAGCAAACGCATGCATGTATAAATAACAAGCTTCATAGAACAATAAATAAAATAGAACTTTGGCCAAGAAAATACTCATTGGTCCAAATGAATTAAAGTACAATTTCCATTTCATCAAATGACCGACTACACAAGAAAATGAGATTGATTTTGTTGGTCTAATCCGATTAATTCATAGACAAATTAATCTTTGAATCATTGAAGAACAATTCAATTAAATTACAATCCATTCAATGTTGGTCAATTTTCTAAAATATGATTGAATCCAAAATCTTTGAAATTACAATCTAACTTATCCAAAATAATTGACTAAAATCTTAGATCAACCATTCAATTAAGTCATAAAGCTCAAGAAAATTATTCAAGCCACATAAATAAAACTATCTATATCTAGATAATCTAATTTATGGTGGAAATTACAAGGTCAAGCTCAATATCTAGCTAACTCTAGCATAGACATAAAAATCCCAAACTCATTGAAGGTTCATCAAACATTCAAGAGGAAGAATAATCAGTAAAATCCATTCCATTAAACGAAAATGCATTAAAATCGAAATTGTTCAGCAATAAAACATCATAGAACCAAACTACATCAATCCTTAAACTTAGAAAATTACATGGAAGAGAAGGAAAAACATGACAGAGAACAGAAAATACAACAGAAATCTAAGAAACTATGAAGGAAAATGCAAGAAAAGGAAGGAAAATGGGAGAAGGAGAGCCATTCCCAAGTGGGAAGGCTTCCTTTCCCTCTAACCAAGCTAGAGAGTTGCCTCTATGTTGCTCCCAGCCACTGCTGCCCAAGGAAGGCAGAAAAATGGTGCTAGGACTTCTTTTCAGAAAAATGACTTAGCCTCCTTAATAAATTTCGATTTTTGCAAATATAAAACTGATCTAACACATGCCTAAAGGGATATTCTGCCCTAGATGCCTCCTTGGATGCCTCTTCCATGATATGGCAGCACTTTGACAGCAAAACAGCAGCAAAATTAATATTTCTGCAGCAGCAGAAAAGTATGGCAGCAGCAGAATGGTATGGCAGCAGCAGCAGAATTAATATTTCTGCAGCAGAAAGTGACAAACAGCAGCAGAATATCATGGCAAAATTAATATTTCAGCCATGCTTTTCTTGACCTACGAAAATTAATATTTCTGCCCAAATATTCTGACTACATGGCATTGAATAAGAGTTCAAGTGGGCCCCACATCCAGCATATCCTAGTAAGCATCTACATCACCCAAAAAGTGCCACATTAGCATCCAAATCATCATCTTTGTCCATGTCAACACTTTTCTCTCCAAAATTAAAATTTGTAGGAATTAAATTGAGCATTTTACAATTCAAGTTCTAAAAATATAAAAATTGAGACACATTCAATCCATAAATAGTTTATACCCAATAAATTCCAAAACATAATAAAATTAGAGAATTGACAAAATTAAAGATGCAAAAAGGACTAAAATAGGGACTAAAATAAATGGAAAAAGTATGTTATCAAATCCCCCACACTAGGCCTTTTGCACTCCTGGGAAAAAATCAATTAAATACAACAGAGAATCCCAATAAACACAGCAAGAAAAAGTGTAGAAAATATACAACAATGAAATAATTAAAATTTAGAAAGATTTACATTAGGAGAAATAAATCTTAAATTTCTAAAAAGTTCAAGCTCCATGGCAATTATTTCGAAAAGAATGAATTCAAGTAACAATCTCCTCACAAGGTAAGGTGTTTATCCTCTACTCTCTCAAGTGTTTAAGAGGGAATCACTCAAAGTCGTCCTATCACAAATTTCACTACCATAAGCTTGTCAAGAATCTAAATCTCCACTACTTGAATCTAATACATACTTGAATCAAAAGGACTTTACAAGGTTGTAACGTGGGTAAGAAAAATAGTGGGAAACAAAGGGAAAGATTGAACAATGAAACAAAATATGGTAACAACTCAAGAAAATGAAGAGCATTTACAAGTGAAATATAAGAGACTGAGTATAAATAAATTTGGGTCTCAATGTTCTATCTGCTCCTCTTTTTCATTATCTTTTTCTCTTTTTTTTTTTTTATATTCTTTCTTTCTTTCTCCCTTTTTTTTTTCTTGACTGGCCAGTCTTTTTCTTTTGCTTGAGAGGAAGTAGAAGAAATATAGTTCAAAACACCCCAAAATTCACAAAATTTTTCAGCATATCAATCCCTTAAAAGAATTTAAAATACTTCTCACATCTTAAGTTGAAAGAGAAAAATATTGTTGTAGGCAGAAAAAGTGGTGGAAGAACACAAGAAAGAAAATGGATAAGGCACAAAATGGCATACAATGGAAACAATGATAATGGATGGCTATTTGGCTAAAAGTGGTTACAAGAAACAAATGCCTAAATCATTTCCAAGTATGTACAAGATATGTAGCCTCAATCAAAGATTCAAGACAAGTTCTAGAGTGACAATCCATGATAGAGAACACACAACAAGAAGAATAGCATTTTTCACTTAGGCTCAAATCCTCACAGCTAAAAGACTATTACTACAATTTCATTAAAGTCAACGTCATTGCCATTTAACTTGAATTCCTTAGAGAAATAAGACTAAATTCTCTTCATGCTAAGTCAATCTACACTTTAGTTATTTCATCATGCATAATTCCACACCAAAACTCCATCAAAAATTTAAAAAGTGAGCATCAAATTCGGACAAAACAGAGTAGCAAAATTCTGCAGTGTAGAATTTCTGGCGACACGGCTTTACCGACATAGAACGACCCCAAAACGGATGCGAATCACTCCAAATAAAATTCTACAACTAGAAGACATATAAAGGTTTAAAAACATGTAAAGAAA
Organism: Biancaea sappan; assembly: GCA_037074585.1. NCBI lineage: Eukaryota > Viridiplantae > Streptophyta > Magnoliopsida > Fabales > Fabaceae > Biancaea > Biancaea sappan. The sequence goes on from CM073496.1 coordinate 61,474,171, forward strand.
GTGGCAAAAACCATAGCCAAGCAGTACAGAATATTCATGCAAGATGACAAAATTTCTGCCAAAACAGAGAAAACAGAGGAAAAAAAATGGGCAACAGAAAAAGACTAAAACAAAATTAAAATTACGAAAGAAATACAACAACAAAATTAAAAACAGAACGATTAGAAAAACTTGGGTTGCCTCCCAAAAGCGCTTGGTTTAAAGTCCTTAGCTAGACTTTATTTGGTGTCTATGCTTAGCGTCGCTTCTTCTTTGTTTTCCTTACTTTCTCTTTGATTTTTTTTTAATTTCCTTCGTCAAGGAAAATGATCAAGTACCTCACATGCAACAAAGAGAAATAACATGAGAGATATATCAAATAAGCAAGGTAACAAGAAGAAATGAAACTAATAAAGACACTTGAAAAGCTAAAAACACTTGAAATTGTAAAAACTAAAACAAGAAAAGACAATGTCTAAAATAACATCACTTTGGCTTAAAAGAAAAATCAATTTGACAACCATCAATCCCCGGCAACGGCGCCAAAAACTTGGTGCGTATAATTTATAGCACATAAAATATTCCAGCAAGTATACTGGGTCGCAACAAGTAATAAAGTAATGAGTAGAGTATCGTCCCACAGAGATTGAGGTATCAAATAAAATTCAATTAGGCTAAGTGAAATGCTATTAAGACTTATGAGGGAAATTTCAGAAATTACACAAAAAAGGGGGGGTGATGATTGAAACAACACAATATAAATAACTGAAATTTAAATAACTAGATAGAAAACAAAACAGAGAAAAGATGTGGATTGGTCACAAATTTCATGGAATTGTACATCATCATCATTTCCTTTGAATATTCTTGGCTAATTCTATTATGTAATCTTCAATCTAAAATTCTTAGAAAGTCTTCTAAGACTGAATTATATTAAAATTATAGTTAGGAATATCTTCACTAATCTATAACTCAAATATAATCCGATGAAGTCCTAATCACATCAATGCCCCGCAATCGCATATGACATGTTATCTCTTGTCCTACTCGTTACAAATACATAGCAAACGCATGCATGTATAAATAACAAGCTTCATAGAACAATAAATAAAATAGAACTTTGGCCAAGAAAATACTCATTGGTCCAAATGAATTAAAGTACAATTTCCATTTCATCAAATGACCGACTACACAAGAAAATGAGATTGATTTTGTTGGTCTAATCCGATTAATTCATAGACAAATTAATCTTTGAATCATTGAAGAACAATTCAATTAAATTACAATCCATTCAATGTTGGCCAATTTTCTAAAATATGATTGAATCCAAAATCTTTGAAATTACAATCTAACTTATCCAAAATAATTGACTAAAATCTTAGATCAACCATTCAATTAAGTCATAAAGCTCAAGAAAATTATTCAAGCCACATAAATAAAACTATCTATATCTAGATAATCTAATTTATGGTGGAAATTACAAGGTCAAGCTCAATATCTAGCTAACTCTAGCATAGACATAAAAATCCCAAACTCATTGAAGGTTCATCAAACATTCAAGAGGAAGAATAATCAGTAAAATCCATTCCATTAAACGAAAATGCATTAAAATCGAAATTGTTCAGCAATAAAACATCATAGAACCAAACTACATCAATCCTTAAACTTAGAAAATTACATGGAAGAGAAGGAAAAACATGACAGAGAACAGAAAATACAACAGAAATCTAAGAAACTATGAAGGAAAATGCAAGAAAAGGAAGGAAAATGGGAGAAGGAGAGCCATTCCCAAGTGGGAAGGCTTCCTTTCCCTCTAACCAAGCTAGAGAGTTGCCTCTATGTTGCTCCCAGCCACTGCTGCCCAAGGAAGGCAGAAAAATGGTGCTAGGACTTCTTTTCAGAAAAATGACTTAGCCTCCTTAATAAATTTCGATTTTTGCAAATATAAAACTGATCTAACACATGCCTAAAAGGATATTCTGCCCTAGATGCCTCCTTGGATGCCTCTTCCATGATATGGCAGCACTTTGACAGCAAAACAGCAGCAAAATTAATATTTCTGCAGCAGCAGAAAAGTATGGCAGCAGCAGAATGGTATGGCAGCAGCAGCAGAATTAATATTTCTGCAGCAGAAAGTGACAAACAGCAGCAGAATATCATGGCAAAATTAATATTTCAGCCATGCTTTTCTTGACCTACGAAAATTAATATTTCTGCCCAAATATTCTGACTACATGGCATTGAATAAGAGTTCAAGTGGGCCCCACATCCAGCATATCCTAGTAAGCATCTACATCACCCAAAAAGTGCCACATTAGCATCCAAATCATCATCTTTGTCCATGTCAACACTTTTCTCTCCAAAATTAAAATTTGTAGGAATTAAATTGAGCATTTTACAATTCAAGTTCTAAAAATATAAAAATTGAGACACATTCAATCCATAAATAGTTTATACCCAATAAATTTCAAAACATAATAAAATTAGAGAATTGACAAAATTAAAGATGCAAAAAGGACTAAAATAGGGACTAAAATAAATGGAAAAAGTATGTTATCACTTGACCAATGAGTGTGGAGACAATGATTCCCTCAGTAGGGATATAGCCCGGATTGGTGATAAATCCGTGAGGCGCCCTAGCTAAGAGGATGAGGTTGTGCGTCATGGCGGAAAAATACAAAATTGGTGAGCCGGCCTGTGTGCGCTCTCCGGGATATATTGCCATTGACGAGTACTGGTATCGTTTGTTGAATTGGATGAATTTTTCTTGTATGTAATTTCTAACTATGTCTATTGGTTGAGCTTGAGCCTTCGGATATGCTTGCATGACTGGTGATGTATTTGAATTTTATTAACGCGAGGCCGATTTGCTCACTGAGTTTAAAAGCTCACACTGTTTGTACAAACTTTTTGTTCAGATCAGGTTGCCGCCGAAGTACATCCGCTAGAGGAGTAGATCACGTTGGACCTTCCCGCTGTCGGGTAGGCCCTTCTTTTGTTATACAGTATGTTGCTCTGTAACCGTCTAGGACATCTAGGTCAGGGGTTTGGTATTTGGCTTGTATTTTAGTATGATAATGTGTTTTGTACTGAGGATCTATTATTAATTAAGAAAATCTGATGTATTTTCTTTTTATTTATTAAGGAATGATATTTTGAGAATATAGAGATAATGACTAACAATTTTACTTGTGGGAAGAATTTATCGAAAGGCTTACAGTGATGGGATATTCATCATTGTGCCGGTCATGTGCCTAGAAAATGGGTCGTGACACCAATGTTTTTCAAATGGCCTATGCATAAATTGACATGCTTTATGCACAAAAAAAGTTAGCTCAGGCCGAGTGATCGTCACATATTTGCTCTTGTTAAGAGGTCCTTAATGTATTTTTCCTAAGATAGTTGTAAGCATCCGTCTATTGTCTTCTTAACCTCCACACCTAAGAAGAAGTTGATCTAACCGATGTCCCTTAAAGCAAAATTCTAATTTAATGCTGGAATGAGACTGGAAATAGCATGAAGAGAATCGCCTAGTATGTCATTGACATACACAAGCACAAAAAAGTCGATGGTTTTTGCTAGTATTTATAAATAAGGAGCTATCACAAGTGCTGGAAATGAAACCAAGGCCTTTGAGAGCATATGCAAGTCTCTTAGACCAAGCTCGAGGGGCTTGTTTAAGGCCATAGAGAGTCTTGTGAAGTCTGTAGACCAGTGTTCTATTAGTGTGCTAAAAGCCACGGCGCTGCTGCATGTATACTTCTTCTGTAATGTTACCATTCAAGAATGCATTATGTACACCGAGCTGGTGAATAGGCCATTTGTGAGTGAGAGCAAGTGTCAGAATTATCCAAATGGAAGTAGGATTGATCACAAGGTTAAATGTTTCAGTATAATCATACCCTACTTGTTGGTTGAAGCCTTTGGCATCTAAGCCTGCCTTGAACCTCTGAATAGTGCCATCAGTGTTTTCTTTTATCCAAAAAAAACTCATTTACAGCCTATTGCCTTACGGTTTGGTGGTAAATGAACTAGGGTCAATGGGTTATTTCTTTGTAGTGCTTGGAATTCCTCCATCATAGATTGCTTCTAGTGATGATTGTTCAAAGCTTCACGAATAGAGGTTGGTTCAGAAAGAGTCACGAAGACTTTAGATTTAAAAATGCCAGATTTGGCTCTAGTGGTCATACCCTGACTGTTGGTGGTTGGTGCTATAGTGTTGCTATTATTGACAAGTACAGTAGTATTAGTGGTTGGGACCACTTATGATAGTTATTGTGCAAATTGTATTGTTGGAGGAGACATAGAAGCCCAAGTGGAAGAGTCAAGAAATTTTGTAGAATTAAGACTATCATTTGCTGATGGATCAGGATGCATACAAGTGGTAGAAAGTGATGAAGGATCACGTTGGGCAAAAGAGGATTTAATAAGAGTGGAGATCGAGCAGGCAAACTTGAAGACAAAGGCAATTGAGAGCAATTGGAGTTTTAGGCTGTTGATTTTGAAAAAGGGAAACTTCCTTCGTCAAAGGTAACATGGCATGAGATGTACATCCTGTTTTCACTGAGATTAAGGCACTTGTAGCCCTTATGGTTGAGGCTATATCCCATAAACATACACTGAGTTGATTTATAGGACATTTTGTGAGGATTATAAGGCCTAAGAAGAGGAAAGCATGAGTAGCCAAATATCTTTAAAGCACTATAGTCATGCGCAATACCATGTAATTTATGAATTGGTGAGATGCCATTGAGAACCTCTATAGGCAGTATGTTGATGAGAAAGGTGGTTGCTTCAAAGGCTTCATTCCAATAGTTCAGGGGCATGGATGAATTTGCAAGCAAGGTGAGGCCCATCTCTGTTACATGTCGATGCTTACATTCAATCACACCATTTTGCTCATGTGTGTGGGGGCAGATGACATGATGTAAGACACCATGATGTTGCAGCAATGTGGAAACCTTACATGGTATCAGAGCTCGATCGAAACTAAAGAACAAATGGTGACGATATATATTATTCTTAATTGTAGAATAAGTTTAGATGGCACCAAGAAAATCAAACGCTTCTGGAATCCGCACAAGATCTGGCAGGGCCTTGGTCCCTCCAGCTGCTCAGTCAGCAAATGCAAGACTGGAGATGCCTAACCGTGCAGAAGATAACCATGCACAAAACAAAGAAATATCCACTGAAAACCCTGGAAGAAATGCTGGAGAACCATCACAAATCGACGCGACTGTAGTGATGGAAGCATTAGCTGCAATGCAGAACGAGGTGAGTGGGCTAAAGGAACTTCTGATGGGACAATCATCTGAAGATGGCTCACAGGCATCAGTACATGCTGCAAAAGTACAAGAGACAGACCAGATGCCACCTCCACCCCCTCCTCAGGATTGGGTAGGTACAGAGGTCAAAATCTCAGAATTTATGAAGCTGAATCCGCCAACCTTTGCAGGAGATGTTAATGAAGACCCACAACGTTTTCTAGATGACTGTGAGAAAATCCTTGACACGCTAGAATGCCCTGAACCTCGAAAAGTAACCCTTGTTACCTTTCAGTTAAGAGGTAAGGCCGACCGCTGGTGGCGAACATGGAAGAAGGGCATGGCCAGAAATGCCCCACCCATTAAATGGAATGACTTTAAAAGAATTTTTCGAGAATAATTTATTCCGGAGAGTATACGAGAAGCAAAGATGAATGAGTTTGAGGCACTCCGGCAAGGATCACGAACCGTCGATGAATACGACAATCTGTTTATAGAGTTGTCTGAATATGCTACTCACATGGTCCTAACTGAGAAAGAAAAGATCCGACGGTTTATTAAAGGCCTTCGAGAGTCTTTATTTGACAGGGTGGGATCGAAAATACGAGATTTTTCATTTTACACAGAAGCCGTCGACATCGCCCGTATGATGGAAGAAAGAGATATGCAAAAAGAAAAATGGAATAACAAAAGAAAGAGGAAACAAGATGAGAAATCACGCTACCACGGAGAATAGTACATGTACGTATAAATAGTGATCGTATGAATAGTAACTGTATGTATGAACAGTATTTATACAAAAACGATCTTAACGTATTTTCTGTAATCTTTCATGAAAATCTCTGTAGTGGAACACTGAAATTCACCTGCGTACTCTTGTCTGTAACAATTTAGAGAAGTGATACTCGTACGGAATCCAGGTGAGTGAAACGACCCCGTTTTAATAGAGTTTTAGCATTACTGGTGATAAAAAGTATGTCGTAGGACACTCCCAAGATTCATAGGGGGAAATTGGATTCAGAATGACGAATATAATGAGATAATTAATCTAGAAGTATGGATAAGACGAAGCAAGTATCTCATGATGATATGAAATTTGAATCATATAGTTATATACTATACCTGTTATATGGATGAGTATTATATTGTACTTCTGATTATGATATGAACTGTTGTACTATTGATTGTGATTGAGCGGTACAGTACCCCCTCTCACGGCAAGACGGAAAACCCGGGTTAAAGGGTGTCTTGACCAATGAGTGTGGAGACAACGATTCCCTCAGTAGGGATATAGCCCGGATTAGTGATAAATCCGTGAGGCGCCCTAGCTAAGAGGATGAGGTTGTGCGTCATGGCGGAAAAATACAAAATTGGTGAGCTGGCCTGTGTGCGCTCTCCGGGATATATTGCCATTGACGAGTACTAGTAACGTTTGTTAAATTGGATGAATTTTTGTCTTCTTGTATGAAATTTCTAACTATGTTTATTGGTTGAGCTTGAGCCTTCGAATATGCTTGCATGACTGGTGATGTATTTGAATTTTATTAACGCAAGGCCGATTTGCTCACTGAGTTTAAAAGCTCACACTCTCTGTACAAACTTTTTGTTTAGATCAGGTTGCCACCGAAGAACATCCGCTAGAGGAGTAGATCACGTTGGACCTTCCCGCTGTCGGGTAGGCCCTTCTTTTATTATACAGTATGTTGCTCTGTAACCGTCTAGGACATCTAGGTCAGGGGATTGGTATTTGGCTTGTATTTCAGTATGATAATGTATTTTGTACTGAGGATCTATTATTTTTAATTAAGAAAATTTGATGTATTTTCTTGGTATTTATTAAAGAATGATATTTCAAGAATATAGAGATAATGACTAATAATTTTACTTGTGGGAAGAATTTATCGAAAGGCTTACAGTGATGGGATATTCATCATTGTGCCGGTCATGTGCCTAGAAAATGGGTCGTGACAAAGTTGGTATCAGAGGATAGGTTGTTAGGTCTCCTAGTGATTACAGAGCAAGGTGTCTTTAGTGGGCCTTCCCCTATTGTCGTGACTGCAGCACGACCATAGGATGAAGATCCACCAAAAGCCCTGTAGAGTTTTAAATCCCTTTCTTTCGTGTCTTTCCTTGAAGCATAATAGTGACGATATATATTGTAGAATAAGTTTAGATGGCACCAAGAAAAATCAAATGCTTCTGGAATCCGCACAAGATCTGGCAGGGCCCTGGTCCCTCCAGTTGCTCAGTCAGCAGATGCAAGGCTAGAGATGCCTAATCGTGCAGAAGGTAACCGTGCACAAGACAGGGAGATATCCACTGAAAATCCTGAAAGAAGTGGTGGAGTACCATCACAAATTGACGCGACTGTAGTAATGGAAGTATTAGATGCAATGCAGAACGAGGTGAATGGACTAAAGGAACTTCTGATGGGACAGTCATCTGAAGGTGACTCACAGGCATCAGTACATGCTACAAGAGCGCAAGAGACAGACCAGATGCCACCCCCACCCCCTCCTCAGGATTGGGTAGGGACAGAGGTCAAGATCTCATAATTTATGAAGCTGAATCCGCCAACCTTTGCAGGAGATGTTAATGAAGACCCACAGCGTTTTCTAGATGACTGTGAGAAAATCCTTGACACGTTAGAATGCCCTGATCCTCGAAAAGTAACCCTTGTTACCTTTCAATTAAGAGGTAAGGCGGACCGCTGGTGGCGAACGTGGAAAAAGGGCATAGCCAGAAATGTCCCACCCGTTAAATGGAATGACTTTAAAAGAATTTTTTGAGAACAATTTATTCCGGAGAGTATACGAGAAGCAAAGATGAATGAGTTTGAGGCACTCCGGCAAGGATCACGAACCGTTAATGAATACGACAATCTGTTTATAGAGTTGTCTGAATATGCTACTCACATGGTCCTAACTGAGAAAGAAAAGATCCGACGGTTTATTAAAGGCCTTCGAGAGTCTTTATTTAATAGGGTGGGATCGAAAATACGAGATTTTTCATTTTACACAGAAGCCGTCGACATCGCCCGTATGATGGAAGAAAGAGATATGCAAAAAGAAAAATGGAATAACAAAAGAAAAAGGAAACAAGATGAGAAATCACGCTACTACGGAGAGAGTTCTGTACCCACTAAAACCATTGGACATGCAGCCTCTACCGCTAGTGCGCCACAACGTCAACAAAGTGGTAAAGAGGGTCAACAAAGGCCCTGGTGCTCTAAATGTGAAAGAAACCACTTCAGTGCTTGTTTTGTCAACAACAATACTAGGATCTGTTACCAATGTGGTCAACAGGGTCACATCAAAAGAGATTACCCCCAACTCTACACAAGATCTGGCCAAGGATCAGTACGCCTTAATCAATCAGAGGCTACTGTGGCCAACAGAGCCCCTGTAGCTGCAGGAGGCAATGGAATCGGAAGAGGTACTGGCAGAGGACAAGGTGGTCGAGGTCAAGCTTCAGCAGGCTGAGGGACCGCTCGAGTATTCGCTTTAACTCGTCAAGATGCTCAGGCGTCTAATACGGTGGTAGCAGGTACCCTTCTGATTGAATCAAATTTTGCGCATGTTTTGTTTGACTCTGGCTCTACGCATTCCTATGTGTCACCATTCTTTGTTAAGAACTTTAAACAAAAAGTTGTTAGATTAGAATGTCCGTTCTTAGTAACTATGCCTACTGGAGACACCCTACTAATAGAACGAGGCTACCAGGCTTGCAAGATAAGAGTCGGAGAAATAAATACAACAGTAGACCTAATGCTGTTGGATATGACAGACTTCGATGTCATCTTAGGCATGGATTGGCTAGCATCTTGTCATGCCACTCTGGATTGCTATAATAAGATAGTTAAGTTCAATATTCCAGGGGAACCCTCCTTCGTATTTCATGGTGAACGGAGTGAGATTTCTGGAAATCTTATATCATTAATGTGTACCCAACATTTATTGCGAAAGGGCTGTCAAGGATACTTGGCGTTTGTTAAAGATATTAAGAAAGAAGAACTAAAAGTAGAGGACGTCCCAGTAGTCCAGGAGTTTGTAGACGTCTTCCCGGATGATCTACCAAGTGTACCCCCAGATCGAGAGATTGAGTTTCAGATAGAGTTAGCTCCAGATACTCGCCCAATCTCCATACCCCCTTATAGGATGGCACCAACAGAATTAAAAGAGCTAAAGACTCAGTTACAGGACTTGCTAGATAAAGGCTTTATTAGGCCAAGTTATTCACCTTGGGGAGCTCCTGTTCTGTTCGTGAAAAAGAAGGACGGATCGATGAGGCTATGCATAGATTACAGGCAATTGAATAAAGTAACTATCAAAAATAAATACCCGTTGCCTCGTATTGACGACCTCTTTGATCAACTTCAAGGAGCCAAGTGTTTTTCAAAAATTGACTTGAGGTCTAGTTATCACCAACTCAAGATCAAGGAGGAGGATGTGCCTAAAACAGCCTTTCGTACCAGATACGGGCATTACGAGTTCTTGGTAATGTCATTTGGACTAACAAATGCACCAGCTGCTTTCATGGATTTAATGAATAGGATTTTTAAATCCTTTTTTAGACAAATTTGTCATTGTCTTCATAGACGACATTCTGGTGTACTCAAAGACTTCAGAAGAGCAAGAACAACACCTTCGTATTGTGTTTGAGGGATCATCAATTGTACGCCAAATTCTCTAAATGCGAGTTTTGGATTGATCGCGTGACTTTCTTGGGACATGTGATCTCCAAAGATGGCATCCAAGCAGACCCAAGCAAAGTAGAAGCGGTCAAAATGTGGCCTAGACCTACCTCCGTCACAGAGATTCGCAGCTTCTTGGGATTGGCAGGATATTATCGTCGTTTCATCCAAAATTTTTCCCAGTTAGCCGCCCCTCTCACACGACTAACTAGGAAAGGATTAAAGTACCAATGGGATGACGCTTGTGAAGAAAGCTTCCAAGAACTCAAGAAAAGGTTAATCTCCGCACCTGTACTGGTCTTACCCTCAGGACCAGAAAGTTTTACAGTGTACTGCGATGCATCAAGAGTAGGGTTGGGATGTGTTCTCATGCAGCATGGCCAGGTAGTGGCATATGCATCGAGACAGCTTAAGAAACATGAACAAAACTACCCCACCCACGATCTGGAAATGGCAGCAGTAGTTTTCGCTTTAAAGATATGGCGACATTATCTATACGGAGAAACTTGCGAAATCTACACTGACCATAAAAGTCTAAAATATATTTTCGACCAAAAGGACCTAAATTTGAGGCAAAGGAGATGGGTAGAATTATTAAAAGATTATGATTGTAATATTCTTTACCACCCAAGCAAAGCAAATGTGGTGGCAGATGCTTTGAGTCGAAAATCTATGGGTAGTCTAGCCTATATAGCAGTGACAAGAAGACCATTGGTCAAAGAACTACAGGAGATGAGAGCAAAAGGTGCTACTCTCGAGGTTACAAGGGCTGGATCATTTTTAGCCCATATCAGGGCTAGATCTTCCCTAGTAGACCAGATACGGATATCCAAAATAGAGGATCCTGAGCTTGTCCAAATTATGGAAAAGGTGAAGATTGGTGAAGTGAATAGTTTCACACTCGACGATACAGGAGTCTTGCGTTTTGAACAACGGTTGTGTGTACCAGATGTTGGAACTCTTAGACGAGACATCATGGAGGAAGGCCATAATGCTGCATATGCTGTACATCCAGGGGCCACCAAGATGTATCAGGATCTGAAACAGATCTACTGGTGGAAAGGAATGAAACAAGACATAGTAGAATTTGTGTCTCGTTGTTTAACCTGTCAACAGGTTAAGGCTGAGCATCTAAAGCCGGGAGGCTCGTTACAGCAATTAGAGATTCCTGAATGGAAATGGGAACGAGTGACGATGGACTTTGTTGTTGGTCTACCTCGTTCCACAGGAGGTTATGACTCAGTTTGGGTCATTGTTGACCGACTAACCAAATCAGCACACTTTATTCCAGTCAAAACCACTTACGGTGTGGTGACGTTGGCACAATTGTATATTAAGGAAATAGTGAAGCTACATGGAGTACCCATATCTATTATTTCTGATAGAGGTCCTCAATTTACTTCTCGTTTCTGGAGAAGTTTTCAAGAAGCATTAGGTACTCGAGTGGACCTCAGTACCGCTTTTCACCCACAGATAGACGGACAGTCAGAGCGGACGATTCAGACGCTAGAGGATATGTTACGAGCTTGTATCCTAGATTTCAGTGGTAGCTGGGAGAAGCATTTGTATCTCGTAGAATTTGCATATAACAACAGCTATCAGGCCACTATTAGGATGGCACCCTATGAGGCCTTGTATGGGAGACGTTGCAGATCTCCGATCGGTTGGTTCGAGATAGGTGAAGCGAAAGCATTAGGACCTGACTTGGCCCAGGATGCCCTAACCAAGGTAAAGACAATACAAGATAGGATGCGAGCAGCTCAAAGTAGACAAAAGGCATACGCTGATCACAGACAACGCGATTTGGAGTTCTCAGTCGGTGATATGGTATTCCTAAAGGTCTTTCCAATGAAAGGTGTGTTGAGATTTGGAAGGAAAGGAAAGTTGAGTTCTAGGTATATCGGGCCTTATGAGATTTTAGAACGAGTGGGAAAAGTGGCTTATCGGGTTGTCCTACCTATGGAACTGGAAGGGATTCACCCTGTTTTTCACGTATCCATGTTGAGGAAGTACCTTCATGACCCTTCTCACATACTTCACCCTTCTCAGAATGATTCTATCCTAGTAGATGAAAACTTGTCATACGAGGAGATACCGGTGGCTATCCTCGATAGTCAAGTAAAGAAACTCCGATCTAAGGAGATTCCATCCGTCAAGGTTTTGTGGAGGAATCAAACTCACGAAGAAGCCACATGGGAAGCTGAGGCCGACATGCGTTCTAGATATTCGCATCTTTTCACGACTTGAGGTAATTTAAATTCGGAGGACCGAATTTCTTAAAGGGGGTGATAATGTAATACCCATGAAAAATAAAATATAAATGCGTATTTACAAACTACTATTACTATTTCAGTGTACAATACTATTCACCCATATAATACTATTTACATATATGGTACTATTCATCTGTACAATCAAAATGTCAAGTACTAGATGTGGTTTGATCATAAGAGAAAATTAGAAAGAAATTTGTAGGAGAAAACAACATTTTTTATGAGAGAATTCCTTGAGGGACTAAATTAAAAGGAAACTAAATTAGCAAATTGATTATACTAGTAGATGAGACTAGTAAGTGAGACTAGTAGATGAGACTAGTAAGTGAAACTAGTAGATGAGACTAGTAAATGAAATTGGTAGATGAGACTAATAAGTGAAACTAGTAGATGAGACTAGTAAGTGAAATTGGTAGATGAGACTAATAAGTGAAACTAGTAGATGAGACTAGTAAGTGAAATTAGTAGGTGTGACGGGTAGATGGAATAGTACCCTTAAATTTTCCTCTAAATAGACCCTTGCATTTCACTTTCAAAATCACACCTTCAACTTCTCTTCTTCTCTCCTTAAGATTTCTTGGTCCGACACTAGACCTCTGAGATTTTGGGCTTTTCCTTTTGCTTAGGTAAGGATACTATGCCCTTTTTATGTCTTTCAAATTCTAGAAGTTATTTTCTTAAGTATGCTCTGTGGTTGCGGCTTTGGCCGATCTTCCACATAAGAAAAACTGTCCTTAGCTGATTTTGTGTTATTTTGATTCTCTGATTACCGAAATAGAATGTAAATTGTGAAGAATACATGTCTAGGAAAGTTCTGGCTAAGGAAAGACCTGATTTTTAAGTGTGTCCAGTGTGACCCTCCACTCTTTCCTAGGAACTTACCTGGTGTACTCTTTTACAGATTATATTCTGTATTTCTGGTATGAATAGTACCTGTACGTATAAATAGTGATCGTATGAATAGTAACTGTATGTATGAACAGTATTTATACGAAAACAATCTTAACGTATTTTCTATAATCTTTCATGAAAATCTCTGTAGCGGAACACTGAAATTCACCTGCGTACTCTTGTCTGTAACAATTTAGAGAAGTGATACTCGTACGGAATCCAGGTGAGTGAAACGACCCCGTTTTAATAGAGTTTTAGCATTACTGGTGATAAAAAGTATGTCGTAGGACACTCCCAAGATTCATAGGGGGAAATTGGATTCAGAATGACGAATATAATGAGATAATTAATCCAGAAGTATGGATAAGACGAAGCAAGTATCTCATGATGATATGAAATTTGAATCATATAGTTATATACTATACCTGTTATATGGATGAGTATTATATTGTACTTCTGATTATGATATGAACTGTTGTACTATTGATTGTGATTGAGCGGTACAGTACCCCCTCTCACGGCAAGGCGGAAAACCCGGGTTAAAGGGTGTCTTGACCAATGAGTGTGGAGACAACGATTCCCTCAGTAGGGATATAGCCCGGATTAGTGATAAATCCGTGAGGCGCCCTAGCTAAGAGGATGAGGTTGTGCGTCATGGCGGAAAAATACAAAATTGGTGAGCTGGCCTGTGTGCGCTCTCCGGGATATATTGCCATTGACGAGTACTAGTAACGTTTGTTGAATTGGATGAATTTTTGTCTTCTTGTATGAAATTTCTAACTATGTTTATTAGTTGAGCTTGAGCCTTCGAATATGCTTGCATGACTGGTGATGTATTTGAATTTTATTAACGCAAGGCCGATTTGCTCACTGAGTTTAAAAGCTCACACTCTCTGTACAAACTTTTTGTTTAGATCAGGTTGCCGCCGAAGAACATCCGCTAGAGGAGTAGATCACGTTGGACCTTCCCGCTGTCGGGTAGGCCCTTCTTTTGTTATACAGTATGTTGCTCTGTAACCGTCTAGGACATCTAGGTCAGGGGATTGGTATTTGGCTTGTATTTCAGTATGATAATGTATTTTGTACTGAGGATCTATTATTTTTAATTAAGAAAATTTGATGTATTTTCTTGGTATTTATTAAAGAATGATATTTCAAGAATATAGAGATAATGACTAATAATTTTACTTGTGGGAAGAATTTATCGAAAGGCTTACAGTGATGGGATATTCATCATTGTGCTGGTCATGTGCCTAGAAAATGGGTCGTGACACGGTTGGTACGGGAAATGTGTGAAATTGATTTCACTGTTTGCTGTTGTGAATTATTTGAATTATGTTGAAATGCATTTGATTTACTTGGATATTGTTGTGAAGTATTATGAATTATATTATATTATATTATGATCGATTACGTATGATTATTGCATGTTATCATTATGATGCATGATATTTTTTTGTCATAGTGTTGTGTTGTCTGCTCACTGGGCACGTGGTTTGCTCATACCCCTCTTATTAACATTTTTTTTCAGAGTTGACAGCTGAAGGTAAATATTTGTACAAGGAATTATAGATCCTTAGCCCATGATTAACTTTTCATTTGTTCAAGATAAAGGTATAATAGTTAAGTTTTATTCTAAGTTATATAAATCTAGAAACCTGTGTAATCGGGTAGGTTCATTCAGTGATGTAATGTGAATGACTGTAGTGTGTATAGATAATTCGGTTTGGTTGCATGAAAAAGAATGGTATGATGCTTAAGAGAAAGTTAGGCTTACGGAGGTGAAATGAAATTCACTTTCCGTGCCGGTCACGTGCTGAGATTTTGGGACGTGACATAGCCCTTCATTTTTGATGCACATGGAAAGGGAGACAGAGTCATAGGGAGACAGTGGGATGAAGGAGAGACTTCCTCCAATTCATTCCCAGAACCCTTCCTCAGCCACTTCATTTCATCTCTCCCCGACTGTAACATTGTGCTGCTCATGGTGTCTCTATTTTCTAAACTGGTCAGTTTATGGTGATGCATGGCATGGTGGCAAGCTGTTGTAGAGAGAGGATTTGAGATGAGATCCTTGCTCCACACCACATCACACCACGGTAACCATTAAAGCTCCTCCTCCATCCTTTCTTGTTCCTTCAATCTTTGCTACAGTCCAAGGCGAAAAAGAAGAACAGTAAGGGAACATGACTGAGAAGAATAACATCCAAGCAAGAGCCTGGATTGAAACATAAAATAGATCATCGCACCAAAGGAGGAAATCCGAGCTATAAGGTGAGTTGTGAGGGTTGGATAGTGATTTGCAACAATAGAACATTGGCTTGCTTTGGGTAAGTTAAGATTTATGATATTTGAAGAGAAAAATGGTTTCAATGGTTGTGGGTGGATTTTCTCTTATGAGTATATATTAACTTGAGATTAGAATGAAAAGTGATGAAGAAAGAAGAATAGGAATTAGATAACAACAACAAACACAAATCAAAATGTTGGCTTTACATTAAAGAGGATGTTAATTGTTTCGACTGTTTAAGGTATGACATGAACTCCAATGGTCATCAAATTTGGTATGAACTATAAATGGTGTCCAAGAATATACCTAAATTATTTCAGAATTTTCTGGGTTGGTTTGATACTTCTAATGTACCTAAAACAATGGTTGAAATTTGTAAAAGGTAGAAGTAGATTGATCTGTTATGTTTTTGGTTTATGTGTTTTTGGATGACCAAATCAATTCCTAAAATCATGAAATTTTTGTGAGAGATTCTTGATATAGTGGCAATTTGATCTAGAAAGTTTCAAGCTCAATAAAATTGATTTGCTTGGTCAAATAAACATGGGAACAACACTTAGTTTAGTGTAGAGCTAGTCTGGGCAGTTTAGGAAATTGATTCAGTTTTGGTAGCTAAAGACCTCATTTTGATTTGAAATTTTTTTGACACTTACTTAAGACATGAAACTAACGATCTACAAAATTTTATTCCATTTGGATATGATTAGAATGATCTGTCAAATGAAAAACAATACCTTTAGTAGAAAATATTTGAGGGGTCAAATGAAGGAGTTCTAATCTGAAATTTTTATCCTAATATGTCAACATACTAATAAGGCTACGTATCAAATTTCATAATTTTTGGAGTTATGGATTAATACCAGAATTTTTCTAAACTTTGGATCCAAATTTAGCCCCAAAATAGAACAAAGTTAAATGATTGATAGCCTAGGTTATGAGTCAATATTGTTATTTGCTTGATTTAATTTCTTGGTTTATGATGAGGCTTTTGACGTCTCTCTTTGAGAATAAAGTTTAGAAATCTAGCTTGAACTCCAGGTGAGGGATCTAACCTTGTCTTGTTTGATTTATTTTTAGAATTTTGTTTCCTAGATATGTAATAAAATAATTAATGAATATATTTTCTATATATTTGGATAGAGACATTATTTGTGTATGGATTGAACTTGCAAAGGAAGTGCATGTGAATGATTGATGTTGATACCTTTGTAATTGTGTGTCTAATAATGCATTGTTTTGAAATCTTGTGAGGAAATATGTTATGTATTAATGATTATGAATGACATGGATTTATTAAAGTTCATTATGTGCATATAGATGTTACTGTTTGTGCACGTGTTTGTATTTGAAAGAAACAGAGATTTCAAATACTTTGACGTCTCTTTGAGGACGGGGTGAAATAATATTGAATTACTTTTATATCATTTTGAGGGCGAGAGTGAGATAAAGTTAAATTACTTTTATATCCCTTTGAGGGTGATAGTGGAATAAGGGTGAGTCCGGTTGCAACAGGATGTAAGAAGTGTTATAATTGTTGTGATTTATTGGGATTGCTTGCATCTATAGTTGTGATAATAGTTGTTGCGCTTGTTGAGAATGAATGTTTGTGAGATGAAATAAATGTGAATGATTATGAGCATCGCTAATTGTTCATAGTAGTGTAGTATGCTGATGCATCCTTTATGATAAAACATATCACATGTTATGGATACTTGTAGTTATATATACACATGATTATCTATGAGTATTTATTTGCTCATGCATCAATCATATACTTTTTAGCATGCATAGTTGTATGTATATGCGGTAGGGCTAGTTTTATGGTGAGCTAAGTGGACCAAACTCATCCCCTCATAATTTCAGGTACAGAAGACTCTTTAGCTTTAATGACATGTACGCCAAGAATACCTCCCATTTCGTTCAGGGTAAGGTATAATACCTTAACTTATGTTAAGTTGTATTATTCTAAAAAAGCTATGTAATCAAGTAGGTCTCGTATTGTTGTGTAAAATGATTACGTATCATGTAAGGGAAAACCTATAATTTAATTTGAAGGAAGATTTATTTATACTTTTAAGTATGGTTATGAAAAAAGAGATAACTATGTGATCATCTATACTTATAAATTTTGATTTATTTTAAATTAAGGAATATTTGGGATAAAGAAAGTAAGAGTTTTAAGGAAGTCTTAAGCTTGCAGCGATGTGGGATTAGGTATCGTCTGTGTCAATCACAGGCTCAGAATTGGGTCGTAACAGACCTATTATCAAAATTACAACTAGAAACAACAATATTATCTCTTTTCACAAAATATTTCAGTAAGACTTAGCGAGAATAACTTCTTGCAGCAAGTTGCAGTGGCGATCCATGGCTACGATATGGAAAAACACCTATCTGGTCAGGTACCCTTGATGTTCAACAATAATGACGATGAAGCAACTGGGATTCTTGATTCAGAATTCGCAGATTGGAGAAGGTAAGGCCAACTTCTTGTATCTTGGCTTCTTTTGTCTATGTTAGAAGGAATGCTTACAAGGTCGCATTATAATCATTAGATATGCCACATTTATTGACTTACAATTTTATTGTGTTTTATTTTAATTTTTTTAATTGTACTGATTGTTAAATTTGATAACCATTAGATCAAATCTAACCATCAATACATTTTTTTCAAAGAGAATAAAAAAGTATTAAAAAAATAATCATTAGATATAATATCTAACGATTATTATAAAACGTTTAAATCTCCTATATACAAAACAAGCACGAGAAAATTTGCGTGTTATTTTGACCATAGCAACCTCCAGTAAAAAGGAAAAACTCTCTCTACTTTTTAATTTATTATTATTTTTCTTTTACAGTGGCTTATTGATCAGGAATATAGGCTGTTGACCATGTTCGATCGATGACCACAAATTTTTTTGCATTAAACACTCAATTCAAGACATCCAACGAATCCAAATCACCTAGTTGTCCGCTGTCCCATCAAATAATTTAATTCCGTTGATTATGAGCTATAAATGACAAAAAAAAATAATGATAATAAACAATAATCTAAGGCTTACATTCAAGAGAGGTGTTAGTGTGAAATAAGTTATTGGACTAAAAACAACTACCTTTAATGGGAAAAGGGATCCTAATCCTTTGTAACTATCCTTTGTTTGTTAATAATTAATTAAATACTTCTTCAATAGTTTGAATTTTCAAATATTTCTAAACTACCTGAAATTCCACAAGTAATCTAATTAGAATTTTGTTATAGACTGTCAAAAGATTGACTTTTTTTCATTATTGTATCGTTTCCAGACTTGTAAAGAATTATTTTATACATATTTAAAAATTTTCAAAAAGACAAAAATTATATTAGTAATAGAACCAATTTAATTATTAGTTTATAAAGCGTTCAAAAAGAAAATCTGTCTCAAATATTTTGGATAAGCTAAGTGATAACTATCTATAATTAATGGCATCTTAAGTATTACCGTATAAATATATGTTTTACTCAACTTTTGATTGATTTTTATATTTTAAAAATTTACAACTCAATCTAGGGAAATAGGGTTCGGATTTTTATGTTAAAATTTTTTTGTTTAGAATTTTAACAACAGTTCTAACTGTTATCAAAATTTTCACCAACAAAAAAATTATTACTAAAAATTTTAATAATAATTAAAATTATAACTAAAACTCTAAGCAAGTATCTGCTTGTCTTATCTAAACGGAGGATTAGGCTTTTGCACAGCCCTCTTTTTTAATTATGAAACATATTCAAATCACTGTTTGAATCAAATTTAATAAGTAAATAATCAATTCCACTTTTTCTTGGGATCGATACAACGCGACCGGTATCCCCGTCCTTCCTTCATTCTCCGTTCCTCTTTCTATGGATCGTTCTTCCATGGTCTATTCCTACTACTATTACTACTCTCAGCGCCGTCTTTCTGGCGTCTTCAGGGCCTTCTTCTTCTTACCCACAGGTTTGGCTCTCGTAACCTCCTTCTCTATTCTCCTCTACACATACTCTACCTCCACCCTCTTCACCCCTTTTCACCACATCGCTGCTCGCGTCAAATCACCATCCGCATTGTCCACCCCCAATTTCTTCCCTATCGTACCCAACAATGCTTCTGATCGGACAAAATCTCAGGCTCTCGAAGAGGGTGCTCGACAAGAATTAGGGAGTCAACGAGGACCCGGACCCCCTTTGATCTCAAATGGTACGTAAACATTTTGTCTCTTGCCGGTCAAGTATTGGGGGAATACACTTTTGAATTAATTAATTATCTACCAATTTTGGAGTTATAATTGTTGTGGGAGAAAGGAAACTTGTTTATAGTATTCTCAAGACTCAAGTCTAATCTCGAAGGAGTTCAAAAGAATGCCTATTTGTATTTATTTTGTTCTCTTTGTTCAAATTTTGACTAAAAATAGACTTAGTAGGAATTGAGATAGAATAATTTAACATGCCTTTGCATCAATTTATTGATTTGGATTTGTGATTTTCGCTATTTGTGAATTAAACTCTGAAGTAAAAGTGAACAGAGTGTAGCATTTTTGTAGGAAAATGTTATAATATACGAAAATAAATCAAAGCATCCTGGTATTGGAACTGGCTGTCATCATTAACAGCAGGAATAACTGTATACTGGCACTTCTAGATTCAGGATTTAGACCCGGAAACAAACATAATAAGGGAGGTCATGTTAACATCTGCTAGTGCTTTGCTTCTTTTTTTGTTGGGGATTTTACACTGAAAAGATTTTTTGATTTTCATTTCAGATTATATAATTTACGTTTTAATTTTATATTCATGGAATTAGTGTCCTAAGGACGTGTATAAATAGTAATAATCATTAATTTGAAAGGATGGTCATAAACCTTGACCTCAATAAAATTGATATGATACATAGGCTTACGCTTCCTTTTTTTTTTTTCCTATTATTTTTTTAGCAAATAATGACACTTTTAGTCTCAGCTTTCTTTAAAGATTTTAGCGTAGCAATTTGGGAGGGTTTGAGGATGTATCTCCTTTCCTTAACATATACTCCAAGTGAGTAGCTATTCTTGACTCCAGCACCTGGGAACTGATATGTTTCTTTAAGGTTCAGGAGAATTTGAGAACAACAACGATGTGTTCCATGATAGAGATATCTTTCTGGAAGAATATAAAGAAATGAATAAGAGCTTAAAGGTATATGTTTATCCTCTCAGGGAAGATGATCCTTTTGCAAATGTGCTTTTGCCTGTGGAATCTGAAAATTATGCCAGTGAATGTTACTTTAAAAAGGTCCTCATGAAAAGCCATTTCATTACAAAAGACCCAACAAAGGCAGATCTTTTCTTTTTACCATTTTCTATTGGAAGGTTGCAGCATGATCCTAGAGTCGGTGTGGGAGGTATCCAAAACTTCATCAGAGATTACATTCTCAATATCAGTCAAAAGTATCCATATTGGAACCAAACAGGTGGTGCTGATCATTTTTATGTTGCTTGTCATTCAATCGAAAGATCTGCCATGAACAAAGCAGCCAATGTAAAATTCAATGCTATTCAAGTTGTGTGCACGTCAAGTTATTCCTTAACTGGGTACATTGCTCATAAGGATGTATGTCTACCACAAATTTGGCCACGAAAAGGAAATCCCATTATCCTTGTTTCATCGAAGAGGTAGCACTTTTTCCTCTTTCTAGTTGCCATTTATTCTGAATCATGCATGTTCCAGAATGCAAGGTCCATCTTATGTCCTCTTTTCCCTTGTCCACACAAGTACCTAGGATGTACTAATTTTATCATGTCGAATTATGTACTGTGGTCTTCTTAAGTGTTTATTTAGCTGTAATTATCAATGTGACCTATAAGATAAAGAATACAAATTGCATCATCAAGGATGTCGCCTGCAAGCCTACGCAGTTATGTATACTATCAACTGTTTTATCTGAGAAAAGATAGAAGGATTGATGTTTCTTTTATTTTCTCTGTTCTTTTTATCTTGTAACTCAATTCTTTTTTTCTGATTATTTCTTTGTAATATCAGTTGATGTAATTGATGTCAATAAGAGGTTGGTTTTTCAACTGTTCATTACTAAAATAAGAGAAAGTTTTGTCTATTGCAGGCTATAATTTCAGTCATACGCCAAAATATAAGATGCTGCATTGCAAACATGAGTTCATTCAGTGATACCATATAGAACTCATTTTGCTTGTTTCCTTTATAAAAAATTGCAGGGAAAAGCTTGCGATCTTTGCTGGAAAAGTTAATTCTCCTATGCATATCAAGCTTCTTAAGGCATGGAGAAATGACTCGGAAATCTTTGCACATTCGGGAAGGCTTGAAGGACATTATGCTGAAGAGCTGTTAGGAAGCAAGTTCTGCCTTCATGTTAAAGAGTTTGAAGTGAATGCAGCTCGTGTTGCAGATTCATTATATTATGGTTGTGTTCCGGTGATAATTGCCAACTACTATGACCTCCCATTTGCAGATGTGCTAAACTGGAAGAGCTTTTCAGTGTTCATCAATAAAGAAGGTCCTTAAAGCTATCAGTCCTGAAGAGTATTTAATGTTGCAAAGCAATGTTTTAAAGGTGCGAAAGCACTTTCAATGGCATTCATCCCCAGTTGACTATGATGCTTTTTATATGGTCATGTATGAACTGTGGCTTCGACGAACTTCTATAAAATTTTCTGGGGGTTATTTAATTAAAACTCAATAGATTTCTGCAAATTAATGTAGTATAACACTGTACACTTGTGCCATGTATTTAACAACCACGTAATCATTGGTTCTTTTCTGCACACTAGTTTTATCCTTTAAGAGTGAGGTAAGTCTGACTTTAATCTTTATTTCTGAGTCATGAAATAGAGAGATAAGTGTAAGAGAATGGATAGACTCAAACTTTTCAACTCCTCGATTCTTAGTATACATGTCTCAATCAAATCAGAATGTTGATGAAAATTCCATCAAAACAGTTGCCCGCGTCAGAAAGGAGAAAAATAAATATTTTTTATATGTTTGAAATTATGTTCTGTAATAAAATTATAACGTGAAAATTTGTTTATAACAATAATTTCACAAGCCATATTTTTATATAAGAATCTAATAACAAACATAAGAAAACACACAAGTTTTATCCATAAAATCATTCTTTAACAAAGTAGTAATTACGCCCCATTTTTGTTACTCCATGGTTTAAAGACAGAAAGAAGGATGAAGACGACAACGATAAGAAGAATTATAATTGCAATGCACGTCCATTTTCTTGAACTCTTCTGTAGACTCTTAGCCTTGGAAAGGGCATTATTGCCTTGTTGCACGTGATCTACGGCACTTGACACCTGCATCCAACAGTGGTAGAAACTAACATGAATCAAAGTGATTTAATTTTAATATCACTTCACTTGTTTAATACAGTGAGTGACCGCTTCATATCTAAGCAAGTGCTTCCAAGTTGAAATACCTGGGATTCTATGTTGTCAAGAATGTCCCCCTGTGCGTCAACTAACACCGCCAAATCCAGATATATCTGCAAACACAAGCTACTTCTTTAGGTCTTTCTCCACACAAAACTAGTCTACTCTTCATTTTCATCTGCGCCTTCATAAAAGCATATTTAACTTTCTAACAAATGTTGCTGTGACGTATTTTATGGCTCCCATAAATGGAATAAGCAAAAACTGGGAAGATGAAAGGTGTAATCCAACAGAAAGCAAATTATACATTATGATATTGATAGGAACCAGTATTTCACCAAAGAGGAACTAAAAGGTTTTTATTACTAGATGCAGAAATACAAAGCAGAAAAAAGAGAGATAATCAGCAAAAGGATCCACCAGAGACCTAGGCCTCCTACCAGAGCAGAAAAGCTCCTACACACACACACATAACAATAAGATTCTCCACACCACTCTCTCAATCCCACTCCCCCATAACTAACTCTGTCTCCCTAAAATTTCCTAATTTACCCTTCTAACAGAATGCCCCTCCCTTATACCTATCAGATATGGTTAATTGCATGATCGTATAAATAAAGCATGGCATGTAAATCTGCTCTATGTCATGATCGTATAAATAAAGCATGGCATGTAAATCTGCTCTATGTAACTGTTCCCAAATCTATCCTTCTAGCTGTATTAATGGTTCCATAAAATAGGTCTCCGAATGCATAGCCATACATAAAACCTGTATTAATGGGAACAGAATGTGAATGGAAAAAGGTATTTCTGCAAATACCAACTTTTGTTGAAAAAAAAAAAAAAGGATCTTTGTCTTCCATCACAGCCACTCCTAAAAGGTTCATCTGACATGGTGATAAACATCCTTATTTTGTCCAGCTACTAGGTTAAATTAATCAAATAGAGCATTATATACCTGCTGCAAGTCAAGAAGCTTCTTCTCAACATCTTTAACTGCATCGTGACGTTCTTGGATTTCTGCAACGGTGTCCAGTATCTACAAAGATAAGCAACATAAATGAAAGGTGTGACAAACTAAAATTCCTTTACATTCAGGTCAATGGCCTAGTGCCCAAGGAACATCAACAACATTCCTGACACACCTCCCTAATCCCCAAGAAATATAAAAGGAAAAAAATTCTAAAAATCCATGGATAATGGCAGGTTTATATGAGTAGTTATTATTCATGTGCAGATAATTTATAGGCACCAGGACAAAATGAACTTGAGGCAGAAGGGGAGGAGAAAATGGCGAGTTAGAGGGAGAAACCTGTCCTCGTCCTTGGTCCTTAATTGCTTTCTGGAAAATTTGTTCACTATCTCCAGTCTCAATTAATCTGTCAATTGTCTGTACATTGTTAAATAATTAGAAGAAAAACTTCTTTGAGACATGTTTTCTTCAAATAAATAAAAATTAAAAAAAATAAAAATACCTCATCATCGGCTTTTGTGCCCGTCACTGACAATCACAAAAACCAAGGATTACAATGGATTAACTCTAACATGGAAATTCTAGGCCATCAAATTCCAGATATTTGAAATCAACCAATAATAAGTAAAGAGCTAAACCTGTAAAAACGCGTCTCTCTACAACCTCACGGTAGTCTTGTTGTATGGCTTCCCGTAAGCTCTGCACTTTTTTAGAAAAAGATTAATTAAAGATCAGGAGATTTTTGAAGAGAAGATCCCACACAAAATATATGATCAACCTACCTGAAATTCAGCCATCTTGTCCTTCAATTTCTTTTTTAAGGCACTGCAACATAACATACAACAAATAAGGTCCAGAAGAGACTGATCAAAAAACCATTAAGCAAAGGAAATGGTTCCAAAACCCAGCAGTTAATCCTTGTTTGAAGGGAATCCTCAGGTTTGACTTGACATTGTGCAGCACAGGTACTCTTTTCAATATGTAACAATATTTTAGCTTTAATAAAAGCAAATCTTAGGGATGCTTTTTTATTTTTTATTTTCTTTTCTTTGGGGTATCTCTAACTACATTTAGATGCATACCTACATATTGTTAATCAAATATCACGCTAGATGCCGATGACAATCGTTGCCTCAGACTTAGAAGTTTCTAAAGAAAACCTTTCAGACTCTAGAAGGCAATGATCATATTGGACTGAACTTGTGCAATGAAATAGTTGAATCACAAAAGCACATCACATTGCTTAAAACTATATATTCTACTTCTACAATAAGAACCCAAATCAGTCAAATTTGTCTGAATTGAACAAGTTCATCATTACTTACATGGTGGTTGCAGTTCTTGACCTGTCAATACCTGATCCTTTTCCGCACCCACGCTTCTGCCTATTTGCCAAATTCTACAACACAGAATTGGGGTAAGGAAGAGGTCAAGGGGTTCATGTCTAGAAGCTAGGTATTGAAAATAAAACTCAAAGTTAAGAGTATAGATCTCACATCTCTGTCCAATTCTTCAATTCTTTGTTTTATGTGATGGGCACTTTTATTAACTTCATCAGCATCTTTCTCCATTCTCCGTTTAATTTCTTCAGAGGATGAAAGGGTCAGACAGAATTACCAAATACATAGCAACTATTAAGTCTAATACTGTTATGTGACAGTTATGATGAGTTACTTAGTATCCTAGTTAGTTAGTTGTTGTTAGTTACTTGATTGAGCCCCTAACTGCTATAAAAGGGAGAGATAGGCAGACAAGAAGAGTGTGAATTAATAAGAAATTGTATTTGACAGCTTGAGGCTATCTTTTCTGGTATCAAATACTCATTAGCATAATTTATAATCCCATATCACCAATTTTAAGATGTATACATGTAGAACAGTACTTACCCTTACAAATCATTTTCATATCTAAATTACACAATAACACTGACAGGCAAATTATTCATTTCTCTATCACCATAGAGGATAGATGATACTAGACTGAATCGCTCAACATAAAACATCAGATATCAGACAATGAAGGCTCTTTTTTTTTTTTTTCAAAAAAGGACTAACCTTTCATGGCAGAAGCTTTGGTCACAGCTTTGGTTTCCTCATGGGCTTCCTGCAAACAAGGTTTGCATTAAGATGATGAGAAAGTACATTTTAAGTTCACAATATAGACCATCGAAGAAGCATAATGCTTTCTGCGCAAGCATGTTGTTATATTATCTAAGTCTCTATGCTCAACAAAAGCTAAAATCTTTTGGGCATCAATTACAAAATCTTTGAGTGGCATAGATTACAAGTGGAGAGACTTAGCAAGGTTATTTCAACTGCAATAACATGTGTAAAAACACCCAAATGACAGCAAAAGTCGTTCACCCTCGGACTTTCATATCTAAGTAACTTTTCCCTACCAATTACTAATAAACTTTTATATAAAAAGTTGGGGAAGTCAGCGGTTAGTACAAGCATAAAAGTACAAATCATATACCTGGAGCCTTCTCAAAAGCTTATTCAGCTTATCAAAATGTCTATCAAGTTCTTGAACCTGGAAAACAAGACATAGCCACATAGGAATAATTGAACTGAGATGAGCAAAACAATGTAACATGAATTTTGAAGTCATGCACAGAAGGAAGTAACTGTGAGGGAAGGTGAACCACATTTAATCAGGCATATAAAGATAATAAACACCTTCTTGAAGAAATCATCCAAACCCAGTTCTCCTGAGTTCATCGCATAATCTCCTAACTCGATGTCTCCTCCATTCCCACGAGGGATGTCAAACGATTCCTGCAAGATGATATTCAAAACAACATATTTGGCCAAACTGTAATCCTTGGTACTGGAATAATGGTTTTATTAACATCTCTCACATCCCAGGAATTAAATTCATTACCACTTAGTCAAAAGGCTCTAGTATAAAGTTTAAACTGTTAGATGAAGCCCAAACAATGGGTACTACTTTTTATTAATATCTCCAATGCTCGAAAGATATGCCATCCCATGGCTTAGTGTGCTACCGCAGAATCTCAATTTAAAAACCCATTTTTTAGGTCTGGATATGGATTAAGCTTTTTCTCTGGCGAAATGGGATAGCAGATCAAAGAAACCTACAAGGTAAAATCCATCCGTTTTTTATGGTTTTTTTATATTCTTCCAACTTGTTGACTAATGAGAATCAAAACTGAGTCCAGTAAAACTTTATTCCTTTTATGTTAAAGTCTGAAAATATAGCTGAAATACCAATGATCGTAATTATTTAGAACAGCTTGTTCATAGATCAAAACAGCCTGGAAGATCAAAACTTAATTCCAGGTCTGAAACTTTAATTGCTCAAATTTAATAGATTTGAGACAATATAAAGAAACAACTATAAAATGGCAGAGGGTAATAAAGTTCACATCATTGAAAGTCCTCCAAAGTTAGCCAACACTACGTATATCTGAATTTCATCCGGACCCATATAATGCTTAGGTAGCTTAGGTATGAAGAAAAGATAATATTTCTCATGAACAATTGTGTTCAATTCTTCTAGGAACTAATGGATTACAAACAATTCCTAAATGCACCAATGTAGGCGAATCTAACCCCAAAGAAAAAAAACACGAGATACCGTTCTCGTAATAATTAGAGAAAAAAATATAATGCTCAGGTTTCATTTTGTTAAACGGTCCAGAACTCACAACCTCCAAAACTCCCCTCTCTTTCCTGCATTTTCTTGGCAAACAAACGGAAGATAAGGCAGAAAGCTAAACACAGCTGAAATTCATGTGGTTCCCACATAGTAATCTGAATCATGGTAAAACCAGAACAAGAAACCCCCAAAGGCATCCCATACGTAAATCGATCAACCCAGAAACGGAAGATGGAAGGAACCGATGATTACCGTTAGAAGATCGTTCATTGTGGAAGATGGTTGATAAAATCAATGCCAAATAATTGTGTGAGAAGGGAAAGACAAAATGCGAATGGGGGATAATAGGGGAGGTGGTAGTGGCAAGGCTCTGGCCAACAAGAAACCAGGCCTTCCAATTTCCCAGAATTTGATTTTGCTTCAAAGTTATTTTGTATGTAACATTGTAAGTGGAAGCACCATGTCAGGCGGACAAGCCACGGTTTCCTGCCACATGGTCATCGTCCCACAACCTTATTTATTGCTTTTTGTTTTTTTCTTTTTATATTTCTTCTTTTGTCTTTGACTTTCTGGCTTATCATCTCTCCTCCTTTTTTTGACTTTACTTTTTCTGGAATGGTTTGCTATATATAAGAAAAAACAAAAACCTTCTCTAGAGAATTTTTCATGTAACCTCGGATGTACGTAAGTACGAGTTTTATGAATTTTTTTGAGTTTTATGTGTTAACTTGACCGTCCATCTTGTCGTCTTTCCTGTGTATAGAATTGGATGGAGGTCCAAATCAGTTTACTTAGCATTCAGGATATGGGTTTTGTTTTTTGCCCCTTAAGATCTGTTTGGGAGTTCGGCAAGCAAATGTAAGTTAAATAAACTTAAGTTTGATTAAACTTGTGTTAGGTAAATTTATGTTTAGATGAACGTAATTTATGTTTATAAAATATTTGGACAAACATAATTTAGGATAGAACATATTGTTTGGATGTTGGTTTTCAAACGTGATTTTTAAATGTGTAATTATCAGAAATAACATAAATTTTATATTTTATTTTTTGATATATTATGATGCTTTGGATGTATAATTCGAATTTTATAGTTAAAGTATTAATAATAATTATAATTAAAATGTTAATAAAAGTAATTACAAATAAATTATTGACTAATTTTTTATTAATAATTAAGTTTTAAACCAAATGAACTAAATATCTATTATAATTAAGTTTTAAACAAAATAAATTAATAATTTAAATAAAATGAACTATCCTTTATTTAAAACAAAATGATTTAATAATTTAAACCATTTTTTATTTTAATTTTACCATTTACCCAAAATTTTCTATTTATTCCCTTAGGTCTCTAGCTAAAATTTTTTTTTTGTCTTTTACTTGATATAAATTATTCTATTACTTCATCTAGATTCTTAGTTTGAAAATATATTTTATTATTTGTTAAAATTAACCTTTATAAATTTTTCAATTTATTCACTTTGGTCCTTGTTTTGACTTTTTTAATTAATCAACAATTACTAATTTTTAATTATTAACTTTTTAAATTTTTAACTTTAACATCCAATAAAAGCTAATTGTCCAATAAAATTTTGTTGTCTCCATCGAGCAAGCACAAAGAGAGAGAGAGATTGGAAATAGAAGACTCATCTTTTCTTGTCAATGGTGTCATCTGTCCATTGCTGACCACTGTCTGTTGCCGACCAACGGTGTTGTCCGTTCATTACTGACCAACAATGTAGCCTGAGAGAGCGAGAGCCAGTAGAGGATCTAAGGGCAGCAACCTCATTGTGCCTCTATTTTTAGCTTTGGTGCCAAAAACAAAGTATCCAAGGGCAGCAACTGCTTGAGCAAGAGAGAGAGAGAGAGAGAGAGAGAGCAGCCAAGCGAGCATGGGTAAAGGCAGCGGGGGACAACCATATTTGAAATTCGCAAAAGCTACATGGTGGAGCGTTTAGTCAACCTTGGTTGGAACTCTCCCAGCGTGGTTTGCTTCCACCCGCATGCCAAACAACCAAGCTATCCTTTAAACGTGGTTTGGAACTCTCCTAACATGGTTGGGGCAATCTGAACGTGCTCCCAAACATGCACTTACTAAGATTAGATTTAGACAAAAATATATTTTATGTCTTTAATGTTTATACTAAGCTTCCCTTATGTTTTTAACCTTTTTTTTGCGTTAATTATGTCTTGCACTCTCTCTCTGTCGTTCACTTATGTTCTCAGTATGCACTCTTTCTCTGTCAAACAAAGACTAGAAAGATTGTGTCTCTATGTCTCTATCTCTTTCTCATCTATGTGTCTTTGTCCAATCTCTCTCTTGTCTCAATCCCTCTCTCTTATCTCTGTATCTCTAATAGTCCCTCTCTTTCTCTTGCTTGCGTCCACCTTTGTTCGCCGTCCTCTCTCTCTCTCTGTGTCTATGTTGAGGGACGAATAGAGACACAGAGACGAGAGAGGAGGATTGAGATGAGAGAAAGAGACAATCTCTCTCTCTTATTTGTGTCTTTGTTCGACGAAGAGAGAGAGAGAGCAGCGATAAAGAATGCACTTTCTTTCTTTATTCTTTTTAATTATTATTAAAGATATTTTTAAAATTTCAAGTTATTGGTTCATGTGATAAATTACATTCATGTGACAAATGACGTAAAGCGTGATATGTGTCACGTAAATCGGTCAATCAATTTTTTTAGTTAGTATCTTAAACGGCGTTAGTGAAAATGACATATTTGAAAAAAAAAAATTAAATGTATAAAACATAATTATCGCAAAAAAAAAGTTAAAAATACAAGTAAAACTTAATGTAAATGTTAGAGACATGAAGTGTAATTTTGCTTTAGATTTATTAAAATTAGATGGTGAAAGGAGCATTGAGTTTTTATATTTGGTTAGGTCAAATATTTGACAATTTCATACTTAACTCTAATTAATGATGAAAATGCATTCAAATTATTACGTTAACTTTATAATGTAAATGTTAGCTCTTTCAAATCTCGCTACATGCCCATAACTTGATCATCCTTATTCTTTCTATTGTTCCTTTTTTTGTCTTGATGATATATATAGTATACAATAATACTAAGTTACTGACTCAATAAGATTATAGTTAGAGAAACAGCAAAGAAAGCCTATGGTCAGTAATTCAAGTCTA
This sequence comes from Biancaea sappan, assembly GCA_037074585.1. NCBI lineage: Eukaryota > Viridiplantae > Streptophyta > Magnoliopsida > Fabales > Fabaceae > Biancaea > Biancaea sappan. The sequence goes on from CM073496.1 coordinate 61,504,716, forward strand.
ATTTATAAAGATTATATCTTTGAACCTCATATATTTATCTATGTCTCTGTACTTGGTGCCAAATTAGTAAAAACTCTGTCTGTTATTGCTCCCAAAAAAAATAAAAAAAACTTCAAACCGTAGCAACACACCTAAATCACAAATTTAAATGTTAAAAGAAAAATTACACTCTATTTAACTATGCTTGGTGGTAACGCTGTTTAAAAAGATTGTGGCCTGCGGGTAAGACCGAAATCATCCATAAATAGGAGGTATTGAGTTTGAAAATTTAAGTTTATTTAAAAACAGGTCTAAACGATTTAGCATGTTCAGGTTCGTAGGCCGGCCTTATTACTATTATTATTTTTTTAATTTTTTGTCAATCTCCCACTCTCCAGTCTAGCTGTCTTGCTCCTGCCTGTCCAGCCTCATGCCCTCACCTCAATGCTTAGTCTCACTCATGACTCATTAGTCATCCCCTCCAGTCCTCCTCGGCTCCTCCTGACTCTTCTCTTGTCCACCTCAGTCTCAATGTCTCGTTCAACTGGTCATCCTCCAGTCTTTCTCAGCCTCAAGTAGCGAAGCCATTGCCCATAAGAGTCTAGAGATCCTTTCTCCATCTCTCGTCGTCATCATCTCTCTCGGCAATGTCATAAGAGCTCAGAAGCTCTGTCGCTCTCCATCTCTCATGTAATATCCCAAGAATTTACATGAATATTTAAAATCTATTTAAAGTTTATTGAAAAATTTAATTACATGAGAAATGTTCTTTTGACTTAGTGAAGGAAATTTAGAAATAGAAATTTTAATTTTTAATTTGAAAATTTTTACAAATTCTCAAGGACTAAAGTGAAAAGAAAAGAAAATATGGATTACTTTTGAGAAATGACTAAATAGGAACCTGAGAGGAAGAATAAAGCTTATGAGAATGAATTATGAGTCCGGTACCGAAAAGATGATGGATTCGAGGTTAAAGTAGTATTTGAGACATCGAGAGGGATTAAAGTGAACAAATCTTATAAGCTAAGTTGGCTATGAGCGATTTTATCGAAAAAGAAATTGGTGGGGCCCACGCGTATACATTTTCTTTTCTTTCTCTCATTTCTCTCATTTCTCCCGTAGCTTCTCACTTTCTCTCTCGATTACATCCAAAGGAATTTCTTCATCAATCATTCATGCAATTTTTGCTTGGGGAAGGAAGCTATGAAAGTTAGGAAGATTGGTAAGTTGATGTTCTTCTTCTTCCTCCTCTTATTACAAGATCAAATCCTTAGTTATCATTTTGCAAAATTTTTGTAGAATATTTTAATGGATGAATTTAAGTGTGGATGTTAATCTAAAACATTCCTAGGTGGTTTATGATGTTATTAGAACAAGAAATTTGGAGAAAACTAGGAGAAATTCGTAGAATTTGGATATTTGAAAAAAGTTAGTGTTCTTGATGAAAATTTGAGATTTGAGCTTGGATTGTTGGTAGAAATTGAGGGTTTTGGTGTTAAAACACTCCTTAGACATTAAGGATAAAAACCCATGGAAGAAATCAAAAGAAATGTTGTTTTAGATATAATTTTAAGATTTTTGGATGAAAAACACGAATAACATCAAAAATTTTCCCCAGAAATTACTGTTCACCTAGAAAATTTTTCCAAATTTTCTCGTTATTGTAGCGTTGACTCGGTCAACGTTACTGTAGTATTGACTCTGTCAACGTTACTGTAGCTGCGTTGACCGTTGACCGTTACTGTAGCATCAGTTTTTTTTTAATATTGTTGAAAAGCTCTTTGAGTCTAGTTTCCAATGGTATAAGTTTCATCTGGATACTCATTACCAGTTAGGAGTTATGATTTGAGAAGTGGGTGAAGGTCGGGAATAGTGGTAAGAAATTTTTCTATTTTTTGTAGCCCTGATGATTTTTATCTGGTTACAATAGGAATGGTCAAGGCACAAGGTGGGAGTGCTGAGAGCATGAAATCCAGGTGAGTGGGTTAATACTTGTTATGATTAAATATCTTTGTTATTGACTTTTTGCATCATAGTGAAAATATGTTGAATATCCAAGTTTGAAGAGAATGATGTGGGATGATGAGACATAAACAATTGTGGAACGTGCCAGGTGATGTATATAATTATATTTTCTTATTTTCTCATGAATGGAGGTTATATGATGGATTGTGAATGGCATGTGAACTGAGTTGAAATGTATCATACTCTGATTGTTGAATAATTGTTCTATATTATGGGTTATGTTGTATACATGCTATGTTGCTGGAACCATATTGATTATGTTGTGACTTGAATTGTAAATGACTGAGTTGTGTATGTGGCTCAAGATTATGATTGAGGATGTTTTTATATGTGATTGTGATTGTGTTTGACTAGAAAGGAAAGGCATGGTGGTGCACCCCATGGAGAAATCTACATGAAGCTATAAGGGTGGAGAATATACATGGAGCGATAAGGGTGGATGCGACGGGGGTCGCGGGCAACGATCCAGAGGTATTCTGGACGATCCGGTTGCTACGGGAAATGTGTGAAATTGATTTCACTGTTTGATGTTGTGAATTATTTGAATTATGCTGAAATGTATTTGATTTACTTGGATATTGTTGTGAAGTATTATGAATTATATTATCATTATGATGCATGATATTTTTTTTTGTCATAGTATTGTGTTGTCTGCTCAATGAGCATGTGGTTTGCTCATACCCCTCTTATTAATTTTTTTTTTCAGAGTTGACAGCTGAAGGTAAATATCGGTACAAGGAATTATGGATCCTTAGTCCATGATTACCTTTTCATTTGTTCAGGATAAAGGTATAATAATTAAGTCTTATTCTAAGTTGTATAAATCTAGAAATCTCTGTAATCAGGTAGGTTCATTCAGTGATGTAATGTGAATGATTGTAGTGCGTATAGAGAACTCGGTTTGGTTGCATGAAAAAGAATGGTATGATGCTTAAGAGAAAAATAGGCTTACGGAGGTGAAATGAAATTCACTTTCCGTGCTGGTCACGTGCTCAGATTTTGGGACGTGACATCTCATCTCAAATGATCATATCTCTACGTCGTCCTCATCTTTTGTTCGTTTCAAATCTCTGTGGCGTCTCTCAAATCTCTACGATGTCTCTCATATTTTTGCGTTGTTGTCCTAGTCTCTTTGCTCGGCAAGTCGGCATCATCTGATTCATCTATGAGTCAGCATCTCTCTAATCTCTCATTCTCTTTGGTCTCTGATCTTCATCTCTCTGGTTCTAAATTCTGAGGGTTGAGATTTTTTTTCTTCTTTTGGAGTGATGTAGCTGAAAACGAAAAAAAAAAATCGTTGGCTGAACCGTTTATCCACAGTTGAACCACGGACGGTCTTGATTTCTGGAAAGGGAGACCATTTATAAATAGGCTGATCGCCGTCATGAGCCAGCTCATTCGGCCTGTTAATCAGTGCTACTTGAAGGCCTGATTTATAGGACTCTTTTTTATATATGCTGTAATTTTGACATAGACATAAACTCTGTCTTCCCTCTCCTTCCAACAAAAGTGAGGTCCTAGGGTTTCCAATACATATATACCATTAGCTTTCATTTGGTTCAATTATTCTCCCCCCCCCCCCCAAAAAAAAGATAAATTAGTTCATTTTAATTTGATTTTTATACTTAAAATTTATGTAATTGTACTTTTCAGATTAAAAGTTGTTTAATTTACTCTCCGCTTTTTAAATTTTCACGTATGGTATATTAAATTTTACTAAAGTAATTAATCATATGCTATTTTAATATTTTAAAAATATATAATTTATGTCAATAAATAAATTAACATAAAATGATAAACTCAAATTCATTTATATTAGCTTGTAATTCAACTTGTATTAAATGACTTGAATGAAATAATTTAAATTATACATATTCAAAATATAATTGATTTAATTGGTTGCTTGAAGTGATATAGTATTTGTTATCTTTAAATAAAGTTAGAAATTTAAATTTTGGGAATAGAAAAAATTAATATGAAATAACTTTACAGAACCAAATTAAAAGTAAAATAAATCTATAAGAATTAATCTAGCAATTTCATTTTCATCAGCTACATTTTTCATAGGATTTTGATTTTCGATCAGCATTGAGCTAGACGCCACGCTTTCCCATAGCCATGAGATGGGAGTGCAAAAAAGATTCTAAGAAAGTATGGAAAGACACTGCAGAACAATGAATAAAGCAATTTAGGAATATCAGGGAAACTCAGAAGCTCGCCAAGTCATACGACCTCCTCTGAGCATAAGATCTCCATGTCCTTCAAAATACGCATACTCGCACCCCACACTCTGCTCATTCCCACTCCCACATCCCTGCGTCTCCAATATCAGAATCGATGTCTCCGCCGCAGAATTCAAATCCGCCAACGTATCCCCCAGCGGCCCCAACGCCGCCTCCTCCAGCATCGGTTCCTCCGTCTGCGCCAGCGCCATCTTCCTCCCCTCCCCTCTCCCCACTATGTACAGATCGAACCCCTTCTTCCCCACTTTGTTCAACACCCTTATCGTCTCCTTCTCGTCCCTCACCACTTTCTCCGTATACGTCACCAACCCCATCTCCCTCGTTTGGAATCTGAACAATCTTATGTACTCATCGTCCGTTTCATCGAATGCGTCATTTGGGTTCTCCCAAACAAGCCTTACCACTGTCAGTTTCGCGCCTGGCCTCCTAGCCATCCTCCACGCGTACGCCAGTGCTTCTCGATCATCCGCCCCGCCGACGTAGAACATCGCTAGTTTCAGCTCTTTGGTTTGTTTTTGACCCAACCCTCGGTCTACGAATATACCCAGACAACAAGGTGGCTCCTTTACTAGATTCTCGAGCACCGCTTTTGTCTTATCCTTACTCGAACTGTCTCTGTTCACAATGTTAGCTGCTCTAGCTGTGGCTGCCCCTGCTCCTAAGCCGTCATAGGTGGGTTGCTTGTAAAGTGTGGTCAATATGAGTGATATCCCTTTCTGTTTTGCTAAATGGAAGACGTCTTTGTGCATAGTGTTGTAAGCAGACACCACCTTCAGCTTCTCAGCGAATATGGCTTGGCTGAGATTGTCGAAGCTGTCGAGGATGTTATCCTCTGTGTCGGCGTCACTGTCTGTGTAGAAGCTTCGCAGGAGATTCTTCTTGGATCTGGATTCGGTCACTTGCTTGTGAGGATCATCCAGGATGAGTGCTGTGGTGGGACGGCTTGTCATTTTCACTAGCTCCACCGCGAACACCTGAATCGGGGATTTAACGGTTGGGTTCGATGCTTTCAACAGATTGGTAATGACATTGGCGTCGCGAGATGTGTGGACACAAGCCAACACTCTAAGAGGTAGGTCTGTTCTCGCATTTTGCATCGTCCTACGTATGCTATGCTCAATATTTGTTGTTCTGAGTTTGTTTGTGGCTGCTAAGATAGGCCCTACGGGAATCGTCATCAGCATGCAGGCCAGAAGCATAACAAAATAGGTTTGCATGTTTAGTGCCTGCATCATCATAAATAACATATTTAGATATCCACTTTTGATTTTGTAAACTTGGGAAAGACTCAATTTTTAAGGTATCTTATCTTACCAGCATGTCCCTGCCAGATGTAAGAGCTACGATGGACACTACTCCTTTGGTATTCATGAGGAGCCCAAGAGACAAACCTTCCAAAGGTGGCACCTTGTAGAGCATGCAGACGAAGAAAGTGCAGACAATCTTGGCTATGGAAGCCAGGAATATAACAACCAGCACTGTTATCCAATGGACGTTCGAGAAAGTCTCTTCGGTGTGGATTCTCTCCCCAATGACGGCAAAGAAAATTGGCATCATGAAGGCCGTCACAAAATCAAGCGCTTTTTCCTGAACAGCATTCTTGATGACACCCTTTGGTGTTATGGCTCCTAAAACGTAAGCCCCCGTCATAGAATGAGCTCCCAACCCATCTGTGAGCAACCCAAAGAGCAAAACCACATGCAGAAGAAAACACACTTGGACCTCAACCATCTCTTTGTCCTTTGTGCCTATTTTATGGAAGAGCCACTTGGCCAGAGGATGGATCACAAAGAAACACACCAGCAGAAAGACGAAGGTGGAGATGACGGCATATAAGGAATTAACATGGAGTGCTGTTATGGCAATTATAAGGAAGATCCCCGAGAACAAGTCATTGGTGAGAGCAGAGGTTAAAGCCAATTGTCCATTCTCACTCAAGACAAGATTGATGTTTGCGAGGATCTTGGCAATCTCAGGGAACTCGCTGCAAGAAAGGGCGATACCCCATATCATAGCACCATTCATGTGATTCATTGCACTTGGTGGAGGCATGGCTTTGCGTCCCATGTCGGTGAGAAGGAGGTAGTACAACCCAAAGCCTACAGGTAAACAGAAGATGATACTAGAAATGGCCACAATAATAGCCTTATTGTTTCCAGAACGCGTTATTGGCTTCAAATCCACCTCTAAGCCTATCAAAAACATGTAGTAAACAAGGATTAAAGCTGCCACGGATTCCAGTGTCATGAAACTGTTGAAAGGGATTATGTTGTTGATGAAGAAATGAGTATACCCCAGGGCAGAATGACCAATTAAAAATCCAGCCTATAAACGCAGAAGCGAATGTAATAATTAGTAATGATTATATAATTGTAATATGCGTCAGAGGGGTTTGATTTTGAAAATACTTACAAAAACATCAGTCACAATACGAGGTAAGTGCAATGATGCTGCGACGAGGGTGAAGAGGCGATTGAGTGCCAGAATAACGGCAAATTGCAGACAAAACTGAGGTACGGTTAATTCTAGGGAATTCTCTAGCCAATAGCTAGAGCCATTGGTGACAAGCTTGTCGAAACAGATCTCGAACGTACTATTTGGTTCTTTTATTAGAGAAAAATTTCTGAAGCCTGGAAGATCCATTTCTTTCTTTCTTCTCCACTTTCTGCCAAACACAAGGTGAGCATCAATGAGAGGGAAGGGCAGGGGAGGGTTTGAGAAAGTGTTGAGCAAAATAATTACAGTAACAACACAATCCCAACGCCTAATAAAGGAAAGAAAGAGCTAAGCAGAAATTCCAGTAAAATGTATTGGCTTGATTCAGGTATGGTTGCTTCGCTTGCTTATTTGTTTTAGGCAATTTGGGACTGTTTCTATGGTTAGCTGCTCCTTTGTATTTTGTCACAAAACAAAAACAGAAGAAGAAATTATTGTTTCTCAATTCTTGGGATAGTGCATGCATGCATGTTTTCCGGAGAATTTTGTAACAAAATTTTGTTCCCGAACGAGTCTGTCATGTTACTCAATCTCAATTTTTTTTTTAAAATGTTATTTGATGTAAGGTTTGGAGTTTCAATTATAATTTGACTTACTATATTTAAGACATTCTGAATTAATTAAAAATTGTATAATTATATTTAGCAGAAAGAATGTCCTTAATTGTTGTGTAATATGAATTAAGCTGTTAAAACTTGATAACCATATTATAAGGCAAACAGAAGAGGTTACAACTTATGCAACAGTTTTGGGTCTAAGAATTGACTCTCGACACCCACGAGGGCAATAACTCATGTACGTCATACCCTATACCTTAAAACTTGAAAATTTTTAGATATTTGCTGTCCAAACAATCCACGCATAGATAATCTTTGTTAGTCATTATGGCAAGCGAACTCAAGAAGTGGATAAACTGAAATTAAATTACCATCACAAGTTGAATAATTCACAACTCAAACATAAATCTAAAAACATACATACAATATCACAAAGTTCTGCTACCATCATAATTTGGAAGTAGACAAGGATTCCTGCTCTATATCCTCGTAAAACAAGTTCTTGAGGGCATCTAAATGGGATGATTGCAAGCAAATGGCCACAACGAAGCCATCACCATCACAATTGTTCAAAACGAAAGCCTTTCCATCCCCATCAGAGGTCAATAGGCCTGGTCCTATATAAGCAGGCTTCCCCCATCCAAATTCTGTGCCATAAAACGGAAAATTCGTCCACGCAACAACGTACAAATTAGGGTTTCCCTTAAACTCTCCTTCTGGGGTAACACTAGAAGCATTGAAGGTGTTCCTCATCAAAGTCATGTCCTTCTGATTTGCAATGTAATCAAGAGCCGACCTCACATACTCATCTTTTATCCTCTCAGCTGCTTCCCTTACATTCCTAACTGTATATCCCAGAGGCTTCTGTGTAATGTCATCAAAGGAGCAAGTTGGTGTCACAGTGGGAAAAGTCGCATTTCCGAAATATTCATTTTGAAGCGGTGGCTTCAATCGGTTTCTGCAATTAACCAAAGTAGTGAGTCTTGTTAACTGCTCACCATTTCCTACATACCTTGCCTTTGTAACACATCTCCACAAGTGTCCAGTTATCACCTCGAAGCTTGTAAAAGGCTTTTGTTGTGTACCAAAGTCTCGAATTTTCCCCTTCAGTTTCTGAACTTGCTCCTCCCTGAGTTTAAAAATCGCAGCTTTGGCCTCATACTTTGTGTCTACCAATCTTCCTGCCCAAACAGGTGGTGGGTGAAACTCAGAATGAACAAACCTCGGCTCTGTTTTCAGTCTTCGAGAATCTAACAGAGTTCGATCGAAAGTCGGCATCTCACTGGGGTCTAACTTCTCTCCTCTGGCTAACTTGGCCCATGAGCTCATGAAACTCCCGACGGCCGATCCATCATTGATGGCTCGACACAATGTCACTCCGACGGTGATACCACCGCATCGGAATTTAGTGAGTTGAGCCGCCAGCAGAGGCATGTCTTGGAATGAACAATTATAATCAATCCTTGGCACTAGCTGTTCCACAACATGGGTAGGTGCAAAATCGCCTAGGTCATCCAAATTGTCTTCACAGTTAGCTTGGAAGAGTTTAGCCCCCTGGGCCTGGGCATAGCAATGGAGTCCCCAGCGACCACCTTCGATCCGGCATAATCGAGCGGCGAGGGGATAGTAATAAGTCAAAGCTCTGCTGAGAGAAGACGTCAGATTGTGGAGCAGAGACATGCGAGAGTCAGAGGCAGAAGTGGTGTCAGTGAAGATGGGTTTGTAAACGAAGAGAGGAGAGCCATGAGTGGGGAGCTTGAGTTGGTCGCAGAGGGAGAGGGGGAATATTCCGATGGGCGTGGGATCGGAAGGGATGACGTTGCAAGAAGAATGGACATTCACAATAACCATCTTGCTGAATCCACGTCAAAGGGAAAGTTTTGTCGGGAATGATGCGCGGAATCCTATTTAGATGGACGGATGGTATTAGTCCGGATCCCCGGACAGGCACGGTGTCTGTCTTAATCGTGACTATCCGATCAACAGATCGGACGGTCAAGCACGGAATCGGACGCTGGATAGTATGGTACTTTGGACTTGCACGATACCATGGTCATGTCTAGATTAGAATACACGATAACTGTTTCCATCACGACTCACGATTGTAGCTTAGCTTATCACAATTGTTTTTTATTATTTTCTTTTGGATGGGTAAGATGGATTGGGTAAGATAGGAGTCCAAAGCACAACGGACAGAAACAAGCACAGGACATAGGCATTCACATCATGTCAGCCAGCTGCAGAGGTTCTTCATTGATCAAGGAGGAAATGTTCTTTTACGTCTCATTTTTTTATGATTAATTAATTTTTAATTAACAAAAAATAAAGTTACGTGATATATACGGAATTCTGCCTACTTTCATCACTATGTATAAAGCTCTCATGGTTTTCGTCCAAGAATTAATATCACTCTATTATTACTGCGTTGTTTATATTGCAAGAAATGAATCAACTATAGTATTTAAAGGTTTTAATTCTTATGGTGATTAAAATTTATATTTATTTATAATTTTAATTGTAACTAAATAAATCAAATTATAACTAACAAAGAGTTAAAATTTTTTAGCTGATTTTATCGACATTGCATGCTCATATTTCTGTTAATTGATGCAAAAAGGTGAGGTACAACTTCAACATTCATTTTTCAATTTAAAAAAAAAAAGAGAAAAAACTTCCACATTCATGTTCTCTTATTGCATTTTAGATGCCTATATATACGGGAAACTACACTCTCTTTTGAAAGTTAGGAGATCCATCAAACGATCCTCATATAGGATAACCATCAATATTTTAAGACGTCACTGATTTTATTAAGCCCACTGAAAATACTAATTTTTAGTCATGAATCCCTCGAAAAACAATACTGCTTCACAGATGTCACAGTTGTCTTCAACCTTCAGGTGACAAGAATATCCATTTAAGCAAAAAATATTCTTATTTTAAAAATTTTCCTGTGGCAGCGCTAGCGGACGTCTCTCCTGTTCCAGATTCTATTCCAGAGTATTCTACACTTTTAGTCAGTTTCAGGACATTCCTATTTATGATCATAAAAGAAGACAGCTTTCGTGGCTTCAAAATCGCATGATTCCTTTCGTCTTGCGTTCAAGAAATCGAAATTAAATCTGCGGTGCTAAGCAGAAACACAAGGCTAAATAATAGTAAAGAGAACAAATTTGAAAAGTTTCCGTATTCTACATTAATGTGTGAACTGTGAGAATTTAATTGACTCTGGGCAGCCACAAATTATTCAAACTCTTACATGGGCATCACATCCAATCCTGGAAAGAACAACATCAGCTTCAGAAAACATCCTGATCGTACTTTGAAATTTTATTTGAAAGAAGTTCTCATTACACCTTCGAAGTAGGAAATCCGTCCCCTACTTCCTCGTAAAACAACCTCTTAAAAGCATCCATATGGTATGCTTGCAAGCGCAGGGCTACGATGAAGCCATCACCATCACCACTATTCAACAAGAACGCTTTTCCCTCAGAATTTATATTCCCTGGTCCCATATAAACAGGTTTTCCCTACCCAAAATCAGCATCACCAAATGAAAAATTCATCCAACTCACAAGACTTACATTCGGATTTCCCCTAGATTGTTGAGGACTGTTCCTCAACAATCTCACATCCTTTTGAACTGCTATATAATCAAGAGTTGACCTCACATGTTCATCTGTCAGCTTCTCAAGTGCTCGTCTTATTTCCCCAACCGCATAACGACTCAGAGGCTTACCCATGACTTCATCAAACCTGCTCGTTTTTGTCACGGTGGGAATCGTTACGTTTCCGAAGTAAGAATCAGGAAGGGGTGGCCTCAATCGTCTTCGACAATTAACTAAAGTGGACAACCTCGTTGGTTGGTCGCCATTTCCCTCGTACTGTGCCTTGCAGACACATCTCCACAACAGCCCACCATTGACATCGAAACTGGTATAAGGCCGCCGGGGAGAGTCAAAGTCGTTGACTTTCTTCTTCAGGTTTTCAACTTGCTCTTTCCTAAGTTTCACAATGGCACCAGTAGCCTCGAGTCCGGAGTGTCTGCTTTTCGTAAGAAAAGCAGATGCCTGATTTTCGTTTCTGATCATTAGATCAGCAAGATCTAAAAGTTTTCTAATTCTTAAATGGTGCGAAATGCAGAGAGATATATATATATATATATATATATATATATTGAAACGGTGCTAAACGCACCATTTCATTAAAGAATTTTTTTTTATTTTCAAAATAGCTAATGAATCATTGTGCAACAAATGTTTTCTTTTTTTTTTTTTGGATTTCGAATTTTCGGGAAAGAGGGACTGACTTGAAGGAAATATCTTCAAAAAAATCCCCAGACCCTATAGTTTTGTTTTAGATATACCCTCCCTTCAATGCAAAATCTATAGAAAGTATTTTCTTCTTGTCCAAGCACCCATTTTCATCTTCCTGCCATTTGCAATCAACGTGGAGCACCAGCCACCATTTCCGTTCAGCATTCTCCACCATTTTCATCAACACCAAGCATCATCATATTTCTTCTGTCACCGTCGAGCTCCATTTTCTAGTTGGTTCAGCGTCGAGCACTCTGTCGTCATCTGCAACTTTCCATTTGGTTTAGCGTCAGCCCCATTCATCCTTTGGTTCAGCTTTAGCCCCCCTTTGGTTCATCCAGCTTCAGCGTCAGCCCCAACTCTATGGTGTGTGTATATATATATATATGTATTATATTTAAGTTTTCATCAGCAAATAAAAGTGGAATCTGAAATAATATTGAACAGAGCAAGTGTGATGTTTTAGCAAATGTGATATATATATATATATATATAGCCAAACATGATGTGATGATTTTGTAATATCGTTTTTAAGAATGGTTGAAACTGAATCTTCAATTTAAAATGGTACCGTTATGGTATTATATTGATTTGTCTGAATAAAGGTAAGTTTTTTTTTTTGTTGAGTGCAATATGAATAATAAGCTATCAGAAGTTTGATAAGAGGCACCATCCACCAAGAACATGATATCTTTCTGCAATATGAATAATATGGGTACCATATATATATATATATATATATATATGTAGAGTATGTATATCTTCCTGCAATATGAATAATATGGGTACCACGTGGATTTCATTGCTATTGAAGTTATATGAATAACATGGGCACCAGATACATTTATTAATACGCTATATTTAATAGAGCAAATTTTGTGGGTGTTATTCTATGGATTTCATTGCTATAAAATCCTAAACAGTATTTAAATTTGGTGTTTAAGCTTCAAGTATTAATTTTGTTATATTAAGCTTGGTGTTAAAAAAAATAGTTTGAAATCCTAAACAATATTTAAGTGAAATGATGGTGCTTTATGCTTGATTGCAGAAATGGAGGATGAAAATTTGAAGCTTGAGGTTGGGATGAAATTTGACAATATAGAAGAATGATGGAATTTTTGGAAGAGATATAGAGGAAAAATGGGGTTTGGAGTGAGAAAGGCTTCACACAATATAAGCAAGAAAGATGGAAAAACAATAACGTCAATAAAGCATTTATGCTCTAAAGAGAGCTTTCAAGGGAAGGACAAAAGGAATGTAAATACCAAGAATCCACGCGATGAAACTAGAATTGGTTGTCAAGTTAGATTGCGGTTGAAACTTGTGGAGACAAAGTATGTAGTGTACGACTTCATAGAGCAATAAAACCACAGACTATATACTAAAGAAACTAGCCATATGTTACAATTATAACGAACAATATCTGAAGTGCAAGCACATGAGATCGAGCTAGCAGAAGACTCTAGCCTTAGGCAGAAGATGTCATTTGACTCGAATAGATGTGAAGAGTTATCTTAAGTCAAGGCGACAGAGGAATATGGCTTATGGGGGAGGCAGAGGCATTGTTGTAATATTTCCAGAGTCAAATGTCAGATAACCCCTCATTCTTCCATGCATGCCAAATGGACTCTGACGAACAAATAACAAATGTTTTTTGAGCAGATGCAAGAATACTTGTGGATTACGTGCTGTTTGGAGATGTAGTGTCACTGGACACAACCTTCAGCACAAATAAAAACAACAAACTTTTTGCTATTTTTTGTAGATTTAATCATCATCGAAGAATGGTAATTTTTGGGGCTGCATTGATGTACGACGAGAATATTGAGTGCAGTTAGCTCTTTCAAACCCTTTTGAAGGCATATCGTCAGAAGAAGCCACTCACAGTATTCACTAATTAGGATGCGGCTATGGCGAGGGTGATGCCAAACACTGTACATAGCCTATGTACGTGACATTGGATGCAAAATGCCGCTAAACATTTAGGCTGTTTGTCGAGTGGGGAATCTAACATTTTGACCCAACTCTCACAATTGATTTATGAAATTGATGATGAAGATCGATTCGAGGCCACATGGTGTTGCATGTTGTTAGAGCATAACGTTGGAGATAATCGGTGGTTGATAGCAACATACCAAATAAGGGAAAAACAGGCGGCCTGCTTTATGAAGAAAGCATTCACTCTTGGTATGCGAAGCACACAACTGAGTGAAAGCTTGAACTCATGCTTGAAAGACTTACTGAACCCGAACGTGGACCTAGTGCAATTCTTTAAGCATTTTAAGAGAATTGTAGATGACAAGAGGTACAATGAGTTGAAGTGCGATTTCAAATGTAGGGAGAAAGTGCCCCGGTTGAGGAACCCAATGTCTCATATATTGAGACAACTATCTACGATTTACACATTGGCTATTTTTGAACTGTTTCAGGTAGAGTATGAGAAGATATTGGGGACGGGCATTAAAGAAAAGAATGAGAGTGTGCCGATGCTTCAATATGTAGTTTCTTTGATTGACAGGGGGAAAGATTACATGGTGTCTTTTGACCCATCCTCATACATCGTTAAACGCAGTTGTCGGAAGTCTGATAATTTTAGCATCTTATGTTCCCATGCTTTGAAGATTTACGACCGCAATGAAGTACACCTAGTCCTCGACCGGTATATTATGCCTCGATGGACAAGAAACGTAAGAGCCAGCGTAATATGTGACATTAGGGGGAAAGAGATTAAGGAGGACCCCAGGTGAGAGAGCACAAATCAGTTTAGGGAGCTCAATCAAGACATGATCAGTTTGGCAGCAGAAGCCTCTATGTCAGCGGAAGCATATTTTGTGCTAAGAAAATTTGCATCCAAGTTACAAAAGCAATTTTGTGAGTTTCACTCGACGGGACAAGGTTTGGATGAAGATCCATCGCCGTTCCCACACCTTAGGCAAAGGGCTTTAAGCAGAAAGAATATTCAACAAATAAAAACCAATATAAAAGTTATGTCAAGGTTCAAGGAAAGAAAAAGAGAACAATAGCAACGGTAAATTGTGTTTTAATAAGTAAATTGTGTTTTATATTTGCACTATAAACAAATTGTGTTTTAATAAGTAAATTGTTGTTATGCATATTTCATGTAGATGAATGAAGTACCGGTTGGAGTATCATGCTCGGTACTTCCTGCACCCTAGGTACATGTTCTCGAAATGAGTTTCACTAATATGCTTATGGTTAGTATTACGAAATGAGTATAATGTAATTATAATAGTTACAACAATCCAGATCTTTGTACTAATCTGTGTTATTTCTTAATACAGGAAACCATTGATCAGTCAATGCCATCACTTGAAACATTACTATTTGGTCCAGATTTTTCACATTTGTAGGAGTGTTTGGTGTATTAGTTAGGATTCCACTAACCATTTATGTATTATTCACAGTTCCATTAGTTAGGATTCCATTGATATGCTTTGTGTATTATTCACAGTTCCATGTAGTTACTGTGTAATTATCTTGACCATTTTAACTTAAGTGATCTTAGTCTCTCATGAGTGTTAGTCTTGACCATTTTACTTGTTTTTAATATTTTGGATCAATAAGAAAAAGAAGTACAAATAAAGCCACTTGGTCTATAAACAAGCCATTTTATAATTAACTAGTATTTGCTCTCAAGGATCATTACAACAAAGCCTACTCCATTACAAGGTCTTGACAGTCTTACACAAAATCCATAGCTTACATAGCTGACCTAAATCATAAATAAACTAAACTAAACTACATTTGTCTCTTTTACATAATGTAAAGCATACATGAACCTATAACTACATTTGAGATCTTCTACTTGATCATCACTTTTATTGCATGTAGGACATCTCGTGTGTGGGTACTGTTAGATTCTATTCAAAACTTGTAGTCAATTCGATGCGAGTGTTGATACTAGCTGAGTTGGTATATGCAGTTCTACCTATCAAACAGCCAGAAAATGTATCCCAACACTCAAGTTATCTTGATGTATTACAGTGTACAGAATAACATGTAGGGAGAACAACATGTAGTGTACAGAATAATGTACAGAACAAAAGTTGGGTTGTGTTCAACATGTGAATTCTTAGAGTCAGTCCAATGTATGTTTATTTGCCATATTGGTATTTGACAATGTTGTGATGGTAACAGTTCAGTTAAGTCTTTTATTTTTCAAAAGGAAAAATTGACTTGTTTGCATCTTCTAGAGCCAGCTATCAACTATACCACCACCCAAGAGGACAAGAATTATTCAGCCATCAACTATACCACCAACCAACCATCAAGAATTATTTGAGTCCAGTGACAATAAGTACAAATAAGAAGAATCATCAAGCAATAAACAAGATAAAGTACAAATACTAATTAACTAATTATACTCTCAAAATTAGCAGGATGCCTCTCGTAATGCAGATGTCATTGGCAGATGTTCACTACTAAATAGTAATCAACTAATCAACCATCAATACCAATTCAAATTACAATATTTTGATTCAATAAGTATAGGATTGATAGTGAATTTTAGAAATTACACATATTGGTCTTAGTTATCATGTAATGTATACTGTAATTACAAAGCTGTTGTTTTCACTGATCCTTCCATCACAGCCATCTATTCTAGTGCTTGAATTTTCACTTTACAAACAATGACAACAAAAGATAATTTACCTTCATTGCTACTTTTCTTAGTTTGTTCATTGCTCGAAATTGTTTCATTCTAGTCAAAACATCAATGTCAAGAGGTTTATCAGATTATTGGCTCATGGTTCATCCAGGAACAGAATCGGACACAATTATTAATTAAAATTAAGCAACCAAACAAAACAAGCAACCAGTAAAATGAGGGAGGACGGCCGAGGGAGCCAGGCATATAGATGGCAAGGGGGAATCTCAGAGTGACAACAACAGAAAAAGAGAAAGGGAGCCACTGCGAGAGAAAAAGAAGAGAGAGCAACATTGAGAATTAAAGAGAAAGATAGATCTTTACGTATTTGGGGGCAGAGAAAGAGAAAGAACACCAAAAGCTACCGGTGGCTATGGGAGGTGATTGAGGGAAAAGAGAAAGCCAAGGCTTCTGCAGTTTATGGAAGGCGACTAAGGAGAAGGGAAAGCCATCGAATCGAGTGGGGGAGGAAGGCCGAACCACCGATTGAGGGAGAAGAGAAAGCCAAGCTTCTGGCAGTTGTGGGATGAGATTGAGGAGAAGGGACAGCCATCAAATCGAATGAAGGAGGAAAGCTGAACCACCAGAGAAGAAAGCGTGTCTAAACAGTGCGTTTAGGAACATTGTAAAAAAAAATCTCTCAAAATGCAGCTGTTTTGGGAGAAAATCTAGTGTCTACTTTAGATGCTCCGGACTCAGTAGCCTTATCCCTTGTGTTTACCGAACTACCTACCTAAAGGGGTGGAGCCAAAAACTCATGATGGTCAGAATATGAAGCGGAACAGAGCTTTCGCGAACTTAACAAACTTGAATCACGAAATAAAATTTCACCCATATCTAAATCTAGACCCTCTCCTTTGGCTAACTTAGCCCATGAGTTCACGAAAAGCATGGTAGACAGCCCATCAACCACAGCTAGTGACACAGACACCCTAAGAGTGTGACCACCACATCGGAATCTAGTAAGCTGAACCAACAACAAAAGTATTTGCTCGATCTGTAGATTATAATCAATGATGGGAAAGAGTTGTTCTATGTTTTGGGTGGGCACAAAATCATCGAAATCATCCAACTTGGCTTCAGAAATGACTTCAAGGAGTTGAGCTCCCTTGGCATTGCAATTGAGTTGAAAGTGACCACCTTGGGTTTCACGTAATTGACCGGCGAAAGATAGAAGTGAACTAGGGCTTGGCTCAGAGATTCGGTGAGAGTGTGAGTCACAAATGTTGATAAGGATGATTGATAATTGAAATTGGTTGTGTAGATGTAAAGAAGAGTAGCGTGAGAGGAGAGTCTGATTTGGTCGAAGTCGAAGAAGGGGAATATTCTGGTTGGTGTAGGCTCAGAAGGGATCACTGTGGAAGAAGACACCACCATCACCATTTTGTGTCTTCTTTGTCGAAAGGGTTGGGACTTTGCTTTTTCTGAACTATGTTTAGAACACATAACATTGTTTTCCGCGAATTTACCATGGGTATTGTTCGGAATGGTAACTCTATTCTCCTAATGTTGTGGCGTCCGGATCCTCTGACTTAGAGAGATATGACGTTGTCTACTGTGGCCAATTATGTAATGACACATGGCAAAAGTTTTACAATTAAAAACTTCATAATTTTGGTCACAGGATTCGAACACAAGGCTAGAAGGGAGAAGGAAAATGCATCAACCACCAAGCTCTATATATTCTTAAATATAATATATAATGAATTCTGTTATTATATACAAAACTCAAAATAATATATACAAATTATTATATATTAAAAAAATAACAAATCTTATGGTAGAAGAATATACTATTATTTTACATAAATCATATTAAATTACATAAAATTTTAAAAAACTTTAATAACAAATCTTATAATATAAATTTGATTATTATTAAAAATATGTTATGCATATTAAAATTAGTTTTTATAATATTTTAATGTGACATATACAATATAGTTCAATTGGTTTGACTATAGTTTTGTGACATATATGCCCTCTGATGTTTTTAATTCAACTGGTTTGACTATAGTTTGATACTATATATGTTACATTAAAATATTATAAAAATAATTTTAATATGCATAATATATTTTTAATAATCATCAAATTTATATTATAAGATTTGTTATTAAAGTTTTTAAAAATTTTATGTAATTTAATATGATTTATGTAAAATAATGATATATTATTCTATCATAAGATTTGCTATTCTTTTATAATATACAATTATTTGTGTATATTGTTTTGAGTTTTGTATATAATAGCATAATTCATTATATATTATATTTTGAGCATACTAAGATAGGAGAACGCATACAACTTGGTGGTTGATGCATCTTCCTCCTCCCTTCTAGGCTTGTGTTCGAAACTTGTCACCAAACTTCTAAAGTTTTTAATTGCAAAACCTTTGCCACGTGTCATTAGATAATTGGCCATAGTAGACAACGTTATATTTCTCTAAGACAGAGGATCCGGATGCAATGTTGTGATGCAATGGATACGGATCCGCTCTAATTTTCTTTTTTCTTAAGTTTACTTCAAGATCCATGTTTTGCGAACTTGGATTAGCTCTAGCACCTTATAGGTGTTGGAGCATCCAGTTCACATTTAGCCACAGTTTTAATTGTGGCTAATAATTAGCCATAGTTTTAACTGTGGCTAAATTTACTTTTTCGTCACGATTTTAACTATAGCTAATAATGTGCTGGAGTTGATCCATTCATATGTTTTGTTGCCAGAAGTTGAGGGAAAAGGAGCACAACATATTAGCGGAGACTTCAATTCCATACTGTAAGAGTTTGAGACAAAACCAAGTGGAATATAAAAAATGGAGATTGAGGAGTGTTAAGTTCTGGATTTAGTGTCATTTTGGTGCTAAATTCCCTATCCGTTTATCTCTTACTTGTCTTAGCTTGTAGTTCTTAATCCTTGTTTTACGTGTTTTTATGATTTCTTAGGTTTTAGATTAGTTTCATTAAATTCTAGTCTCTGGCATGTGATTTGATATTTTTATTTGTCTTTTGGTGTAGGTTAAATTGCGGAAGAGGCAAATGCTACAGTTCTAGAGTTCTGAAGCCTAGCTCTCTATCAACCACCGCTATAGTGATGAACCCTGCACCAAATTTTGCTGAAGACCATTTATTCTGTCTTCCACTGCTATAGCGACGGGTTGCGATCCTGCAATGGTTTAGGTGAATTCTGAGGGGGAGACAAAGGAGAGGCACCAATTTCTGCTAGAGGAGAAGGAGGAATCCATTCCCGAAAGGCGATCAAGCCTATTTTCATCAACCTAACCTCGGATTCATAGAGTTTGCTTTATATTTTACTGCTTTCTGTAGTTTTAGAGCCATGAGTGGTTGATTTTTTGTACTAGGGTTGCTATGAACCTAATCTCTGATTAGGAATTATTTTCTCTCTAACATTTGTGATTTCTATACAATTAATTCATTCCTATCATTCATTTATTTTATATACTTACTGTAAAACTAACTATTTTATAGTTTGTCTGTTACTTTCATCAAACTCGGGAGAGGGAGATATTGGTAGAATACTGAGTGATTAGGGCGGGAGATAGAACTTAGGAGTTTTACTTGTTAATTAATAGGGATATTAATTAACCTCGTTTAATCAAATTAGGTTGGTATTTACTCGACTTAAACTCATATAAGGGATTATGTTAGAGTTGAGTAGCTTAATTTAGGTTTGGGAGAATCACTTTAAGCCATTAGAAAACCTAAGATTAAAGTGTATAATTGGTTAGAATCACAAGTGTTAGAGAGAGTTAGCAATTCTTAGAACGAGAAAAGGGATTAGTAGCCTTAGGTCTTTTTATTGAATTAATTTTTATTTGAATTTCTTTGTTAGTTTTCAATTAGTAATACCTTTAATCCAACTTGATTTGCCTAAATAATATGTTTGAATTCCTGGAGTACTTAGCATGGTAGTCCCTGTGGAGACAATAACTCTTTATTCATTTTTACATTATATTACTTGTGCGACTGGTATACTTGCCAGAAAGTCCAAAAAGTTTTTGGTGCCGTGCCGGTGACTAACGATTTTTGGCTAATATTCTAAGAAATGTAAAGGTCTAGCTTAGGCATTTTTTCTGTTTTGTTTTATTTAGTTTTAGTTTTTTATTTTATTTGTTTTTGTGTAGCTAGCCATTTTTGCTTTTAGCATTAATTTTGTGATTTCCTTTTTGTTAATTCTAACTAGAGTTTTCTATTATGTATACGAGGCACCACTCATACTTCTGATCTTCTCTTCGAGCATGAGATCGAAAGACTAACAAGGAGAACTAGAAGGGAAGCGAGAGCTAGGAGAACTCAAGTGAGCCAAGCTACACAAGAAGAAATTGGTAAGGATAATTAGAACCATCGGGGTTTTGGAGTTAATGCTGGTAATGGGGCTGGCAATGAGCCTCAAGAGGATGACAATAGAGCTGTGTGGGATTATGCATCACCCACTGAGGCTAGACACGCGTCCAGTATAGTGAAACCTCTGTTTGATGCAAACAACTTTGAAATAAAGGCAGTCTTGATGAATTTGATCCAGCAGAACCGATTTGGGGGGAGCTCGATAGAAGATCCAAACAACCACATCACAAACTTTTTAGATATCTGTGACATGATTAAGATGAATGAGGTGAGTGATGATGCTCTTCATCTCAGGTTATTCACTTTTCCATTGAGGGACGCTGCTAAGAGCTGGTTGACTTCTCAACCAAAAGGGAGCATCACTACATGCGATCAACTCCAAAGGAAATTCTTTGACAAGTTCTTCCCTCCTTCAAGGTTAGTTAAGTTGAGGAATAAAATTACTGCGTTTTATCAACATGAAGGAGAGAGCTTATCTGAAGCTTGGGAGTGATTTAAAGAATTATTGAACAAGTGTCCCAATCATAGAGGCAACAACTCACTATCTTTCATAGTAGGCTAACTTATGAGACATGGGATAAATTGGACACTGCAGCTGGTGGTGCTCTGATGGGTAAATGTTGAGTTCTCAATTTAGTGTCATTTTGATGTTAAATACCCTCTCTTTTGATCTCTTTCTTGTTTTCTTGTAATTCTTAGCTCATATTTTGAGTAGTTTAGATTAGTTTTAGTTTTCTTTGATCTTTTAATAAATGGAGTGATTTCATGTTTCTTTTATGCTATTTAATGGGTTTATTTGTTATTTTTTGTGTAGGTTGAGTTGGTAAAAAGTTCGGGTTAGAAGATAGAATGCTAGAGCTGAAATTATGAAAATGCTGATGTGAATGCTGTCTCCCACAGCTATAGCGGTAGAATAGCGGTAGAGCAGCGGTAGAGTGCTGAAAAAAAGATTTTGCAGCCTTCTTCTCTGCCATCCACCGCTATAGCGGTAAAACCTTAAAAAACTCAATTTTAAGCCTTCTTCTCTGCCTCCTACCGATATAGCGGTGGGAACTTACCGCTATAGCGGTAGTTCGCGATCCTGCACTGATATAAAAGGCTTCAGATGAAATTTTTAGGGTATTCTGGAGTTGGAGACTGAAGGGAGGCGCCGTTTTGGCTGAGAGGAGCAAGGGGAACCTGATTCTCAAGGCTTGGGGAGCTCAATCCATCATTCCACCTCAGATTCATGGCCAACTTCATCTCTTTTTCTGCTTTCTGCTGTTTATTTTCTATGAGTAGCTAGATTTTCTATCTAGGGTTACTATGAACTTGACTCTTGAATAGATTTTACATTCTTTCATGTATTTGCAACCTTATTTCAATTAATATAAGTCTTTCTATCCATTTAATTGTTGCGTTATATGGACTTGATCAATCTATATGTATGCTTGTTGCTGTCTTCGAACTCGGGAGAGGGAGGTGAGAGTAGAACACTGAATAGGAAGGACGAGTGCGTGAACCTTACTAAGTGTTTTCGCTTGTTAGCTAATAGGAATATTAGTTAATCTCGTTTAATCAAAGCTAGATTGGTTGTATTAGGCTCAGCCCACACAAGGAATTGCGTAGGAGTTGAGTAACTTAATTGAGATTTGGGAGGATTCTTTTAAGTTATTATAATAACCTAGGATTAACTTATACAGTTGAATAAGTTGCGAGTACATGAGAGGGGTTTTGTAATTTCTAAGATAGAGGAGAGGGATTAGTGACCCTAGGCTTTAATTAGACTATTTCATCAGTTTTTGCATTGTTTACTGTCATTAAAAGAAAACTCATAAATACTTACGGTTATTGATTTTATTTTATCATTCATTGGCTAAAGCTATCTTCAATCTAATTATTTCGTCCAACTAATTCAATTAAATTTCTTGGGTACTTAGTCGCTTAGTCCTCGTGGGAACGACACTTTTACTCTCAAATCACTATATTACTTGTGCGATTGGTGCACTTGCCAAATCGACTAACAAGTTTTTGGCGCCGTTGCCGGGGACTAAGATTTGTGCTAATATTCAAAGAAATTTGAAAGTGTTAGCTTGGACGCTTTGTTTTATTTTTTGTTTTGTCTTGATTTCTTTCATTTTTCTCTTTACTGTTCTATTTGAGTATTTAATCATTTAATCTTTTCTTGTGTCAATTTATTTTTAGCTATATTTTTCATTGTTAACCGGTGTTTCTTATTGTGTAGGTGGCTGACATTGGACGATCGACCTTGAACAAGCATCGGTAAAGTCTGTCTGAAGACTATAAACTTAGCGCTCTTGGGAGGCAACCCAAGTTTATTGCTTTCGTAATTTCTTTTTTTTCTTCTATTTTTTTTTGTTGTGGTTTGATGTGCTGCTATTAGTAATATTTTAACTGCTATTTATTATTTATTTTGGAGTTGAATTGATAAATGCTGAATATGGTCATGTTTATTATCTTGGTGAATGGCAGTTAGGATGTTTATAATAGCATTTTGTTTTATTTTGTTTTGTTTGTTATGTTGTGTCTTCTTTTCCTCTATTGTGCTGATTTGGGATAGTGAGGACACTGTCAAATTTAAGTTTGGGGGAGAGGTTTGTTGATGAGTTTCTTGTTTGAGAAAATTTTGGTTAATTTTGTGTTGTCCATATGCATGTGTAGTAGGAGGAAATTTTTGAAAATTTTGAAATCTGAAAGTTTGAAGTTTTTGGCAAGTCAAATAATGTCAAATGCAATTCTTTTTAAGAGTTACCTCTTGAGTTTGCTAATCTTAAGTTTTCATATTTTGTAAGTGTTAGCTCTATCACTTCAAAATAACAGGAGTTTTATTTTTTGTCTCTTTGAATGGTTTTTAGATCATTTTCATATATATATATATATATATATATATATATATATATATATATATATATATATATATATATATATATATATATATATATATATATATATATATATATATAAAAGTTCAATAAGAGGCTAGTGAAAAAAGGATTCAATAAGGGGATAGTTGAAAGTTTCAATAAGGGATAGGCTCTTGTAATTAAACTAAAATGAGAAAATTGGAAAAAAAATTTTTTTCAAAGGAAATAAGAAAAGTTAGGAAGCTATATCATTGAGAACAAAACAGTGAAGCCCTTGAGAATCGAAATAAAACGATGCCTTTGAGAACAAAGAAGTAATTTAGTTTTGAAATTTTTGTAAATTTGGTTTTATAAACTGTTCCAAGAGGTGAAGCTTTGATTTCAAATTTTCTTGTGGTTTGGTTAACACTTCTTTTTGAATCCTTAAGGTTGCAAACTCTTGAGTTAAATCTTTTGAGTAATGGTTTGATGAGACTTGGTTTGTTTTAATTCACATTTTCAGATCTTTACTTCTCCTAGTTGCACATATTCATGGTCGCACATATTTTTCTCAAAATTTTTCTCATTGAAAGTTTTTACTTGAGGACAAGCAAAGGTTCAAGTTTGGGGGAGTGTTGAGTTCTCAATTTAGTGCCATTTTGATGTTAAATACCCTCTCTTTTGATCTCTTTCTTGTTTTCTTGTAATTCTTAGCTCATATTTTGAGTAGTTTAGATTAGTTTTAGTTTTCTTTGATCTTTTAATAAATGGAGTGATTTCATGTTTCTTTTATGCTATTTAATGGGTTTATTTGTTATTTTTTGTGTAGGTTGAGTTGGTAAAAAGTTCGGGTTAGAAGATGGAATGCTAGAGCTGAAATTATGAAAATGCTGATGTGAATGCTGTCTCCCACAGCTATAGCGGTAGAATAACGGTAGAGCAGCGGTAGAGTGCTGAAAAAAAGATTTTGCAGCCTTCTTCTCTGCCATCCACCGCTATAGCGGTAAAACCTTAAAAAACTCAATTTTAAGCCTTCTTCTCTGCCTCCTACCGCTATAGCGGTGGGAACTTACCGCTATAGCGGTAGTTCGTGATCCTGCACTGATATAAAAGGCTTCAGATGAAATTTTTAGGGTATTTTGGAGTTGGAGACTGAAGGGAGGCGCCGTTTTGGCTGAGAGGAGCAAGGGGAACCTGATTCTCAAGGCTTGGGGAGCTCAATCCATCATTCCACCTCAGATTCATGGCCAACTTCATCTCTTTTTCTGCTTTCTGCTGTTTATTTTCTATGAGTAGCTAGATTTTCTATCTAGGGTTACTATGAACTTGACTCTTGAATAGATTTTACATTCTCTCATGTATTTGCAACCTTATTTCAATTAATATAAGTCTTTCTATCCATTTAATTGTTGCGTTATATGGACTTGATCAATCTATATGTATGCTTGTTGCTGTCTTCGAACTCTGGAGAGGGAGGTGAGAGTAGAACACTGAATAGGAAGGACGAGTGCGTGAACCTTACTAAGTGTTTTCGCTTGTTAGCTAATAGGAATATTAGTTAATCTCGTTTAATCAAAGCTAGGTTAGTTGTATTAGGCTCAGCCCACACAAGGAATTGCGTAGGAGTTGAGTAACTTAATCGAGATTCGGGAGGATTCTTTTAAGTTATTAGAATAACCTAGGATTAACTTATAGAGTTGAATAAGTTGCGAGTACATGAGAGGGGTTTTGTAATTTCTAAGATAGAGGATAGGGATTAGTGACCCTAGGCTTTAATTAGACTATTTCATCAGTTTTTGCATTGTTTACTGTCATTAAAAGAAAACTCATAAATACTTACGGTTATTGATTTTATTTTATCATTCATTGGCTAAAGCTATCTTCAATCCAATTGTTTCGTTCAACTAATTCAATTAAATTTCTTGTGTACTTAGTCGCTTAGTCCTCGTGGGAACGACACTTTTACTCTCAAATCACTATATTACTTGTGCGATTGGTGCGCTTGCCAAATCGACTAACAGTAAACCGATCAGACAAGCCCAAGAAATTATATAAACTATGGGGGCAAGCCAAAATGCATCTAGTCGATTTAAGAATGCTTTAAGAAGAGGAGTCATGGAATTAGATACACTAAATGCTTTGTTAGCTCATAATGAAGCATTAACCAGGAAAGTGGACTTACTATGCTCAAGACAGAATGAATCGGCGAAGGTGAATGAGATAATTATGCCAGGTGCAAAATGTGATTTCTGTGGAGGGGCTCATATCAATGGGTGTTGTGAGGAATTTCCTTCAGTGGAACATTTAAATTACATGGGTAATTTGCAGAAGGACCAGAACAACCAGTACTCTAACATATATCATCCAAGTTCGAAGAATCATCCTAATTTCTCATGGAGCAATAATCACTGCTTAAACCCCTCAGCTGTATCCTCTAGTAAGCCATCTCATCCTCCTGGCTTTAATAATCAGAGTAATTATCCTCCTCAAAATAGAGTTCTACCTTCTCAAGTGGAAAAGAAACCTTCAATGGAGGATATGTTCATGAAATTTATGAAGAGAAGTGAGTCAATGTTTCAGACTCAGAATATGGCCATCAAGAATTTAGAGACTCAGATGGAACAGCTGGCTCTTGCTCTAAACAATAGGCCACAAGGTAAGGTAATCTCCCTGGTGACACTGAAAACAGCCCAAGAAGGGAGGGAAGAGAGTATTGTAATACCATTACCTTAAGGAGTGGTAAAGAGCTCCCTGATGCTGTAAATTCATATGATCAGAAGAAAGGGTGATAACTGAAGAAGAGAATGAAAAAGTTGACAAGCTCCAAGAAAAGGCAACTGAGAATAGAAGTGCTTCGAGTGTTAAAGGGAAAAATGTAAATACTAGTCAAGACTTGAGAGCTAAAAATTTTATTCCACCAATGCCCTATCTTTTGAGGCATAAAAAGTTTAATCTAGATTGACAATATAAAAAGTTCTTGGAGATCTTGAAACGACTTCATATCAACATCCTATTCGTGGAGGTATTGGAACAAATACCCAGTTATGCAAAGTTTATGAAGGATGTTCTGTCAAGAAAAAGGTGATTGGGTAGTTTGAAACTGTTGCTATGACTCAAGAATGCAGCGCTATTCTCCAAAAGAAGTTGCCTAGCAAAATGAAAGATATGGGCAGATTTGTGATCTCATGCAACATTGGGAACAATTTTTCTAGAAAGGCACTGTGCAATCTGGGAGCCAGTGTGAATCTGATGCCACTGTTGATCTTCAAGAAACTGGGTTTGGGGAATGCTCGGCTCACCACAGTGACTCTTCAGCTAGCTGATCGTTCGATGTGCTATCCGAACAGAATCATTGAGGATGTGCTTATCAAGGTAGATAAGTTGATTTTTCCAGCTGACTTCATTATCATGGACTATGAGGAAGACAATGAAATCTCGATCATTTTGGGAAGACCTTTTCTTACAACCGGGAAAACATTAATTGATGTTCATAAAAGTGAGTTAACTATGAGGGTTAATGATCAAGAGGTCACCTTTAACATGAACAAGGGGATGAAGACTTCTGATGACCTGGAGGAATGCTACATAATGAAGATGATTGATAAAGAATCTCACGAGTATTGTCATAACAAGATAAGTAAAATTTGTGATGAGGATGAAGAAGAAGAGAAGAAAAGAATAAAGAGAGTTCTAGGAAGTGAAAAGAACAAAGATAGTTCTAGGAAGTTCAGAGGTTCATGAAAAGTTTAGTGACGATCCCAAGAAATTCAAACCTCCTAACATTGCAGACAAAGTTATCACTCAGCTAAAAGCATTCAAGAAGAAGAAGAAGTTGGAAGATCCACCTTGACCATAGGCGTCCTGGTAAAGTTTGGCTGAAGACTATAAACTTAGCGCTCTTGGGAGGCAACCAAGTTTTATTGCTTTTTAGTTTTTATTGTTTTGTTTTGGCTTTGATTATTTTATCTGTAGTTTTTCTTGTTCTTGTTGGTGTGATGCTTGTTTACTTCTTGTCCTCTATTGTGTTGATCTGGGACAGTGAGGAAACTGTCAAATTTAAGTTTGGTTGAGAGGTTTAACATGTTGATGGGTTTCTTCTTTGAGAAAATTTTGGTTAATTTTGTGTTGTCCATATGCATGTGTAGTAGGAGGAAATTTTTGGAAAAATTTTGAAATCTAAAAGTTTGAAATCCTTTGGCAAGTCAAATCATGTCAAATGAAATTCTTTTTAACAGTTACCTCTTGAGTTTGCAAATCTTAAGTTTTATATATTTTTATGAGTGTTAGCCTTATCACTTCAAAATAACAGGAGTCGTGTTCTTGTCTCTTTGAATGGTTAGCCTTATCACTTCAAAATAATAGGAGTCGTGTTCTTGTCTCTTTGAATGGTTTTTAGATCATATTTATATAAAAAAAAGTTCAATAAGGGGTTAGTGAAAAAAAGATTCAATAAGAGGATAGCTGAAAGTTTCAATCAGGGGTAGGCTCTTATAATTAAAATAAAATGAGAAAATTTGCAAAAATTTCCAAAGGAAATAAGGAAAGTAAGGAAGCTATATCTTTGAGAACAAAACAACGAATCTTTTGAGAATCGAAATAAAACGATACCCTTGAAAACAAATTAGTAATTTAGTCTTGTAATTTTTGTGAATTTGGTTTTATAAACTGTTCCAAGAAGTGAAGCTTTGATTTCAAGTTTTCTTGTGGTTTGGTTAACACTTGTTATTGAATCCTTAAGATTCCAAACTCTTGAGTTAAATCTTTTGGGTAATGGTTTGATGAGGCTTGGCTTGCTTTAATTCACATTTTCAGATTTTTACTCTTCTTATTTGCACATATTCCTGGTTGCACGTATTTTTCTTATTTGCACATATTCCTGGTTACACATATTTTTCTCAAAATTTTTCTCATTAAAAGTTTTTGCTTGAAGACAAGCAAAGGTTCAAGTTTAGGGGAGTGTTAAGTTCTGGATTTAGCACTATTTTGGTACTAAATTCCCTATCTGTTTATCTCCTACTTGTCTTAGCTTGTAGTTTTTAACTCTTGTTTTACGTGTTTTTATGATTTCTTAGGTTTTAGATTAGTTTGAGCAAATTCTAGTCTCTGGCATGTGATTTGATGCTGTTATTTGTCTTTTGGTGTAGGTTAAATTGCGGAGGAGGCAAATGCTACAGTTCTAAAGTTCTGAAGCCTAGCTCTTTTTCAACCACAGCTATAGCGGTGGACCATTGTCGCTATAGCGGTAACCACTGGAACTAGCAGCCCTGAAGTCTAACTCTCTGTCAACTACTGCTATAGCTGTAATACCCGTTAATTTTAGAGTATAATTCGTTTGAGAGTATTTTAGAATTTTACAACGTTACTTTAACTATTTACTTTTGTCATTTTTAATTTTCATATTTAATTATTCTATTTGAATATTATTTATGAAAATTGAGTTAAATGACTGGACTGGATATTTAAACCTTATGGGGTACGTTCTTAAGAATAGTGGAATTGGTGGGAAAATGATTGAATTTAATTAATTGAAGAATTAATTAAGGTATTTTGTATGTTAGGTCAAATGGGTTTGGATAATGGGTATGGATACCCATTGGGTTATCCAACTAACCCACTAAGTTTTTTAGCTCTCTCTCTCTCTCCCTTCTTCAAATCACTTTCTCGCCTCTTCTTCATTTTCACTCTCTTACAATTCTCTCAACCTTCAAACTTCCCCTCTCAACTCTCCCATAGATTTGGTATTGTTTTTGAGAATTGTTCGGTTCAAAAGCTTGGTAAAGATCAAAGGTAAGTTTTAATCTCATTATTTTCCTTAAATTTAAGTTTATGTGGAAGATTGGAGAAGATTTTGGTTCTTGAAAAATTTGATGATAATTCATGGATTTGAGTTGTTTTGGAAGTTTTTGAGTTAAGATAGAGTTAAGTAAGTTAGGAGAGATAAAATTTTGGTTTAGAAACAATGAATTATAAGATAAAAAATTTTTGGAAGATTTTCTGCAAAATTCGAAGTTACTGTAGCAACTAGAAAATCTGGAAATTTTCAAGTTTACTGTAGCAGTTACTGTAGTGTCGACAGTCAACGATACTGTAGCGGTCAACATACTGTATCAACCGTAACTGTAGTGAACAGTTACTGTAGCAACCGTAACTGTTGTAAACCGTTACTGTAGTTACATTGACCATTGACCGTTGACCGTTACTGTAGTTACGTTGACCGTTGACTATTGACCATTACTGTAGCAATCAGAAAAATGTCGCATATTTTTATGATTTTGTTCCCTTTCTTATTTTTCCTTATGATATCTTTTACTAGAAAATTTTTGTACACAAATTCTAGTGTGGAACAAGGTAAATTTGGACAAATATTAAGGTAAGTGAATAACCTTACTAGACTAGTTTGATATTATTAATCAAAGTACAATATAAGTCCCATTTACAATATTATTTGGATATTAAGCAATCAATCTTTAGATGACGGTTTATGACGATTGGCATATTTTTTTTTACAGACATTCAAAGGAATAAAAATATGTATAAATTAATTTATTTCATGGTTTTGTACAATGTGATAAATTCTCACTATTTTATTAACGAGCAAAGATCTACAGGATCTAATACATGAGTTTGAAAGGGTTAAAGTCCTATACTACTCAGTGTATAACTATGAAAACTTATGCACGGGTATGAAAGGGTTAGAATCCCATACTACTCAGTGTAAATTGATGAAATCATAAATACGAGTTTGAAAGGGTTAGAGTCCCATACTATTCGGTGTATAGCTATGAAATCTTATTCAAGAGTTTGAAAGGGTTAGAGTCCCATACTACTCGATGTATAAGATAATTGATTATATGAGTAAATGTGGTATTTGTACTTTTTATATTTTATACAGTACAATTATTTACTTACTGAGTTTTAAATAAACTCACACTCCCTATGATTATCTTTTCAGATACAGAAAACAAGGAAGAAGAGTATCCGATTGAAGATTAGAAGCCCCTTGAAAATATTCTCCATTTCTGTCTGGTGGGATACCAATACTTATTAATGTGAATACTAAGAATGCTCTGTATTTTCTATAGGTCTGCTAGGCTTGCGTTGAGATAAACACATCAGATTATGTATGCCTATATTTGTTTATCAAATGAATATAATTCTGTCGTGTGGAGTGAATGATTAAGGTTGAATGTAAAACCTTACAGAGTATATGTAAATAACTTATGTTTGAGAATTTTATCAAATGAGTAGTTGTGGATATTAATATTGTCCAGGATTTCGGAATACCACTGAGGTTTTCCTAAAAGTAGTATCTTTTCACATGTTCAATTTTTGGGATGTGACAATAGCGGTGGATCTTCATTGCTATAGCGGTGAACCCTGCACCAAATTTTGCTGAAGACCATTTATTCTGTCTTCCACCGCTATAGCGGCAGGTCGCGATCCTGCACTGGTTTAAATGTGTTAGAACAACAATTTTAGGTGAATTCTAAAGGGGAGACAGAGGAGAGACGTCGATTTCTGCTGGAGGAGAAGGAGGAATCCATTCTCGAAGCCGATCAAGCCCAATTTCCGTCAACCCAACTTCGGATTTATGGAGTTTGCTTTATATTTTACTGCTTTCTATAGTTTTAGAGCCATGAGTGGCTGATTTTCTGTACTAGGGTTGCTATGAACCTAATTTCTGATTAGGAATTATTTTCTCTCTAACATTTGTGATTTCTATACAATTAATGCATTCCTATCATTCATTTATTTTATATACTTACTGTAAAATTGGCCATTTTATAGTTTGTTTGTTGCTTTCATTGAAGTCGGGAGGGGGAGATGTTGGTAGAACACTGAGTGATTAGGGCAGGTGATAGAACTTAGGGGTTTTACTTGTTAATTAATAGGGATATTAATTAACCTCGTTTAATTAAATTAGGTTGGCGTTTACTCGGCTTAAACTCGCATAAGAGATTATGTTATACTTGAGTAGATTAATTTAGATTCGAGAGAATCACTTTAAGCCATTAGAAAACCTAAGATTAAAGTGTATAATTGGTTAGAATCACAAGTATTAGGAAGGGTTAGCAATTTTTAGGACGAGAAAAGGGGATTAGTAGCCCTAGGTCTTTTTATTGAATTAATTTTCATTCGAATTTATTTGTTAGTTTTTAATTAGTACTACCTTTAATCCAACTTTGTAATACCCGCTATATTTTTAAGTTATAAGTATTCAAGAATTACGATAAATTTATTTTGGAGAAAATAAATTCTCTATCGATTTTTTTAATATATTTGTTTGTGCATATTGTTGAAAATACATATTTCTATTTATAGATTGAATAAACTGTGGGATATAATAGATGTTAGGATATATAATTTATCCCTTGGATGAAATATTGCTTGAGCATAAGAGAAATCTGAAAGAAACTGGGAGAAAAATAATGTTTTATATGAGAAAATCCCTTTAAGGACTAAATTGAAAGGGACAAAAGTGAAAAGAAACTTAAAGGTTTAAGAGAAAGGATAATTTCTCCTTTAGTTTCCAATAGTAACGACTAACGCAGCCGCCTCGTGATCGCACAGTAAACTGAATTATTAGAAATGTCATTTTCATAAATAGTAAATTGAATATTTTATTAGCGCATAGTGTCAAATAGTACCCTTGACTTATCTTATAGGCCATTCCATTTCACTTCTAAACTCACACCTTTAGTTTCTCTTCTCTCATCTCCTCAAAACTTCTCTTGCTCCGACGTTAGGGCTATGAGATTCTAGGTCTTTCTTCCTTAGCCTAAATCCAAGGTAAGGATACTATGCTATTTTCTATGTCTTTCAGATTTTAGAAGTTATTTTCTTAAGTATGCTCTGTGGTTGCGGTTTTGGCTGATCTTCCACATCAGAAAAACTGTCCTTAGCTACCTATACGTTATTTTGATTCTCTGATTACCAAAATAGAATGTAAACTGTGAAGAATACATGTTTAGGAAAGTTCTGGCTAAGGAAAGACCTGGTTCTTAAGTGTGTCCATTGCGACTCTCCACTCTTTCCTGGGAACTTACCTGGTGTACTCTTTTACAGATTTTATTATCTATTTTTGGTATAAATAGTATCCATATATATGAATAGTATCCGTACGTATGAATAGTAATTGTACGTATGAATAGTAATTATAAGTATAAATAGTAACTGTATATATGAATAGTATTTGGTACAAAAGCAACCCTGACCTTCTATATCTGATCTCCGTAGCGAAACCTGAAATCTAACTACGTACTCTTCTTTGTAGCAACTCGAAAAGTGACTTGGATACGGAATCTATATGAGTGGATGACCTTGCTAACCTACTTTATTACTTTTATTCCAAGTACAATATAAATTTCATCTCATATCGCAGTTAGATTCTATATTTAATGATGATTGCTATATAATGAAATTTATTGTTGATTTAATATTATATTGATGAGAATTATGAATTGAGTATATAATACACATGGAATGGTTGTGGGCTTGATCCAAGATACTAATGCATGAAATTATACACATGGAATGGTTGAGGGCTTGACCCAAGATACCAATGCATAAAATTATACACATGGAATGGTTGAGGGCTTGACCCAAGATACCAATGCATGGAATTATACATATGGAATGGTTGAGGGCTTCATTTCCCAAGATACCAATGTATGTAATGATTGGGAATATAAATGGAAACTGAATTCTTGAACATAAAATACAGAGGTATAGAAACCCTGAATATAAAAATAATTGTTCTTATTGTGATTATGATTCTGGTATTTGTACTTGTGACATATTTATTATTGCACAGTCATATAGTCACTGAGTTTTGATGAACTCACACTCTCTATGAACTTTTTTTTAGATACAGTGGATGTCAACGAAGAAAATCCGCAGGAGAATTAGTATTCCTCGAGGATACTTTTCATGTTATTTGGAGGACTTACAAACCAAAAGCTTAGGAATGCTCTGTAATCCCTAGAGGTCACCTAGGCTTGAAAAATAATATCATATTGTATGATATTTGGTTTGTATTTACCGTTTCACTATGTTGAACTTTTATATGTATAAATATCTTTCTTGAAAAATTGTGTTATGTATTAGTATTGGTCAGAGATTTTATGGGATACCATAGGGGTATACCCTCTAGTTTAAAGAATTATTCACATGCCCAAATTTGGGATGTGACAAACTTGATTTGCCTAAATAATACATTTGAATTCCTGGAGTACTTAGCACGTTAGTTCCTGTAGAGACGATAACTCTTTACTCATTTTTACACTATATTACTTTTACGACTGGTATACTTGCTAGAAAGTCCAACAAAGAGCAAGTGGAATATAAATGCATTAGTTTTGCTCAAACTTTTAAAGTATGGAATTGAAGTATCCACTAATGTGTTGGGCTCATTTTTCCTCAATTTCTCAGACTTAAGTGGCAACAAAACATAGAGCTTGATGAAAACTTGATGGAAAGAGAGTTGGAGCGAATCTGCACCCTAACACAATAGCATGAGGAAGCGGATCCCCAAGGTGCTCTTCCACTTAGCATCAGTACCGTGGCAAACTGTGGCATCATTTATACTATTACTGAAAGTTTTAGCAACGATTTAAACTGTTGCTTAAACCGTAGCTAAATGAAATAGTATCATGCTCTTCTCTTTTAAAGAGTAGGAGATCCGGATTCAATCATTAATAAGACAATAAAAATGATTGATGTGGAAGGGCCAAGTGTGCATGTCTTTTCATGACTCATCATCTCAATATTAAATAAGTGTCAATAGTAAAGTTTTTCTTATCAAATTTTAACCTAACTAAATTTAATATAAAATTTTATATTAAAAATAATTTTAATATACATAACATATTGTTATAATTATTTTTAATAAAATTTAAATATTATAGAATTTAATTATTATTAAAAATTATAATATCAAATCTTATATTATGAGATAATTTTAATATATAAAGAATATTGTTATAATTATTTTTTAATATAAAGTTAATTTTTATTAAGTATAAATACTAATTAAATTTATATTATAAGATTTGTTATTGTTTTATAACATATAATAATTGATATATATTGTTTTGAATTTTGAATAGAATAATAGAAGTTTATATATATATATATATATATATATATATATTGCATATATATATATATATATATATATATATGTTAATTGTACATCAAGGACTCAGTGGTAGCTTCTTCCATGAAGCCGTTTTGAATCTTCTTACATGCGCTTTATTGATTTTTTCTCAAAGCAAACTATATGTCAAGTGTCAGAATTTTATTGAATACATCAACTGAAGTGGCAGATGATATTTTCCACGTGGCAGCTCAGTCTGTATTTCCGTTAACTTTTTTACAGTGTTAAAAAAAGACATATTTGAAAAAAATTAAAATATATGAGATATATTTGACCAAAAAATGTTAGGAATATGAATGAAAATTGATGTAAATGTTAGGGATATGTGATATATTTTTCCCTATTAGAACTAGTTATTAATTTGGTTCAAAAAAAGATTACATTTTTCTTAATATAATTTTTAAAAAAACTAAATATTTTAATTTAATCCATAAAAAAGTTTGTTTTAATTTTTTTGTCGAAGTGACTTTTAGTAATAAAAATGATTAGATTAAGACAAATGTAATTTTTGAAGAATTAGATTGAGATACTTGATTAATCAAAAACCAAATTGAAAAAATATAATATATCATGAATTAAATTAGTAATTTATTCTAAATATAAAAATTTAAAGATATTTAAATTTTTGAAAACGGATCTCTTTCTTGAATTTTTAACTCAAACGGTTATAGAAGAGAATTGAGTAAATTTAAAAACTGAAAATATGTTTAAAGAAAAAAAGGAGGATCCTAAAGCCCCTATTATAAGAACATGGGGGATGTGGGATTGCTTTCATAAAATTATAAATAAATGACAAAATGATTTCTTTTCAATCTAGCTAAAAAAAAAAAAGGACAATAGCACTTTATTGATCAGGCAATAAACGAAATGTTAAAGTGAAATCCTAAGCGGCATTGTTAGGTTTGGTGGTAAGGCCAAATCCAAAGGGGAAGAGAGGATCATAGTGAGCATCTCCAACATTCATGGGTAACTGATCAACGGTCTTGAACCATGTCCTGGAAAGCTTCCCAGTGAAACCATAGTCTCCAAACAACGCATCAGCCACACCCTGACCTTCTGTGCCTGGAAGCCATGCAGCAACAAGTGCGTCCATTGATTCAAGATATGGCTCTATCACCACAGGCCGACCAGATATTACTACAACAACGCATTTCACAGCCCCACACACATTGGATATGGTGCTTGGTCCAGGCTCCGGGATTGTCAAGTTCATGCTGTCTCCGAACATTTCTGCATATGGAGGCTCTCCCACCACCAGTATGGCGTATGAGAACTTGTTGGACTTCACAAACTCTGCGTCTGGGTTCTCCTTGTACACCACCTTGGTATCTGAGTCTACAGTTTTCTTTATAGCAGACAGAATTGTGGTGCCTGAGAATCAGATAGTTCATGTTAATGATAGTACCAGGGGATTTCAGTATGTGACAATGTAAACAGGTTTGAGAGCGGAGATCAAATTTTACCACTAGTAATATTGTTGCCGCTAAGACCTTGCCACTCAATGGTCCAACCACCACACTGATATCCTAGATTATCTGCATGGCTTCCAGCAACCAGTATTTTCTTAGCCTTCTTAGA
Source organism: Biancaea sappan (assembly GCA_037074585.1). Classification (NCBI taxonomy): domain Eukaryota; kingdom Viridiplantae; phylum Streptophyta; class Magnoliopsida; order Fabales; family Fabaceae; genus Biancaea; species Biancaea sappan. The sequence goes on from CM073496.1 coordinate 61,540,944, forward strand.
AAGAGGAAGCAAAGGATCATCAGCAGATTCACCGTTCTTTAACAGCACCAATGATTTCCTCACTGCTTCTCTAGCCAATAGTCTATGTTCCTGTCAACACGGGCCAACAAAATATGAGTCAATGTCGCCAATATAATAGCGTTATTAGTGTGGGTTGGGTTGAACTGAAGTTAACCTGACTCCCAAGCTCGCCCACAAGGCTCTGATCAGCCAATGGGTCTTCAAAAAGACCCATCCCAAACTTGACCCTTAAGATTCTCTTCACAGCATCATCGATTCGGCTCATGGGTATTATTTTATTCTTCACCTGTGAGGTTAGGCCATCTATGAACTCTGTGTAGTTATAGGGAACCATTATCTACAACATTACCAGAGCAATTGTAAGAAGGAGGATCAGTTAAGGCATATATAAAAAAAAACTATTGACAACTCATTTATCACCATGTCAATCCCAGCAGTAATTCCCGCATGAATGGAATATGAATAGTTAGCATGAGGAGGCGATGTAATCCTGTCAATTCCCTGCCAATCTGATATAACAAATCCCTGTCATTAAATACAACAGTTTAGCTAGACCACAGTAATATTATAACGCTGGGGTTCAAAGCTGAGAACGATGCCGCTTTACCCTGAAACGGAGTGTGTTCTTAAGAAAGCCAGTGACTAGATCACCATTAGCATGCATCTTTAGGCCATTCCAACTTGAGTAAGAGATCATGACGGTTGATACACCCTTGATGATTGAGGTATAGTAGCCTGCCATGTGAATGCTGAGCAATCCATGTCTGTCTATTACTGTGTTGTTCTCGTCGATTCCTTTTGTTGTTCCACCATCACCCACAAAGTGCTTAGCACAAGCTGCAACATTCTTTCTGCATCAAGTAAAACTAGTTCGTCACGCACAAGAAAGGTGACAGTCAAGATAAGAACAGGCTCGCAGAGTAACTTGGGATTCTTACTTTCCAGCGACAAATGGAACACCCTTGCGCGAGTTGGCAGGGATGTCACCTTGCAGGCCTGGAACGATCTCAGTCATAGCCTGAACTACTTTAGGATCTTCACTGTAACTTTCATAACACCGACCCCACCTTGGATCTCTACAAACCTATACAAAGTTACAAACAAAAATGGTGTTAAGGTACCAAAAGTACATATTAAAGCAATAGATTTTGTGTTTCTCAATTACCGCTAGACAAGGTGCAAACACATATGGTATTCCAGTGGCTCTAACTTCAAGTGCAGTAGCAGCACCGATCCTCTTAACAAGTTCAGGGTCCCTGCTCGTTCAGAAACAAATTCCATTATTAAAACGGAGAGTCTGAAACATCAAGTTCTCTTTAGTTTCTGGGATAGGGAGGTTTTAGTAAATAAGTCAAATAACGTAGCTAGTTAAAGAGCATTTACTTGTAAATTCGAAGGCCATGGTAATAAGTATTCATCATAAGCTTAAGCATATGATTTTACAGTGCAATGCAAACAATATCATGTGCAATTGAAATATTTTATTGATCATAATCCGTCAATAATTTGGTACACGAGTCCATAATTCAACCTCTTATAATTTATTTTCATCATCTAGTATTGTCCGTTAGCTTAATATTCATTGCATATGAAAACATACTTTCACAGTGTTCGTTGCCTACTTGCCTTTAGACGACAGAAGAAAAGTAAAAAATTCTGCTGGATTTATTGTTTCAAGATTCGTATACAACTAAAACCATACTAGTTTTTGTTGATATTCAAACGTTCAATATTAGAAGTCAAGAGTCAAGATTGAAAAAATCAACCATACATGAATGTTGAAATGTGATCTTAAATGTTCAAGATCTGGAATTTTGAATATATAGCTTACTGGGATGATACCTGGTAGCACCTAGTCCTACGTTGTGAGGAAAAATTGTTGCCTTATAAACATTGTTATGGCCGTGAACAGCGTCAATACCATAAATCATAGGGATGCCCAGTCTGGTGGATAAAGCACCCTTTTGAAAGTCATTCACCATGTTAATCCAATCCTCTGCAGAAGCCTGCATCTTCGGAACACTCCCTCCTCCACTTAGCACGCTCCCTGCAACAATTCAAATCAAATTCTATCAAACATTACATTGTCACTATTTGTCATATCCTTTTGTTTTTATTTCTCTTTCCTCCCCAAATACAAACAGAACCAAACCAGAAAAAACAGAGGAAAAACTTGGACATTACCGATAAAATACTTGTTGATCACCTCAGCGGAAGCGACGCTGCGATCAATCTGCACCATTTGGCCAATTTTTTCTTCGAGAGTCATCCTGTTCATGAGATCCCTGATACGCACATTCAATGGCTGTTTTGGATCTTTGTATTTCACATACTCTGCCTCTGCCATGGCCATCCAATAATGAACCAGTAGAAGCCCAACCAGGAAAATGGGGATTTTGGCCATCTGTTCCCGTCAACACAGCTTCACTGTGAAATCAGAGCAAAGGGTTAGCTTACTCTTGCGTGCTTTTGAAGGATAAACCTCAATGTAATGCAGTCCTCTAGAACAGGTAATGTGGAGTGATAATAAGGGTAAACATAATTAATACGAAAAATTACAACAGAAAACAGGGGATGAAGGAATGGTATTGGATTCCAAGCGTGATCACCAGTCTAATCATATTACCAAGCTGAAAATAAAACTAAAAGCAAAAGAAATTTGATCAAACAACTCATAAACGATTTGAACTAACATTTAAATCCCTACAGATTCCCCTGCTCCACATCAATGTACGGCATCTGTTTGGCTAATTTAACGGGAAAGAAGAAAAGGAAAGAAAGATCCTTACCTGAGGATAATATAAGAGTTAAAACTCACACAAAGCACGTAAAATTGGCTCTGTGGTTCTGCTATTTAAAGGGTAGAAAGAGAGTGATGGATTAGCCAAGTTGCTATTTTCAAGTTTCGAAGCAGATAGGAAGTACCGATTTATATAGAGATTGAAGAGTCAGTCTTTTATTGTGATGAAGCCATCGTCACGTTTGAATTGATACTCGAAATCTAATCATTTTTTTCTTTTTTTAAATATCTCTCTATGGTCGCAAGCAATCGGAAATTAGATTTGCCTCCTAGAATTGGTTTTAATTGCAACGACAATCAATTATCAACAATGAAATTTGAATTTCTACTTCGGTTTTTGGGTTATCTTTTTAATGCTTTGTACTTTTATTCAATTTTTTTAATTTGAATTTATAATTAAATATTTTCAAATTAAAAAGTTTTCGACTTGGTTTTTATCGTCATTTTTTTTTGTTAATATTTTGTGCTCTTCTGTTGAGTCGTATATTATTTTGTCATTTTAGATATACATTATTCAGATTAATTCATTTAAATTATTGAATATAGATTACATTACATGCCACATATATATATATATATATATATATATATATTTAAATTAATTTTATTATATTATTTACTTTAACTTCTTTTATTCACATAAATTATTTATATCTAAAATATGAATATTTACATAAATGATCACTTCAGCAAAATTTAACATTTTAAATTTTAGTGATATAGACTAATGAAATTAAAAATTTATGAAACTATTATAAATTTTCAAATTTTAAAAAATTAAATAAAACTATAAAAACTAAGAATAATTTAAGGATTATTTTTCTCTTTTTTACACCTTTCCATTATATCTCTATTTTTCTTTAAATATATGATCGTAAGTGCGTAACCCATTATTTCTTTATATCAATTTTTCATGTTTGCTTTTTCTGGTACAGAATATGTCAATAATATTCTTCCTTTTAAATCCACAAAATATCTCCATTATCTTGTAAGCATTACGTCGTCAATTTATATTTGGCAATAATTCGCCATAATTGAAACATAAAGGCCAAAGCTGTGCATAATTAATTAATTATTAGAAGATTTTTCTGAAATCAATTATCAGTTCCTTCAACGGCATCTTTTATTCTTTTCGCTAATTTTACACTGAATGTTACTGTTCGAGATATAAATTAATTTAACAATTGAGACCTAAAAAGACACACATTAAAGTCCAAAAGAAAATCGCATGCCTCTAAACATATAACAACAATTAATTAGTCGAACAAAAACACAAATAAAAAAAATATATATTTGCAGTGATGGAATGGAATATCGACCTTATCGTGTCAGCATATTATGATTAGAATCGGGGTAAGGTTCAAATGACAATAACAAGAAGCAACGAGAATAATGTGACTCTCAATTCGTCCTTAGTGAGGAACAGAACTCACTTTACCAGTATTCAGAGAGTGTTTCATCTGGAGGAATTTTTATTTTTATTTTTTTATTTATCTGATTTTATTTTTACTAAGCCCCTGAAAAATTAATTGTTTAAATTAATTTGATATATCTATATATTATTAAGAAGCAAATTTTACGTCATAATTTGTGTTCAATTATTTCTAGATTAGGTTTTCATCAAGTAAGTTTTATTTGTGATAATTGACTGGACAATCCAAATAGAAAATTTGTGCTCTGTTGAGCATGGATGAAGTCTTTTAATTAGCTAACTTTATGACACTAATTTAGAAAGTATATGAGATGGCCTTTCTATTGGATCACCTGATCTGGCCTGTGATGATTTTGAGGTAAATGGGCCGGTTCATTTATAATTAGGCCAGAATCATGAAAATTAAGACTATCTGTATTAGCTCGCAAATTACTTTTTTTTAAAAAATATTAAAATAATATAATTTTAAAATTTTTTAGTAAAAAAATAATTTTTTATTAAAAAAATATTTATACATGTAAAACATTACTTCTTCAATATTTTTAAATAACTAATATTTTTAATTTTTTATATATTTTTTTAAATTAATTATATTATATTTAAATTTAAAAATTCTTTTTAAAAAATACAAAATTTTTTATCCATATTTATTATATTTATTAAATATAAAATTATAAAATATAAAAGTATAATAAAATGAAATTATTTACACTAAATAATATTTTTTCAAAAAAAAAAACCTTAAAAAAGAGCCAGAGCTACTGCTTAATTTAAAACCACTTATTTATAGACGATTCTTATCTAACACGTAGACTAGGGGTTTTATCAACGATACTATGACATAGCCAGAGGAAGTGTCATTATTATTTTGTTGAATAACGCCATGGTGCCACACTTGACGTTTGAGGTATATCATATGCTTTTTGGCTACCACCTTTACTTAACTAATTAATTCATCAAATTCAACCTATCTCCTGTCCTCTGATTAGATTTAGATTTGGCCACTTAATTTTATTTTGTATTCTTAACTTGTCATGATATCATTTGAGTTGAGCTATGCAAAAAATCAACTCATATCGATCCCTTCCATGCACTTTTTCTTTTCTTTTTTCAAATTTTTATGCTGAATTATTTTACAATTATACTTTCAACTTTATACAGTTAAGTGGTAAAATTTTTTCAGCTCAACCTTATCCGTACCCACTTATTTGAATTCAAATTAAAAATGAAAAACTTTAATGGCCACTAGAATTGTAGCAAAATTTTTCATATTTATTAATATTTTTAGTTACAAGTGGAGCCAAAAGAAGAAGAGAAAGAAGAAGAGAAAGAAGAAGAAAGCAATTATATACTACAACTACACCAAACATTTGCACGCCAAGTCCCCAACAAAACTGGGTCTAAGAAAAATGATCAATTTTGAGAGTAGGAAATTAAGATTTGGATCATTGTTAAAAGAATTATATACATTTAACTAGTTCCTTAACAAGTATTACCCATGATGGGATTATTTTAAAGTTATTTTTAAATAAACTTAATATTTTTAAATTAAAAAATAACACAAAAATATAAACGTTGAATATTGTTAAACTATTGTTACGTATATTTTAATTATGGTATTGAATCATAATTTATTTATTTTTAAACACATTTCACTATACAATAGCGTACATAAAGAGCGTATATATTTATAAAAGCCGAATGTTCCATTTTGAGGCACGATAGTTCAATTAATGGCGCATTGACTTTTTCATCACGTGTGTTGTGAATCATGGCACAAAAGACACAAATAAAAAAGGGGCTGCTTCTCCTGGCTTTCAGCTCCTTTTTTTTTTTTAAAAAAAAACAAAATTGTAAATAAACACAAATAGAAGGTACAAGGGTAAAATAAAAAAAAAGTTAAAATATACTCGAAATTCTTATAATTTTATTTAAAAATAATTTTAATTTTTATATTTTAAAAATAATAAATTTAGTTTCTATAATTTTAAAAATTACGAAATTAGTCTCTGGAGTTAGTCTTAGATTAGTCAACTGTTAATTAATATTTTGACTAGTATACGTGGAGCTGACTAGGCTGCCACGTGACAAAAAAATTTTTCACGTGGACTTCCTAAATAAAAAAAAGTTACAATTTATTCACTTAGCTACTTGGTCAAAATTTTTTTTTGTCTAATTTTTTATATAAATTCGTTTTCTACTTCGTCTAGGTCCCTAGTTTAAAAAAAAATATATATTTTTATCAAAACTATCCCCTATAAATTTTTTAATTTGTTCACTTTAGTCCTTATTCTTCACTTTAATGCTTTTTTCTCATGGTTTGGTCCTCCAAATCGTTTCATAATTTCATTTTTAGTTATGATACGATTTAATCTATCATTTCTACCTAAAAACAATACAAGAAATGAATTAAACTTCAAGTTTCAAGGCTTACCTTTTATTCACTTAGGTCCTTGGTCAAAATTTTCCTTTTATCTAATTTTTGATATAAACTTGTTTTCTACTTTTTTTAGGTCCCTAGTTTAAGAATTTTCTTTTGTCAAAATCATCCTCTAAAAACTTTTCTGGTTATTCACTTTAGTCCTTATTCTTCACTTTCATTTTTTTTCTTACGGTTTGGTCCTCCAAATCAGTTCTAATTTCATTTTTAGTCGTGATATGATTCAATTTATCATTTATACCTAAGAGCAATACAAGAAATAAAATGAAAATTTAAGTTTCAAAGCTTATCTAAGTGAAACCAAAACTCCCAAATGCATATATATGACTTTGAAAAAAAATAAAATATATGATAATCTAACTTTTAAAACTCAAATGCAATCCGAAATCAGTGATATTGGTGCAACAAACTTGCATATTTTATTATATATGGGCCATAATTGTATTTTGTAAAGTTTTGTTTACCGAAGTGAATAAAAAGTATACTTTGAGACTTGAATTTTAATTTATTTCTTGTATTTTTCTTGGTATAAATGATAGACTAAATCATATCATAACTAAATGAAATTTTGGACTGATTTAAAGGACCAAATCGTGAGAAAAAAATATGAAAGTGAAGAACAAGGACTAAAGTGAACAAATTAAAAAAATTTTCGGGGATATTTTGACAAAGAAAAAATATATTCTTAAACTAGGGATCTAGACGAAGTAGAAGACGAGTTTATATCAAAAATTAAACAAAAGAAAAATTTTGACCAAGGACCTAAGTGAATAAAAGGTAAGCCTTGAAATTCATTTCTTGTATTGTTTTTAGGTAGAAATGATAAATTAAATTATATCATGACTAAAACTAAAATTATGGACTGATTTGGATTACTAAACTGTGAGAAAAATGATAACAATGACAGGAACCCAAGAGGGGGTGAATTGGGTTAATAAAAAATAATTAGAAGTTCAAGTAAATTCAAATACTTAGTAAAAAATTGTTGACAGTACAAAGCAGAGCAATATCAAGATGAATAAAGATAGAGTGCAATTAATCAAATGTAAATCTTTAAGCAAATAAAGAAAAGAGATAAACATAGATATTTATACTAGTTCAGCTTAACTCAAGCTTACATCCAGTCCTCAAGAGCACTTCTTGAGTTTTTCACTATAAACCACAAGTTTAAACAAAAGGGCACTTGTGAGCCACTACAATAGAGATCTTTTTCTTTCCAAGGGTGTTTCTCCCCCTCACAAATTGTTTTCTCTTAAAAACAAACTCAAGGAACACCTTCTTTGATCAATACAAACAAATGATTTAGAAGAAAATAAATAACTTTTTAAAACAGAGTAAGTATGTACATGAAGAGCAATCTAAAATCAAATGATTGGCAAGTGGTTTGGCTATTCAAGAATCAGAGGTAAAATTCGTGTGTTATCTCTCTTTGACTGCCTCTGAAGTCAATATATAAGGCCTGAAAGGTTAGAGGCTCGTTGGAGAAGAATCCTTGATGATATCAGCTGAAATCTTCATAAAATAGCTGTTGTAACTGATGTCATTATAGCGACAGTCGACTGATTGACCATCATCAGTCGACTGATGCTCTTTAATAAGTCGATAGTCGACTGATGAATGTTTATCAGTGGACTTATGAGTCTCTGTCTCGAGTTTTTAAAATTCTCCAGAAGCGATCAGTCGACTAACTGAAAGAGATCAGTTGATTAATGGATACTGGAGGTTTATTTGAAATAGGACAGTGACTAATTAGTCGACTGATTTCATGGAGTTAGTCGACTGATAAGTCTCTATCTTAAAGTTCAAAAATCTTCAGAGCCTATCAGTCGACTAATTCAAGGATTTTTGATAGTGACTTATCAGTCGACTGATAATAATCAATTAGTCGATTGATGTTATTAATACTTTGCTAAACTTCAGACAGAGAAGCATTAGTCGATTGTTGTAAATATATCAGTCGACTGATGACTTCTGATTTGATTTTTCAAAGATTTTTGCTAAAGCTTAGCATCAGTAACAATTTTCCAACTTTAAAGGAATTTTCAAAATAAGTTTTCACTTGCCATTCAAGAACTTTTACAAAATAGTCTAGAGAAGATAGAAAGAAAAGCGACTTCACTTAAGCGTTTTGGAACGATCTTTTTGTCTTAAGATATTTCCCTGAAATTATGCACAATAAAAATATAATTTAAATTTGTTTGTTGATCATCAAAATTTTAAGAAAGTCTTTGAATGCAATGGGGTCAACAAAAAAAAAACATGAAAGTGAAGAACAAGGACTAAATTGAATAAATTAAAAAGTTTGTAGGGGATGATTTTGACAAAAAAATATTCTTAAATTAGGGACCAAGATGAAGTAGAAAACGAGTTTATATAAAAAATTGGACAAAAGAAAAATTTTGATTAAGGGCCTAAGTAAATAAATAGAAACCTTTTTTTTTTTTTAGGAAGTCTATGTGACAGATGCTTTTTACCACGTGGCAACTCAGTTAGTGCCACGTGTACTAGTCAAAATGTTGACTAACCTAAGACTAATCCTAGGGATTAATTTCATAACTTTTGAAACTACAGGGACTAAATTCACTACTTTTAAAGTACAAGGACCAAAATCATTTTTATGTGAACTATGGGAGTTTCAAGTATATTTTAACCAAATAATAATTATAAAAATAAAAGGTGTTGTCTTCAGCAATGAAATTCTTCTGCAACTCATTCATTAGCAAATGCAACCTTTTGCTTTCTGTTCCAATAATCGAAACCTCGCTAATTTAATTATATGAGAGCATCAACCATTTCAAACACATTATCGGAAATTCTTGAATTTTTATAACTCCATCATATGCTATATAATAATTCACCTGCATTTCATATTAATTTCACAACAGAGTGAACAAGTTGTTGTTGAGTTACATCCTTCACTCATTGTTATTTAATCTATCTCATAAGCAAGAAAGGATACAAGGACTGCTAAAAGCCACCGACCTATTTTTCAAGCTCTTTTTTTTTTTTTTTGACATGAGCTTTTCAAACAAGTTTGGAAATACAAGAGGCAGTACTAAACAAAGAACATAATAAATTTAAAGCAAACAAAAAAGAAAAGAAAATGAGAGTCTGTCTTTAACATTGAAACACTCATTTATTAGCACATCAGCATATCAACCTTGTGCTCCCTCCATAACAAGCCCAAAGCTCAACAAGAAGATGCCAATTTCTGCCATTTCCTCCAACCACCTACAATTCACATTCTGCATGGCGTAAAACATAATTGAATGTCTTGTTTAATAATAATAATAGTAATGACCAAACCTATTGCAATGTCAAGAGCAATATGTAGTAATTTCACGTAAGACACAGAAACAAAGATACAATATATATTAAAAGAAAGAACTTCGTTTGTACTTGGGAGCATTATAATTATTATGTTGCACAGTCTATCATATTAACACTATGACAAGAATTTAAAAAGTTATGATGAAAACAATTCACCTGTTAGTCTTGGAATCTCCTTTTCATTCTTGCCTAAAAGAAAACCTCTTGGACATAAATCCAATCATCATGTTGCTGAAGAACTGAAAATGGGCTCGTCTCCATGGTCTTTTATATATTAAAGTTTTACAAACTCCCCAAAATCCTATGATGAATCCAACAATCATGCTAACATAAAACTCAAGGCTTATAAGTTCATCATCTTCATCTTCCTCTGCATCAATGTTATGAGTTTTGTTACTTGCATCTCTTGGGCATATTAGTGTGAGTGGTGGACCTCAAAGCCCCTAGTTTCCTTCATAATAGGAAGCATTAAAGGTTTGAAGCTGGTTGGTTTGTGCAATCTCTCCTGATAAGTTGTTGAAGGATAAGTTCAAGAAACTCAGAAAGCTCAAAGCTGAAAAGCTTTCTGGAATTCTACCAGAAAGAGATATGCTTGACAAATCAAGTGATTTAACATCTTCATCTGACCCATGTTGTTGGAATGAATCCTATGAGATCATTTCTCGATAGATTTAAGGAAACTAATGCCACAAGTGCTATTATGCTATTGGGGATCTCTCCATTTAAATGATTGAAAGATAAGTCAATCATTGTCATCAATCCCAGATTCTTTTCATACTCAATAGCTTCTCCTTTCCATACCAATCTTGTCTTGTCAATGAAAAAAGAAGTTACAGATTTGGCATATATAATTATGCCATCAGATTTGGTATATACAATTTGGTCATCTCCAATGTAAGAAATGGTCTTCCGTGAACTTGTTATGTTTGATAAAACGATTAAGTTATTGAGGCAATGCAGTATTGTTCCTGCAATATTATTATGAGAAAGATCCAAAATTTGAAAATGCAACAAATTGCATATACTTGAAGGTATTTTTCCTTGAAACTTGTTTTCTCCTAGATGCAAACCAATCAAATTAGCTAGGTTATGCCTTAGCAAGATGGACAGTTTTCTATTCAAATTGTTTTGCCCGACATCAATGAATTGCAGCTCAAGAGAAAGCATGAAAGTTGGCATTTCAGCAAAGAGGTATTTGTTATTTAAATGGATGCTTTGGATGTCTTTCAAAGTGACAATCAAGTTTGGAATTCTCCCTGAGAAACTATTTTTTGCCAAATTCAAAACTCGCAAGGATGGAAGTTGCTCCTAACAATCCGAAAGTGTCCTAGATAACAAACTATTAGACAAGTCAAGATAATATAATCTCGACTGCAATGTTGAACATTAAGAAGTTATGGACCCTGAAAACATATTGTTTGAGAGAACCAAAACATATGCCTGTGGTGGAAATTTTGGCAATAGCCAAGCCAAATTGTTGAAACTCAAATCCCAAATATGATCGAGATTAAAAATAGATTCTGTTGTGAACTTTGGTAATAATATTGGCAAGGCTCCATGAATTTTGTTATTGGACATATTGACTTGTATCATACTTGAATAAATGCCCCAAAACCATTCAGGAATTAAATCTAAAATTGCATCAGGAGAAATGTCCATAAACTCGAGTGCCTTTTGATATTTAAGCCATGTAGAAAATTTAGGGCCTAAAGTGCATGATGCTACAAAAAAGTCATGCAATTGGAAAGAGGTAGCTCTTACAAATGCTACAAACTATAGATGGATTTTACAATGCTATTCTCAAGTTTGTTGTTAGAAAGCTCAAGATATTCGAGAGAAATTATATTTGTAAAAACATCTGGAGTTATATGTAGTAAAGAATTATATTGAAGATCCAAGTCTGAAAGAGGAGTCAGGCTTGCAAAAGTAATTGGAGCAATACATTGTGAAGAATTACTTGAGAGATCTAGACTTACAAGACAAGTCACATTTGTGAAACAATTCGAAGCTATATGTTGCAAAATATTACCTGACAGATCGAAATTTTCAAGCGAAATCATATTTGTAGAAGTATTTGGAGTAATATGTTGCAAAGAATTATTAGAGAGATCAAGATGTACGAGGACTTTGCCGAAGTTAAACACCCAAGATAGAGTTGAATAGATTAGGTGATTTCCTCCAAGAGAAAGATCTTTAAGAGAATCAGAAGAATTTGTATGCAAAAGAGATTTATGAGCGACTTGAAGAAGTCTACAATAATCTAAATCAAGGTGTATTAAATAAGTGACTTTGCTTATTGATGATTGTCAATCGATAGCTCGGCTTAGATTAACTGATCCCAAGTGTAGATATCTCAAAGAAGAAAGATGAACAACCCACTTAATATCATTTGCAATTAGATTATTGTTATTCTCAAGGTGAAGGATTCACATATTAGATAGATTTCTCAATTCATAAGGAATAGTTCCAACAAGAGCAACACCTGAAAGTAACATCTCTCTTAGCTGACCAAGTGAACCAATGCACTTAGGAATTTTGTTTCCTTCAAAATTATTATAATTGAGATCCAAGTGAGTTAAATATTGCAATTCACATAGTAAAGGATCGATATTACCTCTCAGTGTGAAAGCATGATAATTAGCTGGGACCAACAGCTTGGTGACATGACCAGTTGAATTATGGCATGAAATTCCATTCCAATGGCAACAATCAGCTTCAGTTTTCCAAGAGGAGAGAATGCCCCATTCATCAATAAAGCCATGTTTCAATCTCAGAAGAGCCTCCTTGTTAGTCTCTACGCATCTCTTTTGGTGGGAATACCTTGCACATAAAAATATCCACAAAACCCCAACCACATGAAGTAGACTGAACTTAGGATTAAGCATGTTTGACATTGTTTTGGAATACGAGAAAATGAAGAACAGACACTATGCCGTAGGAATGAATGCATGTGAGAGCTAGCCGTTTGTAGACACAACTAATTAATTTCAAATTAAATATAATATGACTTGTTTGAGGGGCTATGACTAAAGTCAGTTATGTTGTTCTAGGGTTCAAATTATGTCGTGGTTAATGTGGTTATGTTGAAAATTCTCCTTTTTCTTTTTGGCTGTTGAAGAAATTTCTCTCAATTATTTAGTTTTTGTATCTATTTTCTCTACATTATCGATTTACCATTATCATTTTTAAATTAAAAGAATCACTGGAGTTGGACTTACTGAGTTATTTTTTAGGTATTGTTGAATGCCAATGGATCTCCTACTTTATTTTAGAAGTCATGCAAGGTGCTTGCTCATATGAGTTGTTAGATGTGAAAACCAATGGTTTAAATTTTAAGAAGTTATTTTTATTTTATTTTTAAAATAACCATGAAATTTGGACTGTTGATTGTAAAAACTAACAACCCAAATGAGTCAAGCAGTGTAATAAGATTTTAAAGCCAGACAGGGAATCAGTTCTCCTTGCTGAGTGTTGTTTAGCTTAATTTCCACAAAAAACATAAATGCATATATGTAACCTAAATATTTTCTGCTCAATGATTTACTTTTCTTTAATTTTTTTAAATATTTTCATATTACATATCTATCGCATATGTCTAAGAAAATATCAAAAGAAAAAATGAAGTTCATTTTCCTCCACCTAGTGTTCTTTGGTGACTAATAGATTAGTGATATTGATTTGACACTTCCTAAGGAGGCGTTTGGTACCGTTTCTTTAGAGAAAAAGAATTAGGAATTCTAGTCTCCCTCACCTTTTCTTGAGTTTGGTGCATTTTCTCAAATGGACTCTGAAAAAAAATCAAGGAAAATTGGTCATGAACTGTACCAAAATTTCCAAGATTTTTTTTCCTTGATAAAACCTGAGGAAAACATGTTTTCCATATGAAAAACCAGTTAAAAAGACCAAAATACCCTCATACTATTTCATAATTTTGAAAATGCCCTTTGTCTGTCCCCCTCGTTCACTGCCCCAAGTCTCTCTCTGTTTGTTCTCCGAAAATCGATTTTCCCTTTGTTGGTCCATCTTCTCATCATCGGCCATCTTCTCGTTATTGTCGTCCTTGAGTTTTTGATTGCCAAATCAAAAATCCTTGACTTCCGATTTTCTTGCCCAGATAAGAGCTTACCTTTAGATTTGTGTTTGCTAGAATATTTCGAAGTTGTGAAGTTGTTTATAGATCTGTGTTTAGGACACGATGCGAAGTTGGGAAAACGGAGGTTGCCGGAAAGAAGAAGAAGAAGGAGGTCGCCAGAAAGATTTCGAAGTCGATAGAAAGGCGATGACAGTGGAAGAGAAAGACTTGAAGAAGAGGGATGAAATTGAAAGGAACTACATTGAAAGAAAAAAGAAGAAATTGAGGAAGAGAAGAGATTAAAAGAAAAAAAAGGGACTATATTGAAATAGAAAAAAAGGGGTATTTTAGTAAATGTGTTCTACATATCAAACCCATCTTTTTCCTTCTCCTTTGGTTTTTTTTTTCTATTACATACCAAACACATTCTTTCTATATTCCTTTTCCCTTTTCCTTTCTTGTTTCTTGTTTCCTTTTCTTTTTCCTATCTGATTGCATACCAAATAGGCTCTAAATGTTCATGGAAGCACTCAACCCTAAATTGAGAGAGAAAAAAATCACTTAGGGTGTGTTTGGGAGCCCGGTGGACAAACATGAGTAGGATAAACTAGGTTTGATTGAACGTGGTTAGAGAAAATCTAAGTTTAGATGAACATGATTTATGTTTGAAAAACATTTGGGCAAACATGATTTGGGACAGAGCATGATGTTTGGATGTTGATTTGTAAATATAGTTTTAGATGTATAATTACTAAAAAGGACATAAATTTTATATTTTATTTTTTGATATACTATGATGTTTTGGATATATATTTTGAATTTTATAGTTATAATATTAATAATAATTATAATTAAAGTATTAATAAATTGTTAATTACAAGTTGTCTGTAATTAACAATTTATTAACACTTTAATAAATTTGACGTCTAAATTTTTTTAACTTCTTAGTTAACTAGTTTAAACATATTATTTAACTATACAATAATACTCAAAATTTGGTAAATTCCTTCTTGTCACGTCCTAAAATCTAAGTACGTGACCGGCACGAAAGATGAATTTCACCTCACCTCTGTAAGCCTATTTCTCTTTTAAGCACAATACTAATCGTTATTTTAGTTATTCTTTTAAACGTAATTAATTTAAATTACACAATTTAAGAATTAAAATAAGCGAACTATTTGTCTTCTCACAAAAAGATAAGAAAGTATGGCAAAACCGAATTTCTCATACACGCTACAGTCATACACATTACATCGTAGAACGAACCTACCCGATTACAGAGCTTTTTTAGATTTATATAACTTAGAATAAGACCTAAACATTATACTTTTACCCTGAACCAATAGAAAGGTAATCTTTGCGTGAACGTTATCGAACTAGGAAGTTCTTCATACCTAAAACTGAAAATAGCATCTACTTGAGAGAATCCTACCACATTCACACACAATATAGGTATATATATACATGCAGATATACATATTTGATCTAATAATACAATTATCTAAATTTTGGTGTACAAGATATTTATCAAGGCACACAATAAAAGCACATTGCAATCATTAACAGACACATTCCAGCTCAAGCCAAATCACATTTTAAATAATTCACACAATTCCAATTTAAATTCCCAGACATTTTGATGGTCCCGTCCACATAAAGTGGCCGTTGCCCCGCGACCCCTGCCGCATCCTCCCTTATTTTACCCCTGTCCTCAAAGGGACAAATTTGTAATCCAACCTTATTCCACCATGTCTTTAAAAGGACAGATATCATATTTAATACCAAGTAGCCGTAGTGATTTCATTTCACCCTTATTTCATCTCATGAGATTCCATAAACTCCATTTGCGTTTCTCTCAAGATCAAACAAAAACACATTATACAATCATAGGCAACCATATACATTTCATTTCAGGAAAAGTTCACAATAGTCTCACACTTGCACATTTCAATGCATAATATAAATGCATTAATTTCATGTCTCACACACACACATACACACACACACACACACACACACACACACACACACACACACACACACACACACACACACACACACACACACACACACACACACACACACACACATATATATATATATATTTATTTATAGTACACTTTTAATATATACATAAAATAAGCAAACATGATAAAGTAGGATCTCTCGCCTCAATTCCAAGCTAAAATTCTACATTTCAAATCAGAGGATAAATGCCAAGGAACTCATCAAAGGCCTAAAGATCAAGCCAAGCAAGGAGATAACACTTAATGAGAACATAGGCTATCATTCATTTAGCTTTGTTCTGTTTTGAGGTTAAAATCAGGACTAATTTTTAAGAAATTTCTGGGAATAAATTATAGCTCCAAAAATTATGAAATTTGGTACAAATCCTTATTAGTATGTTAACATACTAAGATAAAAATTTCATAATTTAATTCTATCGTTTGTCCCCTCTAAAGACCCTATTATTGACCAAAGGTCAGAACTATCTAAATCTGTATAGGTTATGACTTTCTATTTAATAAGCCTATCAAACCTTAGCCAAATGCTATGAAGTTTGGTAGACAATTATTATGAGGTCTTATCTAGGTGTCATAAAATTTTCAAGTTAAAATAAGGTCGTTTAGTTATTGCATAAAATCCAAAACTCACACCTATTTAAAATGCCTCTGCATTGAATAAAGTATTGTTCCCATGTTTATTCGACCCAGCAAACTAATTTTAATGAACTTGAAAATTTCCAAATTAGATTATCACAATATAGAGAATCTCTCACAAAAATTTCATGATTTTATGAATTGATTTGGTCATTCAAAATCACATAAAATCAGGAGCATTGAAATTGTCCTATTTTCCCTTCACAACTCTCCTTAGTAAATTTTCTTTATTTCCTTTACTTGATTTAAGCTCACAATTTACTTCATCTAGGTCTATAAATTAAGAATATATTTTCTTCTAAAATTAAATCAATTCCAATAAACTTTTTAATATTTTCAGTTTAGTCCCTGTAGTTTAATGTGATTTTTTTTCTTTCTCAAGTAACATATGAAGTCTCATACTAGACATAGTTAAACTTACTAGTTATTGCACACTGTAGTTTACATCAATTATAACCTACTACAAGCCATACCCACAATCCCATCCATAAACATTTTAGCATCTATCCTCTTCTTTCAAATGGGGGAAATGACTATTACTCTATTAGAAGGACGTAAGTGATGCATTTA
Source organism: Biancaea sappan (assembly GCA_037074585.1). NCBI lineage: Eukaryota > Viridiplantae > Streptophyta > Magnoliopsida > Fabales > Fabaceae > Biancaea > Biancaea sappan. The sequence goes on from CM073496.1 coordinate 61,558,269, forward strand.
AGATGATTTACAACAACTGTACAGATCGAGTAAAATTTACCCAATTTTTTTTCCAAACACAGAACAACCATATCAGAATTTAATCCCTAAAAACTTTCTTTTTGATCTCTCTAACTCACCATCCGGTCTCACAAACTTTGATTTATAAGAATTTTAAACTAAAAAGTGAAGAACATTCACGCAAGCATAGAGACATAAAAAAAAAATTTCTAAACATCATCTACCTCTCAATCATCGTCGCCCCACTCTGTTCTTCTTCACGGTCTTTCTCTCCACAACTCCCTCCTTGAATTTACTACTCTGCCTCAAATCTTCTCTTTCTCTTTCTCTATTCACTCACGGAAAAGAAGAGAAGGAAGCCTTGTGGGAATCAAAATGGAAGAACTAAGCCTTCTCTCTCTTTCTTGATGAATCCCTCACAGAAAAGATAAGGAAGAGATAGTGGAATACACATGTCATGTGTTTAGGCTACCACCATATTTCATTGTAGCAAATTATCTCTCACTTTTGACTGAAACTGTCACGACCCGTTTTCTAGGCACATGACCGGCACAATGATGAATATCCCATCACTGTAAGCCTTTCGATAAATTCTACCCATGAGTTTAGTCATTATCAAAATAACCATTCCTGAAGAAAATATATCAAATTTTCTTATTTGAAATTCATAGAGATGATTTGCACATAATAATAGATTCTCAATATAAAATACATTATTATGCTGACATACAAACCAAATGCCAAACCCCTGACCTAGATGTCCTAAACGATTACAGAGCAACATAATCTATAACAAAAGAGGGGTCTACCCGACAACGGGAAGGTCCAAAGTGATCTACTCCTCTAGCAGATATTCTTCGATGGCAACCTGATCTGAACAAAAAGGTTGTACAAACAGTGTGAGCTTTTAAACTCAATGAGCGAATCGGCCTCGCGTTAATAAAATTCAAATACATTACCAGTCATGCAAGCATATCCAAAGGCTCATACTCAACCAATAGACAGAAGATAAAAATTCATCCAATTCAACAAACGTTACTAGTACTCGTCAATGGCAATATATCCCAGAGAGCGCACATAGGCCGGCTCACCAATTATGTATATTTCCGCCATGACGCACAACATCATCCTTTTACATACAAGAAGATAAAAATTCATCCAATTCAACAAACGTTACTAGTACTCGTCAATGGCAATATATCCCGGAGAGCGCACACAGGCCGGCTCACCAATTATGTATATTTCTGCCATGACGCACAACCTCATCCTCTTAGCTAGGGCGCCTCACGGATTTATCACCAATCCGGGCTATATCCCTACTGAGGGAATCGTTGTCTCCACACTCATTGGTCAAGACACCCTGTCAACCGGGTTTTCCTCCTTGCCGTGAGAGGGGGTACTGTCCCGCTCAATCACAATCAATAGCATTTCATATCATAATCAGAAGCTCAATATAATATTCATCCATATAACAGGTATAGTATATAACTATATTATAGCTTTATAAACCACAATTCAAGAGATTCAATCTTCACATCATCATGAGATACTTGCTTTTTCTTATCCATACTTCTGGATTAATTATCTCACTATATTCGCCATTCTGAATCCAATTTCCCCCTATGAATCTTGGGAGTGTCCTACGACATATTTTTTATCACCAGTAATGCTAAAACTCTATTAAAACGGGGTCGTTTCACTCACCTGGATTCCGTACGAATATCGTTTCTCTAAGTCGTTACAGACAAGAGTACACAGATGAATTTCAGTATTCCGTTACAGAGATTTTCATGAAAGATTAGAGAAAACAAGTTAGGATTGTTTTCATACAGATACTGTTCATAAGTACGGTTACTGTTCATATATACGATTACTATTCATACGGTCACTATTTATACGTACGGTCACTATTCATACGATTACTATTCATACCAAAAATAGAGAATACAATCTGTAAAAAAGTACACCAGGTAAGTTCCCAGGAAAGAGTGGAGGGTCACACTAGACACACTTAAAAACCAGGTTTTTGCTTAGCTAGAACTTTTCTAGACATGTATTATTCACAATTTACATTCTATTTCGGTAATCAGATAATCAAAATAACATATAAACAGCTAAGGACAGTTTTTCTGATGTGGAAGATCAGCTAAGGCCGCAACCACAGAGCATACTTAAGAAAATAACTTCTAAAATTTGAAAGACATAGAAAGGGCATAGTATCCTTAACTAAGCTGAAAAGGAAAAGCCCAAAATCTCAGAGGCCTAGCATTGAAGTAAGAGAAACTTAAAGAGAGAAGAAGAGAAGTTGAAGGTGTGAGTTTAGAAGTGAAATGAAATAGCCTATTTATAGGAAAGTCAAATGTACTATTTGACACTATGCATTAATAAAATATTCAATTTACTATTTATGAAAATGACATTTATAATAAAATAATTCACGTTAATCATTTACGGTTACTGTGCAAATTTCAGAAAAGTCGCAGGCGGCTTACTATTGAAAAACTTAAGGGAAAAATTATCATTTCACCTTAAACCTTTAAGTTTCTTTTCAAATCAGTCCTTTCAATTTAGTCAATGAGGGTATTTTTACACATAAAACGTCATTTTTTCCTACGAACTTCTTTCTACTTGTCTCTTATGACCAAACCACATCTAGTACTTGACATTTTGATTGTATAAATGAACAGTACCATATACGTAAATAGTATTATACTGGTGAATAGTACCGTATACTGAAATAGTAACAGTAGTTTGTAAACAAATATTTATATTTTATTTTTCATGGGTATTACATTACTTTGTCACGACCCGTTTTCTGGGCACATGACCGGCACAATGATGAATATCCCATCACTGTAAGTCTTTCGATAAATTCTACCCATGAGTTTAGTCATTATCAAAATAACCATTCCTGAAGAAAATATATCAAATTTTCTTATTTGAAATTCATAGAGATGATTTGCACATAATAATAGATTCTCAATATAAAATACATTATTATGCTGACATACAAACCAAATGCCAAACCCCTGACCTAGATGTCCTAGACGATTACAGAGCAACATAATCTATAACAAAAGAGGGGTCTACCCGACAACGGGAAGGTCCAAAGTGATCTACTCGTCTAGCAGATATTCTTCGATGGCAACCTGATCTGAACAAAAAGGTTGTACAAACAGTGTGAGCTTTTAAACTCAATGAGCGAATCGGCCTCGCGTTAATAAAATTCAAATACATTACCAGTCATGCAAGCATATCCAAAGGCTCATACTCAACCAATAGACAGAAGATAAAAATTCATCCAATTCAACAAACGTTACTAGTACTCGTCAATGGCAATATATCCCAGAGAGCGCACATAGGCCGGCTCACCAATTATGTATATTTCCGCCATGACGCACAACATCATCCTTTTACATACAAGAAGATAAAAATTCATCCAATTCAACAAACGTTACTAGTACTCGTCAATGGCAATATATCCCGGAGAGCGCACACAGGCCGGCTCACCAATTATGTATATTTCCGCCATGACGCACAACCTCATCCTCTTAGCTAGGGCGCCTCACGGATTTATCACCAATCCGGGCTATATCCCTACTGAGGGAATCGTTGTCTCCACACTCATTGGTCAAGACACCCTGTCAACCGGGTTTTCCGCCTTGCCGTGAGAGGGGGTACTGTCCCGCTCAATCACAATCAATAGCATTTCATATCATAATCAGAAGCTCAATATAATATTCATCCATATAACAGGTATAGTATATAACTATATTATAGCTTTATAAACCACAATTCAAGAGATTCAATATTCACATCATCATGAGATACTTGCTTTTTCTTATCCATACTTCTGGATTAATTATCTCACTATATTCGCCATTCTGAATCCAATTTCCCCCTATGAATCTTGGGAGTGTCCTACGACATATTTTTTATCACCAGTAATGCTAAAACTCTATTAAAACGGGGTCGTTTCACTCACCTGGATTCCGTACGAATATCGTTTCTCTAAGTCGTTACAGACAAGAGTACACAGATGAATTTCAGTATTCCGCTACAGAGATTTTCATGAAAGATTAGAGAAAACAAGTTAGGATTGTTTTCATACAGATACTGTTCATAAGTACGGTTACTGTTCATATATACGATTACTATTCATACGGTCACTATTCATACGTACGGTCACTATTCATACGATTACTATTCATACCAAAAATAGAGATTACAATCTGTAAAAGAGTACACCAGGTAAGTTCCCAGGAAAGAGTGGAGGGTCACACTGGACACACTTAAAAATCAGGTCTTTGCTTAGCCAGAACTTTCCTAGACATGTATTATTCACAGTTTACATTCTATTTCGGTAATCAGATAATCAAAATAACATATAAACAGCTAAGGACAGTTTTTCTGATGTGGAAGATCAGCCAAGGCCGCAACCACAGAGCATACTTAAGAAAATAACTTCTAAAATTTGAAAGACATAGAAAGGGCATAGTATCCTTAACTAAGCTGAAAAGGAAAGGCCCAAAATCTCAGAGGCCTAGCATTGAAGTAAGAGGAACTTAAGGAGAGAAGAAGAGAAGTTGAAGATGTGAGTTTATAAGTGAAATGGAAGGGCCTATTTATAGCAAAAGTCAAGGGTACTATTTGACACTATACGCTAATAAAATATTTAATTTACTATTTATGAAAATGACATTTCTAATAAAATAATTCACGTTAATCAGTTACTGTGCAATTTCGGTCACAGATGGCTTTACTATTGAAAACTTAAGGGGAAAACTATCATTTCACCTTAAACCTTCAAGTTTCTTTTTAAATCAGTTCTTTCAATTTAGTCCCTTAGCGTATTTTTACACATAAAACGTCATTTTCTCCTACAAACTTCTTTCTAGTTTTCTCTTATGACCAAACCACATCTAGTACTTGACATTTCGATTGTATAAATGAACAGTATCGTATACGTAAATAGTATTATACATGTAAACAGTACCGTATACTAGCATAGTAACCATAGTTTGTAAACAAATATTTATATTTTATTTTTCATGGGTATTACAGAAACATATCACACACTTAGTGGATTCCATGTGTCTTGATTTTGGTTAGCCATTTCATCACTTTTGGAGGAAATCTTGAATTTAACTTCCCATAAGATTTATCTTTCACTTAAGTCCATACTTCTTTAGGAAAATTTCCACATTACCCCAAATAAAGAAAATTAAAGATTTCTAATTCCTATTTCCCAAAAATTCAAACTTATAATGTTATCATTATTTCATTTTATTTTCAATCTTAATTTAGTCCTCAAAAGTTTCATTAAATGAAAAAAAAATTAATTCCCCATATTTAAAAATATTGTGAATAACTAAAAAAAAGTTTGGGTATTACACTTCTAATCTTAATTAAAATCTCTATTATAACAATTTTGTTCATTTTCAAATATTTAACTTCTAACCTACAACTTTTCATCTTGTTCACTTAGGTTTTTGGGTAATATTTTTCCTTTATCTTTTGCATGATCCCAAATCATATTTATTTTCATCTAGGTCCCTAGTCCTAAAATATAATTTTTTCTCAAATTAAATCAACTCCTGTAAATTTTTTATTTCTTTCACTTTAGTCCTTATTATGCATATTATTATTTTTCACTTAGTATATTATTTTTAAGTTAAAGTTCAGTTTAGTCCTTCTTTGTCCACTCCATAAATTTAATTTAAACTAAATTTTACTTTAATTTCAACATTTACCAAAAACATTTCTATTTATTTACTTAGGTCTTTGGTCAAAATTTTTCTTTTATCTTTCGTATGATTTAAGATCATATTTAGCTTCATATAAGTTCATAGATCCAGAATATATTTTTCTCAAAAATTAAATCAACCCCTGTAAAATTTTTATTTCTTTCAGTTTAGTCCCTGTCATGCAAGTTATGTTCTTTTCTCATGCTTTTTGATTTCCAAACCTACCCATAACTTCTTCTTAAATGTTTTTCGGACATGTTTGATCATTTCCAACCCAAATCAAGACAAAAAAAATGAGTTGAATCAAATATTTACACTGCTATTCACGTTTCCAAACCAACTCTGTGTTTTGAACTAGAAATAGAGGAGTACATGACTTCAATGCTATGAATCAAATATTTGGGAACCTTTCCACTAGAGGGAGATGAATCAAATACGTTGGACTTCTTTGCCATTAGCCCACAAACTAGAAACCAACACAGACATGTACTCCCTTGTATCATGCATCACATCGTCTTCCCTAACCAGACACTAGAATGCTGTCTGAAATTCAAATGGAACAGCAACACACACAAACACACCAAAATCAACGCACACCAGGGGTAAAATAGAATGGCACCTATGACGAACACCAATCCACGTTAATTTCAACGGAAAAACTACAAAATGGCATGTTGGACTTAACCAAGGTTTGGGAGCTCAACCTCGGTTTGGAGCCCAGTCTCAGTTTAAGTTAACGTGATACCAAATATCTTGAACTTGCTCGCTAACGTGATTTGGATGCTCAAACATGGTTGCTTCTCAATGCAACGTGATAAGTACTAAATGGAGTGTAAATACTTGTGAGTTGGGTCCTTCCTCAGTGGATCCATAAGCAATAAATTGACAAAAAGAAAGAATGTAATGTCAACAAATATTAAACAAAGTAATTGGTTGGTGAAAAATTAACAGAGGGTACCGTACATAATGGTCCTTCCTTAGTGGATCCATAAGCAATAAATTGACAAAAAGAATGTAAAGTCAACAAATATTAAATAAAGTCGTTGGTTGTTGAAGAATAAATAAAGAGACGGTACGGTACATAATAGGGAAAAAATAGATGTGTCAGGTGGAGTCTCAAATTGTAATATCCCAAGAATTTATATGAATATTTAAAATTTATTTGAAGTTTATTGAAAAATTTAATTACATGAAAAATATTCTTTTTGAATTAGTGAAGGAAATTTGGGAATAGAAATTTCAAAATTTTATTTTGGGAAATTTTTACAAATTCTCAAGGACTAATGTGAAAAGAAAAGAAAGTATAGAGGACTTTTGAGAAATGACCAAATACGAACCCGAGAAGAAGAATGAGCTTATAGGAATGCGTTATGAGTCCGGTACCGAAAGTATGATGGATTCGAGGTTAAAGTGGAGTTTGAGACATTGAGAGGGACTAAAGTGAAATAAGGAAATCTGTGGGGCACCTAGGATTTAGAAACACCTGAGGTGAGATTTTATGAATTTGCTTTTGCTAGTCTTAACTGAGGGTCAATTGGAGAGCAAGTGATAATTTTACCCCGGGCAAGTATATAGGTGGCCTCACATTTTTTTCCTCATTTTCTCCTTTCCTCTCTCTCTCTTCACCTTCTCTCCTCTCTTTCTCGCTTTCTTCTCTCTACTTTCTCTCTCTACACTCCAACTCCACAACCGGACTTTGAAGGGCGGATCTCGGGCTACAGGGCGAGCCTCTAGGAGCCAAGCAACGTAGGGAAAGCAAGGAATCGAGGTAGAAATTTCTATTTCTTAAGCTTTTCCCTATTTTCTAGTTTTAAGAGTGTTTGAGGTAAAATCGAGATTCCGGCTTCGTTTCTCGATTAAAATTGGTGCTTTTGGTGTCTAAATGCTCCTTAGACATTAAGGGTGAAATCCCATGGAAGAAATCATGGAAAACGGTGAAGATTTGGCCAGATTTGGGCCAAATCCGAGAGAAATCGCGAAGGGTCGCGATCGTGGCGCCTAGGCGCCAAGGTTAGTTGTGGAGAAGAAAGGATTGGCGCCCAGGCGCCAGGTGTACCGGGAAACCTTAGTTTATTTTTCAATCGGCCATAACTTCTTCATCCGGACTCCGTTTTGGGTGAACTTTATATCGTTGAAAATCTATTTAAGTCTAGTTTCCAATGGTATAAGTTTCATTTGGATATTCATTACCAGTTAGGAGTTATGATTTGAGAAGTGGATGAAGGTCGGGAGTAGTGGTAAGAAATTTCTCTATTTCGTAACCCTGATTTTTTTTTATCTGGTTACAATAGGAATGGTCAAGGTGCAAGGTGGGAGTGCCGAGAGCGTGAAATCCAGGTGAGTGGGTTGATACTTGCTATGATTAAATATCTTTGTTATGGACTTTATGCATCATAGTGAAAATATGTTGTATATCCAAGTTTGAAGAGGATGATGACATAAATATAAATATATTTATACGTTTAAATTATATTGTGCTTGAAGGGGATGATGAGATATAAACAATTGTGGAACTTGCTTGGTGATTCTTATTTTCTCATGAATGGAGGTTATATGATGGATTGTGAATGACATGTAAATTGAGTTGAAATGTGTCATACTCTGATTATTGAGTTCATCCATATGCGGATAGTTGGAGTATGTTATTGTTGAATAATTGATCTATATTATGGGTTATGTTGTATACATGCTATGTTGCTGGAACAATATTGATTGTGTTATGACTTGAATTGTAAATGACTGAGTTGTGTATGTGGCTCATGATTATGATTGAGGATGCTCTTAGATGTGATTGTGATTGTGTTTGATTAGAAAGGAAAGGCATGGTGGTGCACCCCATGGAGAAATCTATGTGAAGTTATATGGGTGGAGAATATACATGGAGCGATAAAGGTGGATGCGGCGGGGGCCGCGGGCAACGATCCAGAGGTATCCTGGACGACCCGGTTGGTAAGAGAAATGTGTGAAATTGATTTCACTGTTTGCTGTTGTGAATTATTTGAATTATGTTGAAATGTATTTGATTTACTTGGATATTGTTGTGAAGTATTATGAATTATATTATATTATATTATGATCGATTACGTATGATTGCTGCATGTTATCATTATGATGCATGATATTTTTTTATCATAGTGTTGTGTTGTCTGCTCACTGGGCACGTGGTTTGCTCATACCCCTCTTATTAACATTTTTTTTTTCATAGTTGACAGCTGAAGGTAAATATCTGTACAAGGAATTATGGATCCTTAGCCCATGATTACCTTTTCATTTGCTCAGAATAAAAGTATAATAGTTAAGTCTTATTCTAAGTTGTATAAATCTAGAAATCTCTGTAATCGGGTAGGTTCATTCAGTAATGTAATGTGAATCATTGTAGTTTGTATAGAGAACTCAGTTTGGTTGCATGAAAAAGAATGGTATGGTGCTTAAGAGAAAGATAGGCTTACGGAGGTGAAATGAAATTCACTTTCCGTACCGGTCACGTGCTCAGATTTTGGGACGTGACACAAATGGGTTCTTATTTAGAGGTGTGGATCCTCTGTTTGGAATTTTTGTGATGGGATTTTTAGCAACGGTTTTAACTGTTGCTAAAACTTTCAGCAACAAAAAAAACTATTGCTGAGAGTTTTAGCAACAGAGCATCCCTTTGCTTGTTTTTTTCCAAGTAGAGGATCCACACCCCTTATTTAGTGGGTGTATGGATCCATTTCAAATTTTGGAGGGATTAGAGGAGATCTAATTTATTAAATTTAATGATTTAATGAGTTAAAAAAAGTGATTAATTTTTTTTTTCTCCCAAGAGAGCTGTGTCTTCTTAAAAAAGATCTTGAGAAAAAAATTTGGAGGAAATCCAAGTCCACCTAGTGGAGTCTCAGATGCAAGAAGACAAAAATTGACGATGCTGAAATGGGGTTCTCAAGACGTTATTAGAGACAAAGAAGACATACCAGCTGAATATATGACATTCGTTTTTCATGAAATTTTAGTACGTTATTCATAATGACAAAGGTTTTTATTTGATATATTTTATTTGTAATTTCTCTATTTCTTTTTGTAAATTTGAAATATTCATTTTGTTAATTAAGAGTATCTACAATGATAATTTTTAATAGATTTTTAAATTTAAGAATCTGTTCTTATTTCGGTTCACCATTGTAGTTTGTCATGTTGGCTATCACGAGTAAGAATGGTTCTTGTACAAGAACTGATTCTTATTCTTATATAAGAACTAATTCTTATACAAAAAAGTAATAATAAAATAATTAACTTACAATAAATATTAGTAGATAATAATAAATGTTAAAGTAGTAGAGAGTTGATTGTGAGACTTATTTGTGGGTTGTTAAATGATTCACTACTATAGTGAAGAGTTATTTAATGTAGTGGTGAGTTGCTTAAGCTGATATAGCACGGTAAGACCCATTATAAGAACTTTATCATTATAGATATTTTACTATATGTAAAAGTGTTGTTTTCTACCTTGTTAGTGATGATTGTGTATTGTTGGTGATTTTTAATGTAATTAAAAAAATTGTTAGTGTATTTATTAATTATTATTGGTGAAAGTTTTTTTAGATTAGGTTTCGTGATTTTTATCATCACATTAAAAGGTTTTTTCCACGTTAAAAAACGATATGCCTGTTGATTTATTTTCTTACACTTGTGCTTGCTATTTTGTGTTAGGTGTAATCAACTGCCTGGAATAATTAATTTTGTTGTCCCATTTTATTGCACGAGAAAAAAGTTAATCTTTGATAATTTTTATATTTGTCATTTTCGTATTTTTTTCGAACAATATGTATATATATTTGACTGTTATGATTATATATATATATATATATATATATATATATGAACTTGTCCCATAGACCAAGACCAAGACCAAGACATAGTATGCGTAATAAATAATAATGCAATGTCTTATGATTTAGAATTTCTACGAAAAATAAAAAAGACCTTTGACTAGTCAATTTTGGCTAACTCGAGCTTCACGAACCAATTTTTATTTCCGCTCATTCGCTTCACTTATTATGACCTAATCTAATAGGCTAAATCATCCAAACTTAGGAAATTTAATTTAATTTTTTATTTACAAGATTATATACTTTATCCACTGAACCTCTTTCTTTCTTTAAAATTGTTATTTGATCTATCTCATAAGAAATTAAAGATACAAGGAGTCAAGGACTGCCAATGTGACCACACCAACCTAGTTTTCATCCTTTGTTTATTTATTTATTTTTTTAACAGGAGCTTTCTAAGCAAGATTGAAAATACAATAGGCAACACTATACAAAGAACATAATTGGACAAAAAAAAAGGAGGGCCCTTCTAAGCAAGCTATTCAACTATTCAGCTTATAACTTAGAAGTTGAGCAAGAGAAGACCGATGATTAGTTACGTTTGGCGTGTTTGAACTTTATCAACTATTTAACTTATCTTTTCCTAATTTCTGAGTCAACTGAACTTATTGGGAGTGACGAGACTCATTCTCATGCTAATATGAAAAATATTTCTAGCCCTCCATTAATATTTTAAACTTATTACTATTTTTACTCATAAATTATTATTTGCTTAAGCAATAGTTTTTGAGTCCAAGAATTGACTCTCGACACCCACGAGGGCAATGACTCATCTACGTCATATCCTTCACCTTAAAACTTGAAATTTTAGATATTTGCTTTCCAAACAATCCACGCATAGAGAATATTTGTTAGTCATTATGGCAAGTGAACTCAAGAAGCGGATAAACTGAAATTAAATTACCATCACAAGTTGAATAAGTCACAACTAAAACATAAATCTCAAAACATGCATACAATATTACAAAGTTCCGCTACCATCATAATTTGGAAGTAGACAAGGACTCCTGCTCTATATCCTCGTAAAACAAGTTCTTGAGGGCATCTAAATGGGATGATTGCAGGCAAATGGCCACAACGAAGCCATCACCATCACAATTGCTCATAACGAAAGCCTTTCCATCCCCATCGAAGGTCAAGAGGCCTGGTCCCACATAAGCAGGCTTCCCCCATCCAAATTCTGTGCCATAAAACGGAAAATTCGTCCACGAAACAACGCACAAATTAGGGTTTCCCTTAAACTCTCCTTCTGGGGTAACACTTGAAACATTGAAGGTGTTCCTCATCAAAGTCATGTCCTTCTGATTTGCAATGTAATCAAGAGCCGACCTCACATACTCGTCTTTTATCCTCTCAACTGCTTCCTTTACACTCCTAACTGCATATCCCAGAGGCTTCTGTGTAATGTCATCAAAGGAGCAAGTTGGTGTCACAGTGGGAAAAATCACATTTCCAAAATATTCACTTGGAAGTGGTGGGTTCAATCGGTTTCTGCAGTTAACCAAAGTAAGGAGTCTTGTTAACTGCTCACCATTTCCCACATACCTTGCCTTCGTAACACATCTCCACAAGTGTCCAGTTATCACCTCGAAGCTTGTAAAAGGCTTTTGTTGTGTGCCAAAGTTTTGAACTTTCCCTTTCAGTTTCTGAACTTGCTCCTTACTGAGTTTAAAAGTCGCAGCTTTAGCCTCATACTTTGTGTCTACCAATCTTCCTGCCCAAACCGTTGGTGGGTGAAACTCCGAATGAACAAACCTCGGCTCTGTTTTGAGTCTTCGAGAATCTAACAGAGTTCGATCGAAAATCGGCATCTCATTGGGGTCTAACTTCTCTCCTCTGGCTAACTTGGCCCATGAGCTCATGAAACTCCCGAGGGCCCACCCATCATTGATGGCTCGACACAAGGTCACTCCGACGATGAGACCACCGCATCGGAATTTAGTCAGTTGTGCCGCCAGCAGAGGCATGTCTTGGAATGAACAATTATAATCAATCCTCGGCACGAGTTGTTCCTCAACATGGGTAGATGCAAAATCGCCTAGGTCATCCAAATTGTCTTCACAGTTAGCTTCGAAAAGTTTAGCCCCCTGGGCCTGGGCATAGCAATGGAGTCCCCAAAGAACACCGTCGACCCGGCATAATCGAGCGGCGAGGGGATAGTAATAAGTCAAAGCTCTGCTGAGAGAAGACCTCAGAGTGTGAAGCACAGACATATGAGAGTCAGAGGCATAAGTGGCGTCAGTGAAGATGGGTTTGTAAACGAAGAGAAGAGAGCCGTAAGAGGGGAGCTTGCGTTGGTCGCAGAGGGAGAGGGGGAATATTCCGGTGGGCGTGGCATCGGAAGGGATGACGGTGTAAGAAGAATGGACATTCACAGTAACCATCTTGCTGAATCCACGTGAAAGGGAAAGTTTTGTAGGGAATGATGCGTGGAATCCTATTTAGTGCGTGTATGGGAGAGGTGAGGCTCAACCACGTTTGAATGGGTTTGCTTGAATTTTAGGATGTTTGGTTCAGTGTTAACAATTGTCACCGACACCGTGATTGACCCTCAACCACGTTAATGTGAACGCTAGGAATAGCTGCTTCTGCCAATGAATCAACGGGGCTTGGTGGTCTCTTTTTTCCAAATTCCACGAACACCCCGCACGAACATCCACGGTCTCCCCTATTTTTCAGTTCGAAAAATAGAACATGTTTCTCAAAAAATAGATGGTGATGGATGACAAGGCATCGACGGTAATTATGAGTGGATTCCCTTCTGAAATCCACTCATAATTTTGTCTTAGTGACTGACGATCATTTGCAGAAACCAAAGAACAGATTTAGCTAGGAAAAATCAAAGGAATTTTCAACATACCCAATAAAATAGATGGTGATGGATGACAAGGCATCGACGGTAATTATGAGTGGATTCCCTTCTGAAATCCACTCATAATTTTGTCTTAGTGACTGACAATCATTTGCAGAAACCAAAGAACAGATTTAGCTAGGAAAAATCAAAGGAATTTTCAACATACCCAATAAAATAGTTTCTACTTCATTTCTGCTCTTGGTATCTTCTTCCCGTTTCAATCTTCTGCTTGTTTCTTCTTCGGGTTGTACTTTGTTTAATTCAAAGGAAGCTCTCTCTCTCTCTCTCTCTCTCTCTCTCTCTCTCTCTCTCTCGAATTCGCTCACGGTGACGGGGAAGGAAGGCTTATGGAAGATAAGATAAGATGGTAGGAAGAGGGACCAAAGCTTTTTCTCTTTCCTTCTGATGTATAGGACGGTTCAATATGAGTCCGGCGCCCCTGTTTTTTTTACGAGAAAAGCAGGAGCTTTTAACTTTAGCAACGGTTACAACCGTTGCTAAAGTTACAAAAACCGTGACTAAAACATAAATACCGTTAATTTTAACACCAATTTTCATGTTTTGTGACACTTTAATTTTAGTAACGTTTTTTTTTTAATTTTAACAACGATTATAACAGTTGTTAAAGTTAAAAGTCCCTGCTTTTCTCGTAGAGAAAAACAAGGGCGCCAGACTCAATATGAGGAGAAAAAGTAGATTATAACAGTACATGTTTGTGGTTGTAAAATTGCCGACGTAACTCTTTTGGGTGACATACTAAACTCCCTTAATCTTTCCAGCAAATTTTAATTTAGTTCATAATCTATTTAAAAATTTTCCATTCATGTCTCTCAAAATTTTGTTTCATGATTTATTTCTCCCACTCATTTATTTTTTTTTCCACACGTTCATTAATTTATTATTATAAATTTCTATTTTCATTTGTTTATATCTTATATCTCTTAGTTACTTATTTTTCTTACTAAAAATTCTTCTCTTTATAATAATCCTTCTAAATAATATAATTACATATTTTATCATAATAATGATAATAATAATAATAATAATAACATTCATAATTTAATAAGGATATTACAGATGTAATTCATTAAGTTAATTTTAAATAAATGATAATAAATAATAATTAGTACATCAAAAAATAAAAAATATAATTTATATTTTTTTTATAATTATAGATTCAAAACTATCTTTACAAATTAATATCTAAACATTCATATATTATATTCTGTCTCAAATTATATTTGTCTAATTTTTTTTAAATATAAATTTCATTCATTCAAATTTAAATTTATCTAAACTGCATTTAATCAAATTTAAATTACCCAACTCACATTGACCGAATTGACAAGTGCACTCTTAAATGGATAGACGGTATGGTACTTTGGTCTTACACGATACCATGGATTGGTCGTGTCTAGAATACACGATAATTGTGTCACGACTCCCGGCTGTAGCCTAGCTTATCATAATTGTTTGTTTTATTCTTTTCTTTTGGATTCGGTAAGATAGGAGGCCAAACCAGAGTATTTTAGTCAAATACTACAATTTCGAAAAAAAAAATGTAGACAAATATTACACTATAAAAATATTTAGCTATACACTACATTCTCTGTCACATTAACCTTTTGTTTATTTATTTTTTTAACTTTGACTGCTTCAGTCGAATTTTTTTTGAATAAAAAACATAAAAAAGGCCGAGTCTCTTTTTTTTTTTTAGGCCTTCTAAATTTTATTAAAAAAAATTTGATTGAAAATCAATCAGACAAAAAATATAGTATGTGGCTAAATAAACAAAAGGTTGGTGTGATAAAAAATATAGTATGTGGCTAAATATTTGTAGAAGTGTAATATTTGCTTAATTTATTTTCAAAATTATAGTATTTGACTAAAAAACTCGCCAATGCACAATGCAAAGAAACAAGCACAGAACATAAGCATTCCCATCATGTCAGCCTGAGCCAGCTGGAGAGGGTCTTTGTTGATCAAGGAGGAAATGTTATTTTGTTTTTTATTTTTTATTTTTATGTGACATTTTTTATGATTAATTAATTTTTAATTGAAGATAAATGAAATTAGGTGATGTATACACTATACAAGATTAAGCTGGATGGAGGTTCTCTTATTAATTTATTTTTCTTTAGTTATTAAATAACTGTAAGCTCTATTTATTTGTGTAAAACACAGTCATTTAATGGAGTTGTTAAAAACTCTCTTTAGTCTATATAAATTACGAAGAGGATCCATCTGATTCAGGATACTTTCGTCACTATGTGTATAGCTCTTATGGCTTTTATTACAGAGATTTCATTCTATTACTACCGAATTGTTCATATTGCACACTCATAATTCCGTTAATTGATGCAAAGAGGTACGGTACGACTTCAACATTCATTTTTCAATTTAAAAAAAAAAAAGAGAAAAACTTCATCGTTCATGTACTTATTGCATTTTAGATGCCCATATGTACAAGTCTGTTTTGAAATTCAGAAGATCCATCAAACAATCCTGATATACGATAACCATCAATATTTTAAAGACGTCACTGATTTTATTATGCTCGCTAAAAATGCTAATTTTCGGTCATGAATCCTTCGAAAAACAATACTGCTTCACAGAAATCACGGTTGTCTTCAACCTTTAGGTGACAAGAATATCCATTTAAGCAAAAAAGATTCTTATTTTTAAAGATTTTCCTGTGACAGCGCAAGTTGACGTCTCTCTCTTTCAGATTCTAGTTCGGAGTTCAGAGTATTCTACACTTTAGGGAGTACAGGGCGAGTTGGAAAAACGTCCAATTGGAATAAAACCTACTTCGATCGAACGATGTTGAAGAACTCACCACTATAGACATATACAGCATCCAATAGAAGATTCGTTCGCGTTTCAGGACATTCCTATTTATGATCATAAAAGAAGACTGCTTTCTTGGCTTAAATCGCATGATTCCTTTCGTCTTGGGTTCAAGAAATCGAAATTAAGTCTGCAGTGCTAAGCGGAAACACAAGGCTAAGTAATTGTAAAGACACAACAAATCTGAAAAGCTTCCATATTCTATATTAATGTCTGAACTGTGAGAAGTTAATTGATTGTGGGCAGCCACAAATTGTCCAAACTCTTACCTGGGCATCACATCCAATCGTGGAAAGAACAACATCAACTTCAGAAAACACCCTGGTCGTACTTTGAAATTTTATTTGAAAGAAGTTCTCATTACAACTTCGAAGTATGAAATCCGTCCCCTACTTCCTCGTAAAACAACCTCTTAAAAGCATCCATATGGTCTGCTTGCAAGCGCAGGGCTATGATGAAGCCATCACCATCACCACTATTCAACAAGAAAGCTTTTCCCTCAGAATTTATATCCCCTGGTCCCATATAAACAGGTTTTCCCCACCCAAAATCAGCATCACCAAATGAAAAATTCATCCAACTCACAAGACTTACATTCGGATTTCCCCTAGATTGTTGAGGTCTGTTCCTCAACAATCTCACATCCTTTTGAACTGCTATATAATCAAGAGTTGACCTCACATGTTCATCTGTCAGCTTCTCAAGTGCTCGTCTTATTTCCCCAACCGCATAACTCAGAGGCTTACCCATGACTTCATCAAACCTGCTCGTTTTTGTCACGGTGGGAATCGTTACGTTTCCGAAGTAAGAATCAGGAAGGGGTGGCCTCAATCGTCTTCGACAATTAACTAAAGTGGACAACCTCGTTGGTTGGTCGCCATTTCCCTCGTACCGTGCCTTGCAGACACATCTCCACAACAGCCCACCAATGACCTCGAAACTGGTATAAGGTCGCCGGGGAGAGTCAAAGTCGTTGACTTTCTTCTTCAGGTTTTCAACTTGCTCTTTCCTGAGTTTCACAATGGCACCAGTAGCCTCGTCCCTTGTGTTTACCAAACTACCTACCCAAAGGGGTGGAGGCGAAAACTCAGGATGGTCAGAACGAGAAGCTAAACAGAGCTTTCGCGAACTTAACAGACTTGAATCACGAAATAAAATTTCACTCGAATTTAAATCTAGACCCTCTCCTCTGGCTAACTTAGCCCACGAGTTCACGAAAAGCACGCTAGACACCCCATCAACCACAGCCCGCGACACAGAAACCCCAAGAGTGTGACCACCACATCGGAATCTGGTAAGCTGAACCAACAACAGAGGTATTTGCTCGATCGGGAGATTATAATCAATGATGGGAAAGAGTTGTTCTACGTTTTGGGTCGGCGCAAAATCACCGAAATCATCCAACTTGGCTTCGGAAACGGCTTCAAGGAGCTGAGCTCCCATGGCGTTGCAATTGAGTTGAAAGCGTCCACCTTGGGTTTGAAGTAGTTGACCGGCGAAAGGATAGAAGTGAACTAGGGCTCGGCTCAGAGATTTGGTGAGAGTGTGAGTCGCAAACGTTGATAGGGACGATTGATCATTGAAATTGGTTGTGTAGACATAAAGAAGAGTAGCGTGAGAGGAAAGTCTGATTTGGTCGAAGTCGGAGAAAGGGAATATTCCGGTGGGTGTAGGCTCAGAAGGGATCACTGTGGAAGAAGACACCACCGTCACCATTTTGTGTCTTCTTCGTCGACAGGGTTGGGACTATGCTTTTTTTGAATTATGTTTAAAACACACAACAGTGCTTTCCGCGAATTTTCCGAGTTTTTGGGCAAATACTATAAATTTTAAATAAAATTAGTAATATACTATACTTTCATGAAAAATTAGATGCATATTACGAAATTCATCATATCATTGATTTCTCTCTTTGAAACTCGGCCCATGTGAGGCTGAGTTTCAATCTACAAAAAAAAAACTCCCACAAGACTCGACCTGCTGTAAGTCGAGTCTTATACAAGGTAAAAAATAGACTCGACTAACGATAGGCTGAGTCTATTTTGAAAAAAAAAAATAATTGTTGGGTTGGCCCAGAAGCTCTGCATGTTGCACAGAGTCACATGTAGAGATTTCAAAAGTGAGCTCGGCCACTGACAGGCCGAGCTCACTTTATAATAAAGTCCCCTTATCGAGCCAAGTTCGGCCTATAGGAGACTGAGTTGCATGTCCTCACCTCTTATATATCTGTGGCTTCATTCATATGAAAACATGTGTGTGAGTTTACGAGAGAGTTGAAAAAAATTTTGAGTGTCTAAGATAGCTGAAGAGAAGTGAAGAAAAATCTTCAAAAATGTTAGTATAATTAATTTTTTTTATGTTATTAAATAAATTTATTTATGAAATTAACAACTGGTTATTCTAATTAATAATTATTTGTAATTTTATATAATATTAATTTTATAAATTTTGATTATTTAAATATTTTAAATTATTTTGTGTTTAAACTTATTTTTATCATTTTGTATAATATTTTGATAATATTATTTTACAATCAATGCAATTTTAATTGTTCTAATTTTTTTACAGTTTAAATTATTTGTTGTTTTGAACTTATTTTGCAGGCAGTTAAGATAAATTCCTTGATAAATATATATATCTATATGTCAACAGAAAGGTCATTAAGGGTGTTGAATTTAAATCTGATATTTTCACTATAATGTCACTAGATGACTTAAATATAACCTTGGACGCATTGACTACTATGATTCACAATCATTTAGAGCTCCCCCTACTGAATCAGTGGCGTTAATAAGCTATAGATACAAGATGCGATCAGAATACAGGGTGATAAAGTTGAGTAATGACAATATAGTCAGAAGTATAATCAGCAAACATTTAAAAAGTGGAGATGAGGAGATTGAGCTACTAGTCAAGACTTCAAGTCGTCAGATAGATTTTAATTCTGAAGCTGGTACGTCACAAGCCATTGATCCTTGTGATATTTCAACTCAGCCCCCAGTCAAGGACAATTCACTTCGATGTTGCTGGCAGACGATGATGAACCAGTGTCACAACTAGACGATACTCCTTCATCTCCTCGGCCATGTATGGATGACTTTACTGACGAGGAGGAGTATTTTGGTAATTTAGTTGCGAGTGATGATGATGACGTTGATGATGATGCAAATGAAGGCGGTAACGGGTATAGCGATGGAATTTCGATCCTTCCAATTAGGGAGTACCAAGACCTTATACACAGGTATTTAACAAGCCTTCCAGAGGAGGAGGAGATGACTGATGAAGAACCTGTCAATTCAACGATGAATGACGACGGACTATATGCTGGAAAAGTGTTCAATGAAAGACGTTTACTAAGAGGTGAGGTAAAAGAGCACGCTATCCGGAACCACAATACCTATAAAGTTGTCCACCAAAGTAAAACAGTTGAATTATACGAGTGCACTAAAAAGAACCAGGGTTGTAAGTGGAGATTTAGGGCCATTTTGAAGAATCCCGACAATTATTGGCAAATTATGAAGTATCAGGGACCCCACACTTGTATCAATGCTTCGCTGGTCCAAGATCACCCTAAGTTGGATGCAGAAGTTATAGCAAATCATATTATGGACTTGGTGATAAAAAATGTATATATACCAATTAGTCAGGTGGTCGCACACATTTGACAAAATTTTAGCTACAACATTTCTTACTGGAAAGTGTGGTCTGCAAAATGGAAGGCTATTTCCAAGGCATATGGGGACTGGGAGCAATCGTACGCATTGTTACCTCAGTTTATGGCAGCAGTTCAGCAGGTCATGCCTGGTTCAGTGGTAAAATGGAAGACTGACCTATGTCCACCCGACAATGTTGGTCACCCGCAGATGAAATTTGTGAGGGTATTTTGGTCTTATAAGCCTTGTATCGATGCCTTGGCTTACTTAAAGCCAATAATCTTGGTTGACGGCACATTTTTGTACGGCAATACAAAGGAACCTTAATGATAGCCTCATCCCAAGACGACAACAACAAAGTGTTGCCTATTGCATTTGCACTGGTGGAGCAAGAAAATGATGACTCTTGGTCATGGTTTCTTCAGATTCTCAAGGAATGGGTTGTAAGCAACCAGGATGTAACTTTAATATCTGATAGGCATCACGGGCTTATCACTGGTGCAGAAGAACATGGATGGACTCACATGTTTTGTCTACGGTACTTATCCAGTAATGTCCGCACCACATTAGGATCAAAATGATTATCCAAGAGGCTTGAGCATGGCGGTATGTCTTTATTGAAAATTAAATAATTTTTTTAATTCATAATTAATTCGTGGACTAACGTATTATCTTAATTAGGATATTCATATGATTTCAGTGTGGTGAACAAGGTTGTGGCAGAAATGCTTGGGTCACATGCAAATTCAAACGGGAGAGTTGGGGATTGGCTAAATAGGCTAAGGATTGAGCAATGGACACGGGCATATGATATCCATGGTCATCGATGGGGTCAGATGACGACAAATTTAGCCGAATCCATGAATCACGTCTTCAAAGGTGTTAGATATCTCCCTATTTTGGGGTTAGTGAAGCATACGTTATACAAGCTTGCAACTTACATTGAAAACAATTTGGCAGCAACAAATGCACAAATTAACAACCAAGACGTATATTCGGAGGTCATGCGTAAGAAACTTGCAGAAAATAAAACAAAAGCCTTTGCATGTATCGTGCACGTATTTGATCGGGCTAATGGATATTTTGAAATTGAGGAGCCATATGACCGGTTGAATCGTCAACTTGGTCGTGTTGCACGCTCAACCTTTTTGGTGATCGGTGTGATTGTGGCGAATATCAAGTTTGTCATTTTCTGTGTCCACACGTGCTAGCAGCTTGTGAACATGCAAATATTGATTTTAACGTGTTTGTGAACCATGTGTATCGACTTGACACGATCAAACTGGCTTACAGCAAATCGATTCGCCCTATCGGTGGGCAAGAGCAGTGGCCAGTATATAGAGGCCTACGATTGCTACCTAATCCTGCACTTGCTAGAAGTCAAGGACGACCAAGATCCTCACGACTACGGATGGACATGGACCAAAGGTTTCGTCGCCAACCATCCTGATGTATCTTATGTAGACAACAAGGTCATAACCGATCAAATTGTCCACAACAGCCTCGTTAGATATATTACTTTTTTTTTGAACAATTTTAAATTTTTTATATGTATAATTTACTAATTTTGAATTTTTAGTAACACTTCTTTATTATATCTTATTCATATTCATCTTTTATTATATTTATATTTATATATAATATATTATACATATATAATAATATATGATAAAAATATATAAATATATTATAAATATATAAAATATAAACATAAGTATAATAAGATCTAATATCTCACATATAAACATCTTTTAATCAATTTAATATTTTATAATAATTTAAATTAATATATTTTTAATATATAATTTTTAAGTAATTTATAATTCTTTATTTATTTTTTAAACTACATTTTAATTATTTAAATATTTCATCTCACTATTTATTATTGTACATCATAATAGTAAATTAATTTGTTAATTTAACAAAAAAAATCTAACACTTAATATTAATTAAGTTAATTATAAAATATTTGCTAATTTATATGATTAATTTAACCAAAAAAATTTAAAAAAACTAACATTTAATATTAATTAAGTTAATTAGCATGAAAAAAATGATAGAACCATTTAAAAAAAAAGAATTTACTTCATTAATTATTATTATTTTATAAAATAGCTTATTAAAAAACAAATTAGAGGGGGGAGTCATGGACAGAGTCAGTTCACGTGACTCTGTCCAAGCAAGCTCGGCCTCTGACAGGCCGAGCTTGCTTTAGCTCAGAAGTCAGCTGGATGTGACTCCACGCTGACTTCAAGCAAGTGGGTGTGGTGGGGGGAGAGTTAAGAGGGCATGCAGAAGAAGAAGAAATCAGAGAAGGGGGAGTGTGGAGATGAGACGAGTTTTAGTATAAATAGGGGAGAAGTATGCAGTTTCTGAACCACCACAGCAAAGGAGAAGAGCAAAATTGATTAGAGAAAAAATTATATTTAGAGTATTTAAGTATATTAAATTTTATTATGTTATTTTTTTAAATTTAAATTTTATTATGTTATATTATTTTATTTTTTTGTTCTTATATTTTATTTTTTTGTTATATCATATGGCAAATCCCAGACGAGCTGTGAACCCAGGTCCTGATGGCGATTCGCTTTTATATTTACAATCTCGTCACATCTGCCAAGATGTTTGGGCAAATAAGGTTAGTATATTGTAAAATTTTTTAAGTTTTTAATTAATAAAATGTTATTATTTTTATTAGTTCTTAAAATTTAAAAATTTCAGAGAAATCACACTTTACGTCTATGAAAATGTATACTTGTGGACGGTAACCCACCATTACTGATCATCCCACTCTTACACGCTGCTGGTTTCTATGGTGTGGTGCGTTTGGATAAATTTGAGTATAACCAAGCTCTTGTCTCGGCGCTCGTTGAACGATGGCTACCGGAGACACATACTTTCCACACTACGAGGGGATAATGCACTATAACGTTACAAGATGTATCAATTCAGCTTGGTCTCCCATGTGGTGGTAGGCCGATTACTGGTACAGCTGCCATAAACTGGGGCCATTTATGTGAGGGGCTCCTAGGAATTGCCCTGCCATCAAACAAATTAGATGGTCAAAGGTTGAGCATGAATTGGCTGGATGAGACCTTTTTTTCATCTTCCAGATGATGCTCCATATGAACATATTGTTCTTTTTACTCATGCTTATATTTTAAGACTGATTGGAGGGTACCTATTGCCAGATAAATCTGGCACCAAGGTGTATCTAATGTATCTACAATTCCTCGAAAATTTAAATGATTGTAAGGAATATAGTTGGGGATCAGCAGTACTAGCACATCTATATAGAGAACTTTCCATGGCAACAGAGCTTAAACAAAAGGAAATTGGTGGTTGTCTTACCCTTTTGCACATCTGGGCATGGGAACGATTTCCTCTATTAGAGTCATCCATACGCCCTGTCTACGATTTGAATTTAGAGCATTATCCTATACTCCCACTATTAGGAAGTCGGTATGTATTACCTAATATGATTATTGAATTTATCAATTATTATTTAATTTTGAAACTAATATACTTGTGAATTATTATAGCTGGAGGGGTGCCAAGGACTTAATTGGACCTACCAAAGAAGCCTTGAGACATTACAGGCTTATATTAGATAGGATGAATGATGATGAGGTATCTATTAAATTGATATACTTCAAATATCAAGTTACTTTAAATATTTATTTATCCTAACATTTAATGGTCACAGATCATTTGGTGCTCGTACGTTGGGGACAACTATCAGATGATTCCATAGTACTGCCTAGCTGACAGCAACGTCTGGTGCTCCTATGTACCTATAATTTGTTTTCATATCGTTGAGTGGCATCATGTAGATCACGTGCTCCGCCAGTTTGGAGGAGATCAACCGATTCCTAAGCCACCAGTCGATCTTGGCCACACATTGCAAATGACAAGAAAATATGATAAAAATTGGGCAAAGGTACATAGAGACTTCATTGATCAGTGGAATCAGTGGCCATAGCGAGTGATCCAAGTCCAAGTCGAGTATCCTTTAGTTCCCCTACGACATGACTCTGAGTACATGCGTTGGTACTGGAAGCATACTAGGCAATGGATTGATTCTACAAGTGGTGCTGAGGGTTATGTAGTTAATCTCCTATTTACTATCTGTAATATCCCAAGAATTTTTATGAATATTTAAAGTCTGATTTGAAGTTTAGTGAAAAATTTAATTATGTAGAAAATTTTCTTTTTGAATTAGTGAAGAAAATGTGGAAATAGAAATTTTTATTTTTAATTTAGGAAATTTTTACAAATTCTCAAGGACTAAAGTGAAAAGAAAAGAAAGTATAGAGGACTTTTGAGAAATGACCAAGTAGGAACCCGAGAAGAAGAATAGAGCTTATGGGAATGAATTATGAGTCCGGTACCGAAAAGATGATGGATTCGAGGTTAAAGTGGAGTTTGAGATATTGAGAGGGACTAAAGTGAATAAGGAAATTTGTGGGGCACCGAGGATTTAGAAACACCTGAGGTGAGATTTTATGAATTTGCTTTTGCTAGTCTTGACTGAGGGTCAATTGCAGAGCAAGTGATAATTTCACCCCGAGCGAGTATATAGGTGGCCTCACCTATTTTTTATTCATTTTTCTCCTTTCCTCTCTCTCTCTTCACTTTCTCTCCTCTCCTTCTCTCTTTCTTCTCTCTAATTTCTCTCTCTACTCTCCAACTCTACAACCGGGCTTTGAAGGGCGGATCTCGGGCTACGGGGCGAGCCTCTAGGAGCCAAGCAACGTAGGGAAAGCAAGGAATCGAGGTAGAAATTTCTATTTATTAAGCTTTTCCCTATTTTCTAGTTTTAAGAGTGTTTGAGGAAAAATCGAGATTCCGGCTTCGTTTCTCGATTAAAATTGGTGATTTTGGTGTCTAAATGCTCCTTAGACATTAAGGGTGAGATCCTATGGAAGAAATCATGAAAAACGGTGAAGATTTGGCCAGATTCGGGCCAAAACCGAGAGAAAGTCGCGAAGGGTCGCGATCGTGGCGCCCAGGCGCCATGTGTGGCGCCTAGGCGCCAAGGACATGTGGGAAGAGAAAGGCATGGCGCCCAGGCGCCACGTGGGGCGCCTAGGCGCCGGGCATGGGTGGCGCCCAGGCGCCATAGGTGGCGCCCAGGCGCCAGGTGTGTCGGAAAACCTTAGCTCATTTTCAATCGGCCATAACTTCTTCATCCGGACTCCGTTTTGGGCAAACTTTATATCGTTGGAAAGCTATTTGAGTCTAGTTTCCAATGGTATAAGTTTCATTTAGATATTCATTACCGATTAGGAGTTATGACTTAAGATGTGAGTAAAGGTCGAGAGTAGTGGTAGGAAATTTCTCTATTTCGTAACCCTAATAGTTTTTGTCTGGTTACAATAGGAATGGTCAAGGTGCAAAGTGGGAGTGCCGAGAGCGTGAAATCCAGGTGAGTGGGTTAATACTTGCTATGATTAAATATCTGTTATTGACTTTTTGCATCATAGTGGAAATATGTTGTATATCCAAGTTTGAAGAGGATGATGTGGAACGATGAAGCATAAACAATTGTGGAACGTGTCTGGTAATGTATATAATTATATTTTCTTATTTTCCCATGAATGGAGGTTATATAATGGATTGTGAATGGCATGTGAACTGAGTTGAATAATTGTTCTATATTATGGGTTATGTTGTATACATGCTATGTTGCTGGAACCACATTTATTATGTTGTGGCTTGAATTGTAAATGACTGAGTTGTGTATGTGGCTCAAGATTATGATTGAGGATGTTTTTATATATGATTGTGATTGTGTTTGACTGGAAAGGAAAGGCATGGTGGTGCACCCCATGGAGAAATTTATGTGAAGTTATAAGGGTGGAGATTATAAATGGAGCGATAAGGGTGGATGCGGCAGGGGCCGCGGGCAACGATCCAGAGGTATTCTGGACGACCCGGTTGGTACGGGAAATTTGTGTGAAATTGATTTCACCGATTGTTGTTGTGAACTTTTGAATTATGTTGAAATGTATTTGATTTATTTGGATATTGTCGTGAAGTACTACGAATAATATCATATCATATGATGATCGATTTACGTATGATTGCTGCATGTTATCATTATGATGTATGATATTTTTTTGTCATAATGTTGTGTTATCTACTCACTGGGCACGTGGTTTGCTCATACCCCTCTTATTGATATTTTTTTTCAGAGTTGACAGCTGAAGGTAAATATCGGAACAAGGAATTATGGATCCTTAGTCCATGATTACCTTTTCATTTGTTCAGGATAAAGGTATAATAGTTAAGTTTTATTCTAAGTTGTATAAATCTAGAAATCTCTGTAATCGGGTAGGTTCATTCACTGATGTAATGTGAGTAATTGTAGTATGTATAAAGAACTCGTTTTGGTTGCATGAAAAAGAATTGTATGATTTTTAAGAGAAAGATAGGCTTACGGAGGTGAAATGAAATTCACTTTCCGTGCCGGTCACGTGCTCAAATTTTGGGACGTGACAAGTTGGTATCAGAGCTTTGGGATTAGGTCTCCTACCGATTACAGAGTAAGGTAACCTTAGTGGGATCTCCTCTATCGTGGTGAACCCGGGCACGACTATAGAGAGATGGCTCCACTGAAGGTCCTGTAGGATGTTTTCATTTCCTTTTCCTCCAAGACTTGTCTTTTCTTATGAATTATGTTTTTAGTTTTAGTTTTAGAGAGTTATGGCTATACTTTTGAACTCGGTAAGGGAAAGGTTATTATTTGTTTTGATTCCGTTGCTGTCGGATCAAATTGTATGTATGGGGCTATATATGTTAAATTCATGATTGATTTTGTGTGACTGATTTATTTTATCTTTCTTAATTTTATTATTACTATTTTTGGAGTACCATCCCATAAAAGAAACCACTGGCATTAAAAGCAGAAGGATTACATTACAAAAAAAAAAAACAATTACTCATGCATGAGTAATCTAAAAGCGAGGTGGTCTCGGATTAGGAGGGTTGTACTGTATCATCACCCCTCGACCATTCCTTGGAGCGAGAGACAGAGCAATATCGCGGAGGGTAGTGTAAATCCCATTCATACAATCAACACTTCTTTGTTGTTGATTGCAGAAGCACTGGGTAGACCAATAGAAGAACCTGTCTATTCTTGAAGTCATTTCTGCATGATTGCGTTTAGTTAACTTCTCTAGGTTTTCTATCATCTTTTTCAGATTTTTGACCTCCTGCTCTAGACAGGCGATTTTGTCCTCCGAGGTATGGCCCGTGCTAGTCTCCTCAGCTTCCTCGATCTTCTTCATTTTCTTCTCCTTCTGCTTCTCTGGAGACCCCTCAAAAGGTCTTTTGCCCTTGTCTTTACCCAGACTTAAGTTTAAGTCGAGCTCTTCTCTCCTGGCATCCACTGTGAGATCAATGTACTTCCTTGTGGCCATGATTTGGAAAATTTAGAAATTTATGTCGAAGTATGAGAAGAGAGGAATGCTGAGAAGTTGTAGGCTTAGAGATGATTACTCTTTGTGGTGTGGTAACTGAGAACGTTGGGATAGTTCTTATAGAGGAAAAATTTGAACTCAGAGACAAAGAAGATATCTCTTCGCCGCACCCTATACGCTTAACCTATGGATTTCTGCAAGCTGGAAGCTAGGAGTCTAGGGTAGGCATGCACACCAACAACGCGTCGCATTAATGGCAAAACCACGAAAGTCAATATTCGGTGGATTTGCGGCCGATTTACACTTGGTTTTTCCATTTCTCTCGTTGGCATTTTCTGAAATTGAAGGAAGTCGACAATGTAGCCATTACAGAGTGTCTTGGATGTTTTCACGATGAACTAAAATGTATTTCTATGCTTTCTTGTATTGTTCTTGAAAGCCTTCAGTTAAGTATAATATACATGATTGATTGAATTATACTGTGATTATATGTATCTAAATACATATGATATGTATGTATGTTATTCATGCATAGAGAGTGAAGGTTATTTGTTATGGCCAGGAATAATATGTAATGATTCTACATACATTCAGAGAATGAGAAGTCTGAAATTTAAAAGAACTTGAATAGATGAAAATATATATAGATAATGATGTATCTCTATGTTTATACATATATACATATATGCTCGTAGAGGCAAGTGAAAGGTAAAATTTTTCTCTCACTTTATGGAACGCTTGATGTGTAGATGTGAGAAGTTTTTATTTTAATATGTATGTTTGAAAATGTGTAAGCTTAGGGCAAAGCCACGGATTAGAAACCTAGATAAGGCTAGTATGAAGCTACCCGTTCATGGAGTAATATCTCGATTTAGAATTATTGGATAAGACAAATACAGAGTTAAGAAGCCATAAATTGAAGCCGCGATTAGTTTAATAATTTGAGCAAGAGTCAAAAGTTAGCCGAAATTTTTGAGGAAATCTTTTGTATTAGATTATATTTTGTTATTTTCTGGCATGCTTATCTGAGACCGTTGGCATTGCGTCGGATAAGGTCTGTAGGTCATCTTTAGAGTATGATGTAAAGGTTTTGTAGCCCTAAATTTCGTCTATATATAATGGATGCCCCATTACGCTGCTCACTACACTAAGAGTTTATATCTATAAGCTTTCTAGCATCAAACTTCTCCTTCTGTACAACCTTTATAGCTCAGAAAAATATGGCTGGCAATAAATCTTTCAATTTAAATTTTGAGGCTGGCAAGGTAGAGCTGGATCTAAATCTTAGCCTGGAGAATTATAAGAATAAGAGATCCATGGAAGAGTCACCAGAGGCTAAGAAAAGAAAAAGGGATGTAGTAGAGTTAGAGGATGTTAGCACAGCAACATCTTCTAATAATGAGCTTGCGCTTATGAGACAAAAGATGGAGGACTTGGAAAGACTGATAAACCGCCACTTTGAGGACCAGGGGAGATTGATAAATCGTCTCTTTACAGAACAAGAGAAGCTTTTGAACCGTCATTTTAGGGAATTGGCGAATAGAGTTGATAGACATTCGATGTTTGCAACTCAAAATTTTCGTGACCAACAAGCGAGATGTATTGACTGTATGAATGGAGTGACTTCTGCACTTCGCCAAATTTTCCAGACGTTTCCTCCAGAAACTCTTTCTAGGCTGCAACGATTAACTTCCTCCTTAAGGTCTGAAGCACCTTCTTCTTCTAGACCTGGAGCATCTTCTGCATTTCAAAAGCCTCCTCGTTCTTAATTTATCTTTTCTTTTGTTTGTACCTAAAGCTGATGTTTGATCTAATGTTTAAGTATTAAAATTATCTGTTTTGTAAATCAAGTTCAGCTTGTTGCCTGTAACTTATGTATTAGAAATAAAAATATGTTGAACTTGTTATATTTTGTACTTGATTGTGAAAATTCTAAGAGAGAGAATGAGATATAAACAAAATATTGGCATTTGCTTCAATATTGAGGTAAGTTTTGACTTCGGAGGACCGAATTCTTTTAAGGGGGGAAGAATGTAATATCCCAAGAATTTTTATGAATATTTAAAGTCTGATTTGAAGTTTAGTGAAAAATTTAATTATGTAGAAAATTTTCTTTTTGAATTAGTGAAGAAAATGTGGAAATAGAAATTTTTATTTTTAATTTAGGAAATTTTTACAAATTCTCAAGGACTAAAGTGAAAAGAAAAGAAAGTATAGAGGACTTTTGAGAAATGACCAAGTAGGAACCCGAGAAGAAGAATAGAGCTTATGTGAATGAATTATGAGTCCGGTACCGAAAAGATGATGGATTCGAGGTTAAAGTGGAGTTTGAGATATTGAGAGGGACTAAAGTGAATAAGGAAATTTGTGGGGCACCGAGGATTTAGAAACACCTGAGGTGAGATTTTATGAATTTGATTTTGCTAGTCTTGACTGAGGGTCAATTGCAGAGCAAATGATAATTTCACCCCGGGCGAGTATATAGGTGGCCTCACCTATTTTTTATTCATTTTTCTCCTTTCCTCTCTCTCTCTTCACTTTCTCTCCTCTCCTTCTCTCTTTCTTCTCTCTAATTTCTCTCTCTACTCTCCAACTCTACAACTGGGCTTTGAAGGGCGGATCTCGGGCTACGGGGCGAGCCTCTAGGAGCCAAGCAACGTAGGGAAAGCAAGGAATCGAGGTAGAAATTTCTATTTATTAAGCTTTTCCCTATTTTCTAGTTTTAAGAGTGTTTGAGGAAAAATCGAGATTCCGGCTTCGTTTCTCGATTAAAATTGGTGATTTTGGTGTCTAAATGCTCCTTAGACATTAAGGGTGAGATCCTATGGAAGAAATCATGAAAAACGGTGAAGATTTGGCCAGATTCGGGCCAAAACCGAGAGAAAGTCGCGAAGGGTCGCGATCGTGGCGCCCAGGCGCCATGTGTGGCGCCTAGGCGCCAAGGACATGTGGGAAGAGAAAGGCATGGCGCCCAGGCGCCACGTGGGGCGCCTAGGCGCCGGGCATGGGTGGCGCCCAGGCGCCAGGTGTGTCGGAAAACCTTAGCTCATTTTCAATCGGCCATAACTTCTTCATCCGGACTCCGTTTTGGGCAAACTTTATATCGTTGGAAAGCTATTTGAGTCTAGTTTCCAATGGTATAAGTTTCATTTAGATATTCATTACCGATTAGGAGTTATGACTTAAGATGTGAGTAAAGGTCGAGAG
The DNA here is from genome assembly GCA_037074585.1 of Biancaea sappan. Taxonomy (NCBI): domain Eukaryota; kingdom Viridiplantae; phylum Streptophyta; class Magnoliopsida; order Fabales; family Fabaceae; genus Biancaea; species Biancaea sappan. The sequence goes on from CM073496.1 coordinate 61,588,869, forward strand.
TAGTGGTAGGAAATTTCTCTATTTCGTAACCCTAATGGTTTTTGTCTGGTTACAATAGGAATGGTCAAGGTGCAAAGTGGGAGTGCCGAGAGCGTGAAATCCAGGTGAGTGGGTTAATACTTGCTATGATTAAATATCTGTTATTGACTTTTTGCATCATAGTGGAAATATGTTGTATATCCAAGTTTGAAGAGGATGATGTGGAACGATGAAGCATAAACAATTGTGGAACGTGTCTGGTAATGTATATAATTATATTTTCTTATTTTCCCATGAATGGAGGTTATATAATGGATTGTGAATGGCATGTGAACTGAGTTGAATAATTGTTCTATATTATGGGTTATGTTGTATACATGCTATGTTGCTGGAACCACATTTATTATGTTGTGGCTTGAATTGTAAATGACTGAGTTGTGTATGTGGCTCAAGATTATGATTGAGGATGTTTTTATATATGATTGTGATTGTGTTTGACTGGAAAGGAAAGGCATGGTGGTGCACCCCATGGAGAAATTTATGTGAAGTTATAAGGGTGGAGATTATAAATGGAGCGATAAGGGTGGATGCGGCAGGGGCCGCGGGCAACGATCCAGAGGTATTCTGGACGACCCGGTTGGTACGGGAAATTTGTGTGAAATTGATTTCACCGATTGTTGTTGTGAACTTTTGAATTATGTTGAAATGTATTTGATTTATTTGGATATTGTCGTGAAGTACTACGAATAATATCATATCATATGATGATCGATTTACGTATGATTGCTGCATGTTATCATTATGATGTATGATATTTTTTTGTCATAATGTTGTGTTATCTACTCACTGGGCACGTGGTTTGCTCATACCCCTCTTATTGATATTTTTTTTCAGAGTTGACAGCTGAAGGTAAATATCGGAACAAGGAATTATGGATCCTTAGTCCATGATTACCTTTTCATTTGTTCAGGATAAAGGTATAATAGTTAAGTTTTATTCTAAGTTGTATAAATCTAGAAATCTCTGTAATCGGGTAGGTTCATTCACTGATGTAATGTGAGTAATTGTAGTATGTATAAAGAACTCGTTTTGGTTGCATGAAAAAGAATTGTATGATTTTTAAGAGAAAGATAGGCTTACGGAGGTGAAATGAAATTCACTTTCCGTGCCGGTCACGTGCTCAAATTTTGGGACGTGACACTATCATATTTAAATTATATTTTCAATTTATCTACTTTGTTCTAATTTTTTTTTTGTAGGTTGACATGACATGGTATTTGTATAAAATGGCTCGTGAAGATCCGAGACCAGATGATTTGGCAGAAAGAATTGAGCAAGAGGCTATGAATATTATCAGTGCCATAGGCAAACAAAGAGAACTCAGACTCTCTCACCCTGCTCCACCTGCTCAGGATTTTTTTTGAAACAATCATTCCAGAAGAAGTGCTAGGCAAGCATTCTCGAGGGCTTATTGTATCAAGGGAATCTATTTCATATGATGCACGTTACGAGCCTGGTGCATCCATGCCATATCAGACTGCGTACATGCCATTTCAGACTCAGCCTAACGTAGGTTACAGTGGCGCTGGTCCATCTTTTACACACGTCGGAGGATCTAGTTCTCAATTCGGCGCTGATTGTTGTACGCCGTCAGCACAACACCACTTCGAGTTGTCATCTCTTTTTTCTTCTCTAATGCCCCATAATCCGAACTTCGGCATGCAATTCTTCACATCGAATCAACCCATTCCATTAGTTCAATCTCCGGTGTTGGATTTAAATGCTCAACCTACTATGCCATATAGGGAAGGGGAACAACAAGACGAAGACGATGACGATGACGATGACGACGATGACAATGACAACGAAGAAGACAACAAAGACGAAGGAGAGGATGGCGGACAAGAAGACAATGAGGACGAAGAACCTGAGCAACGTCGACGATCAAAACGACCAATTGTACGTAGACGTTGTGGGACAGACAGTCATTTTTTTTAAAAATTTTTTCAATCATATGTTGTATGTATATATTAATTTCATAATTTAAATAAAACTACACTTATGTTATTATTTAAATTTCTTTTTAATTTATGCTTTTTTTATTTAAAATTAATAAAATAATTGAAATAATTAAATTACATATTTAGTAAATTTAATATTATATCATTAATTAATTTGTAAACTCAGTTATTTAACTTTTAAAATATCATTAATTTTAATAATGAAAAGTTAATTTTATAATTTTCAAGTAATTTATAATTCTTTATTAATATATTTTAAAAATTACATTTAAACTATTTCATCTCACTATTTATTATTGTGCATAATAATATTTTAAATTATCTTTATTTTTCATATTAATATCTAAATAAATTTATTTTAAACATACAAATAATTTATCAAACAAATTATTATGTAATCAATTAATTTAGTATATATATATATATATATATATATATATATGTAATTTGTTATATAATATTTTATATGTAAATAATATATATACAAAAAGATAACATTAAAAAAAATAACTAATAACTTGGCTTTTTTTTTTGCCACAATAAAAAGACTCTGCCTGCTGAAGGCCGAGTCTTCTTTGAAGCTCGGCATCAGGCGGGATGAGTATTTTTTTGAAAATTTTATTCGAGACTCGGCCAGCTGCAGGCCGAGTCTTGTGAGAGTTATTTTTTTTTTTATACTGAAACTCGGCCTGATATGGGCCGAGTTTCAGAGAGAAAAATCAATGATGTGATGAATTTTGTAGTATGTATCTAATTTTTCATGAAAGTATAGTATATTACTTTTTTTTAAAAAAAAATTATAATATTTACCAAAAAGCTCGAATTTTCCATGGGTACGGTTCGAAATCGTAACTGTATTCTCCCAATGTTGTGTCACAATAGCATGACCCGGCATGAGGAGGGCTGATCATTAATAAGACAATAAAAATGATCGATGTGGATGGTCAGTGAAATGCCATGTGCAACATGTTTTTTTATGCGTCGTTATCTGAACATTAAACAAGCGTTTACGGTAAATTCTTTTTTAACAAGTTTTAACACCATTGTATTTTTAAGAATTCTTTCTGATTAAATTAAAATAACTAACTTAATATGTGTATATGTTTTTCACAAAAATGGAAATAGACGCATGTGGCGGTTTGGATTTTAGTGTATCATTCATATGTTATTACGAATTGGAGATTATGCCGAAGGAGATGACTACCCATGCTCTTTTATAGTATTCAATCCAATATTATTTTTACTGAATTCGCTCCTAAATATAAGAACAAGTTATTAATTTGGTTTAAAAAAGATTACACTTTTTTTCATATGATTTTCTAAAAAATAAATATTTTAATTTAATTCATAAAAATATTTGTTTTAATTTTTTTTTGGTTAAAATGACTTTTAGTAACAAAAATAATTAGATTAAGATAAATGTAATTTTTTAAAAAAATTAAATTGAGATACTTGATTAATCAAGAATTAAATTGAAAAAACTATAATATATCAGGAACTAAATTAGTAATTTATTCTAAATATAAAAATTTAAAGATATTTAAAATTTTTGAAAATGGATCTGTTTCTTAAATTATTAACTCAAACGGTTATAGAAGAGAATTTAGTAAATTTAAAAACTGAAAATTTGGAAGAAAGAAAAAGGGGATCCTAAAGCTCCCATTATAAGAACATGGGGGATGTGAGATTGCTTTCATATATTATAAATAAATGACAAAAATGGATTTCTTTTCGGGAAAAGTCTATGGAAAACTCATTTTTTTAAGAAATTGAATTTTTTTACAATTAGATCAATATTGTATTACCTTGAGATTTTTATGTATGACAATTAAAATTATTTTACATAAATTTTAAAGTAATACGGCAATATTTCATAGATTTACCCTTCTTCTTAATCTAGTTAAAAAAAAAAAAGGACAATAGCACTTTTTAATTAGGCAATAAAAAGATATGTTGAAGTTAAATTCTAAACAGCATTGTTGGGTTTGGTGGTAAGGCCAAATCCAAAGGGGAAGAGAGGATCATAGTGACCATCTCCAACGTCCATGGGTAACTGGTCAACGGTCTTGAACCATGTCCTGGAAAGCTTGCCAGTGAAACCGTAGTCTCCAAACAACACATCAGCCACACCCTGACCCTCTGTACCCGGAAGCCATGCAGCAACAAGGGCGTCCATTGATTCAAGATATGGCTCTATCACCACAGGCCGACCAGAGATTACTACAACAACGCATTTCACAACCCCACACACATTGGATATGATGCTCGGTCCAGGCTCAGGGATTGTCAAGTTCATGCTGTCTCCGAACATTTCTGCATATGGAGGCTCTCCCACCACCAGTATGGCGTATGAGAACTTGTTGGACTTCACAAACTCTGCCTCTGGGTTCTCCTTGTACACTATCTTGGTATCTGAGTCAACAGTTTTCTTTATAGCAGATAGAATTGTGGTGCCTGAGAATCAGATTGTTTATGTTAGTACCAAGGGATTTCAGTAGGTGGCAGTGTGAACAGGCTTGAGATTGGAGAGCAAATTTTTACCGCTTGTAAGATTGTTGCCACTAAGACCTTGCCACTCAATGGTCCAACCACCACACTGATATCCTAGATTATCTGCATGGCTTCCAGCGACCAGTAATTTCTTAGCCTTTTTAGGAAGAGGGAGCAAAGGATCATCAGTAGATTCACCGTTCTTCAACAGTACTAATGATTTCCTCACTGCTTCTCTGGCCAATTGTTTATGTTCCTGTCAACACATTTGCCAACCAAAAGAGAGTCAAGTTCGCCAATATAATAGCGTTATAAGTGTGAATTGGGTTGAATTTAAGTTAACCTGACTCCCAAGCTCGCCCACAAGGCTCTTATCAGCCAACGGGTCTTCAAAAAGACCCATCACAAACTTGACCCTTAAGATTCTCTTCACAGCATCATCGATTCGGCTCATGGCTATTATTTTATTCTTCACCTGTGAGGTTAGGCCATCTATGAACTCTGTGTAGTTATAGGGAATCATTATCTGCAAAATTACCAGAGCAATTGTAAGAAGGAGGATCAGTTAAGGCATATATATAAAAGAAAAAACTATAACAACTCATAAATCACCATGTCAATCCCAGCAGTAATTCCCGCATGAATGGAGTATGAGTAGTTAGCATGAGGAGGCGATGTAATCCTGTCAATTCCCTGCCAATCTGATATAACAAATCCCTGTCATTAAATACAACAGTTTAGTTAGACCACAGTAATATTATAACGCTGGCGTTCAATTCAATGCTGGGAATGATGCCACTTTACCCTGAAACGAAGTGTGTTCTTGAGAAAGCCAGTGACTAGATCACGATTAGCATGCATCTTTAGGCCATTCCAGCTTGAGTAAGAGATCATGACGGTTGATGCACCCTTGATGATTGAGGTATAGTGGCCTGCCATGTGAATGCTGAGCAATCCATGTCTGTCTATTACTGTGTTGTTCTCATCGATTCCTTTTGTTGTTCCACCATCACCCACAAAGTGCTTAGCGCAAGCTGCTACCTTCTTTCTGTATCAAGTGAAAACAGTCCATCACGCACCAGAAAGGAGACAGTCAAGATGAGAGCAAACTCGCAGAGTAACTTGGAATTCTTACTTTCCAGCGACAAATGGAACACCCTTGCGCGAGTTAGCAGGGATGTCACCTTGCAGGCCTCGAATGATCTCAGTCATAGCTTGAACTAACTTAGGATCTTCACCGTAACTTTCATAACACCGACCCCACCTTGGATCTCTACAAACCTGTACAAAGTTACAAACAAAAATGGTGTTAAGGTACCAAAAGTACATACTACCGTCAAATTAAAGCAATAGATTTTGTGTTTCTCAATTACCGCTAGACAAGGTGCAAACACATACGGAATTCCAGTGGCTCTAACTTCAAGTGCAGTAGCAGCACCGATCCTCTTAACAAGTTCAGGGTCCCTGCTCGTTCAGAAACAAATTCCATCATTAAAACAGAGAGTCCCAAACATCAAGTTCTCTTTAGTTTCTGGGATTGGGAGGGTTTAGTAAATAAGTCGAATAACGTAGCTAGTTAAAGAGCACTTACCTGTAAATTCGGAAGCCATGGTAATAACTATTCATCATAAGCTTAAGCATATGATTGTACAGTGCAATGCAAACAATATCATGCGCAGTTGAAATATTTTATTGATCATAATCCGTCAATAATTTGGTACACGAGTCCATACCTCAACCTCTTATAATTTGTTTTCATCATCTAGTATTGTCCGTTAGCTTAATTGCATATGAAAACATACTTTCACAGTGTTCGTTGCCCACTTGCCTTTAGACGACAGAAGAAAAATTAAAAAATTCTTCTGGATTTATTGTTTCAAGATTCGTATACAACTAAACCCATACTAGTTTTTGTCGATATTTAAACGTTCAATATTAGAAGTCAAGAGTCAAGATTGAAAAAATCAACCATACATGAATGTTGAAATGTGATCTTAAATGTTCAATATCTGAAATTTTGAATATATACCATACTGGGAAGATACCTGGTAGCACCTAGTCCAACGTTGTGAGGAAAAATTGTTGCCTTATAAACATTGTTATGGCCGTGAATAGCATCAATACCATAAATCATAGGGATGCCCAGTCTGGTGGATAAAGCACCCTTTTGAAAGTCGTTCACCATGTTAATCCAATCCTCTGCAGAAGCCTGCTTCTTTGGAACACTCCCTCCTCCACTTAGCACACTCCCTGCAACAATGCAAATCAAATCAAATTCTATCAAACATTACATTGTCACTATTTGTCATACGTCAAACATTACATTTTCACTGTTTGTCATATCATTTTGTTTTATTTCTCTTTCCTCCCCAAATACAAAAGAACCAAACCAGAAAAAACAGAGGAAAAACTCGGAGATTACCGATAAAACACTTCTTGATCACCTCAGCGGAAGCGACACTGCGATCAATCTGCACCATTTGGCCAATTTTTTCTTCCAGGGTCATCCTGTTCATGAGATCCCTGATACGCACGTTCAATGGCTGTTTTGGATCTTTGTATTTCACATACTCTGCCTCTGCCATGGCCATCCAACAATGAACCAGTAGAAGCCCAACTAGGAAAATGGGGATTTTGGCCATTTGTGACCCTCCACACAGCTTCACTGTGAAATCAGAGTAAAGAGTTAGTGTAGAATTTCCTGTATAATACGCAGCGTCCAGCGTGGATAATACAGCGCCCGACGATGCGTAGTGTAACCGTTAGTTCTTTTTCAGTTAGTTATATTTTCTTTTATCTAGTACATAAAAACTTCAGGTCATGCTGTAATTCTTATATATGTGAAAAGTATTTCAGTTTTTGCCCAGTTTTGAGTTCTTTTACTTTGGATTTCTACATGGTATCGGAGCCTGAAAATTTCTAAATCTCTGTTCTTTTCTTTTTTGAAGAACAGATCTTGATTGTATCACTTTCTTTTTTTTTTTTTCCGAAATGACGACTGTTGGAGATGTTGATCTAAGACCTAAGCAAAGCGTTTCCAGCGATGCAGGATCTTTTCATCTCAATAATTCTGATCAGCCGGGCATTTCGATCGTGATTGCTCCCTTTACAGGGACTAATTATCTAACATGGAGTACTTCCATTCTGATTTCTTTGGGTGCCAAGTTTACATTGGGTTTCATTGATGGAACCATTACAAGATTAGATGAAAAAGCCGAGAATTTTCCAAAATGGCGAAAAGCAAACTTTATGGTGCGACCTAGCTAGTTATTTTGGAAAATTAAAAAGGCTTTGGGAAGATTTTAATAGTCTGCGCCCGTTACCACATTGCAATTGTGCTGGATGCAAATGTGAAATTACTAAAACTTTGAATGACATGGATTCCTCCATGAAAACCATACAATTCTTGATGGGGTTAAATGAAGGATTTGATGCTGTCAGAAATCAAATCTTATTGCATGACCCTTTTCCAAATGTAAACAAGATTTATGCCATGCTTCAGAATGTGGAAACTCAGAGGACTGTTCACAAGACTTTTGAGGACATTCTTGAACCTAGTGCCATGATGGTTAAAACTCAAAACCAAAGAGGAGGCAGCAAAGCAAATTTCAAAAGAAAAGAAAATAAAGAAGATAGATATTGTGAGCATTGCAAGATCCAAGGTCATATGAAAGAAACTTGTTTCAAACTAACGGGATATCCTGAATGGTACACTGAGTTGATGAAAACCAGAAAGGAAAAGAAACCTGCCAAACAGATATATATGGCTGAAACTACAACAGATCAAGAAAAGTCTGTTGGAGTTATCTCATGAAAAGTAAAAACCAAGTTTACACTATCCTTGAAAAGTTCATCAAATATATACAATTTCAGTTTAATTCATGTGTTAAAGCTTGTTAGAAGCTATAATGGAAGTGAGTTCCTTAGTTTTTCCTCTCAATCTCTTTTTAGTGATTATGGCATTATTCATCATAAAAGTTGCCCTTATACTCTACAACAAAATGGAGTGCTTGAGCGTAAACATAGGCATTTTGTCACGCTCCAAAATTCAACCACGTGACTGGCACGATAGATGAGCTTTTCCCTCACCACCGTAAGCCTAGTTCCGTACCATTTTAATACACATTTAAATATATATGTTATCTCATATTAGAGAGTACAATTTCTCTTATTTTATTTTATTTTTGTAGAGAAAGAGATAATAGATATTTCAAATATATCTATTTATTCATTAATAAGTAACATTCTCAAACAAGCATTATTCGTCCAAGACGTACCTACCCAAATTACAGAGCTACTACTAGAATATTTTAGATAAAATTTTACATGATAACGAAGATTTACCCTGATAAATGGAATTGAGGACTCGAACGATTAGCTAGATGTGCCTCTACTTCTTCTTAAAAATCTGTGAAGGGAGGAAAGGCATGAGTATATTTTTACTCAATGAGGAAAGTTACTATTCTATCACATTAACATAAGAAATAGTTCATATGAAATCACAAAATATATCACATAGTTCCAAATTAAATTCCTAGACATTTTTTAGGTCCCGTCCACATAAGGTGGTCGTTGCCCCGCGATCCCCGCCGCATCCTCCCTTATTGCTACTTTTATAAATACCTCCCTTATTTCATCCCCATTTTTAATACTTTTTGTATTGGAACAAATTTTTATTTAACATAATTCGCTATCCTTATTATCTCCTACTCCACCCTTTTTACTCCTACACAGGGACCCATCCCTGTAACATCCTCGATCAATCACAAACATAATTATATTCAGACAATAATAAATCAACCTTACACATGAACGCTACACATGTATGTGACATTGTTCATATATATGGTAATATATATGGTACTATTCATATATACTAAACTATTCATATGTTTAGCACTATTCATATAGTATTGTTCACATATACTGTATAATTATACGTATAAGTACTATTCATATATATATGAGTATTATTTATACTCATGAATACTATTCATATATACAGTACTATTTATATGTACGATACTATTTATATATATGGTACTATTCATATCTACGACACTGTTTATATGTATGATACTATTCATACGTACGATAATCAGAAATAATTTTTAAGTAACTGAGGATAATTCTTTTCTGATGTGGAGGATCGGCTAAGGCCGCAACCACAGAGCATACTAAGAATTTATCATACAGGTACTTGTAAAAAAATATAGTATCCTCACAGTATCTTAGTAATTAATAATAATTCTTAACCAACCGAGGTTAATTCTTCTCTCATGTGGAAGATCAGCCTAACTGCAACTACAGAATATAACGAGAATTTAACCTCTAAATTATTGTAAGAATTTAAAAGAGCACAGTAAGATATTCCCTCACATCGAATTCAAGCTATAGAGGAGGGCCTTTATGATAACCCAGAATTTTAGCACCAGAGTCAGAGAAATTAAAAGAGAGGAGAGAAGAGAAGCTAAAAGTGTGGGTTTAGAAGTGAAATGGAAGGACCTATTTATAGGAAATATCAATGGTACTATTTGATACTATAAACTAATAAAATATTCAATTTACTAGTCATGAAAATAACATTTCCAATAAAATAATTCAATTTACTGTGTACTTTAATAATTTAGCTTACTATGCAAATTACGAAAAGACGAAGGCGGCTGAATTATTGGATACTATTAAAAACTTAAAGGAAAAACTATCTTTTCACCTTAAACCTTTAAATTTCTTTTCAATTCAGTCCTTTTATTTTAGTCCCTTAAGGTATTTTCTCACATAAAACGTCATTTTACTCTATAAATTTCTCTAGTCACCCAAGATTCAAATTACCCACATAGTATTTATCACATTTCATTTTATTAAATACTCATTTACCATATATATATATATATATATATATATATATACACACATACAAATTTTTAGAGGTATTACATCCTTCCCCCTTAAGAAACTCGGTCCTCCAAATTTTATATTTCTATACATTAAACAGATATGGATACCTAATATGTATATCGTTTTCGACCTCTCACGTAGCCTCTTCATAGGAGTGATTCCGCCATAATACCTTGACGGTAGGGATTTCCTTTGATCGAAGTTTCTTTGCTTGCCGATTTATGATAGCTACAAGGGTTTCCTCATATGAAAGAGATTCCTCAAACTCTATTTCTTATGGTTGGATCACATGGGATGAGTCAGAAAGATATTTTCGCAATATAGATACATGGAAGACAGGATGCACTTCATTCAAAATTGAGTGTAAGGCTAACCGATATGTTACGTTGCCTACCCTTTCTATAATCTCGTAATGTTCAATGTATCTATGGCTTAACTTTCCTTTCTTTCCGAATCTCATGACTCTCTTCATAGGCGAAACTTTGAGAAACACCATGTCTCTAATGGTAAACTCTAAGTCTCTTCGTCTGTGATCTGCATAGGCTTTCTACCTACTTTAGGCTGCCAATAATCAATCTCAGATAAGTTTCACCTTAGCGATCGCCTCCTGCACCAAATCAGGTACCAAGACTTTTGTCTCTTCTAATTCAAACCATCCAATTGGTGATCGACACTGACGACAGTATAAGGCCTCATAGGGTGCCATCTTGATGCTTGACTGATAACTATTATTATAGGCAAACTCTATGTCACGTCCCAAAATTTGAGCACGTGACCGGCACGGAAAGTGAATTTTATTTCACCTCCGTAAGCCTATCTTTCTCTTAAAAATCATACAATTCTTTTTCATGCAACCAAAACGAGTTCTTTATACATACTACAATTACTCACATTACATCAGTGAATGAACCTACCCGATTACAGAGATTTCTAGATTTATACAACTTAGAATAAAACTTAACTATTATACCTTTATCCTGAACAAATGAAAAGGTAATCATGGACTAAGGATCCATAATTCCTTGTTCCGATATTTACCTTCAGCTGTCAACTCTGAAAAAAAATATCAATAAGAGGGGTATGAGCAAACCACGTGCCCAGTGAGTAGATAACACAACATTATGACAAAAAAATATCATACATCATAATGATAACATGCAGCAATCATACGTAAATCGATCATCATATGATATGATATTATTCGTAGTACTTCACGACAATATCCAAATAAATCAAATACATTTCAACATAATTCAAAAGTTCACAACAACAATCGGTGAAATCAATTTCACACAAATTTCCCGTACCAACCGGGTCGTCCAGAATACCTCTGGATCGTTGCCCGCGGCCCCTGCCGCATCCACCCTTATCGCTCCATTTATAATCTCCACCCTTATAACTTCACATAAATTTCTCCATGGGGTGCACCACCATGCCTTTCCTTTCCAGTCAAACACAATCACAATCATATATAAAAACATCCTCAATCATAATCTTGAGCCACATACACAACTCAGTCATTTACAATTCAAGCCACAACATAATAAATGTGGTTCCAGCAACATAGCATGTATACAACATAACCCATAATATAGAACAATTATTCAACTCAGTTCACATGCCATTCACAATCCATTATATAACCTCCATTCATGGGAAAATAAGAAAATATAATTATATACATTACCAGACACGTTCCACAATTGTTTATGCCTCATCGTTCCACATCATCCTCTTCAAACTTGGATATACAACATATTTCCACTATGATGCAAAAAGTCAATAACAGATATTTAATCATAGCAAGTATTAACCCACTCACCTGGATTTCACGCTCTCGGCACTCCCACTTTGCACCTTGACCATTCCTATTGTAACCAGACAAAAACATTAGGGTTACGAAATAGAGAAATTTCCTACCACTACTCTCGACCTTTACTCACATCTTAAGTCATAACTCCTAATCGGTAATGAATATCTAAATGAAACTTATACCATTGGAAACTAGACTCAAAGAACTTTCCAACGATATAAAGTTTGCCCAAAACGGAGTCCGTATGAAGAAGTTATGGCCGATTGAAAATGAGCTAAGGTTTTCCGACACACCTGGCGCCTGGGCGCCATGCCTTTCTCTTCCCCACATGTCCTTGAGAATTTGTAAAAATTTCCTAAATTAAAAATAAAAATTTCTATTTCCACATTTTCTTCACTAATTCAAAAAGAAAATTTTCCACATAATTAAATTTTTCACTAAACTTCAAATCAGACTTTAAATATTCATAAAAATTCTTGGGATATTACATTCTTCCCCCCTTAAAAGAATTCAGTCCTCCGAATTCAAAACTTACCTCAAGATTGAAGCAAATGCCAATATTTTGTTTATATCTCATTCTCTCTCTTAGAATTTTCACAATCAAGTACAAAATATAACAAGTTCAACATATTTTTATTTCTAATACATAAGTTACAGGCAACAAGCTGAACTTGATTTACAAAACAGATAATTTTAATACTTAAACATTAGATCAAACATCAGCTTTAGGTACAAACAAAAGAAAAGATAAATTAAGAACGAGGAGGCTTTTGAAATGCAGAAGATGCTCCAGGTCTAGAAGAAGAAGGTGCTTCAGACCTTAAGGAGGAAGTTAATCGTTGCAGCCTAGAAAGAGTTTCTGGAGGAAACGTCTGGGAAATTTGGCGAAGTGCAGAAGTCACTCCATTCATACAGTCAATACATCTCGCTTGTTGGTCACGAAAATTTTGAGTTGCAAACATCGAATGTCTATCAACTCTATTCGCCAATTCCCTAAAATGACGGTTCAAAAGCTTCTCTTGTTCTGTAAAGAGACGATTTATCAATCTCCCCTGGTCCTCAAAGTGGCGGTTTATCAGTCTTTCCAAGTCCTCCATCTTTTGTCTCATAAGCGCAAGCTCATTATTAGAAGATGTTGCTGTGCTAACATCCTCTAACTCTACTACATCCCTTTTTCTTTTCTTAGCCTCTGGTGACTCTTCCATGGATCTCTTATTCTTATAATTCTCCAGGCTAAGATTTAGATCCAGCTCTACCTTGCCAGCCTCAAAATTTAAATTGAAAGATTTATTGCCAGCCATATTTTTCTGAGCTATAAAGGTTGTACAGAAGGAGAAGTTTGATGCTAGAAAGCTTATAGATATAAACTTTTAGTGTAGTGAGCAGCGTAATGGGGCATCCATTATATATAGACGAAATTTAGGGCTACAAAACCTTTACATCATACTCTAAAGATGACCTACAGACCTTATCCGACGCAATGCCAACGGTCTCAGATAAGCATGCCAGAAAATAACAAAATATAATCTAATACAAAAGATTTCCTCAAAAATTTCGGCTAACTTTTGACTCTTGCTCAAATTATTAAACTAATCGCGGCTTCAATTTATGGCTTCTTAACTCTGTATTTGTCTTATCCAATAATTCTAAATCGAGATATTACTCCATGAACGGGTAGCTTCATACTAGCCTTATCTAGGTTTCTAATCCGTGGCTTTGCCCTAAGCTTACACATTTTCAAACATACATATTAAAATAAAAACTTCTCACATCTACACATCAAGCGTTCCATAAAGTGAGAGAAAAATTTTACCTTTCACTTGCCTCTACGAGCATATATGTATATATGTATAAACATAGAGATACATCATTATCTATATATATTTTCATCTATTCAAGTTCTTTTAAATTTCAGACTTCTCATTCTCTGAATGTATGTAGAATCATTACATATTATTCCTGGCCATAACAAATAACCTTCACTCTCTATGCATGAATAACATACATACATATCATATGTATTTAGATACATATAATCACAGTATAATTCAATCAATCATGTATATTATACTTAACTGAAGGCTTTCAAGAACAATACAAGAAAGCATAGAAATACATTTTAGTTCATCGTGAAAACATCCAAGACACTCTGTAATGGCTACATTGTCGACTTCCTTCAATTTCAGAAAATGCCAACGAGAGAAATGGAAAAACCAAGTGTAAATCGGCCGCAAATCCACCGAATATTGACTTTCGTGGTTTTGCCATTAATGCGACGCGTTGTTGGTGTGCATGCCTACCCTAGACTCCTAGCTTCCAGCTTGCAGAAATCCATAGGTTAAGCGTATAGGGTGCGGCGAAGAGATATCTTCTTTGTCTCTGAGTTCAAATTTTTCCTCTATAAGAACTATCCCAACGTTCTCAGTTACCACACCACAAAGAGTAATCATCTCTAAGCCTACAACTTCTCAGCATTCCTCTCTTCTCATACTTCGACATAAATTTCTAAATTTTCCAAATCATGGCCACAAGGAAGTACATTGATCTCACAGTGGATGCCAGGAGAGAAGAGCTCGACTTAAACTTAAGTCTGGGCAAAGACAAGGGCAAAAGACCTTTTGAGGGGTCTCCAGAGAAGCAGAAGGAGAAGAAAATGAAGAAGATCGAGGAAGCTGAGGAGACTAGCACGGGCCATACCTCGGAGGACAAAATCGCCTGTCTAGAGCAGGAGGTCAAAAATCTGAAAAAGATGATAGAAAACCTAGAGAAGTTAACTAAACGCAATCATGCAGAAATGACTTCAAGAATAGACAGGTTCTTCTATTGGTCTACCCAGTGCTTCTGCAATCAACAACAAAGAAGTGTTGATTGTATGAATGGGATTTACACTACCCTCCGCGATATTGCTCTGTCTCTCGCTCCAAGGAATGGTCGAGGGGTGATGATACAGTACAACCCTCCTAATCCGAGACCACCTCGCTTTTAGATTACTCATGCATGAGTAATTGTTTTTTTTTTTTTTTTGCAATGTAATCCTTCTGCTTTTAATGCCAGTGGTTTCTTTTATGGGATGGTACTCCAAAAATAGTAATAATAAAATTAAGAAAGATAAAATAAATCAGTCACACAAAATCAATCATGAATTTAACATATAAAGCCCCATACATACAATTTGATCCGACAGCAACGGAATCAAAACAAATAATAACCTTTCCCTTACCGAGTTCAAAAGTATAGCCATAACTCTCTAAAACTAAAACTAAAAACATAATTCATAAGAAAAAACAAGTCTTGGAGGAAAAGGAAATGAAAACATCCTACAGGACCTTCAGTGGAGCCATCTCTCTATAGTCGTGCCCGGGTTCACCACGATAGAGGAGATCCCACTAAGGTTACCTTACTCTGTAATCGGTAGGAGACCTAATCCCAAAGCTCTGATACCAACTTGTCACGTCCCAAAATTTGAGCACGTGACCGGCACGGAAAGTGAATTTCATTTCACCTCCGTAAGCCTATCTTTCTCTTAAAAATCATACAATTCTTTTTCATGCAACCAAAACGAGTTCTTTATACATACTACAATTACTCACATTACATCAGTGAATGAACCTACCCGATTACAGAGATTTCTAGATTTATACAACTTAGAATAAAACTTAACTATTATACCTTTATCCTGAACAAATGAAAAGATAATCATGGACTAAGGATCCATAATTCCTTGTTCCGATATTTACCTTCAGCTGTCAACTCTGAAAAAAAATATCAATAAGAGGGGTATGAGCAAACCACGTGCCCAGTGAGTAGATAACACAACATTATGACAAAAAAATATCATACATCATAATGATAACATGCAGCAATCATACGTAAATCGATCATCATATGATATGATATTATTCGTAGTACTTCACGACAATATCCAAATAAATCAAATACATTTCAACATAATTCAAAAGTTCACAACAACAATCGGTGAAATCAATTTCACACAAATTTTCCGTACCAACCGGGTCGTCCAGAATACCTCTGGATCGTTGCCCGCGGCCCCTGCCGCATCCACCCTTATCGCTCCATTTATAATCTCCACCCTTATAACTTCACATAAATTTCTCCATGGGGTGCACCACCATGCCTTTCCTTTCCAGTCAAACACAATCACAATCATATATAAAAACATCCTCAATCATAATCTTGAGCCACATACACAACTCAGTCATTTACAATTCAAGCCACAACATAATAAATGTGGTTCCAGCAACATAGCATGTATACAACATAACCCATAATATAGAACAATTATTCAACTCAGTTCACATGCCATTCACAATCCATTATATAACCTCCATTCATGGGAAAATAAGAAAATATAATTATATACATTACCAGACACGTTCCACAATTGTTTATGCCTCATCGTTCCACATCATCCTCTTCAAACTTGGATATACAACATATTTCCACTATGATGCAAAAAGTCAATAACAGATATTTAATCATAGCAAGTATTAACCCACTCACCTGGATTTCACGCTCTCGGCACTCCCACTTTGCACCTTGACCATTCCTATTGTAACCAGACAAAAACATTAGGGTTACGAAATAGAGAAATTTCCTACCACTACTCTCGACCTTTACTCACATCTTAAGTCATAACTCCTAATCGGTAATGAATATCTAAATGAAACTTATACCATTGGAAACTAGACTCAAAGAACTTTCCAACGATATAAAGTTTTCCCAAAACGGAGTCCGTATGAAGAAGTTATGGCCGATTGAAAATGAGCTAAGGTTTTCCGACACACCTGGCGCCTGGGCGCCATGCCTTTCTCTTCCCCACATGTCCTTGAGAATTTGTAAAAATTTCCTAAATTAAAAATAAAAATTTCTATTTCCACATTTTCTTCACTAATTCAAAAAGAAAATTTTCCACATAATTAAATTTTTCACTAAACTTCAAATCAGACTTTAAATATTCATAAAAATTCTTGGGATATTACACTCTACTAACAGAAGGTGTCTTTCCCAACTTCCATTAAAGTCAAGGACGCATGCCCTCAGCATGTCCTCCAAAGTTTGAATGGTTCACTTTGTTTGTCCATCAGTCTGTGGGTGAAAAGCCGTGCTAAGGTTCACCTTTGTTCCAAGAGCTTTTTGAAAAGTTCTCCAAAATCGAGACATGAATTGTGGCCCTTGATCGGAGATAATTGTTAAAGACACTCTATGTAGCTTTACAACCTCTTTAATGTAGAGTTTAGCCAGTCTAGATACGTTGTATGTTGTCTTAACTGGAATAAATTAGGCTGTCTTTGTTAATTAGTCAACAATAACCCAAATGGAATCATAACCACTGGGAGAATGAGGTAAGCCCACTACAAAGTCCATAGTCACATTTTTCCATTTCCACTTGGGAATTTCAATTTGTTAAAGTTTCCCTTATGGCCTTCGATGTTCAGCTTTGACCTGCTGACAACTCAAGCATCGTGATATGAATTCTGCCACATCGTGCTTCATGCCATCCTACTAATAGGTCTGCTTCAGATCTTGATACATTTTTGTGGCACCTGGATGGACAGCATAAGCAGCACTATGTCCTTCTTCCATGATCTCCCTCTTTAAAGGTGATGACTTTGGAACACACAACCGGTGTTCAAACCAAAGTATCCCTAAATTATCAAGTGTAAAGCCCTTGGTTTCTCCTCCACACACCTTGTCCATGATTTTGACAAGATTTGGATCTTCCATTTGTGATTTGTAAATTCGATCAGAAAGGAAAGACTTAGCCTGGATGTGAGCTAAGAATACTCTATACTTGGATATCTCAAAGCAAACTCCACTAGCTTCGAGCTCCTGTAACTCTTGTACCAAGGGTAGCCTTATCTTGACAATGTGCGCGAGGCTGCCTATGGATTTTTGACTCAATGCATCTGCTACCACATTAGCCTTTCCTGGGTGGTACAAAATATTATAGTCGTAGTCCTTTAATAGCTCTATCTACCGTCTCTGTCTCAAGTTTAAGTTACATTGTTCGAAGATGTACTTGAGACTTTTGTGATCCGTATAGATCTCGCATGTTTCCCAGTAGAGATAGTGTCACCAAATCTTGAGGGCGAAAATCATTGCTGCCATCTTTAAGTCATAAGTAAGGTACTTCTGCTCATGTTTCTTGAGTAGTCTCGATACATAGGCCACGACTCTGCCATGTTGCATGAGGATACATCCCAATCCTACCCTTGATGCATCACAATAAACGTGAAGCCTCTTAGTCTGGTTGGAAGAATGAGCATAGGAGCAGATGTCAAACATTTCTTTAGCTTTTTAAAGCTCTTTTCACATGCATTTGTTCATTGATACTTCACGTTTTTTTGAGTTAATTTTGTGAGAGGGGTGCTTATCTTGAAGAAGTCCTTGACAAATTGACGATAATATCCCACTAAACCAAGGAAACTTCGTATTGGACTTGGCCATTTTTGTACTGCATCAACCTTGGCTCATCCAAAATTCACATTTAGAAAATTTGGCATATAACTGGTGTTCTCTTAGTGTTTGTAATATTTTCCTCAAGTGTTGTTCACGTTCCTTAAGGTTTTTGGAATATACCAAGATGTTATCTATGAAAACGACGACAAACTTATTTAAGAATGGTTTTAGCACTCGATTTATGAGGTCCATAAATGCTGCTAGGGCATTTGTTAATCCGAAAGATATTACTAAAAACTCATTATGTCCATATCGGGTTCAGAAGGCCGTTTTTGGAATATCCTCCACCTTGATCTTTAATTGGTAGTAACTGGACCTTAAGTCAATTTTGGAGAAGCATTGTGCTCCTTGCAATTGATCAAATAGATCATCAATGCGAGGTAAAGGGTATTTGTTTCGTACCGTGACCTTGTTAAGTTGCCTGTAGTCTATACATAACCTCAGGGACCTGTCCTTTTTCTTAACAAATAACACCGATACTCCCCAAGGTGATGTGCTAAGTCTAATAAAACCTCTGTCTAGAAGATCTTGCAGCTGTTCTTTGAGTTCTTTGAGCTTTGTAGGAGCCATTCGGTAGGGAAGGATAGAAATCGGTTGGGTCCTAGGTACCACATCAATGTTAAAATCTATCTCCCTATCTAGAGGCAATCCAAGCAACTCATCAGGAAAAACATTTGGAAATTCCTTTACTACTGGTACTTCCTCTAAAGTCTGTCTTTCTTTCTCCACATTTTTCATAAAGGCTAGATATTCGTAACATCCTTTTCTTAAAAGTCTCTAGGCATTCACAGCTGAAATTAAGTTATTCGATGCTTCGATCCTATTTCCTTGAAAGGAGAAAATTGGTTCTTTAGGTATTTCAAACTTCACCATTTTTTTTGTGACAATCAACAGTGGCACAACATGACGCCAGCCAATCCATACCCAATATGACATCAAATTCGGTCATATCATGTAACATTAAGTCTGCTAAGGTATCCATTTCACCAATGGAGACCTTGCACGCATTGAGACTATTTTCTACAATTATTCACTCCTCTATTGGGGTTACACAAGAAAAGGCCAGTTTAGTCAAGTTGGGCCCATATCAAGAAGTTTAGCAAACTTTGGTGATATATAAAAATGGTTTGAACCTGGATCAATCAACACACGTGCCTTATGAGAATATATAAGGAGAGCACCTATAATCACTGCATTGGAGGCCTGTGCATCTTGTTGTGTAATAGCATATATACGTGCCTGCCCTCTACCAGTTGTTGGTTGGCCCTTTCCTCCAGATCCACGACAATGTTCTCCACCTGTATCGCCTCTTCCTGATGATGAAGAAGGAGCTCTAGGGCAAGAGCTATCTCGGATTGTCATGTTGAAAGCTGTAAAGATCCCTTCCCTGACCCTTTTAGTAAATAAGGGCATTCTCTCATGAAATGACTTACTTGGCTACATTAATAGCATGAGGGGCCTGTTATTTTGCATACTCCGAAGTGATTCTTTCCACAATTTGTACACTTGGACTTGTTTTGCCAAGGTTGGGAAAAACCTTGTTGAACTATGGTTTGTTCCACCTTACTTTCTAATCGGTTTCTTGGGGCACTTGCTGAAGTTTGCATTGATGCTGAAGGTGAACCAAAAGAGAAATTACCTCGACTAGAGGATTTAAATCTCCTTGTCCCACCATTACTAGTTGTCATGCTCCCTTGATCTCGCCCCCTTTTCTTAAAATTATTACTTTTTGTTTTATACTCGTATTCGACTATCCGTGCAGCTTTAACCACCGTTTCATATGACGGGTAAATATTAACTTGTGGGGATATCACACTATAAAGTGGTTGGCGAAGCCCTAGAATAAATTGCCTAATTCGACACATTTCATTTGATACCATATGAGGTGCATAGCGAGTAAGGCGAACAAACTCAGTACTGAACAAACTTAGTACTGTAATCTTCGATGGACATCTCCAAGCCTTGAGTTAGCCACTCAAATTCTTGCTCTCAAGCCATCTGAAGGGTTTCTGGAAGAAACCGTTTTGTAAAGGCTTCCCTGAATTCTCCCCAAGTGATTGCTAAGGCACCTTTGGGTTGGTTTACCAACCATGTTTCCCACCAATCACTTGCATCATTTCAAAACCAGAATGCAGCCATTTCAAGCATACTATTAGCAGACTATCCCAAAATAGATTGAATTCTTATAATCTGATATAAAAATTCTTGAGGGTCCTCATCTTCTGACCTGAATAAGTGGGCGATTGTAATTTGAGAAACTCTAAGACCTTATTTGTTGTAGGTTGAATAGACATAGGAACCGATATTATCGAAGGACTCATTTCAACATTTTACTTAGCTACCATAGCTGTTATAGCCTGTATGGCGTCTTAGAAACCAGTCGCCATAGTCTCCATGGTGCCTTGCATACCTGTAATGAAAGCCATAAGTTGTACATTATCTGGTTGGGGAGGTGCTCCTTCATTTACACAGGGTATTTCTATTGGCTTCTAAATATCATGAGCATATTTGTTTGCTCAGGATTTCCCTCCTTTTCTCGACCTTCTCCTTGGTCTCGAGTAGTTAACAATGGAGGGTGAGATGAGGCTTCCTCTCAGCCCTCACGTTGTCTTATTTGTGTCTTATGCTGCGAAGAAGGCATTTCGAATCTACAATGTAAAATCCTTTTTTATTTTAAACGACGTTCTAATGAACAACAATTTAGGAAAGAAAATGTGACATGACATCCCTATAGGTCCTTTGGTGGAGTCTTTTATTATTGCTATGCCGGGGCTCATAGTGATAGAAAAGATCCCACTAAGGATACCTTGATCTGTAATTAGTAAGAGACCTAATCTCAAACCTGCCTCTGATATCAACTTTGTCACGTTCCAAAATTCATGCACGTGACCGATACGATAGATGAGCTTTTTCCTCACCACCGTAAGCCTAGTTCCTTACCATTTTAATACACATTTAAATATATATGTTATCTCATATTAGAGAGTAAAATTTTTTCTTATTTTATTTTATTTTTATAGAGAAAGAGACAATAGATATTTCAAATATATCTATTTATTCATTAATAAGTAATATTCTCAAACAAGCATGATTCGTCCAAGACTCACCTACCCAAATTACAGAGCTACTGCTAGAATACTCAGTGAGGAAATTTACTATTCTATCACATTACCATAAGAAATAGTTCATATGAAATCACAAAACATATCACATAGTTCCAAATTAAATTCCCAGTCAATACTTTTTGTATTGAAACAAATTTTTGTTTAACATGATTTGCCATCCTTATTATCTTCTGCTCCACCCTTTTTATTCCCACACAGGGACCCATCCCCGTAACATCCTTCATCAATCACAAACATAATCATATTCAGACAACAATAAATTAAGCTTACACATGAACACTACACATGTATGTGACATTGTTCATATATATGGTAATATATACGGTACTATTGATATATACTAAATTATTCATATGTTTGGTACTATTCATATAATATTGTTCACATATACCATACAATTATACATATGAGTACTATTTATACATACGAGTACTATTTATACCTATGAACACTGTTCACATATACGGTACTGTTTTATATGTACAATACTATTCATATGTATGGTACTATTCATATATACGACACTGTTTATATGTACGATACTATTCATATGTACGACAATCAGAAATAATTTTTAAGTAACTGAGGATAATTCTTTTCTGATGTGGAAGATCGCCTAAGGCCACAACCACAAAGTATACTAAGAATTTATCATATAGGTACTTGTAAAAAATATAATATCCTTACAGTATCTTAGTAATCAACAATAATTCTTAACTAATCGAGGTTAATTCTTCCTTCATGTGGAAGATCAGCCTAATCGCAACCACGTAGTATAACAAGAATTTAACCTCTAAATTATTGCAAGAATTTAAAAGAGCACAGTAAAATATTCCCTCACCTCGAATCCAAACTATAGA
This sequence comes from Biancaea sappan, assembly GCA_037074585.1. Classification (NCBI taxonomy): domain Eukaryota; kingdom Viridiplantae; phylum Streptophyta; class Magnoliopsida; order Fabales; family Fabaceae; genus Biancaea; species Biancaea sappan. The sequence goes on from CM073496.1 coordinate 61,611,535, forward strand.
GGAGGGCCTTTATGATAACCCAAAATCTTAGCACCAGAGTCAGAGAAATTAAAGAAGAGGAGAAAAGAGAAGCTGAAGGTGTGTGAGTTTAGAAGTAAAATGGAAGGGCCTATTTATAGGAAAAGTCAAGGGTACTATTTGATACTATGTGCTAATAAATATTCTATTTACTAATCATGAAAATGATATTTCTAATAAAATAATTCAATTTACTGTGCGCTTTAATAATTTAGCTTACTGTACAAATCACGGAAAGAGGAAGCCGGCTAAATTATTGATTACTATTAGGAACTTAAAGGGAAAGCTATCCTTTCACTTTAAACCTTTAAATTTCTTTTCAATTCAGTCATTTCATTTTAGTCCCTAAGGGTAATTTCTCACATAAAACGTCATTTTACTCCACAAATTTCTATAGTCACCCAAGATTCAAATTATCCACATAGTATTTATCACATTTCATTTTATTAAATACTCATTTACCATATATATATATATATATACACATACAAATTTTTAGAGGTATTACACATTTAATGCAAACTACTATAGCTTTACTCTTAGTCTGGATTACCCAATAATTTTTGGGGAGAAGCCCTTCTTTATGCAACCTTTCTGATAAATAGATTCCCAACAAAATTATCAAATTGGAAAACTCCTTTTGAAAAATTGTATAATAGAGTTCCTAACTATGATATTGTTGAAGTCTTCGGATGCTTGGTTTTTGCTGCTAAAATTAATCCTAAGAAAGATAAATTAGCACCAAGGGCTTCATCATGGATTTTTCTAAGTTTGCAGAATGGTACTAAAGGTTTTAAGGTGTATGAAATAAACACTAAAAGGATAGTTATCACCAGAGATGTAAAATTCTATGAAAACAAATTTCCTTTTATTGATTCCATTTCTGACATTAATTCTGATTCTCCATCTTTACCTGTTGTTCTTGATTAGCAGGAAGAATCAAATACTGATCCCATTCCCTCAAATCCTATCAATGACAGACATCAGTTAGATACAAGGATTGAACTCTCATATACATATTCTCACCTTGCTAGAAGTGGGACGAGGAAGAGAAGGCCTTCTACATGGTTAACATACTTTGTTACCAATCATCTTTCAGTGATAATCCTCTACACTTACCTATTCAATCCTTTTCTAATATTCATGCTAATTTTGTAGCTAAATTATCTGTTGTTCAGGAACCTCAAAACTATCACGTAGCTAGTAAATGTTCTCATTGGATACAAGCTATGAAAGAAGAACTAAAAGCATTAGAAGACAACCAAACTTGGGATCTTGTAGATTTTCCTAGAGGAAAAAAAAAAACGATTGGGTCAAAATGAGTTTACAAACTGAAGCTTAACGCAGATGGTACAGTAGAGAGATTTAAGGGAAGGGTAGTTGCAAAGGGGTATAATCAACTAAAAGGAATTGATTTTAATGAAAATTTCTCCCCTGTTGCCAAAATTGTCATTGTTAGAATTTTCTTCTTCATTACTGCTATAAAAGAATGGTCACTTCATCAAGTGGACATTAACAATGCATTCCTCCATGGTTTTTTGGAAGAAGAAATATATATGGATCCCCCAGAAGGCTATTCAAAGGCTAAGCAAGGTCAAGTCTGCAAGTTCAAAAGATCTCTCTATGGGCTTAGATAAGCATCTAGACAGTGGAATACTGAATTTACAAAACTTAAGGCTGTTTGGTTTTGTTCAATCTACTATTGATATGTGCTTGTTTATATATAAGGTCATGTTTGGATAAACAACTTATTTAAGTGCTTATAGAATAAACGCTTATCATATAAGTGTTTATATAAAAATTATTTCTACAATTGAAGAGTTTATGAGGGTAAACTTCACATAAGCTATTTTTAGCTTATTTTCATAAGCTCTTCTTGAGAGCTTATGAAAATAAGCTAAAAACAGGTTAAATAACTTATGAAAATAAGCTGAAAACAACTTATAGGCATGTTATAAGCTATTTTTATAAGCTCTACTAAACACGTTCATAATTGCTTATGCCATAAGATAAGCCAGATAAGCTCAAAATAAGCTGTTTCAAATGCACCCTAATTCTAACAAAGGTTCCTTATTTTTACTAGTATATGTTGATGATCTCTTGATTACAAGAACATCAGTGGGATTGATGGAAGAACTTAAACAATACTTACACCAAGTTTTTACCATAAAAAACTTGGGATGTGCAAAGTTTTTCTTAGGTTTAGAAGTGACTAGATCTGAGAAAGGTATCTATGTAAATCAAAAAATATATATTACTAATATATTGGTTGATGCAGGTTTGGATAAAGCAAAAGCTGTACAGACACCATTGCCACCAGGTTTACAGTTCCAAGAAGATGAAAGAGAACCTCTTGCAGATGCCTCTTAATTTCACATATTAATAAGAAGATTGCTATCCCTAAATTTCACAAGACCTGACATCACCTATGTCATCCATCATTTAAGTCAATTTGTCCACATGCCCTATAAGCCTCATTGGCAAGTAGCCTTACACATCGTTAGATATCTTAAAGGTACTCCATCTGCTGGTTTATTCTTTTCAGCCACGAATGATGTTTCTTTAAAGGCATATTGTGATGTTGAATGGGCAACGTGTAAGAAGACATGTTCTGAAACTGGATACTGTATTTTTCTAGGAAAGACACTTATCTCATGAAAATCGAAAAAACAATTAACTGTCTCAAGATCCTCTGCTGAAGTAGAGTATAGAAGCATGGCTTCTACTGTGTGTGAGCTCTAATGGGTATTGTATTTCCTAAAGCATTTTTCTGTTGAACCCAAGTTACCTATTCCGCTTTATGGTGACAGTCAGGTTGCTATACACATTTCAAAGAATGCTGTCTTCCATGAACGAACAAAGTATCTTGAAATTGACTGTGATGTTGTTAGGAAAAAATTCAAGGCTGTAATGTAGCCGTTAGTTCTTTTTCAGTTAGTTATTTTTTCTTTTATCTAGTATATAAAAACTTTAGGTCATACTGTAATTCTTATCTGAGTGAAAAGTATTTCAGTTTTTGCCCAGTTTTGAGTTCTTGTACCTTGGATTTCTACAGTTAGCTTACTCTTGCGTGCATTTGAAGGATAAACCTGAATGAAATGCAGTCCTCTAGAACACTTGGAGTGATAATAAGGGTAAACATAATTAATACGAAAAATTACTACAGAAAACAGAGGATAAAGGAATGGTATTAGATTCCAAGCATGATCACCAGCCTAATCATATTACCAAGCTGAAAATAAAACTAAAAGCAGAAGAAATTTGATCAAACAACTCATAAACGATTTGAACTAAAAGTTAAATCCCTACAGATTCCCCTGCTCCACATCAATGTACAGTATCTGTTTGGCTAATTTAAGGGGAAAGAAGAAAAAGAAAGAAAAATCCTTACCTTAGGATAATATAAAAGAGTTAAAAACTCACACGAAACACGTAAAACTGGCTCTGTGGCTCTGCTATTTAAAGGGAAGAAAGAGAGTGATGGATTAGCCAAGTTGCTATTTTCAAGTGTCGAAGCAGATAGGAAGTACTGGTTTTATAGAGAGATTGAAGAGTCAGTGTTTCATAATGATGAAGCCATTGTCACGTTTGATTTGAATTGATACTCCCAATCTTATCCATTTTTTTTTTTCAAATATCTCTCTTTAATTGCAAGCAATCGGAAATTAGATTTGCCTCCTAGAATTGGATTTAACTGCAACAGCAATGAATTGTTTTTTTGTTATTAGTGATGAATTTGAATTTCTACTTCGCTTTTTTGGGTTATCTTTTTAATACTTTATACTTTTAATTTGAATTTATAATTAAATCTTTTCAAATTTAAAAGTTTTTAACTTGGTTCTTATCGTCAAAATTTTTTTGTTAATATTTTGTGCACTTATGTTGGGTCATATATTATTTTGACATTTTAGATATACATTATTCAAATTAATTCATTTAAATTACTAAATATAGATTACATTACATGTGATATGTGACATATAGTTAAGTTAATTTTATTACATTATTTACTTTTACTCCTTTTGTTCATATAAATTGTATATATCTAAAATATGAATATTTACATAAATGATTACTTCAGCAAAATTTAACATTTTTAATTTTGGTGGTCTAAACTAATTAAATTAAAAATTTATGAAACTGCAAGAGTTCAATTATAAATTTTCAAATTATAAAAAAATTAAATAAAATTATAAAAACTAAGAATAATTTAAGGATTTTTTTTTCCTCTTTTACGCCTTTCCATTATGTCTCTATTTTTCTTTAAGTAAATGAGCGTAACCCATTATCTCTTTATATCAATTTGTCATGACTGTTTTTTCTGGTACAGAATTTGTCAATAACATTCTTCCTTTTAAATCCATAAAATATCTCCATTATCTTGTAAGCATTACGTCATCAATTTCTATTTGGCAATAGTTTGCCATAATTGAAACATAAAAGCTCTGCATAATTAATTGATTATTAGAAGATTATTCTCAAATCAATAAACACAGATCTTGTGTTTGATGTTATTCTCAAATGAATACATAACTATATATATATATATATATATTTTAACTCAAAATATTTTTAAGTCACTTTGATCTTAAGATTAATTTTTGTTCAGGTTTAGGGCTTCAATATCAAAGCTCTTTTAACAAGTATGTGTTTTAGAATTCGAATTTGTATTATTATTATTTTTTTTTACGAAAGTTAAAATCGTTTACTATCTCAATAAATAATTTGTTAGTTAACCATCTACTTTTTTCCTTCAACGGCATCATTTATTTATTCTTTTGGCTAATTGTACACTACATGCTAATGTTCGAGGTAAATTAATTTAACAATTAAGACATAAAAAAGACACACTTCATATGACTCTAAACATATAACAACAATTAATTAGTAGAACAAAATTATAAATAAAAAATTATAGATTTGCAATGATGGAATGAAATATCAAGTTTATCATGTCACATATTATCATTAGAATCGGAATAATGTTCAATGACAATAACAAAAAGCAACGAGAATAATGTGACTCAAAATTCATCCTTAGTGAGAAACAGAAGTCAGTTTACTAGTATTCAGAGCGTTTCATCTCTCGGAATTTTTTAATTTGTAATTTATCTGATATTATTTTTACGAAGCCCCTGGGAAATTAATTGTTTTAATTAATTTGATACATCTATATATTATTAAGAAGAAAAATTTTACGTCATAATTTGTGTTCAATTATTTCTTTGACAACGATAATGCATTGATTGTACATGATAGAAAAGAGACAAATAATGAGTGAATATTAAAGAAGTTAGAAGATTCTAATTATATAATGTTGAATGACGAATTGATGGGTAGTGAAGGGGTGAGGGTGAATAGGTGATGTGAAATTTGTGGAAGTACGTGCAATTAGGCATATATTATTATTTGACTGAACATTTTATTTGATTTAGTATATCGAATTAGTCGTCCGATCAGATTTCATCAATTAAGGTTCGAGTAAATTCTAATTCTCAGAATCAATTAAAAGATACAAACAAGATATCCGGTTCTGTTCAGCGTGGATGCTACCGTTTAATTAGGCCACTTCGTGACACCACTTGATAAGGCAATAACATTGCTTAGTGCTTATGAAGTGGTCACGAAAGTGTCAATTATTATTTTGTTGAATGATGGTGCCACACTTGACATTTTAGGTGCATCATATGCCTTTTGGGCTAGTAGGTTTAGTTTAGTTAACTAATTAATCCATTAAATTCAACCTATCTCCTGTCTGTGATTAAATTTGGCTATTTAATTCTATTTGAGTTCAAATTGAAAATGAACAACTTTAATGACAAGTAGAATTGAATTCAAATTCTCTTCAGGACTTTAAGAGAAAATTATGCTATCCAGCTCCTGAATATATATATATATATATATATATATATATATATATATATATATATATATATATAAAGAGCGTGTATGTATACTATTTTGAGGCACGATAGTTCAATTAATGGCGCATTGACTTTATAATCACGTGTGTTGTGTATCGTGGCACAAAAGACACAAATAAAGGGGTGCTGCTGCTCCTAGCTTTCAGCTTTTTTAAATTTTCAAATTGTAAATAAACACAAAGAGAAGGTACAAAAAGATGAGGACAACACCAAAATAATTACTATAATGATAAAATGTGTTGTTTTCTGCAATGAAATTCTTGCAACTCATTCACTAGCATATGCAACCTTTCGCTTCTAACGTTCCAATAATCGAAACCTCGCTAATTTAATTATATGAGATTATCGCCCATTTCAAACACATTATCGCAAATTCTTCAATTTCTATAACTGCATCATATGCTATATAATAATTCACCTGCATTTCATATTAATTTCACAACAGAGTGAACAAGTTGTTGTTGAGTTACATCCTTCACTCAATTGTTATTTAATCTATCTCATAAGCAAGAAACGATACAAGGACTACCAATAGCCACTTACCTAGTTTTCAGGCTTTTTGTTTTTTTGACAAAAGCTTTCCAAACAAATTTGGAAATACAAGAGGCAGCACTAAACAAGGAACATAATAAATTTAAAAAAAAACAAAAAAGAAAGGAAAAGGAGGGTCTTTCTTTAACATTGAAACACTTATTTATTAGCACATCAACATATATAGCTGAGCATGGGTCGGGTTGGTTCGGATTGAGGATAAATCTCAACCCGAACCAATCACAGGTTAGTGGGTTGGGATGGGTCGGGTTTAACATTTTTTGAAGTTGAACTCAAACCAATCAAACCCCCCAGTGAACAAGTTGAACTTTTTTTTCTTTTTGTTTTTTTTTCCTTCTCCTCCTTGGCTCCTCCTCTTCTTCCTCCCCATCCTTCTTCTCTATTTTTTCTTACCAGACTCATCAGTCATCTTCCCTTTTTCTTACCAGATCCATTTCTCAACTAGGCTGGAGCTCCTTCTTCCCATGTTCCTTCCTTCCCGTCGTCTTCCTTTTCCCTTGTTATCCGAAGCTTGAGTGAGGCCAAGAGAGAGAAGTTGTGGGCAAGAGGGTGTTGCAGTCCGATGAGCATCTCCATCGGCATTCTCTGGCCACATTTCAGCCGGTAATGGGTGTTGTAGCCCAATGAACATCTCCATCAACTTTCTCAGGCAGTGAAGAAGTCGATGGAGATTGGAGGATCCGAGTGAAGGAAGAGTCATAGATAAATTCGACGGAGATGAAATGATAGAGAAGGAGAAAGAGTGATTCAGATCTGGACTTGGTGACTGCTATTGTTGGGACGCCGCTCCCGTGTGCTTGAGAGAGAGTGAGTTAGTGAGATAGAGGGAGAACATGAGAGAGAGACTAAACATGAACCATGGGAGATTTTTTTAATATATATATATATATATATATATATATATATACATCAAGTTGGTGGATTGGGTTAAGTTGAAAATTTTCAACCCGTCACTGGTTGAATTAGTTCAATTTTTTGACTCAACTAAACTGTGCGGGTTGGACGTGTTGAGCGAGTTGGTGGGTCTGATGCTCACCCTTATCAACATATCAACCTTGGGCTCCCTCCAAAACAAGCCCAAAGCTCAACAACAAGATGACAATTTCTGCCATGTCCTCCAACCACCTACAATTCACATTCTGCATTTCATAAAACATAATTGAATTTCTTATTGTTTTTAATAATAATAATGACCAAACCTATTGCAATGCCAAGAGCAATATGTGGTAATTTCACTTAACAGACAAAAACAAAAATAAAGTATATATTAAAAGAAAGAAATTCACTTGTACTTGGGATCATTACTAATTATTATGCTGCACAATCTATCATATTATCACTATGACAAGAATTTAAAAAGTTATGATGAAAACAATTCACCTGTTAATCTTGGAATCTCCTTTTCATCCTTGTCGAAAAGAGAACCACTTGGACATAAATCCAGTCATTCATGTTGCTGAAGAACTGAAAATAGGCTTGTCTCCATGGTCTTTTATATATTAAAGTTCCACAAACTCCCCAGAATCCAATGATAAATCCAACAATCATGCTAACGTAAAACCCAAGGCTCATAAGTTCATCATCTTCATCTTCCTCTGCATCAATGTTGTGAGTTCTGTTACTTGCATCTCCTGGACATACTGGTGTGAGTGGTGGACCACAAAGCCCCTGGTCTCCTTCATAAAGCGAAGCATTAAAGGTTTAAAGCTGGATTGTTTGAGGAATTTCTCCTGATAAGTCGTTGAAGGATAAGTTCAAGAAACTTATAAAGCTCAAAGCTGAAAAGCTTTCTGGAATTCTACCAGAAAGAGAGTTGCTTGAAAAATCAAGTGATTCTAACATCTTCATCCGACCCATGTTGTTGGGAATGAATCCTGTGAGATTATTTCTTGATAGATTTAAGGAAGCCAATGCCATAAGTGCAGTTATGCTACAGGGGATCTCTCCATCTAAATGATTGAAAGAGAGGTCAATCATAGTCATCAATCCCATATTCTTTCATACTCCATAGCTTTTCCTTTCCATACTAAGCTTGCCTTGTCAATGAAAACAGAAGTTATAAGTTTGGAAAGAATAATTGGGACTATAGTATAAGAAATGGTCTTCCTTGAACTTTTTGTGTTTGCTAAAGCAATTAAGTTATTGAGGCAATGCGGTATTGTTCCAGAAATATTGTTATGAGAAAGATCCAAAATTTGAAGATGCAACAAATTGCATATACTTGAAGGTATGCTTCCTTGAAACGTGTTTTCTCTCAAATGCAAACCAATCAAATTAGGTAGGTTATGCCCTAGCAAGATGGGCAATTTTCCATTCAAATTGTTTTGCCTGACATCAATGAATTGCAGCTTGGGAGAATGCAAGAAAATTGGCATTTCTCCAGAGAGGTTATTGTTATTTAAATGGATGCTTCTGATGTTTTTCAAAGTCAGAATCAAATTTGGAATTCTCCCTGAAAAACTATTTTTTTTCCAAATTCAAAACTTGCAAGGATGGAAGTTGCTCCCAACAATCCAAAAGTGCCCCAGATAGCAAATTATTAGACAAGTCAAGATAACATAAACTCCATTGTATTGTTGCACATAAAGAAGTTATGGACCCTGAAAACATATTGTTTGAGAGAAGCAAGGAATATGCCTCTGGTGAAAAATTTGGCAATGGCCCAAACAAATTGTTGAAACTCAAATCCCAAATATAAGGGAGACTACCAGAAGGTGCCTTTGTGAAGGGATTACCATAAGGTGCCATTGTGAAGTTTGGAAATATTATTGGCAAGGCTCCATGAATTTTGTTATGGGACATATTGACGTATGTCATACTTGAAGATATGCCCCAAAACCATTTATGAATTGAATCTAAAATTGCACCAACAGAAATGTCCACAAACTGAAGTGCCTTTTGATGTTTAAGCCATGCAGGAAATTTAGGGCCTAAAATGCATGATGCCGCAAATAAGCCTTGCAATTGGACAGGTGGAATCCAATTGGAACTCAGGTTGAAAGAAATTAAATTGTAAGAGACATCCAAAAGTTGTAAGCTACTTAGAGTTGATAAATGTGTTTCACTTATCACACCATTCAACTTATTTGAAGAAAGTAGCAAATAAGCAATTTTGGGAAGTTGTGCAAGACTACGTGGGAGGATCTCATTTAATTGATTGTTGGAGAGATCCAAGAATTCCAGTGATGAAAATCCAACAAACTCTGGCAATGGCCCACTTAAATTATTGTCACTTAGATACAGTTCTAAAAGATAAGGTAAGTGTTCAAATGATGGTGGAATTGGCCCTTGAAGACTGGTATTGTCAAGGTGTAAGATCATCAAGGATGAAAAACTTGACAAATCAGGAAATGGTCCATTACTAAATGGGTTTCCACTTAGATCCAATGTTTCCATATTATTTTGGGCACAAGACAATTGTTGTATCCAATGGCTAAGTTGGCCAGACAACTTGTTGGAGGATAGAGTTATCTCTTTCAACTGACGCAAACTACAGATGGATTTTACAATTCTATTCTCAAGTTTATTGTAAGAAAGATCAAGATATTGAAGAGAAGTTATATTTGTAAAAACATCTGGAGCAATATGTAGTAAAGAATTATATCCAAGATCCAAAATTGAAAGAGAAGTCATGCTTGCAAAAGCAATTGGAGCAATATGCTGCAAAGAATTACTTGAGAGATCTAGTTGCACAAGAGAAGTCATATTTGTGAAAGCATTTGAAGTAATATGTTGCAAAGAATTATCATAGAGAAAAAGAGTTAGGAGGACTTTGCTAAAGTTAAACACCCAAGATAAAGTTGAATAGGTTAGGTGATTTCCACCGAGATCAAGATAATTAAGAGAATTAGAAGAATTTGTATGCAAAAGAGATTTTGGAGCGACTTGAGGAAGTCCACAAAAAGTTAAATCAAGTTCTATTAAATAAGTGGCATTGCTTATTGATAATTGCCAATTGACAACTCGACTTAGATTAACTGATCTCAAATATAGAGATCTCAAAGAAGAAAGGTAAACAGCCTGCTCAAGATCATTTGCAATCAAAAGATCGTTACTGCTTAGGTCAAGGGTTTGCAGATTAGATAGATTTCTCAATTCATGAGGAATAGTTCCAAAAAGACCAACTCTTAAGTATCAGCTCTCTTAGCTGACCAAGTGAACCAATGCACTTAGGGATTTTGTTCCCTTCAAAATTATTAAAAGTGAGATCCAAGTGACTTAAATGCTGTAATTCACACAGTGAAGGATCAATATTACCTCTAAGGTTGGCAGAAAGACGAAAAGCTGAGAGAAACAGTTCGGTGACATGACCAGTTGAATTATGGCATGAAATTCCATGCCACTGGCAACAATCAACTTCAGTTTTCCAAGAGGAGAGAATGCCCCATTCATCAATAAAGCCATGTTTCAATCTCAAAAGAGCCTCCTTATCAGTCTCTACGCATCTCTTTTGGTGGGAATACCTTGCACATAATAATATGCACAAAACCTCAACCAAATGAAGCAGACTGAACTTGGGATTAAGCATGCTTGACATTATTTTGGAATAAAAGAAAATGAAGGACAAGTACTATGCCGTATGAAATGTATGTCAGAGCTAGCCATTTATATTTTATAGACAGTTGGGACCAACAGCTTGGTGAAACAGCTAAGATATCCTTGTTATATTTATAAACTTTTTTTTTTCATTACTAATTCAATTCTCAAAACAAAATCATTTGAACCATAAATCTAAATAAAATTTATGACCTTTAACTACTTCTCCATATAAAATAATAATAAGTGAGGGAGTGAGTTTTAACTTTGTTCAAGAGCCTTGTGAGATTCACTTCTTTTGCACGTGGTACGTATAGCTCTTTTTTTGGTTTACCGTGTTATTGGTACGAAATGTTCCCTTCAACTCTTGGAAGTAATCAGTGATCAGTAGAATTGAAGCAAAATTTTCCATATTTATTATTATTTTTAATTTTAAGTGGAAGAAGATTAAAAAAACAAAAAAACTATATACTAAAGCTACACGAAACATTTGGACACCAACAAAAATTGGGTCTAACCAATTTTTTAGAGTAGTGAATTAAAATTTGAATTATTGTTGAGAAAAATACCCACGTTTTAACTAGTTGCTTAACATGTATTACTCATGATAAGATTATTTTAAAGTTATTTGTAAATAAAATTAAATATTTTAAAATTTTAAAATTAATACAAAAATATAAACGTCCAATAGTGTCAAACTATTTTTACGTATATTTTAATTTATGCTATTGAATCATAATTTATATTTACTTTTAAAATACTATTTTTATTTTTTTAAAATATGGATCCGTTATTATTGGGTCAACACATTGGACGGCCTTTTTGCTTGATCATAATTTATATATTTATATTAAAGAGCGTGTATATATATATATATATATATATATATATAGTGGAGCAAGCCGGACGTTCCACTTTGAGGCATGATAGTTCAATGAATGGTGATCATAGCACAAAAGACACAAACAAACGGGCTGCTGCTCCTAGCTTTCAGCTTTTTTAAATTTTCAAATTGTAAATAAACACAAATAGAAGGTACAAAAAGATGAGGACAACACCAAAATAATAATTATGATAATAAAAGGTGTTGCCTTCTGCAATGAAATTCTTCTGCTGCTCATTCATTAGCATATGCAACCTTGCAACAATCGAAACCTCGCTAATTTATTTATATGAGAATATCGCCCATTTGAACACATTATAGCAAATTCTTCAATTTTTATAGCTCCATCGTATGCTATATAATTCACATGCATTTCATATTAATTTCACTACAGAGTGAACAAATAGTTGTTGAGCTAAACCTTTCACTCACTGTTATTTAATCTATCTCATTAGCAAGAAAGGATACAAGGACTGCCAATAGGCAACGACCTACTTTTAAAGCTTTTTTTTTTTTGACACAAGGTTTCCAAACAAATTTGGAAGTACAAAAGGCAGCACTAAACAAGCAACATAATAAATTTAAAGAAAACAAAAAAGAAAAGAAAAGGAGGCTCTGTCTTTAACATTGAAACACTTATTAATTAGAACATCAGCATATCAACCTTGTGCTCCCTCCATAACAAGCCCAAAGCTCAACAACAAGATGTCAATTTCTGCCATTTCCTCCAACCACCTACAATTCAGAATTTGCATCTCGTAAAACATAATTGAATTTTGATGCGATCTTTCTCGATAAGTATATCGGGTCGCACAAGTAGTAAAGTGAGAGAAAGAGTTATCGTCATTAGGGATTGACTTTTAACAATTACCAATTTCACTAGATCGAGTTATATTTGGACGAAGGAAAAGATAGAGAACTCACTGAAAGTAAACTAAATTAATGACAAAAAATTAACTAAAAGATAAATGAAGAAATACATAACAACACAGCGGGTATAGGGGATTGACTTTCTTAACTCCTAATCTGATTAATTCATAGACAAACCAATTTTTGAATCGTTAAAGAATACTTAGATACAATTGCAAATTCCTTTTATAGTTGGTCAAGTTCACGAAATTATTTGAACCCAATGTATTGGTGAAACAAATCTTCCTATCCAAAATAATTAGCTAATGTCTTAGTCAAATTATTTAGTTCGGAGTTTAAGCTTGAGAACTTATAAGACCACACAAACAAAATTATCTATATCTAGTATAACCCGGTACACGGTAGAAGTTACAAGGGCTAAAATCATATCTAACTATTTCTAACTTAGACAAGATAACTCCCAAATACATCTAAGTTACTTGATTACAATCACATAAAAGGAAATAAAACGGTAAATCTACTCCAATAATTAGAACTAAAATTATATTTAAGTATTCAACAACAAAGCTTCAAAAGAAGTTAATATACATCAATCCTCTAAACCCTAGAGTTTAGTTACAAAATGAACAAGGGGAAGAAAAACATAACAAATACACAACAAAACATGATCAAGAGGAAGGAGAAAAAGGAAGAAAAGCTTCAAACTCAATAGAGAAGAGGTCTCCCATCTCCTTCATTTTTGCCCTAGCAGAGCTCCCTTCACCTCCAACCCAAAGATCCCAAAAACTTTTGCAGAAATACTATATAGCAAAAATCACGCAGGTGTAGAAGTGGTGCGCCTAGGCGCCAAGCAAAAAATAAGTAAATAGAGAGAACGAGGGCTGGCGTCTGGGGCGCCACATATTGAAGCTTGGATAGAGAGTTGATGTGGGAGCCAGCCACCAGATTTGTAGCAGATTAGCGCTTTGCTTCAGAATTTCATCAGCTCACCAACAAGCATCAGCCCAGAATAGAAAGCCTACAAGAATATACAGCAAAAGCATTAAAACGCAAGGGAAAATAAATTAAAACAAGATATAACAAAGAAACAACTATGTACAAAGAGATAAGCTAAAATAAAGGGTAAAGCATGCAAAAGGATAGTAAAAAGGGATCAAAAAAAAGAAAAAGCCCATAAGAAACTATCTAAATTAACCAAAATAAAGGACTTATCAAATTTTTTCTTTAATAATAATAATAATAATAATAATAATAATAATAATAATAATAATAATAATAATAATAATAATAGCAATGTCAAGAGCAATCTGTGGTAATTTCACTTAAGACATAAAAACTAAGATACAACATATATTAAAAGAAAGAACTTTGCTTGCACTTGAGATCATTATAATGATTATGCTGCACAGTCCATCATATTATCACCATGACAAGAATTTAAAAAGTTATGATGAAAACAATTCACCTGTTAGTCTTGGAATAGCCTTTTCATTCTTTCGAAAAAGAGAACCACTTGGACATAAATCCAGTCATTCATGTTGCAAAAGAATTGAAAATAGGCTCGTCTCCATGGTCTTTTAAATATTAAAGTTCCACAAACTCCCCAAAATCCAATGATGAATCCAACAATCATGCTAACGTAAAATCCAAGGCTTATAAGTTCATCATCTTCATCTTCCTCTGCATCTATGTTGTGAGCTGTGTTACTTGCATCTCTTGGACATACTGGTGTGAGTGGTGGACCACAAAGCCCCTGGTTTCCTTTATAACAGGAAGCACTAAAGGTTTGAAGCTCGGTAGTTTGTGGAATTTCTCCTGATAAGTTGTTGAACGAAAAGTTCGAGAAACTCAGAAAGCTCAAAGTTGAAAAGCTTTCTGGAATTCTACCAGAAAGAGAGTTGCTTGACAAATCAAGTGATTCTAACATCTTCATCCGACCCATGTTGTTGGGAATGAATCCTGTGAGATTATTTCTCGATAGACTTAAGGAAGCCAATGCTGCGAGTGTTGTTATACTATTGGGGATCTCTCCATTTAAATGATTGCAAGAGAGGTCAATCATTTTTATCAATCCCATATTCTTTTCATACTTAAAAGCTTCTCCTTTCCATACCAATATTGCCTCGTCAATGAAAACAGAAGATACATATATGGAAAATATATATTCAGCCCCTGCAGTATAAGAAATGGTCCTCCTTGAACTCGTAATGTTTGATAAAGCAATTAAGTTATTGAGGCAATGTGGTATTGTTCCAGCAAAATTGTTACGAGAAAGATCCAAAATTTGAAGATGCAACAAATTGCATATACTTGAAGGTATGCTTCCTTGAAACTTGTTTTCTCTTAAACTTAAACCAATCAAATTAGGCATGTTATACCCCAGCAAGATGAGCAATTTTCCATTCAAATTGTTTTGCCCGACATCAATGAATTGCAGCTTCGGAGAATGCATAAAAGTCGGCATTTCTCCAGAGAGGTTATTATTATTGAAATAGATGCTCTGGATGTCTTTCAAAGTGACAATTGAGTTTAAAATTCTCCCTGAGAAATTATTTTTTGCCAAATTCAAAACTTGCAAAGATGGAAGTTGCTCCCAACAATCCAAAAGTGTCCCAGATAGCAAATTATTAGACAAGTCAAGATAACATAAACTCGATTGAAATGTTGCACATAAAGAAGTTATGGACCCTGAAAACATAGTGTTTGAGAGAAGCAAGGAATTTGCCTCTGATGGAAAATTTGGCAATGGGCCAGACAAATTGTTGAAACTCAAATCCAAAATATAGAAGGGATTAATATAATTTTCCATTGCAAAGTCTAGTAATATTATTGGCAAGGCTCCATGAATTTTGTTATGGGACATATTGAGGTATGTCATACTTGAAGATATGTCCCAAAACCATTCTGGAATTGAATCTAAAATTTCACCAGCAGAAATGTCCAGAAAAACAAGTGCCTTTTGATGTTTAAGCCATGCTGGAAATTTAGGGCCAAAAGTGCATGATGTTGCAAATAAGCCTTCCAATTGGAAAGGTGGAACCCAATTGGAACTTAGGTTGAAAGAAATTAAATTGTAAGAGACATCCAAATGTAACTTTCAATATTATAACTTTCAAAAAAAAATTCGCAATATTATAAACTGTTGCCTATTTTATCAAATGTAACTGTTTTTCAAATGTTGCAAGTCAAATTGTTGCTAAAGCCTCAAAATATTGTAGTGCACAACACGTTAAGTATGTAATTTTTTAATCAAAACGAGATTAATATATAATTATTAAAAAATAATTGTATATTTTTTATGACTAAGTATAAGAGAACTAAAAAATAAGACAAATATAAGAAGTGATAACATAAAAATTTTGACACATAACATATATTAAATGAAAAAAATTGAAAATTAAATATTAAGGGAGGACTTAGATATTGATTCGTCACTATTTAATACGAGTGACGAGTGTGTTAAAAAAAATTTCTCGTGACATAAAAAAAATACAAATTAATCTGAGTATTTTGCTAAAATACTTGAAAATCAAAAGAAAATATAGTGGCGGGTAGGAGCACTTGCAATTGACAATCCCCAATCTGGACATGGATAGCAGTGGTTCGAACTGCCGCCAATGTGAACTTAACGACACTTGCTCCAATCGCTGCTAAGTACAATAGTAGCGGTTTAAACATGGTAGATGCCAAAAACTGCAGCTAATAGCCAATTTTCTGGTAGTGTCTATATAATTATAAATATAAAATATTTACATATCCTCCCTATTCCTTAATACATCTAATTGATATTTTATAAATTAAGTATTGTTTTAAATTCTAGCTGTTTTTAACCATTAAACTTGAGAGGAATCATTTATGTCATTTATCACTAGCTAGATTACAATAAGGCAGAGGCATATATCTTTTTTTAGGTGCTACGATTTTATATTATAAAATACCTGATATTCTATAAAAAAAATTTATAACTATATTCTATATATATATATATATATATATTTATGAAAAAAAAATCTAATTAACATTTACATGCATGATACAAAACAAAAATAAAATAAATGAGGTTAAAAGCGGTCCCTAGAGCAATCTTTGGAGCAACATTACTGCATTTATATACACAACATGAAATCATTGAAATGGAATATTCACTAAATACGTCTTATTTTATCCTCTTATCTCAATAGCTAACGTTTTATGAATCATATGATTGATTTCGAGTTAAAAATAAAGCAAATCTAATAATTTGATTATGATGAGGAAAGGCAAATCGCCAAGAGAAACGACACTCAAAATTTTTTAAAAGCAGAACAAATGCAATATCTATCTGAAATTCTTGAGAACCTATGTAGAAGTTCCAGCTCATCTTACAGTGGCCATGTGTCATATCCCAAAAATTGAGCATGTGAAAAGATACTACTCATTTGATAAAATTCTCAAACATACGTTATTTACATATATTCTGTAAGGTTTTACATTCAACCTTAATCATTCATTCCACACTACAGAGTTATATTCATCTGATAAGCAAATATAGACATACATAGTCTGATATTTCTATCTCATCGCAAGCCTAGGAGACCTATAGAAAGTACAGAGCGTTTCTAGTATCCACATTAATAAGTACTGGTATCCCACCAGACAGAAATAGAGAGTAATCCCAAGGGGCTTCTAATCTTCCAACGGATACTCTTCTTCTTTGTTTTCTGTATCTGAAAAATAATCATAGGGAGTGTGAGTTTATTTAAAAACTCAGTAAGTAAATAACTGTACTATATGGAATATCAAAAGTACAAATACCACATTTACTCATATAATTAATTGCCTTATACATCGAGTAGTATGGGACTCTAACCCTTTCAACTCGTGTATAGGTTTCATAGATATGCACTGAGTGGTATGGGACTTTAACCCTTTCAAACTCGTGTATAAGCTTTCTTAGATATACACCGAGTAGTATGGGACTTTAACCCTTTCAAACTCGTGTATAAGCTTTCTTAGATATACACCGAGTAGTATGGGACTTTAACCCTTTCAAATCGTGTATAGGTTTCATAGATATGCACTGAGTAGTATGGGACTTTAACCCTTTCAAACTCGTGTATTAGATCCCGTAGATCTTTACTCATTGACAAGATAGTGAGAATTTATCACATAGCACAATTGTCATGAAATAAAATAATTTCTACATACTCTTATTTCTACCGATCATCATATACTCCCATATGAAAATTGATTGTTTATTATCCAAATAATATTGTAAATGGGACTTATATTGTACTTTGACTAGTAATATCAAATTAGCTGAGCAAGGTTATTCACTCACCTTGATGTTTGTCCAAGTTTACCTTGTTCCACACTAGAATTTGTGTAGGAAAATTTCCTAGTAAAATATATTACAAGGAAACATAAGAAAGGAAACAAAATCACGAAAATACGCAAAATTTTCTGATTGCTACAGTGACGGTTTGCTACAGTACTGTTTGCTACAGTGCCGGTTCGCTACAGTAACGTTGACTGCTACAGTACCGTTGACTGCCGACACTACAGTACTGCTACAGTACTCGAAGAAAATTTTCCAGAATTTTTCCGAAATCTCTGGTCGCTACAGTAACTCGAATTTTTGCAGAAAAATCTTTCAAAAATTCATCCTTTCCTTTCTTGTTTCAAAACCAGAATTTCAACTCTTTTAACCGATTATAACTCAAATATAGCTTCTAAAACTACTAAGATTCATGAATTATCATCAAAATCTTCAAGAACAAAACCTCCTCTGATCTTCTACATAAACTGAAATTTAAGGAAAATAATGAGATTAAAGCTTACCTTTAATCCTTACAAAGCTTTTGAACCGAACAGATAATCGAAATTCTGAAGATCAAAGAAAGGATTTGAGAAGAGGGTGAAGAAACGAGAGAAAGTGAATTTACTATTCACTTCAGCTGCTTCGATCGTGAGAAAAAAAAATAAGGGGGGTACTATTGAAACTTTATATTAAATATTTCTAATGGGTTATTCAATAACTCATGGGTATCCATAACCCAACATCCAAACCCATCCAGTCAATTTATAATAAATGGACTAATTGACCATTCTGAAACCACTTTTCCATGAATTTCACCATTCTTAGAATATATCCCACATTGTGCAAATATTTAGTCCAGTCATTTAACTCAATTTTCATAAATAATATTCAAAAAGAACAATTAAATATGAAAATTAAATATGACCAAAATAAATAACTAAAGTAACGTTGTAAAATTCTAAAATACTCTTAAGCGAATTATATTCTGAAATTAACGGGTATTACACCATGTGTATGGTCAGATAGCCACGTGTACATAATTAGTTTTAACAGTTGTATATTTGTTAACTATCAGATAGTTAGTTTCTTTTCTGTTTTAGACCATACTGACTATCAGTATATATGTATTATTACTCTGTAACTTCAGATTAAGGCCATTTTTCAATATTCAGCATTTTGACTTGTTTACTCGAATATGGTATTAGAGCAGTGAGGTTCGAAAGTGAGTGTTTTCTCTTTCTTCCTTCTTCGAAAATCTAGTACTTTCTTGCTTATTCACTCATATATGTTACGAGTGGAGTTTTGTCTTGATTAACCGTCCTAATGTTCTTTCTATTGTTCTCTCTATTTATCCATAGCGAGCACTGCAAGTACGCAAGCTGAACCACGAACTCAATCAGAGGTTACTGAATCCAGTCCCTTCCAACTCGGAAATAACGATCATCCTAGTGTCGCGATTGTCACATCTCCTTTCACCGGCAATAATTACTTGACCTGGAGTACCGCGATCCAGATCTTACTTTTTATAGATGGAACAATCAAGAAACCTACAGAAGCTAGTGGCGAATTTCAAAAGTGGAGAAGAGTCGATTTTATGGTGCGCTCATGTTCGTTTATTGTGCTACAGCCAAGATCCTCTGGGAAGAGTTAAAGGAGAGATTTGGAGAAGGGAATGGTCCCCAAATCTATAGGCTTCAACGTGAAATTAGCTCAATTCAACAAGGTAATAGCACTCTTGCGAATTATTTTAACAAATTAAAGAAATTGTGGGATGATTTGAACAGGTTGAAACCGGTCCCGGCATGTCAATGTACTAGCTGCAACTGTGGACTTTCCAGAAAATTAGTTGAGAGAGATTCATCTGTGCAGATGATTCAGTTCTTAATAGGACTAAAAGAAGCATTTGAGGGTGCTAAAAATCAAATCCTTATGCTAGATCCCCTGCCTACTACGAACAAGGCTTTTGTTATGGTTCAGAACATGGAGTCACAAAAGACAATGTATAAAACATTTGAAGATTCACTAGAAACCAGTGCCATGATGGTAAAGACTCAGAATGCTAGTAGATTTCCAAATAACAAAACAAATTTTAAAAGGAGAGATTCAGAGAAGAAAGAGGATCGTTTCGTAAGCATTGCAAAGTGCAAGGCCATTTGAAGGAGAATTGTTTCAAGATTGTGGGGTATCCAGATTGGTATGTTGATCTATTAAAGAATAAGAAGGATAAAAAGGGGATTAAGCAACAATTAAATGTGACAGAGACAAAATCAGACTAAGACTTATCTGCTCAGAACACTCAACAAGATTGGATGGCTGACATGATAAACCAAGAAGTTGCAAAAGCTTTCAAAGCTACAAAAATTACAAATGAAGGCAGTAGCAGCATCAATTTCATCCATACTCCTGATTATATAGGTATGGCCAGTAGTACTAAATATGGAAAAAGACAGGGTTCATGGATTATAGACACGGGGGCTTCAAGCCATATATGTGTAAATCGTGATTTGTTTGACCATTTAACTACTCTAGAAACTGCTATTTCAGTTCATCTTCCCAATGGTACCACTATAAAGGTCACGGAAAGTGGTAGTATCATGTTAAATGATTTGAGACTTGAAGATATTTTGTTTATACCTGGTTTTTCACATAATTTAATGTCTGTTAACAGACTTACCTTTGCTAACCATGTTACATGCCTTTTCTTTCCTCATTTTTGCTTGGTGTCGGACCAGAAGAATGAGAAAATCTTGGCTGTTAGGAAGGTAGTGGGACAGTTGTACCATCTTGATGACACTTTCTTCTGTTCTGACTTGCTACAAAATTTTAATAACCCAGATATGTTACAGCAGCATATTATTGCTAGCTATTCTAGCAATTCTAAATTTTTCCCTCAATTGTGTAATATCATGTCCAATACTGATGCTTTGTGGCATTTAAGGCTTGGTCACCCTAGTGACCAAATTCTGCAACATTTAATTTCTTGTCTACTACAAAGTTGAATAATAAAGCTTGTACTATATGCCCTTTGGCAAAACAATCCAGAGCCCCTTTTCCTCATAGTTTCATACAATCAAAACATCCTTTTGATTACTCCACATTGATATCTGGGGTCCTTATAATACAGCAACTATAACTAGGGCCTCATATTTTTTAACTATGGTTGATGATTTTACTCGTGGTACGTGGACATTTTTTATGGCTTATAAGAGCCAAACTCCTGCTACAATTACAAAATTTATAACTATGATAAGAACACAGTTTCATGCCAATGTGAAAATTGTTAGAACTGATAATGGGATGGAAATTTTGAGTGAGGTTTGTCAGAATTTATTCTCTTATCTTGGCATTATTCATTATAGAACATGTCCACATACTCCTCAACAAAACGGAGTGGTGGAGAGGAAGCACCGTCACCTTCTACAAATAACCTGTGCTTTACTGTTTCAATCAGGATCACCAAAACTTTTCTGGGGAGAAGTTCTCTTGTATGCTACCTTTCTCATCATTTGTTTGCCAACGAAGCTCTTGTCATGGAAGACGCCTTATGAAATGCTTTTTAGGAAGGAACCGAACTATCAATCATTGAATGGTTTGGATGCCTCTATTATATTGTAAATACACAGCCCCACAAGGATAAGCTAGCACCTCGAGCAAATCCTTGTATTTTTCTGGGTTTTAAAGATGGTGTAAAGGTATACAAAGTGTATGATTTGACTTTATGTAAAATAATTGTAGCCAGAGATATTGTATTCCATGAGTCCAAATTCCTTTTTATTAATTCTACTTCACAAGAAAATCCCAGTCTTTGTAATTATCCACATTTGCCTATACCAGTTGATGTGCAGGACACTTTTACTTCACAACCTCTTGTTCATTCACAGTCCTTAATTCTTAATGATACATAGCCACAACCTTCTCTTTTGGATAATCACACTACTTCTCAGCAAGCAGGAGCATTTTCTCCTTCTTCAGGTACATCTCTTTCTCCTCATTTACAGCCTTCTCCTCCTTTAATTCCTACTACACGTAGTGATAGAAATAAAAAAACCCCCTTCTTGGATGTCTGATTTTGTCACTAATCACTCTTCTACCCATTGTGTTTCCCATGATTTTTCTTCTAATACACCCAGTCTTAACCCTTCATGTTTTTCTCTCACCCACACTGAGTTCACAGCAAAGGTTTCCAATCTGCATGAACCATATAGCTATGCCCAGGCTTGTAAATCACCTCAATGGGTTAAGGCTATGGATGAGGAACTTAATGCTTTGGAGAAAAATAATACTTGGGAACGCACTTCTTTGCCAGCAAACAAAAATGCTATTGGGTCAAAATGGGTGTACAAAATAAAGGTGAAGGCTGATGGTTCTGTAGAACGTCTTAAAGCCCGGTTGGTTGCTAAGGGCTATGATCAACTGCGCGGAATTGATTTCCATGATAGCTTCTCTCTGGTAGTGAAGGCAGTGACAGTGAGGCTTTTTATGTCTATTGCAGCACATCAAGGGTAGCCTTTACATCAAGTTGATGTAAATAATGCTTTCCTCCATGGGTTCTTGGATGAGGAAATTTATATGACTCCACCACAAGGATATCATAAAGCTACAGAAGGTCAGGTATGTAAACTCAAAAGATCATTATATGGAATTAAACAGGCTTCTCGTCAATGGAATTTAGAATTCACCAAACATCTTCACTTCTTTGGTTTCAAACATTCTCAAGCAGACAATTGTCTTTTTACTCTTAATTCAAGAAAAGGTATTCTTTTCTTGATTGTCTATGTTGATGACCTTCTAGTTACTAGATCATCAGAGGAACTAATAAAAGAGTTCAAACTATGTCTACACCAAGCTTTCATTATTAAAGATCTCGGTTTTGCAAAATCTTTTCTGGGATTAGAAGTTGCTCGTTCATCTGATGGTATTTACATTAATCAAAGGAAATATATTATTGACATTGTTAAGGATACATGCTTACAACTTGCCCAGGATGCTGATACACCATTGCCAAAAGGTTTAATCTTACAAGAGAAAGAAGGAGAATATCTAAATGATCCCTCTCGGTTTCGAAGGATACTTGGGAGGCTTCTTTATTTAGCCTTTACAAGACCAGATATAATGTTTTCAGTACAATTGTTAGGTCAATTTGTTCAAGATCCATGCAAACCTCACTGGTTGGTAGCACTGCATATTGTTAGATACTTAAAACACACATCTACTGCAGGTCTTTTTTTTTCTTCTACAGCACCACTGATTTTGACAGCTTTTTGTGATGCTGATTGAGCAGCATGTAAAGATACCAGAGGTTCTGTTACCGGCTTCTGTATATATTTGGGTGGCACGCCTATTTCTTGGAAGTCCAAGAAGCAAACAACAGTCTCGAGATCATCCGCCAAGGCTGAATACAGAAGCATGGCAACCATAGTTTGTGAACTTCAGTGGATTGCCTATCTTTTGTGTGATTTCAATGTTTCTCTGACATTGACCATCAAGTTCTATTGTGACAGTCAAGTAGCCCTTCATATCTCCAAAAATGTTGTCTTCCATGAACGGAAGAAGAACTTGGAAATCGATTGCTATGTAGGACGGGATAAGGTTAAGGAAGGATTTATTAAACCTTTGCACAGATCCTCAAAGGATTAAGTGGCTGATATGTTTACTAAGATTCTTTCATCTCCTCTGTTTGATCACATGTGTTCCAAGTTGGGCCTTGTTCAGATTACCTCGGCTCCAACTTAAGGAGGGGGTGTAGAAGTTCCAGCTCATCTTACGGTGGCCACGTGTATAGTCAGATAGCCACGTGTACATAATTAGTTTTGATAGTTGTATATTTGTTAACTATCAGTTAATTAGTTTCTTTCTGTTTTAGACCATACTGACTGTCAGCATATATGTATTATTACTCTGTAACTTTAGATTAAGGCCATTTTGCAATATTCAGCATTTTGACTTGTTTACTCGAATAACCTATGGTGGATATGAGTGTTCATATAAAGAGAAGACTTGGGGGAAGGGGATATCATATGAAAAGTATACACGTGTAAAATAATGACACTAAATATTACATAAAAAATAATACTTTAACAAGATCTGTTGAATTAATTATTTTAATTATGCAACGACATCAAAATGAGA
This sequence comes from Biancaea sappan, assembly GCA_037074585.1. NCBI lineage: Eukaryota > Viridiplantae > Streptophyta > Magnoliopsida > Fabales > Fabaceae > Biancaea > Biancaea sappan. The sequence continues at coordinate 61,635,746 of CM073496.1, forward strand.
AAACATTTTTTTCAAAATCATACATATATATGCAATTAATAGATGGTTGTTTTACAAAGAAAGTCTAAATGTTAGAATGTTGAATCAAAATAAATTAACAGACATTGACTTTAGTAAAATGGGCTAAATCAATGTTCAATTTATTTTTACAAGAGAGGTACTTATATTTAATTTTTGTTAGTGTTCCGATCAAGATTATCTCTGGCACAAGATATTGATTTTCTTTCTTCATTATAATATCTTCAATTGCAATGTGTTCATAATAGGTGATATAATACAATCCTCCAGTATTATATAAGGCGAAGTTTTTTCGTACAAAATTGATATATATATGAAATAATTGTGTGCTATTTCTTAATAAAGTATACCTATATATTATAGAAAGCATGAAAATTGTCATTTTTTGTACGTGTTGTATTTCTTTAATTTTACAACATATGAACTTGTCTTATGGGCGAAGGCAAAGACTTTATAATGCGAAATAATGTAATATCTTATGATTTAGAAGTTCGACAAATAAAAAAAAAGAAGTTGTTGAATAGTCAAGTTTGTCTGCACTTCCAGAATATGCTCTGCTTTGTTTCTATTCAGTGACATACTTTTCTTCAGTTCTTTTCTTTTTATATAATTAATAGGTACGGCCAAATATTCTTATTTTTCACTACCAAAAAGTAAGATATTATCAATTCATATTAAATACGGATATTCTTATAACTTAAAATATTTAATAGCATGATATCTCATATAAATATTGAAAGTATAATATTTAAAATGACAATTTATGAATGTGGGGTGCTATCAATCAATCTCATTTTGGGTTTCCTTGTCAACTCAACTTAGTGGGAGGGACGAGACTCATTCTCATGTTAATATGAAAAATATTTCTAGCCCTCCATTAATATTGTAATCTTATTGTTATTTTCACTTATAAATTACTATTTATTTAAAAAATTTATATGACGTAATAATCAAAATACAGATAGTTCTACTAGTGTATAATTATTAAAAAATAACTGTAACTAAACATAAGAAAATTAAAAAATAAGATAAATAAAAAATAATGATGTGTAAAAATTTGACACGTGACATATTTTAAATAAAAAAATTGAAAATTAAATATTACAGGGTAACTACATATTATTCGTTAATATGAGTGTGTTAAAAAAAATTTCTCATGACATAAAAAGTGTGGAAATTAATCTGAGCGTATATAGAGAGCGGAGTAAGCCGAACGTTCCATTTTGAGGCATGATAGTCCAATTAATAAGGCATTGACCTTCTAATCACGTGCGTTGTGCACAAAAGACACAAATAAAGGAGTCCGGATCTGATCCTCGAGCAGCCTCCTGCGCGGCTCTGTGTTTTTTTTTTTGGGATGTTTTTGTAATAAAAAAATTCCTTAAGACTGTAGTTTTTTTTCTTTTTAATCTCTTTTAATTAAGAAATTGTATAATTTATTTTTTTATTTTAAAGATTTACAATCAATTTCCTTGAACTTATAATTTTGTGCAATATAATTTTTTATTAAATTTTTTCGTACAAAAAATTTACATTATTTATTGATGTAAGTTGAAAAAGATAAAATTAATTTAAAAAATCAAATTTATTGTACTAAGAAACTTTTTCTTACAAAAACATAAAAAAAATCAAATTTATTATCCTCGGAGCAGGACTCCAAATAAAGGGACACATATTCATTTATGCGCGCTGAACAAACTGCGTTTTTTAGTCACAATTTTAACCGTAAAAAATGATACTATGGCTAAATTTTTGCATTTAGCAATAATAATAACCGTTGCTAAGTAAAAGAATTTAGCTACAGTATTATTTGTTACGGTTCAAATTGTGGTTAAAAAGCACAATTTATCCTATGCGCATGAGTAAATTCTCATCCCAAATAAAGGGGCTGCTTCTCCTAGCTTTCAGCTTTCTTTTTTTTTTTTTGATTTTCAAATTGTAAATAAACACAATAGAAAGTACAAAACAAAATAATAATTATAATAATAAAAGGTGTTGTCTTCAGCAATGAAATTCCTCTTCAACTCATTCATTAGCATATTTAACCTTTCGCTTTTAACGTTCCAATAATCGAAACCTCGCTAATTTAATTATACGAGAATATCCCCCATTTCAAACATATTACCGGAAATTCTTGAATTTTTATACCTCTTTCATGTGTTATTGTTGGACGATTATTTTTAAATAAAATATGCATTTTTGCCAATAAAAATTAGTTGTTTAGCTGACAAGTAATCATCCTCAATAATATAATAAAGTAGTGTTGATTGTCTAAGTGTCAAAATATCGGTCTGGCACAGAAGTTCGACAGAGACAAATTCGACAGAAGAAAGCAAGAGGAATGGACGTCAAACTTGTAATAGTTCTTGTACGTCTGTCAAAGTTCAATAGTCAAAAGCAAGTCGTTCGACAGTGTTACGTCCCAAAATCTGAGCACGTGACTGGCACGGAAAATGAATTTCATTTCACCTCCGTAAGCCTATCTTTCTTTTAAGAATCATACCATTCTTTTTCATGCAACCAAACCGAGTTCTCTATACACACTACAGTCATTCACATTACATCACTGAATGAACTTACCCGATTACAGAGATTTCTAGATTTATACAACTTAGAATAAGACTTAATTATTATACCTTTATCCTGAACAAATGAAAAGGTAATCATGGGCTAAGAATCCATAATTCCTTGTACAGATATTTACCTTCAGCTGTCAACTCTGAAAAAAATGTTAATAAGAGGGGTATGAGCAAACCACGTGCCCAGTGAGCAGACAACACAACACTATGACAAAAAAATATCATGCATCATAATGATAATATGCAGCAATCATACGTAATCGATCATAATATAATATAATATAATATAATTCATAATACTTCACAACAATATCCAAGTAAAACAAATACATTTCAACATAATTCAAATAATTCACAACAGCAAACAGTGAAATCAATTTCATACATTTCCCGTACCAACCGGATCGTCTAGGATACCTCTGGATCGTTGCCCGCGGCCCCCGCCGCATCCACCCTTATCGCTCCATGTATATTCTCCACCCTTATAGCTTCATGTAGATTTCTCCATGGGGTGCACCACCATGCCTTTCCTTTCTAGTCAAACACAATCACAATTACATCTAAGAACATCCTCAATCATAATCATGAGCCACATACACAACTCAATCATTTACAATTCAAGTCACAACATAATCAATATGGTTCCTGCAACATAGCATGTATACAACATAATAACCCATAATATAGAACAATTATTCAACAATAACATATATCACCAGGCAAGTTCCACAATTGTTTATGCTTTATCGTCCCACATCATCCTCTTCAAACTTGGATATACAACATATTTTCACCATGATGCAAAAAGTCAATAACAAAGATATTTAATCATAGCAAGTATTAACCCACTCACCTCAGATCTGAGTAATGTTTCCACACTCCAAACTAAAGGAAGGTACCCAAGATCTCATAGGAGGCCTAGAAAATAAGCCAAGAAGGAAATAACAGTAATTTAGAACTTAGGTTACCAAGCATCTAACATTGATCCATTTTTTTTCTGCTAGTTTCGAAGCCAAACTTTACAAAATTTCTGGTATTAATCCGTAGATCCAAAAATCATGAAACTTAGTATAGAATCTTCTTTATATGTTAACATGCTGTGGCAAAAATTTCAGCTTAAAACTCCCTCATTTGACCCCTATACTAACCTCATTAGTGACCCTAAGTCAAAGCTATCAGATTTTTGCATAAGTGTTGTTTTATGTTTTCTAGACCTAGCTAATTGTGTCCAATAGCTATGAAATTTTACAGTCCCTTAATTTCACATTTTAACTAGGTGCCATAAAAATTTCAGATCAAAATGAGATATCTAACTACCAAAACCCACTCAGTTTCCTAAACTGCCCAGATTTGTTTCTGCAGAGAGTTCAAATTATATTTATAGATAGTTTACAAATTTAACCTTCTCAAAATGCCATAAACCTTTGCAGATCTGATTATCACACTATAAAGAATCTCTCCACAAAGTTTCATAAATTTAGGAGTTCATTTGGTCATCCAAATCCACATAAAACCAGAAACATGATAGATTAGTCCTGTTCTGTTTTTTTTTTTTACAATTTTTTTGTTGCTGTTCTAAGGACTTTTAGGGGTTCCAAATTAGCCCAGAAAATTTTGAAATAATTAAGGCATGCTCTTAAACATTATATTTAACTACATACCAAATTTCATGACCATTGGAGTTCATTTCATACCTCAAATAATCCAAAATGGTCATAGTAGCAAATGACAAGCAGAAGAATTCTGCAGAATGTTCCCAGCTCTGTTTTTTTTCTTTTTTTTTTCGCCTCCCTGACATTTCCTTTGGTTCCAAGAGTACAAGATCATACTTAGCTTTGAATTTTAAGTTACTAATTCATACTCTTGCAACTATATCTTCTTTTAAACAAAAGTCAAGAATAAACAAATACTAAAATTCATTTCATCCTTCCTTTCTTTCTAAAATCAGTATACTTTGCACTATTAAAATTTTAGAATCCAATCTATAATTTAAACCAGATTTTCTCCCCTTAAAAGTGTTCTAAACTGTCTTAGAATTAAAATAAATAGATTAGTACCTAAATTTCCATCAACAACCAAAGCCCTTTTTCAATTTTTCTCTCTAGGGTTCCAACCAACATGAAATGGGGAGGAGAAGAGGAAAACGAAAACAAAGGAAGAAGAAGTTTAATCTCACCTCAAGAAGGAGATGAACTCGCTAGAGATGATGGTGGTGGCCGCCGGTAGCCACCACAGCTTCCTCTTCCCCTCTCCTTCTAGCTCTCGTCTTTCTCTTTCTCTCAAGTATGAAAATGTGTGTGGGTTATGCGTGTGAAGGAAAATAAAGTTTGAATATGTGTGTATATATTGTCTAGAAGCCTCTAAATGTTATGATGGAAGGCTATTACACGTGACTTCACCTCCACATGCCACATCCACTTGTTTTAATTCAAATTTTATCAAACAACTCTTCGTTAAATGAGTTTTCAATTAGGTCTTTAAAATTTTTTAAAAAGAAAAATTCTAACCTTACTCTCCTTCTTTTACTCTTCTCACTAAAAATTAATTCTCCTACCAAAATTTGAAAATTTTCAAATAAGTCCTCAAGAGTCTTTTATTGCAAATTAATCCTCATTGTATGTTCAAAATAAAAATAATTTTCAATAAACTTCAAATAGATTTTAAATATTCATATAAATTCTTGGGATATTACAGACAGGCAAGTTCAAACAAATATCATCTACAGACAAGTTAAGAGACAAAAGATGTTGAATGATGAAAAGATGTCGATTAGTGGTTGATGCGTAAATTATTTTGCATTTAAAATTTCAGCAAGTATGTTGGGTCGCATCAAGTAATAAAGAGTGAGTAGAGTATCATTTCCACGAGAATTGAGATGTCAACTACTTGCAAAGCTAAAGTAAATACTATCTCAATAGTTTATTTAATTGGTTTGGAGTTGATTAAGAAGCTTGTTTATTTAATGGAAATTAAAAGGAATGAAATCAATAATTTAAATAACTATAATTCTAAATAAACAAATAAAAATTATACAAACTAAAATAAACGTTAGGAGAATTAATTTTATTTGATTTCTAATCCGACCAATTCATGCACAAACAAAACTTTGAATTACTGAAGAATAATTTAATTCAATTACAATTTCTTTAATGTTGGCTAATTTTACTAAAATGATTAAACCTCAGTCCCTTGGTGGAAAAATTCGACCTAATTAGAATAATTGTCTAATTCTTTAGTACAACCATTCAAATTAAGTGATTAAATTCAAGAAATTATAAAAGTCATACAAACAAGATTATTTAAGTCTAAACTAATCTGATTCATGGTATAAATTACACGGGCAAATTTAATATCTAGTTATTCCTAACTTAGATAAAAATCTCAAACTCATTAAATGATGACCAACCAATTTAAGAGAAAAATTAAACGGTATAATCTACTCCAATATTAAAATTGCTTTCAAATTAAATAAATTCAACATTAAAGCTTCATAAAAATCAAATCAGATTAATCCCCTGAAGTTCAGAAAGTTACATTACAGAAATTAAACACATGAAAATAAAATAGAAATTAAAACAAAAAATTAAATAAACAAAGAAAATAAGAAAAACAAAAAAAAAAGAAAAAGAAAATAACAGAGGAGGCCAGGGAGATGAGACCCTCTGGCCTTAGAACACTGCCCCCGAACTCGAAGATATCAGATTGAAGCTTGCTTCCAGGGTGTCTTCAGAGTGTTCCAGAGCTGCCCTTTTATAGTGTCTTTGCTGAACCCTCTGAGAATTGAATAATAGCCACTCAGAGAATTTGAATAATAGCCACTTCAGTTCAGTGCTTTCACCAACCTCAAACCGTTAGCTTTAGCCGCCCATTAATTTGTGTGATTTTGCATCGTTCCTAACATCTCAGCAGAAAAGCCCATCACTTAGGCGATGGTTACGTCGCTTAGGCGACCTGGCATGCTTTCCATCGCTTAAGTGATATATATGTCGCTTAGGCGACATAATTCCACATGAAGCTTTCAATCAGGTGCTCTCCTTCGCTTAAGCGAAGGTTATATCGCTTGAGAGAGATATATCTTCAGATTTCAAAGCCACTTGAGAGAGAATTTCTACTGCTGTTCATATTTTTCTGCTACTGAAATTCTGGTTGCTGTTTGTCTTTTTTTGCAATACTTTTCCAACATTTCTGCATGCTATTTTTTGTATTATTTTGCTACTGTTTTATGCAGATTTGCATATTTGTCCTGTGATTTCACCCAAAAATATTATGGAAAGTTGTGAAAATTAGAGACTTATCAGTGATGACTTGGTTATCGAACGTTGGAGGCAAGAGAAATTATCGAATGAAAGTTGTTGAAGACTGTTACTCCCATCATTAAAATTAAGACAACTATGTCAAACCAGGTAAACTACCACTTACGTGAATTAGGGCAGTTTTCGAGCAATGTAAATCGTCACTTACGTGACGATTAGATAGATAAGCAGTTACTTCCATCATTTATCTATAAATACTGAGTCATTTGTTGTAAAAAGGGTTAGCAACTATTGTTTAAAAATCCTAATATCTCATATGAGCAGATTACATGATCAACATCAAAGTATGCTTTCTACCCTTACATTCTAGTCAATTTAATTCAAAGCCTTTTATCAATTCTAGCAATTTTATTCCTGTCATTTACCGCTTTCCTTTACTTTGTTCAATTTAATTGCTTTCTTTTAAACTTTCTGCACTTTAACTTTCAGCACTTCACTTTACGCACTTTACATTCTGTACTTTATTTTTTGCCATTTACATTCTGCACTTTATCTTTTGCCATTTAATTTCTGCAAATAATATTGTCGGTCTTATAGCAGTACAATAAAACTTCCTTTTGAGCTTGTCAGGTACTTTCCTGTCACAAACAACTTTTGATACCTTTCTCCATTTCAACCACCCAACTTGTATCCTATGTGCAACATCTCCATTAATTTCACCGTCATCTAGTATAATTGATCTCAAATACCTTAACTTTGACATTATGGTATAACCTGGTCTCCAATTTTAACCTCCAGCTCATTTCTAGCTTGCCACTTATTAAACTTGCAATGCATATATTTTGTCTTACTCCTACTCAGACGAAAACTCTTCGATTTCAAAGTACCTCTCTATAGCTCAAGTTTAGAATTAATCTTTTCCCTTGACTCCGTCATGAGGACTATATCATCTGCAAAAATATACATTTGGGGATTTCTTGTTGAATGTGTTTCGTCAGAACGTCTAAAACCAAATCAAACAACTAAGGGCTCAAAAATATCCCTGATACAGGTCAATCTTAATAAGAAAGTCTCTTGTCTCCCCTCTAAATGTTCTCACACTAGTTGTTACCCCCTCATACATATTTTTTATAGTACCCACTATATTTTCAAGAATTACGATAAGTTTATTTTAGAGAAAATAATTTTCTCATCTGTTTAATTTTTGTATGCTTGTTGGTACATATTGTTGAAAATGCAGATTTTTATTTATAAAGTGCATAAATTATGAGATATGATGAATGTTATGATATGAAATTTATTCCTTGGATAAAATATGGCTTGAACATAAGTGGGATCTGAAAGAAACTAGGAGAAAAATAATGTTATATATGAGAAAATTTTTTTAAGGACTATTTTGAAAGGGACAAAAGTGAAAAGAAACTTAAAGATTTAAGAGAAAGGATAATTTTCCCTTTAGTTTCTAATAGTAACGACGAACGCAGCCGCCTCGTGATCGTACAGTAAACTGAATTATTAGAAGTGTCATTTTCATAAATAGTAAATTGAATATTTTATTAGTTTATAGTGTCAAATAGTACCCTTGACTTTTCCTATAAATAGGCCCTTCCATTTCACTTCTAAACTCACACCTTCAGTTTCTCTTCTCTCCTCTCCTCAAAACTTCTCTTGCTCCGACGTTAGGGCTCTGAGATTCTAGGTCTTTCTTTCTTAGCCTAGATCCAAGGTAAGAATACTATGCTCCTTTTCTATGCCTTTCAGATTTTAAAAGTTATTTTCTTAAGTATGCTCTGTGGTTGCGGCTTTGGCTGATCTTCCACATCAGAAAAACTGTCCTTAGCTACCTATATATGTTTTGATTCTCTGATTACCGAAATAGAATGTAAACTATAAAGAATACATGTCTAGGAAAGTTCTGGCTAAGGAAAGACATAGTTCTTAAGTGTGTCCATTGGGACTCTCCACTCTTTCCTGGGAACTTACCTGGTGTACTCTTTTACAGATTGTATTCTCTATTTCTGGTATGAATAGTAACCGTATGTGTGAATAGTATCTGTACATATAAATAGTGATCGTATGTATGAATAGTGATTATACGTATGAATAGTATTTTGGTACAAAAACAACCATGACTTTCTATATCTGATCTTTATGAAAATCTCCATAGCGGAACCTGAAATCCAGCTACGTACTCTTCTTTGTAACAACTCGAAAAAGTGACTTGGATACGGAATCTATGTGAGTGGATGACCTTGCTAACCGACTTTATTTACTTTTATTCCAAATACAATATAAATTCCATCTCATATCGCAATTAGATTCTATATTTATTGATGATTGCTAGATAATGAAATTTTTTGTTGATTTAAGATTATATTGATGAGAATTATGAATTGAGTATATAATACACATAGAATGGTTGAGGGCATGACCCAAGATACCAATGCATCGAATTATACACATGGAATGGTTGAGGGCTTTATTTCCCAAGATACCAATGCATGTAATGATTGGGAAAATAAGTGGAGACTAAATTCTTGAACATAAAATACAGAGGTATAGAAACCCTAAATATAAAAATAACTGTTCTTATTGTGATTATGATTCTGGTATTTGTACTTGTGACATATTTATTATTGCACAGTCATTTAGTCACTGAGTTTTGATGAACTCACACTCTTTATGAACATTTTTTAGATACAGTGGATGAGAATGATAACATACTTTTTCCATTTATTTTAGTCCTTTTTGCCTCTTTAATTTTGTCAATTCTCTAATTTTATTATGTTTTGGAATTTATTGGGTATAAACTATTTATGGATTGAATGTGTCTCAATTTTTATATTTTTAGAACTTGAATTGTAAAATGCTCAATTTAATTCTTACAAATTTTAATTTTGGAGAGAAAAGTGTTGACATAGACAAAGATGATGATTTGGATGCTAATGTGGCACTTTTTGGGTGATGTAGATGCTTACTAGGATATGCTGGATGTGGGGCCCACTTGAACTCTTATTCAATGCCATGTAGTCAGAATTTTTGGGCAGAAATATTAATTTTCGTAGGTCAAGAAAAGCATGGCTGAAATATTAATTTTGCCATGATATTCTGCTGCTGTTCTGCTACTGTTTGTCACTTTCTGCTGCAGAAATATTAATTCTGCTGCTGCTGCCATACCATTCTGCTGCTGCCATACTTTTCTGCTGCTGCAGAAATATTAATTTTGCTGCTGTTTTGCTGTCAAAGTGTTGCCATATCATGGAAGAGGCATCCAAGGAGGCATCTAGGGCAGAATATCCCTTTAGGCATGTGTTAGATCAGTTTTATATTTGCAAAAATCGAAATTTATTAAGGAGGCTAAGTCATTTTTCTGATGAGAAGTCCTAGCACCATTTTTCTACCTTCCTTGGGCAGCAGTGGCTGGGAGCAACATAGAGGCAACTCTCTAGCTTGGTTAGAGGGAAAGGAAGCCTTCCCACTTGGGAATGGCTCTCCTTCTCCCATTTTCTTCCCTTTTCTTCCATTTTCCTTCATAGTTTCTTAGATTTCTGCTGTATTTTCTATTTTCTGTCATGTTTTTCTTCTCTTCCATGTAATTTCTGAGTTTAAAGATTGATGTAGTTTGGTTCTATGATGTTTTATTGCTGAACAATTTCGATTTTAATGCACTTTCGTTTAATGGAATGGATTTTATTCTTGTAATTTCCACCATAAATTAGATTATCTAGATATAGATAGTTTTATTTATGTGGCTTGAATAATTTTCTTGAGCTTCATAACTTAATTGAATGGTTGATCTAAGATTTTAGTCAATTATTTTGGTTAAGTTAGATTGTAATTTCAAAGCTTTTGGATTCAATCATATTTTAGAAAATTGGCCAACATTGAATGGATTGTAATTTAATTGAATTGTTCTTCAATGATTCAAAGATTAATTTGTCTATGAATTAATCGGATTAGACCAACGAAATCAATCTCATTTTCTTGTGTAGTCGGTCATTTGATGAAATGAAAATTGTACTTTAATTCATTTGGACCAATGAGTATTTTCTTGGCCAAAGTTCTATTTTATTTATTGTTCTATGAAGCTTGTTATTTATACATGCATGCGTTTGCTATGTATTTGTAACGAGTAGGACAAAAGATAACATGTCATATGCGATTGCGGGGCATTGATGAGATTAGGACTTCATCGGATTATATTTGAGTTATAGATTAGTGAAGATCTTCCTAACTATAATTTTAATATAATTCAGTCTTAGAAGACTTTCTGAGAATTTTAGATTGAAGATTACATAATAGAATTAGCCAAGAATATTCAAAGGAAATGATGATGATGTACAATTCCATGAAATTTGTGACCAATCCACATCTTTTCTCTGTTTTGTTTTCTATCTAGTTATTTAAATTTCAGTTATTTATATTGTGTTGTTTCAATCATCACCCCCCCTTTTTTGTATAATTTCTGAAATTTCCCTCATAAGTCTTAATAACATTTCACTTAGCCTAATTGAATTTTATTTGATACCTCAATCTCTATGGGACGATACTCTACTCATCACTTTATTACTTGTTGCGACCCAGTATACTTGCTGGAATATTTTATGTGCTATAAATTATACGCACCAGAGAACAAAGGGAATCCGCAAGAGAAATAGTATTCTATGAGGATACTTTCTACGTTTTCTGGAGGGCTTATGAATCCAAAAGCTTAGGAATGCTCTGTAATCTCTATAGGTCACCTAGGTTTGGAAAATAATATCATATTGTAAGATATTTGGTTTGTGTTTACTGTTCACTATGTTGAACTTTTATATGTATAAATATCTTTCTTGAAAAAATTGTGTTATGCATTAGTATTGATCAGAGATTTTATGGGATACCATAGGGGTATACCCTCTAGTTTAAAGAATTATTCACATGCCCAAATTTGGGATGTGACATTTTTTATAGTTCTAATATACGCAACATGGACACATTTCTTTTCCATGGCTTTCCATAACACTTCTCTTGGTACTCAGTCATAAGTTTTTTTCAGATCAATAAAAGCTATATGCAAGTCTTTTTGTTTACTCTAATACTTTTCCATCAACCTTATTAGTAGATAAATAGCTTCTATAATAAACCGCTCTAGCATAAATCCAAATTGATTCTCAGAAATACTTGTTTCAATTTTTAACCTACGCTTGATCACTCTTTCCAATAATTTCATAGTATGACTCATAAGTTTAATCCCTCGATAATTTACACAGTTTTGAATATCCCTTTTATTTTTGTATATTGGCACTAAAGTGCTTCTTCTCCATTCCTCAAGCATTTTCTTAGACCGCATTTTCTTGAATCTTAAAATCTTATTAAATAGTTTAGTTAGCCAGATAGTACCCTCATTTCCTAAACATACACTTCGATAAGAATACTATCAGGACCTACGGCTTTACCATTCTCCATTCTCCTAAGAGATTCCTTGACCTCGCCAACCCTATTCCTGCGATAGTTTGCCAAATTATGTTCGCCCTATTGGGTAGTTAAATCATCCAAATCACTAGTTGACCCTGCTCTGTCATTAAAAAGCTTGTGAAAGTAACCCTCTCATTTGTTCTTAATATCTCCATCTATAACTAAAATTTTTCTTTCTTCATCCTTGACATATCATACTTGATCCAAATCCCTCGATTTCCTTTCTCTATTCTTCTCAATTTTGTAAATATTTCGTTCCCCATTTTTTGTTTTAAAATCCTTATAAAACTCTTCAAACGCTTTAAATCGAGCTTTACTTACTGCTATTTTAGTCTCTTTATTAGCTTTCTGATACCTTTTCCAATTTTTCATGTTATTGCACAAATGTATAGCTCTAAAGCATTCTCTATTATATTTGACCTTCTCTTAAACGTTCTCATTCCACCACCAAGATTCCTTATTTTTTTGTCCAAAACCTTTTGATTCTTCTAAGAGTGCTTTAGCAACCTTCCTAATCTTCTTGGCCATTTCGTCCCACATGATATTAGCACTTCATTGTGACTCCCAAGCTCCTTCCTCCAACAGTTTGTTCTTGAAAGTTTATTATTTCTCCCTCTTTAGCTGCTACCACTTGATCCTAGAGTTCATCACCTATCGATACTTTAGTTTCCGACCCTCAATAAGTACGTCAGGGACCAAAACCCTATGTTGAGTTGCCACAGGGTCCCGGAGGATCACTTTACAATTTTTACAGATTTTTTCTATATGGATTCCTTACTAGAAAGAAATCAATCTGTGACCTTGAAACTCCACTTTTATATGTGATTAAATGCTCCTCGTGCTTCTTAAAGCAAGTTTTGACAATCATAAAATTATAAGCCATTGAAAAATCAAGTATAGACTGCCCTTTCTCATTAAACTCCCCAAAACCAAAACCACTATAAGCCCTCGTATACTATCCTGCTTCTTTCCCAACGTGTCTGTTAAGGTCCCCTTGTGAAAATCTTCTCTTCTAGAGGTATGCTTCTGACCATCTCCTCCATATCTTCCCAAAACTTTTTCTTAAGATGTGTATCCGTCCCTACTTGGGGTGCATAGACACTTATGATATGAATAATGTCACGACCCTCAAAATGGTACATGACCGGCACAACTTAGAGATACTCTCTAGTTGTAAGCCTATGCTTTTAGCTCCATATAATAATCATTCTAAAATGTGAGAGTAATAATATAACAAAGACTTATCTTAGTTAAATACTCCGATTTTACTTAATAAGCTACAATCTTACAAAACATACAGTAAACTTAAAGTACTGTAATAACATAATTATGTACAATAACCACTTCCTCCTAGATGTCCTATTTGACTGCAGAGCTTTCTAGAATTTAAAACTGAAGAAACAGCTTTAATTCAAATAAACACCAACCCTTGAAGCAAAGAGGGTTAGGATATTGAACTTGCGCTACTCCTCACACGGATGTTTTTCGTTAATCTCAGGATCTGAAAAAAATATATCCACCACAATATGAGATAATAATCTCAATGAATAGATAACGTTACAAGGATAGAAACTTAATTACAGATAATCATCAAGTGATTAACAATACACAAGTATATGTATAAAATGTATAAGTAAAATCATATCATCCTTATAATCGACAAACAGCCATAGAATATGACCATAATCATATTCGGCACACAGCTATCTCCACATTTGGCATACAGCCATAGCATATGACCATAATCATATTTGGCACACAGCCATATTCATATTCGGCACACAGCCATCTTCATATTCGGCACACAGCCATAACATATGACCATAATCATATTCGGCACACAGCCATATTCACATTCGGCACACAGCCATAGCATATGACCATAATCATATTCGGCACACAGCCATATTAATTGAAATATTCAGTCAAAGGTAATAGTAGATATACTCTGAATATGTAAATTAGTTGGACTATTCATATAATTAAATAAGTATCCAAGTAGGTTAGCTACTCACCTGAAATCTAAGTTACTATATCTTATTTAAATCTACACAATTACATTTAATGGATTCAATTAATATAATTCTTTAATACATATAATCACGTATACGTACGTGTACTTTTCAAAAATACATATAAAAATGTACACGTATATGTACTATTCAAAAATATATATAAATACTATTTATATATAGTTACTATTCATTTATACATATAGTTACTATTCATATATACGGTTACTATTCATACGTACAGGTACTATTCATACCAGAAATAGAGAATATAATCTGTAAAAGAGTACACCAGGTAAGTTCCCAGGAAATAGTGGAGAGTCCCAATGGACACACTTAACAACCATGTCTTTCCTTAGCCAGAACTTTCCTAGATATGTATTCTTCACAGTTTACATTCTATTTCGGTAATCAGAGAATCAAAACAACATATAGGTAGCTAAGGATAGTTTTTCTGATGTGGAAGATCGGCCAAAGCCGCAACCACAGAGCATACTTAAGAAAATAACTTTTAAAAATCTGAATGGCACAGAAAAGGGGCATAGTATTCTTACCTTGGATCTAGGCTAAGGAAGAAAGACCTAGAATCTCAGAGCCCTAACGCCGGAGCAAGAGAAGTTTTGAGGAAATGAGAGAAGAGAAACTGAAGGTGTGAGTTTTGAATTGAAATGCAAGGGCCTATTTATAGGAGAAATTATGGTACTATTTGCTACTATTCCTTCTACCATTCTCCTATACTATTTCATCTACCAGTTTCACTTACCAGTTTTCATCTACCATTCTCCTATACTATTTCATCTACCAGTTTCACTTACCAGTTTTCATCTACCATTCTCCTATACTATTTCATCTACCAGTCTCACTTACTAGTTTTCATTCTAGATTCCACTTTTGAACTGTATATTTACTTAATGAGATTAATTCCATATCATATCATCCATTATATCCCACAATTTATAGAATCTATAATTAAAAATTTATATTTTTAACAATATGCACAAACGAGTATACAAAAATTAAACTGATAGGGAATTTATTTTCTTCAAAATAAATTTATCGAAATTCTTAAATACTTATAACTTAAAAAAAATAATGGGTATTACATTCTACCCCCCTTAAAAAAAATTCGGTCCCCGAATTTAAATTACTTTGAAGATTCAAATAGATGTGGGTATCTAATTCGTATATCAGCCTCGGCTTCCCATGTGGCCTCCTCGTGAGTCTGATTCCGCCACAGTACTTTTATCGATGAAATCTCTCTAGATCGGAGCTTCTTAATCTGGCTATCCAAGATAGCTATCGGTACTTCCTCGTATGACAAATCTTCATCTAATTGGAGGGTATCTTAATGAAGTACGTGTGAAGGGTCAGGAAGTTACTTCCTTAACATAGACACATGGAAGACGGGGTGGATTCCCCCTAATTCTGTGGGTAAGGCTAGCTTGTAGGCAACATTGCCTATTCTCTCTAGGATCTCATAAGGTCCAATATACCTTGGGCTTAATTTCCCTTTCTTCCCAAACCTCATTATGCCTTTCATGGGTGAAACCTTGAGAAACACCATGTCTCCAATGATGAACTCTAAGTCTCTTCGTCTATGGTCAGCATAGGCTTTCTGCCTATTCTGGGCTGCTAACATCCGTTCTCGGATAACTCTTACTTTGGTGATTGCTTCTTGCACTAAATCGGGTCCCAGGAGTTTTACCTCACCCATCTCGAACCGTCCAATCGGTGATCGACAGCGGCGACCATATAAGGCCTCATAAGGTGCCATCTTGATACTTGATTGGTAACTGTTGTTGTAGGCAAACTCCACTAGCGGAAGGTGCTTTTCCCAGCTTCCACCAAAGTCAAGGATGCATGCCCTCAACATGTCTTCCAAAGTCTGAATGGTCTGCTCTGTTTGTCCGTCAGTCTGCGGGTGAAAAGCCGTGCTAAGGTTTACTCTGGTGCCAAGGGCTTCCTGAAAAGTTCTCCAAAATCGGGACGTGAATTGTGGCCCACGAAATGAGATAATCGTCAAAGGAACTCCATGTAACTTCACAACTTCTTTAATGTAGAGCTCAGCCAGTCTAGACACACTATATGTTGTCTTAACCGGTATAAATTGGGCCGTCTTAGTTAACCGGTCAACGATGACCCAGATAGAATCATAGCCACTAGAAGAATGTGGTAATCCTACTACGAAGTCCATCGTCACATCTTCCCATTTCCACTCAGGAATTTTAATTTGCTGAAGTTTCCCTGGCGATCTCAGGTGTTCAGCTTTAACTTGCTGACAAGTTAAACATCTTGATACAAAATCTGCCACGTCACACTTCATTCCATCCCACCAGTAAATTTGTTTCAAGTCTTGGTACATCTTGGCCATACCAGGGTGAACTATGTATGCCGTGTTATGTCCTTCCTCCATAATCTCTCTCCTCAGAGCTGGCATATTAGGAACACACAATCGATTTTTAAACCAAAGTGTGCCTGTGTCATCAAGTGTAAACTCTTGGGTATCTCCACTGTGTACCTTGTCCATGATCTTGGCCAATTCTGGGTCATCCTTCTGAAATAGACAAATATGGTCGGATAAGGAAGATTTAGCCTTAACGTGAGCCAAGAACATGCCAGAGTCAGATATCTCAAAGTATACCCCACGAGACTCTAATTCTTGTAACTCCTGTACTAAGGGCTTTCTTACCTCAGTTATATGTGCAAGAGTACCTGAGGATTTTCTACTTAAGGCATCTGCTACCACATTTGCTTTTCCAGGGTGGTATAGGATATTGCAGTCATAATCCTTCATCAATTCCATCCAGCGCCTTTGTCGTAAATTAAGGTCACGCTGATCAAAGATATATTTAAGGCTCTTATGATCAGTGAATATTTCACACTTTTCCCCATAGAGATAGTGCCGCCATATCTTAAGTGCAAACACAACCGCTGCCATTTCTAGGTCATGTGTCGGGTAATTCTGCTCATGTTTCTTGAGTTGTCTGGAGGCATATGCTATCACTTTACCATTCTGTATGAGGACACAACCAAGTCCTATTCGAGAGGCGTCACAATATACCGTGAACCCTCCTGGTCCGGATGGTAATACAAGTATTGATGCTGTAACCAACCGTAGCTTAAGTTGTAAGAAACTCTTCTCGCATTCATCATCCCACTGATACTTTACATTCTTTCGTGTTAGCCGTGTGAGAGGGGCAGCTATCTTTGAAAAGTCCTGGATGAAACGTCGGTAATAACCAGCCAATCCTAGGAAGCTCCAAATTTCTGTTACCGAAGTAGGTCTCGGCCACATCTTGATCGCTTCAACCTTGCTTGGGTCCGCCTGTATGCCATCTTTTGAAATCACATGACCTAAGAAGGTTACTCGGTCAATCCAGAACTCACACTTTGAGAACTTCGCATAAAGTTGATGTTCTCTCAGCTTCTGTAATGCCATACGAAGATGTTGCTCGTGCTCCTCCGAGCTCCTTGAGTAAACTAATATATCATCTATAAATACTATGACAAATCGATCAAGGTATGGTTTAAATACCCGGTTCATGAGATCTATGAAAGCTGCCGGGGTATTTGTTAGTCCGAAAGACATAACTGTGAACTCGTAATGTCCATACCTAGTACAAAATGCTGTCTTGGGTATATCTGCCTTTTTGACCTTGAGTTGGTGATAACCAGACCTCAAGTCAATCTTAGAAAAATGCTTAGCTCCCTGCAACTGATCAAAGAGATCATCTATACGAGGCAGAGGGTACTTATTTTTTATAGTGACCCTATTCAGTTGCCTGTAATCAATGCAAAGTCTCATTGATCCATTTTTCTTCTTTACGAAGAGAACAGGGGCACCCCACGGGGAATAACTGGGTCTTATGAAACCCTTATCTAGAAGATCCTGCAGTTGTTCCTTGAGTTATTTCAGCTCAGTCGGTGCCATTCTGTAAGGTGGAATTGAGATAGATTGAGTTTCTGGTGCCAGATCTACATTGAACTCAATTTCTCGATCCGGGGGTACTCCTGGTAATTCGTCTGGAAACACGTCTAAAAATTCTCTCACAATTGGCACATCTTCAGGTTTGAGCTTTTCCTTCTCTACGTCTTGTACGAAGGCTAAGAACCCTCTGCACCCTTTTCTCAATAATCGTTGGGCGCCCATTAGGGAGATCAAGTTATGCGGTGTCCTACTTTGGTCTCCTTGGAATACAAATGTGGCTTCTCCGGGCATAGAAATTTTTATGGATTTACTATGACAATCGAGGGTTGCGTGGCATGAAGCCAACCAATCCATGCCTAAAAATACATCAAAATCTATCATATCAAGGATCATAAGATCTGCCACAGTTTCTAGCCCTCCTACAACCACACTACATTCTTTATACTTTTTCTCTATTAGAACCCTTTCTCCCATAGGGGTAGACACAAGAAACGGTTGTTCTAAACTTATCGGTTTCTTAAGGATGTATTTAACAAAATTTGGAGATACATATGAATGGGTAGATCCAGGGTCGAATAATACATGAGCTTTATGTGAGTAAATGGTCAAAATACCTGTGACAACAGCATTAGATGCTTGGGCATCTTGTCTAGTAAGAGCAAACACCCTAGCTGGACCATGATTAAAAGACTGCTGCCCTCTTCCTCCTGCTCCTCTTCCGGCTCCTCTTCCTAGTCCACCCCTTCCTGCAGATGAATGAGCTACACTAGCTGATGTTGTCATTGCTTGAGAATATGATGGTTGTGCAGACCTAGCCCCAATAAGTAATTGTGGACATTCCCTTGCAAAGTGACCCGCTTGACCACAATGGTAGCAAATTTTGCTCTCTTTATAACATATTCCTGAATGAAACTTCCCACATTGCGGGCACATAGGCTTAGCATGCCTTTGTTGAATTGGTGCTTGATCATCCCTCCTTTGATTGAAACTCGGTTGTACTACACTGGATGACGCAATAGTTTGCCCTGAAAATGCTATAGGATTTGATTAGCCTCGATTTGGCGGCTTTGGTGCTCCTGCTGAGCTATTGTAGGGCTTTTTTTCCCGTCCTCGCTTTTTCTTCGTTCTTTGTTCACCCTTCACCTCTTCTGCCATTTCCATGAATCTTGCAGTACTTATCATTGCGGCATAAGAAGGATATGTTTCGATTTGGGTCCCCACAAGTTGTCTTAAAAAGGGGCGAAGGCCCATGACAAATCTCCTTATCTTTTCTCTTTCATCTAGATTTTTGTTAGCTGCAAATCGAGAGAGCTGTATGAACTTAGTGTTATAATTGTGGATCGACATAGACCCTTGCTTGAGGGTTTCAAATTCTTGGGTTTTTGCGCCTCGTACACTTTGAGGGAGGAATCTTTACATGAACATCCTCTCAAATTCTTCCCATTCCACTGGTGGGGCATTACTAGCTCTACCCCCTTTAAAGCTGTTCCACCATTCTTCAGCAACTCCATTCAATTGGTAAACAGCTAATGCCACTTTCCAAACACTTGAACATCCCAAAGCTGTGCAGGCCTTTTCAATACCATCCAAGAATTTTCTTGGGTCTTCATTTGGATCTTCTCCAGAGAATGATGGAGGTTTGAGCTTTAGGAAGCTTGTAAGTTATTTTTCTGTCAAAATCTCCTCTTGTTGGGGAAGAGGTGCTTGCGTATTTGTTTGAGGTGCCACTAGGGGATTGTTCAGAATAGATTGCCCTATTATCATTGCCTCCATTCTATCCATTCGTTGTTAGATAGTATTGAACATAGCCCTTAGAAATGGATCATTTGGAGGAGGTATCTCATCAGCACCTACAGTCTCAGTACGTTCACTGCTTTCTTGTGATGCATTCACTGAGGAGGAAGGTGTTGGCACTCTTCTAGAGCCCAAACGCCTACCTTGGTTAGATGGTCTTCCTCTTGTCATTAAAGGTGTCAAAATCTACACAGATTTAGCAAACACCTTTAGATGTTAAGAATACCTTAGAGCGCAATACTAATTAAGGAGTATGACACCAAAGGAATATTAATGACATCCTATGCTGCCTTCTGTGGAACCTCATCCTATGATTGTGCCGCGGTTCACAATAATAGGGAAGGGTCTACCGAAGACACCTTTTGCTCTGTAGCCAATAGGAGACCTAAAAACCCAATCCTCTGATACCAACTTTGTCACGACCCTCAAAATGGTACGTGACCGGCACAACTTAGAGATACTCTCTAGTTGTAAGCCTATGCTTTTAGCTCCATATAATAATCATTCTAAAATGTGAGAGTAATAATATAACAAAGACTTATCTTAGTTAAATACTCCGATTTTACTTAATAAGCTACAATCTTACAAAACATACAGTAAACTTAAATTACTGTAATAACATAATTATGTACAATAACCACTTCCTCCTAGATGTCCTATTTGACTGCATAGCTTTCTAGAATTTAAAACTGAAGAAACAGCTTTAATTCAAATAAACACCAACCCTTGAAGCAAATAGGGTTAGGATATTGAACTTGCGCTACTCCTCAGACGGATGTTTTTCGTTAATCTCAGGATCTGAAAAAAATATATCCACCACAATATGAGATAATAATCTCAATGAATAGATAACGTTACAAGGATAGAAACTTAATTACAGATAATCATCAAGTGATTAACAATACACAAGTATATGTATAAAATGCATAAGTAAAATCATATCATCCTTATAATCGACAAACAGCCATAGAATATGACCATAATCATATTCGGCACACAGCTAACTCCACATTTGGCATACAACCATAGCATATGACCATAATCATATTTGGCACACAGCCATATTCATATTCGGCACACAGCCATCTTCATATTCGGCACACAGCCATAACATATGACCATAATCATATTCGGCACACAGCCATAACATATGACCATAATCATATTCGGCACACAGCCATATTCACATTCGGCACACAGCCATAGCATATGACCATAATCATATTCGGCACACAGCCATATTAATTGAAATATTCAGTCAAAGGTAATAGTAGATATACTCTGAATATGTAAATTACTTGGACTATTCATATAATTAAATAAGTATCCAAGTAGGTTAGCTACTCACCTGAAATCTAAGTTACTATATCTTATTTAAATCTACACAATTACATTTAATGGATTCAATTAATATAATTCTTTAATACATATAATCACGTATACGTACGTGTACTTTTCAAAAATACATATAAAAATATACACGTATATGACTATTCAAAAATACATATAAATACTATTTATATATAGTTACTATTCATTTATACATATAGTTACTATTCATATATATGGTTACTATTCATACGTACGGTTGTTATTCATACGTACAGGTACTATTCATACCAGAAATAGAGAATATAATCTGTAAAAGAGTACACCAGGTAAGTTCCCAGGAAATAGTGGAGAGTCCCAATAGACACACTTAACAACCATGTCTTTCCTTAGCCAGAACTTTCCTAGACATGTATTCTTCACAGTTTACATTCTATTTCGGTAATCAGAGAATCAAAACAACATATAGGTAGCTAAGGACAGTTTTTCTGATGTGGAAGATCAGTCAAAGCCGCAACCACAGAGCATACTTAAGAAAATAACTTTTAAAAATCTGAATGGCACAGAAAAGGGGCATAGTATTCTTACCTTGGATCTAGGCTAAGGAAGAAAGACCTAGAATCTCACAGCCCTAACGCCGGAGCAAGAGAAGTTTTGAGGAAATGAGAGAAGAGAAACTGAAGGTGTGAGTTTTGAATTGAAATGCAAGGGCCTATTTATAGGAGAAATTATGGTACTATTTGCTACTATTTCATCTACCATTCTCCTATACTATTTCATCTACCAGTTTCACTTACCAGTTTTCATCTACCATTCTCCTATACTATTTCATCTACCAGTTTCACTTACCAGTTTTCATCTACCATTCTCCTATACTATTTCATCTACTAGTCTCACTTACCAGTTTTCATTCTAGATTCCACTTTTGAACTGTATATTTACTTAATGTGATTAATTCCATATCATATCATCCATTATATCCCACAATTTATAGAATCTATAATTAAAAATTTATATTTTCAACAATATGCACAAACGAGTATACAAAAATTAAATTGATAGGGAATTTATTTTCTTCAAAATAAATTTATCGAAATTCTTAAATACTTATAACTTAAAAAAAATAATGGGTATTACAAATAATATGCCTTACAACAATCATTTTTACGGATAGGATCTTGTCTCCACCTCTAATAATTCAAAAATAACTGTATATTTTTTATGAATAAACATAAGAGAACTAAAAAAGAGACAAATAAAAAGTAATAACTTGAAAAAAAAAATCCACACAGAGACAAATTTTAAATGAAAAAAAAAATAAAAATTAAAGACTAAGAGGATTAGATATTTATTCCTTAATGAGTGGCGAGTGTGTTAAAAAGTTTTTCTCATGACATAAAAAATATAGAAATTAATCTGAGTATTTCGCTAAAATACTAGAAAATCAAAAGGAAATATAGTGGCGGTTCGCGGCAATTTCAGTTGACACTTGTCGGTTGACAGTGCCCAATGTGGACATGGATACAACGGTTCGAACTACCGCCAATGTGAACTTAATGACACTTGCTCCACTCGCTGCTAAGTACAATAGTAGCGGTTTAAACGTAGTAGATGCCAAAAACTGCAGCTGATAGCCAATTTTCTGGTAGTATCTATATAATTATAAATATAAAAGACTTACATATCCTCCCTATTCCTTAATACATCTAATTGATATTTTATAAATTAAGTACTTCTTAAATTCTAGCTGTTTTTAACCACTAATCATTTCTATCATTTATCACTAGCTAGATTACGTACAATAAGGCAGAGGCGTATATCTTTTTTTAGGTGCTAAGATTTTATATTATAAAATACCTGATATTCTATAAAAAAAATTTTAACTATATTATATATATATATATATATATGAAAAAAAAATCTAATTAACATTTACATGCATGATACAAAACAAAAATAAAATAAATGAGGTTAAAAGCAGTCCCTAGAGCGCAATCTTTGGAGCAACGTTACTACATATATATATATATATATACACACACACACACACCAGATATTCACTAAATACGTCCTATTTTATCTTGTTTATCTCAATAGCTAACATTTTATGAATCATATGATTGATTTCGAGTTAAAAAGAAAAATAATCTAGTATTTGATTATGATAAGGAAAGGCAATTCACCAAGAGAAAAAATGCAACATATATGTAAATTAAAAAATACTAAATAATAGAAGAAGAAGAAAAAAAAGACATATATTTATAAAGATTAAAAATGGTAAACTTTAAGTCTTTTAAAAGGGGTAAAAAAAAAAGTCCTACAGGAAAAGTCATTGAAACATAAGATCAAATCAAAGACAAAAATTCCCACTCTGTTTTTTAAATTTAGGATGAATTTTATTTTAATCTCATATTTTTAATATTAATTGTGTATTATACGTTTGTAGAAATTTTTAATATCTTTCTAATGTTAATATTATCCAAATTATGAGCACAATCAATTAATTTGTTGAAGATGTAACCAATTTAAAATTCACATGATGATAGTTTATGCATGTCACGCCCTACATCCAGACCCGTGACCGGCGCGGAGATGTCTAAACCCACACCATCGCAAGCCTAACTTTCCATTTAACTTATTACTCTTTCCTTAATCCAATTATTACTTTAAATATAATTGTTTTAAATTACACAATGAAGAAGTAAAATAAGAGAATGTCTTCATATTTAACCATCCTATACAACAATACATGACCTACCCGATTACAGAGCTTTCTAAAATTACTAAAACAACATAATTAAGTCTGTTACCGTACCCTGAACAAAGGGGAGGCATCATCGACACGTTCATCCTCGAAGTTAAAGGGTCTTCTTTACCTGAAACTATGAGGGGGTGAGTCTTATCCACTTGACTCACCATAAAATAGCCTTACCGCACATATAATCAATTATGCATGCCAAAAGTACATATAATCATGTATGAACATGTGAAAAACTCACAACATTAATAATTCATGACATAAATGTAAGTCAAGAGGAATTCATCATAAGAAAGTTCGTAAATAATCACATGCACCTCGCCCGAAAGCATTATCCCACTTGTGGATGTCATCCCGCCCGAAGGCGTGTTCTGCCCGTAGGTAATATTTCTGCTTAAAGATATATTCATGTCTACAACTATTACATGCATTGGTATCTTGGGAAATCAAGCCCTCAACCATTCCATGTGTATAATTCCATGCATTGGTATCTTGGGTCAAGCCCTCAACCATTCCATATGTATAATTCCATGCATTGGTATCTTGGGTCAAGCCATCAACCATTCCATTTGTATAATCTCATGCATTGGTATCTTGGGTCAAGCCCTCAACCATTCCCTTTGCATAATTTCATGCATTGGTATCTTAGGTCAAGCCCTCAACCATTCTATGTATATTATATACTCAATTCATAATTCTCATCAATATAATCTTAAATCAACAATAAATTTCATTATCTAACAATCATCATTAAATATAGAATCTAACTGCGATATGAGATGGAATTTATATTGTATCTTGGAGGGATGAATCCCTCAACTATTCAATGTGTATAATTATATACATTGAATATCTTGTGTCAAGCCCTTAAAAGGACGTCAAGCAATTCAACCTTATTTCACCCCTGTCCTCAAAGGACGCAAAAGTGTTCGAAATCTCTGTTTCTTTCAAATACAATCAATTGCACAATCAAGAGCATTCATATGCACATCATGAACTTTAATAAATCCATGTCATTCATAATCATCAATCATTCACATGATTTCCTTTGCAAGTTCTATCCCAATATATAGAAAATATATTCATTCCTTAATTTATTATATCTTCTAACAAACAAATTTTTAAAAATAAATCAAACAAGACAAGGATAGATCAATCCTTCAACTGAGCTCAAATTTTCAAAATTCAGGTATAGTATAAAGTTTTATATTCCTTCATCCACATACAGTTTGCAAGCTCAAATTATATGCATGTGGTACCTTACATCATGTATGTCAAACACATAATCACCTTATCACATGATATCATTTTATGAAACTTTAGAAAGTACAATCCTAGAAAATAAAATCATACAAGGTATAGCTAGATCCCTCACCTCGAGTCCGAGCTAGATTTCTCCATCTTATATCAATCAAAGGATGTCCAAAATCTCATTGAAGGCTCAAAGCTAAACATGCATCTCCATTGGGATGCACTGTTCTCTCCTTTTCCTTCGACTCTTGTAATATTCAAAAAAAATACGTATGATTAATATTTACATATATGGATACTATTTATACGTACGGTCACTATCCATACGTACAGTCACTATTCATACGTACGATCACGATTCATACATACGATTACTATTCATACGTATGGTTACTATTTATACGTACAGATACTATTCATACGTACAATCACTATTTATACGTATAAATACTATTTATATGTACGGTTACTATTCATACATATGAATACTATTCATAAATATAGTATAAATACATATTATCACTATTCGTACTAGGAAAAGTTCTTTTCTGGTGTGGAGGATCAGCTAAAGCCGCAACCACAAAACATACTGAAGAATTTAACTTGTATAATTATAAGAAATGGTATAATATTCTCACCTTGGATCTAAGCTGAAAGAAAAATGCCTAAAATCTCAGAGACCTAGTGCCGGGATAAGAGAAGTTTGAGGAGAGGAAAGAAGAGAAACTGGAGGTGTGTGTTTACAAGTGAAATAGAAGGGCCTATTTATAGGAGAAGTTATGGTACTATTTGCTACTATTCCATCTACCGTTTTCCTATACTATTTCATCTACCAGTTTTCATCTACTAGTTTCACTTACCAGTTTTCATCTACCAGCTTCACTTACCAGTTTTCATCTACCAGTTTCACTTACCAGTTTTCATCTACTAGTTTTACTTACTAGTTTTCATCTACCAGTTTCATCTACTAGTCTCACTTACTATTTCACTTATTAGTCTCACCTACCAATTTTACTTATAGGTCTCATCTACCAGTATAATCAATTTACTATTTAAGTTTCCTTTCAATTTAGTCCCTAAGGGAAATTTTCTAATATAAAACATCATTTTTCTCCCAATTTCTTTCTTGTTTCCTCTTATGCCCAATCCACATCTTAACCGTGGGATTATTGCCACATCCCACAATTTATACAATATTGTGAAAATATGTATTTTCATCAACATACACATACAAGATAACAAGATTCACATAAGCATATGGGAAATTAAATAGACAGAGAGATCATTTTCTACATTGAATTACTCCAAATCAAAATTAGCACTCATTCATGATGACCATATACGTGAACAATTCTGTATACGTGAATAGTGCTATATAGGTAAATAGTATCATATACTGAAATTTTTTTTTTTACGGGTATTACAATGCCTAGTATACTGTTACAAAGGAAACACAACTTAAATATTGAGAATGGAGAAATGGGCAGGGTAGAAATGAAACCCAGAAACGTTAAATCCCTTTTACACTCAAGTCAAAGCAAAATCATTTGAACCATAAATCTAAATAAAATTTATGACCTTTAACTATTCTCCATATAAAATAATAAAAGTGAGGGAGTGAGTTTTAACTTTGTTCAGGTGCTCTGTGAGATGCACTTCTTTTGTACGTGGTACGTATAGCTTTTTTTTTTTATTTTACTGTGTTATTGATACAAAGTATTCATTGCCGTAAGTAATGATTAATCTTTGTCGAAGAACCTACAGAGCACCTAAAGATGAGTCTCCCATCCCAATCAAGTTTTTTTCATGCACAAGAGCTAAGAATTAAACACTTGACCACTTATTTAAGGGGCTCGTGCCTCTCTTCACTTGGACCAACCAAATGTTGGTGTGGTATGTATAGCTTTAATTTGTCACTATATTTTTCAATTCATATATAATTATGAAATATGTATGCGTGTATATATATATGTTTAAATATTAATTTCTTATTTTGTTTTTAAATATTTTTAAAATTGAAATAGATTATATTAATTCTTATTATATTTAAAAAATAATTAATTAATTAACAAATAATTATTTAACTTCCTACTATCTCTACTTTCCCATTTACATTGTAGATTAAAATATAACTCAAGTTCTTGTAGTTTCACTCAATGAAGAATTTGGCCTCTATAGTTTAAAAATAGAGAATTTAGTCCCTTTATAGTCAATCAAAGATTAGTTTGGGACACGTAGCGCTGACTAGGACGTATACATTAGCATTAAGCTCTACGTTAGCACCACACATGGCACACTGTAATGTTGACATGGTGCACCACATCATTAGTTTTTTTTTTCTCTTCTCTTTTCTCCTTCTTCCACTCTCTCTCCTCCCTCTGTTAGCATCTCCAACTGTCCCTTCTCTCCAATGACAGCAGTGCCTCGGGTCGCCGCACTAGAGCCAACTCGGCGAGAACGCTGCCACGCTCGCCGTCTCCTACCTCCTCCTTCAAAGAGGACTCTCACTTCTTCGATCCTTCCACACCCAGTCCTGTGGGTGATAAGTGGCTCGACAAGTACATGGACGAGAGCCCCAATCTCGAGGAAGCCTGCCATGTCCTCAAGTCTGGGTTCAATTTACAAGCCATAAGTGCAGACAGTATTCCCAGGAGAAATCAAAAACCTCAAACCCTGGCCTTCTAAAGTAGAGGCGCGAAGGCGAAGGTGTTTTCCTTGCAAGACTCGTGACCCACCTTGCAAACAAATTTGACGAACTCATCCAAGGAGAATTTCTGAATCTGTGCTCATCTTTGTGGAGAATTTTGATGACCTCGATGAAGAAAGGAACGTCGCAGGGCACAACCAAGCCCACATTGCTCTGATATCCGAACTCCTCCTTGGCCTTGTTGAAGAGGCCCACGAAGATGGAGGTTGAGGAAGCGGACAAGGATGAGGAAACGACATCGTTCAAGGCTAATGTAGACAGCGAGAAAGCCAGAGGGGGCATGACAAAGGAGATGAGGTTTAGATTCAAAATCGGACAAGAAAAGGATGGAGGGGCTTCAGAGGCTGAGGTGCTTCTAGCGAAGAAGGACCTACTTCAGGCGAATGATCTGGCAAATCTTATCCACCTTCTTTAACCCGCTCACCATGGATGTTGCAGAAGAAGAGCAGCAGAGCAAGGAGGTGAGCTAGTCAGTCCGAGATGGTGATGAATGGAGGAGAGAGAGTGGAAGAAGGAGAAAAGAGAAGAGGAAAAAAAAACTAATGACGTGGCACGTCATGTCAGCATTACAGTGTGCCATGTGTGGTGCTGATGTGATGCTGACTTGGCGCTTAATGCTGATATATGTGTCCCAGTCAGCATCATATGTCCCAAACTAACTTTTGACTGACTGTTAACTAATATGAGAGACTATTTTTTAAGATTTTGAAAACTATAAGAACCAAATCCTCCGTTTTTAAATTATATGGACCAAATCTTTTATTAAGTGAAACTATAGGGACTTGAATTATATTTTAACCTACATTTTATCCTTAATCTATTAACATATATTGTGATGTGCCTATATATGCCAAGGAAATCGGAAGGAAACAATATTAGCTCATTAATATGATATAAAATGAGAGAGATATGATTCCATTTGCCTTAATTATAAGTGAGTGATGCTATATATATATATATATATATATATATATATATATATATATATATATATATATATATATATATATATATATATATATATATATATCACTACAAGAAAAATTGAGATTAGCGACGGAAAAATCCGTCACTAAATTAGTAGAATTCCGTCGCAAATTCCCAAATTTTATCTGCGACGAAAATTAAAATTTGCGACGGAAAATTTCCGTCGCAGAAACGCTCGTCGCAAATGATTTGGGACGGATTCAATATCCGTCACAAAATTTGCGACGGAATTTTTCCGTCACAAATTTTAATTTCCGTCGCAGATAAAATTTGGGAATTTGCGACGGAAATTGTTCTGTCACTAATAATTCCGTCGCTAATTCCGTCGCTGATCAACGATAAAAATTTGTATAAAAATTCCGTCGCTAATTCCGTCACTGATCGGCGATAAAAATTTGTATGAAAATTCCGTCGCTAATTCCGTAGCAAAAATATCCGTCGCTAATTCCGTTGCTGATCAGCGATAAAAATTTGTATGAAAATTTCGTCGCTAATTCCGTCGCTGATCAGCGACAAAATTTTCTATAAAAATTCTGTCGCTAATTCTTGCCTCCTACCGCTTGCAGCCACAACTCCACATCAGTAGCATCATCATCCTGTTGTTGGCTATTCCCGCTTGTTGCTGGAGCTTGTGATGATTTCAATCTATTATATTCCTCCTGTTAAATGGATACAACCACATAATTTATTTTGTTAATTACATAGTTGAGAAAAGTAATGACAGCAAAAGAAAGAGAGTTCAATATACTCACATAGACTTATTTGAAATCCAATTGGCCTTTTAACTTATTTGAAAGAGAGTTCAATTAAGTCAAGTCAAATTAACTTTCATACATACCATTTCAAATCCAATTGGCCTTTTAACTTATTTGAAAGGTTTAATGCTTTGTTTTAAATTCCTAATATCTAAAGTAATACTTTATATTCTTAAAGCATATAGAATAGGCTACTATCATACAGCAACTTAGTCTTGATAACCAAGGATAGTTGACTTTCCTAACTAATTTTATTTTAATTCACCCAAACAAATTCAACCATACAAAACTATTTGTTAATTGCTTCGTTTCAAGTTTTCTCACAATGACAACTCTAGTACAAATTTAGTTCTTAAAGTTACTTATTTGTTGCTAATTGAGGCTTTTCTTGTAGTGTGACAAGCAAAATTGGTCACGAGAGTTATAGTAACTAGTTGATGGGTAGTTGTTTTTTTTTTTTTCAAATTTCATAAGTTCTCCATTATCTCATTATTCTTTTTAATGAAAAAATAATAGCAGGCCTATCCTAGATACAAGCCTCTTGAATAAGGTATAAAGATTGAATATACCTCGAGTATCGAAAACACAAACTGACCAACAAAGTGAGAATACCATTACAAGCCATCATCCCCAATCAAATATATATAAGCAACTATCCACAGTCATCCTTGAATAAGAGAGATCATCCAAGAAGGAAGAGAATCATTCACAAGTATAAATATAAACAAATGAAATTCCTTTCCTTATACCCCCAAAAGTCTTTAGACTTGCCAAAAACAATATTCAATGACCAGCAATATCTTGGAAACTAGAATTCTGACACCATAAAGTGTCACATCCCCAAAATTGAACATGTGAAAAGATACTACTTTTAGGAAAACCTCAGTGGTATCCCGAAATCCTGGACAATCTTAATATCCACAACTACTCATTTGATAAAATTCTCAAACATAAGTTATTTACATATATTCTGTAAGGTTTTACATTCAACCTTAATCATTCACTCCACACGATAGAATTATATTCATTTGATAAACAAATATAGGCATACATAATCTAATGTGTTTATCTCAATGCAAGCCTAGGAGACCTATAGAAAGTACGGAGCGTTCCTAGTATTCACATTAATATGTACTGGTATCCCACCAGACAGAAATGGAGAATATTTCCAAGGGGCTTCTAATCTTCAATCGAATACTCTTCTTCCTTGTTTTCTGTATTTGAAAAGATAATCATATGGAGTGTGAGTTTATTTAAAACTCAGTAAGTAAATAACTGTACTGTATAAAATATAAAAAGTACAAATACCACATTTACTCATATAATCAATTATCTTATACATCGAGTAGTATAGGACTCTAACCCTTTCAAACTCGTGAATAAGATTTCATAGCTATACACCGAGTAGTATGGGACTCTAACCCTTTCAAACTCGTATTTATGATTTCATCAATTTACACCGAGTAGTATGGGACTCTAACCCTTTCATACCCGTGCATAAGTTTTCATAATTATACACTGAGTAGTATGGGACTTTAACCCTTTCAAAATCATGTATTAGATCTCGTAGATCTTTGCTCGTTAATAAAATAGTGAGAATTTATCATATTGTACAAAACCATGAAATAAATTAATTTATACATACTTTTATTCCTTTGAATGTCTGTAAAAAAAAATATGCCAATCGTCATATATCGTCATCTAAAGATTGATTGCTTAATATCCAAATAATATTGTAAATGGGACTTATATTGTACTTTGATTAATAATATCAAACTAGTCTAGCAAGGTTATTCACTTACCTTAATATTTGTCCAAATTTACCTTGTTCCACACTAGAATTTGTGTAGGAAAATTTCCTAGTAAAAGATATCATAAGGAAAAATAAGAAAGGGAACAAAATCATGAAAATATGCAACATTTTCTGATTGCTACAGTAACGGTCAACAGTCAACGGTCAACAACGTAACTACAGTAACGGTTCACAACAGTTACGGTTTGTTACAGTAACAGTTAACTACAGTTACGATTTGCTATAGTACATTGACCACTACAGTACTGTTGACTGCCAACAGTACAGTAACTGCTACAGTAAACTCAAAAATTTCCAAATTTTCCAGTTGCTACAATAACTTCGAATTTTGCAGAAAATCTTCCAAAAATTTTCTTCTTATAATTTCTTGTTTCTAAACCAAAATTTCATCTCTCCTAACTTACTTAACTCAATCTTAACTCAAAAACTTCCAAAACAACTCAAATCCATGAATTATCATCAAATTTTTCAAGAACCAAAATCTCCTCCAATCTTCCACATAAACTGAAATTTAAGGAAAATAATGAAATTAAAACTTACCTTTGATCTTTACCAAGCTTTTGAACTGAACAATTCACAAAAACAATACCAAATCTATGGGAGAGTTGAGAGGGGAAGTTTGAAGGTTGAGAGAATTGTGAGAGAGTGAAAATGAAGAAGAGGCGAGAAAGTGAAATGAAGAAGGGAGAGAGAGAGAGAGAGAGAGCTAAAAAAAGTTAGTGGGTTAGTTGGATAACCCAATGGATATCCATACCCATTGTCCAAACTCATTTAACCCAACAAACAAAATACGTTCAATTAATTAAATTCAATCATTTTCCCACAAATTCCACCATTCTTAAGAATATACCCCATAAGGTTTAAATATCCAGTCCAGTCATTTAACTCAATTTTCATAAATAATATTCAAATAGAATAATTAAATATGAAAATTAAAAATGACAAAAGTAAATAGCTAAAGTAACATTGTAAAATTCTAAAATACTCTCAAACGAATTATACTCCAAAATTAACGAGTATTACATTCTACCCCCCTTTAAAAGAATTTGGTACTCCGAATTAAAATCTTACTTCAAGTTTCAAACAAATGTGGATATTTTTTTTCCACATTTCATCTTCTGCCTCCCACGTAACTTTCTCGCGAGAATGATTTCTCCAAAGAACCTTGACAGTAGAAATTTCCTTAGTGCGCAATTTCTTGACTTTTCTATCAAGAATAGCTACTGGTACCTCTTCGTAGGTGAGAGTTTCATCAAAATGAACTTCTTGGGGTTGAATGACATGAGAAGGATCAGGAAGATACTTCCGTAGCATGGACACATGAAATATTGGATGAACTCCCTCTAGGTCTGAAGGTAGGTCTAGGCGGTATGCCACCTTACCCACTCTGTCTACAACCTCATATGGGCCAACATACCTCGGACTAAGTTTGCCTTTCTTCCCGAATCTCATTACTCCGTTCATAAGTGAGATTCGTAAGAAAATCATGTCACCTATTGCAAATTCAAGGTCATGTCGTCGGTTGTCCGCATAAGACTTCTGTCTACTCTGAGCAGTTAACAACTTCTCTCTGATAAGTTTAACTTTATTTATATCTTCTTGTATCATCTCAGGTCCAAGTATTTTGGTTTCACCAAGTTCAAACCAACCTATAGGAGATCGACACCGTCTCTCATATAGAGCCTCAAAAGGTGTCATCTGAATACTGGCTTGGTAACTGTTATTATAAGCAAATTCAATAAGAGGCAAATGATCTTCCTAACTTCCACTAAAATCCATCACACAAGCTCTTAGCATATCCTCTAAAGTCTGAATTGTCCTTTCAGACTGTCCATCAGTCTGAGGATGGAATGTTGTACTAAGATTCACTTTGGTACCCAAAGCCTCTTGAAAGACTTTCCAGAACCGAGAAGTAAATTGAGGTCCTCGGGCTGATATAATGGATACTGGCACACCATAAAATTTCACTATTTCTTTAACATAAAGTCGAGCAAGTTTTGCTACACTGAAAATGGTATGAACAGGAAGAAAATGTACTGACTTAGTAAGTCGATCTACTATGACCCATATTGAGTCATTTCCTTTTGTTGACTAGGGTAAACCTACTACAAAATCCATAGTGATCCTTTCCCACTTCCACTCGGGAATATCTAGTTTTTGCATCAAACCAGGTAGTCGTCGATGTTCAGCTTTAACCTGCTGACAAGTCAAACATCGAGCTACAAAGTCAGTCACATCTCGTTTCATGCCCTCCCACCAGTAAACTTGTTTCAAGTCCTGATACATTTTCACAGCACTAGGATGTACAACGTATGGCGAACTATGAGCTTCCATTAATATTTCATGTTTCAAAGATTCAATGTTGGGGACACAGAGTATCCCATTAAACCATAAGACTCCTTCTTCATCTACCAAGAAACTTGGTGCTAAACCTTGCCTTGTCTTATCTCTGATTTTGACCATATCGATGTCATTTTCTAAAGTTGCTTTTACTTTTTCAACAAGGGATGATCTAACTGTTAAATGAGCCAGAAATGTACTTGACTCAATGATCTCAAAAAATACTCCATTAGCTTCCAATTCTTGCAGTTCATGTATTAGAGACCTCCTTATAGTGGCAATGTGAGCTAAACTTCCCATAGACTTTCGACTTAGAACATCAGCCACTACATTTGCTTTACCTGGATGGTAAAGGATGGTACAATCATAATCTTTCAGAAGTTCCATCCACCTTCGTTGCCTTAGATTAAGATCTCTCTGCTCAAAAATGCACTTAAGGCTTTTGTGATCTGTAAAAATTTTACAAGTCTCCCCATACAAGTAATGTCTCCAAATCTTTAAAGCGAACACTACAGCTGCCATTTCCAAATCATGAGTGGGGTAATTCAATTCATGCTTTTTAAGCTGACGTGAGCCATAAGCTATGACTCTACCATGTTGCATCAACACATACCCTAAGCCTATCTTTGAGGCATCACAGAATACAGAGTAACCCCCTGGTCCTGATGGTAGGATTAAGACTGATGCAGAAGTTAAACACTCTTT
Source organism: Biancaea sappan (assembly GCA_037074585.1). Classification (NCBI taxonomy): domain Eukaryota; kingdom Viridiplantae; phylum Streptophyta; class Magnoliopsida; order Fabales; family Fabaceae; genus Biancaea; species Biancaea sappan. Next base: position 61,670,432 of record CM073496.1, read on the forward strand.
CAATTGGGTGAAACTTTGCTCACATGAATCATCCCAAATATATTTAACATTCTTTCGAGTTAACTTATTTAATGGGAGAGCCGTCTTAGAGAAATCTTTGATAAAGCGACGGTAATAGCCTGCTAAGCCAAGAAAACTACGTACTTCAGACACAGTTGTTGGTGTAGGCCATTGTTTTACAGCTTCAATTTTACTTGGATCTACATGAATACCTTCTTGGAAAATAACATGTCCCAAAAACGTTACATGACTCATCCAAAATTCACATTTTGAGAGCTTTACGTACAACTGATGCTCTCTCAAGTTCTGAAGCACTATTCTCAGATGTTCAGTATGTTCTTCATGACTCTTTGAATATACCAAAATATCACCAATAAATACAATTACAAACTTATCAAGGAATGATTTAAACACTCTGTTCATTAAATGCATAAATGCTGCTGGTGCATTTGTCAACCCAAAAGACATCACAAGAAACTCATAATGTCCATGCCGTGTACGAAAAGCTGTCTTAGGTATATCATCATTCTTAATTCGTAACTGATGATATCCAGACCTTAGATCAATCTTTGAGAAGTATTTTGCTCCTTGAAGCTGATCAAACAAATCATCTATCCTTGGTAAAGGATACTTATTCTTCACCGTGACTTTATTCAGCTGACGATAATCTATACATAATCTCATAGAACCATCTTTCTTTTTCAAAAAAAGAACAGGAGCACCCCCAAGGTGAAAAACTTGGGCGAATGAACCCTTTGTTCAACAAATCTTCCAATTGTCCTTTGAGTTCTTTTAGCTCAACAAGAGCCATACGATAAGGTAGAATAGAAATTGGTCGTGTTTCTGAGACAAAATCAATACTGAACTCAATATCTCTTTCTGGTGGTAATCCAGGTAAATCTTCTGGGAACACATCTGGAAATTCAATAACCATATGTATGTCTTCTAACTTATGTTCTTTCTTTTCTAAATCTTTGACAAAAGCTAGAAATCCCTGACATCCCTTTCGCAGCATACGTCGGGCACTTAACATAGATATCATGTTGTAAGGTACATCACTTCGATCTCCTTAAAACACAAAATTACTCTTCCCCGGCATATTAAAGCAAATAACTTTGTCACGACAATTTATAGTAGCATGACAAGAAGATAACCAGTCCATCCCTAAAATCACATCAAAATCTAACATATTGAGAATCATAAGATCTATCTCAGTTTCCATGCCTCCAATAATTATTTTACAAGAACGATAACATGTTTTAACTATCCAAGTCTCTATCATCAGTGTGGAAACCAAGAATGGTTCCTTAAGAGTAATCGAATCAAATGCAAATCTCTTGGCAAATAGGGGTGACACATACGAGTGAGTAGAACCGGGATCAAACAAAATACGTGCAGCAAAAGTATTAACAGATAATATACCTGTAACTACAGCATTGGATGTTTGAGCATCCTGTCGAGTTAGAGCCTATACTCTTGCATTTCCTCTGCCAGCAGCTTGTTTTCCATGGTCACCTTGGCCTCTTCCAGAACCTCTTCCTATACTACCCCCTATTGAAGAGGTTGGTGTTCGAGTAATAGAAGTAGAAATAGATTGTGGTCGAGGTGGCAAAGTAGACCCTTGACCTGGTTCTGTCATGAGCTGAGGGCACTCCCTTATAAAATGTCCCTTTTGTCCACAGTTAAAACAACATGTACCAATAGTGTTTAACTTGCATTCTTCGAAGTGAAACTTTTCACATTCAGGACACTGAGGTTTTTCCCTTCTGGTTTGACTACCTCCTCTATTAAAAGAGCTGAAACTACCCCTGATCTCTGAACGAGGCTTAGCCACACTGGCTGTAGAATAAGATGACTTAGTAGGAGTGGCTGGAGTATGTTGTGATGCAGTAAAGGGTTTCAAAGTCCCTGAGTCTTCCCCTTGATCAAAAGATCTCCTATATCTAGCTTTCTTCTTTTGTCGATATTCTTCTTTATTCTTTAACTTCTTTTCCATCCTTCGGGCCACATCAACAGCTTCTGAGTATGAAGAGTAATCATTCATATTAGAACCCACTTGATCATATAAGGCGTCACGAAGTCCTTCCACAAACTTCTCTATTTTTTTCCTTTTAGAAGGAATGATTTCAAGAGCATATTCAGATAATTTAACAAACTGAGCAGAATATTCATCAACAGTCATGGTTCCCTGCCGTAGATACAAAAAATCCCTTGCCCTAGATGATCGTTCACTTGTCGGGAGAAATTCATCCATAACTAATCAGTAAAACTCCGTCCACATAACTGGCGGTGCGCCTTGAATTCTAGCTTTCTTCCAGTTCCTCCACCATTTACCAGCCCTACCCTTTAACTGAAAGGAAGTGAATTCTACCTTTTGAGTAGGAGAACACCCTATAGCATCACAGATTGCTTCACAATCTTCAAGGAAACATTGTGGGTCCTCTTTGGGATCTTCCCCTGAAAAAGTAGGAGGCTTTATTTTTTGAAATTCAGACATTTTTACCTCCCTTACATAACCCCCTCCAGCTAACAGAGCTGGTGGTACAATTTCAGCTTCAACAATAGGAGGATCCACTGGCAGGTTAGCTTGTGCAGCTCGACCTTTCATTTCAGCCTCAAATCGGTCATTCACTAAATTAATCATATGTGCAATAGTCACATTATCAATGTAAGCATCAGGTTCGACTCTCCTTGCTTGATCACTAGTTGCACCCTCAGTATTTTGAGCATGTAAACTATCACCACGGTTAGGATCATCTTGCACATGTACTGGTAAAATTATGGCCCTCCTTGGACCCATATGCTCATTATTATTAGAAGATCCTTCTGACATTGGATTGTCAAAGATCTACACACATAACAAACACTTTTCAGACATAAACAAAATATCACTTACTAGCCCCAATGAAAAGTTATCTATAAAATAACATTATACTTTACAAGGTCTTTTATGGAATCTAACCCTATGGTCATGCCGCGGCTCATGATAATAGGGAAGGGCCCACAAAGATCACTTTGCTCTGTACTCTATAGGGGACCTATAAAAGCTATCCTCTGATACCAAATTGTCACATCCCAAAAATTGAACATGTGAAAAGATACTACTTTTAGGAAAACCTCAGTGGTATCCCGAAATCCTGGACAATCTTAATATCCACAACTACTCATTTGATAAAATTCTCAAACATAAGTTATTTACATATATTCTGTAAGGTTTTACATTCAACCTTAATCATTCACTCCACACGATAGAATTATATTCATTTGATAAACAAATATAGGCATACATAATCTGATGTGTTTATCTCAACGCAAGCCTAGGAGACCTATAGAAAGTACAGAGCGTTCCTAGTATTAACATTAATATGTACTGGTATCCCACCAGACAGAAATGGAGAATATTTTCAATGGGCTTCTAATCTTCAATCGGATACTCTTCTTCCTTGTTTTCTGTATCTGAAAAGATAATCATAGGGAGTATGAGTTTATTTAAAACTCAGTAAGTAAATAACTGTACTGTATAAAATATAAAAAGTACAAATACCACATTTACTCATATAATCAATTATCTTATACATCGAGTAGTATAGGACTCTAACCCTTTCAAACTCGTGAATAAGATTTCATAGCTATACACCGAGTAGTATGGGACTCTAACCCTTTCAAACTCGTATTTATGATTTCATCAATTTACACCGAGTAGTATGGGACTCTAACCCTTTCATACCCGTGCATAAGTTTTCATAGTTATACACTGAGTAGTATGAGACTTTAACCCTTTCAAAATCATGTATTAGATCTCGTAGATCTTTGCTCGTTAATAAAATAGTGAGAATTTATCACATTGTACAAAACCATGAAATAAATTAATTTATACATACTTTTATTCCTTTGAATGTCTGTAAAAAAAAATATGCCAATCGTCATATACCGTCATCTAAAGATTAATTGCTTAATATCCAAATAATATTGTAAATGGGACTTATATTGTACTTTGATTAATAATATCAAACTAGTCTAGCAAGGTTATTCACTTACCTTAATATTTGTCCAAATTTACCTTGTTCCACACTAGAATTTGTATAGGAAAATTTCCTAGTAAAAGATATCATAAGGAAAAATAAGAAAGGGAACAAAATCATGAAAATATGCGACATTTTCTGATTGCTACAGTAACAGTCAACGGTCAACGTAGCTACCGTAACGGTCAATGGTCAATGTAACTACAGTAACGGTTCACAACAGTTACGGTTTGCTACAGTAACGGTTCACTACAGTTACGATTTGCTACAGTACATTGACCGCTACAGTATCGTTGACTACCGACACTACAGTTACTGCTACATTAAACTCGAAAATTTCCAGATTTTCCGGTTGCTACAGTAACTTCGAATTTTGCAGAAAATCTTCCAAAAATTTTCTTCTTATAATTCCTTGTTTCTAAACCAAAATTTCATCTCTCCTAACTTACTTAACTCAATCTTAACTCAAAAACTTCCAAAACAACTCAAATCCATGAATTATCATCAAATTTTTCAAGAAACAAAATCTCCTCCAATCTTCCACATAAACTAAAATTTAAGGAAAATAATGAGATTAAAACTTACCTTTGATCTTTACCAAGCTTTTGAACCGAACAATTCTCAAAAACAATACCAAATCTATGGGAGAGTTGAGAGAGGAAGTTTGAAGGTTGAGAGAATTGTGAGAGAGTGAAAATGAAGAAGAGGCGAGAAAGTGAAATGAAGAAGGGAGAGAGAGAGAGAGAGAGAGAGAGAGAGAGAGAGAGAGAGAGAGAGAGCTAAAAAAAACTTAGTGGGTTAGTTGGATAACCCAATGGGTATCCATACCCATTGTCCAAACACATTTGACCCAACATACAAAATACCTTAATTAATTCTTCAATTAATTAAATTCAATCATTTTCTGACAAATTTCACTATTCTTAAGAATGTACCCCATAAGGTTTAAATATCTAGTCCAGTCATTTAACTCAATTTTCATAAATAATATTCAAATAGAATAATTAAATATGAAAATTAAAAATGACAAAAGTAAATAGCTAAAGTAACGTTGTAAAATTTTAAAATACTCTCAAACGAATTATACTCCAAAATTAATGGGTATTACATAAAGTGTACCCAAACAACTTTGATTATATAATAGCATATAATTGCTAAACGCTATATTCCACATCTCCTGTAAATACCATAAGCCAGACATACAATCATAATTCATTTACATTCTTTAACTATGCAATAATCTCTCATATTACCAACAAGAGAATTATTCATGATAAATTATGAAAGAATGTAGCTATACTCCACTAACTTCCTGCATTAATAACCAAATCAAGCATAAAAGGAAAAAATTTACAAGTTAATGTCATTATTTTTGTGTATCAATATATTACCATATAAACACTTTTGCTTGCTTCAAATTTGGATAAGGTTATATTTATGTGATAGTTCTAATTAAAACAAGTATAATCTTTAATAGCTAAATTGAGAAATTATAACTTCTTAGAAATTAAATTAATAATTTCTTTTTATTATTCACAAAACTTAAATTTAATCTTTTTTTAAAAATATATATTAAACTAGTTGAATTAATGGTTGTTTCCGTAGTGTACTTGGTTGCAATGATGCAATGGAAGATGGGGGAGTGAAAGCCACGTGGAGGGGGAGATGGGTGGCACATAGGTTTGTTTGGGAAAGAAAATGAAGGAGTTAAATTATATTGGGGTTAAATTAAAAGCCCAAGTTCAATAAGAATGAATAAAAATATTGGCTCAATTTATCTTGTGAATTTATGACTTGGCAGGTTGTGATATATATGGGCCATAGTATCAAAATGATTTCAGGGACCATTCTTAACTCACAAGAAAAGTAAAAGTTACTCTAACTTGTTTATAATTGACAGTTCATTGCCTATTCCAATTAACCTGTTTTATATAGGAGTTTTCTCAAGACTTGGAATGCAGGTTCACGTTATATACAAATTCTTAAAGAAATGAAGTGTTGCTGTCATTTCTGCATTGCCTATTCCAATTAACCAATTAATCGGAATATGGTTCCTATACAAATTCTTAAAGAAATGAAGGACAGAAAAACTCAAACTAAAATACTGTTTACAAAGGCATGCTCGTGGCCATATTGTTGCTGTCAAAACAGAGGATTCATTGCTGTCACCAAAATAGAGGATTCCAAAAACACACAACTAACACCCTAAGCTTCGAAACTGAAACCCCAAGCTTCGAAACTGAAACCCCAAGCTTCGAAACTGAAATCCAAAGCTTCGAAACCCATAGAGAAGGCTAGGAAATGGAACACAACCTCAGCCAATATATTTCACTTTCAACAACTAAGGATTCACAAACTCAAACAAAACTCTACAGCAAAATAAATAAAAAGATGGGTCTTAGCTTACCTTTAATAGGATAGCTTTCTAACAAGGCAACACCGTTGGAGGTGGAGATAGCGCCAAAGATCAGGGAGGAGCATAGTGGTTGGTGGAACGATGGCGTCGGGAAGGGTGAAGGAGGAGCAAATCAAGCAACTCGTCTTCGTCTACTATAGATTTGTCTTCAGTCGGCTGGAGGGTTTGTTTGTTTTGGGATGGAAGATTTAGGACTGTTGAAAATAGGGTTCACAAGTTCTGCAAAGGAAGAAAGATTTGGGAAGGAAGAAAGAATGAGGCTGCGAAAAGATGAAATACTGGAGGTGGGAAGTAAAAATTGAAATGAAGGTTTTTAACTAACTAGTGTAACCAATGTTCAGAAGTAAGGCGCTGGTTAATTGGTAAATGGTAGTTGGCATTCTATTGAGGTTGTGTGTTGTGTTCGAGTTCTAGCAATGAACTTGAACTTTTATTATTTTTACCGTGTAATTTATAAATTAATTAGAAATAATGCTACCAATTAACTTAGGTGGCTAAGTGGTAAGTATGAATTTAACACCAAAGCAAGGTAAGGAGTTCGAAACTTCTTATTATTTTTTTAAAAAATTCTAAATAAAATATTTTTAAATAATAATTGTAGAGACTTACAAACAAATATCAAGTGGCTAAGTAGTAAACACTAGCTTCTTATCAAGACTAAGTAAGGAGTTCGATTCTTGGTTTTTTTTTTTAAAAGTTTCAAATAAAATACTTTTAAATAATAATTTTAAAGACCTGATTTAACTAAAATGGCTAAGTGATTTAGATTAATATTTCTAATTATTCAAATACAACTATAAACTTTTTGATTTAGATTTATTATATTTTTTTATTTTGACTTCTTATATTTCTTGATATAACTAAAATGGCTAAGTGACTTAGATTGATATTTCTAATAATTTAAAGACAACTAAAATCTTTTGATTTAGATTTATTATATTTTTTATTTTGACTTCCTATATTTTATTTAAAAAAATGAAATTGTTAATTCAATTTGAATTCGATAATTAACAAATAAAATAATTCACTTTTAAAATAATTGATAATTAACAATTTGAAGATTCGTGAGTGTGCGCATGCGTAGATTAGGGATTAGGGTTCAATATATTATTTTATTATCACTATTTTATTTTATTTTTAATTTCAAATTTTTATCTAGTTCTCAATGGTCCCATAAAAATTAAATTCCCAAAATTTTCAATTCAATGTTGAAAGTTTTTTGTTTCCATTTTTTCTTTATTAGTTCTTAAATAAAAAATTCCCACGTAATTAAAATTTCCAACAATTTTTTAAGTAGCTTTTTTAATATATACAAACAAATGTTTTCACAATATATCAATCATTTTTCCAGTTATTACTTTAGATTCCACAAATTTGGTTTTTTACAACTTTAAGTGATCTTGAAAAAGAAAATTATATGAAATTTAACCCTAACCCATAAACAAATAGAAAGAGTTAAAATTTAGCACCTTCCATAACCAGCTGAAAAATAACATTGACTATTTACAAAGAAGAGTGAGCATGACATCATAAAAATAAGAATAAGTAAAAATATCAACAAAACCATAAAGGAGCCAAATTAAAACACCAAGAATAAGTAAAAATATCAAGAAAACCATAAAGGGACCAAATCAAAACACCAAGAATTAGTAAAAATATAAACAAAACCATAAAGGAGCCAAGTCAAAACACCAAGAATAAGTAAAAATATCAACAGAACCATAAAGGGGTCAAATCAAAACACCAAGAATAAGTAAAAATATCAACAAAATCATAAAGAGGCCAAGTGAAAACACCAAGAATCGGTAAAAATATCAAGAAAACCTTAAAGGGGCCAAATCAAAACACCAAGAATCAGTAAAAATATAAACAAAACCATAAAGAGGCCAAATTCAAACACCAAGAATCAGTAAAAATATCAAGAAAACCAAAAAAGGGCCAAATCAAAACACCAAGAATCAGTAAAAATATCAACACGACTGTCGGAGATGAGTCTTAGATTACCTGAGTGAAGCACGACGGCAATGGGAGTGGAGCTCAATGGTGAGAACAGCGAGTAGAGGGCAGAGAAAAGCGTAGCAAGACAGCGACGACAGTGAAGATCAAAGACTAGGAAAGCACGACAACAACAGGACTAGAGACCAGAGATTAGGAGAGCACAAGAGCAATGACTACTAGAGAGGAGAGTTTAGCAGAGCTCGACGGTGAGTCGAGAGGAGAGGAAGGCTGAACTCTGAAGGCAAAGCTCAACGGTGAGTGTAGAGAAAATAGGAAGGCTAAGGTAGAGGGATTACGATTTTTTTGAAATATGAATGATAAGTCTAAAATTTAGGAGGGAATGGGAAAATGCGAAATTGGGTGTGACTGAAATTGAAATGATCAGGAGGGAAAATGAAAAATAAGGAGAAATTTTAGATTTTTTTTAAAATAATCATTTCTTAAATAAAAAGTAATTTTTTAAAGAATATATATATATATTATGTATATATATTGTATAAGAATATCTTATGTTTTATATTTTATATATATCTCATATTTTATTCACATATATCTTAAATATTTTATATATGTTTCTTTAAATTAAATTAATTTATTTATATATTTTATATTATACGCACATTTAAATTAAATGAAGTCATGTGCATATATATGTTTATTTGATTAAATACTTTATTTAAGTATTATATGTACATTTAAATTAAATGAAGTCATGCGTATATATACGATTATTTGACTAAATAGTCATCTGCACTATGGCTTGATTTTGATGGATGTCCAAAGGCACCAATGTGTACTTGTCTATCTCTTATGTGCACGTGTGTGTGTGTGAGAGGCTATGACTAAATGTTAAGTGTGTCAAAGTCATCATACTGTGCAAAGAAGGGGAAAAGCCATGCATACAAGGAGAACTCACTAGGGCTAGAGCGGAGATTTGAGCTAAGACGAAGACGACCAAGAGAGAGAGAGAAAGTAGAGGGAGTGAGTATTGAGAAGTGAGACTAAGGTTAATTAAAAGAAGATAATGAAAGAAAAAATATATAGTATATATCAAAATGATAATTTTATATAAATATTAAATTCATAAAATAAAATCTAAAAAATTTATTTTAATATGAAACTTAATTTTTACGAAGTATAATTTTTATTTCTTTTATAGTTTGTAAAAATTTTCCTAAATTTATTTTATTAACATTTATTTTTTTCAAGTGATTTGACAATTGGGGGGAAATATGAAAAAGAGTGAGGGGGAAGAAATTTTTGCGACGGAATTTTCCATCACAAAATTAAAAATCTTTGCGACGGAATTTTTCATCGCAAAATTAAAAAGTGTTTGCGATGGAATTTAGCAATGGAAAAAATATTTGCGACGAAATTTTGCGATAAAATTTTCCGTCGCAAAACTAAAAATACTTTGCGACGAAATTTTGCCACAGAAAATTCCGTCACAAATATTAGCAACGGAAATTTAATCAGCAACAAAAATTTTCCATCACAAAATCCATCACGAATTTCTTATATTGCAATTTCAAATCAGCGACGAAATTTGCGACAAATTTGTGATAAAATTTGCGACAAAAATTTTTCGTCGCTAATTAAGATTTTTCTAGTAGTGTATATATAAAATAAGCCGTCATTCAATATACTTTTCCTCTACATACATGCATATATAATATTAAGCTCCAAGGACTTCAACTCAGAATGATTGATATATGATATGTATATATATTGCGTTTGCTTATGTGTATATATAATTCCTTTTCTTATAGATGAAATGCAGTATACATACACACACTGACAATATATCATTAAATTCCTCAAAATGAATACAAACTTTATCATATATGAACTCATGCCATGATATGTATTGAAAGATACAAGTAGGGTTTGTTATTATATACACCAAGCTTCCGGGCATATTAGAGAGAGAGAGAGAGAGAGAGAGAATGCATATACCTATATAAATACATGTTCTCCAATAATGATGAAAAGAGTTGGAAAAAAGAGAGGAAAAGGAAAAAACAACAGAACCACTAGTGAGAGCTGTAATGGGAATCAAATCTTTGGTGTTATATATTACTGCATCTATGAAAGAACTAATACCAAATCATCTAGTGCATTGCTTAATTGCATTCATATTTTTGAGCTGCTGTTCGATATATAAAAATTAATATATATAACTAACATTGGGAAGCTCCATGACATTAATTCGAATTTCACTAGGGTATAACAACGAATATTTGCACATTGATCAGCTCTATTTTATTATTAGCATTTCGAAGAGGTTATACAACACTTAATATAGCTTTCGACAGGAATCTAGCCTGTACTTGGAATATTGTTTGGCTCTGAGTTTCATCAGAAGCTACACTGTTTGTTATCTTATAGAGATTCAAAAGCTGCATCTATATGACACCTTTTCCATTCATTAAAGTTGGAACCAAAACTAATTATAAGAGCTACCACACCCTCTACCAAACTACCAAAAGCATAACAATATGATTTTCTCTCTTTATTTTTCATATTATCAACAATAGGCTATCATGTGTAGTGATCATAGATTCCCTTGGCTAGATCATCAAATAAAAGGGGAGCAAAACGTGCGATATATATCAAATTAGATGTGATATTATTTGGTAAAGAAAAGAAGGCTTACCTATGGCTACTTTCTGTAATTTGCTTCTGCAAGGAAAGTTGGGCGTGAGGAATGAAGCCTGGTCCGAGATCAGTCCCTTCCCATGCATCAACATCAAATATTATATATATATATATATATATATATATATATATATATGCAAGAATATACGATTAAATTAAAGAAGAGAGGGGAAAGAGAAGATATGATTGGATGATGCTGGATCAAACTTCATTCCAAACACCCTCTTTCCCATAATCAAATTAAGTTTGAAAATGGAACACACAGACAATGATTTCGGATCGAACTTCATTCCCAACACCATCTTTCCTCCTTCAAGGAATCTCCTTGTTTAGATGATTCAACAAATCAGCTCTTAATTTCTATATCTCATTCTCACTCATCAAATTAATAGTACAGAAGCAAGGGAAAAAAAAAAGGGAAGAAAAACAAGAGGAATAAAGATGTAACGATACACAGATGGAAACTGCACTCCCACACATCCCTTTTATATAGAGCTTGTTCAGTATCTGTCTTTCTCAAGGTTCAAGAAGCAACAAAGGCCTGCAAGCACTCAAGTTCCCAATCAATACGCCACTACCTAACCTAATAAATCAGAATGACAAGGGGCAGCAGAATCAGATCATATGGAATTGAAAAAAGAGAGAAATATTTAATTTACATAAAAGAAAAAGAACATGATAGACAGGTCATTGTAAACAATATAATAATGAAAAGGGAAGAAATATATGTTGTCTTCTTCTAATAAGGCCATTATAGCTTTATGCGGAAGACGAACCACTATCCACTATACAGATTTTTGCTTTGGAGCTGATCAGACTTTTTCAGGCCTCTCTCTCTCTCTCACACACACAAGTAATAATTAAAAACACCAAAAAAGGAAGCACACTGAAAAAAACGAGGAGGACCAAAGGAAAGCATGTAGGAGAAGGGACCATATGGCCCTCCACAACTTCATATTTTATCATTATATATCAAATATTTAGAGTTAATTTGGAGTCGTTGGACTCACATATCCGCACCCAAAAAAAAAAAAAAAAAGGTTATGGAAACGGCAACGGAGATATTTCATCCATCTCGAAGTAAAAAGGGTCACCAGCACCTTGGCCTTTAAGTACATCATGCAACAGTTACTCGCATTTGAACATTGTGCATGCATGATACTCGCGAAAGAGAATCTCATGTTTGTTTATATTTATTTTTTTCGTAACAGTCAATTTAATTGTAATTAAACTGTTACTAAAAAAATAAATATGTTTATGCTTGTCTTTGAAATAAACATAAGATCCCTGTCCGTTACTCCCATACACAAGAAACCCAAAAGTTACTATGGTCTATATATAATATTTACTGTATATATATTGGAAGAAACTTATAATATAATTATAAAGTTTGTTATATCTCTCCTATCAAATTTTTCAATAAAAATATAGTATGTGTAAAAAATTTATTAAAAAATTAATTATATAATGATAAGTTTTGAAATATATAAAATTATTTTTTAAAAAAATTATACACTTATTATATTTTAATTTGAAAATCACACACTTATCATATTCTAATTGAAAAACTTGCAAATATATAAACATTTGCACCTAAGTTTTTTCTCATATATTATATCTGATCCTTCCAATAAATACAATATATATAGTACATTTTCAATTACTCTTCTGTAACACTGTTACTTCGGCAGGGTGAGGACGAAATTTTCTTGTGTACATGCGATTTACACTTCATATGCCAAGCCAATCACAAGATTCTGCATTTATGCGTCAAAGCCAATTATAAACGTATGAAACAGCTAAGATATCCTTTTTATATTTATAAACTTTTTTTTCCCGTTGCATTCTTGTAACGTTAGATACTTTTACTTGTATAATTGACCATTACTTATTTAATTCTTAAAAAATTATAGTTGTCTCAATTTATAGTCACTGAAAAATTGTGTTTATCTTAATTTATTTTTTTTATTTGTCAAAATGTCTTTTAGCAACTGAAAATTTAAGATTTAACAATAATAAATTATGTAATTTAGTAATGAAAAGAATCAAATTGAAACAATACAATTTTTCAATGATTAAATTAAAACACTTCATTTTTGAAAGATAAAATTCAAAAAATTATAATATGATGAAATATTTATTAACCATCACGAGAAATTGATTTTTAATGAATCAAAAGATTGAAAGGATTGAACATGTGATGGAGTATTATCAAATTGAAAACTGTGTAACTTTTTGACAATTACAATGATGTAGTATTCAACTAGCCCCCCTAAAGTATTCACCACTTCTTTAATCAAAGACAGCAGAAGCTGGCGAAAGCAAGTAACCTGCTCCCTACATATATTAATAGGGTGTTGTGTTGTGTTGTGTTGTGCATGCAAAAGTTGTGTTCCACTTTTGTGTAGGGTCGACATTAGATGTCAGATTTGTTAATAATATATATAAGTGGGATTACCTAATATCAACGCATAGTTGTGCTGATATCATTAGTCTAATTGAATTTGGTATGATTGTCAAAAAGTTGTGATAACTGCTACATATATTTAGATGGATATAATGGGTTTGATGATGGATCTCGCTGACTAGCTAACTCTAGATCCATTTGCTGTGCCAAAATGACCATCATCAGTTTTAGAAGTTGACTGATCCTAGGGAGTTTTAGGGTGTGCTTCTACTTGTGAATAACGAGCATTTTGATTTTTGAAGATTTCTTCTTGTTTATTCGGCTTACTTCTTGTTTTATCTGTGTCGAGAGTTGTGCATAGCCTGATTCTCAAATTTTACATACTTTCGAATTGTTTTTTCAATCCGCTTTGGATACCAAATATAAAAAATTTGAATCTCCTGATTTTATAAGATGGGACATAAGTTTTGGACCATTTTTATAACAAAAGACCCACAAATCTTTCCTAAAGAGACCAATTGAAAATATGTTTGAAAAACTAAAGTAAAATTCTTTAGAGGACCAAAATGAAAAAAAATACATTTCAAAACTATTCAGATGACCACTTTATTTAAAAGATAATTTCAAAAAACTAAATCATGAATTTACTCTAATTTTAATTAGTATATCATTAGCTCCACAATTTTATCAGTAATCAGCCATAAGCAATATTTTTACCCCTTCTTTTCACCATATTGATGGAACTTCATGAGTGACACATCAGAGAACACCTCTTAAAAATCTCCGTGACAGGAAATTCAATTCTCAATTGTTGCATCATTCCAAAATTTATAATAAACAATATTTTATTATTATATATAATTCTCAAAGCGTAATTAAATCAACAATTCGAGCTCCACGTATCATAATATTCCTAAATAATTGGTATTTGATCCAAAACATACAAATTTCACATTGTGAGGAGTCTCTCAATCATCCTCGCGGAGCCACTTCCACCCACGACACAGACATATCCAATCAACCTTTTCTTTTTCAGTTGGTTTCATTTCTTTTCCTCTCTCTTCTTTTTCATTTTCTGTGTTCTCCTTTTCCCTTCGGCACAAATGCATGCCTTAGATGCCAAAGGGAAAACCTTAGAGCAAATAAGACCTTGTTCACATGCAATTTCACTGTCCATGTCTCCCCCACCTATCGTTTGGCTAAAAAGACTCTTGGGGAACTCCATAGCACTGTGCCTCTGGCGAAATGAAAATTTCAAAATACAAAGTATTATCCTCTTTGTAAGGATCCTGGGTCCTACACAATTTCTGTCTTATTGGAAGCTTGCAATTTGTTTGTTGTGGGGCCTTTTATGATATCACACATGTATACAAACATATTGGGCGTTACCCACTTCAAATCAGAATCATCGCCTAATAATTTTTTTTCCCTAGAAAAAATCAGAATACATCCCACGAGCGGTTCCCCGGTCATTTTAACAAAATGCATATGTTGTTTGTCCCTTTTGATTGCGTCGAGTTAAACGATATTGTTGATTGTTATTAACTTTTAAATAAAAAATTACTGAATTCGATTAATAGATCAACTTTATACATGAAAACGCAAGTATAACAGAAGTTCAGCAATCAATTCGATTAATGTCTTTATTTAAAGGAGAGATAGTACCGCTAAATGATGATGGCGTTGATAGAAAAAGATGGAGAAAGTTCAAAGTTGAAACGTGTAGGATGAGAAAAAGAGAAAAATGTCATAAAGGAGTAGACCAAATCATTGTCCATAAGAAAAATAATAAACTGATTTTGACCCACCCTCCTAGATATTACATAAAAATTACAGAATCAGTACCACTCCAGCTTGAATAATAAGCTAAACTTCCACCATTTTCTAATTTTACACTTCACTCTGTATCTCTCTCTCTCTTAAGGTCCAAAAAAAAAGCCGTCGATAAGAGGAGGCTCCAGGGAACGAGAGCAAATCCGCTCCCATCAAAGCAAGGCAGAAAAGCAAAAAACGTTGAAAGAATTCATAACTTAATAGCATGACCCTCAAACTAAATGGAATAACTCTTCTAAGTTTTAAGACAAGTACAAAAGAGTCTCTGCTGAGGGTGGCTACAGACTATGGGGAGGAGGCCTTGGAAATAGATGCTATACACCCAAGGGTGGAAACATACAAAGCCTCTTATTTGGCTAGGGAGTCGAGTGCTATTTTATTCTGATTCTACCATTTGATGCAGCTACTAATGTTTGGGTAGGATCCTTATTAACCAGTCTCAATCCTCAAAAAACACAGAAGTGTACAGCGCTATTAGGGTAGAAAAGGAATGGACGGAAATGGAAGACCAGGATGCCAAGAAGCTAGAAACTACGCTTTTGACTTGAAAAAAACGAATGTACAGTGCAACTATCTGTACAGACTAATTTACAGTCATTGGACTAAAACCGTGAGTATAAAATAAAATAAAATCAGAGGGAAAGATATCTGTCGCTACCTCAGCAAATAGGATAGGTGGCCTTAAGACTATTTTTTGACAATCTTAACGCTGCTGTAGAAGCGCTTGAGATCCTTCATTGCCTTCTCCTCAATCTGGATTGAACGAATTGAGGATGGTGTCTCCACTTCTGGCTTGAACCAGCGGTTCATACCTGAAGCATCAGATGGTGAGCCTTGTCCAGTAGCTATATTGAATCCAGCTGTTCTAGTTTTTGGACTATGGGAAAGGTTTTGTTGCTTCTTTCCCTGTTTTGAAGAAAATACCCCAGTTAAATGTATTGCACACCAGGACAATTAAGAGCAAAACTGAATGTATGTGCAAGTACAGGAAGAGATTTAGAAACCTTCCTCGGCGGTTGACAGCAAACATCACAAAATCATGAAACAAATGCGGAGACAAAGACATGAGGAAACATCAGTTCACAAACCTGCTGCATTTGGATATCCCTGAGAGATGGACGAGAGAGATGCGGAGGGGTTCCTGAAGCAGCCCAGTTGGGGGTACTTTTTTCTCCATCAGAAGCATGGGAGCTGCGAGATGAGGCTACAGGTATTGGGCTGGACGGAAGAAATGAACTCAACCATATTTTCCCCCCACTGCCACAATCAGAAACATTTTCAACTTGGTCTTTGCTCGTAGTTGGCTGGTTCTCCTTGGTTTTGATCTGCTCATCCTGGATTTCTCGAAGAGTAGCAGAACCCATCAAAAACTTGGCCCCACCCCATGCAGGACCCTCATTTCTTGGTGTTGGTTGAGGAGGAACCACCTCTTTAGGTACATCATCAAGAGCACCACTCAAAAACATAGAAAGCCCACCCTTCTTGCCCTTCTTCTTAGAAATCTTCGGCGATTGGCCCTTGCTTTTCAGCAACTCTAAATCATCATGCTTCCGAACAACAAAAGTTGAACCCATCGCACCTTGGTCAGCCACAGTTTGCTCACACATATCAGCTTCCACCTAGCAAATATGATTTAAAAATTTGAGAAATACAATCTACGGTAGGAACTATGCCATCTAATTTTTATTGGTAATTCAAGACCTGTTTCTTCATGGAAAAGAAAATATAATGTCAGCGTGTAAATTGTGTTCATCCAATCAACAATCTCTTCAAGGGAGATCTCCAAGGAACCTATAATTTATTTAATCTATCTAGGTGTCAAAAGGTCTAAAGGATTTCTATACAGACATATAATCAACAAACAGATATGAAACTATAAGGGAGCAATCCATCAACTAATATTACCTTCCATCTGTAATTTTATCCCAGACACCAGATGTTCATAACAGAACAATATGAAACTATAGAAAGGTCAAAAGTGGATAATCTATAGCAGTCTTTATCTAGGGCATAATGATTTTTCCTCACTCCCAAACTCTTTAATACAAAAGGAAACCTGAGCAAGAAAAGCAATCAAAAAGTAAATGGGGAGAATGTCAAAATAAGAAATAAACGACCACTTTACAGACCAT
The DNA here is from genome assembly GCA_037074585.1 of Biancaea sappan. Taxonomy (NCBI): domain Eukaryota; kingdom Viridiplantae; phylum Streptophyta; class Magnoliopsida; order Fabales; family Fabaceae; genus Biancaea; species Biancaea sappan. The sequence continues at coordinate 61,687,898 of CM073496.1, forward strand.
AAATGTCCATTCTATAACCAGTAAACGACCCCTTCCCCTCAGTCCCCCACCCAAAAGAAAATGAAAGAAACAGAAATAACAGTGAAAATTTATGAATCAGTCATTTGATCAATAATCTATCTTGAATATTGTAGTTCGAATTTGGAAACCAACCTTTGTATCAGGAACCTCCAAGATATCAACGCCCAACAAATCCTTCACAGGTTCTGGTATAACTTCAGTTCCAGAATAAAGAGATTCAGCTGCCCTCTGCACGGCACTAGATTTGCTGCCCTTTCTCCTCTGTTTTTTTGATACTTTACTCTTTTTAGTACCTTTCCCTTCTGACAGCACAGAAGAGGATTCTTTACTATGCATAGTCTCAACAGGAACACCTAGCTCCACAAGTGAGCTCAGAAGAGCTGACTTAGATTGAAGCTTAGCAATCTGCTGGTCATCAAGAAGAAATCCATTAGACTGCTTAGCTTCAAGCATTTCAATCTGTTGCAACTTTTTCCTCAGAGCTCTAACTGCTTTGGAGATTCCTTGATTGGGATAATCTCTGGGCTGTAGAAAAGAGTTCTGGTCTTTCTCCAATATCAATGAAGACAATTTCATGGGTTCATCACGAGTCCTTTGAAACTCCATCTCGCTATCATCCTCTTCACTGTTAATGATGACAGGGAAAGTAGCAGTTGGGGTAGGGAGATGACGGTGACTCCATGGCTCAGATGATCTTTGATCTAATGATTTCTCAAGGTTAGCCAGGATATCTGGTGAAGCACTTGCAATTGCATTTGATGAAAGTGTAAAAATATAATCAAGGTTGCGCAAGACAATATCCTGAAATCAGTATATAATGGCTTCAGTATAATAGACCACTTACCACATTAAGAAATATCCAACTAAAATTAACAGCAAAGCAATGACCACTGGAATCACAAAAACACATGCAAGAAGGTAGCATTATATGATCTGCAACACTCAATAATTCTATTTCAAAAAAAAAAAAATTTAGTGGCAATTATTCTGACCCATATATGTTCCCCCATTAACACAGGTTCAGAAAAAAATCAAATATAACTAAATCAATCAGAATAAGAAGCAAGAGCACAGGCCCTATTTGATAATTAATTATATTTCAAATCATTTGTGCAGAAGACAATAACAGTACCTCACAATACTTCTTCAAATCATCTGCTCCAAGCGAATCAGCAATCTCAAGTAGCTGTATGGCATTTCGTGGCTCCACTAGACACTCTGCTGCTACTTTTTCACAAAGGCTTTTTAAGCTGGGTACAGACCTTTGCCCAAAATTATCGTTTTGTTTACTAGATATCATATTATTGGTTTCCATATCCTCAAATAAAATATCTTCATTTAACTCCCCCAAATCATCCCTGTTATTCAACTTGAGCTTATGAGAATTCTCAATCATGTTGGGAGGATAGATAGGGTGGTAGAGGGAAGCCACAATAAGTAAATGTGTTTCACCAACTGAAACTGATGTAGCCCTCTTTACACCATGCAACCGGGTTGCAACAGGCGGCTTATCCTTACCTTTCTTCCCATCCCACATGTAAACATCACCTGTAGCTGTAACCGCTGCAGTCCAGTACTTTCCAGCAGATACCCTCACCATAGATTTTCCACACATAGCATATAACTGTACAAAATTTGGTTAACAAAAAGAAGAAAAGGAATTCGCGAATCAGCATCTTTTCTTGAGATAACCATAATGCCAGTGAAAAATGAAATTCAGTAAATAGAAACCTGTTGGCATCTAAGATGAGGATCAGAGGAGACCCAATAAAACAATGCACCATCATCTGTCAGAGCCATGCTATGTACCATTCCTGCAGCTATAGAAACCACATGAAGTCGTTCCATGCGATGAAACTTCAGAGGAGTGCTTCCGCTTTTCTTTAAGTTCTTAGAAACAACTACACGTCTTGGAGTGACAAGTCGATGACCCCAAGTATATACCTGCCAAACTTGGTGAATTAGAACATAAAGATGAAAACTAAACAACTAATATTGCCAAGAGAAATAAATAACTAATTGGCAGATATTTACAATTAAGGTCTACATAGAACTAAATCATGATAGAATGTTTATGCTCCCTGTCCAAGTGGCCAAGTATTTATTTAGTTAAAATAATGTTGGTAAAAACAATATCCATCCCTGATAAGTTTGGTCTTATGCCTACCCATAGTTTGTTTATTTCCCATATTTAAGTAGCTAAGAATACTTGAGCAATTCTATGTAATTTTTGGAGAGTACAATATGCATGCCCCTCCCATCCCGCCTGTTCAATATTACTTTGAAGAAATTAAGACATCTTGATCAGTTCACTATTTTGGGATTAAAATGATTTCCTCCTGGAGTCAAATCCAGTATGAGGATAAAAGTGAGCATAAATAAACTTCGAACATAAAAGAAGGAAGGGAGAGGATGGAAATGGGAGTATGGAAAAGAAATTATGCCTCAAGTAAGGAAAAACAAAGTTTTATAACAATTTTCATCAGTAACATCAAACTATTAATATCCTTAGTAATCACCATGAAAGTGTAGTTATCTAGAACCCACATATTGTGGTTATAGATATGATGATTTTGTTACCATTACAACAAAGTGAATATGAACAAGATAACAATGATCTGAAAAATAGTTACCTCTCCATCAGATCCTAATACAATTGTATGACATTTTGCAGCAGAAACTCCAATTAAATTCTTTCCCTTCAAGTATTCGACTACACGTGGGATGTAATTAGATGCTGAGTTTGAGGTGCCATAACCAAGCTGACCCTCCTTATTGCAGCCCCAGGTATACACTTCACCGAAATCAGAAACTACAGCTGTGTGCTTGTTTGCTGCAGCAACAGCAACAATTTTTGACCGAAGAGAAGCTACTCTACGGGGTGTGGGTTGGCTATCTACTGAAGTGTAGCCGAGCTGTCCTTCTGCACAACAAAACAATGGTCATTAATGAAACCATAATAAATGACTAAACGACACAGAATAAATTTTTCCTTTTTTGTGTCACTCAAATTATGTCATTCTATAGTACACAGCATAAATCACAACAGCTTAACTCTTTTCCCCACTAACTACTGATAATTGGTAGAGAAAAAGAAGGGGGGGAAAAACTTAACGAAAGGCATGGCAGGGCTGCAGGGGGGAAAATTCATTGGTTAAGCAAACAGTCACTACTCATAAGAACTTCAGATTTTACCTCTATTGGATCCCCAGGTGAACACTTCCCCACCTTCGGTAGCAATAACAGTATGATGCTTAGCTGCAGCAATCGCCTTCACTCGGCGGGAACCCAGACCAGAAGTCACCTGACGAGGAGTGATGACTGCAGCTTGACCACTGCGATCAGCAATACAAGATGAAATATAACAGATAATTGTCCAAAGTACAACCAGCACACAGTAATGCCACCCAGTCATCAACACCCCCCCCCCCCCAAAAGGGCATCCCCATAAGAGGAAAAAAAATATATACTAAATTATATTACTGCTCAAATGTTAGTAAGCAGGACAATTGTAGCAACTGGCCATATAGGCTTGCTGTAAAGTTCCTGCGACGTCAAGAATAGGTCTCAAATCTTAAGAATCACTACAATGAAATAATTTTTTTTTTAAAAAAAAAAAAGGTTTAGCTATATTTTGCTCTTTAACAACATAATAGAATGTGCTGCCAAAACAAAGTGATTTTAGAAAGTGCTTAAACTGGAAGCCATATTAAAATGTCAATGCCTTAATATACATGCAGAGATAGTGAAAACTGAAAAGTCATAGGTGAGTATGCAAAATTCATGTCCCACCTTGCAACCTGACATTGCAATTCAATCCTTTTGTAAAAGAATCAGTACTAATGACCAATTTGCAAATAATGGACTTTGAACGTGGAACCTAACATTGTTCAGGACTTACTCAAACCAGCTTTTTCAGACATTCAGTTATTCAATCTTTGGTAGTAACAAATATGAAGTTACCAAAACATGTTAACACCAAAGCTAATAGAAAGCATGTGACATAGATGTCATGTATAAACCAAAGACATACCTGTGTATGTCAAAATCAGGGTGTCCAAGACGGCCCCCCCTTCCAAATCCCCAAGTATACACTTCTCCACGAGCAGTGACTGCGACACTATGGAACTTCGCAGCAGAAATCAACTTTATGAAAGAACTATTAAGTGAATCAACCTTGCATGGTAACTTTTGTATATGTGCATTGCCAGTCCCAAGCTGATAGTTTGTGCCACTTCCCCAACTAAAGACCTCAGTAGCCACTAAGATGCACAAAAATCAAGTTGTCATCTTACATGACTACTTACTACTTTCCATTTGCAGTAAAAAGTTGAACCTTAGATTATAGCATTTTATTTTTTATTTTATTTTATTTTATTTTTGATAGAAAAAGAAGAAATTTTATTAGAGAAGAAAATGAAGTACAAAAGGGAAAGAAAAAACAAAAGAAAGAGGAGGACAAGAGATCCTCCTAAGTGAAACAAAACTAACCCATGAGCCAAACAAAGGGGCTAATACAACAAAGCCCTCCAATTAAATTATAACATTATATACCTGAATTGCTTTCATTTCTGATGACCTGCAGTACAGGGCCAGATAGGAGATCTACAGGTATTCGAGATTTAGAGTCATCCAATGTAATAGAAGCACCATGCTGAAGAAGGATGCTTGCCACAGCAAGATGACCAAAATGCAAAGCCCTGTGAAGGCTACTCCATCCTGATTCTCCATCCTGTAAATAAAAGAGGCTTCAGCAGTAATGGATCCTCCTAAGAGTAGATGTACTAAAAGCTGATATAAAGATGCCAAAAGTCGGACATTTCCAATTTCACCAGACTATGCAGATTCTCCTAAATTTGCCTTATTTTAAGCCAAAAAACAAAAAATAAGGGATAATCAGAAGCTTTTAAATTAAGATATCCAGTTCGTACTAGAGCCTTTCTCTGGGGCTAGCAGTCATTAGGTTAGATCCTTATATTTTTGCTTTTATTGTGGTCTGAGGGAACTAACTTAAATACCCCTACATTTATTTTGTCTTTCAGAAATAATTAGTGGGATGTGAAGAATGCTATCTTATGCATAACTAGTTTGGAAGTTAGCCTCCCTCCCTCCCTCCCTAGTTAGTGCAGTCTATGCTTGAATCAAGTGCCAAAAGATAATTAATCTAGATGATCTCAATCAACATCACTTTGGGTTAATATGAAGTTAATTCAGAGAAACTCTGATCAATGGTCAGTCTGTGCAGAGTCTGCAGAATTTTATAAATTTTTTATCATAACAAGGTTTTAGATCCAAGTGATAACATTTCAAGAATCATTGCATAATTTAACTAAAGAAATATGTGATTAAGTGAACATTATTACCTGGCTTCTTAAAACATTAGTCCAGTTGTCAACTGTAAATAACAAATTTTTCCATAACAGAAAAAAAAAAAATCATATAAGGACATTTTGTTTCCTCATATATTACTCTTTGTTAGTTAGTTGACAACAATGATTTTATGCCATTGTCATTGTCAAAATATCTTCAATGTTCCCCATCAAATCCGGCGTTAATCATGAGTGATTTGTGCAAATTTGTGATTATGTATAGTTATTACAAATTAATATTGTTATTTTTTTTTCCTTCTTTAGGACCTTTTTTTTCTGTTTAAATTCAGATCTCTGTATAGAGCAAAATACACTTGAATAAGAATTTATATTCTCTCATATCTCTCTCTATCTCTCTCTACTCTTTCTATATGGTATCAGAGCAAGGCTCTTTGGTCCTTGCCCATCAATGACAAACCGCAGAGAGAATGAAAGGGAAGTTAGAAACTCTGATAACCAGACAGAGGACATGACTTTCAATGAAAAATTCATTCTTTCAACTCACAATTGAGAAACTTGATGGAAAGAATTTTTGTTCATGGGCTCAGTAAAATTGCTTCTAGAAGGAAAAGGAAAGATGGGTTACCTTACTGGAGAAATCAAGGAACCCAAGACCAATCCTTAGAAGTAGAGATCGGAGAACTCCTTGATCAGGGCATGGCTGGTGAATTCAATGAAGCCCGCAATAGGGAAAATGTACCTATTCTTGCCGACTACCAAGGACAACTAGGAAGCTGTCCACTAGACTTACTTGGACAAGGAGCGCTTCTCGCAAATCTTTGGAATCAAGATAAGGCTCTAGCAATCTATGCAGGGTGAAAAGAATTTCACTTACTACTTCACGGAGATAATGTCATTGTGGTAGGAGTTGGACTCAAGCCTCGACAAGACATGGAAGTGCTCGGATCACAACGCCCAGTACCAGAGGAAGATTGAGTACGAGAGGGTGTTCGAGTTCCTCGCCAGTCTGAACGTGAGCTCGACGACATTAAGGGGCGCATCCTCAAACGAAGGTTGGTGCCAATGCTTCGAGAGGTGTTTCCAGAGGTTAGACAGGAGAAGCATAGGTGCAAGGTAATGTTACATAAACCTAGTTTGGCTAGGCTTGATGGGTCAACATTAGTGACCCATGGGCCAAGTGGGCCAAATATTCCTGATGCATTGCAAAATAGTGGGGCCGGGCCTGTTGCACATGGATTTCAAAATAATGGACCCCATAAAAAAGGCCTTATTGTGAGCATTGCAAAAACAATCTGGACATTCAAAAGATAATTGTTGGGAAATTCATGGCAAACTGACTTATTGGAAACCAAAGCAGTATAAGAACCGTGGCGGGTATCAAGTTTCTTCGGAGAACAGTGAAAAACCAAAAGAAGATCAGGGAGTTCTCAATACTGAACAAATGGAACAAATTTATAAAATATTTGCTAATTTCCAAACTACAGGTCAATCATCATATACCCCCTCCGACTCTTTAGCAAAGAGTGGTAATTTTTTACATGCTCTAAATACCTCCTTAAATAAAACTCCTTGGATAATTGACTCAGGTGCCTCTAATCATATGACGGCCTCTTAGAATCTTTTTTCTTCTTATATACTTTGTGCTAGAAATTTGAAAATCAAAATTGCATATGGGACTCTCTCACCCGTTGCTGGAAAAGGAAGTATTCGTCTCTCCAATTCTGTTGTTCTTGAATATGTTCTTCATGTTCCAAAATTATCTTGTAATCTTTTATCTATTAGCCAATTAACAAAACACTCCAATTGCTTTGTTAATTTTTTTTGTCATCCTCATGTGTTTTTCCAGACCTATCACTAAGGAAGACGATTGGCAGTGCTAAGGAGTGTGACTTTACTACTTTGAAAATGCAAAAGTGAGTACACAATATCAAGTTGCAAATTATAGGTCTTGTTCTGGGGATAATGATCTTCTGTTATGGCATTTTAGAATGGGACATCCAAACATTTCATATTTAAAACATGCGTTACCTTCTATGTTTACGAATAAAGAGAACTTTGAATTACAGTGTGATTTTTGTGAACTAGCAAAACACCATAGCACTTCCTTTTCGAAAAATTCTTATAAACCTTCTAAACTATTTTCTATGATTCATAGTAACTTGTAGGGTCCTTCCCGTATTCCCAACCGAACTTTTTCAAAATGGTTTGTGACATTCATTGATGACCATATTCGAGTATATTGGGTTTATCTCCTCAAAGATAAGAACGATGTTCAAGATATTTTCATAAAATTTCACACCATGATTCAAACTCAATTTGAAATACAAATTCAAATTTTAAGAACCGACAACAGCACTGAATAACACCACTTTAAGAGATTATCTTCAACATCATGGCATTGTTCATCAAAGCTTTTGTCCCTACTCCTCAACAAAATGGGATAGCCAAAACGAAAAACCAGCACCTCTTAGACGTTGCCCGTGCCATAATGTTCACAACTAATATGCCAAAATATTTTTGGGAGGATGCCATCCTAACTTCTGCTTATCTCATAAATCGGATGCCCAATCAGATACTCTTTTTTGAATATACCGTAAATAAAATCAAAACAACTTTTCCCACTTCTCGTCTGACATCCGACCTTCCTCTCAAGATCTTTGGTTGCACCACATTTGTCCATGTCCACAATACTCACACTAAATTTGATCCTCGTGCTATCAAATGTGTCTTCCTCGGCTATTCTCCATCTCAGAAAGGATACAAATGTTTTGACCCTTTAACTAAGAAAATTTTTGTTAGCCTTAACATTACTTTCTTTGAAAAACATCCCTACTTCACCAAAACCTCTCTTCAAGGGGAGAAAAATATTAATGAAGATCGGTTCTTGGATAGCAATCTTCCCCTTCTTGGAATCACTCCTTCCCAATCTAGTATGCCATATTCAGAAGGGAACTTGAACGAAGAGGGAGAACCAGAACAACAAGGCAAAGAAATTCTTGTCTACTCACAGAGGCCAAAGGACAAAAATAAGGAAGATCTCACCTCTAAAGCTGTAATATCCCAAGAATTTATATGAATATTTAAAGCCTATTTTGAAGTTTAGTGAAAAATTTAATTACGTGGAAAATTTTATTTTTGAATTAGTGAAGAAAATGTGGGAATAGAAATTTTTATTTTTAATTTAGGAAATTTTTACAAATTCTCAAGGACTAAAGTGAAAAGAAAAGAAAGTATAGAGGACTTTTGAGAAATGACCAAGTAGGAACCCGAGAAGAAAAATAGAGCTTATGGGAATGAATTATGAGTCCGGTACCGAAAAAATGATGGATTCGAGGATAAAGTGGAGTTTGAGACATCGAGAGGGATTAAAGTGAACAAATCTTATAAGCTAAGGTGGCTATGAGCGATTTTATCGAAAAAGAAATTAGTGGGGCCCACGCGTATACACTTCTCCTTATTCTTTTCTTTTTCTCATTCTCCCTCCCGTAGCTTCACTTTCTCTCTCTCTCGATTATGCTTGCAAAGGAATTTCTTCATCAATCATTCATGCAATTTTTGCTTTGGGAAGGAAGCTATGAAAGTTAGGATGATTGGTAAGTTGATGTTCTTCTTCTTCTTCCTCTTATTACAAGATCAAATCCTTGGTTATTATTTTTACAAAATTTTTGTAGAATATTTTAATGGATGAATTTAAGTGTGGATGTTAATCTAAAACATTCCTAGGTGGTTTATGATGTTATTAGAACAAGAAATTTGAAGAAAACTAGGAGAAATTCGTAGAATTTGGATATTTGAAAAAGTTAGTGTTCTTGATGAAAATTTGAGATTTGAGCTTGGATTGTTGGTAGAAATTGGGGGTTTTGGTGTTAAAACACTCCTTAGACATTAAGGATGAAAACCCATGGAAGAAATCAAAAGAAATGTTGTTTTAGATATGATTTTTGGATTTTTGGATGAAGAACACGAAGAACATCAAAAATTTTCCCCAGAATTACTGTTCACCGAGAAAATTTTTCCAGATTTTCTCGTTACTGTAGCGTTGACTCGGTCAACGTTACTGTAGCGTTGACTCGGTCAACGTTACTGTAGCTGCGTTGACCGTTACTGTAGCATCAATTTTTTTTTTTAAATATCGTTGAAAAGCTCTTTGAGTCTAGTTTCCAATGGTATAAGTTTCATCTGGATATTCATTACCAGTTAGGAGTTATGATTTGAGAAGTGGATGAAGGTCGAGAGTAGTGGTAGGAAATTTTTCTATTTCGTAACCCTGATGGTTTTTATCTGGTTACAATAGGAATGGTCAAGTGCAAGGTGGGAGTGCTGAGAGCATGAAATCCAGGTGAGTGGGTTAATACTTGCTATGATTAAATATCTTTGTTATTGACTTTTTGCATCATAGTGAAAATATGTTGAATATCCAAATTTGAAGAGAATGATGTGGGATGATGAGACATAAACAATTGTGGAACGTGCCAGGTGATGTATATAATTATATTTTCTTATTTTCTCATGAATTGAGGTTATATGATGGATTGTGAATGGCATGTGAACTGAGTTGAAATGTATCATACTCTGATTGTTGAGTTCAATCATATGCGGATAGTTAAGTATGTTATTGTTGAATAATTGTTCTATATTATGGGTTATGTTATATACATGCTATGTTGCTGGAACCACATTGATTATGTTGTGGCTTGAATTGTAAATGACTGAGTTGTGTATGTGGCTCAAGATTATGATTGAGGATGTTTTTATATGTGATTGTGATTGTGTTTGACTGGAAAGGAAAGGCATGGTGGTGCACCCCATGGAGAAATCTATGTGAAGCTATAAGGGTGGAGAATATAAATGGAGCGATAAGGGTGGATGCGGCGGGGGCCGCGGGCAACGATCCAGATGTATTCTGGACGACCCGGTTGGTACGGTAATTGTGTGTGAAATTGATTTCATCGATTGCTGTTGTGAATTTTGAATTTTGTTGAAATGCATTTGATTCACTTGGATATTGTTGTGAAGTATTATGAATAATATTATATCATATGATGATCGATCTACGTATGATTGCTGCATGTTATCATTATGATGCATGATTTTTATTTTGTCATAGTATTGTGTTATCTACTCACTGGGCACGTGGTTTGCTCATACCCCTCTTATTGATATTTTTTTTTCAGAGTTGATAGCTGAAGGTAAATATCGGAACAAGGAATTATGGATCCTTAGTCTATAATTACCTTTTCATTTGTTCAGGATAAAGGTATAATAGTTAAGTTTTATTCTAAGTTGTATAAATCTAGAAATCTCTGTAATCGGGTAGGTTCATTCAGTGATGTAATGTGAGTAATTGTAGTATGTATAGAGAACTCGTTTTGGTTGCATGAAAAAGAATTGTATGATTTTTAAGAGAAAGATAGGCTTACAGAGGTGAAATGAAATTCACTTTCCGTGCCGGTCACGTGCTCAAATTTTGGGACGTGACAAAAGCACTACAAGGGCCAAACGAGTCAACCTCGGTGATGGTCCTAGAAGAGTCACGTATCTCTGGCAAAGGTAATCTTGAACTTTCTAAAGATGACTTACCTATAGCCTTAAGAAAACCAACCAAGTCATGTACTCTACATCCCATTTCCAAATTTGTTTCATTTAGTGCTCTTTCACCCAAGTTTTATGCCTTTTCTTCTAACCTTGATAGAACAAAAATCGCAAGAGATGTTCAAGAGGCTCTAAGGCACCCTGAGTGGAAAGGAGCTATGATGGAGGAAATGAGAGCCTTGGAAAAGAATGGCACATGGGATGTGATCAAAATTCCCAAAAGGAAAAAAGGCTATCGGTTGAAAATGGGTCTTCACTATAAAATATAAAATCAATAGGACGATTGAACGTTGCTAAAGCTTTGCACAAACCTGTGGCGAAGCTAAACACTGTCTAAGTCCTCCTGTTGTTGGCAGTCAATCAAGATTGGTCCCTATATCAACTTGACATAAAGAATGGTTTCCTTAATGGAAAGATAGAAGAGGAAGTCCTTACGAAGGTCCCACCAGGATTCGAAAAAAAGGGACCCTATTCTTCGGACAAAGTGACAATGGGCTAAAAATGATATCAATTGCATATGTGGACGATATTGTTCTCACAGGAGACGACTTAGCCGAAATAGAAAGACTAAAAGAAACTCTAGCCACAGAATTTGAAGTAAAAGACCTTGGCCAAATGCGTTATTTTCTTGGCACGGAAGTTGCAAGATCAAAAAGATGCATTAGTTTCTCACAACAAAAGTATGTTCTTGACCTTTTGACAGAAATCAGAATGCTTGACTGCAAACTAAGTGACACCCCTGAGGAACCTAGCAATAAAAATGGAAGTCAATGGGGAACCAGTTGACAGAGAAAGGTATCAGATATTAGTTGGAAAGTTGATTTGCCTTTGTTGTCAGTGTGGTCAGTCAATACATGCATTCTCCTAAAGAAGCACATTTAGAAGCTGTGTTTAGAATTCTGCGATATCTCAAAGGATCCCCTGGAAAAGGGCTCTTCTTCAGGGGAAACCTTGGTCACTGATGCAGATTGGGCTGGTTCACAAGAAGATCGAAGGTCGACAGCATGATATTGTACCTTTGTGTGAGGAAACCTTGTTACTTGGAGAAACAAAACAAAAAAATGTTGTTGCCTGTAGCAGCGCTAAAGTCGAACTTTGTGCAATCGCCCATGGAATTTGCGAAGGACTTTGGCTAAAGAAACTTTTGGAAGAATTGAAGATAGAAGACAAGGCATCAATTAAGCTCTTTAGTGATAACAAGGCAACCATTAATATCTCGCTAAACCCACTATAACATGATTGAACGAAGCATGTGGAAGTTGATAGGCATTTTATCAAGGAGAAAGTCCAAAACAGAATAATATGCCTAACCTATGTCCCTACGGATCAACAAACAGCGGATGTCTTCACCAAACGGCTTTCAAAGGCAAATTTTGAGAACTTTGTTAACAAGTTAGATATGATTAATATTTATTATCCAACTTGAGGGGGGTGTCAAAATATCCTCAATTTGCCCCATCAAATCTGGCATTAATCATGCTTGAGTGATTTGTGCAAATTTGTGATTATGTATAGTTATTACAAATTAATATTACAGTTATTACAAATTAATATTGTTATTGTTTTTTTTTCGTTTTTAGGACCATTTTTCTGTATAAATCCAGGTCTTTGTATAGAGCAAAATACACTTGAATAAGAATTCATATTCTCTCATCTCTCTCTATCTCTCTCTACTCTTTCTATAGTCATCATTAAGTTTTGAAGCTCACTAAGTATACTGGAATAATATATTAGATTCAAATAACTTGGTAAAAACTTGTTTTACAAAATTTCATTCCATCAGTGCAATAAAGTTTATTGGGCATATGATGAAAAAGGTCGAATAAGCAATCTCTAAATAAATATCTGTGATCTGCACACAGGTGCATATCTGTAAGACTAGAACAATTAGAAATGAAATTTGACCATACCCGGGCATCAGGATCTGCACCAGCAGCAAGAAGCCTCCTGACAATGGGGATGTGGTTTCTCCAAGTTGCAATATGAAGTGGGGTCAGCCCAAAGGTGTTCCTCAAATTGATGTTACCTCCACTCTTCTTCAATAAAGCCAAGGCTGATTCTAAATCATTCAGGGATCCCTCTCGTGCAACAAGCCACAGATCTTTTTGGGACCCAGCATATACAGTTCTGCGTCCAGGTGTGTGCAAGTTTTGCTTTTGTGCTTGCGGAGAAACAATCACTTCCATCTTTATAGAACGTGCAATCCAAGTAGGTTAGTTATCTTTCACAATATTCCTCTTGGGCCTATGAGCAGACTCTAATGCCTCAGAAATTATATGCCTCTAGCTAACAAGTGATGACATCAAGAGAGAATTCCTAAAATTATTTCACTCTAACAGATCACTTCTCGACGCCTAACAAAAATTACTCAGGCCATTGGATCCATCATCTGATTCTGACTAGTCCATGTTAAAGCAGTTTGATGCATTAAACAGATAAGCAAGAAATATTTAGTTACAAGCAGAAGCGGTCCTCTGCTAATCCATTATCAACGTCGCCATCATCATCACCATCCTTATTGTGCACACAAACAAGTTGCAGCAGCCATTGACATATCCCAGCACGAATCATGCACCTCAGAGAAATCTTCAATTAAATCCAGCACTGATTTAGCAATTCTTCTGTTAGTAAAATATACCTAGATGACAAATAATAACATTTGGAATAAACAAAAACATAAGCACATTTATGCAGACACACAGAATTTTTTGTACATTACTGACAAGGCATCTAATTTTCTACGAGCCTCACAAATCGGACAAGTCTCAGTATGGAATAACTGAATTGTTTCTATGCAGCAAAAACGGTCCAAACCAAAAGGGTTCAAACCTAAATGATTATAAAAAGTTTGCCGCTCTCGGCCAATGCAACTTCATAACAAGATCACAACGTCAAATCATAATGTGACCCACTAATCTAAACAACAGATTAAGACAACAGCGATAATTCATGTACTGACGCAATAAATAACTACAGCAATTATCAGATTTGAAAAAAATTTTACACTGACGCAAGCCTTTTGAAAAGGTCGAGATGCAAAATGAATTCCCCGTAGCTACACTGGTCATAGATTAAAATTTCAAAAGGAAAAAACAATTAACAAAAATTGAATGCAATGAATCTTGTCCTTGCTGAGTCTATCTGATATGTGAAGTTAGAAACTCATTCATTACTTTGGCCCTGAGTAAAACAATTTTATATCGCAACCCAAAGGAATCAGGAAACGTATACGCCGTCAAAACTCAAAAGAAACTAAGTACTAGAAACACTAGTTATGCAGCACGGTACGTATCTTGAAAATAAGACCAAAAGCAAGACAAATCATATAAATCCATTAAAACTCACCACATGGAGCGTATAAGAACCACGATTTTTTATATCAAATACGGCTATTCGACATAAAAACACAAATCAACAATGCAACATCTATCAACACATTTCCTGGATCACCCACCCAACACAGAAAAGTTTTTTTTTTCCATAGAAAATGAAAAACAGTAACAAAATGAATCGGCCAAGACAGAGAGAAACCAAATCACAACAAAAACAAAATCCGAATTGAATACTTGACAAGAAGAAGCCAAGGAAGTAATGTGAAATAAAGCATCACCTAATAGCGCTGTTGAGAGGCAAATCCAGAGCTCTCCAGAGAATGAAGTATCTGTTTAGAGTTAAGAAGAGGAGTTATAGGTGGTGATTTCCGTTAGCGGGAGTATCGAAACCAAGAATATACCCTCACACCAATGGCATATAATGGGCGAGAGAGAAATGAAAACGGGGATGGGAAACTGAAGCCGGTCTCTTCAACGGGGAGGACATTTTGGGAATTTAACAAACTTCCGTTCGGACCAAAAAGCCCCTGATTCGGAGGATACCGGGGCGTACACAACGACGATCTTTGGTTGTCGCTTCGGCCAACATGTGTGTTATGCTGTACACAATAAATGCATACGCATATGACACGTGGCAGTGTCTGAGAGGCCGCGTGGCTAGAAGATCTCAGAATCAAAATAAATATAAAGTAAAGGAGAACTCTGAGCGACACCAGTTCCAGTTGCACGAAATTAGCAATTAAATAAAAAATATAAAACATAAAAGCAAAATATTCAATTCCTTTATAAATTTATAATCAATTTAAAATTATTTAAATAGTCTTTTCATAAATAATAAATAAAAAATTATGAACAAATTATTTAATATTTTATATTTTTTTAGTAAAAAGTAAGAGAAATTTTATTTTTTAAAATATAAATAAAAACTGTTGTGCCCACTACAATTCTTTTTTTGACTTTTTGAAAAGTACAATTTTTTAATAACTTTTGCGAACGAGTCAAGATTTTTTATTATTTTCAAAAATAATAGTATAGTATTAAATTTTTTAACAATATTTAATAATTTTGACAAATAAAACTTATCACTATTCATCGAACAATATTAAAAAATTTAACACCATAAAAGTATCCGCCTTGTTGCAAAGTGTCTTACAATGTCTTAATCTGAATATTGAAAAGTCATCCAAAAAAAGAAAAGAAAAGAAACTTATCCTTGAAAATGACGGAATCTTGCGGAACACTTAAAAGGGCAAAGGGTGGAAGCCTGAAAGTACCAACGTTTGAGTTTTTCTTTGGCAAAGTATAATTTGTATTCCTTAACCCTAAAAAATAATGTTGACCTGTTATATGAGATATTAAATTAAATATGTATATTTGTATCCTTTAATTATCATAGATTTGAAATTAGTCTAGCAGTTCATTTAAATATCATTATTGAATTTCGAATGAACATGGATGAGTTATTGCAAATAAAAATTATGGGGAGAAAATATAAATATTTATCTTAAGTTTTGATTTATTCTGTAAAAAAGTCAATTAAACAAATGAGTAAATTTTTTCTTGCACCATTACATAATTTGTATTTAAATTTGTTTTCTCATGTTTCTATTGAAATAATTATTTTATGCCAAGCTTTATGTATGACTTATAACAATTACGTTGGTTTGATATAATACATGAAAAGCTAATTAAAAATTAAATAAAAATCAATAAGATAAACTGCCGAAATTTTAATTCAAATGAAGAAGTATACATGAAAAGAATATATATTTAAAATATTGTTTTTTAAGCAAGCATGATTATATTGGGTGACAAGTGAAGTTTGAAAAGAAAAGTATTAACATAAAAATAAAATAATTAATTCAAATATAAATATATAAAAATGCACAGATGTATTTATTCATTTTTTATTGTTTTAAAAATATTTATGAATAAATCATATTCATAATTGAAGATGATGTAATTAATATTATCAAATAAGTTAGTTTGAACTATCACGAAGTTACATTTTAAATGAGCACAAATTGACTCATTTATTAAACTGGTTATCTTTTGACACTCAAGTCCTATTGTATAGCCCGCTGGTCTAAACAAGTGGGTTATAGGGTACAGGCTACTCTTTTTTTAAAAAATATTTTTTATTATAAATAATTAAATATAAATTTCTTTATTAAGAAAACTTTAATAATTTGTATAAAATATTTGTTTAATAATTAAAAATTATCAATAACTTTAATCATATTTAAATTTGAATTTTCTATATTTATTTACAAAAATAAAAAAGTTTTCTGTAATATCCCAAGAATTTTCATGAATATTTAAAGTCTATTTGAAGTTTATTGAAAAATTTAATTATATGAGAAATGTTCTTTTTGAATTAGTGAAGGAAATTTGGAAATAGAAATTTCAAAAATTTTAATTCGGGACATTTTACAAATTTTCAAGGACTAAAATGAAAAGAAAAGAAAGTATGGAGTACTTTTGAGAAATGACCAAGTAGGAACCCGAGAAGAAGAATAGAGCTTATGGGAATGAATTATGAGTCCGGTACCGAAAGGATAATAGATTTGGGGTTAAAGTGGAGTTTGAGATATTGAGAGGGACTAAAGTGAAATAAGAAAATTTGTGGGGCACCTAGGATTTAGAAACACCTGAGGTGAGATTTTATGAATTTGCTTTTGCTAGTCTTGACTGAGGGTCAATTGCAGAGCAAGTGATAATTTCACCCCGGGCGAGTATATAGGTGGCCTCACCTATTTTTTTATTCATTTTTCTCCTTTCCTCTCTCTCTCTTCACTTTCTCTCCTCTCCTTCTCTCTTCCTTCTCTCTAATTTCTCTCTCTACACTCCAACTCTACAACCGGGCTTTGGAGGGTGGATCTCGGGCTACGGGGCGAGCCTCTAGGAGCCAAGCAACGTAGGGAAAGCAAGGAATTGAGGTAGAAATTTCTATTTCTCAACCTTTTCCCTATTTTATAGTTTTCAGGAAGTTTGGGGTAAAAATTGAAATTCCGGCTTCGTTTCTCGATTAAAATTGGTGTTTTTGGTGTCTAAATGCTCCTTAGACATTAAGGGTGAGATCCTATGGAAGAAATCATGCAAAACGGTGAAGATTTGGCCGGATTTGAGCCAAAACCGAGAGGAATCGCGAAAGGTCGCGATCCTGGCGCCTGGTTCAGAAGATTTTGGGAAGAAAAGGGGCTTGGCGCCCAGGCGCCAGGTATGCTGAAAAGCCTTAGCTTATTTTCAATCAGTCATAACTTCTTCATCCGGACTCCGTTTTGGGCAAACTTTATATCGTTGGAAAGCTCTTTGAGTCTAGTTTCCAATGGTATAAATGTCATTTAGAAATTCATTACCGGTTAGGAGTTATGACTTAAGATGTGAGTAAAGGTCGAGAGTAGTGATAAGAAATTTTTCTATTTTGTAACCCTAATGGTTTTTACCTGGTTACAATAGGGATGTTTGGGGCGCAAGGTGGGAGCGCTGAGAGCGTGGAATCCAGGTGAGTAGGCAACCTTGCAAAATTAATTTAATAAATTAATCAAAGCACAATATAAATCCCATTTGCGTTATTTGTGAAATTGAGAAGATTATCAGTGTGTGTTCAGGTTGAGAAAAAGTACAATATCATTGGAAGGTATTTTATTACCTTTGAGAATTGATTTCTCTAGTTGACTAAAGAGCTAGATGTGATTGTTCCTTGAATAAATTGGAACATTTTGTAAGTGAATAACCTTACTAAACTAATGTGATCTTATTAGATAAGGTACAATACAAGTCTTGTTTATAACATTATTGAAGTGAGAAATAATCAATCTTGCTGTTGATAATATATGATGATTGTTATGGTTGATGATAGACATTCAAGGGAATAAAAGTATGTGTAAATTCATTTATTTCATAGTAATTATATTGTGATAAATTGTCACTATTTTATTGATGAGCAAAAGATCTACGAGATCTAATACACGAGTTTGAAAGGGTTAGAGTCCCATACTACTCGGTGTATAAATGTGAAAACCTATGCACGAGTTTGAAAGGGTTAGAGTCCCATACTACTCGGTGTATAAATGTGAAGACCTATGCACGAGTTTGAAAGGGTTAGAGTCCCATACCACTCAGTGTATAACTGTGAAAACTTATGCACCAAGAGTTTGAGGGTTAAATTCCCAAGTCACTCAGTGCAAGTATCTATGGCATATAATGCAAAGTGATTGAGGGATTGATCACCCAAGAAATCATACGCAAATTCAGACAAGTGTAGTACTATAATTATTTACAATAAATGATAGATTGATTGTATTAGTAAATGTGGTGTTTGTGTGTAATATCTCAAGAATTTATATGAATATTTAAAGTCTAATTTGAAATTTAGTGAAAAATTTAATTACGTGAAAATGTGCTTTTTGAATTAGTGAAGAAAATCTGAGAATAGAAATTTTAATTTTTAATTTAGGAAATTTTTACAAATTCTCAAGGACTAAAGTGAAAAGAAAAGAAAGTATAGAGGACTTTTGAGAAATGACCAAATAGAAACCTGAGAGGAAGAATAAAGCTTATGAGAATGAATTATGAGTCCGGTACCGAAAAGATGATGGATTCGAGGTTAAAGTGGTATTTGAGACATCGAGAGGGATTAAAGTGAACAAATCTTATAAGCTAAGGTGGCTATGAGCGATTTTATCGAAAAAGAAATTAGTGGGGCCCACACATACAATTATTAGTTTTTCTTCTCCTTCTTCCTCCTGAGGCTTCATGTTTCGTTCATTTCCATCTTCCCTTCTTCAATCATTTCTCAAATTTTCATCCGGCGATCTTGTATTTTCTAACCATACTTCCGATTCTCAGGAGTTCTAGAGGTAAAGAGGTAAGTTTTATCTACTCTATTTCTCTTTTTCTCCATTTTCGGACCTATGGAAGAAAATTAAGATTTTGAGTTTTAATGGATGAATTTAAGTGTGGATGTTAATGTAAAACATTCTTAGGTGGTTTATGATGTTATTAGAACAAGAAATTTCGTAGAATTTGGATATTTGAAAAAGTTAGTGTTCTTGATGAAAATTTGAGATTTGAGCTTGGATTGTTGGTAGAAATTGGGGGTTTTGGTGTTAAAACACTCCTTAGACATTAAGGATGAAAACCCATGGAAGAAATCAAAAGAAATGTTGTTTTAGATATGATTTTAGGATTTTTGGATGAAGAACACGAAGAACATCGAAAATTTTCCCCAGAAATTACTGTTCACCGAGAAAATTTTTCCAGATTTTCTCGTTACTGTAGCGTTGACTCGGTCAACGTTACTGTAGCATTGACTCGGTCAACGTTACTGTAGCTGCGTTGACCGTTGACTATTACTGTAGCATCAGTTTTTTTTTTTAATATCGTTGAAAAGCTCTTTGAGTCTAGTTTCCAATGGTGTAAGTGTCATTTAGAAATTCATTACCGGTTAGGAGTTATGACTTAAGATGTGAGTAAAGGTCGAGAGTAGTGATAGAAAATTTCTCTATTTTGTAACCCTAATGATTTTTACCTGGTTACAATAGGGATGATTGGGGCGCAAGGTGGGAGCGCCGAGAGCGTGGAATCCAGGTGAGTAGGCAACCTTGCAAAATTAATTTAATAAATTAGTCAAAGCACAATATAAATCCCATTTGCGTTATTTGTGAAATTGAGAAGATTATCAGTGTGTGTTCAGGTTGAGAAAAAGTATAATATCATTGGAAGGTATTTTATTACCTTTGAGAATTGATTTCTCTAGTTGACTAAAGAACTAGATGTGATTGTTCCTTGAATAAATTGGAACATTTTGTAAGTGAATAACCTTACTAAACTAATGTGATCTTATTAGATAAGGTACAATACAAGTCTTGTTTATAACATTATTGAAGTGAGAAATAATCAATCTCGCTGTTGATAATATATGATGATTGTTATGGTTGATGATAGACATTCAAGGGAATAAAAATATGTGTAAACTCATTTATTTCATAGTAATTATATTGTGATAAATTCTCACTATTTTATTGATGAGCAAAAGATCTACGAGATCTAATACACGAGTTTGAAAGGGTTAGAGTCCCATACTACTCGATGTATAAATGTGAAAATCTATGCACGAGTTTGAAAGGGTTAGAGTCCCATACTACTCGGTGTATAAATGTGAAAACCTATGCACGAGTTTGAAAGGGTTAGAGTCCCATACTACTCGGTTTATAACTGTGAAAATCAATACACGAGTTTGAAAGGGGTTAGAGTCCCATATCACTCAGTGTATAAATGTGAAAATCTATGCACGAGTTTGAAAGGGTTAGAGTCCCATACTACTCGGTGTATAAATGTGAAAACCTATGCACAAAGAGTTTGAGGGTTAAATTCCCAAGTCACTCAGTGCAAGTATTTATGGCATATAATACTATAATTATTTAAAATAAATGATAGATTGATTGTATTAGTAAATGTGGTGTTTGTGCTTATGATATTTTCATGTACAGTTGTTTACTCACTGAGTTATGATAAACTCACACTCTCCATGATTATCTTTTCAGATACAGTGGTTGAGGAGAAGAATTTATAGCCTTTAAGGATATACTCCACTTTTGTCTGGTAAACAATTGGTAAGGATTAGGAAACGCTCTGTAATCTAGTAGGTCACCTAGGCTTGGGAGGTTGTATAGTACTGTATAGTGTTTGAAAGTTGAACATTTTCTGAATATGTATACAAAATATCTTTCTTGGAATATTTATGATTCACATAATTATGGATATTAAGAATGTTCACAGAGATTATGGGGTACCACGGAGGTACACCCTAGGTATTTTATGTTTATATCACATGTAAGTTTTGGGATGTGACATTGTGCTTATGATATTTTCATGTACAGTTATTTACTCACTGAGTTATGATAAACTCACACTGTCCATGATTATCTTTTCAGATACAGTAGTTGAGGAGAAGAATTTATAGCCTTTAAGGATATATTCCACTTTTGTCTGGTAAACAATTGGTAAGGATTAGGAAACGCTCTGTAATCTAGTAGGCCACCTAGGCTTGGGAGGTTGTATAGTACTGTATAGTGTTTGAAGGTTGAACATTTTCTAAATATGTATACAAAATATCTTTCTTGGAATATTTATGATTCACATAATTATGGATATTAAGAATGTTCACAGAGATTATGGGGTACCACGGAGGTACACCCTAGGTATTTTATGTTTATATCACATGTAAGTTTTGGGATGTAACATTTTCCTACCCAAAATAGACTTCAACATGAGTATAATTGATAAAAGAATAATCCTTGCTTCAAATGGTAAAACCAATTAGTATGTTTAGAGAAATAGGAGAATATTCTTTCAAAGAAAACAAGTAATTTAGAGTATCTATAATGATGAACTTCAATTTGGTTCTGAGGGCCCGTTTGGAAGAGTTTATTTTGAGCTTATCTGGCTTATCTTATGGCATAAACGCTTATGTACACGTTTGGAAGAGCTTATAAAAATAGCTTATGGCATGAAAATAAGCTGTTTTTAGCTTATTTTCATAAGCTATTCTGAATAGCTTATGAAAATAAGTTGAAAACAGTTTATGTGAAGTTTGCTCTCGTAAATTCTTTAATTATAAAAATAGCTTATATATAAGCACTTATATGATAAGCACTTATTTTATAAGCACTTAAATAAGCTGTTTACCTAAACAGGACCTTATTGTGAGTTTCACAATGTCATATTAGCTTAAACAATTTCTCATTACTTTAAACAACTCTCAACTCTAGTGGTAAACCTCTTAAAAACCTATAAATGAGTTTCACAATTAATTCTCTACTATTCTAACATTTATTACCCTCCACTAACTCTATTAACATTTATTATAAGTTAATTATTTTATTATTACTTTTTATATAAGAACCGGTTATTATATAAGAATCATTCTTATATGTGGCGTGGTGAACTGAAATAATAACCGGTTCTTAAATTTAAAAACCACCACTGTAGATGCTTAGATGCCCAACTAATAGCATCTACAATAGTAGTTTTTAAAAGGGTCTTAAATTTAATAATCAGTTTTTATTTCAGTTCACCACTGTAGTTCGTCACATTGACTGTCATGCGTAAGAACGGTTTTTATACAAAAAGTAATAATAAAATAATCAATTCATAATAAATATTAGTGGAGAGTAATAAATTCTAAGTAGTAGAGAGTTGGTTGTGGGGGCCCATTTATGAGTTATTAAGAGATTCACCATTATAATTGATAATTACTTAAAGAAGTGAATAGTTATTTAAGTTAATATGATATTGTAAAACCCATAATAAAAGCACAAGTAAAATTCAACACCATAAATGCTTTAATAATATTACCACACCTTCCTTCTCAAATGGAATAATGCGAGAGAGATGAACTGTAAAATTGTAAAAGTAATTGATCATATTTTGGGCTTCATGAAGAAGGTCAATATAACTATTTGTATATTAAAATTAAAAGTGTTAATATAACCATTTACATTAAGCTAGTAACTAACTACGTAACTAATAATTTAGATGAAAAAAAACCATTATTATTGATAGTAGTGTAAGTTAAAAATATTTATATTTAAAAATTCATTGTCATCTAAGTAATTTAGTATGAATTAAATCGGGTCACACACTATGAATTCTTTGGGCAATTTTTTTTTTACAAAAGCATTATATATATATATATATTTACAAAACTTAAATTTAATTCATTAATTGAGGAAACAAGTAACAAATCATTTGAACCTATTAACATTAATATAAACCATTGTTATTTTAAAACGCCTTGACATCAAATTATTTATCACATGCTAATATTGTCATCACCATTTATAATATCATTGTCACTATTATTATACCAATTTTACTGCATAGTGGCACTGCAACCATCATTATCATCATCATCATCATCATCATCATTATTAATTTTTAAATGAAAAATAGTTATAAGATATGAACTAAATTAAAGATATTTTTAAAACGATAATAATTGGTTCTTAAAAATATTGGTGAATGAACTAAATATATAAATATAATATCTCTAAAAATATCATAATTTTTCCTTCACAATATTTTTATTGAACCAACAAAACTGTGACGATATTCTTAAAAGTTTCATTTCAAAAATTTATATTTCTAAACATTATATTTTAAAAAATAAGAGATCTATTTTCATATCAACATCGTAATATTTAAGTTTAGATTCTCTATAAATTTAGTAGGAAACGTCAAGTCTATTTTTTAAATTTGGACCATCCATTTTTAATTGGATATGGATGCTTCAAATCAAAAGATTATTTAATTTGAAATGCAAAGTCTAAATTTGAAAAATAAATTGTACAGAATATTCAAATTCGTACAGTATAGGGACACATCCAACTAGCAAGGACTTCCAATTTCATAAGCCTACACGTGAGCCTCACATTTTGTGCTGACCTGGACTCGGGTCCATCCTTCAATGTCACTGAAGAATTTTAATTTGTTCACGCAATAACGTTGAAGAATATTTATTAAGCTACGTAAAATTGTTTCACCTTGATCCATCGATTGTAATTTTAAGGTCCTAATTTTATACGCTAGGAATGGACAATGTAACACGTAACAACCACCCAAAACTTTATCCAAGGAATCTATTTGAATATTGATTAATTTAAAGTAGTTTAATATTTGTTATTCTTAAGTAAGATTTGAAATTTAAGTTTTGTAAATAAAAAAAAAGTATTTAAAAAATTTTATACCTTTATATTTTGATTCAACCTAAACTAAATTAATCAAAATGATATTGATAGTTCTTATATATATATATATATATATATACACACGTATAAAATAATTGTTGTAAGAATTAGATCGGTTGATTCAATCAGAAACTAATTTTGAATAATTCTTAAAATTGGTGAATAATTGAATTGTCTAAAAATCAATTAAAAATAGGTCAAACAAAGTGAAAATAAGTGCTAAATAAATCGGTTAAATTAATTTACTTGAAAAATTTTATTTTTTAATTTTTTTAAAAAATTTTGTTTATGTTATAATCAGGTAATGAAAAAATAAATATTACAAATTAGTCAATTTTAGTGAAGATGCTAATATATTGATATTTTATGAATTTAAAATGAATGAATATTATATTAATTAATAATATACTTGTTATTTGGTCAATTTTTACTCTAAACTTTTGATTGTGGATATTGTTTTGTATAATTTGATATCAAGTTTTATTTTTAATTGAATTTATAAATTTATATTTATAGTTTTTAATTATATATATTATTTTAAAAAAAAATCTAAAATAAATCATGTTCAATCACAGTTCGATTATAATCTAACTATTAACCATTGAATCAAAAGACTAATATGATTTTCAAAACTTAAAATAGTTGTGGGGCCACTGACGGTTAGATAGGTATAGAACACGAACTAAAGAAATTAGAGAGGGTCATCAAACATGTTAAATTAGGTGCATTAAAAATAAAATGGGGAAACTAAATCATCTAATTTTGACATTGAGTAACTACAGATTTCAATTCAATAATAATAATGGCGTCGTTAATTTTCATGGAAAGCATACGTCACATGCAAAGTTTTGAAATATCATTCATGAAAGGGTGTTTGTTTTATATAGGATTGTTGAGTTTCAAGAAAGGAAAAGAACGTGGAGTGGATTAAAAGTCAAGAATAATGGTGGCATCTTTCTTTAACTAAAATTGATAGGCACATTCTCAACTTGAATTTCACATTGTTTTCTTTTCTCAGAAAATGTAAAAAGAACGAAACTAGCTGTCCATGAATCTAGTGATCTGCGTTTAAGCCATAATTTTTTAAAACGTAATTATCTGTCTATTCGTGTAGTTGTGGGTAACTCTCAATCGCACATGCCCTCTGCGATAAAAAAAATAATGATTTGCTTGATTTATTGAGATGAATGTAATGACAATCTACAAGTGAACAAGAATAACGAAACATGTGCAACCAGTTTTGCTGATGGCTTCAAAGTAACCAAGCATAGAAACAATGTTATTGAAAAAAAAGCCCGATTTTTTGTTTAGACACGTCATATTAATGAATTATTTAGCCTACCTTATAACTATAGGGGAGTAGAATTTATTTTTGGAAAAATGAAGTGCCTGGCCAAACTTATGTTAAAAAAAAAATTATTTCCAAGTGGTTGTAAAAACTACCGTAAAGGAAAGCGTCTTTTCGTTACTGTATATTTTTTCCGTTGTTTGGTATGGCACGCTGTAGTAGTTGGAAACGGAAGATGACATTCCTTATTCCTTCAAAATCTTGATATTTGTTTCCATCGCTTCATCGATGAAAAACTGGCCATGGAAAAGGAAAAAGAAGAAAAATGTCAAATTTGTCCACGTTCTGCTATCGCGTTCCGGTCTTCCACATCTTCTATTTCACACTTTCATTCTCAGCCATCTCGCACTCGCACACACATTCATATAATAAATTAAAATAGTAGTACCCGTAATCTGTGGCGGAGCCACGTTCATTTCAGGGGGTGCAGCTGCACCCCCTGAAATTTATGAACTTTTATGTAAAATTTTTTTTTTTGCATTTTGCCCCCTCTTTATTTTTTTTTGAACCCCCTTAATATTTTTTTGAATCCCAGTGACTCATTTTTTCTCTGCTGCTCATAGTCACAAGACCCCCACTCTCCAAAGTCACAAATTTTTTTTGATAATAGTTAATTTCTCATTTTATTGTTAGGGACATTTTTGTAAAAGTTTGAAATTTAGAGTTTTTGTACATAGGTCTAATTCTATTAAATTGATTAATTGATTATGTAATTAGAATCATGAATAACATATTTGTGAAGTCAATTTCATAAATTTTTTTTTATAATGGTTAATTTCTCATTTTATTGTTAGGGACCTCTTTGTAAAAGTTTGAAATTTGAGATTTTTTGTATATAGGTCTAATTCTATCAAATTGATTGATTGATTATACAATGAGTATCATGAGTAACATATTTGTGAAGTCAATTTCATAAAATTTTTTCTTGATGATGGTTAATTTATCATTCCATTATTAGGGACTTCCTTGTAAAAGTTTAAAATTTGAAGTTTTTGTACATAGGTCTGATTCTATCAAATTGGTTGATTGATTATACAATTATGATCATGAGTAACATATTTGTGAAGTCAATTTCATGAAATTTTTTTCTTGATGATAGTTAATTTATCATTCCATTATTAGAGACCTTTTTGTAAAAACTTGAAATTTGTAGTTTTTGTACGCAAGTCTAATTCTATCAAATTGGTTAATTGATTATACAATTAAGATTTAGAAGAAGAACGATTTTTTGTAATGAAAATATTTAAGAAGAAATTACCATCAAATGAACAACAAATTGAAATTAATTTAAAAGAATTGCCATCCATTCTAAAAAAAATGAATGAAAATTTTGCCCTCCCTGACCGAGGGGTCCTGGATACGCCACTGCCCGTAATATCCTTCGGCATCTCCTTCGGCGTCGCAATATCCTTCTGCGTGCATACGCAAGCACGCTTCGGCGTCGTAATATCCTTCTGCGTGCAAGCACGCTTCATCTTTGCCCTTACTGAGGCAAGTTTTGAATTTTGAATTGTTCACAGTCATAATAATGGCACCTAACAAACAAGATCTAACCTTTCTTGAGTTAGGCGATCAATCGTCGGACGACCAGCATGGTGGCAAGCGAAGCGATTGGCCGTCGAGAGACCGACCTGTAGCAGGCCGATCGACAGGCCTTGCAGCAGCCTGGTCGACCGGCTCCTGCCAGGCACCAGCAGCCAGTCGACCGGCTATGTTGGGTTAAGAGCAAAATAGTAAATTATTTTTATATTTATTTTCTATTATTTAAAAAAAAAATATAATAATCTTATTTTCTTTCTTTCTTTTCCATTGCATACCAAACAAGGTCGACCAGCTGCTACAAAATTCGACTGGCTGCCACAAAGCGTGGGAGCCGGTCAACCGGCTGTCGGGAGCCGATCAACCGGCTACTACAAAGCGTGGCAGTCGGTCGACCAGCTCCTGACAATCGGTCGACTGGCCATGCCAAGCCATGCCAGGGCAGCCGGTCGATCGGCCTTGCTGAGGTTTTAAGGGCAAAATAATAAATTACTTTTATATTTATTTTTTATTATCTTTAAATAATATAATAATCTTATTTTTTTCCTTTCTTTTCCAAAGCATACCAAACAAGTTTTTTTTTCCTTTTCCTTCTCCTTTTTCCATTCTCTCTTCCTATTTCATTTTCATTCCTATTCTTTCTTGGATACCAAACGGCTACTAAGAGTTCCTTGAAGAATGGTAAAGGGTCACGGGGTTTCTTCGTGTTTGGCTCCGTGGTACGTTGCCCTTCAATCACGTTTACACTAATTTTGGACCGTTTGATTGTCTGAAGTAAAATCACGTTTGACACTGAAACTGAAATTTGGCTCAACGCATGATGCGTCGCTTCAAGATGAAATTAAACACGATTTGGTGTGGGTTGTGATATAAATTTATTTTCATTTAGGCTTTAATGAGTAATGAGTGATTAATTAAAAATCAATTAATAATATAAATAGTTATTAGTAATTAAAAAATTAGATAGTCACTTAATTTAAAAAATTAGTTAATAATTTAATTCGTAATTAGTACTTTATTAACATTATAATTATAATTAGTTTAAAAGATTAAATTAAAAATAAATAAGAGTACATAAAATAATAAAATATAAAATTCATGTCATTTCTAACAATTACACATCTAAAAATATTTATGCTAACTAACATCTAAATCTAAATCACATTCATTGTTCGTCCAAATTTAAGTTTACTCAATTATTTTTTAAATATAAATCATATTCACCTAAACTTAGATTGTTCTAAATCATGTTTTGCTAACCCATAATTTGTTCAAACCACATTTGCCTAACTATTATTTAAACACACTAAGTTATTACTTAGGGGGGGTATGAAGGTTACTCTAATGGCTAATTTTATTTCAATTTGGAACCACAGATACCAAAACGCTCTAAAGCTATATTAGTATAAATAACAACATAAAGTTTTCATAAATTTAAAAGGTGCAATTATTATTTTCTAAAAAAGAATACATTGACTAATTTAAAACAAGATGTTAAGTCGCGATAATTTTTTAATAATTGCATTTAAAAAGTGTCATATTTTAATCCAAATACTAAGATGACACCAAAAATTGCAAATATTGATGTAACAAATAGAAATATTATAAACAGTGTCAACATTCAAAATATCAGAATACGAAATAACAACGCGCTAAACGTCGCACAATGACTTCCACAGTTTCCTTCAGACCCGGAGCGTGGAGCATGGAACATGAGAAAGCTCAATCGAAATGATGACTAATGCATTTTGTATGCATATATGTACATAGGATGCAGATCAATCTCTGACTTTTAACGGATTAAAACGTCAGACAATCTTTGATCAGCCAACAGCCAGCATGTTCAAAAGTGAAGAATTGACTCCATGATTGCCAAGTTCAAATTTTTGTAGGTTTCTATATTATATGCAAATCTAACTATTGTACTTATACCCACAAAAAGAAAAGGGCGTGGCTGGCTGAACTCGTGAGTTTCCGTTTATTAGAGAGACAGAGAGTTACTTTTACACCCACACAGAGTATAGTTCTCAAGATAACAATCTCAGATATCTTTGAGCAGTGAAGAGAATTATATTTTATCTATAGATCTCGTCTTTCACACACACAAAAAAAAAAAAAAAAGAGAGAAAAGATCACAGCTAAATTACAAAGCAGCAGCCAAAAAACCAAGTGACAAAAGAATATAAAAAATAGAATAAAATTGAATCACAATACTTGCCACAAGAAAAAGGCTGTTGAAGGACCGCATGCCCATCTAGTCCCAAAAGAGATCATGACTTGGGATCTCATGAAGTAATTGTGAATATCGGAATCCCAACTCATGCAGCAACTGATGGTTCCTGAATTGATGGATGAGATAACATCAATACACAAGGATGCAATGCAACCCAGCAGAATCAACAGTTCAACCATACAAAGAAAGATGAGAAAGGGACTAAAGGACAACGCAGATTAAAGACTTCCAAAGAACTGTTGCAAGAGCAGAAAGACCTACCTTCACTGTTATGTTTGATACAGCCAAATGGAACTTCTCCCTAGTTTTTGTACCAGCAACTTGTCCTGCCTTTGCCACCTTACTAAAAGCACCGTTTAACCATGCCGTTCCAGCAGTCACATATCTGCATTCGATCAAGGTCAAGTCATTAACAAGCTTAGATTTTATTATCAACATTCTAAAGTAATAAACAACCTAAGATCTATATAAGCCACCAGAAATATGCCTCTTTTATTTCCTTCAGCCTACGGTCAATTTCCTTTTCCTTAAATTTTGTATTTCCTTATAGGCAAGCTATATAAGATTGCAGAGACAGCAATACAAATCATATATCAGCTCAATTACGTCCTCCATGAACCAAAAAAAATGAGATTTAACTAACAGGATGCAATTCAAATGATATTGAACCATGAAGAGGTTTATAGGTTGAGTTTCTCAAGCACCAGCTATTCTTGAAAGAAGATCCAACCAACAGTGTAGCTAAGGGTCACAAAAGTGTCCATCAGAAACTTCTAGGCTAGCTTATCATGTCACCAATCATTGTGAAAAAGTAAAACAAAAGCATTCATAACAAGGAAAGCCTCGTTCAGTGATACAATAGCACTAGTAACAATGTCTCAAGGATATAGTGAGAATTACCATGATAATGAACCTCAAAATGCTTAGTTAATATTAACATGCATCATTCAGTTAATAGCCAAGCTGCCAAGGTTCAATGACATCTAAACCGACAGCTAAAACTTTTTTTTTTAATAGTTCTGCACCTCATCATGCCTTATATTTGGGAACTCAGTTGCTGAGGCTCCTTTGGGGTAAATTCCGCCTTAAGAGTTCCCAAATATCTGCAAACAGGCTACTTCTTCTTTCTCAAACAGTCATACTGCCTTTTCTTAAGAGGCTAACTTAATCTAGAACATGTTTTTTTTTGGCCCTAATCTTAGGATAAGTAAGGGGCATAGTAATTTTCATTGCAGGACATACTTTATATTCTTAGAAAGATTGGTGACCCCAAACCTGCTTGTTTTAACAGCAGACCCGGTTTCATTCAATTTCCTCTCAGCTGCAAAAATTGCCGCCATTGTTTTATCTGAAACTTGAAGCCTCTGATCAACGGACTTCACCTTCTCATTGACCACAGAGATGCCAACTGTCAATTTCTCTGTCAGTCTGACTTTCTTGTCAAAAGAAATTACCTTTGCAGATGCATTAGCAGTCAACTGATGCTTTTCATCAAATGCTTTAGCCTTGTTGAAGGCATCTTGTCTTATGGCTGAACCCTTTGCCAGCATATTAGTAACTGCATCCTGTGCTCTACTAATGTAGATTCTTCCATTGGTAGTGGGGCCAGCTTTTTCCTGCTTTAAGAGATGTAGTACATCAGACAAGCAATAAATAAGATCCAGAAGTACTAGTGACAATTGCCTGGCTATCATAAAATTTAAAAGTGCTGCTGAAGATAATAAGCATGTGAATTGTGATTCAATACTAACTATAAGAAAAGCCCTTGAAGAGATGTAGTACATCAGACCAAAAATTATATGTAGAAAGTACTAGTGATAATTGCATGGCTATCGTAAATTAAAGGTGCTGCTGAAGATTATAAGCATGTGAATTTTGAAAGGATACTTCCGATAAGAGAAGACCAAAAAATATTTAGATTATGACTGATACAAATCACTTCCAAGAAAGTTCCTGATTGGAATTTTGGACTTTCTTCTGAAACAGTCAGATGTTTAATCAAAAGCAACATGATATACTTAAATTGCAATCCAATGCATAGAGAAAGCCCCAAGTATACTATAATATTATTTTGCATCTTTTAACTCAACATCAAATGTCCATGCCACCACCCAGGGCTTGCTCAGGTGACAAGGGTGGGTGGGATTATCAATAATGTCAAAGCTTCAAACCCTCCAATGTCCCAGGAAAAAAAATGCCCATGGAAAACAGCTCATAGAAGGGGAAAGGGGGGAGTGGAGATCATGTTAAATTCTTAAATTTGGATTCTGGTTTTTATACCTCAATACTTGGTGAAACATTTTCAGAAGGAGCAATATTTGTAGCATTTTCCACCACCCTTACTTCCTGCATTAACTGCACAAGGTCAGTTCCGAATTTTCACATAAACAGAAGGATATATGGCAGAATTGTTTACATATTTACCTGCATCTCATGTTTTGGTACATAGTTCTCGACTTGAGTAATACTCACAACATAGTCTACTATTGTAGCTCCCTGCCAAATTGACAACAGAAGTTTCACTTTTGAAAGCCATGATGCAAAATAGCTCATGTAAGATGAACGAATTCTCAACTCAATAATTAAACCAAAACGCAAAGGAACTAATGCCTTTATAATGTGAAAACATCAGGCTTTGTGGTTCCAACTGCCATAAAATGTCAGCATGACACATAATATACTAAAACTACTAGCAAAATGTTTTTTCCTTTTTCTCTTTCTTACTGCAAGATCAATGCTTGGCATTCTTTCTAGAGCTCAAGCATCATTGATAGAGAGATACTTCCCTTCATTTTATTGGAGCTGAGATGAATGAATGAAATAGACTTCTTTCAGAAACCTAATTACCTCATACAAGTTATCTTTCACTAATTATCTATAGCAAGATGTCCAATCCTTGCAGCAGTGCAACATGTCCCAACATTTAGAATGGAAATATAATGTGATATGTTTATGAACAATAGTTCAGGTCCCTAATTTGAAGCATTTCCTACTACCGTCTGTCAATACTTTATAGGTTTTCCAAACAATCAACTGTCAGCATTGAGCATAAGCCAGCAACAAGACAGTTTAATTCTGCCGAAAGCACCATCACTTACGAAACAAACAAACACTCTTCTCTAACTTAGAGAACAAACCTTCACTAAACTCTAATCTAAAAGCATATAATTAAATAAAGGCATTCACTCTAGTCCCTCATCATTCTTATGGACAACTTGCAGAACTTGACACATATAGATCAGGCAACAAGTGAGAAATGCTTTTTTTTTTCTTTTGGTTTGAACCCAGGGTATCTTCAAGCCACTTTAGACTTGGAACTAATCCATGTTCAGGCCAGAAGCATTAAGATTAAAGCCCTCCCTCCTTACGGGGATTGAAACCGCTTACCATCTCAACCAACAGCTTATACTATTTTTGAGTAGTCATTATGGAAAAATTATTATGATTATAGGTTAAACTAGTAGATTTAGCACAACTAAACAAACAAACACATAAAAGAAAAGATAATTACCGATAACAATAATGCAATTTCAAGCGCTTTTGGATCTTTAAATGTCACAAATGCAGTCTTTGACTTCCCTGAATCACTGCAACCAAGAGACGCAAATGTCTGATCATAATATGGATTCGATTCTCGCAAAAAGATTGAAGAAGTAAAGAGATATATGTGCGACACCTGAATTAATACACAGCTTGTTTTAATCTACAATAAAATTAGACATACAAATGATTAAAGTTAGTGTATCTTCCACCACATTTCCTAGGCAATCGTTGAGGGGGCTTGAATAAAAGGAAAGCAGATAAATGTGCCGAGGAAGGCACGTTACAACAGTAAAACCTGCCCTTTTCCCCTTTAAAGTTTTATTTTAATGCATTTTTATATAATTAAATCAAAAGTAAGAGCACTCCTTGTTTGTCTTTAACTCTCCTTCCCTTCCTCAGCATACAACTAGAGCTAAGTAGATTGAGATTCTTTGGAGTCGAAACAGAGGTGGGTAGATTAGAAGATAGAACAAGCAAAAATGAGTCAGAAGAATAAGAAACGCATGGAAAGTAAGCATTTCGGCATGTAAATTACCCACCATTGTATCTCAATATGCTCGACTTCTCCAGAAAACGAGAAAAATTCGCGAATCTCTCTCTCACCGGCTAGATCTGATATAGGCTTTACTTGAACTGTCCTTGTCTGGAGATACCCAGAAAGTGAAAACTAAATAAGATTCAAATTAAAACAACAAAGTTGAATATTAAATTCGAAGCAGTAGCAGCAGCTAGAGATGAATTGAGCTTTTAAATACGGTGAAAGCTAACCTGCATTGCGATCAGGCAGTAGTAGTTTAAGCGATTTCAATGGCAAAAACTGTTTGTATTTTGGAAGTAGACGGTAGTCTTCTGGCGCGTAGAAGATAAGAGAGAAAAAAACAAGAGACAGAGACAGCTCGGAGTGATAGTGTCACCGAACAGAAGCGAATTGCATTGGACCAAAGGGAAAAAGTTAAATACAGGATATAGATTGATAACTAAGAGTGAGATTATTTTATTTTATTTTTTTAAAATAGAGCAAAAATTTCAATCTTGACATATTCAGGTCAATTTTCCAGCTACATGGCGAGACCATGAGTTATTTGAGCAGGTAGCTTCGGGAGTTTATTTATTATATTAAAAATTAATATTGTGAAAATAGTAGTCAAAATTTTACTTTCTCAACTTACTCTATTCCAATCATGATATAGTAACATTTAATTTAATTAATAAAAAACGAGATCTTATTAATTTTTTATTAAACTTTTTTTATCAATAAGATTGACTGTCTCCTTTTATATTTTTTCTGGGGGCCAGGTTGTCTCCTTCACTTTACGCCACTCTACCTCACTTTTCTGAAAATCAAGTCTTCATTGTCCCTGAAAAGATAAAAAGCAAATCAAGTGCTGAGCCGTTAAACCCCACGTTCTTCTCGAGCATTGGACATGTCAAATTTCCTCGAGACTTTAATTGACGATGTTATGGAAATCCGATCTTCTTTTTGAATGAGAATATAAAGTTATTATTAATTTTAATTATTTTTATTATGAAACATTAAGGATTCTAACCTTCAGAATTCTTAGAAATTCCGACAAGTAAGGTGATTTATCTTGCGCAATAAAGTTCAGAGTAATTATGCAGAGGTCTCCAAAGTTGAATCCAATCCAATTTCTTGCCATTCGTAAATTTATTTAATTATTCATTGTTTTATGTTGTGTACTTCACGAAGCACTATCCTCTGCGACGAAAATAAGCAAGATGGCGCAAAATTATATTACGATTTACAACGTAACTAATTCCAATCTTGCTTCCATCATCATTTGCAAATATATAGATAATGAAATGAAAAAAGAAAGTTTATATTTTCTTGGTTTCAAATTCTTAAACTTAGTAAAGTACAGGCTTCGTTCACTATATAGACAGACCCTCTGTCATTGCCACACAGAGCTTGGTGACAGTAAGATAGAGAACCATAATAATCACCTAGAACATGGGGAGTGCCTCATCATGTCAACTTACTTAATCATCCCTGGATTTTTGTTCCAAGACAAGTACGAGGGGTCCCCAAGAGGTCTGCATTTAAATCATACAACAATGTCAGGTTGCAGGTGCTAACCACAAAGCCACACATATGATTCATGACAAAATAGAACTATCATTGACTTTTCAGACATCATAATTGATAATCCTGATGAGGATGACGACAAACTCAATATGTAGCTTATATATGAAGATTTGAACTATGACAAGCAATAGCATACTAGAACGGTGTAGTCCAAATGCAAGATTTGATTACTGCTTAGTCTGTCATCCAAAAAATATAGAAACAGAGAAAGAATCATAAAGTAAAGGATGAGCATGGTGATTGCTGACCTTGGCTTGAGCACATAGAGAAGAATGAAGACTACAGCAAAGAACAAGGATATGCCACCAATAGTGATATAAGCCAACCCCAAGAATTCGTTTTTTCCACCAATCCAAGTTGCAGTTGACAAAACCAGCGTCTTCTTGCCACCAAAAGAGTATGTGTTGTAATTGTTCTGTATCTCCAGGAGTATCTCATCATTAGCTTCGAGGTCAATCTCGATCTTCCCGTATAGTTTTCTGAAAGTGGGAAGTGCAGCTGTTCGCATCCAGACAATGAGATCCTCTTGTTGACTCAGCTGGTGAAAACCAGATGAGAGAGATTATTATCTATTCCTTTCAAAAATGAAAATAAATACAGACGTTTCAGCAGTGAAGTCATATTTACAGGTATGCTCTCATTGAGTTTAGCACCCCCAATCAAACCTCCACCCTGAAAGTTTTTTGGGAAGACATCAGAACCAAACTTCTTGGTCTGGTCACTCTGCCATGCTATGTTCTTTTTGTTGACCGCCAGTTGGCTGTTGTTCAATGTAAATTTGTATGTGTCATTGAACAGACTCCAAGCAATGAGTCCACAAGGGACAATTGGCTTATCACCCTCATTATCTGGCATTTTCGGCGTTCTGGCTTCGGGTTTGCAGTTAGATGTGTCTCCCTCAGATGACTTATACCGTAGTTGATTGTCACTTCTACTTTTAACATATCTGCAAACATCATTCCAATTTCCAGAATTAGGCAGGGATAAGCATTTCACCATCCAGCATGAACTGAGTGCAAGAAGAGCTAGTAATTTCCAGAACCGAAAATGATTAGTCTCAAACTTGTTAGTTTGAACTCTATAAAGAGCGTGATCTATACTAGGAGAATGGAAATGTTCAAATGACAACCTATGATTAAGGAAATAACATCAAGAGTTCATTGCAAAATGTATGCATGGAAACAGGATTCAAATTTCCAATCACTCCTTGCAAAACGTAAGATAAGAGCATTTAACAAAGAGAAAATATATTTTGCCTTCATATTTTTTAATCAAGTCTATAGCAGGATTAAGGTCTCTTGATTAAAAGAGAACAACAGAATATCAATGCTCTGAGACATATGTTCTACATAAAGAAAAAAGGGAGAAACAGTTTTACCAGTAAATGGTACATACCTGCGATGATTCTGATAGTAATTTCCTAGCTGATAATAGATATAAACAGGGGATTTCATATTCTTCTCAACCTGTAATTTTGAACAAGTTATTCCCATGCAGATCCCTGCCTCGATTATAGTATCAAACAGGGAAAAGGAAACAAGTAAATTGTTTTCAAGCACGTCAGCGATACTGGAATTGTACTAACTTTCAACTTCTTCGTGCAAGTCTTGTTTGTATTAGCGCTTTGAATATATTGCACTGCATTGTTAACAAAATCAGGAGGAAGGCATACTATTTCATAAGGAAATGCCAATTCCACAACCTGCACCAGAGTGTTTTTAGTTCAGTATATAATGAACTAGAGCACCCGAATTTCCTTGCACACTAGGTATATAGATAATCACTATACATTACACTTTCTGATGCAGATAACGATGCAAGGCCAAGAGGAACGAAGATGATTCCAGTGATAGCAAATGTTGAAATGACCTGTAACACAGATAAAATTTACGGATTAATGATTAGAGCTTGTAAAAGCCAGAGGACAAGACAGAAACTGTAGTAAAACTAATATTAGTTATGTTGCAAGCTATACCCATCCTGGTGTTAGAATTGGCTTCCATGCAGGAAGTTCTTGCTGTGAGAATCTAGAATCTACAACCAATGAAAAATTTCATGAGAAATATAACCCGTATAAATGCTTAAAGACACCTAGATTATACAAACACATAGATTATAAGCATCAAATGTAACAAACCATGTTGTTTAACAAAGACATGACAATACAGTTGAATTCTCGTAATAAGGAGGGTCTTTCTCCGACGAGAAAGGGATGGACACACATTGAACTTTACAGAAATCAAACAACACATCATGGTTCACATAGACAGACTGATGGACACACACATGCTGACATGTATATTTGAGCGCCAACATTTGCAAAATCCTAACTTTTTTCAACGTATCCCAAGCTGCTTCAAGCAAGAATTTCCTCGGTGATTTTTTTTTTTTTTTCAAAAAACTTCTTGAGGTTGTGTTTAGTATGGAGATTTCTTCAAGTTTCCCTGAAAACTAGACTTAGGAAACTAAAGATTTCATTTCTGGTTGTAAATTTTTTCAGGTAGTTTTCTCGGGAAATTAGTTTCCCTTGGCATTTAGTTTTTTCACAAAATTTAGTCTACTGCTTTATCACCAATATAAGGAAATCCAGCTTTTCCATCTTTTCTTCTTCTAATATTTATGATAAATACACTTGTGTCACAAATAATTCCTCGTGGTAAATTTGATATCTTAACACCAAACGTCCCCGGCTGAACCTAACATTTTCGAAACCCCAAAGGGAAATAAAGAAATGCCTGATTGTTCGGCAGGGATAATCCACGGGTTCCCATTTAATACATCGAAAGAGAAATCGCAAAAACAATCTCGTGAAATAAATCGGCAAGTAGAACATAACGATGAAAGAGGCAAAGAGATTGGGGCAAGGAAGAACCCACATTTGGGTTTCTTGGAGCCCTTCTTGGAAGAAGAGCCTCCCTCTTTACCACCTCCCGAGCTCGAAGAAGGTTCCGAAGGCATAGCTGTGATTCCTACGACAGAAACACAAATGAACGAGGTATGAATAAGATTAAAAACAACGTGATAAGAAAACAACTTGCAAAAAACCACATACTTCGGAAACGAAAAGCAAAAAGCTTGGCCTTTTTTGTTTCTATTAATGAAATGGCATTTGGTCTCATGATTTACCAATTACCAGTAAAGATTTGAATTTTGAAGAGAATGCAGGAGGGTGACGGCGTAGCAGAGTTTTAGAACATCAGAGGACCGTAAAATCACAAGCGTAACTACCGGTCTTCTCGTCTCTTACCCCAGTAATGTACTTGCCGGTCGTTGCCTTCGTGTTTGTGAGAGGAAGCCAATTAAGTATTTATAGGTAAGTATTAAATAAACATAGAAATCTTAATCATATTGTCCCTCCGTCTTCTAAACAAATTTAATTGTCTCCACAAAATTGTATTAGTTTATTAACTAAACTCTAAATTTGATGTTAAATTTTATATTAATTATATATGACAGATTGACAAGTGTGGCTCTTTTAAAATATAAGGACAACTGTCTATTTTTTAAATAAAATAATCAAAGGTAAAAAGATTGAATTAAAACTAATTATTATATAATCAGATCAGACCGATTGATTCAATAGAAATTGGTTATTAATCTGGTCTAATTTATTTAAAAATCAGTCAATTAAAAAATTAGTCAAAAATCGATAAAATGATAAATTAATTGAATCAATTTTTGTAAGAAAAAAAATAATATTTACAAAAATAATTATTTCTCATATTATATAAGATTTAGCAAACTTTTATATTTTTTATTCTTTTTTATCATATTATATTTTCTTATCTCTTCTCAATTTTTTTTATGATAATATTATTTTTGTCACAAAAATAAATAAGAAAACCTAAAAAAAGAGCAATTACACACATACATATACGCATAAGTTTACTAAAGTTAAGTATGAAAATATTTATTAATTTATTATATTATATATGTCACATCTCAAAAATTAAACATGTGGATTAAACATATATCACCTAGGGTATACCTGTGTGGTATTTCTAAATCTCCTTGAACATTCGTAGTATTCACAATTATGTAAAACATAACTTTTTTTAGAAAGATATTTTACATACATACTTAGAAATATTCAACATTTATACATTACAATCTCATAAGCCTAAGTGACCTACTAGATTACAGAGCATTTCCTAATCCTTACTAAATATATATTTATTTGTTCACCAAACAAAAGTGAAGTATAACCTTAAAGGCTATTAATCCTCCTACTCAACCATTGTATCTGAAAAGATAATCATAGACATTGTGAGTTAATCAAAACTCAGTGAGTAAACAACTGTACATGAAAATATCACAAGCACAAATACCACATTGCTAATTTAATCAAAAGGTATCAATTAATTCAATACATTCAATGTATTTATATGTATAGACACCAACGTTTTATGTCAATTTTGAAAGTCCTATAAGCTTACGTTCTCACAATCATATTGAGCCAAAATCATTGGTATTCAATAGGTTTACGCTTTTTTATTTTTGAAATCCTTGTGAGCTTACGTTCTCACAACCATATTGAGCCCAAAAATCTGTTGATGCTCAATAGGTTTACATTCCCCAATATTCATCCTTATGAATATTTATTCATGAATTTACTAATTTGTATATTCAAGTCTGTTGGTGATCAATCCTTCACCTTATTTAGGTCTATTGAGTGATCAATCTCTCACATTATTTAGGTTTGTTGGGTGATTAATCCCTCACTTTATTCAGGTCTGTTGGGTGATTAGTCCTTCACCTTATTTAGGTCTGTTAGGTGATCAATCCTTCACCTTATTTAGGTCTGTTGGGTAATCAATCTCTTGCTTTATTCATGCGTCAAACATAATCACAATCATGACATATAATCATATTCTCACAAAATGTTCTAATTTATTCAAGAAACTACCACATCTAGTTATTTAGTCAACTAAAGAAATTAATTCACATAAGGTAATAAAATAATTCCCAATGATATTGTGATTTTTCTCAACTTGAACATACACTGGTAATTTTCTCAATTTCACAAATAATACAAATGAGATTTATATTGTATTTTAACTAATTTAATAAATTAATTTTGTAAGGTTGTCAACTCACCTTGATGTTGCCCTATTTTACCTTGAACTTTTCTCGAAGATATGTAAGATGATAGAAGGTAATTTTCTATATTCCAATCTAGTTACAACATCTCAAAAGATGTGAAAGATGCTTCAAAGAATCCATTCCTATAAGATAATCATACAAAAATATGTCAAGGTCATAAAATAGGAAAATTCTCTACTATGATTCTGACCTTTAATTACTTTTCTAGACATAACTCTCAAATGGTAAAGAATTTTCAAATGAAACTTATTTCATTTGAAAATAGACTCAAATAGCTTTCCAACGATACCTTATTCACTAAAAACGAAGTCCAGATGAAAGAGATATAGTTATTTTAAAATTGATAATATAATACCGGTTTGCTACAGTATAGGTTTACTACAGTACTCCGAATCTGAAAATTTTATGAACGCTACAGTACTGCTACAGTAAATCCATGATTTTTCTCTTAGGTTTTCATGATTTTGGGGTCAAATTATCACCATTTCTCTTATTTTTTCCATGGGTTTTCATCCTTAATGTCTAAGGAATCTTTTGACACTAAAATCCCTAATTTTAACCCACGAACAAAGTCTCAATCTTCAAATTTTCATCAAGAACCCTAACTTTATTCAAATTTTCAAATTCTTGAATTTCTCCTAGTTTTTTCCAAATTTCTTGTTCCAATAATATCATAAACCATTTAGGAATGTTTTAGATTAACACCAACACTTAAATTCATCCATTAAAACTCAAAATCCTAATTTTCTTCCATAGGCACAACTAAATCCAAAAATGGAGAAAAAGAGAAATAAGTGGATAAAATTTATCTCTTGCCTCTAAAACTCCTGATAATTAGAAGTACGGTCAGAAAATACAAAATCACCGGAAGAAAATTGAAGAAAAAATTGAAGGAGATGAGAGAAAATGGTAGATGAAGGAGAAGGTGGAGAGCTACGGGGAGAAAAGATAAGGAGTGAATAGGAAAAGAGGAAGATAAGTGTTTTGAGTGTATGTGTAGGCCCCACTAATTTTCTTGAATAAAATTGCTCATAGTCACTCTAACTTGTAAGATTTGTTCACTTAGGTCCTTGAGAGTTTATAAAAATTCCCAAATTAAAAATGTGAAATTTCTATTCCCAAATTTTCTTCACTAATTTAAAAAGCACATTTTTTATGTAATTAAATTTTCAATAAACTTCAAAATAGATTTTAAATATTCATATAAATTCTTGGGATATTACATTCTTCCCCCCTTAATATAATTTGGTCCTCCGAATTCAAAACTTACCTCAAGATTGAAACAAATGTAGATATTTCGTCTATATTTCATTCTCTGTTTTAGAATTTTCACAACCAAGTACAAAATATAACAAGTCCAACATATTTCATCTCTTAAGTTCCTTCAGTAAAAGAATCACCTCAACAAAAGAAGATCCAAATACTCAAATTTTATTTTTAGTATATAAGTTACAGATAACAAGCTTAACTTAAATTACCAAACAGATAATTTAATACGCGAAGCTTAGATTAAACATTAGCTACAGATACAAACAAAAGAAAAAGACAAATTAAGGACGAGGAGGCTTCTGAGTTGGAGAAGGTGCTTTAGATCTTAAAGAGGAAGCTAATCGTTATAGCCCAAAAAGTGTTTTTGAAGGAAGCGTGTGGGAAATTTGGCGAAGAGTCAAATTCACTTCTTTCATACATTCTATACGTCTTGATTGTTGGTCACGAAAATTTTGAGTTGTAAACATAAAATGTCTATCAACTCAATTCTCCAGTTCCCTAAAATGACGATTCAAAAGCTTTTCTTATTCTGCAAAAAGACGATTTATCAACCTCCCCTGGTCCTCAAAGTGGCAGTTTATCAACCTTTCCAAGTCCTCCATCTTTTGTCTCATAAGCGCAAGCTCATTATTAGAAGATGTTGTTGTGCTAACATCCTCTAGCTCTACTACATCCCTTTTTCTTTTCTTAGCCTTTAGTGACTCTTCCATGGATATCTTATTCTTATAGTTCTCCAAGCTAAGATTTAGATACAGCTCTACCTTGCCAGCCTCAAAGTTTAAATTGAAAGATTTATTGTCGGCCATATTTTCTGAGCTACAAGGGTTGTACGGAAGGAGAAGTTCGATGCTAGAAAGCTTATAGTTAATAAACTCTTAGTGTAGTGAGCAATGTAATAGGGTGTCACGTCCCAAAATCTGAACACGTGACCGGCACAGAAAGTGAATTTCACCTCACCTCCGTAAGCCTATCTTTCTCTTAAGCACAATACTAAACCTTATTTTGATTATTCTTTTAAATGCAATTAATTTAAATTACACAATTTAAGAAATAAAAAAAAGAACTATTTCTCTTTTCACAATATGATAAGAAATTATGACTAAACTGAGTTTCTCATACACGTTACAATTATACACATTACGTCGCTGAACAAACCTACCCGATTACAGAGCTTTTCTAGATTTATACATTAGAATAAGACCTAAACATTATGTCTTTACCCTAAACAAATGAAAAAGTAATCTTGGCGTGAACGTCATCGGATTAGCAAGTTTTCCTTACATGAAACTAAAACAGCTTCTACTTGAGAGAATCCTACCACATTTACACACAATATAGGTATATATATATATACATGCAGATATATATAATTGATCTAATGGTACAATCATCTAAGTTTTGGTGTACAAGATATTTATCAAGATACACACATTGAAATCACCTCGCAATTATTAACAACGCATTTAAGATCAAGCCAAATCAAATTTCAAACAATTCCAAATCAAGTTCCCAGACATTTTTTGGGTCTCGTCCACAATAAGTGGTCGTTGCCCCACAACCCATGCCGCATCCTCCCTTATTTCATTGTTGTCCTCAAAAAGACAAATCTATAGTCCAACCTTATTTCACCCTATCCTTAAAAGGACGAATATCATATTCAATACCACATGGCCATAGTGATTTCATTCCACCCTTATTTCATCTTATGGGATCCCATAAACTCCATTTCCGTTTTTCTCAAGATCAAACACAATTACATTACACAATCATAGGCAACCATATGCATCCCATTTCAGGAAAAGTTCACAACAGTCTCATATTTGCACATTTCAATGCATAACATGAATACATGAATTTCATGTCACACACACACACACACACACACACACACACACACACATATATATATATAGTACACTTTTAAGATATACATTAAATAAGCAAACAAGGCCAGGTAGGATCTCTCACATTGATATTTGCCTAATTTTACCTTGAACATTTCTCGAAGATATGTAAGATGATGGAATGTAATTTCTTCTACATCTAAACTAATCACAACATTCCAAAATATGTGGATGATGTATTAAATAATCCATCCCTATAAGATAATCATGCCAAAAACATATCAAGGTCACAAAATAGAAACATTCTTCGCTATAATTTGACCTTTGATCACTTCTCTGAATATAACTCTCAAATAATAAATAATTTTCAAATAAAATGGTATCATTAGAAACTAGACTCAAAGATTTTTCCAACGGTATCTTATTTACTGAAAACAGAGTCCGAATGAAAGAATTATGAACATTTTAAAATTGATGTTACAATAATAGTCAATGGTCAACGTAGTGACAGTAACTTTGACCAAAGTCAATGCTACAGTATCGTTGACCGAGTCAATGATATAGTAACCGCGAAAATCTGGAACAATTTTCTCGATAAACAGTATTTTTCTGGAAAATTTTCAAAATGAACAGTGCGTTTTTCTTGTTCTTCATCCAAAAATCTCAAAATAACCTTCAAACACACCATTTCTTTTGATTTCTTCTATGAGTTTTCATCTTTAATGTCTAAGGAGTATTTTGACACTAAAACTCCCAATTTAAACTAATAATCCAAGCCTCAATCATCAATTGTTCATCAAGAACACTAACTTTTTCAAATATCCGAATTTTATGAATTTCTTCTAGTTTTCTCCAAATTTCTTGTTCCAATAATATCATAAACCACCCAGGAATGTTTTAGACT
This sequence comes from Biancaea sappan, assembly GCA_037074585.1. NCBI lineage: Eukaryota > Viridiplantae > Streptophyta > Magnoliopsida > Fabales > Fabaceae > Biancaea > Biancaea sappan. The sequence goes on from CM073496.1 coordinate 61,731,812, forward strand.
AACATCCACACTTAAATTCATCCATTAAAACTCAAAATCCTAATTCTCTTCCATAGGTCTGAAAATAGAGAAAAAGAGATATAGAGTAGATAAAATTTACCTCTTTGCCTCTAAAACTACTGAGAATTGGAAGTATGGTTAGAAAATACAAGATCATCGAAAGAAAATTGGAGAAATGATTGAAAGAGATGGAAGAAAATGGTAGATGAAGGAGAAGATGGAGAGCCTTCGAGGAGGAAAGAAGGAAGAAAGGAAGATAAGTGTTTTGAGTGAATGTGTGGGCCCCACTAATTTTTTTTTGATAAAATTGCTTATAGCTACTCTAACTTGTAAGATTTGTTCACTTAGGTCCTTGAGAATTTATAAAAATTTCCTAAATTAAAAATTTGAAATTTCTATTCTCAAATTTCCTTTACTAATTCAAAAAGAACATTTTTCACGTAATTAAATTTTTCAATAAACTTCATAATAGATTTTAAATACTCATAAAAAATTTTGAGGTATTACATAAGGCATCCATTATTTATAGACGAAATCTAGGGCTACAAAAACCTCTACATCATACTCTAAAGATAGCCTACAGACCTTATTCGTCACAATGCCAACAGTCTATGACAAGCATGCCAGAAAATAATAAATATAATCTAATGCAAATAAATTTCCTAAAAAAATTTCAGCTAACTTTTGACTCTTGCTCAAAATCTTCAACTAATCAAGAGTCTATGACTTTCTCACTATATATTTTCTTTACCCAATAATCCTAAATCGCGATATTACTCCATGAACGGGTAGCTTCATACTAGCCTTATCTAGGTTTCTAATCCGTGGCTTTGCTCTAGGCTTACACATTCTCCAAAATACATATTAAAATAAAAACTTCTCATATTCACAACACATATCAAGTGTTAGCATAAAATGAGAATTTTTTTTACTTTTCATTTGCCCTTACGAGCATATATGTATGTATGTATAAACATGGAGATATATCATCGTCTATATATTTCATTTTATTCAAGTCATTTTAAATTTTTTTTTTGACTTCTCATTCTCTGAGTGCATGTGGAATCATTACATAATATCGTTGGCCGTAGCCTTTACTCATTATACATGATTTAGCATACATATCATATGTTTTTAGATACATGTAATCATAGTATGATTCAATAAATTATGTATATTATATTCAACTAAAGGCTCTAAAAAATCACACAATAAAGCAGAGAAATATAGTTCAATTCATCACCATTTCATTAATCCTTAAAATTTTCAATCAAAACAAATTGAATCAGCCGCAATCCATCGAAATTGACTTTCGTGGTTTTGGCATTAATGCGATGCGCTGTTGGTATGCATGCCTACCCTAGACCTCTGGCTTCCAGCTTGCAAAAATCCATAGATTGAGCATGTAAGGATGCGACGAAGAGATATTTTCTTTGGCTCTAAGTCTTAATTTTCTTTATAAAAACTGTCTCAAAGTTCTTAGTTACCACACCACAAAGAGTAATCATCTATAAGCCTACAATTTCATAGCATTCCTCTCTCCTCATACTCCTATAAAAACTTTTAAATTTTCTAAACCATAGCCACAAGGAAGTTTATTGATCTCACGGTGGAGACCAAGAAGGAAGAGCTCGATTTAAACTTGAGTTTAGGCAAGGACAAGGGCAAAAAACCTTTCGAGGGATCTCAAAAGAATCAAAAGGAAAAGAAGATGAAGAATAAGGAAGCTGAGGAGATTAGCACAGACCATACATCGGAAGACAAAATCGCTTGTCTAGAGTAGGAGGTGAAAAATCTGAAGAAGATGATAGAGGACCTGGAAAAGTTAACTAAATGCAATAATGCGGCAATGACTTCAAGAAGAGACAGGTTCTTTTATTGGTCTATCCAATGTTTCTGGAATCAACAACAAAGAAGTATTGATTGTATGAATGGAATTTACACTACCCTCCGTGACATTGCTCTGTCTCTCACTCCAAGGAATGGTCGAGGGGTGATGATACAATACAACCCTCCTAATTTGAGACTACCGCGCCTGTAGATTACTCATGAATGAGTAAACTTTTTTTTGAAATGTAATCCTTCAGTTTTTTTTTAATGCCAATGGTTTCTTTTATTGGATGTTACTCTAAATAACAACAACAACAACAACAACAACAACAACAACAACAACAACAATAATAATAATAATAATAATAATAATAATAATAATAATAATAATAATAATAATAATAATAATAAAATAAAGAAAGATAAAGGAAATCAACTACACAAAATCAATCACAAATTCAGCCTATAAAGCCAACCACAAAAAAAAAATTAGTGACCCTATAAGCTGACATAAAGACAAACAGAAACTCTATATAAGTCTCGTTGTCTTCCCTCTTATTGTATGGGAGGAGACGAAGGCATCCCATGTAGATCGATTGAACTCGATATTATACCCTCGAATTTTCATGAACTCTCGCTTGAGAGCCTCGAACTCACAAGCTTTCCTTAAACTAACGCTCTGAGGCACGAACTATTATAAGAACGTCTTTCTAAATCACTCCAATCGTACATTACGTTTAACAATTATGAATGTTCATACGCCAACAGCCCACCTATAACATGTCCTAATCGTTCTAATGTTACAAAACTTCTACATTTTTTTTGTTTTAAAACATATCTATCACACAGTACCATCATGTTAATCCTTAACTAAACAAGTGCAATTTAGGCAAGTCGCCCCTAGAGAAGACTTATAGCTTATCCTAATATCTCTTATGTTGGATTCCATTTTACTGTAGTGTCTCCCTTAGGAAAAACTACATAACCCACATCGATTTCCTCAATAAGAATCCATTAAGGAACATATTGTTTAGGCACTTATGGCCTCTTCCATAAATCATATCTGTGTGGCATCTACCAAAATCCAAATCTTTGATCTGCCCTTCAAGGGTTCTTTCTCATTCTTACATCAGTAATCTGCGCTATATACTTTGGGAAAATATTTCTTGAACTCTAGCCATGCCTCATAATCAACTTTACCCCATCTGGTACATCACTCTTGGCCCAGCCCTTATGCTATATTCTAGCAACTACTGATCTTCAGCTTCAAGAGTACACCACAGAGTTACGTTCCCAATTTCTCAAAAAAAATTTAACATAAAGGTCATACCTCTGCCATCGGTATCCCTCCTCACAATCACATAAGGATCATGCCTCTAAACAGATCTAAAGTTCTACACATGAAATCAATTACTTCTTATTATAATAAAATTATCTCTAATTAACTCTATTGAAGGGTAAGTTACAAAAAAGACACTCAACTCTATAAGGTCTTTTATGAAACCTAATCCCATGGTCATGTCGCGGTTCACAATAATGAGAAAGGGCCCACAAAGAACACTTTGCTCTGTAATCTATAGGGGACTTAAAAATATGCTCTGATACTAATTTGTCACATTCTAAAAATTGGACATGTGAATTAAACATATATCACCTAAGGTATACCTGTGTGGTATCCCTAAATCTCCTTGAACATTCGTAGTATTCACAATTATGTAAAACATAACTTCTTTTTTTTTAGAAAGATATTTTACATACATACGTAGAAATATTCAACATTTATACATTACAATCTCATAAACCTAGATGACCTACTAGATTACAGAGTATTTCCTAATCTTTACCAAATCTATATTTATTTATTCACCAAACAAAAGTAGAGTATAACCTTAAAGGCTATTAATCCTCCTTCTCAACCACTATATCTGAAAAGATAATTATAGAGAGTGTGAGTTAATCAAAATTCAGTGAGTAAACAACTGTACATGAAAATATCACAAACACAAATACCACATTGCTAATTTAATCAAAAGATATCAACTAATTCAATACATTCAATGTATTTATATGCATAGACACTGACGTTTTATATCAATTTTGAAAGTCTTGTGAACTTATGTTCTCACAACCATATTGAGCCAAAATCATTGGTATTCAATAGATTTACGCTCTTTTATTTTTGAAAACCTTGTGAGCTTACATTCTCACAACCATATTGAGCTCGAAAATCTATTGGTGCTTAATAGGTTTATGCTCCTCAATGTTCATCCTTAGGAATATTTATCCATGGATTTACTAATTGGTATATTCAGGTCTGTTGGGTGATCAATCTCTCACCTTATTCAGGTCTATTGGGTGATCAATCTCTCACCTTATTTATGTCTATTGGGTGATTAATCACTCACTTTATTCATGCATCAAACATAATTACAATCATGACTTATAATCATATTCTCACAAAATGTTCCAATTTATTCAAGAAACTACCACATCTAGTTATTTAGTCAACTAGAGAAATTAATTCACATAAGGTAATAAAATAATTCCCAATGATATTGTGATTTTTCTCAACTTGAACATACACTGGTAATATTCTCAATTTCACAAATAATGCAAATGAGATTTATATTGCACTTTAACTAATTAATAAATTAATTTTGTAAAGTTGCCCACTCACCTTGATGTTGTCCAATTTTACCTTGAACTTTTCTCCAAGATGTGTAAGATGATAGAAGATAATTTTTTTTATTTCAATCTAGTCACAACATCTCAAAAGATATGTAAGATGCATCAAAGAATTCATCCCTATAAGATAATCATGTAAAAATATGTCAACATCATAAAATAGGGAAATTCTCTACTATGATTCTGACCTTAAATTACTTTTCTAGACATAACTCTCAAATGGTAAGGAATTTTTAAATGAAGCTTATTTCATTTGAAGATAGATTTAAAGAGCTTTCCAACGATACCTTATTTACTAAAAACAGAGTCCGGATGAAAGAGATATAGCCATCTTAAAATTAATGCTACAATATCGGTTTACTACAGTATCGGTTTACTACAGTATCCCGAATCTGGAAATTTTATGAACGCTATCTTTTGACACCAAAATCCCCAATTTTAACCCACAAACAAAGTCTCAATCCTCAAATTTTCATAAAAAACCCTAACTTTTTTCAAATTTTCAAATTCTTGAATTTTCCTAGTTTTCTCCAAATTTTTTGTTCCAATAACATCATAAACCATTTAGGAATGTTTTAGATTAACACCAACACCTAAATTCATCCATTAAAACTCAAAATCCAAATTCTCTTCCATAGGCACAACTAAATCCGAAAATGGAGAAAAAGATATATAGAGTGGATAAAATTTACCTCTTTACCTCTAAAACTTCTGAGAATCGGAAGTATGATCAGAAAATACAAGATCACCAGAAGAAAAGTGAAAAAAGAATTGAAGGAGATGGGAGAAAATGGTAGATGAAGGAGAAGGTGGAGAGCTAAGGGGAGGAAAGAGAAGGAGTGAATAGAAAAAGAGGAAGATAAGTGTTTTGAGTGTATGTGTGGGCATCACTAATTTTTTTAAATAAAATTGCTCATAACCATTCTAACTTGTAAGATTTGTTCACTTAGGTCCTTGAGAATTTATAAAAATTCTCAAATTAAAAATGTGAAATTTCTATTCCTAAATTTCCTTCACTAATTCAAAAAGAACATTTTTCATGTAATTAAATTTTTAATAAACTTCAAAATCGATTTTAAATATTCATATAAATTATTGGGATATTACAATATATTTTTAATATATAAAATTAAAAATATATATTTAATTATTATTAATTTAACCTAATTTAATTAGAGTAATGAATCATAAATTAATATCTCAACTGATTTAATGATTAATTTGATTTTTAAAATGTTAATTAAAAGAATAAGCGCGTTGCTTTTAACTTTTTTTTTTTAAGTATAAAAGAGAGGCACAGCGCCTGGAAAAAAAATAGAGTAAAAAAACATATTCTAAAAAAACATACCACTTAAACTAAAAATATTAGGCGTACTGCGTTTAACTTTTAATATGAATAAAGTGGATAGCGACGTGTCTGTCTTCATTCTGGGACCCATAAACTAAAGGTTGACATGGCATAAACTAAAAATTTGACGACTGTTTTATGCTACGGGTTCCAATTATATATTCACAGTGATTTATTTTTGGCACAAAAAATATTAAATAAATTATTTGTACAATACTAACTGATTCTTTAATTTTAGATCAATAACTAATCATACATAGCAGACATAAAATTAATAAGAAATTTATTTGATACGTTAAAAATTAAATAAAAAACAAATATTATATATAAATAGTTTAAATATTATGACTTTGACTTTAGTAAATCAAAATTATGCCTTATAACAGTTTTTTTTTTCTTTTCAATCTTAACTTGTGTTGTTTCACCTTGTAATTAAGAGTAATTAATTATACGAAAAGCACATATAGCTCTCAGAATCATAGCGCGGTAACAATTTTTAGTTGTGTCTTTGTCATGTGATTCATATAAATGGAAGACAAATAAGAACTATTTGATATTCAAGAAGTAATATGAATAGAAAGGAAATAGAAAATGAAAAGGAAAAGAGAATAAAAAAAAAACTTGTTTGGTATGCATTGAAAAAGAAAGAAAAAAAATAAGATTATTATATATTTTTTAAAGATAATAGAAAATAAATATAAAAATAATTTACTATTTTACCTTTAACTAGAAAATTATTACTTAATCCCAAAGTCCTAACCCCAAGAGCCCTGCAGCAACCGTTCGATCGACTGTCAGAAGCAGGTCGATCAGCTACTTCCAGGCGCCTGGCAGCCGATCGACTAGTAGCTGTTAAACTCCTAGCAGGCACCTGGTGGCCTCCAGTCGACCGGCTGTTATAGTATTAAAAGCTAAGCATGCACAAAGAGGAGGACAAGTGCCACACAAATAGTTTGGAAGCTCTAACGGTGATTTGAATTTGAATGAACATAGCATAGGTAAATAAGGAATTTTACTTTGCTTTCCATCATAATGACTGGTTTTTCATCTAAAATGCAATGGAAGCCAAAACCCTGATTTTGAAGGAAGAGAGATGTAATACTTGTCAAATTTGGAGTTATTTGTTTTGGAAAACTTAAGTTAGTCATTTTAATTTTTCATATTTAATTAATTCTTTTGAATATTATTTATGGAATTTGGGCGTACCTCAATGATTGAACTGTATATTTTTATGCTGTGTGTAATATTTTCATAGACTATAGAGTTTATGAGAAAGGGATTTAATTTAATTAATTTGGGAATTAATTAAGGAATTTTGCAAAATGGGTTAAGTGGGTTTGGATATTGGGTATGGATACTAATAGGTCATCCATTGACCCATTTGGCTAACTTTAGATTCCTTTTCTCTTTCTTCTCTTCATTCATGATCACCAATTTTGGAGGCTTCATTCTCCATCTTCTCTCAACTCCTTCAACTCTTGCTTCCAATCTCTCCAGCCGATTTCTATTTTCTGGTTGTTTTTCGGTTCATCTGAGTTGCAAAGGATGGAGGTAAGCTCAATTCTCCCCTTCAATTTCTATTTTCGGATTTGGTTTGCCTATAGAAGAAAAGTGTGATTTTGAGTTGATTTGGGGTTCTAATGTATGAATTAAAGTGTGGATGTTGGTTTAAAACATTTCTACATGTTAGATAATATTTATAGAACAAGAAATTTGGAGAAAACTAGGAGAAATTCGTGGTTTTGGGGCTGAAAGAGATAAAATTTGAAAAATAAGAAAAGTTAGGGTTCTTGATAAAAATTTGATGATTGAGACTTGTATTGTTGGTTTAAATTGGGGGTTTTGGTGTCAAAACACTCCTTAGACATTAAGGATGAAAACCCATGAAAGAAATCAAGAGAAATAGTGATGATTTGACCTCAAAATCATGAAAACCTAAGGAAAATCATGATTTACTGTAGAAGTACTGTAGCATTCATAAAATTTCCAGATTCGGGATACTGTAGCAAACTAGTACTGTAGTGAACCGATACTGTAGCAAACCGATACTGATATTGTAGCAAACCGGTATTATAGCATCAATTTTAAAATGGCTATATCTCTTTCATCCGAATTTCGTTTTTAGTAAATAAGGTATCGTTGGAAAGCTGTTCGAGTCTATTTTCAAATGAAATAAGTTTCATTTGAAAATTCCTTACCATTTGAGAGTTATGTCTAAAAGAGTAATTAAAGGTCAGAATTATAATAGGGAATTTCCTATTTTGTGACCTTGACATATTTTTGCATGATTATCTTATAGGGATGAATTTTTTAATATATCTTCCACATCTTTTGAGATGTTTTGACTAGATTGGAATAAAGAAATTACCTTCTATTATCGTACACATTTTCGAGAAAAGTTCAAGGTAAAATTGGGCAACGTCAAGATGAGCGGCTAACTTTGCAAAATTAATTTACTAAATTGGTCAAAGCACAATGTAAATCCCAACTGCATTATTTATGAAATTGAAAAGATTACCAGTATATGTTCAAGTTGAGAAAAATCAGAATATTATTAAGAATTATTTTATTACCTTATGTAAATTAATTTCTCTAGTTGACTAAATAACTAGATGTGGTAGTTCATTGAGTAAATTGAACATTTTGTGAAAATATGATTATATATCATGATTGTAATTATGTTTGATGCATGAATAAGGTGAGAGATTGATCACCTAACAGACCTGAATAAAGTGAGAGATTGATCACCCAATAGACCTAAATAAGGTGAGGGATTGATTACCCAACAAACCTAAATAAGGTGAGAGATTGATCACCCAACAGACTTGAATATACAATTAGTAAGTCCATAGATAAATATTCCTAAGGATGAACATTGGGAAGCGTAAACCTATTGAGCACCAACAGATTTTCGGGCTTAATATGGTTGTGAGAACGTAAGCTCACAGGGTTTTCAAAAATAAAAGAGCGTAAACCTATTGAATACTAATGATTTTGGCTCAATATGGTTGTGAGAACGTAAGTTTACAGGACTTTCAAAATTAACATAAAACGCTGGTGTCGATGCATATAAATATATTGAATGTATTGAATTAATTAATATCTTTTGATTAAATTAGTAATGTGGTATTTGTGTTTGTGATATTTTCATGCACAGTTATTTACTCACTAAGTTTTGATTAACTCATATTCTCTATGATTATCTTTTCAGATACAATGGTTAAGGAGAAGGATTTATGTCACATCCCAAAAATTGAACATGTGAAAAGATACTACTCATTTGATAAAATTCTCAAACATAAGTTATTTACATATATTCTGTAAGGTTTTACATTCAACCTTAATCATTCATTCCACACGACAGAATTATATTCATCTGATAAGCAAATATAGGCATACATAATCTGATGTTTTTATCTCATCGCAAGCCTAGGAGACCTATAGAAAGTACAGAGCGTTCCTAGTATCCACATTAATAAGTACTGGTATCCCACCAGACAGAAAGAGAAAATAATTACAAGGGACTTCTATTCTTCAAACGGATACTCTTCTTCCTTGTTTTCTGTATCTGAAAAGATAATCATAGGGAGTGTGAGTTTATTTAAAAACTCAGTAAGTAAATAACTGTACTATATAAAATATCAAAAGTACAAATACCACATTTATTCATATAATTAATTGTCTTAGTCATCGAGTAGTATAGGACTCTAACCCTTTCAAACTCGTGAATAAGATTTCATAGATATACACCGAGTAGTATGAGACTCTAACCCTTTCAAATTCGTATTTATGATTTCATCTATTTACACCGAGTAGTATGGGACTCCAACCCTTTCAAACTCGTGTATAGTTTTTCATCGTTATGCACTGAGTAGAATGAGACTTTAACCCTTTCAAACTCATGTATTAGATCCCGTAGATCTTTACTCATTGATAAGATAGTGAGAATTTATCACATAGTACAATTGCCATGAAATAAAATAATTTCTACATACTCTTATTCCTTTGAATTTTTGTAAAAAAAATATACCGATCATCATATACTGTCATATGAAAAATTGATTGCTTAATATCCAAATAATATTGTAAATGTGATTTATATTGTACTTTGACTATTAATATCAAATTAGCTTAGCAAGGTTATTCACTTACCTTGATGTTTGTCCAAGTTTACCTTGTTCCACACTAGAATTTGTGTAGGAAAATTTCCTAATAAAATATATTACAAGGAAACATAAGAAAGGAAACAAAATCACGAAAATATGTAAAATTTTCTGATTGCTACAGTAATGGTTCGCTACAGTGACGGTTCACTACAGTAACGTTGACTGCTACAGTACGTTGACTACCGACACTACAGTAACTGGTACAGTAACTCGAAAAATTTTTCCGAAATTTCTGATTGCTACAGTAAATTCGAGTTTTTGCAGAAACTTTCCCAGAAAATTCATCCTTTCCTTTCTTGTTTCAAAATCAGAATTTCAACTTCATTGACCGATATAACTCAATCCTAACTCAAAAATAACCTCTAAAACAACTAAGATACATGAATTATCATCAAAATCTTCAAGAACAAAACCTCCTCTGATCTTCTATATAAACTGAAATTTAAGGAAAATAAGGAGATTAAAACTTACCTTTGATCTCTACCAAGCTTTTGAACTGAACAATTCTCAAAAACAACACCAAATCTATGGGAAAGTTGAGAGGGGAGGTTTGAAGGTTGAGTTGTGAGGGAGTGACTGAAGGAGGTGCGGGGAAAATGAAACTATAAGGGAGAGAGAGAAAACTAAAAGCTTTGGGGGGGTTAGTTGGATATCCCAATGGGTATCCATACCCATTGTCCAAACCCATTTGACCCAACATACAAAATACCTTAATTAATTCTTCAATTAATTATATTCAATCATTTTCTCGCACATTCCACTATTCTTTAGAATGTACCCATAAAGTTTAAATATCCAGTCCAGTCATTTAACTCAATTTTCATAAATAATATTCAAATAGAATAATTAAATATGAAAATTAAAAATGACAGAAGTAAATAGCTAAAGTAACGTTGTAAAATTTTAAAATACTTTCAAATGAATTATACTCCAAAATTAACGGGTATTACAATTTATAGCCTTTAAGGTACGGCTTTGGTTTGGTGTACTTTTGGATGTAATTTTTGGTAAAGGATTAGGACATGCTTTGTAATTTAGTAGGTCGTCACCTAGGCTTGCGAGATTGTATAGTACTGTATAATATATGAATGTTGGACATTTTCTTAATATGTATGCAGAATATCTTTCTTGAAAAATTTATGATTCATATAGTTATGGATATTAAAAATGTTCATAGAGATTAAGGGGTACTACGAAGGTACACCCTAAGTATTTTATATTTATCTCACATGTCTAAGTTTTGGAATATGACAAATTAGTATCAGAGGATGATTTTAGGTCCCCTATAGATGACAGAGCAAAGTGTTATTTATGGGCCCTTTCTCATTGTCGTGAACCGTGGCATAACTATGAGATTAGGTTTCATAAAATACCTTATAGAGTTGAGTGTCTTTTTTTGTAACTTACCCCTCGATGGAGTTAGTTAGAGATAATTTTGTTACAATAAGAAGTAATTGATTTAATGTGTAAAACTTTGGATCTTGTTAGAGACATGGTCCTTATGTGACAGTGAGGAGGGATACCGATGGAAGAGGTATGACCTATGTGTTAAATTTTTTGAGAAATTAGGAACGTAACTCTGTGGTGTACTCTTGAAACTGAGGATTAGTAGTTGCTAGAATATGGCATGAGGGCTGGGCCAAGAGTGATGTACCAGATGGGGTAAAGTTAATTATGACGCATGAGCTAGAGTTTAAGAAAGATTTTTTTCAAAGTATATAGCGCAGATTACTGATGTAGGATTGAGAAAGAACGCTTGAGGGGTAGATCAAAGATTTGGTTTTGGTAGATGCAAGACAGATATGATTTATGAAAGAGGCCGTAAGTGCCTAAACAATATGTTCCTTGATGGAAGCTTAGTTGAGGAAATCGATGTGGGCTATGCAGTTTTTCCTAAGGGTGACACTACAATAAAATGGGACTCAACATAAGAGATGTTGGGATAAGCTATAAGTTTTCTATAGGGGCGACTAGCCTAAGTTGCACTTGTTTAGTTAAGGATTGACATGATAGTACTGTGTGATGTGTTTCAAAAAAAAATGTAAAAGTTTTGTAACATTGAAACGATTGGGGAATGTTATAGGTGGGTTGTTGGCGTATGAACATTCATAATTGTTAAACATGATGTACGATTGGAATAGGCTAGAAAGACGTTCTTATAGTAGTTCGTGCCTCAGAGCATTAGTTTAAGGAAAGCTTACGAGTTCGATGCTCTCAAGCAAGAGTTCATGATAATTCGAGGGTATAATATCAAGTTCAATCGATTTATGTAGGATGCCTTCGTCTACTCTCTTACGATAAGAGGGAAGACATCGAGACTTGTATAGAGTTTCTATTTGTCTTTGTGTCAGCTTATATGGTCACTAATTTTTTTTATGTGATTGGCTTTATAAGCTGAATTCGTGATTGATTTTGTGTGACTGATTTCTTTTATCTTTCTTTATTTTATTATTATTATTATTATTATTATTATTGTTATTATTATTATTATTATTATTATTTAGAGTACCATATAATAAAAGAAATCATTGACATTAAAAAAAACCGAAGGATTACATTTCAAAAAAAAAAAGTTTACTCATTCATGAGTAATCTACAGGCGATGTTACCTTGGATTAGAAGCGTTGTATTGTATCGTCACCCCTCGACCATTACTTGGAGCGAGAGACAGAGTAATGTCATGGAGGGTAGTGTAAATTCTATTCATACAATCAACACTTCTTTGTTGTTGATTGCAGAAGCATTGGATAGACCAAAAGAAGAACCTGTCCATTCTTGAAGTCATTACCGCATTATTGCATTTAGCTAACTTCTCTTGGTCCTCTACCATCTTCTTCAAATTTTTCACCTCCTGCACTAGATAAGTGATTTTGTCGTATGGCACGTGCTAATCTCCTCAGCTTCCTCATTCTTCATCTTCATCTTCTTTTGATTTCCTTAGACCCCTCAAAAAATCTTTTGCCCTTGTCCTTGCCTAAACTCAAGTTTAAGTCAAGCTCTTCCTCCTTGGCCTCCACTACGAGATCAATAAAGTTCCTTGTGGCCATGGTTTTGAAAAATTTAGAAGTTTTCTGCAGAAGTGTAAGGAGAGAAGAATGCTGGGAATTGTAGCCTCAGATATGATTATTCTTTGTGGTGTGGTAACTGAGAACTCTAGGACAATTTTTATAAAAAAAAATTTAGACTTAGAGCCAAATAAGATATTTCTTCACCGCACCCTTACACACTCAACCTATAGATTCCTGCAAGCTAGAAGCCAGAGGTTTAAGGTAGGCATGCATACCAACAGCGCGTTGCATTAATGCCAAAACCACGAAAGTCAATATTCGATGGATTTGCGCCGATTTATACTTGATTTTCCCATTTCTCCTCTTGGCATGTTTTGAAATTCAAAGAAGTTGACAATGTAGCCATTAAAGATTACCTTGGATGCTTATGATGAACTGAAATGTATTTATCTGCTTTATTGTGTTGTTCTTGAGAGCCTTCAGTTGAGTATAATATACATGATTGATTGAATCATGTTGTGATTACATGTATCTAAAAACATATGATATGAATGATATTCATGCATAGTGAGTGAAGGCTATTTGTTATGGCCAGGAATAATATGTAATGATTCCACATGCATTCAGAGAATGAGAAGTCAGAAATTTAAAAGGATTTAAATAGATGAAAATACATAGATGATGATGTATCTCCATGTTTATACATACATACATACATATATGCTCGTAGGGGCAAATGAAAGGTCAATTTTTTTCTCGTTTTATGGTAACACTTGATATATATGAATGTGAAAAGTTTTTATTTTAATATGTATTTTGAAAAATGTGTAAGCCTAGAGTAAAGCCACATATTAGAAACCTAGATAAGCCTAGTATAAAGCTACTCGTTCATGGAGTAATATCGCGATCTAGGATTATTGGGTAAGACAAATATAGAGTGAGGAAGTTATAGATTGAAGTGATGATTAGTTAAAGATATTAAGCAAGAGTCAAAAGTTAGCCGAAATTTTTGAGAAAATCTTTTGCATTAGATTATATTTATTATTTTCTGGCATGTTTGTCATAGACCGTTGCATTGTGACTGATAAGGTCTATAGGCCATCTTTAGAGTATGATGTAAATATTTTTGTAGTCATAGATTTTGTCTATAAATAATGGATGCCCCATTACACTGCTCACTAGACTAAGAGTTCATTACCTATACGTTTTCTAGCATCAAACTTATTCTTTCGTACAATCCTTGTAGTTCAGAAATTATGACTAGTAATAAATCTTTCAATTTAAACTTTGAGGCTGACAAGATAGAGCTGGATCTAAATCTTAACTTAGAGAACTATAAGAATAAGAGATCCATGGAAGAGTCACTGGAGGCTAACAAAAGAAAAATGGATGTAGTAGAACTAGAGGATGTTAGCATATCAATATCTTCTAATAATGAGCTTGCTTTTATGAGACAAAAGATGGAGGACTTGGAAAGGTTGATAAACCGCCACTTTGAGGACTAAGGAAGGTTGATAAATCGTCTTTTTACAGAATAAGAGAAGCTCTTAAACCGTCATTTCGAGGAACTAGCTAATCGAGTTGATAAACATTCGATGTTTACAACTCAAAATTTTCGTGACCAACAAGTGAGGTGTATTGACTATATGAATGGAGTGACTTATGCTCTTCGCCAAATTTCCCAGGCGCTTCCTCCAAAAACCCTTTCTAGGCTGCAACAATTAGCTTCCTCCTTAAGGTCTGGAGCACTTTCTACATCTCAAAAGCCTCCTCGTTCTTAATTTATCATTTCTTTTGTTTGTACCTAAAGCTGATGTTTGATCTAAGATTCATGTATTAAAATTATCTATTTTGTAAATCAAGTTAAGCTTGTTATCTGTAACTTATGTACTAGAAATAAAATTTAAGTTTTTGAATCTTCTTTTATTGAGGTGATTCTTTTACTGAAGGAACTTGAGAAATAAAAATATGTTGGATGTATTATATTTTGTACTTGATTTTGAAAATTCTTAAGCAGAGAATAAGATACAGATGAAGTATTCACATTTGTTTTAGTCTTGAAGTGAATTTTGAATTTGGGAGATCGAATTCTATTAAGGGGGGAAGAATGTAATACCCGCCAAATTTGGAGTTATTTGCTTTTGAAAATTTAAGTTAGTCATTTTAATTTTTCATATCTAATTAATTCTTTTGAATATTATTTATGGAATTTGGGCGTACCTCAATGATTGAATTGTATATTTTTATGCTGTGTGTAATATTTTCATAGACTATAGAGTTTATGAGAGAGGGATTTAATTTAATTAATTTGGGAATTAATTAAGGAATTTTGCAAAATAGGTCAAGTGGGTTTGGATATTGAGTTGGATACCAATGGGTCATCTATTGACCCATTTGGCTAACCTTAGGTTCCTTTTCTCTTTCTTCTCTTCATTCATGATCACCAATTTTGGAGGCTTCATTCTCCATCTTCTCTCAACTCCTTCAACCCTTGCTTCCAATCTCTCCAGTCAATTTCTATTTTCTGGTTGTTTTTCAGTTCATCTGAGTTGCAAAGGATGGAGGTAAGCTCAATTCTCCACTTCAATTTCTATTTTCGGATTTGATTTGCCTATAGAAGAAAAATGTGATTTTGAGTTGATTTGGGGTTCTAATGGATGAATTTAAGTGTAGATGTTAGTTTAAAACATTTCTACATGTTAGATAATATTTATAGAACAAGAAATTTGAAAAAAAAAACTAGGAGAAATTCGTGGTTTTGGGGCTGAAAGAGATAAAATTTGAAAAATAAGAAAAGTGAGGGTTCTTAATAAAAATTTGATGATTGGGACTTGGATTGTTGGTTTAAATTGGGGGTTTTGGTGTCAAAACACTCCTTAGACATTAAGGATAAAAACTTATGGAAGAAATCAAGAGAAATGGTGATAATTTGACCTCAAAATCATGAAAACCTAAGAGAAAAATCATGATTTACTGTAGCAATATTGTAGCGTTCATAAAATTTCCAGATTCGGGATATTGTAGCAAACCGGTACTATAGCACACCGATACTGTAGCAAACTGGTATTATAGTATCAATTTTAAAATAGTTATATCTCTTTCATCTGAACTCTGTTTTTAGTAAATAAGGTATCGTTGGAAAGCTGTTCGAGTCTATTTTCAAATGAAATAAGTTGCATTTAAAAATTCCTTACCATTTGAGAGTTATGTCTAGAAGAGTAATTAAAGGTCAGAATTGTAGTAGAGAATTTTTTATTTTGTGACTTTGACATATTTTTGCATGGTTATCTTATAAGGATAGATTCTTTGATGTATCTTAAACATCTTTTGAGATATTGTGACTAGATTAGAATAAAGGAAATTACTTTCTATCATCGTACACATCTTCAAAAAAGGTTCAAGGTAAAATTGGGCAACGTCAAGGTGAGTGGGCAACTTTACAAAATTAATTTACTAAATTAGTCAAAGCACAATATAAATCTCAGTTGCATTATTTGTGAAATTGGGAAGATTACCACTATATGTTCAAGTTGAGAAAAATCAAAATATCATTGAGAATTATTTTATTACCTTATGTGAATTAATTTCTCTAGTTGACTAAATAACTAGATGTGGTAGTTCTTTGAATAGATCGGAACATTTTGTGAGAATATGATTATATATCATGATTGTAATTATGTTTGATGGATGAATAATGTGAGGAATTGATCACCCAACAGACCTGAATAAAGTGAGGGATTGATCACCTAACAGACCTAAATAAGGTGAAGAATTGATCACCTAACAGACCTGAATATACAATTAGTAAATCCATGAATAAATATTCCTAAGGATGAACATTGGGAAGCGTAAACCTATTGAGCACCAACAGATTTTCAGGCTTAATATGGTTGTGAGAGCGTAAGCTCACAGGGTTTTCAAAAATAAAAGAGCGTAAACCTATTGAATACCAATGATTTTGGCTCAATATGGTTGTGAGAACGTAAGCTTACAGGACTTTCAAAATTGACATAAAACATTGGTGTCGATACATATAAATACATTGAATGTTTTGAATTAATTGATATCTTTTGATTAAATTAGCAATGTAGTATTTGTGCTTGTGATATTTTCATGCACAGTTGTTTACTCACTGAGTTTTGATTAACTCAAATTCTCTATGATTATCTTTTCAGATACAGTGGTTGAAGAGGAGGATTTATATCCTTTAAGGTTATCCGCTTTTGTTTGGTGCACTTTTGGATGTAATTTTTGGTAAAAGATTAGAACATGCTCTGTAATCTAGTAGGTCACCTAGGCTTGCGAGGTTGTATAGTACTGTGTAATGTATGAATGTTGAACATTTTCTAAATATGTATGCAAAATATCTTTCTTGAAAAATTTATAATTCACATAGTTATGGATATTAAGAATGTTCATAAAGATTAAGGAGTACCACGGAGGTACACCCTAAATATTTTATGTTTATTTCACATGTCTAAGTTTTAGGATGTGACAAGAGAATTCCAAGTTCTGTTTCCAATTGCTACAGTAGGTCACACCAAACGATGAAAAAAAATCACAATATTGAAAAGACACTTTTCTTTCCAACAAAAAGCCACCTACCAAACGCCCCCATAGAGTTGTTTTTCTAGGTTTGAATCTTCAATGAATTATTTTGTGCGCTGAGTTATCTTTTTCTGATTATTTGTGCTCTTGGTTTGCACTTGTTCAAAAACAACTCCTTTTGGGTTTCACAAGGTGCAATCATGCGGCAAATTGAGAAAAATGAACGGTTAAAATCTCATGTCAAAGAACAATGCATGAAGGGAAAGGCAGAGAATTTAAACGCAAAATATATGGCACTTTAGTTTATTTCCTTAAATTATCATTAAAAACAAAAGCATCAGTTGTGTAAGTTAAAACCTTCCTCACTTTTCTCTAATTTCTTTCTTTTTATATATAATCTTTTATTTTTATTTTTTTTCAAAATTATGTAATTTTTTATATGTTAATTTTAACTAATATGTAACATTTTCAAATTTTTCTGAGAAGATAATAGTATTACATTTTAAAATCTAAATATACAATCTCTTTCCGTTGGGGTTTAGCCTAAGGTAACGAAAGTGATTAGTTTTTTCACAAAATAATGAACCTAAGATTAAATTCTCGTTATACCTCGTGAAAGATTACATCCGACAATGAAGGATAGATGTGGAAAACCAAAATGCAAGTTTTAATCATCTCTTCATGCCAATGGCTTCACAAACGGTGGCCCGGTTTGTTGGTTGATCTCTTGCATGCATGATATTTAGTATTTACGAGTAGAACAAGAATCGTCTACACATGAAGAAAGAGTACGTACCTTCAAGCACAATTAAATATAAACCCACTAGATCGCTAAAGCAAGAAGACTTTGAAAGGTTAACAAGGAATGATTCTTGTTGAAGATGAATCCCAAAAGAAACCTTCCTCCTCTCTTTCCCTTCAAGGGATCTCTTCTCCATTTCTTTAAAAGAACATGCAGAAACCCCTTATAGTCACCAAATTAAATCCCAAAATTAACCTCATTTCCCAGACCTAAAAGAAACTCTGCAATGGATCAAACCAAGCATCCCTCTGATACAAATCACTCTTATGAAGATTTTGATCCCGTCTGCAATTGGCGTAGAGCAGAAAGCCGTGATATCCTCGAAGTTCATCTTCCTGGTATACGTTTATTATATGTATATATTATTTACCAGCACTTGTCAGAGGTTATTATTTATTTTTTGTAGTAGAAACAAGGAGTTAATTTAAATTTGGCCGTTACCGTAAAGATATATCTATTATGTAACTCAAGAAATTAACATGCTTTTGTTGTATGTCTCGGATGATTTTCACTGTACATGGAAGTTGTTGGCTAAATCAACAAGTTGTGGTATTTTAGTTATATCTTTATATTAATTTAATGAAAAAATTTACCCAATGTGTTACAAGTATCATAAATAAAATAGATTAACTCGTTGCAGGTTTCAGGAGAGAGCATATAAAAGTTCAGGTGAATCATTTGGGTTTCTTGGTGATAAGCGGGGAGTGTCTAACTAGGGATGGAACCAGATGCAGACGTTTCAAGAAAGAAATTGAAATTCCATCTTATTATAATGAAAATGCTATTCGTGCGAGTTTCATGCCGAGCGTTCTCACTGTGGTGATGCCAAAGAATGCTTCTCTAATTTCTCAAAGGGACCAAGAAAAACAAATCCCGGAATTTGAACCCAAGAAAGTGAAAGAGAAAGAGTCATCAGACGAAGAAAATCAGAGTATGGAATTCAAAGGAAGGGGCACGAGAGAAGACACAAACGCCAAAGGAAATGAAAAAGTAGAAGAAGATACTGAAGGTGAAGAGGAGGAAATTGAAGGAAAGGGTGGAGAGTTAACACCTGAAACAACCAGAGAAGTTTGTTTCAAAATATTGGTTATGGTCACTGTGATAATGGTTATAGGAACTTATGTAATAGACATGTGCAAAAGCATCATGGTCGACTCTTAATTTCTCCAGTAGAGCCACACACTCTCGTTTGATAACGTCATCCTGTAAATTATATAGAAGCTCTCTGAGCACTACGTTAATTATATATACACTATTATTGTTTGATTTATGAATTATTTTGGAGATTCTTCAATTGAAATTACATCAACTTCCCTAAAAGTTTGGTAGAATTACATTTAGTATTGTTTGAATTTTAAATATTACATTTGATTTTTCTCATTGAAATTAACTTCGTACATAACATATATTCTTTCTAATAACAATTTATAGTGTCATATTTAAATAAAGTCACAGTTACACATATTAGATATTATTTTTATTATTATTATTTTTAAAAAAATATTATAGTTTCATGTTTTATCGAAATTTGATTAATCTAATAGAAAACAAACTGTATGAGGCGTTTTTATAACATATATTAAAATATTAAGAGAAGCGAATATAATATTTAAAATTAGAAAAGTATTACAATATTGTAATTTGATTAACCAAACACAAGGGAGCTCGATCGGTCTAATTTACTCATAAATACGCCTAGATGTCTTATTGATATTATATTGTATAACACAACATGTAAAGAAATCTGATGATTTCGAGCAAACTCAACGAATAAATTCTCATTTATTTAATTAATTTAATTTCCTGCCAACTCAAAAGGAGGTTAAACCGCGTTACTGAGCTATGAGCGAGCCTCTTAGGCGAAGAAGGCTGCAAGAGCAGCCATGGCTGCGACGACGACCCCAGAAGCAGATGAGAAGAGAGAGGAAGCAGAAGAATTAGGAGCAGGTGCAGAAGGAGTGGGACCATCTGACCCTTGAACAGTGATGACAAGCTTCAATCCACGAACACAGTGATCGGCTTTCCCACAAATGTACCACTTCTTCCCTGAGGTTCTCAGTGGGATCACGTCGTTTCCTGATGAGAGAGCCTGGTTCGGGTCTGGGATCTTGCAGTCCTTGAACTGTGCTCCGTCCACTTTAAACACATTGTGCTTCGTGTTGTTGTATTTGAACACTACGTAGGCACGGCACACCCAAAAAAAGAAATCAACGCTAGTTTGGTACGTTTAACGAACAGATAAAGCAAACAGAACTTAACAGAAGGGAGAATTGTTTGACAGACATACCGAGGTTGTCGCCGAGAAGGAAAACCTTATCCTTGGCCCATGCAGCGTAGTCGAAGTCGAGGGTCCAGCCCTTGTCATCGCCGACCATGTGATCAGTAGCCAAGGCAAGTGAGGAAAGCAACACCATTGAAATGGCAAGGAAGGCCACGCGAGCAACGGCCATATTTCAATTCTCAATTAAATGCTATGAATATGATCTATATGGCTTTAATTTGATGCTCGCTTAGCTCTCACACCAATCTGAGTGAAACTTGGGGTTCTTATAGGACTAATGGGATTGTATTGATTTCATCGCCGCCGAATGTGATCCTTCTTCACCGGCTCTGGTCGGCTTTTACTATACTCCATACAAGACTACAACTTTGTTTTCAACGCAAGCAAATACTATTATTTTGTAGAAAAAAATATAATTCATCCTCTTAAACTTTTCTGGTTGTAAGGATAATCCCATAAATTATAAAAATCAACACAAAGTTCATTTAAATTTTTCATTTCGTGCAAAAAAAATATTTTTATTCAATAATATTCGTTAGTTTGACTAATTGTTAATGTTAATTGAAATGAAAAAACTCTCACGTCAGTTATATTTAAATACATTAGCACAGATCACCCCTGACCCAAAAATTTCTATCTACCCGATTCATATGAAGTTTGACCCTTAGCTCCATCTACGTGCAATTTTGCATCAACGACTTCACAGAAAAAATTGACATTAGCAACAACAATTCTCAAATCGAAAAGAGGCGACCAAAACAAATCGAAATCATCAAGAGACTTCACTGCCTCCACATCCCACAAAATCCAATTCTTCATCATAGTTCAATACGGTTCGTCGTGCGTGACTGAATTTCTCCATAACAGGGTCCCTCTGTTTCCTCCTAGATACATCCTGCGCTAGCTCTTCATCTTCATCTAAAATCCATCACTCTGCACCTCTTACTCATATTTCCAACCTAATCTAGCTTTGAAATCTACTTGAAACACCATGTTTCCCATCATCCGCAAGAGGAACGACATTGTGGTCGCTGTTAGTTACCAGTCGTGGCAGCTATTTAGTCGCATGCGCCGATTCTTTCCTTCAATCGATTCCACCAACAATTGAGGATTGGATTTTCATGTGGATTAGGGAGATAGAATTTTTGGGTCAAGGTGATGTAGTATTTTGTGTTTATGTCAATGGTTGATGTAGTAGTTTTTCATTTCAATTAGTATTAATCGATGGTCAAACTAATAAATTATTGAATGAAATAACTTTCCTACACAATAAATAAAATCTATTAGGGCAAAGTGCATTTTCTTTATTATTATTATTATTATTATTATTATAATAAACAACGTGAAATCAATTAAATATTTTGTGTTTTCACTATTTTTGGGCTCTAAAAAAAATGAGTTCACAGTTTATCAAAACGAATGTGCTTAAACAAAAGAATATGCCTTTATGGCATGGCATGGGCCGGAAGACTCTTGGTTTTATCTACAGTTCGATTTTCAATGGAGCCACTCTTTGAACTCTTTTACATTACAGCCCATACAATTTCTTATGTCTGCTAAATGTGTCGGTATTTTTAAAGAAAAGCTTCTTATCTCTCTTTTTATTATTTGAATAAATATATAAATTCATGTATAAAAGATCTATTTTTTATTATTTAATTTCTGATAATAAATGTCCAATGAATTAATTATTATAAATTATAAATTTAATATAAATTAATCTTTTTAAAAGACCAATTTATATGCTAATATTTAGTTCAGATATTATTTTAATAATAATATGTAATGAGTGCAAAATATTCAAAAAAAAGTATATATTGAATTAAAGTCTTAAATATTAAACAGTTGATTCGTGTGTATTTTTAAGAATTATATTGATGAAATGACTTCATTATTTTGTAAACCATTTAATCTTTATTTCTATAAAACTAAACCCAAACAGGAGGTCATGTGGAGCTGAAATGGGAGCTGTAACAACTCAGGAAACTAAATATAATAATAAAAATAATAATTGGATATAAATGTGATTCAAATTGAATATATTTATTTTTAGTTTTATCTAGTTATATAAAAATAAAATAAAATAAAACAAAGTAAGAATTATATAAGTTTAAAAAAACTAAAAATAAAAATATATTCAATTTGAATCACATTATCAAAAGACAACACTGTTGATTATATACCTTTAATATATACCAAAGTTTCTTATGAGTGGCTCAAAAGTGAGTGTTTAGCAATTAGTTTTGTGAGAGTAGTTGACCTAGGTAAAAAGTCACAAGTTTACATTTCTACTCATGGCCGGATATATTATCCATAACAAACATTTATACTTATTTATATTCAAATTTTGATCAAAATTAGCATATTTTTCAGTGTATATTAAGCAACTAATAATTACTATATGCTCTTAGAGTTGTAATACCTCAGATATTATTAAGTAATTAAAATGTGAATTTTGTATGGGTGAAAAAAAAATTCTCGAATTTGTGAGTACTTGATAGTGAACAAAAGGTCCCAAAGTTGTAATGAAGGATTAAAACACGAGTTCGGTCAAGTGAAATCTTGCCAAAAGAAGAAATGTAAGGCTTCAAACTTAGAATACCCACTCAGAGACCAAATCGAAAAGAGAAGAAAATGTCTGTTATTCTTGAGAAAGGGTCAAATAGGAATCCATACGTGGTATGGACCTTTTGAGGACAAGTTATGTACCCAGTGCTGCAAAGACGATGGAAGTAGAGTTGTAATGGATTGTGAGACGCCAAGAAGGACCAAAATAAACAAGAGAGAGATTTTAGTATTTTATCGAGGATGGTGTAAAACGGGATTGGAATGCGACTGTGTGTATCTTACAGGGGTGTAGTCACATGCCCTACTTATGAGTTAAGAATTTTTGAATTTTTCCCTATCAAAGCCCCAATTTGCACTAAATAGACCAATTTAAAAAACAAAAATGGGTGGGCACCACACTCACCAACTTAAAATACATACACACATCATTCTTCCCTCATCCTCGTGCACTTCTCTCTCTTCCAGTAGCCCTCACGCATGGCTCCCCCTTTGCCTATCTTCCTTCCAATGCCATTCTCCATTCTTTTTAAGCACCTTTTCTAATCCTCCTCCTTCCCTCCTTCTTCCTTGTTCCTGTAGGAGAAACCCTAGAGGATGGTTTTAAGAAGAGAATGCCCTTGGAGTTAAAGTGGATAATGCTGGATTTGATATTGTAAAATTGATTCTCTTAAATTCTTAATGACTCCTTTGTAAAATGTGCTTTGATTAGGGAAAGGGTTCAAGCATATGTAAGAAGAAAGATTTGTGTGATTTTCTTACAAAACCATTGTTTGATGTATTGCTTTTAGATTATTGTGATTTTGGATTGTTTTGAAAGAGTTTCTATCTACAAATATTACCTAAGTAAGGGTCCCAAAAGATTTGGAGCAAGAGGGGGCTTTGGGCCTTTTTTTTTAAAGTGGTGGCCGAAGTCCACCCATGGCTGCCCAGCCATGGTGCTTGACCTTGCATTGGGAAGTGTTGTGTATGTTTATGTTGCTTGTTGGGTTTCAATTGGGATTAGAGTACTGTTGAAATTAAATTAGCTAAGAGGTTGTGAAAGGCAAATAGGATAGTTTTAAATGTTTTTGGTTTTTTGTGTTTTAAGATGACCAAATCAATTCTTAAAATTATGAAATTTTTGTGAGAAATTCTTGATATAGTGGCAATCTGATTTGGAAAGTTTCAAGCTCATTAAAATTGGTTTGCTTGGTCAAGTAAACATGGAACAACACTTTATTCAGTCTAGAGCAAGTCTGGACAATTTAGGAAATTCACTCAATTTTCATAGCTAAAGACCTCATTTTGATTTGAAATTTTTATGGCACTTAGCTAAGACATGAAACTGATGATGAAAGAATTTTCATTTCATTTGGATATGGATAGGATGGTCTATCAAATGAAAAAACAGAACCTATAATAGAAGTAGGCGGTTATGATATATAATCACTAATGTGAACATTTTAGGGGCCAAAAAGTAGATTTTTGGGCTAACGTTTTATCCTAATATGTTAACACATGAATAAAAATATATGTCAAGTTCTATGAATTTTGAAGCTATGGATTGATGCCAGAAATTTTGTAAAATTTAGCTCTGAAACTAGCTTAAAAACATAACAATGTTGGATGTTTGGTAACATATGTTCTACATGGGTCTTGTTTCTTTATTTGGCTATTTTATAGGATTTCTACGAGTTCTTTGGAATCTTCTTTCCATTTAGAGCATGAAGCTTTGCTCAGATTTGAGGTAAGGGAGTTTCCTATCTAAATATTCCTATGTTTATTAAATATGTTTGGATATATTTGGTGTTAATATAAATATACATGTGTAAGCATTTCTTCTACCCCAATGTAGTGTCTTATTGGAATAGATTCCAGTGTGAACATGGGATGGGTATGAGTTGTATATCCATATGTGGAAAGGAAAATAAAAGCTCAAGGTATGGCTTCCATCATTACTCTCTAGGCAAATAAGTGACGCAATATGCTTTAACCGAGATGTCATATGGTATTTGTGACTGTGATGAGTTGAAACTTAGAATTTATAGTTGTGGTTGTATTTTATAAATCATGTAAAGCCTTAAGTTGTAAATTTCCATAATTGTGTGAATTAAGGACATTATTGATTTATTGTGCATAAGAATATATGTATATAAGTAGGAGATGCAAATACAAATGGTACTGTATGACTTACATGTTGAAATAAATATGGGAATACCTTTATAATTCACTCATGGTGTCTTGTGCCTATGCTTAAGTAATCATGGACTAGTGACTTTATACATAGATATCAAGTTGATCGATAATGTCTAAATTTTGATATATTGAGCTCTCGTGATGTAAATGTGCAACTGTATTTAGTTCGAATGATGTGCTTTGTATGCGTGAATGATATGTAATTGCTTGTATTTAAGATGGTGTGTAAAATGATTTGGCTTCGATGTCATTGGTCCCACGTTGCCTCACGCATAATAAGGGCCCATGCGTTGTGGTCGTTGAATTGCTTAGAAATCGATTGGCCTACCATTACGCTTGGGTTATAAAAGGTACAGTTAACCTTCGATGTCCTTGGTCTCACGTTGCTGCACACATAATAAAGGCCATGCGTTGTGGTCGTTGAGTTACTTAGAAATCGAATGGCCTCCAGCCTTTGTGTGATTTTGGACTTTGGATGTATTTCAATTACATGCAAGTATAGTATTTCATTTTCATTAAGTTGATTAGTGTTGATCATATGTAAATGCCACATACACATCTATGATGTGAGAGTGAGATGGGGAGATTTATAGTAGGATAAGGATGGACGACGGTCCCATCGAGGCCTCATGATATCATGTGCACAATGTGTTGGAGGATAAGGAAGAATTTATCATGCCATCGATTGTCATTGAGTGCAAGGGGAATCGATGTGAGTGAACCATGCATTCATGCATCATGCAAAAAGATCAATATATATATATATATTCATATGTATGCTTCACATGTTCGTTGTCCGACGAATATGTGTGGCGAAGTTGATCGGCCGTGCATAAGTTTCAAATTATCAAAAGTGACGCTATTTAAAATTACAAGAAATTATATCATGGAATTATTGTAATGATTCTATTTTTTGGGTTGATTACGAGATTTCCTTGATTACGTCTAGTAGTTTGAGATTGTATACTCGATTGTGCACAATTCTGAATTGGGAAACCTTGGAAGTGACAATGATTAGCTATCATGTGATGTAAATCATTGGTTAGTTGTGATATATTCAAGTTATGTATACATATATACATACACATATGTTTTTGCTTTCATTTTACCACTTTATATTGCTGAGATTATATCCTTACTTAGTGTAGGATAACTCTCTAATTGAGATTTCAACTCATACCCTTATAGTTTTAGGTGCTGTCAGGAAGCTATCTGGTTGATTCGGCTTCGCCGTCGTCTTGTGCTCGGGGTGTTGCTTGTGTGGGTGAAGGGTATCCATTGGAGGAGTATTGGGTACTCTCTGCTTGACCCTTTTGTCTCGGGATAGCACTTCTTAAGTATGATTCTATTTATGATATGTTTTGTTTAGACAGCTTTGTAGTCATATAGGTCACTTAAGTTTGGGAAAATGACTGTATAACGTAGATGTAATACCCATATTTTTTTGTAGGATTAAATTGAAATGTATGCTTATGAAACTATAATTGTGGATGAATTTCATTCTTATGATGACTGACAATACAATGTGTATATATGTGTGTGCAATGAATTAATTTTAATTAATCTTAAATTGTTATGAAATAGATTTCTCTTATGGGATGAGAAGCATATCATTTAGTCTTGTGAAGGGACTTGAGTGCGATGTTTATAGTTGCCTTAAGTGTAACAAAAGAACATAAGAAGTATATGTGAGTGGCTATAACCTTATATTGATGAGAAACTTGATGTTAATAAAATTTTCTCCAATTGGTTGGAATGTTGTAGAAATATATGTTTATTTCAAATTTGGCTAAGTGTACAAATAGTTAACTTGAGGGATGCTAACAAAAGGGGACAAGGGAGGAAATTGTGGAATTGTTTTAATCTAACTAAAAGCCTTATAGGCCTCTCTTATTCATTCACTTTACCCATTTCAAGTTTTTAAGCATTCTCCACCCTTCCTCCCAGCGCCCATTCTCCTTTATCATTCCTCTTGTGCTCTTCCTTCATATAGCTCCATTGGAGTGTGGCTCATTTTCCCTTGGTGGTCTTCTCCAAGACAAGTAAGTATTTCCTCTATCTTCATTTTCATTTTTTCACATAGGCAAACCCTAAGTATAAGATGGGTAAATTTTTGTGTTTGGGGGCTTAGGTGTGGTTGTAAAAGATTTCTTGATGATTGGGTATACCATGGGGAGTGGTTGTGTGGAAAAATTTGTAGAAAGATCTTGTGAATGCTTGGTTTTAGAGTAAATTAGAAAATTTGGGGAAAATGGGTATTTTATACATGTGAAATTGCTTGGTTGGACTTGGGAATAATTTCAATGAGTTCTTTGTTGTTTTTGGGCATTGGTAATACATATTGGATGGACAAAAACATTGGAAAAGAGATCAAGGAGCTTGGGAATAGATGTGGAAGGTTTGAAGTTGTTTTGGGCAAAGAACAGAGGTGATGTTCTACCCTATTCTCACTTAAGCATGCTAAATTTGCGCTTAAGCGCACATATGGCCGAGAGGTTACAAAATTTACAGTCTATTTTCAAATGGTTATAAACTCTTTTATTCGAACTCCATTTTTGACAAACCCTATATTGTTGGAAAGTCCATTTGAATCTAGTTTCTAATGGTATATGTTTCGTTTGAAAATTCACTACCGTTCAGGAGTTATGACCAAAAGAGTGACTAAAGGTCAGAGTTGGTACCAAGTTTTTCTTTATTTTGTAACATTGACATGTTTTTATATGGTTATCTCATAGGGATGGATTCTTTGACACATATTTGACATACTTGGAGACTAACATAGGTAGAAAAACATGAAATCAAGGTAAGGGATAATATCAACCCTTATCTCGATCTTGTATTCACTCTTTAGTAAACTTCTTGTTAATATCACGATAATTGATGATGATTTAATTGAATGATACGAATGTGAAAAACAATTTTGTGAGTGTAGTTAACAATGGTAAACTAATATTATTATAGATCTGTAATGCCCCAATAATGTGTATGGTTATTTAATATTATTTTGAAGTTTATTGAAAAATTTAATTACGTGAAAAATATTTTTTTCTTTTCTTTGGATTAGTAAAGAAAATTTGGGAATAGAAAGTTCAAATTTTAATTTAGGAAATTTTTACAAATAATCAAAGACCTAAGTGAACAAATCTTACAAGTTAGAGTGGCTATGAGCAATTTTAATCAAAAAGAAATTGGTGGGGCCCACACGTACAATTATTAGACTCATCTCCTCTCTTCCTTCTTTCCTCCCCGAGACATCTCTATCCTCTCTTCATCTACCACTCTTTCCTTTTTCAATCATTTCTCAAATTTTCATCCGGCGATCATGTATTTTCTAACCATACTTCCGATTCTCAGGAGTTCTAGAGGTAAAGAGGTAAGTTTTATCTACTCTATTTCTCTTTTTCTCTATTTTCGGACCTATGGAAGAAAATTAAGATTTTGAGTTTTAATGGATGAATTTAAGTGTGGATGTTAATCTAAAACATTCTTAGGTGGTTTATGATGTTATTAGAACAAGAAATTTGGAGAAAACTAGGAGAAATTCACAGAATTTGGATATTTGAAAAAAGTTAGTGTTCTTGATGAAAATTTGAGATTTGAGCTTGGATTGTTGGTAAAAATTAGGGGTTTTGGTGTTAAAATACTCATTAGACATTGAGAAACAAAACCCATGGAAGAAATCAAAAGAAATGTTGTTTTAGATATGATTTTAGGATTTTTGGATGAAAAACACGAAGAACATCACTGTTACTGTAGCATTGACTTGGTCAACGTTACTGTAGCATTGACTTAGTCAACGATACTATAGCTGCGTTGACCGTTGACCATTACTGTATCATCAATTTTAAAATGTTCATAACTCTTACATCCGAACTTTATTTTTTGTAAATACGATATTGTTAGAAAGTTTCACTTAAAAATTCTAATGTATTCTTTATTTTTTCATCTTATTTGCATTTTAGGAAATCTTTGAGAGTTATTTCCTAACACCTCTCATAATTTAGCTGCAAAAATAAAGGTAGTTAGGGCCACATTCGAGGTGAGTGTGATAACCTTATCTCATCTATATTTCTTCAAAAGTATTGTCATCAAGTATCATAAAGAAAATTGAGAAGGTGGGCTTAAACGGTATGTTGTGTATTCATTATCAAGGACTTGTATTTCTTGTATTCAAAGGTATTGTGGATTTCAAACCTCTTGTTTGATTAAATGTTAATTCTTATAAAATATGTAAAGTTAATGTTGATATTGCCGTTATTATGTTGAGGTTGTGTGAATACTTGCGTTATAGTATGACATTGTTATAATATTTTTGTGGTGGTGCACCCCACAGGAGAAGTTACAGGAGTTATAAGGGTGGAGATATATCTTTCATGGAGAGATAAGGGTGGATGCGGCCAGGGGCCGCGAGCTACGATCCACTGGTACCGTGGACGACCCGATTGGTATGAGATTTGTGTTTGGCACTGAATAATTTATACTGTGTATATCATTGGTAACTGATGTGAGTTTAATTCAATGATATCTTTATGATACTAATTGATAAATTTACTTTTAATTGATAATGTTATCCATTCACTCAGTATTTCATTACTCATCCTGTTATTTTACAACATTTCAGAATCTGTGGCTGACGCTGGGGATTGTCCAGGGGAATAACGAGTTTATCTTAAACCAACCCTCTTGTATTTTCGGTTGGTTCCTTTGTATTCTATTATCTTGTAAGCTCTAGAAGTAGCTCTGTGGTCACATAAGCCTCCTAGGATTTTGTGGACGGACTATGTGTAAATATGAATATTACTTAAGGTTTCTTTGTATAAGACATTGACGATGTTTTAACTTAGAGATAACTTGAATCGGACTCACTGTTGAGGATGTGACAAGATCCTTAAATTTCTGATGAAGTATGGGTACTGATATAAATATATACTTGACGTAGAAATGATATTATATGTAGATTTAAATATGAAGAGAATTCTTATGTGAGAAGGACTCTTGGGGTTTGAATGTTGTGCTTATGCTTGATGGGAGTGCAATACTTGAATTGTAATACTAGCACATTATCTTAAATGGATGGGAATATTTGTAATGCAAGCTTCCACATGTAATTAGTTTGATTTGCTTACGAAAGGTGAGCGACCTTGTGATTGTTATACTTATGGATTAATTGGTTATTATTTAGTGAATGATTAATGCATTAAATGTATTGTGCTTGTGTGACGTATTAGTGTGATTTGGGTGAATCAGATAGTTACTGTATGTTCTCTTAAGTTGAAACCTACTCTTATGCTTTATTGTTCTTGCAACAAATTACGAGTTGGTGTTAATTTGGGATTTATATGAGGGATGTGATGAAGTAACCATGTTTAAATGATTAATTGGTGAATGAGACTTTTGTCAATGAGCGAGTAAATCTCTGAGCTGAATTATGGTGAAATATTATCACATATTGGTTGAGAATATTATCTTTGAAGTTTTTAATTTATAATCTATTGAGACTTTTAATTGGAGACATGTGTGGTCAATGTAAATATAGGTTGACCCTAATTGTTAAAGATGACACATTGAGGGAAGAGCTATGGAATCTTATTATAAGTCATGCGACCAATTTGGATATAGGTTACCCTAATTGCTAATTGCTAATTGCTTGAGATGGTACTTTGTGGGAAGAGCCCTAAAATCCAATTGAAGATTTGTGTGGTCAGTACAAATACGAGTGACCTCAATTGCTAGAGATGATGCATTAAAGGAAGATGTTATATCCCAAGAATTTATATGAATATTTAAAGTCTATTTTGAAGTTTAGTGAAAAATTTAATTACGTGGAAAATGTACTTTTTGAATTAGTGAAGAAAATCTGGGAATAGAAATTTTAATTTTTAATTTAGGAAATTTTTACAAATTCTCAAGGACTAAAGTGAAAAGAAAAGAATGAAAGAAATGGTTGGATCCCAAGAGGGGGGTGAATTGGGTTTTATAAAAATTTTCACAAAACTTAATTGGAAGTTAAAATGATTTTCTGAAATTGGATAATGTTAAAGATAATAATTTAATTCAGAAAATCAAAATGTATATCAAGATGAATAATTTTATAGTGCAAGGAATTAAGGAGCAAATATAAATCTACACAAATTAATTAATACTTGAGGTAGAAATCAAATATAAACGCAAAGCATTAATTAATTAACTTCAAATGTAAATAGAGTAGGGATATAGAAAGCAAACTCGGAGATTTATACTGGTTCGGCTAATCCCAAGCCTACATCCAGTCCTCAAGAGACCACTTGAGTATTTCCACTATAATTGCAAGTTTAATCCGGGTACTTGCAAACCACTACAACATACTTTTCTCCCTCAAGGGTGTCTCTCCCCCTTACAACGTGTTTTCTCTCAAACACTAACTCAAGGAACCAATCCTTGAGAAACTAAATTTAAAGGCTTAAGGAAAATAATGGTAAACACTCTCAAAGTGTAGATAACGCAGAAATTAAGCTCAGAATATTTCTCTAGCAATTTAGAGAGAATGAAACTCAAGATAATATGAGAAATGAACAATTGAAGCTTGATACAAATGGTGTTGTGAAGTCCCCTTTATATAGTGAAACCTTGCTGCTACAGTGACTGCTTTAGTCAAAATTGCTACAGTAAGCTTTATCATCATTTTTCAACCTTTCTACAACAACCAAAAAACTTTATTAACCTTTTTCAACAATCAATATTCTTTTTCAAATTTGCTACAGTAAAAAGTATTCTTTTTCAAAGTTTATTACAACAACCAATAAACTTTATCATACTTTTTCAATCAAAAGTGCTACAGTAAAAGATATTCTTTTTCAAATTATATTACAACACCCAATAAACTTTATCATACTTTTTCAACAACCAATAAACTTTATCATAATTTTCAACAATCAAATTTCTTTTTCAAAAGTGCTACAGTAAAAGATATTCTTTTTCAAATTATATTACAACACCCAATAAACTTTATTATACTTTTTCAACAATCAAATTTCTTTTTCAAAAGTGCTACAGTAAAAAGCATTTTTTTTCAAATTATATTAAAACACCCAATAAACTTTATCAAAAATTAATTTATACTACTATATTTAAATATATAAAGCATTAAATATATATGGGCCAAGAAAGATTAAATCATGTATTTGGATCAAGAATATTAAATCATACATTTGGGCCAAGAAGATTAACTCATTCATTTGGGTCAAGAAGACTAAATCATACTATTTGGGCTAAGAAAGATTAAATCATACATTGGGCCAAGAAGATTAAATCATTCATTTGGGCCAAGAAGATTAAATCATTCATTTGGGCCAAGAAGATTAAATCATTCCCACATATTTGTCATCATCAAAACTTATAGCATAAGACATTAGGGCTAACAAAGAAAATATGGATTACTTTTGAGAAATGACCAAATAGGAACCTGAGAGGAAGAATAAAGCTTATGAGAATGAATTATGAGTCTAGTACCGAAAAGATGATGGATTCGAGGTTAAAGTGGTATTTGAGACATTGAGAGGGATTAAAGTGAACAAATCTTATAAGTTAAGGTGGCTATGAGCGATTTTATCGAAAAAGAAATCGGTGGGGCCCACTCGTATACACTTCTCTCTTATTCTTTTCTTTCTCTCATTCTCCTGTAGCTTCCTCACTTTCTCTCTCTCGGTTATGCGTCGAATTTCTTCATCAACCATTTATGCAATTTTTGCATGGGGAAAGAAGCTATGAAAGTTAGAATGATTGGTAAGTTGATGTTCTTCTTCTTCTTCCTCTTATTACAAGACCAAATCCTTGGTTATCATTTTGCAAAATTTTCGTAGAATTAAGGATGAAAACCCATGGAAGAAACCAAAAGAAATGTTGTTTTAGATGTGATTTTTGGATTTTTGGATGAAGAACACGAAGAACATCCGAAAATTTTCCCCAGAAATTACTGTTCATCGGGAAAATTTTTCCAGATTTTCTCGGCTACTATAGCATTGACTCGGTCAACGTTACTGTAGCATTGACTCGGTCAACGTTACTGTAGCATTGACTCGGTCAACGTTACTGTAGCTGCGTTGACCGTTGACCGTTACTGTAGCATCAGTTTTTTTTTTTAATATCGTTGAAAAGCTTTTTGAGTCTAGTTTCCAATGGTATAAGTTTCATCTGGATATTCATTACCAGTTAGGAGTTATGATTTGAGAAGTAAGTGAAGGTTGAGAATAGTGGTAGGAAATTTTTCTATTTCGTAACCCTGATGGTTTTTATCTGGTTACAATAGGAATGGTCAAAGTGCAAGGTGGGAGTGGCGAGAGCGTGAAATCCAGGTGAGTGGGTTAATACTTGCTATGATTAAATATCTTTGTTATGGACTTTATGCATCATAGTGAAAATATGTTATACATCCAAGTTTGAAGAGGATGATAACTCAAATATATATATTTATATGTTTAAATTATATTGTGCTTGAATGGGACGATGAGACATAAACAATTGTGGAACTTGCCTGGTGATTCCTATTTTCTCATGAATGGAGGTTATATGATGGATTGTGAATGGCATGTGAACTGAGTTGAAATGTGTCATACTCTGATTATTGAGTTCATCCATATGCGGATAGTTGAAGTATGTTATTGTTGAATAATTGATCTATATTATGGGTTATGTTGTGACTTGAATTGTAAATAACTGAGTTGTGTATGTGGCTCATGATTATGATTAAGGATGCTCTTAGATGTGATTGTGATTGTGTTTTACTAGAAAGGAAAGGCATGGTGGTGCACCCCATGGAGAAATCTACGTGAAGCTATAAGGGTGGAGAATATACATGGAGCGATAAGGGTGGATGCGGCGGGGGCCGCGGACAACGATCCAGAGGTACCTTGGACGACTCGGTTGGTACGGAAAATGTGTGAAATTGATTTCACTGTTTGCTGTTGTGAATTATGTTGAAATGTATTTGATTTACTTGGATATTGTTGTGAAGTATTATGAATTATATTATATTATATTATGATCGATTATGTATGATTGCTGCATGTTATCATTATGATGCATGATATTTTTTTTGTCATAGTGTTGTGTTGTCTGCTCACTGGGCATGTGGTTTGCTCATACCCCTCTTATTAACTTTTTTTCAGAGTTGACAGCTGAAGGTAAATATCTGTACAAGGAATTATAGATCCTTAGCCCATGATTACCTTTTCATTTGTTCAGGATAAAGGTATAATAGTTAAGTCTTATTCTAAGTTGTATAAATCTAGAAATCTCTGTAATCGGGTAGGTTCATTCAGTGATGTAATGTGAATGACTGTAGTGTGTATAGAGAACTCGGTTTGGTTGCATGAAAAAGAATGGTATGATGCTTAAGAGAAAGATAGGCTTACGAAGGTGAAATGAAATTCACTTTCCGTGCCGGTCACGTGCTCAGATTTTGGGACGTGACAGAAGAGCCATAAAATACTATTATAATCTTATGAGGCTAAATTGGTCTAGGTGACCTAAGATGCTATGCTCAGGATGCCATCTTGTGAAGGAAAGGTGATGAACATTTCATGCCACCTTAGAAAGGAAAGACGAGGTAACTATTAAATAATCTTTTACATGAATGGTGCCTCGATGGCCATCAAGTGTCAGAGTGACAATATTATATATATATATATATATATATGGTGAATATTGTGGAATTCTCTGACTTTGTAATTACTTGATGTGTGTACTAAACTTGTGTTATTGGGTCATGTGATGAAATAGATTTTGTAATCCACTCGTAAGACATGTTTTAAATGATGCTTGTGTGTATGGTAGGGCTTCCGTACTTGATTTATAGATTGTGTGTGGTGAGACCTTGGTCTTATGTTGATGGATGAGACTTCTCTTTGTATCTCGTCCCTGTGAGTGGTATATGATGATTACTTTGTTTGGTTAAGTTTATTTCCTCACTGGGTATTTTCATACTCACCATTTTCTTTGTACTTTTGCAAGTTTTTGTTTAGTTGGTGGGACTTCGTACGAGGAGTAGCGAAACTTTCGGTCTTCTACCTTTTTTTTTTGAATTTAAGTTGATGTTGATACTATGTATATATGAGTTATTCGAGTCATTCTATAGTGAATAAAACTCTTAGGATCTTTGTGAATATTGTAATGAGAAGACTTTTAATTTATTACTACTTGTATGTTGTGTATGCTAAGTATGTGTGGGATTAGGCTTATAGTGGTAGTGTGAACCCCATCACCGTGCTGATCATGTCCTCAAATTTGGGACATGACAATAGATTTAAATAATTTATAAGAATTGTTGAATGATTTGAGTAAGTGAAATCCTGGTTATAAGACGTCAAGGGTCAGCTAGTTGTGTCAAGGCTTACGGGTTCTTGGAGTATTGCTCTTAAGTCCCATGTCGGTCACGTGCTCGATTTTAGGTTGTGACAAGAGTTGTTTGGCATCTTTAGTAAAAAAATTAATAAAAATAGTTAAATATAGTTCCAAGAGCGTAATAAATTATTTAACTTCTCATTACTCATTTCTATTATATTTTTAAAAAATAATATTAATTATAGTTAATTTTTGTACTTAAAAAATTTATTGAAAAACAAATTAAAAATTATCAATTCACATTTATATCAAGACATTATAATGTCATTGACTATAAATAAAATATGTAATATAAATTATTTATATATATGTGAGGAAAATTAAAGTTTAGTATCCAGCAAATTGAAATAAAAAATTCAATTAATTCATATTTCAATTGTATTTAAGTGACTGATGAATTTTGTACACTCATGCAATGTGTCACGTCCCAAAATTTGAGCACGTGACCGGCACGGAAAGTGAATTTCATTTCACCTCCGTAAGCCTATCTTTCTCTTAAAAAAAAATCATACAATTCTTTTTCATGCAACCAAAACGAGTTCTGTATACATACTACAATTACTCACATTACATCACTGAATGAACCTACCCGATTACAGAGATTTCTAGATTTATACAACTTAGAATAAAACTTAACTATTATACCTTTATCCTGAACAAATGAAAAGGTAATTATGGACTAAGGATCCATAATTCCTTGTTCCGATATTTACCTTCAGCTGTCAACTCTGAAAAAAAATATCAATAAGAGGGGTATGAGCAAGCCACGTGCCCAGTGAGTAGATAACACAATACTATGACAAAATAAAAATCATGCATCATAATGATAACATGCAGCAATCATACGTAGATCGATCATCATATGATATAATATTATTCATAATACTTCACAACAATATCCAAGTGAATCAAATGCATTTCAACAAAATTCAAAATTCACAACAGCAATCGATGAAATCAATTTCACACACAATTCCCGTACCAACCGGGTCGTCCAGAATACCTCTGGATCGTTGCCCGCGGCCCCCGCCGCATCCACCCTTATCGCTCCATTTATATTCTCCACCCTTATAGCTTCACATAGATTTCTCCATGGGGTGCACCACCATGCCTTTCCTTTCCAGTCAAACACAATCACAATCACATATAAAAACATCCTCAATCATAATCTTGATCCACATACACAACTCAGTCATTTACAATTCAAGCCACAACATAATCAATGTGGTTCCAGCAACATAGCATGTATATAACATAACCCATAATATAGAACAATTATTCAACAATAACATACTTCAACTATCCGCATATGATTGAACTCAACAATCAGAGTATGATACATTTCAACTCAGTTCACATGCCATTCACAATCCATCATATAACCTCATTCATGAGAAAATAAGAAAATATAATTATATACATCACCTGGCACGTTCCACAATTGTTTGTCTCATCATCCCACATCATTCTCTTCAAATTTGGATATTCAACATATTTTCACTATGATGCAAAAAGTCAATAACAAAGATATTTAATCATAGCAAGTATTAACCCACTCACCTGGATTTCATGCTCTCAGCACTCCCACCTTGCACTTGACCATTCCTATTGTAACCAGATAAAAACCATCAGGGTTACGAAATAGAGAAATTTCCTACCACTACTCTCGACCTTCATCCACTTCTCAAATCATAACTCCTAACTGGTAATGAATATCCAGATGAAACTTATACCATTGGAAACTAGACTCAAAGAGCTTTTCAACGATATTAAAAAAAAAAAACTGATGCTACAGTAACGGTCAACGGTCAACGCAGCTACAGTAACGTTGACCGAGTCAACGCTACAGTAACGAGAAAATCTGGAAAAATTTTCTCGATGAACAGTAATTCTGGGGAAAATTTTCGATGTTTTTCGTGTTCTTCATCCAAAAATCATATCTAAAACAACATTTCTTTTGATTTCTTCCATGGGTTTTCATCCTTAATGTCTAAGGAGTGTTTTAACACCAAAACCCTCAATTTCTACCAACAATCCAAGCTCAAATCTCAAATTTTCATCAAGAACACTAACTTTTTCAAATATCCAAATTCTACGAATTTCTCATAGTTTTCTCCAAATTTCTTGTTCTAATAACATCATAAACCACCTAGGAATGTTTTAGATTAACATCCACACTTAAATTCATCCATTAAAATATTCTACAAAAATTTTGCAAAAATAATAACCAAGGATTTGATCTTGTAATAAGAGGAAGAAGAAGAAGAACATCAACTTACCAATCATCCTAACTTTCATAGCTTCCTTCCCAAAGCAAAAATTGCATGAATGATTGATGAAGAAATTCCTTTGTAAGCATAATCGAGAGAGAGAGAAAGTGAAGCTACAGGAGGGAGAATGAGAAAAAGAAAAGAATAAGGAGAAGTGTATACGCGTGGGCCCCACCAATTTCTTTTTCGATAAAATCGCTCATAGCCACCTTAGCTTATAAGATTTTTTCACTTTAATCCCTCTCGATGTCTCAAACTCCACTTTATCCTCGAATCCATCATCTTTTCGGTACCGGACTCATAATTCATTCCCATAAGCTCTATTTTTCTTCTCGGGTTCCTACTTGGTCATTTCTCAAAAGTCCTCTATACTTTCTTTTCTTTTCACTTTAGTCCTTGAGAATTTGTAAAAATTTCCTAAATTAAAAATAAAAATTTCTATTCTCACATTTTCTTCACTAATTCAAAAAGAAAATTTTTCACGTAATTAAATTTTTCACTAAACTTCAAAATAGGCTTTAAATATTCATATAAATTCTTGGGATATTACATTCTTCCCCCCTTAATAGAATTCGGTCCTCCGAATTCAAAACTCAAGATTGAAACAAATGCAGATATTTTGTCTATATCTCATTGTCTCTTCTAGAATTTTCACAATCAAGTACAAAATATAACAAGTTCAACATATTTTTATTTCTCAAGTTTCTTCAGTAAAAGAATTGCCTCAAAAAAAAAAAATCAAATACGAAAATTTTTTATTTCTAATACATAAGTTACAGGCAACAAACTGAACTTGATTTACAAAATAGATAATTTTAATACGTAAACATTAGATCAAACATCAGCTTTAAGTACAAACAAAAGAAAAGATAAATTAAGAACGAGGAGGCTTTTGAAATGCAGAAGGTGCTCCAGGTCTAGAAGAAGAAGGTGCTTCAGACCTTAAGGAGGAAGTTAATCGTTGCAGCCTAGAAAGAGTTTCTGGAGGAAACATCTGGGAAATTTGGCGAAGTGCAGAAGTCACTCCATTCATACAGTCAATACATCTCGCTTGTTGGTCACGAAAATTTTGAGTTGCAAACATCGAATGTCTATCAACTCTATTCGCCAATTCCCTAAAATGACGGTTCAAAAGCTTCTCTTGTTCTGTAAAGAGACGATTTATCAATCTCCCCTGGTCCTCAAAGTGGCGGTTTATCAGTCTTTCCAAGTCCTCCATCTTTTGTCTCATAAGCGCAAGCTCATTATTAGAAGATGTTGCTGTGCTAACATCCTCTAACTCTACTACATCCCTTTTTCTTTTCTTAGCCTCTGGTGACTCTTCCATGGATCTCTTATTCTTATAATTCTCCAGGCTAAGATTTAGATCCAGCTCTACCTTGCCAGCCTCAAAGTTTAAATTGAAAGATTTATTGCCGGCCATATTTTTCTGAGCTATAAAGGTTGTACAAAAGGAGAAGTTTGATGCTAGAAAGCTTATAGATATAAACTCTTAGTGTAGTGAGC
Source organism: Biancaea sappan (assembly GCA_037074585.1). NCBI lineage: Eukaryota > Viridiplantae > Streptophyta > Magnoliopsida > Fabales > Fabaceae > Biancaea > Biancaea sappan. The sequence goes on from CM073496.1 coordinate 61,771,376, forward strand.
AGCGTAATGGGGCATCCATTATATATAGACGAAATTTAGGGCTACAAAACCTTTACATCATACTCTAAAGATGACCTACAGACCTTATCCGACGCAATGCCAACGGTCTCTGATAAGCATGCCAGAAAATAACAAAATATAATCAAATACAAAAGATTTCCTCAAAAATTTCGGCTAACTTTTGACTCTTGCTCAAATTATTAAACTAATCGCCGCTTCAATTTATGACTTCCTAACTCTGTATTTGTCATATCCAATAATTCTAAATCGAGATATTACTCCATGAACGGGTAGCTTCATATTAACCTTATCTAGGTTTCTAATCCGTGACTTTGCCCTAAGCTTACACATTTTCAAACATACATATTAAAATAAAAACTTCTCACATCTACACATCAAGCGTTCCATAAAGTGAGAGAAAAATTTTACCTTTCAGTTGCCTCTACGAGCATATATGTATATATGTATAAACATAGAGATACATCATTATCTATATCTATTTTCATCTATTCAAGTTCTTTTAAATTTCAGACTTCACATTCTCTGAATGTATGTAGAATCATTACATATTATTCCTGGCCATAACAAATAGCCTTCACTCTCTATGCATGAATAACATACATACATATCATATGTATTTAGATACATATAATCACAGTATAATTCAATCAATCATGTATATTATACTTAACTGAAGGCTTTCAAGAACAATACAAGAAAGCATAGAAATACATTTTAGTTCATCGTGAAAACATCAAAGACACTCTGTAATGGCTACATTGTCGACTTCCTTCAATTTCAGAAAATGCCAACGAGAGAAATGGAAAAACCAAGTGTAAATCGGCCGCAAATCCACCGAATATTGACTTTCGTGGTTTTGCCATTAATGCGACGCGTTGTTGGTGTGCATGCCTACCCTAGACTCCTAGCTTCCAGCTTGCAGAAATCCATAGGTTAAGCGTGTAGGGCGCGGCGAAGAGATATCTTCTTTGTCTCTAAGTTCAAATTTTTCCTCTATAAGAACTGTCCCAACGTTCTCAGTTACCACACCACAAAGAGTAATCATATCTGAGCCTACAACTTCCCAGCGTTCCTCTCTTCTCATACTCCCACATAAATTTCTAAATTTTTCAAATCATGGCCACAAGGAAGTACATTGATCTCACAATGGATGCCAAGAGAGAAGAGCTCGACTTAAACTTAAGTCTAGGCAAAGACAAGGGCAAAAGACCTTTTGAAGGGTCTTTAGAGAAGCATATGGAGAAGAAAATGAAGAAGAACGAGGAAGCTGAGGAGACTAGCACGGCCCATACCTCGGAGGACAAAATCGCCTGTCTAGAGCAGGAGGTGAAAAATCTGAAAAAGATGATAGGAGACCTGGAGAAGTTAACTAAACGCAATCATGCAGAAATGACTTCAAGAATAGACAGGTTCTTCTATTGGTCTACCCAGTGCTTCTGCAATCAACAACAAAGAAGTGTTGATTGTATGAATGGGATTTACACTACCCTCCGCGACATTGCTCTGTCTCTCGCTCCAAGGAATGGTCGAGGGGTGATGATACAATACAACCCTCCTAATCCGAGACCACCTCGCTTTTAGATTACTCATGCATGAGTAATTTTCTTTTTTTTTTTGCAATGTAATCCTTCCGCTTTTAATGCCAGTGGTTTCTTTTATGGGATGATACTAAAAAAAATAGTAATAATAAAATTAAGAAAGATAAAGGAAATCATTCACACAAAATCAATCATGAATTCAACATATAAAGCCCCACACATACAATTTGATCCGACAGCAATGGAATCAAAATAATAATAACCTTTCCTTTACCGGGTTCAAAAGTATAGCCATATCTGTCTAAAACTAAAACTAAAAACATAATTCCTAAGAAAAAACAAGTCTCGGAGGGAAAGGAAATGAAAACATCCTACAGGACCTTCAATGGAGCCATCTCTCTATAGTCGTGCCCGGGTTCACCACGATAGAGGAGATCCCACTAAGGTTACCTTACTCTGTAATCGGTAGGAGACCTAATCCCAAAGCTCTGATACCAACTTGTCACGTCCCAAAATTTGAGCACGTGACCGGCACGGAAAGTGAATTTCATTTCACCTCCGTAAGCCTATCTTTCTCTTAAAAAAAAATCATACAATTCTTTTTCATGCAACCAAAACGAGTTCTGTATACATACTACAATTACTCACATTACATCACTGAATGAACCTACCCGATTACAGAGATTTCTAGATTTATACAACTTAGAATAAAACTTAACTATTATACCTTTATCCTGAACAAATGAAAAGGTAATTATGGACTAAGGATCCATAATTCCTTGTTCCGATATTTACCTTCAGCTGTCAACTCTGAAAAAAAATATCAATAAGAGGGGTATGAGCAAGCCACGTGCCCAGTGAGTAGATAACACAATACTATGACAAAATAAAAATCATGCATCATAATGATAACATGCAGCAATCATACGTAGATCGATCATCATATGATATAATATTATTCATAATACTTCACAACAATATCCAAGTGAATCAAATGCATTTCAACAAAATTCAAAATTCACAACAGCAATCGATGAAATCAATTTCACACACAATTCCCGTACCAACCGGGTCGTCCAGAATACCTCTGGATCGTTGCCCGCGGCCCCCGCCGCATCCACCCTTATCGCTCCATTTATATTCTCCACCCTTATAGCTTCACATAGATTTCTCCATGGGGTGCACCACCATGCCTTTCCTTTCCAGTCAAACACAATCACAATCACATATAAAAACATCCTCAATCATATATAAAAACATCCTCAATCATAATCTTGAGCCACATACACAACTCAGTCATTTACAATTCAAGCCACAACATAATCAATGTGGCTCCAGCAACATAGCATGTATATAACATAACCCATAATATAGAACAATTATTCAACAATAACATACTTCAACTATCCGCATATGATTGAACTCAACAATCAGAGTATGATACATTTCAACTCAGTTCACATGCCATTCACAATCCATCATATAACCTCATTCATGAGAAAATAAGAAAATATAATTATATACATCACCTGGCACGTTCCACAATTGTTTGTCTCATCATCCCACATCATTCTCTTCAAATTTGGATATTCAACATATTTTCACTATGATGCAAAAAGTCAATAACAAAGATATTTAATCATAGCAAGTATTAACCCACTCACCTGGATTTCATGCTCTCAGCACTCCCACCTTGCACTTGACCATTCCTATTGTAACCAGATAAAAACCATCAGGGTTACGAAATAGAGAAATTTCCTACCACTACTCTCGACCTTCATCCACTTCTCAAATCATAACTCCTAACTGGTAATGAATATCCAGATGAAACTTATACCATTGGAAACTAGACTCAAAGAGCTTTTCAACGATATTAAAAAAAAAAAAACTGATGCTACAGTAACGGTCAACGGTCAACGCAGCTACAGTAACGTTGACCGAGTCAACGCTACAGTAACGAGAAAATCTGGAAAAATTTTCTCGATGAACAGTAATTCTGGGGAAAATTTTCGATGTTTTTCGTGTTCTTCATCCAAAAATCATATCTAAAACAACATTTCTTTTGATTTCTTCCATGGGTTTTCATCCTTAATGTCTAAGGAGTGTTTTAACACCAAAATCCTCAATTTCTACCAACAATCCAAGCTCAAATCTCAAATTTTCATCAAGAACACTAACTTTTTCAAATATCCAAATTCTACGAATTTCTCATAGTTTTCTCCAAATTTCTTGTTCTAATAACATCATAAACCACCTAGGAATGTTTTAGATTAACATCCACACTTAAATTCATCCATTAAAATATTCTACAAAAATTTTGCAAAAATAATAACCAAGGATTTGATCTTGTAATAAGAGGAAGAAGAAGAAGAACATCAACTTACCAATCATCCTAACTTTCATAGCTTCCTTCCCAAAGCAAAAATTGCATGAATGATTGATGAAGAAATTCCTTTGCAAGCATAATCGAGAGAGAGAGAAAGTGAAGCTACGGGAGGGAGAATGAGAAAAAGAAAAGAATAAGGAGAAGTGTATACGCGTGGGCCCCACCAATTTCTTTTTCGATAAAATCGCTCATAGTCACCTTAGCTTATAAGATTTTTTCACTTTAATCCCTCTCGATGTCTCAAACTCCACTTTATCCTCGAATCCATCATCTTTTCGGTACCGGACTCATAATTCATTCCCATAAGCTCTATTTTTCTTCTCGGGTTCCTACTTGGTCATTTCTCAAAAGTCCTCTATACTTTCTTTTCTTTTCACTTTAGTCCTTGAGAATTTGTAAAAATTTCCTAAATTAAAAATAAAAATTTCTATTCTCACATTTTCTTCACTAATTCAAAAAGAAAATTTTTCACGTAATTAAATTTTTCACTAAACTTCAAAATAGGCTTTAAATATTCATATAAATTCTTGGGATATTACACAATGTCTCACGAAGGAAAAAGTAGAAAATGCCAAATGGCAAGACACATACTTCCTTGAAGTATCAAATAGTAAATCACTCTACTTGCATCCAATTATTATTGTTAAAATTAGTTTATATTAAAAGTTAGTTAAAGGTTTATAAATTAATTTTTAGTTTATAGTTGATAATTGAAAACTTAAAATCTATAAGTTAACTTATTAAATTATAATTGTTTGGTAAAAGTAGTTATTGAAGTTGTTGAAAAATGTAAAATAACATAAAAAGATATATATATTTTATAATCTCATAATAATACAAATAAATATATTATTTTTTATTTTTTAATTAAAATAGTTTAAATTCTTATATGTATAAAATTCATTAAATATACATATATATATATATATATATTATAAATATGTTTTATATATATAACATATTTATTTATATATATATATATATATATATATAATGTATGTCAGATAATTGTATAATGGGTATTTTGATAAAATGATAAGGGTAAAATAGGAAGAAAAATATATAAGCTATAAGTTATAAATTACTTAAAATAGCATTTCAAAATAAACTACAAGCTGCTAAGATAAACTCGTTTATCAAACACTTTTAACAAACTTATAAACTAGTCAAATAAGATATAAGTTAATCAAATAAGCTATAAGTTCTTTTTTTGGCCTTGCCAAACACACCCAACATGACATCAGAAAGCAAAAGCAACCCACTTCCAAGAAATATAGGACTACGAAAATTAAATCAAACCAAATGGATTTAAATCAAATTAAATCAACCAAAATATATTTTAAAAAATTTTAAATTATTTTTTAAAACATAACAATCAAATAATTTGGCTTAGTTGTTAGTTTGGTTTTAACCGAATTAAGCTAAACTTTATATATTATATCATATTATATAAAAAAAAAATTTATACATTAATACTTCAATTTTATTTCTTTATCATCATTAGATGTTAATTAGGATATATTGTTATAAATTTGTATACTAACAATAATGCATTATATTATGATTTGAATTATTAATAGGTGATATAAGAAGAGAAATAAGAAGTTATGAAAATGTTAAAAATAAGTGTTTGTTGTGTTCATAAAATAATATGTTATAAAACAATTATTTCAATTATAATAATGAAAGGTCTCAATAATTTATTCATAAAATAATATTTTTTTTCCTCTAAAACGATAGTACCGAGGGCTAAACTAGGATCGCCTGTAAATAGGCGATGTTGGATTGAGTAATTTAAACCCATTTTAAATGGTCTAGCCTATTTAAGCTCGTAGACTGACACTTTTTTTTAAAGAAAAATATATTATTTTGTATAAATAATTCCACTTTATTACAATTCTATATTATATAATCTTATATTTAATAAATATAGTAAATTTAGATATAAAAACTTTTGTAGTTTTTTTTAAATATAGAATTTTCAAATTTAAATATTAGTTAATTTTGAGAAAAAATATGATAAATTAAAGTCATTGGTTATTTTAAAATATTAAAGAAATAATTTTTTACATGTATAAATACTATTTTAATAAAAATTATTACTTTTTATTAAAACATTTAAAATTATATTATTATTAATATTAAAATAAAAGTGGCCCGCGGGCCTAAATAGGCCGGCCCATTTAGTATTGGTTAATGACTAGCCGGTTCGATCTAATTTAGCCAGTTTAATAATAATAAAAATAGTCCAAAATCATCTAAAAAATAAAATCGAATAAGTTGATTGTTTTCAAAACCCATTAGTTAGTTCAATTTCAACAAATCTACCTTAATTTCACTCCTGTATGTACTTTGAGTGTGTTTGGTAAAATTAGTTTAAAAATTAGCTAAAAGCTTATAAGCTAATTTTTATCTTATAGATGATAGTTGAAAGTTAAAAGCTTATAAGCTAATTTATTTAATTAGAAGTGTTTGGTAAAAGTAGTTGTTGAATTAGCTAAAAAATGTAAAATGACATTAAAAGAGATATTTTATAATCCTAAAATAATACAAATAAATTGTAATACCCGTTAATTTTGGAATATAATTCGCCTAAGAGTATTTTAGAATTTTATAACGTTACTTTAGTTATTTATTTTGGTCATTTGTAATTTTTCATATTTAATTGTTCTTTTTGAATATTATTTATGAAAATTGAGTTAAATGACTGGACTGAATATTTGCATCATGTGGGATATATTCTAAGAATGGTGAAGTTCATAAAAAAATGGTTTAATAATGGTCAATTAGTCCATTTATTGTAAATTGACCGGATGGGTTTGGATGTTGGGTTATGGATACCCATGGGTTATTCAATAACCAATTAGAAATATTTAAAATAAAACTTCAATAGTAACTTCTCATAATTCGATTCTGAAGCGAAGCAAAAGGAGCAGTGCCATTTTTCTCTCTTAGTTCTTTATCTTCTTCTCAAATCCTTTCCTTGATCTTCAGAATTTCGATTATTTGTTCGGTTCAAAAGCTTTGTAAGGATCAAAGGTAAGATTTAATCTCATTATTTTCCTTAAATTTCAGTTTATGTAGAAGATCAGAGGAGGTTTTGTTCTTGAAGATTTTGATGATAATTCATGAATCTCAGTTGTTTTAGAAGTTATATTTGAGTTATAATCGGTTAAAAGAGTTGAGATTCTGGTTTTGAATCAAAAGAAAGGAAAGGATGAATTTTTGAAAGATTTTTCTGCAAAACTCGAGTTACTGTAGCTACCAGAAATTTCGGGAAAATCTGGAAATTTTTCTTCGAGTACTGTAGCAGTACTGTAGTGTCGATAGTCAACGGTACTGTAGCAGTCAACGTCATTGTAGCGAACCGTCACTGTAGCGAACCTTCACTGTAGCTAACCGTTACTGTAGCAATCAGAAAATTTTGCGTATTTTCGTGATTTTGTTTCCTTTCTTATGTTTCCTTGTAATATATTTTACTATGAAATTTTCCTACACAAATTCTAGTGTGGAACAAGGTAAACTTGGACAAACATCAAGGTGAGTGAATAACCTTGCTAAGCTAATTTGATATTACTAGTCAAAGTACAATATAAGTCCCATTTACAATATTATTTGGATAATAAGCAATCAATTTTTCATATGGGAGTATATGATGATCGGTAGAAATAAGAGTATGTAGAAATTATTTTATTTCATGGCAATTGTACTATGTGATAAATTCTCACTATCTTATTAATGAGTAAAGATCTACGGGATCTAATACACGAGTTGAAAAGGTTAGAGTCTCATACTACTCGGTGTATACCTATGAAACCTATACACAAGTTGAAAGGGTTAAAGTCCCATACTACTCAGTGTATATCTAAGAAATCTTATTCACGAGTTTGAAAGGGTTAGAGTCTCATACTACTCGGTGTATACCTATGAAACCTATACACGAGTTGAAAGGGTTAAAGTCCCATACTACTCGGTGTATATTTAAGAAATCTTATTCACGAGTTTGAAAGGGTTAGAGTCTCATACTACTCGGTGTATACCTATGAAATCTTATTCACGAGTTTGAAAGGGTTAGAGTCCCATACTACTCGGTGTATATCTATGAAATCTTATTCATAAGTTTGAAAGGGTTAGAGTCCCATACTACTCGATGTATAAGACAATTAATTATATGAGTAAATGTGGTATTTGTACTTTTGATATTTTATATAGTACAGTTATTTACTTACTGAGTTTTTAAATAAACTCACACTCCCTATGATTATTTTTTTTCAGATACAGAAAACAAAGAAGAAGAGTATCCATTTGAAGATTAAAAGTGTCACATCCCAAAAATTGAGCATGTGAAAAGATACTACTCATTTGATAAAATTCTCAAACATACGTTATTTACATGTATTCTGTAAGGTTTTACATTCAACCTTAATCATTCATTCCACACTACAGAATTATATTCATCTGATAAGCAAATATAGACATATATAGTCTGATATTTCTATCTCATCGCAAGCCTAGGAGACCTATAGTAAGTACAGAGCGTTCCTAGTATCCACATTAATAAGTACTGGTATCCCACCAGACAGAAATAGAGGATAATTCCAAGGGGCTTCTATTCTTCAAACGGATACTCTTGTTCTTTGTTTTCTGTATCTGAAAAAAATAATCATAGGGAGTGTGAGTTTATTTAAAAACTCAGTAAGTAAATAACTGTACTATATAAAATATCAAAAGTACAAATACCACATTTACTCATATAATTAATTGTCTTATACATCGAGTAGTATGGGACTCTAACCCTTTCAAACTCATGAATAAGATCTCATCGGTATACACCGAGTAGTATGGGACTCTAACCCTTTCAACTCGTGTATAGGTTTCATAGATATGCATTGAGTAGTATGGGACTTTAACCCTTTCAAACTCGTGTATGAGCTTTCTTATATATACACCGAGTAGTATGAGACTTTAATCCTTTCAACTCGTGTATAGGTTTCATAGGTATGCACTGAGTAGTATGGGACTTTAACCCTTTTCAAACTCGTGTATGAGCTTTCTTAGATATACACCGAGTAGTATGGGACTTTAACCCTTTCAAACTCGTGTATTAGATCCCGTAGATCTTTACTCATTGACAAGATAGTGAGAATTTATCACATAATACAATTGTCATGAAATAAAATAATTTCTACATACTCTTATTTCTACCGATCATCATATACTCCCATATGAAAATTGATTGCTTATTATCCAAATAATATTGTAAATGGGACTTATATTGTACTTTGACTAGTAATATCAAATTAGCTGAGCAAGGTTATTCACTCACCTTGATGTTTGTCCAAGTTTACCTTGTTCCACACTAGAATTTGTGTAGGAAAATTTCCTAGTAAAATATATTACAAGGAAACATAAGAAAGGAAACAAAATCACGAAAATACGCAAAATTTTCTGATTGCTACAGTAACGGTTCGCTACAGTGTCGGTTCGCTACAGTGTCGGTTCGCTACAGTAACGTTGACTGCTACAGTACTGTTGACTGCCGACACTACAGTAACTCGAAGAAAATTTCCCGAAATCTGGTCGCTACAGTAACTCGAGTTTTGCAGAAGTTTTTGCAGAAATTTCTCACAAATTCATCCTTTCCTTTCTTGTTTCAAAACCAGAATTTCAACTCTTTTAACCGATTATAACTCAAATATAACTTCTAAAACAACTGAGATTCACGAATTATCATCAAAATCTTCAAGAACAAAAATTCCTCTAATCTTCCATATAAACTTAGATTTAAGGAAAATAACGAGATTAAAGCTTACCTTTGATCCTTACAAAGATTTTGAACCGAACAAATAATCGAACTTCTGAAGATCAAGGAAAGGATTTGAGAAGAAAATGAAGAACTGAAAGAGAAAATGAAGTTACTGTTCCTTTTGCTTCGCTTCAGAATCGAATTATGAGAAGTTACTATTGAAGTTTTATATTAAATATTTCTAATGGGTTATTGAATAACCCATGGGTATCCATAACCCAACATCCAAACTCATCCAGTCAATTTACAATAAATGGATTAATTGACCATTCTTAAACCACTTTTCCATGAATTTCACCATTCTTAGAATATATCCCACGTGGTGCAAATATTCATTCCAGTCATTTAACTCAATTTTCATAAATAATATTCAAAGAGAACAATTAAATATGAAAATTAAAAATGACCAAAATAAATAACTAAAGTAACGTTGTGAAATTCTAAAATACTCTTAAGCGAATTATATTCTGAAATTAACGGGTATTACAAGAAGCCCCTTGGAGTTATTATCTATTTCTGTCTGGTAGGATACCAGTACTTATTAATGTGGATACTAGGAACGCTATGTACTTTCTATAGGTCTCCTAGGCTTGCGATGAGATAGAAATATCAGACTATGTATGTCTATATTTGCTTATCAGATGAATATAATTCTGTAGTGTGGAATGAATGACTAAGGTTGAATGTAAAACCTTACAGAATATATGTAAATAACGTATGTTTGAGAATTTTATCAAATGAGTAGTATCTTTTCACATGTTCAATTTTTGAGATGTGACATAAATATTATTATTTTTTTAATTAAAATAATTTAAACTATTACGTATATTTATATATTTTATTATATTAATTTAAATTATTATATATATATATATATATATATATATATATTTTATTTTATATATATATATATATAATGTATATGAGATAAAGGTATAATGAGTATTTTGATAAAATGATAAGAGTAAAATAAGAAGAAAAATACAGAAACTATAAGTTATAAGTTACTTAAAGTAGTATTTTATAATAAGTTATAAAATATTGAAATAAGCTCATTTACGAAACACTTATAACAAGCTTATAAGCTAGTCAAATAAGCTATAAGTTAACTTATTTTGCTATCCAAACATAGCCTTTGTCTTTTTGAATCTCCTCTAGTAACATCACTAGCTGATGGTGGTCTGAGCCACCACCTACCTTGGAGTCTTCCACATTTTGTAAGAGTGGCGACAAGGTGAACAACTTCATTTCACACTCTTCTTGTCCACTGATAGCTAGTAGAATGCATATTTCTTCCACATCTCTAATACTCCAAGTAGTTTGAAATTCTCCTGTTTATTTGTTACTCCTGACAGAATTATATGACTACCAACTCTAAAATATTGAAAATAAAATAAAAAGCTCAAATTAGGGACGACAATGGGAAGTTTAATTTGGAGATCTCAACTTTTAGAGCTTCACAAAAATGGGAACGAAAATTTGTTTTTCTATCAGTATATTGAGAATGATGAAGCTCACACATCTCATTTTGTGTAGTTCCCGTTTCTAAAAGCATTTTAATAATTTTATTAAATTTACTAAAATATTTTAAATATTTATATAATATTTTTTAGAAATATTTTAGTTATTTTATAATTAAAGAAATTTAAATTAATTTAATAAAAATCAAAATCCTAATTTCCAATTCCAATTCACAAATTCATCGTAAGACTATTTCATTCTTGAGTCTCCTATAGCTCATGCTCTTCTCTCTCTCTCTCTTGCTAAAACACCCTTAAAACTCTTAAACCCTTAAAATATTCCTAAAAAAGCTCACCATCGTCATCGTGCTCGTGCTCCATCCCATGGTGCAGCCCGTCGTCGATCAGGTCTTCTCTTGTCGTCTCATTTTGTCAGTAATTGTTGTCTCATCTCAATCTCGCTCTTCTCTTGCCATCTTCTCCTCTCTCAATCTCGCTCCTCTCTCGCCGTCGTCTCCTCTCTCAATCTCCCTTGCATCAGCCATGGCACTGGAACAACGGGCATGGAGGTCCAAAAATTAATCCGTTAAAAAACGAGCTTAAACAAGCTAGCTCATTTTTTTTTTTGAATTTTTTTTTAAACTAATCCTTGTCCTTGTACTCCAGCACCAGCAGTCCAAAGCTCTCAGCCCCAGGCCCTCAGCCCAGCGTGCTCTCTGATTTGATTTCAAAAAAAAAAGGCATCAGATTGAGTTGAGAATTCGGCAGGGTCACTCTTCACACATTCATATTCCCTCTCAATCTCACTCATTCATTCAGATTTCAGCCTTGCTCACTGCTTAGTGCCCTAGCCCAAATTTCGACTCAATCTTCACTCACGCATATATGAAACGTCCTCGACCTCGACTCCTCCTGAAACCCCAAATTTCGCCCTTCGCCCGCGGCTGCTGCCTTCCCTGAGCTTATCTGAGCCGTCACCGGTCGCCCGGTCGCCTAGTCGCCTCCCCGTTACGTCGCCCGTTGCTTTGTTGCAGTAAGCTTCTGCCTTCCATTTGTTGGGTTTGACTTGAATTTTGTGGGTGACCCGGTTTCTAACCAAACCCATGACCCATAACCCATTATTTCCTCTATATATTTGTGTGTAAGGGAATTCATTATAAGAGGTGGTTGATGTAATTTCTCTCTGTATAGCCTCTATCAGAAATAATACAGATATTCTCTCTGTCCGTGGACGTAGGTCGCATTGACCGAACCACGTAATTTCTTTGTGTGTTCTTCTCAATCTTTCTCCTTGATTTATTGCCTTACAATAACCTAACAAGTGGTATCAGAGCCCTGGTTCATTTTTTGTTCGTCGGTTACTGTAGCACGTCTGAAAATTTTTAGATCCAGCTCCAAAATTTCAGATCTTGCATCGATTTAGTTGTTCTGGAGCATAGAAGACCATTCTCTGCATCTTTAGTGCGTTGAAGAACGTCGGAGACCAATTTTTGGTGGTAAGAAAATTTTCAGATCTAGTTTTAAATCTCAGATCTAGCTTGATTCGCTTGTTTTTTTGGGAAAAAGAGACCGTTTATTGCATTTCTAGTGCATTGGAGATCATTTTTCAGTTGTTTTGGTGAGTTTTTACGGTTGCGAGTACTGTTCATCACCGAATTCTTCATCGGAAGTAATGTTCATAGCCGGAATCGTCATCAGAAGCACTGTTCATCGTCTTCTACGGCGAGGCACTGTAGCGACTCGGATACTGTATCAACTCAGAACTGTAGCAGTCAACGGTCAACGGTACTGTAGCGACTCAGATACTGTATCGACTCTGTAGCAACTCGGTACTGTAGCACGGTCAACGGTCAATGGTACTATTTGGTCAAAGTTGCTGTTTGGTCAAAGCTATTGTTTGGTCAAAGCTGCTGTTTGGTTAAAGTTGCTGTTTGGTCAAAAATTGCTGTTTGGTCAAAGCTGCTGTTTGGTCATAGTTGTTGTTTGGACCAAGTTTTCTGTTGCGATCGTTATTGTTTCATCGACACGGTTCCGGTGAGTTTATGTTTAATTCAGAAAGAATTCTGAATTTTTGTGTGAATTTACTGGATTGTGTTAGATTGTGCTGGATTGAATTTCTGGTTTACTGCTGTGAATTTTGTTGGACTGCTGTGTTGAATTTCTGTTAGTGAAGTTCTGGTCAGTTTGCAAGGTTTTGAACAGTTTTGTGAAATTCAATTTCTGATTGCGAAATTTGCTAGTAATTTATCTGCTGTTATTTGAGAAGATGTCGACTCATAAATTCGATATTGAGAAATTCAATGGATCGAATGATTTCACTTTGTGGAAGGTAAAAATGAGGGTACTTCTGGTTCAGCAGGGATGTGCAGTGGCATTAGAAGGAGAAAGTAGTCTACCTAACACGTTGAAAGAAGAGGAGAAGAAGGAAATTTTGGCAAAGGCTTATAGTGCATTACTATTGAGTCTGACTGATGAGGTGTTGAGAGAAGTAGTTGATGAATCAACTGCTGCAGGTTTGTGGAAGAAATTGGATGATAAATACCAGAAAAAGTCTCTCACAAACTGATTATATCAGAAACAGCGTTTGTATACCCTGCGGATGACAGAAAATGTGCAGGTAAAAGATCATCTTGATAATTTTAACCGGATTATCCTGGATTTACAGGGTGTTGGGGTTAAGATAGATGATGAAGATCAGGCTATCATTCTTTTGTGTTCTCTACCAAATTCATATGAGAACTTTGTTGATACCATGTTGTATGGTAGAGATAGTATCTCTGTTAATGATGTCAAAGATGCTTTGCAGTCTAAAGAGCTGAAGAGAAGAGTCTCTAGTTCTAATGAGGATGGTGCAGAAGTAGGTTTGTATGTTGGCAGAGGCAGAGACACTAAAAGGGATGATGGAAAAAGAAGCAAGTCACGGTCTAAGTCGAGGAACAAAGGAGGACCTCGATGTTATCACTGTAAACAAAAGGGGCACATCAGGAAGAATTGTCCACAGAGGAAGAAGGGAAATGATGAGAAGGAACCGAATACCAGTGGTAGTGCTGCGGTGGTACAAGATAGTTCTGACGAAGAAGAAGACATTGATGTTCTCACAGTCAGCACCTCTGGTTCTGCAAATACTTGGGTCTTGGACACATGTGCATCTTATCATATGACTTTTTCACGTGAGCTGTTTACTTCTTTTAAGGAGTGGAATGGTGTTGTGAGATTGGGTGATGATGAGCAGCTTAGTGTTAAGGGCAGTGGTTCTGTGCAGATTTAGATGTATGATAGAATAGTCAGGACGCTTAATGCTTGGTATGTTCCTGGTCTACGAAAGAACTTGATTTCTCTTGGTACCTAGACAAACAAGGGTACAAGTACTCTGGAGAGAATGGACAGTTGAGAATTTCCAAATGTGCTCTGGTTATAATGAAGGGTAAATTGCAGCATGGCATTTACTTTCTGATTGGTAGTTCTGTGATGGGGACAATGGCTGTATCTAAATCTTTAGGGAAGAATGATGATTGTACGGAGTTGTGGCATTGCCGATTGGGACACATGAGTGAGAAAGGACTGTCAATTCTAAGTAAACAAGGATTGTTAGAAGGGGCAGAAACTGGGAAGCTAAAATTCTGTGAAGTTTGTGTTATGGGTAAACAACGCAGAGTTAAGTTCAGTTCTGGGAAGCATACTTCTACTGATGTTCTGTAATATGTTCACTCAGACTTGTAGGGTCCTTCTCCAGTTGAATCTCAGGGCAAATGCAAGTACTTTGCTACTTTCATTGATGACTACTCTAGAAGGATTTGGGTATATTTTCTGAAATCCAAAGATGAAGTGTTTGGGAAGTTCAAGGAGTGGAAGACCATGGTTGAGAAACGGACTAGAAAACAGGTCAAAACACTCAGAACTGATAATGGGTTGGAGTTTTGTAACGCTCCATTTGATGAGTTTTGCAGGAAATAAGGTATAGTGAGGCATCGCACTGTACGTCATACACCACAGCAAAATGGAGTTGCAGAACGTATGAATCAAACATTGTTGCAGCGTGCGAGATGCATGCGATTAAACACTGGCTTGCCAAAACAATTTTGGGCTGAAGCAGTTAACACTGCTTGTTATCTTGTGAATAGATCGCCATCTACTGCAATTGATTTTAAGACTCCTCAAGATGTATGGTCCGGTAAACCTTCTGATTATTCTGGCCTGCGTATATTTGGTTGTCCTGCTTATGCTCATGTGAATGATGGTAAACTAGAGCCTAGGGCAATGAAATGCATATTTCTAGGGTATGCACCTGAAGTTAAAGGGTACAGACTGTGGTGTACCGAAAAGGATAGAACTCCAAAATTTATTACTAGCAGAGATGTAACTTTTGATGAGTCTGCTATGTTTGGTCAGAAGGAGGAGCTTGATAGTCATGCAGGTAATAATGATCAAGGTGCCAACCAGAAGGTGGAAATTGAAGTTCAAACTTCAAAAAGGGTTATAACAGACCCTGTACAACAGCCCAGGGAAGAAGAAGAATCACAACCTATAGCAACAAGGAGGGAAAAAAAGGAAATCAGAAAACCTATGAGGTATGCAGATTATGTTGATATAGTTGATGTTAATTCAGTTGCTTATGCCTTGGCAGTAGGTGAAAGTATTGATTCTGATGACCCGAGATCATATAAAGAAGCAGTTAAGAGTAGAGAAGCATCATAATGGCTGGTTGCAATGAATGAAGAGATGCAATCTCTTGAGAAGAACGAAACATGGGATCTTGTACCATTACCAAAGGGAGTGAAACCGATAGGATGCAAATGGGTCTTCAAGAAGAAAGAAGGTATTCCTGGAGTTGAACCAGCAAGGTTCAAAGCACAACTCGTGGCCAAGGGTTTTTCACAAAAGGAGGGAATTGATTATCATGAAGTTTTCTCTCCGGTTGTGAAGCATAAAACCATTCGTATCCTTTTGTCCATGGTAAGTGTTTTTGACTTGGAGTTGGAACAATTGGATGTGAAAACTGCTTTCTTACATGAAAATTTAGAGAAGCAGATCTATATGTCACAGCCAGAAGGATTTCTTGATTCTGGGAAGAAAGATCATGTATGTTTGCTGAAAAAATCCTTGTATGGTTTGAAGCAGTCTCCTAGACAGTGGTACAAGAAATTTGATGCATTCATGACTTCCCATGGTTTTCTGCGTAATCAGTTTGATAACTGTGTCTACTCTAAGAAACTTGCAGATGATTCTTATATTTATTTGTTGCTATATGTTGATAATATGTTAATTGCTGCAAAGAATAAGGTTGAAATTAATAGTTTGAAAGCCTTGTTGAGTAGTGAGTTTGAGATGAAGGATTTGGGTGCAGCCAAAAAGATATTGGGCATGGAGATTTGGAGAGATAAAAGTGCAGGTTTACTGTATGTATCTCAACAGAAATACATAGAAAAATTGTTGCAGTCTTTCCAAATGAATAATTCTAAGCCGGTTAATACTCCGTTGGCGGCACATTTTAAACTTGATGCTAGTACAATACCTACTACAGCTGAGGAAAAAGGGTACATGAGTTCAGTGCCCTACTGTAATGCTGTTGGAAGCTTGATGTATGCAATGGTGTGTACTAGGCTTGATCTGGTTCATGCAGTCAGTGTGGTAAGCAGGTTTATGAGTAATCCTGGGAGAGCTCACTGGAGTGCAGTTAAATGGATTATGCGGTATCTGAAAGGTACGAGTAATATTTGCTTGGTTTATGGTGCTGATAAATCTGATAGTGGCTTGGTTGGTTATACAGATTCAGATTATGCTGGAGATCTTTTGAGGAGGAGATCCTTAACATGCTATGTCTTGACTCTGAATGGATGTGCTGTCAGTTGGAAGGCAACACTTCAATCTACAGTTGCCTTGTCTACCACTGAAGCAGAATACATGTCATTGGCAGAAGGAGTTAAGGAAGGTATGTGGTTATATGGTTTGATTGATAGTATGGGGTTAAATATTTAGAGACCTATCACTTATTGTGATAGTCAAAGTGCATTAAGTTTGGCCAAGAATCCATTCTACCATGAGAGGTCGAAGCATATTGATATCAGATTGAATTTTATTCGAGATGTGATAGAAGACAAGAAATTATCCATCGAGAAGATAGCCACAGCAGATATGTTGACGAAGGCTCTACCTTCAGAGAAGTTCAAGCATAGCTTGGACTTGGTGAATGTTCGCATTCCATGAAGCCCTACAGGGCTTGAATGACAGAGATGAATTTGTACTTAGTTCTGGTGATTTGAGAGAATTCAAGTCAAGGAGGAAAATTGTTGGGTTTGACTTGAATTTTATGGGTGACTCGGTTTCTAACCCGACCCACGACCCATGACCCATAACCCATTATTTCCTCTATATATATATATGTGTGTAAGGGAATTCATTATAAGAGGTGGTTGATGTAATTTCTCTCTGTATATCCTCTATCAGAAATAATACAGATATTCTCTCTGTCCGTAAACGTAGGTCACATTGACCGAACTACGTAATTTCTTTGTGTGTTCTTCTCAATCTTTCTCCTTGATTTATTGCCTTACAATAACCTAACACCATTCTTCTCCTTCATTTCCACAGTTCCTACTTCCTTCGCTGCTTCTGAGTTCTACCTTCACTGCCTGTCGCTGTGTTCTGTTTATGACAATGGTTGCTTTATCAATTTTGCTTCTGTGAGTTGCTTTGTCGATTTTGTTTCTGTGAGTTGCTTCCAAGTTTTGAGTTCTGCCTTCAATGGTTGCTTCTCAGTTCTGCCTTCACTGCCCGCCTGAGTGTTGCCTTTTTATTCTTTAATTTATTATTATTTTTTAAAAGGCGGGTTCCCGCGCGAGGCGGGGATCGAACATGGTGGGTAATTTTCCCGTGGCTGGGGTCGGATCGAAAGGAGGGCGGGAGCAGGAAGTGGGGGCGAGGTCGGGGAGCCGCCCCATCCCTAGCTAAAATTTCTTGTTGGGCCTTAAAGTCCAGACTCAAGTTTGAGCCTTTATATTGGGCCCGGGCTTTGGTGGCCCAGATTCTAAAAGAACAGGGAAACTGAGATTACCCTTTTGTGTTGATATCTGCCGCCAAACCAGTGCACCTTACTCCGCGTGTGCTGTTGGAGCTCTCTTCGCTGAGGTTTTTGTTTACCTTAAAATTTTTTCTTTGATTGACCAAAGGTATTGACGTCACCGCAGTTTCTGATTATAGGATTCTAGGACTGCAACAAATTCTGAGAACATGGGTAAGCTCTTAGCATTTTTTTTTTTCCGCCAAAACTACGTTTACAAATTGCTTTACGTGAGACGGAAAATGTCTTAATTATATCTAAACTCTGTTGCAGAGAGAAAAACGAATGAGAATAAATCACGTCGAGAAAGGCGAAAAGAAACTCGCTTGGCAAAGAATGCATCAAAGCATCAATCTTGGCTTCATGACCAGGTGTGAGTTTGTCTTTCTTTAAGATTATAGGGCTTGTTTGGGAGCATGGGTTCCAAGGTGGGCTGTGGGTTGGCATCACTTTTTCCATTAAAATTCTAAACAATGAAGTAGTATACGCTCCACTCCACCTATCAATGACCATCCCACCCCACTCTCTTTAAAATTTCCAAACAAGCCCTTGTATTTTTCTTTTTCTGTCACGGAAGTATTAAGAAGTTATTTTATAATTATTTAAGTTTAATTTTATGCTTGTAGAAATCTCGAGCAATGAAAATAGTTAACGAGAGTTCAAAGTCAAATACTACAAGCAAATCAAACCCTTCAACCAGTTCTAATAATGTAAAGGAAACAGAAGTTATGGAGTCAGAGTCTAACTCTGCGAGACATAATACAGCTGAAGAATGTGCAATGTCAAAGGAAATTGCAATTGATTCAAAATCATTTAGTTGTCACGGTTCTGTTGCATCAACAATGAAGAAAAGGAAGAAAGGTTCTAAGGAAAATCCGAAGAAGAAGAAGCCCAGAGAGTTATTTGAAATGGATACGCCAAATGTTTCCATGGCCGCCAAGAAGGATCAAGAATTGGAAAGGAAACTTGCCAAAAAGCTCAAGGTGAAAGATGGGAAATTAAGGGGAATGGATGATTGTCTCAATATATTACTGGATGGAATGTCATCTGCCATTGATTTCATGGGCGAAGGGGAGGTTCCTGGTGATGAATTACCTTCAAAAATGTTGAAGAAGAAATCTTCAACTAAGAAACGTAAGGATAGCATTTTGCCAAAGGAAGGTCCAGAAATAGGGTCAGTATCTGATATTTCAAGATCTGTAGAAACTTCTAACCAAGATGTAGTAGCATCAGAAGATTTTCCTGCCAGTGCACCTTCAAGAAAGAGCTATGGAAATGGAAAATTGTTGGAACAAAAGCAAGAAGGTAATGTGTTGGATAATACTGCCATTTGCATATCCAAGCCTTTGGATTCCAGTGGAAAGGAGGTGGCATCAAAGCATGCTCCTGCTCTGGTGCCAGAAAAGAGAACTCAAAAATACATAGCACCTCACTTGAGAGCTCGTGCTGGAAATGAGCCTGAAGAGCATACCCAAATTCGAAGGCGAATACGAGGCAAGAAAGAGAGATTTTGAATTGACTTTGCATTTCTTTGCTGTCTACCATTAATTTTATTTTCCAAAATTAAACTTGTTGCAGGTCTTCTTAACAGACTTTCTGAATCTAATGTGGAATCAATTACAGGAGAGACTTCCATGATCTTTAAGGTATGGCAATCCTATTGTCATACGTCAATTGGATGCTGATTTTTTTTTTAATTTTTAATTGATTATTGCATATTATTTCTTCTTGAAACAATAAAAGAAGTAGCTAAAAATGGAAGAAAAAAGAATTTTCACTTGGGAAGTCTATTATGCAGTTCTTCTTCTTTCTTCCAATTATTTTTCAAATAAAACACAATCGTTGCTCTTTATTTTATCTCTGCTCTGTAAAAATAAAGCGACCTAAGGATGCATTCTGTTTTTTTTTTTTTTTGGGGGGGGGGGGTTGGGGTGGGTTTTTTAATTTTTATTATACTATTTGAAATTATGTATCTTGCAATTGTAATTTGGTAATCTATGGTCTAATTATTGTTCTTTGGATACCTCGCTAATGATAGAATTTTTTCCCATTTCAAGTTGGGATTTTTTGAGTCTTAATTTTGTATTGGCTCTAGTTGAATTAAGGCTGGCTGAGAATCTGTCTTATGTTTTGGAACTTTGATTTCCCCCTAGCTGCTTCTATGAATAAAAGTGGATGCTTTTCGGAAATTATAACCCTTGCTTTTTATGTGATTCCTTTGCAGTCAATTGCTCGTAGTGTTGCTTCACAGATAATTAGTGAGGAGATTTTAGCATCTTGTTCTGGGGGACCCCGTGGCAATGAACAGTTAAGGATTTGTGCCTTTAATCTCCCCTTTTTTATTCCCCCCTTTTCAATTTATGCTGTAGTGTTCCTTATCTCCCTGATGAAAGTAGCTACATCTTTGAGTTTTTATAATCTTTGTCAGAAACAATATGTTAAGCACCATTGATTCACCGAGGAAAGGTAAGCCTTAGTTGTAGAATCAAACAGAGATAAGATACTGGTCAATGATGCTGACATGTCTGATGTAGAATGAGATGCTCCATGAGGAACAACAAAAAAGGAGGAGGCTGATGATGTAGTTTCTATGAATGAGAATAGAAAACTGGACATGGTTACAAAAGGCCTGGTGGAATGGCAAAAGATTCTTGTTCAAGATTATGTTTAGTGGTGGCCATTTATTATATTTGCCTATTTGATATTGAATAATTATTGTTAACGGCTAAATTAGCTGTTTTGTGGCTTTTGTATTATACTGTATAGTGATTTAGGAAGTATAGTTTGCCATTCAGGTAAATTAGATTCTTGCTCTTGGATCTTTCTTTGATTCTTGTGCTTGTCCTGAATCATTTTGCATTCTCCTGGTGGCATTTGACAATTGAGTAATTGACAGTTAGGGGTAAATGACCACTACAACTTAAAAGCTTACGTTGTTAAGTGAAAACCCATAAATAATTTATTAATAATCTTTGATGCACCTCTTCACACAAATGCCTTTTGAGCTTAACGCATGGACAAAGATAGGTTCGCCATTCCTTGTGCTAAAACTTATTTAATTTAATTAAAGGAATGAGGAGTGGCGAAAATCGAGCTTTTGACCATTCTTTCCTACCTTGTCAAGGACCCCACTTCAACTTTCAGTGAATGCCTGTGAAAATTTAGGTGCTATTGATTACTCTCCTGTGCTCCCACTGAATGTCTGTTTGATATGCTAGATTTCTTGTTTCAATGAAAAAAATTAAATTTGTCTTTACTGGAAATGTATGAGAAGTTGCTTCCAGGTTGTAGTGCCGGAGTTGTAGTTGGACATATTTCTTAACTGTAGTTTATTAGCTTAAATTAGCCTGCCCTTGTATTTGATGAAGTTAATAAGTTTGCTTGATTTGTCAAGCTTTCTGGCTTTTATATTTGTTTCCAATGTAACTGATAATTTTTTTTTTCTCCTCTCTTCCATGAAGGTATGCTGCTGTTTTCGCTGCATTTGTTGCTGGGATGGCCTGTATGGTTGGTGTTGACTTCAGTGCAAAATTTATGGCCTCTTTTGCGAAATGCTTCGAGGTACAGCATTTAAGTAAATAAATAAATATCAAATTCTGCTAATTTTTGTGTATCACTTGAATTTTTGCATTTTGTTTCTTCTCTTGGTTGACCTTTCATAATCATTGCAGTGTTTTAAATAATTGAATCTTCTAATTTTATTTGTATTTTCCCCCCAGGATGAGTACCATAAAGAAGACAATCTCTCATTGCGAAATCTTACTCTTCTCTTTTCCTATTTGTGCATATTTGGGGTCTGTTCAAGGTGGGTAAATTGTAATACAGAAGGTGCTTTTATATCCAATAATAAGAACTTAAAACAGATGTGCATGTATTTTTTTATGAAACTTTTATTCTTGTAAATTATCTCCATTTTAGATTTCCTTTTTGTTATAACAAAAGATTGAAGTTGCCAGAACCTTTGTTACTTTCTTATCCAGACCCTCCAATATCTCATGCCTCTGAATTTCACTGATGAAAGTTTCTTGTGTGTGGAGAATATGATTTGCATGGACTTCTTCCTTAAAAATTTGAAGTGTCAGGTTATGCAATAGCCAGTTGTCCATCAGCTGTGGCCTTGCTTGTGGTTCAAAATTTCAACTTCTGTCATTATTTTGCAAGAATAAATTTAGTGCAGTGTTCTTTAACATGTTGTTTTGTTAATGTTGGCTTCACTTTGTTAGCAGCCATATGAGTTTGTTAGATTTCTAACTTGAGTTCCCATTACAATTGGCAGCTGCTTGATGATAAATTTTGTCTTGAGTTCTTTCCATCTTTCTATTGTAATGTAACAAATTTTTGTTATGAATCTTTTTCAACTGTACTTTTCTAGTAATCATGTCTTGCAATTCTTTTCAGCGATTTGATATATGACTTTCTAGTCATGCTGAGTAAGCGGTTAACAGAGATGGATGTCTCTACAATTTTGGCAATGTTACAATGTAAGCAATCTCTTTCTTTCCTTCGCTTTTTTTCTTTTAACTCTTTTAATCTGCTCATGTTTGGTTTGGGTTATTTTTACATAGACTGCTTGAAATAGCATTAAGACATCTGCATGGGCTTAATTCATTTAGTGGAAGTCCTGAGTTTGGCCTGCTTTTAAAGCATTTTTGGCAAAATATTTGTGCTAGAAATTGGCACAGCATTTTGTACTTCCACGTGCTTTACAGTCAATGTAATGCTGTACTATAATATGTTCAGATTTTCATTTATCAGGTGTCTACTGTTTACTATGCTTGTGCTATGAGTGATTACTATGTTTCTTGATATATCTCCTGCTATTTTGTCAGAAATACATGAGTTCTTGAACAAGAATGTGGAAAAATTCACCTAAATTTGTGTAGTGGCATAAGGAAGGAAGTCCTACTCTCATCTGGCTAACTTAATGTTGTCATCTGATTGTCTCATTTTTGTTTGGGATTTTTTTTCCAATGTATGCATGTGCAGTTATTTCTGTTTTGTATATTTTTTCTCTTCATTTTTCCTTTTTCATGTGAATGGTATTTGCGATTGATATTATGTACTACTAGTGTAGCTGTGCTTCTCTTGATTATTTACATAAAATGTTGCTTGACTAGTGAACACTGTCTGACTTTAACTGCTATTTTATAAATAGGTTGTGGGATGAAGATAAGGGCTGATGATCCTGCTGCCATGAAAGATTTTATTCTTAGTGTTCAGAATAGAACAAATGAGCTGAAGGCTTCCAGTGGTGATGACCAGGAAAAGATAAATAGTAAAAGAGTGAGCAGGCTATGTTCTATTGTCAACTTGCTTTGGTTTTTCTGAACAGGGTTCAACACTAATTACTTGGTAACATTTGTAGATGGAATTCATGCTTGAAACTATATGTGACATCAAGAACAACAAGAAAAGGCCTAAAGAGGACCCTGCCCATTACACACGGATTAAAAAATGGTTACAAAAGGTCCTCTTTTCTAATTTAGTTGCTTTGGTCTTCTTATTTATTCTTTAAGTTCTCTGTCCACAAAGATATTTATGAGTTATTCCATCAAGTTTCTTTTATTTTTGTAAAAGAATTCATTAATTAGAAAGAAAAACACCTAAAAGGATGAAAAAAGATATCATCTTGAAGGGGAGAATTGAGTAGAAAATTATCTATAGGGTAGTTCTCAGCTGGTTTGCCAAGATGAATTATTGTATTAATGGTATTTTTAGAGTAGTTAATTCTGGTATTTCTGTTCCATTGATAAGTATGCTATTTGGTTTAATTTTACTTGTTAACCATACTTGGCATGCCTGCAAGCATTCTTGTTGCAAATGCTACTGTGCTAATACCCAAATTATGCATATTGCTTGTAGAATTTCCTGTACAATTTTCAACTTGTTGAGCAATGGTAAGATAGTATGATTTTTTTTAGGATGTTGAGCAATGGTAAGATAGTCGGTGATCGACTGCTTACTATTTTATATTTCTTTAGAACTGATTTGATGGTTTGTAGGACAGTTGTGTTACTTTTTGAAAGCTCTTTCATGATGTTGTCATTATAGAACCAAAGGTCTAGGTTAACTGTTGGTGTTAAGTTTGTTCTTTAAAAGGTTAATGTATGTTTTTGCTCTTTTTGATAGTAAATTTATATTCTTCTCTACTTTCTGGGCTCGATATGCCTTGTGGCTTTTGTTCCTTTCCTGCATACTTGAGTTGTTTTTCTTGTCCTTTATTTAAGATATTATTTGAAGTTTGAACTTTTTTGTTATTTAAACAACATTCATATGTGATAGTTATTATTATTATTATTTTAATACTTTTTTCCAGATTAGAGTGGATGACATTTTAATTAGAGGGCTTAAATGGAAGAAGCTTCTTGATCCTGAGAAGAAAGGTCAGTGGTGGTTGTCTGGGGATGCAGCTTCCACAACAGATAATGTTGAGGAAGTTGCCAGCAGAATAGACAAAGATGTTCTTGAAACCCAACGAATGTTGCAGCTTGCTGCTGCTCAAAGGATGAACACAGATGCAAGAAGGGCAATCTTTTGTATAATAATGAGTGGGGAGGACTATATTGATGCATTTGAGAAGCTTCTAAGACTGGATTTACAGGGCAAGCAGGTTGGCCATTTTCATATTTTATTTTTGTCATATAGTAGTTTGAGGCCCTTCGATTTCATGTTATGTGACTCTCTTATGTATCTACAGGATAGAGAGATAATGCGGGTTCTTGTGGAGTGCTGCTTACAGGAGAAGATTTTCAACAAGTATTATACTGTATTGGCTTCCAAGTTGTGCGAGCATGACAAAAATCACAAGTTTACTCTACAGGTATTGTTTTTCATTCTTTCTTCAAGAATTAAGACGAGAACTAAATATCAAGGATACATGTTTGGTATTCATCTCGTGTCCAGATGGCTAAATTTTTGTATCACTTATACCAGGGGGAAAAAGTGTGAAATGAGAGTGGTGGTTTGTAGTTATTCGAACTTACAACAGTGTTATATAGCTTTGGCCAATTAATTTTCAAGAGCCTCTCTATGTTACTCACATAACTGCTTTTTAAGGCAAAATAATCATGTATTTTACCCTTGGATCTGACCAAACTGACTGTTTGGTATCTAGAGTCTTAATATTGTATCCTGTAGTTCACTTTTAAATCGAAGGCTTCAGTTTTTTAATTGTTCTCAGTCTAGTTTCCCTTGGAGGATATAGTAGTATCTGCACTTTTTGTGTATTATAAACGAGGCAGTCAGCCTGTAACTCCACTTTTCTTTACATGTAAGGTTGATAAGCCACCATAAAATACTCCATTATACATTTACTATTTATTTGACCAGATATTTACCTAACAAGCTATATTCAGAATTCAGATACCTGGAAACTCTTAGAAGCTTGCCCTTTTCTCTCTTTACTGCTTTTCTATAGTAGACAACTTAATTTTATAGATTCTTCATATAAGGCGAATTGAGTAGCAGATTGCTTTTTTCTATGCCTTTTATTTGCAGTTTTGCCTTTGGGATCAATTTAAGGAGCTGGAGTCAATGCAGCTTATGAGATCAATGCACCTGGCAAAATTTGTGGCAGAAATGGTTGCCTCTTTCACTCTCTCCCTTTCGGTTTTGAAGACTATCGATCTGGATGACATCATCCAGTTAAGCCCAAGAAAGATTATGCATTTCCGCATGCTGTTTGAGTCCATTTTTGAGTATTCAGATAGCCGAGTATGGAATATATTCACGCGAGTTGCAGTGAACCCTGAGCTTGAAAGTCTTCGACAAGGCATTGAGTTTTTCATTAAGGAGTACATAGTAAAATCCAATAAAGCTTTCGCTCAAAAATTTAAGTTGGCAAAGAAAGCCCTTCATAATTTAGAAGGAGTTCTGATGTGAATGTAAACTTCGGACAACGCCAAAATTTTGTAGCTTGAATTTCAGATAAGATTGTATGATTTTTTCCAGAGAAAATCCGCCTATTCTAGTTTGATTATGCTAGATTTTAAAATCAGTCATGGCACGTCTATGGTCTAGCAAAAATCATGACTTTAGGCCATAACATTATTGTGTTTAATAAGTGAAAAGTTGCAAGTCTCCAGGATAAAGGACGTTGAGAGCGCGGGTGGAAGAAAGATGAATTTCAGAGCGAATTTCTTTTTCTGCGTTTGATAGACCATAAGCTACAATAGATTAATGGAAATGTGTTTTTCCGTTTTTTATTTTAAATGTACGATTCTGTCCCTTGCATAAATGATGGAAAAGTGCATAATGGAACGAAAAAATAAATTGTTGTATGATTTGTCCCCGTGTTTCTTCTCTCTATCCTTCACATCCAATAAGGAGAGATGCCGACATGCTCTCTCCTCTAGAGATGCTGGAGAAGAATGAGTTGCACTAGAGGGAGAAAGAACGCTGCCAGAAAGAGAATGACTGTGAGGAAGAAGACAAAGAAACCGACTGAGAGAGAGAATGATAGAGGGAGCAATCAGACTGAGAAGTCAAAAATGTTTTTGAGCGTAGCTAATTTCTTATACTTTATTCTTCATTTTTTTTTAAAAAAAAGTTTTAATTAGGGGACCTTTCATTTTTTTTTTCATTTTTCGTAAAAAATATATACCAAATATAATAATATTTTTTTTATTTTTTTATCTCATACTAAACAACTTTTTTTTTCTTTTTTTTCCTTTCTTTTTTTTTTTTTAACTTTCCATCTCTTTTCTTTTTCCATTAAAAATCGTTAATGCGTTTCAAATGCGATCTAAACTAATGCAATACCCAAGTCGCTGGTTCACTAACTTAAATCAGTCTGAACCACCCAAATCCTAGAAACGGGAATATCTTCATTCTGCTAGTAGGCAAGATTCAAACCAACCACCTCAGTGCAAAAGGTGTTTGCTAGCCATCATTTTTTCAACGAATGACAAATAATCCGATGGGGTAGACAATACCCACTCGTCTAACAATATTGGGGTCATAATATTCATTATTCACCATAGGAAGCAGGGACCTGCTTTAAAATTGAAAGCACAGACAAAGCACCACATTCAACCACCTAGTAGCACAATAGACGGGAGGACTAAATGCTCAGGTTCATATTTATGTAAAATACTGATTTTACATTTTAACACTTACTACATTGAAGCCAAAATTCAACGAAGAAGCGCAGTCATTTGAGTAACCACAGCACATTGAATATTTGAGCTTGAATATTTGACGGCATTCTTAGCGAAAACAAATCTCTAAGGTGGTAACCACAGCACATTGAATATTTGAACTTGGTTTTTTTCCATAAAGCCATTTGAATAAATTACTATGAATC
The DNA here is from genome assembly GCA_037074585.1 of Biancaea sappan. Lineage (NCBI taxonomy): Eukaryota > Viridiplantae > Streptophyta > Magnoliopsida > Fabales > Fabaceae > Biancaea > Biancaea sappan. The sequence goes on from CM073496.1 coordinate 61,798,948, forward strand.
ATATTGCTGAGCCTTCGACTCAGCAAATTTTCACTCTGGGTACAAGTAAGCAACCCAATTCTCATCGCTTATTGGCGACAAAGTACCACCTTGAGCAATCTCCACATTGGTCGAGCGTGAGTAAACAGTGACCTTTCTGCAGGTCGAGGTGCTAACTGCAGTTGAAGCAATGCCACTTGAGTTCATAACCGGATTGTCAATGTTAGGGAGTGATGGTGAAGACTGGACATTTGATAAGGAAGAAACGTCCACGCTGACAGCAGTAATATCAGATGAAGAATCTGTGCCCCCTGTAACTGCAATGGGTTCTGAAGATGGGATGGCAGCATGATTACTTTTAACTTCAGCGCAATCTGTAGTTATATTTATATTAAGAATGCCTGTGAGACTTAAAATTCATCAATGCATCAAGGACAGTCAACAGAAACAAATCTCAACTTGCTAGAAAGAACCATTAAAGGATACATCAGACTAAAACGAATGAGTTGACAATTATATTTTATTACATTTTATCATTTCCCAAAATTCCCAATGAATGTCACTTCACAATTCACATATCTTTTATTTTTTTATCAAATAGTTAAGAGACAATACAACCGCACAAGACACTAAAAATCTAGCATATAATTTATTGTATCTGATCTATACTGCTCCTCAAAAGAGATAAAGGTAGCAGTAGACCTTAAAAGAAGTTTAGGAATTTAGAGAATTTTATTGAGCTAAATGAGATGTAAAGGAATTTGATTTAGTCTTTGTTATAACTTATATGGAGGACCTGTGCTCTCCTTCTCCGTGTTCCTTTTCTCAATAAAGTCTTCCTTTATTAATTTTTTCCATTATCATATTGAAAAAATAAAATAAAATCCATATACTTTTATAGAGATGCAATAACATAGTTGTTAGAATAACTAGTTTCGTTTTCAGAAACTGCTTAAATTAATTAAATTTTCTTACAAAATAATGGTGATTTTTGCAAATTGCTCAACTCATTATTTCATTTTCTGTTGGGAGTCGACAGCTTTTTGAAAATTCTACCATTATAATCTTAGCCTAATATCTAATATCTACTCTCCACTCAACAGCTCTGTAGGCTTGATAGAAGAGGTAGTCTACAAGATGAACTTAGGTTCTGAGAGAAACCAGATAATCTTGTTTTGTTGTTGACGACGTGTGAGAGAGAGTTATAATCTAGAAAGTTAAAACCCTAAAATGCCAAGGGCTACAAAGAGGACTCACCCTTATCTTTCCCAGATTGGTTCTTAGTAACTAATCCGGGGCTATAATTTGTAGGAGATTTCAGATTGGCATGATGTTGCAGATCAGTTGAGACATTTGAATCTGAACTGGGAGATGACAATGCAGGACCCTTTTGATGGAGAATGAGAAAAGTGTAATTAAGATGATATTGTCAAATAAAGGAAAACCACCATTAAAAACCTATACTAGGCATAATAAATTTCTAGGGACTAGACTTTGAATATTGCTATTGTATTTGGTATTTAGCTACCTATGCATCTTAGCCTACGATTTGACATATTACTATTTAGCTGCATGTGCATTTATTGTCTTAGCCTACAATCTTTGACATTTAGTTTATGCATTTAATCAATTTAGTTAGAGTTTTATTTCTTTTGTCATGGAGACCCTCTATAAAAGGGTCCTTATCATATGTTGTAAGCAGATTTGGATTGAATGTATTGAATCAAATATTTCTCTATCTTTCCCCTCTCTGCATCTCCCTCCTTTCTCTCTAATTCTCCCTCATTTCTTGCTGTTCTCCCTTCTCCCTCTTTCTGTTCTACATCACCTTTTCTTGGAGAGCAGAGAGCAGAACGGAAGAGCTCTGATTTGACTTGCCTAAATAGAAAAGCAAGCAACAATATAAATGACTAGCATTGAGATAATAACAGCTTCCATTATCTTTAGTGATACAGAACAGAAGAATCATGTAGGTCCTAATCGCTTATCTGGGTGCTGACTAATGATTTCATTGAGAACAGTAGAGAAAAGGCTGATAATTTGATAAACAAATAGATAAACTGTAGTTGCAGAGATCTCAAGGCAATATCATGCTATAGACATTCAAAATATTCTAACCCTCTTATTTAGTTGGTGTACCTAGATGGAATTTATTGCCACAATTGCAAGCAGAAATTCCTGCCTTTGTTGTTTTAATTGAATAGAATGAGTTTTTTTTATTCTCTTCATGGTGCCCAGCTCATGGTTACATTCTGAATGCTCCTTCATGTAACGTGCAGCAAAAGTGGAGGACCTATTGTATTTTGCTCACTTCCTATATTATTCTGCCATATTGTTGCCTTTGATTCTTAAAGGAGGACTGCTTAACATTCTTCTTGCAAACTTACACTTATTTATATTGTCCATAATTTTTTTTTATCCCACAAATAAAAAAATAAAGGCAAACAACACTCAGTTCCTGGATTCAGTAATTAAACTCAATGAGGATGATAATCTCTTCTCAGCATTCCAAATCAATAAGCAATTAGTAATTCAATATATTTAATATGAATGAAATTTATAGAGAAATGTAACATGAATGAGAATGTCTACAAATTTAGAAACAATTATTAAAAGTTATATAGGATAAATGATATAAACAAAAAGAAAATACCTTTGCGTTCTTTTAAAATTGTATAAGCAACCTTGGCTGCACTCATCTCCGCCTGTTTCTTGGTTTTTGCTTCTTGTCCAGTGAAACGCTCTCCTTCTATCTCCACATTTGAAACAAATATCGGCATATGAGACTCACCAGATTTGCCAGTGCTGTAAACAGGTAAATGATATCCTTCCCTCTGAACCAATTCTTGCAAGAGATTCTTGTATAAACCATTATCATCCTGAAAGTTGCAGAGAATAATATAGGTAAAAGAAGCACTACAAAGCAGCATTTACAAAACTACAAAATAAAAAGGCCATCCCAATGACAAAGGTGATTAAAAACTAGCCTCTTGAGCTCCAGAAAGTGATAATGACATTAAGGCAACTTTTGCAGCTGCATGTTCAGCATCCTTCAATGTAGGGAAAAAATCTGGACTCTCATAAGTCTGTCCATCAATAGTAACTTTACACTTGAAACGACTGGCGTGAGGAGGACCCTCCCGCTGAGTAGAATAAATAGGTAGATTTAAGTTTTTCTTTTGAGCATAGTTCTGGAGCTGGTTCTTATACAAACGCTGCATATCTATGAAAGAACGCAATGCTAGTCATAAGTCAATGTGTGATTTGTCATCAGTTAAAGAACAACATGCCACAAGAGAGAAAGGAAAAGTAATCAAAAATCAAAACATGTTACAAAACTGTTTATCAACTTCCTTCATATTTTCCCCTATCATTTTTTGAATTACATTGATCCATGTTGTCACTAAAGGCATCACCAAGACAGCAAACATAAGAAGAAATGGCATTGCTCGCATATAGACCTTCCAGTGTTACATACACATGTCCTGTTTTTCCCCCCTAAGAACGCCCTTGAGCATGAACATCTAAATGAAACAAGTGGGTGGTCAAAGAATTAAAGAAAACCTTTCTTATAAATTCTGTACAATATAACCAATGAATTTGAGCCATGTGTATGGCAAACAGAACATATTATATTAAAATATATTTAACTCAGCAACTCTAAAGTTTCTAGACTTCAAATGTATAGTAATAGGTGAAAAATAACGACTAAAATTTACTTAACAGAGTCCAACAGATGTTTAAAGCTTACGAATATTTTTCTTGTAACAAAAAACTTCGCCTTGAAGGGAGCAAATGGGTGAGTTCAGCCACAAGAGGTCAATATAAGAATGCATTAATTCATGCCTATTTTGAATATAACTGATGGAGAATGGGAAAACAATAACTAAGGTGATATTGTTGATGTTATGGATACTTAATTATGAGCATAATAAATACCTAGGAAATAGAATCTTGAAAATATAAGAGTTATTAGTTTATCTTGAAATTACTATCTCAATAAATGCACCTAGGAATTATTAACTAGTTATTTCACCCAGGAACTATTAGCCAATTAATCATCTTGGAACTTGTTATATGCATTTGCTTTGGAACTAGCTTATGCATTTAGGATATGCATTAAAAGTCTCTTGTAATTGGACTCCCTATATAAAGGGGTCCCTCCCATATGTGTAATCAGACTTAAATATTGAATGAAGTGAATTATAAGATTTCTATATCTCCCTCCCTTTTCTGCTGTCTATTTCTCCCTCCTTTTCTTTCTGTTTCTCCCTCATCCTCTCTGTTCTACATCAATAACACTGTTTGATAATGATACTGTATAATCAAGAAATATATGTAAATGATTTTTGCTGCCAGTGGCAGAAGCTAGAAGGAGCTGATATCTCTCTTGTTTACACTTTAAGAAAAATTGGCCTGCATCACATTCGGCCATTAATCCCAGACAAGCACACAAAATAGATAGCAATCAGAGCGCGAGAGAGTCAAAATGAAAATCAACCCATTTTAGCCTCCACTACCACCAGATCTACCGACAGCAACAACAATTGGGTTGGAAGAAAAAATCCCTACTAACCCATTCAAGAAAGGAATTAAATTAGAAAATTGAAGAGAACAAGGGGGGAACCTTGGTTGGTGAAATATTATGGCACTGCTTATGATGAGCTTTGCCCCCAGAAATCTCCAATATGCTGGAGAATGCCGTAGGTTATGCGAGGGTTTAGGGTTGGAAAATTACAATCTGTTGGAAAATTATGAAATCTCAATCCTAGAACTACCAGGGAAAATTAGAGAATATAGCTGCCTTCATAGTTCCCCGTGTCACATGCCATTGTTTTTGGACAATATGCACCACACATGCCATGAATCAGACAATGGCACATGATACACGTGCAATACTGCAACTTGGCGAAGGTGCCAAGCATTATGCCATTCAGCACAATCAAGATCTATGAATTATTGATTAAAATGGCATACCATCAATAAATGTGCAGCTAAGATATATACCATTAATAGTTTTACCCAAAGATATTAAATGCCATAACAGGTGAATTGTTTACTAATATATGAAACCCATATATATGGTAAGAATTTAACAATCAATACTTGTTAACAATCAATACTATGCGTTATAGCATTTAACACCCTTATTGCTATAAGTGCACTTCACACTTCTAATAACTCTGTAACTTCACACTTTTAATAAACTCACTACAGAGTTATTAAAAGTGTGAAGTGCACTTATAGCAATAAGGGCTCCTAAATGCCATAACGCATAGTATTTCACATGCTATGTTGAAATGCCATGCATGCTATATTAAATATATCAAGTGCATTTAATATAATTTTGTATGAAAACAGTGAACTATATAAATATGAAAACCTAAACATAGTGCATGACAGCTTAATATCGCCCAAAGTGTGACTGAATGAACCATAAAAACACAATCTCAAGCATTTAAATCACTGTTAAAAATGTTCAGGAGTATGGGACTCTGGAGTCTGGACAACATCCTTGAATATCTGAATGGGCTTCTCTTTGCTTAAATCATAAACAGTCCTTCCCATTGCACCTCAACCTTCTCATTACAAGAAAATGAAAAGCAGAGGACAGAGAAAGGAAAAACAATGAACTACCAGGAATGCACATGAGAAGTCGCTACCAAAAATGCCCTCTTGAGAGACAGAGCTCCAGTCTTTATCTTTGGACATAATCAAAGGCTGTGCAGTTGTATTTGCCCTCAGCCTTATTAGACATTTACATGGCATCACGTTTTCCATATAGCACAAATAGCAAGCACCACTAAGAGGCTGCTTTATCACATGTAGTGCTCACTTTAGCTGTACTACGTGAAAATTACAGCGCTACATCTATAGCATAGAATAAGCCCTAGTAACGAATCACTACAAGCTATATCAAGGGTAATATTTTCTATTGATAACTATGATCCTTTGGCACATGAGATAGAAAGTGGATACCATTAACAGGAAATCCTCATAATTTCTATGAAACTGAAATGCAGAAGGGACACCACCCTCTGCTAAGCAAAAAAACCACATCCAAGCTAATTTAATCAGTCAAGTCAGATGCAAGCAAACTCATTCTCCCTCGCCCACACCCCCAACCCTTATAAAACCATCTCCCTGTGCCAAGGATAGATGCAAAACCTACTCAACAGGAAATCTTTCTAACAGATAAGCATGTTGTACTATTAAAAACTCATTTCTATAGAAGTAACAAGAGATGAATAAATAAGAAGTACTTGGATCATTTCTCTGATTCCCAGCTGTCATGTTATCTTTAAATGATGTTGTAGCTTGGAATGCATCTTGTAACATGGGTTGCATCACACTAATTGTGGGAAGTACTTCATCAACATCATTGCCTGAAATAGATGAACCTGTACATTAAATGCAATACCACATAAATCATTCATATAGGGGAAAAGTAAAATTCACACTTTAGATCACCAAACCAATATAAAAAGTAACCATCACCTCTAACCACTTATCTCCACGTTTTAAGTATGGAGAATTATAAAAATTTAGAGCTCTAATATGTGTAACTCTTCTATAAGTTCATGCTAAGAATGTACAATGTAGACATTCTGATGATTCATTTAAAATGGCTAATTAAATACGAGATAAAAACAAGGGTTTAGGCCAACCAAGTCAAAAGAAATAGATTTAAAATTGAATATTTGTCCCTAACGTATCTCGTAAACCTAACAAGCAATCAAGTCATTTTTCGAAGGAGAAATTTTTTAAAAAAATGGTTCTCTTTAATACAATACGAACCAGAAGATACCAGAGCTGAAGGCTGCGGAAGAGAAAACGAAGTTTGCGGAAACGAAGGCTGCGAAAACGAAAGCTGAGGAGAGGGACTAGGAGGAGTAGATGAAGGTTGAGGAAGAGAAGGATGAAAGACAGAAGTTGAATCTGAAGTTTGCGGAAACGAAGGCTGCGGAAACGAAGGCTGCGAAAACGAAAGCTGAGGAGAGGGAGTAGGAGGAGTAGATGAAGGTTGAGGAAGAGAAGGATGCGAGACAGAAGTTGAATCTGAAGTTTGCGGAAACGAAGGCTGCGAAAACGAAAGCTGAGGAGAGGGAGTGGGAGGAGTAGGTGAAGGTTGAGGAAGAGAAGGGAGGGAGACAGAAGGTGAATATGAAGTTTCCGGCGAGGAAGAAGAAGAAGGTGGATTTGGAAGAGAAGGGGTCTTGGGGCGAGAGAAGTGGTCGAAGGCGAGCTTAGCTGCATTGTTCTGGGATTCTTTGGCGTTTCTACAAGGCCTCGGCGTCTGAAAACCAATCCCATTAACGGTAACGGTAGAAACGTAGCGAGGATTGTGATCCGGTCCTTCTTTTTTGGTCTGGTAATCCGGCAAGTTCCATAATCGCTTGTGGCACAGTTCCTGTAGCTTCGATTTGTTCATTGTTGTTACCTTCAGTGTGCCATCAGCAATTCAGCTACAGTCTCGCCGGGCTGTTCCTTCTCTCTCTTGTTTTCATCCAACGTTGTTAGGTTAACATTTGTGTGTGGGCATTTATACCCGGAACCGAATTCTCTCCTGGCGGTCCACAGCCGTCGGATCAACGTAGACCCCACCTGTCAATTGCGAGGAATCTAAGCCTGATATTACATGATGCCATTATTATTCAACGTAAATAAATGCTCTATATAATGTTTTGTTCAAACCCAATATCCGTCTTAGTTCGATTAAATTTTACATGATATTGCATTAAATTTATAGATGATATACTTTTTTATTTTAAAATATTATTTTGATTTGTTTGATATTTTACATATGCAATACATTTTAATATTTATTTGTATAAATGAATTTTACTTTTATATAATATAACATTATTAGTTACATTCTTAATATAATAATAATATCAATAATTAAATTAATATTAGTTTATGAAACTATAATTTTATATTTAATATTATAAATAAGACAATCAAATAATTTCTTAAAAATTATATTCATTAGAAAGTTAATTTTATAATCAAAATATAAATAAGATTAAAAAATGTATAAATTATATGATATTAATTGAAAAAATTATCTAATTTATTTTTAGAAAATTAATATAAACTATCATGCATCTGTTAAAAAAATAATACATATTCCATAAAATGAAAAGAAAATTTTACTTGATATTGATGTCGAGAAATAGAATGTCGGTATAATAAGTTTGTCTTGCATGGAATTCGTGGATGAATAATGATGTGTCATCACAGTACAGAGAGAGAGAGAGAAGATTCTGGTCGTGTTGAGAATCAACTTCTCTCAACTCTATGTAACATTTTTCCTTTACTATGTCGAAAAAAGTAAGTAAACTTTTGATTTCCTACTGATAAATGGTTGATAACTTGAATCAAGAAAATTTATTAGGCGATTATTTAATTTATATACATTTATTTTTATTACTTTTATCAACTTGAATAAAGTGTTCTTTAAAAAAAAAAACGGAGACGCTTTTCCACCATTCGAATATGAGCCAGGATGTGAAGCTTTTTTTTCCTCTTCAATTTGGAAACAGCATCAATTTTGTTTTATAAATAGATATTTATAGAATTTTTAATTATTAATAGTAATATTATTTAAATAAATTTATAAAATTAACTAATTAGTGAAAATATAAGTATTAGATAATCCAAAAGTAAATACTTGGAATACTATTTCACGTAATAAAATCTAAATAGCATCATTTGATATTTTATAATCCTAGCCTTACTTTTCTTCCTTAACAGTTACCAGGTGCTCTTAATATTTATATTGGCAGAATACTCACAAGTTTAACGAGTCAACTTTTTTTTTTTTAATTTTAATATCTTTGGATGTCGTCATTAATTGGGAAGATGTAAAACAGTTCTATAAATATATAGGATAAAAATAACATCAAAAACAAAACCAAAAAAAAAACCCAAAAAAATATTCGGGGGAAAAACAAAACGATTGCTCCTAAGAGCATACTAAAAACCAGATCAGTCAGCTCAGAGTTATTGCGTTATCTCTGCATCAACAAAAAGCCAGTGAAATTCGGTTCTTATGACATTAAGCACTGGCAAGCTTGTTGCGGATAGTTTTTGCAGCCTCAACCATGTTGGTGAGGGCTGGCTTGACCTCAGGGTACTTGCGAGTCTTGAGCCCACAATCAGGATTCACCCACAAGATGTTCTTCTCCAGCACTGCAAGCATCTTGTTGATCCTATCAGCAATTTCATCATTTGGTGGTATTCTTGGAGAGTGAATGTCGTACACGCCAGGTCCAATTCCAGCTCCGTACTTCACTCCTTCCCGGAATACTGATAGTAGCTTCTCATCAGAACGAGAGTTCTCGATGGTGATCACATCCGCATCCATGTCGATAATGGAGTGGATGATGTCGTTGAAGTTGGAGTAGCACATGTGGGTGTGGATCTGTTGAGCTGTTTAGGTTAGATTTATAGGATGTCGTAGATATGGAAGGAAGAGTTTGGTTTGTTATTGGGAAATACCTGAGTGGTATCCTGCACTCCGACGTTGGTGATCCTGAAGGAGTGGACAGCCCACTTCAAGTAGTTAGCTTGCTCCGACTTCCTCAGAGGTAAACCCTCTCTCAAAGCAGCCTCATCAATTTGGATGACATTAATGCCCGCCTTCTCAAGATCTTCTACTTCATCCTTAATTGCCAAAGCAATCTGGTAGCAAGTCTCAGACCTGCCAACGAATTTATTATACATTTAGGAACCACAATATGAGAAATACTGAACAATATCCCTTTGTTCAAGTTTATTACTATACCTAGGCTGGTCATTTCGAACGAAAGACCAGTTGAGAATGGTAACAGGGCCAGTAAGCATTCCCTTCATTGGGCGTTTGGTCATGCTCTGAGCTATAGATGACCAGAAGACAGTCATGGCTTTTGGGCGGCTCACATCACCAAAGATGATTGGTGGCTTCACGCATCGGGATCCATAAGATTGCACCCACCCATTCACAGTAAAGGCAATGCCTGACATTTGCTCCCCAAAGTACTCAACCATATCATTCCTCTGTAAGCAAAGGCATCCATAGTTAGTGGTAATTCAATATTGTAATATTTGATTAGTATCTGAAAATGAAGCCTCACCTCTGGCTCCCCATGTACAAGGACATCAATATCGAGCTCTTCTTGGAGTTGTACAACTCTGCGGATTTCCTCAGTCATTTCCTTAACATATTGTTCCTCAGAGATCCTGAAGAAATCAAGGTCAGTGTGAAATAAGGAAATAGAGCAAGATATTAGCCAACTGAGCTAGAATTCTTACTTGTTAGCCTTGTATTCCCGGCGGACTTTCCTTAGTTCTACAGTCTGAGGGAAAGATCCAATAGTGGTGGTTGGAAGGATTGGAAGGTTAAGCTTCTTTTGTTGAGCATCCAGTCTGGAGCTGACATTAGTAGCACGGCGATGGTCAGAACCCTTCAATGCAGCAGCCTAAGAGGGCAAACACAAGCAACCATTAGCAACAACAAAATAGTTTCTATATCGCATCCAGTTGAGCAGAAGTGCAGAACCAATAATAAATAAACACTCACAGCCTTCTGGACAGCCTCATTAGTCACTCTTGGAGAGGACTTTCTTGCAGCCAGAGCTTTAGCACTACAAGAGAAGTACTCCTGGAAATGAAACCATAATAAAAATGATTATCGTGAAACAAACAGGACTGAACTAAAGTTGGGTTTTAATCAACACTTGTATCAACAAACGCCCTGTACTTCCATGATTTCATCCTCAGTTCCAAAAATTGTTGTGATGTCAGTAGAAAATATTGGAGAAGAATTAAGAGCGGGAAAATGAGAAGATTCTATAAGCAACTTTATACAAATAGATTCAACAGAAATATATTATGTCAAGAGCGAGATTAAGTGAAAGAATTACCTCATCCTTTTGACCAGACAATGCGCCAGCCAGTGCACTCACTTCAAAAACTTTTTGGGCAGCAAAAGCCAGCCATGACTTCATCTCAGCATCCAACTTGGTCTCATTGTCAAGATCAACGGCGGTGTGAAGAAGTGAGCAGGATGTGGACACCACGAGGTGATCTACACACAATTTGGATTATAGATTTCTCAAGCAACTATATAAACTGTAAAACTCCACCAAAAATTTTCATGAAAGCATTGTTAATATATATATATATATATACATACCTTGGCCCACAGTCCCCTGGAGACTTTGTAATGTACTGAGAGAAGCAGCAAGATCATTAGCCCAAATGTTCCTGCCATCAACCACTCCAGCAAAGAGATATTTACCGCTGGGGAATCCACCCTTGATCAAATCAAGAGTCTTAGTTCCTCGAACAAAATCAAATCCAAATGCTGTGACGCCCTTCAGAGATGTGAGGGTCTTGTATGTCTCAGCAGGAACATCAGCAAAGTAGGTCTCAACAAGTACATTCAAACCAGATAAAGAAGATTCAAGTCCTGAGTATGCTTCAGTGAATGCTTGTAACTGCTTAGATTCAAGGTCTAAGACAAGGTTTGGCTCATCAAATTGAATCCATGATGCACCTGCTGCCTTAAGATCAGCAACAACTTCCCTGAGTTCATGGTTATAATCAAGTTAGAGGAAATAAGACAATGTGAATACAGATGAAATGAATAAAATCTGTACACAAGTTAAAATAATTACTTGTATATAGGAAGGATTTTGGGAAGGAGAGAAAGAAGATCAAATGATTTCTCTACATCCTTGGCAGGTTTTGAGAGCAATAAGTATGACACGGGGCCAATGAGGACTGGGACAGTGTCTATTCCAAGCTGCACGAGGAAATCAAACGTTCAATGGCCATCAACAGAACACTTAAAAAAGAAGATACAAGAAGGACCAAATCAACACAATCGTTTCAACTGAGCTTTAGATCGTTTGGACTTGAACCTTGATATAACTATATTTTCATTGCGATCCTTTCGTAGTTCAATTAGCCTAACCGTACTTAATTTCAGATTTCCAGACTTCCACGTTATAAGCAGTTAATTTTAATGACTTTAATACATACAAATACGTACCGCCTTGGCCTCCTTGTATTCATTTACTGCCTTGTGAGAAGCATAGGAGAATTTCACATCAGGTCCCAGTTCGGGGACAATATAGTGGCTGGATCAATGCATATATAAAATTTTAGCCATTACGCTACAATAACATATCATCAAAATGGAGAGGCAACACAACAATGTATGATGTATCACTTACTAGTTGGTATCAAACCACTTAGTCATCTCCATGGCAGGTACAGAAGCATTGCCTCTGGCCATGGAGAAGTAGGTATCAAACCCAATCTCCCCACTAGTCCAATTATACCTAGGTGGAACAGCACCAAGCATGGCAGTAGCATCAAGCATTTGATCATAGTATGAGAAAGTGTTGCTGGGAATGTACTTGATCTTGGCATCATTCATCTGCTTCCAGATTGATGCCCTGAGATCAGCAGCCACCTTTTTCAAGTCATCAGCACTGCTTTTCCCATCCCAGAACGACTCCAGAGCGAACTTGAGCTCTCTCTTGGGGCCCATGCGAGGATATCCAACAATATGGGATGCCATTTTTCTGGTGCCGGTCAAATTGCATATAAAAAGTAAGATGTCTGGATTGAAAATATGTACATGAAACACTTGCGCAGCAACAGACTGGCATACCATTCACAACAAAAAAGCACATACACGAAATGAACATTCATCAAACAATAATGATGCCATTGGTAAATTCTTGTATGATCCCAAAAAGTATATTAAATAAAAAAGAATCCATTAGCAAATAAAAAGGAATCGTAAAAACAAATTAGTTGAGGTAGAGATGAACATGATGGTATATAGCAGAGCAGAGTGCGCACTTAGGGAGCTCACACCAATGTCTCAACATATGACAAATCAAATACAGCCCATTTGGTGTCATAAATAGTCAGTTCATTTATCATCGGATTTGCCTAAGAATATTACATTATCATGATTCAGCTCTTTTTTTTTGGGGGGCCCCGACTTGGAGTTTAAAGGCACGGATCCATTATAAAGAGTGAAATCCGTTATTAGATCCACAAATTGAAGAAACCAAACACAACATATCTACAATCTAATTTGCAAAAAAACAGCTATCGCAGTTTTATGCCAGCAGAACAGTGAATTCAATCTCAAACTCTCAAAGAGGATGAATACAGAACCAAAAAGCCTTTTGTTCATGCAAGTGAGTGTTAAAAGAAGCGGGACATACACCGGTAGATATTAGCAAGGGTTGAAAGATGATATAGGTAATGTAGATAATAATGAAAAAGAAACGAAACAGATGATGGGAAGGGAAACAAAAGAATAGAGAATTACTGCGGAGTGAACCTCCAGCAATGATACTTGTATGAGTATGGAAAAGAAAATTAGCATGAAATAAACGGACGAGAGGAGGAGGAGGAGGCCTCGTACCTTTCGGGTGTTTAGAGACCAGTTCTCGCTTCTAAGATAGGTAGAGATTGAACTGTGAGAATGGCGCGAGTAAGGAGGAGCAGTCATCGGGTTATTTATAGCCATAAAATAACCCAATTTATGGCCAAATTTAAATTAGAATTCAGTCCATTTTTGGAACTGGTGGAACAATCCCAACATACCGTTACATCGTTGAAACCACATTTAGCAATGTTTGGCTGTGCGATGAGTCCAGACTGAAAAATTGATTCTTGCTCTCAACCTTGGTTTGGCTCAACTTGTAAAACTGTTGCTTTCCAAAACAGAGCATGCGGGGAAGATAAAAAATAGAGAGGCCTTCAAACCATCAAAATGCCAACCAAAGACTTCAAAACGCACGAGGAAGGAGGGGGATGACATAACCGACCTCAGAAAGGGGGAAAAATAAGGTTTTACAATTTTGGGGAAAATTAAACTTTGGCCCCAGGTTTGAAACTTTATTTGTAGTCCCATTTTATTTTTCATGTTGGTCCCTCTAACTTATTTTGTTGCTTTTAGGTCCTTATAATATTTTGTTGGCTTCAAATGTTTGCTTTTAGGTCCTAATATTTTCTGTTCACTTTAGTCCTCATAATTTTACTCCATGGTCTAAACTAATTTTATATTTTAAAAAAAAATGCATGATTAATTTGGTGTTTGTTAGGCCTTGTTTAAAAAAAAAAAAAAGAGGCACAAAAAGATATACCACTAGAACATATGAAGTTATTTCACCTATAAATAGGATCATATTAATAACTATTTACACGTTTTGATTAATAATGAATTCTATTTTTTTCAAAAATCATTCTTAATTTTAAAGTTCCTTTAAAGAATTGAAAGCTAAACAATAGATTCGAAAGGAAAAAAACACATGGCGAATAAGAAATCACCACTCAAAAAATAAACTACTCAGAGGTGACAAAAGAAAATCACCACCTAAAAGAGAAATTACTCGGAGGGAACAAAAAAAAATACCACTCGAGAGAGATATACTCGGGGGACTAAATGAAAATTAATAAAGGTGGTGGCTAGCCTCTTTCTGACCATTACCACCAAGAAAATCAAAGGCAATGACGATATCAGATTTGAATGAGAAATAAGAGGAAACTCACTTTTTTTCGATAATCACCTCAGAGCATTAAGCCTCAGAGCATTAAGCAACTGCCCTCTTGTTACAAGATCAAAAAATAAATAAAATAGATAAATAAGAACTGCTAAGCTTTTTTTTTCTGCTATTTTTTTGAGATTTAAATATTGATTCCTTTTCTTATAAAAATTAATCTATTTCGCTAAATCAAACTCTCTTTAGTATTTTTTTTTTAAGTACTTTTGATTAAGATCAGTATTGAAGAGAATAAATTTTCAATTGTACCAGTCCCATGTGAAAAATGTTGAGAATGGAGAGGGATATGATCTCGAGCACAAATTGACTTGCAAAAGAAAAGAAAAGGTGCAATCAAGCGAAATAAATTTTACTTCATCATCTATATTCACATTAATAATTTGTGGGAAATATTATTTATATGGTTTTTCAAAATTACAATGGTTTAGCTTTAATTTAAAAAAAAAAAACCAAAGCCGAGAAATTATATTGATTCAATCTGTTGACAGTAGCATCCCTTTTGGCAATATCCACTATCTTCAGGGGCAAGAGATTTGACCATTCAGACCCCACAGAAAAGTGAAGGGTCTATTTGGTTTGGGAATTTTCTGTTTTCATTTTCAGTGAAAACAGAAAATGGACTTGAAAATATGTTTGATTGAATTAATTGAAAACGTTTTTTTGAAAATATTTATTAAAATAAGCCTAAATCTGAAAATACCAAAAAGATGTTTTCAGTGTTTTAGGAAATGTATTTCAGCAAATAAAGATTGAAAATGAAAACAGGAAATATTTTCACAATAAAAACAGAAACTCTTTTGACAGGCATTGTACCACTACATTACAACTGACATATCATATCCTTTTGACATATCAAGCTTTAAGACAAAGTAACTCTCTTTTCCTTTCGTTTTCTCTTTGAGGTAATGAAAATTTTCAAAAGCAATAATCGCATTATCAGTGATGAGTCTATGTGGCACAAAGACACTTTGGTTTTCATTGGTAAGTCCTGGTAATACCAATTTATATCTGTTTGCAATCACTTTAGTCACAAATTTCATGATGATATTGCACAGACTAATTGGACGGAATTGTGAAAAATTCTCAGGTACCTTGGTCTTTATAATCAACGCTATCAATGCGTGATTCAGATTTGTTGGGTTTCTCCCGATATTTAACACGTCTAGAACCAAGAGGCAAACTTCCTTTCCTACTATATCCCCTGAAATAATAAAGCTGGTAGAGAACGGTTCATTTAGAAGGTAGCTTTGGTCAGAGTTAATTTTCCTCTTGATATGGGAACAAACATCCTCCAAGTTCTCTATATTACTGGCTGAGAACAAATCAAAAAAGTAGGTACGTCCTTCTTCCATAATACACTTTTCATCATGAATCCATTCTCCATTCCGTGCTTTAATTTTTTTGATGGCATTACATCTTATTTTCTGATTAGCTTTCTGATGAAAAAACTTTGTATTTTTGTCCTCTTCCTTTAGTCATATTGCCCGAGATCATTGCCTCCAAAAAAGTTCCTCTTTTTCCACTTGGTCATCCATTTCTAGTAACGATTTGTTTTGTATGTTTATGTTCTCCCTTGTTGGACTTGCTTTCTGAATTTTTTCAATCTGACTCTCCAGTTCTTATATCCTTTCTTTTGCTTTTCTGATATTAAAGATATCAGAGGACAATAACACCTCTTTAATATGCTCGAAATTTTCCAGAACATCACCTCTCTGCTCCCACGCCTCTTTTATAAGATTTTCACATTTTTCTTCCTTCGTCCAAGCTTCCTCAAATCTGAAATTTCTGCATTTATTACTGTTTTCGCTTAGACTGACAGAATTGAACTCAATGGTCAAAGGGCAATGGTCCGAAAAAGATTTTCTTTCATGAAAAACTTTAGTAAATGGGTATCATTTCCGCCATGTTTCAGATGCCAAGAACCAATCCAACATTTCTTGTATTTTTTCTGTCTCCTTTCTCCCATTTGTTCATGTGAAAGGGTATCCAGTAAACCCAAGGTCTTGGAGATTACAATAGTCGATGGTATCTCTAAAATTATGGACCAGCTGATTTCTTCTCCTCGCTGATCCTTTTTTTTATATTTTTTTTGCGTCCAGCAAAATTTCGTTGAAATCTCTTGCACATAGCCATGGTAAGTCACACTAGGATTTAAAAACTTTCAAAGATTCCATGAGATAACTTTTTTATTTTTCTCTGTGTGACCATAAAATCCGGTGAACCTCCATAACTTGTTTTCAAAAACATCATTCAACTTAACATCAATGTGATTATGTGAAAAGGATAACAATTCAATCTCCACTTCTTCGGTCCACAAAAGTCCGATCCCTCCTGCTCTTCGCCGTCCCTCACCACAACAGTCCACCCATATAGCATTTTTAAAGCTCAACTTCCTGTTGAGTTTCTCTGCTTCTCTTGACTTTAGCTTTGATTCCATTAGAAAAATCACACTCAGTGAAGGAATTAAAAGGATTAAATTTCTAATCCTAGATCTGTGTAGATACAAACTACAGCATATTAAATAACAGAACATAAAAGGGATGAACAGAATATGTACCTGGCATTATTGCGCTATCTATCTCGAACGGTAGAACAGAGGAAATTTTTTTTAGAGTTGTGTGAGAGTGGTACTACTCTCTGTCTGATAAGTTCTGTCTAGGGTTAGACTGATTAATGGGATGTCAGTCTATTTAATATCAGATGAGAGCAGGGACTTCTCAACAGGCTATGTGATTGGCCCAACCCATCACGGGCCATTCACAATATAGAAGCCCAATTATAATATTCATATATTAAAGGCTATATATTAGAATAATATAGTTAATATGTTAATGATTTTTAATAATTGATTAATGCATATCCAAAATAGGATATATATTATATTAAATTTCAACAATTCTCCCACTTGGATAGCAATAGTCAATTATTAAAATGCAATAATCATTAAGGCTAAAATACCAACTATATTTATAGCACATGTCAAGAAACATAAGCTTTAACGATGCAGAAATAGTATCCAATAGGGAAGTAAATCATACAAAGTAAAAGCCCATATTTCATATAAAAAATAATGAATATGGATAAGCATAATTAATTAAAAGAAATATGCAATCCAAGAATAGTCTAAGCATCTGAAAATGCTAAAAGAGATATGATAACAAAAGTGACGTCATCTCATACATATCTCATAAGAATAACAATCAAGTAAATGTAAAATTCCAGACTCCCACTAACCTAAAACATCAAAAGACTTAACTAATCCCATATGAGTTACATGATTCTGAAAAGCTTTAACAGTTAAGCCTTTAGTTAGTGGATCCGCCAACATGTTTTCTGTAGCGAGATGTTCAATACGAGTCTGAAACTCCAGAATTTTCTCTCTAACAAACAGATATTTGATATCAAAGTGCTTTGATCGAGAAGAGCTTCTGTTGTTTTGAGAGAAATGAACAGCAGCAGTGTTGTCGCAGTATATCACAAGTGGCCTAGAAATGCTTTCAACAATGTGAAAACCAGAGATTAAGTTTTTCAGCCATATGGCTTGAGAAGTAGCCTCATAGTAAGCGACATACTCTGCCTCCATGGTAGAAGTAGCTGTAAGAGTCTGTTTAACACTCTTTCAAGAAATAGCTCCTTCTGCCATCATAAAAATAGAGTCGGAAGTAGACTTACGGTCATCAGGGCAACCTGAAAAATCAGAATCAGAATAACCGATGACCTGAAGTTGATCAGACTTCTTGTAGGTCAACATGTAATCCTTGGTTCCCTGCAAATATCTCATGACCTTCTTCAATACTTTCCAATGACCCAAACCTGGGTTGCTCAAGTATCTCCCTAAAGCATTAACAACAAAAGCGATATCGGGACGAGTACGAACTTGAGCATACATTAAGCTGCCAACAGCGGAAGCATATGGGACCTTTCTCATTTCAGATATCTCTGAATCATTTTGAGGACATTGAGATTTAGATAGTTTGTCACCTTTCTGAACAGGTGCAGCACATGGGGAGCAAGAATGCATGTTAAACTGCTTGAGGATCTTTTCAATATATCCTCTCTGAGACAATCCAAGAATGCCACGTGACCTATCACGGTAAATCTGGATGCCTAGAACAACTGAAGCATCACCAAGGTCCTTCATATCAAAGTGGCTATTTAACATCAATTTTGTCTCAGTCAAAAGGTTAACACAACTGCTTGCAAGCAGAATATCGTCGACATATAAAACAAGAATTATAAAATTGCTCCCACTAGTCTTCAAATAAATGCACTGATCTGAAGCATTTTCCTTAAAGCCAAAAGAAGTGACAACACGATCAAATTTCAAGTACCATTACCTGGATGCCTGCTTTAGTCCATAAATGGACTTTTTAAGTTTGCAAACCAAATGCTCTTTACCTGGTTCAATGAAACCATCATCCTGAACCATGTAGACATCCTCGGCTAGATCTCCATTCAGAAATGCTGTCTTTACGTCCATCTGGTGAAGTTCTAAATCAAAGTGAGCTACTAAAGCCATAACAACCCAAAAAGCATCTTTCGTAGAAACTGGTGAGAATGTCTCCTTATAATCGATGCCTTCCTTTTGACTATAGCCTTTTGCTACTAGTCTAGCTTTATACCTCTCAACTTTTCCATCTGGACTATGCTTGGTCTTAAAGACCCATTTGCACCCAATCGGTTTGCAACCATCTGGCAATTCTACAAGATCCCAAACACCATTATGAGACATGGAAGCTAATTCATCATGCATGGCATTCAGCCAATCAGAAGCATGAGAACTAGAGATAGCCTCCTGGAAAGTGATAGGATCGTCATCATTATGGAGATCAAACTCATGCTCCTGAAGATACACCACATAACCAACTGGTATAGAAGGCTTGCGTACTCTCTGAGATCTTCTCAATAAAGGTGCTTCTGCAATATCATTTGGCGGTGCCACTACATCTTGCGGTGCAATTACACCTATTTCAGTAGTATCATCAGTTTCCTGTTCAATAACAGGTGGTACCACTACATCATGTCCTCCTTGAAGTGTCTGATCATCATCATGAGCGACTGGAACCACAATATTCATGGGAAGTAAAACAGGCGACGCTGGAGCTGTGGTCCGATCTTCCTTGAGAGTGATTGGTCGTGGTGTATGACTCCCACTATCCAAATCATCCTCAAAGAATATTGCTTTGTCAGACTCAATAACTCGCGTAGAATGAGAAGGGCAATAGAATCTGCAACCTCTAGAGCCCACGCAGTAGCCGATGAAGAAACCACTAATAGTTTTAAGATCAAGCTTCTTTAATTGAGGATTATAGGGTCTAACCTCTGCTTTACAACCCCACACGTGAAAGTGTTTCAAACTTGGCTTCCTTCCACTCATCAGTTCGTAGGGAGTTTTCAGCACAGATTTGCTAGGTACCTGATTAAGGATGTACACAGCTGTCTTTAAGGCATCTCCCCAAAGAAAAACTGGTAATGATGTATGACTCATCATGCATCTTACCATATCCATGAGTGTTCGATTACGTCTTTCTGCAACTCCATTCTGCTCAAGAGTACCAGGCATAGTGTATTGAGCTTCAATCCCACATTCATCGAGAAATTTGGCGAATGGTCCTGAATTTCTCCCAGTCTCATTGTATCTGCCATAATACTCACCTCCTCTGTTGGACCTCACGCATTTAATCTTTTTTCCAGTCTTTAATTCAATAGCAGCCTTGAAGGATCTGAAGGCATCCAAGGAACTAGATTTTTCTTGGAGGAGATCTATCCAACCAAATCTCGAGAAGTCATCTATGAAGGTAATGAAATACCTATATCCACCCATAGCAGTGGGTGTAATAGGTCCACATATGTCTGTGTGAATCAACTGCAACACATCATCACACCTATTTGTTCCTTTCTTCCTAGTCTTGGCAGTGAGCTTGCCTTTAATGCAATCGATGCAAGCGTCAAAATCAGAGAAATTGAGATCATTAAGAATACCTTCCTTAATCAGTATTTCAATACGGGGCCTAGAAATGTGCCCTAAGCGTCTATGCCACAGCATAGAAGAACTTTCATCAGTCCTATTACGCTTATTTCCAACAACAGAGTTAACAGACATATTATTCAAATTCAGCATGTAAAGCCCATCACATAATACTCCTGAATCGACAGTAATAGAATTAAAACGAATAAAAACTTTTCCATTACTGAATTCAAAAGTGTAGCCATATTTATCCAAAGCTGAAATTGAAATCAAATTCCTTCTCATAGAAGGTACATAAACAGTGTCTTTTAACAATAAAGTATGTCCAGAAGGTAAAAGCAATGTAACTACTCCTATTTCTTCCACTGATACTCTAGCTCCATCTCCCACAATGATATTGGATTCAGCATCACTTGGCTTCCTCAGGCTTGTGAACCCCTGTAAAGAATTAACAACATGAATGGTTGCACCTGAGTCAAACCACCAAGTATTGGGAGCAACATCAATCATATTTGATTCATAACAAGCCAAAGCTAGGAGTGTACCTTGCTTGTCAAGTTTCCTCTTGAGAGTATAACAATCATCCACCTTATGGCCATACTTCTTGCAATACTTGCAGTTTCCTTTAAAAAAATTCTTCTTTGGCTCTAAGTGTTGAGAAACTTTTCCCCCTTTCTTCTTGTCACGTTGAAACTTTCCTTTGTGACCTCTTCTTTTCTCAGACTTAGCACCAGAAGAAGAAGCAGCAGCAAACTGAACACTGTGTGCTTTTCCTTTCTTTATAGAATCCTCTTCTTGAGAGACAATGGCAATCATTTCATCAATCGTTCATTCAGTTTTCTGAGTATTATAGGAGGTTTTCAGAACGTCAAACTGAGAAGGGAGTGACTCCAGTACTTGCCAGATTAGATAGCTCTCACCAAGATTAACCTTGAGAGACTTCAATTTATTAAAATAGTGGACTAACTTCATGATGTGCTCACGAACTCCACTAACACCATCATATTTAGTCTTCTCAATCAGAGAGAGATACTGGCCCTTTTGAGCTTTATCAAAAGTGGTAAATTTCTCACTAACGGACTTCAGAAAATCCTTAGCATTCTTGCTCTCTGGAATGCTCTGTCTAATAGACTTCTCCATGGTGTATTTCATCACCATGAGACATACCCTGTTGGAGTGCTCCCATTTTTCACGAGAAGCCCTTTCAGCAACTGTGGACTCAGCAGTAAGAGTTGGGGGCTCTTCCTCTCTCAAGGCCAAGTTCATATTAGTGATGGCCAAATACAAATCCAGAGATTCTTTCCAGTCCTCAAAATTGGTCCCATTTAGTGTTTTGACAGAAGTTAATTGCATAGGCAGGGAGGCTGGCATTAAAACAACAAAAGAAAACATTTAATATGCATAATGTCATTATGATATAAGAGAATTAAATGTTTCTATGTGCACAGCCAATCAAGCCTGTTAGAGAGAATTTCTTATCTACCTGGTCCCGCCTAACCCGAACCAAAATAAACAAGAAATATAATAATACAATACTTTAGACCTCATATCATTATCTAAATTTTGAATGCCGATAGGGTATTCAAAATAATTGATAGAGGTATTGATTAACATGGTATTGTATAAGAAATTACATTAATAATAATATACCGATAGGATATAATTATTATTAATGCAATAAATTAGACTAATAATAATGATTAAAAAAGGGATAAAATAAATAAAATTTTAATCATTTAAATCGAATATTTTGCATAACTGTGCCCACGATAGGTGAGTTCACAATCATACAAAATAAAAGGCAATTATATTCAACAGAATAATTAATTATTAATGAGGGAAAAAAAGGAAAAGAATAAATAAATAAATAACAGGAAAATCAAAAATAATAAAAGGGAATAATTTTCATATGGACTGAAATTAATTCCATCACTAGGATAGCTTACTGGGGAGAGTACACATACCTAGATGTTGTTAACAGAGTGAGGAACTTCCACAAAAAATTTCAGTCCAAAAATCCGAGAGTACAATAGTTAAAACAACAAAATAGTCTCGGATTAAATGCAATAAAATACTTAAGGGTCCCAAAAAATTTTCAAAAAATTACCAAAAATAATATTATGTAATTATTTAATTTTTCATAAAAAATAAAAATAATTTAAGGCCTGGAAAGTGCTGCACGCGCCCACACGCGCCAGGCCCGCGCGTGGGCGTCAACAGGGAAGGTCATCCCCTTCGCCCGAATTGACTGTAACCGGATCGCGACCCGGTTCGTTCTTCTTCAAATGGCCATGAAAAATCATACTTGTTTAGGGCTTTTGTTCAAAATCATGCGAAAAAGAGAAGCCCTCAATCAATTTTGAAAAAACGAGGCTAGATTTAGAGAATCGGTGTGGAAAAAATGGTTTTAAAAAAAACTTTGGATCTCTCAAATCCCTCGATGAAAACACCTCGGTTCAGAGTATGTTGTTCGAATGATAACATATATTAGAAGCCCCAAATCAATTTCGAAAAAAATTGGTTGTTATGGGAGAAATCAAAATCGAAAAAAACTTAGGGGAAAAACGAAAACAAAAAATGTTTATCTCCCTCAATCGTTGTTCAAATCCTCTGATTTTCACTTATATGATTCGTATAAATGTTTTGAATCAAAGCCCTAAAACAATTTTAAGATTAACCTAACAATTAGGGCAAACGAAATTTGTTTTAAAATTTGGGTTTAGGGAATTGCGAAAATCAGATTTAAATTGCTAATTAATAGTCATAGTTTGTACTACCAACCTGCTTCTGATACCACTGAAGGAATTAAAAGGATTAAATTTCTAATCCTAGATCGGTGTAGATACAAACTACAGCATATTAAATAACAGAACATAAAAGGGATGAACAGAACATGTATATGGCATTATTGCGCTATCCATCTCGAACAGTAGAACAGAGGGAATTTTTTTTAGGGTTGTGTGAGAGTGGTACTACTCTCTGTCTGATAAGTTCTATCTAGGGTTAAACTGATTAATGAGATGTTAGTCTATTTAATATCAGACGAGAGCAGGGACTTCTCAACAGGCTGTGTGATTGGCCCAACCCATCACGGGCCATTCACAATATAGAAGCCCAATTATAATATTCATATATTAAAGGCTATATATTAGAATAATATAGTTAATATGTTAATGATTTTTAATAATTGATTAATGCATATCCAAAATAGGATATATATTATATTAAATTTCAACACTCAGACCACAATAGTTCCAACTAAGGGCCGTCATGGTGACCGGCGAGGTTGCTTAGCAATCGCCGCCGCTGTAATATCAGACCCATCTTCTTCCCAGCACCTCTTTCTGCATTCAACATCTGCTGCCAAAAAAGTTAAAATAGTGTCCTCATTAGAAGCAAGCACACATCCCTTTTCTCCTTTTTTTTGATCCTTTTCATGATCTCTTTTTGTCTTGAACCTCGGGGGAATTCTCTGTCCTACGGGGATGGTTTAACTTTAATTGAAAAAAAGGTGAAATAGTATTTTATGTCCCCAAATTTTTTCAAAAGATTTTTTTTGGCTCACTTATATCTTTTATGTTTCAAATTTTGTTATATATGTATTTTTTTTTGTAACACCGTCAGTCAACTTAACAGAAATACTGACTGGGCTGTCAAGTAGCAAAAAATATCTGTCAGGTGGACTTTTAAAAAAAACTTTCGTGGACAGCCAAATTTTTTTTAAAATTTGTAGTTTATTCACTTTGGTAAGTTCTCAAAATTTTTCTCTTATCAAATTTTTGATATAAACTTATCTTCTACTTCGTATAGACCCCTAGCTTAATAATTTATTTTTTATTTGTCAAAATTGTAATATCTCAAATTTAATTACCTTAGAAAATGAGGCTAAATAAATAAATGAGCAAGTAAATAAGGATAAAATAGTTATAACGACATTTTTTAGAGACATAAATAGAATTTTAACATTGGTCAGGGACCTAATTAAATAGAATAAAAAGATTTGAGGTCTTTTTATTATTTTTAACCAAAAGAAACAAAATATGACACATATAAGAGAAATGGACGGTAAAGAGGAAGGGTTAGGATAATGATAAAGGAAATATAATGATATAAAATGGAGTAAATGGGGTGATGGTGAAAGGAAAAGAAAGAATATATATATATGGTAGGTGCACTACAAAAAAACAGTTATTTAGTAGTAGATATTTAGTGGCGGTTTTCAAAACCGCCATTAAATAAACATACAGTGGCCGTTTATTTAATCGCCATCATATAGTGGCGGTTTTATAAACCGCCACCATATAGTGGCGGTTCATACACAAACGCCACTATATAGTGGCGGTTTTACAGAAACCGCCACTATATAGTGGTTACAATTTTTTTTTAAAATGATCATAACTCTTTCATCCGGATCCCATTTTTAACAAATTTTATATCGTTGGAAAGTTCTTTGAATCTAGTTTCCAATGGTATAAGTTTTATTTAGAAATTCTTTACCGAATAAGAGTTATGACCAAATGAATAGGTGAAGGTTGGGACTAGTAGTAAGGAATTTCTCTATTTTGTAACCCTGACATATTTTTACATGGTTACTTTATAGGGATGACTTCTTTGATGCATCTTCTACACCTTTGGAATGCAATAGCTAGCATGGAATCCATGTGAGAGATCTAACTCTCCCGTGTAAGAGTATATACATATATGTATGTATATTTAACCAACTGTTGAGGTGGGAGAGCCAAGCTATTTAAATACCTCATCAGGCAGCCCATACTACTATGTGGGACTTTGACATCCCATATTCTTTTAAGATTATTGTAATATCCCAATAAATTTGTATGAATATTTAAAATCTATTATGAAGTTTAGTGAAAAATTTAATTGCGTTAAATATGTTTTCTTTCTTTGAATTAGTAAAGAAAATTTGGGAATAGAAATTTCAAAATTTTAATTTGAAAAATTAAAATTTTTACAAATTCTCAAGGACTAAAGTGAAAAGAAAAGTAAATATGAAGTACTTTTGAGAAATGACCAAATAGGAACCTTAGAGGAAGAATAAAGCTTATGAGAATGAATTATGAGTCCGGTACCGAAAAGATGATGGATTCGATATTTAAGAAATTTTTATACATTCTCAAGGACCTAAGTGAACAAATCTTACAAGTTAGAGTGGCTATGAGCAATTTTATCAAAAAAATATTAGTGGGGCCCACACATACAATCATTAAACATATTCTCCTCTTTTTCTCCTGAAGCCCTCTGCAGCTCCTTCGTAGAACTTTCATTTCATCTCCTTCATCATCCATTCTTGCCATCTTGCTTGGGGGAAAAAGCCATGGAACCGAAGAGGATTGGGATGGTTGAGGCGCAAGGTGAGAGCGCCAAGGGCATGGAATCCAGATTACCAGTGTATGTTCAAGTTGAAAAAAATTACAATATCATTGGGAATTATTTTATTACCTTTGTGAATTGATTTCTCTAGTTGACTAAATAACTAGATGTGGTAGTTCCTTGAATAAACTGGAACACTTTGTAAGTGAATGACCTTACTAGACTAATTTGATATTATTAGACAAAGTACAACATAAGTCTCATTTATAATATTATTGAAATGTTAAACGATCAATCTTTCAATTGACAATATATGATGATTGCTATGATTGATGATAGAAATTCAAAGGAATAAAAGTATGCGTAAATTAATTTATTTCACAGTAATTGTATTGTGATAAATTCTCACTATTTTATTGATGTGCAAAAGATCTACGGGATCTAATACACGAGTTTGAAAGGGTTAGAGTCCCATACTACTCGGTGTATAACTGTGAAAATATAATACACGAGTTTGAAAGGGTTAGAGTCTCATACTACTCGGTGTATAACTGTGAAAATCTAATACACGAGTTTGAAAGGGTTAGAGTCTCATACTACTCGGTGTATAACTGTGAAAATCTATGCACGAGTTTAAAAGGGTTAGAGTCCCATACTACTCAGTGTATAACTGTGAAAACTTATGCACAAAGAGTTTGAGGGTTAAATTCCCAAGTCACTCGGTGCAAGTATTTATGGCACATAATGCAAAGTGATTGAGGGATTGATCACCCAAGAAATCATACGCAAATTCAGACAAATGTAATACTATAATTATTTAAAATAAATGATAGATTGATTGTATTAGTAAATGTGGTATTTGTGCTTGTGATATTTTCATGTACAGTTGTTTACTCACTGAGTTTTGATTAACTCACACTCTTTATGATTATCTTTTCAGATTCAGTGGTTGAGGAGGAGAATTTATAGCCTTTAAGGATATACTACACTTTTGTCTGGTAAACAAATAAATATAGATTTGGTGAAGATTAGAAATGCTCTGTAATCTAGTAGGTCACCTAAGCTTGGGAGGTTGTATAATACTGTATAGTGTATGAATGTTGAACATTTTCTGAATATGTATACAAAATATCTTTCTTGAAACATTTATGATTCACATAGTTATGGATATTAAGAATATTCATAGAGATTAAGGGGTACCACGGAGGTACACCTTAGGTATTTTATGTTTATCTCACATGTAAATTTTGGGATGTGACAATTATAGTGACAGTTTTAACTAAATCATTATTTAAACTTGTTAAATCCCTTAATCCTAAAACCTATACGTATATGCCCCCTCTGTCATCGATTGTATGTATTTTTCTATTGTCACTCATCTTTAATTGAAGTTGTGCTACAATAATCTAGATTATATATAATTAAAGTCAAACAAGACTAATTGTGGACTACATAGTTGACAATACTTTGCTAATAAGCTTTGGAATTATCGATATGAGAAATAACTAATTTACTTATTTTTTGTATGTCTTATTTATTTAACTTTTGTTTTAAAAAAATTTGTTAGCATAAAATATTTAATTTTATATTTCCATGTTTTCTTTATCAATTCTTTAAATAAAATTAGTTAGCATAAAATAAAAAAAATTAAGAGAAAAAAAAATAGGGTTGAAGACAATCATTCTTTTCCCGATTCTTAATTAACTAAAAAGAAATGAATAAAAAAGTACAATTTGTTGATTGTTATACTAATAAAATATGTAACTTGGGAACTTTATTACGTTCAGTATCAATGGAAGCATTAAAAAGAAAAATTACACTGAAATAATTTTAAAATGATAATATTAAGTCTGGAAAGCTCATGGTGAATTTTGGTTTGCAAAATTATATTCAATTTTTTAATTTTTTTAAATGTTCTATATTTTAAAACAAATTTTCATATTTATTTTAAAATTGAATACATTTAAATGACTATAAATTTTAATTAATTTTTAGTTTGAGCAATATTCATTTCTTTTTTATTCATTTTTTATTTAAAGAATTGACAAAGAAAAAAATGGAAATAGTTATTAAATATTAAATTTAAAATTTTTAGAATTTAATTTTTATTTAAACAATTGATAAAGAAAAAATAGAAATTTAAAATAAATAAATAGTTAAATGTAATATTTGGTTTATGTAAAACTTGTTTAAAAGTAATTTTCAATTATAACTTGAAATAATTTTAACTTTTTAATTTCTTATTTTATTAATATAAAATTGTTATTTTTACGTGGGTAAAGCCCTCTAAATTTTTTTTTACTTCCCGCTTTGTTTGGCGCCTCAGGGATTTTGAAGAGTTATAACTTATTAAAAAAATGATTTTATCCAATACCCAAAACTAATAAAAAATTTCTGATTTAGGTAGCTCTCTCGCACTCAAATATCTCAGGACCTCACCTAAAATCAAATAGAAATTATTCATTATTTAATTTTTTATCATTAACAATGCTAATTAATATAAATATTAAATATATTACACAATATTAAATTCTAGTATGTTAAGCTGTAATAAACATATAATTATTTCTAAAGGTCCAAAACATGTTTTATATTAATTATAGAATTTGATAATAAATATATAAATTTCTTATTTTTTTTAAATTAAAGCACCAATTTGATTCCTAATTTTATATAAAACTTTATTTTGGCCTCTATTCTTGATTTTATTATTAATATAGTTTAACTAATAAAAAAATATCACATTAATCTCTCATGCTAACTACTTAAATTTGACTAATGAAAAATATTGAACGAAAAAAGAAAAAAAGAAAAAAATATGATAAATGCTATATTATATATTAAATAATATACCATATACTTTATATCATTGAGATTGGGACATGTGGCTACATCCTCTCCACTTGATCTATTGGGGTCTTCAGGAAGCCACAAGAAAGAAAAAGGAACCCTAGGTTCCCAAATGTGTTTCACGCACTCAAGAAGAGAGACAAGTTGAACCTTAGCCAGTACTTCACCGCCTCCTCCTCTAGTGACAGCCTCACGGAGCCGTCCACCACCCACAGCCCGTTTTGTGATGCCACACCGTACTGGGCCTTGTCTCGCTCTTTTTTGAAGCTGTCGGTGAATCAGAGGAGGAAGCAGGATAGGCCACAGAGAGCCAAAAGGCACGATGTCGTAGTGCGCGTCGCGTGGGTCTCGCACTGGCCTTGGTGTGTGAAGATCAGCAAGAGGATCTGAAGAGCGAGCACGCTTCCCATAGGAAGAAGATTCGACAGATTAGTTGTGCCTTTCAAGGTCTTTCTTATTGTAATACCCATGAAAAATAAAATATAAATGCGTGTTTTCAAACTACTGTTACTATTTACGTATATGGTACTGTTTATTTATACAATCAAAATGTCAAGTACTAGATGTGGTTTGGTTATAATAGAAAACTAGAAAGAAGTTTGTAGGAGAAAATGACGTTTTATGTGTAAAAATACCCTCAGAGACTAAATTGAAAGGACTGAATTGAAAAGAAACTTAAAGGTTTAAGGTGAAAGGATAGTTTTCCCTTTAAAGTTTCTAATGGTAAATAAACGAAAATTTTCCATCGTACGCGTAAGGTGCACAGTAACTGCATTATTAGAAATGTCATTTTCATAAATAGTAAATTGAATATTTTATTAGCGCATAGTGTCAAATAGTACCCTTGACTTTTACTATAAATAGGCCTTTACATTTCACTTCTAAACTCACACCTTCAACTTCTCTTCTTCCCTCCTTAAGTTTCTCTTGCTCCGACGCTAGGCTTCTGAGATTTTGGGCCTTTCCGTTTTTGCTTAGGTAAGGATACTATGCCCTTTCTATGTCTTTCAAATTTTAAAAGTTATTTTCTTAAGTATGCTCTGTGGTTGCGGCTTTGGCCGATCTTCCACATCAGAAAAACTGTCGTTAGCTGTTATTTTGATTCTCTGATTACCGAAATAGAATATAATCTGTGGAGAATACATCTCTAGGAAAGTTCTGGCTAAGGAAAGACCTGGTTTTTAAGTGTGTCCAGTGTGACCCTCCACTCTTTCCTGGAAACTTACCTGGTGTACTCTTTTACAGATTGTATTCTGTATTTCCGGTATAAATAGTACCCGTACGTATGAATAGTGACCGTATGAATAGTACCGTACGTATGAATAGTATTTGTACAAAAACGATCTTAACGTATTTTCTGTAATCTTTCATGAAAATCTCTGTAGCGGAACACTGAAATTCACCTGCGTACTCTTGTCCGTAACGATTTAGAGAAGTGATACTCGTACGGAATCCAAGTGAGTGAAACGACCCTGTTTTAATAGAGTTTTAGCATTACTGGTGATAAAAAGTATGTCGTAGGACACTCCCAAGATTCATAGGGGGAAATTGGATTCAGAATGACGAATATAATGAGATAATTAATCCAGAAGAATGGATAAAACGAAGCAAGTATCTCATGATGATATGAAATTTGAATCATATAGTTATATACTATACCTGTTATATGGATGAGTATTATATTGTGCTTCTGATTATGATATGAACTGTTGTACTATTGATTGTGATTGAGCGGTACAGTACCCCCTCTCACGGCAAGGCGGAAAACCCGGGTTAAAGGGTGTCTTGACCAATGAGTGTGGAGACAACGATTCCCTCATTAGGGATATAGCCCGGATTGGTGATAAATCCGTGAGGCGCCCTAGCTAAGAGGATGAGGTTGTGCGTCATGGCGGAAAAATACAAAATTGGTGAGCCGGCCTGTGTGCGCTCTCCGGGATATATTGCCATTGACGAGTACTAGTATCGTTTGTTGAATTGGATGAAATTTTCTTGTATGTAATTTCTAACTATGTCTATTGGTTGAGGTTGAGCCTTCGGATATGCTTGCATGACTGGTGATGTATTTGAATTTTATTAACGCGAGTCCGATTTGCTCACTGAGTTTAAAAGCTCACACTGTTTGTACAAACTTTTTGTTCAGATCAGATTGCCGCCGAAGTACATCCGCTAGAGGAGTAGATCACGTTGGACCTTCCCGCTGTCGGGTAGGCCCTTCTTTTGTTATACAGTATGTTGCTCTGTAACCGTCTAGGACATCTAGGTCAGGGGTTTGGTATTTGGCTTGTATTTCAGTATGATAATGTATTTTGTACTGAGGATCTATTATTTTTAATTAAGAAAATCTGATGTATTTTCTTTGTATTTATTAAGGAATGGTATTTTGAGAATATAGAGATAATGACTAACAATTTTACTTGTGGGAAGAATTTATCGAAAGGCTTACAGTGATGGGATATTCATCATTGTGCCGGTCATGTGCCTAGAAAATGGGTCGTGACAAAGTTGGTATCAGAGCATAGGTTGTTAGGTCTCCTAGTGATTACAGAGCAAGGTGTCTTTAGTGGGCCTTCCCCTATTGTCGTGACTGCAGCACGACCATAGGATAAAGATCCACCAAAAGCCCTGTAGAGATTAAAATCCATTTCTTTCGTGTCTTTACTTGAAGCATAATAGTGACGATATATATTATTCTTAATTGTAGAATAAGTTTAGATGGCACCAAGAAAATCAAACGCTTCTGGAATCCGCACAAGATCCGGCAGGGCCTTGGTCCCTCCAGCTGCTCAGTCAGCAAATGCAAGACTGGAGATGCCTAACCGTGCGGAAGATAACCATGCACAAAACAGAGAAATATCCACTGAAAACCCTAGAAGAAATGCTGGAGAACCATCACAAATCGACGCGACTGTAGTGATGGAAGCATTAGCTGCAATGCAGAACGAGGTGAATGGGCTAAAGGAACTTCTGATGGGACAATCATCTGAAGATGGCTCACAGGCATCAGTACATGCTGCAAAAGTACAAGAGACAGACTATATGCCACCTCCACCCCCTCCTCAGGATTGGGTAGGGACAGAGGTCAAGATTTCAGAATTTATGAAGCTGAATCCGCCAACCTTTGCAGGAGATGTTAATGAAGACCCACAACGTTTTCTAGATGACTGTGAGAAAATCCTTGACACACTAGAATGCCCTGAACCTCGAAAAGTAACCCTTGTTACCTTTCAGTTAAGAGGTAAGGCCGACCGCTGGTGGCGAACATGGAAGAAGGGCATGGCCAGAAATGCCCCACCCATTAAATGGAATGACTTTAAAAGAATTTTTCGAGAACAATTTATTCCGGAGAGTATACGAGAAGCAAAGATGAATGAGTTTGAGGCACTCCGGCAAGGATCACGAACTGTCGATGAATACGACAATCTGTTTATAGAGTTGTCTGAATATGCTACTCACATGGTCCTAACTGAGAAAGAAAAGATCCGACGGTTTATTAAATGCCTTCGAGAGTCTTTATTTGACAGGGTGGGATCGAAAATACGAGATTTTTCATTTTACACAGAAGCCGTCGACATCGCCCGTATGATGGAAGAAAGAGATATGCAAAAAGAAAAATGGAATAACAAAAGAAAGAGGAAACAAGATGAGAAATCACGCTACCACGGAGAGAGTTCTGGACGTGCAGCCTCTACCACTAGTGCACCACAACGTCAACAAAGTGGTACAGGGGGTCAACAAAGGCCCTGGTGCTCTAAATGTGAAAGAAATCACTTCGGAGCTTGTTTTATCAACAACAACACTAGGGTCTGTTACCAATGTGGTCAACAGAGCCACATCAAAAGAGATTGCCCCCAACTCTACACGAGATCTGGCCAAGGGTCAGTACGCCCTAATCAATCAGAGGTTACTGTTGCCAACAGATCCCCTGTAACTGTAGGAGGCAATGGAATCGGAAGAGGTGCTGGCAGAGGACAAGGTGGTCGAGGTCAGGCTTCAGCAGGCCGAGGGAACGCTCGAGTATTCGCTTTAACCCGTCAAGATGCTCAGGCGTCTAATACGGTAGTAGCAGGTACTCTTCTGATTGAATCAAATTTTGCACATGTTTTGTTTGACTCTGGCTCTACGCATTCCTATGTGTCACCATTCTTTGCTAAGAACTTTAAGCAAAAAGTTGTTAGATTAGAATGTCCGTTTTTAGTAACTACGCCTACTGGAGGCACCTTACTAATAGAACGAGGCTATCGAGCTTGCAAGGTAAGAGTCGGAGAAATAAATACAACAGTAGACCTAATACTGTTAGATATGACAGACTTTGATGTCATCTTGGGCATGGATTGGCTGGCATCTTGTCATGCCACCCTGGATTGCTATAATAAGATAGTTAAATTTAATATTCCGGGGGAGCCTTCTTTCGTATTTCATGGTGAACGGAGTGAAATTTCTGGAAATCTTATATCTTTAATGTGTGCCCAACGTTTATTGCGAAAGGGCTGTCAAGGATACTTGGCATTCGTTAAAGATATTAAGAAAGAAGAACTAAAAGTAGAAGACGTTCCAGTAGTCCAGCAGTTTGTAGATGTCTTCCCAGATGATCTACCAGGTATACCCCCAGATCGAGAGATTGAGTTTCAGATAAAGTTAGCACCAGATACTCGCCCAATCTCTATACCCCCTTATAGAATGGCACCAACAGAATTAAAAGAGTTAAAAACTCAGTTACAGGACTTGCTAGACAAAGGCTTTATAAGGCCAAGTTATTCACCTTGGGGAGCTCCTGTTCTGTTCGTGAAAAAGAAGGACGGATCAATGAGACTATGCATAGATTACAGGCAACTGAATAAGGTAACTATCAAAAATAAATACCCGTTGCCTCGCATCGACGACCTTTTCGATCAACTTCAAGGAGCCAAGTGTTTTTCAAAGATTGACTTGAGGTCTGGTTATCACCAACTCAAGATCAAGGAGGAGGATGTGTCTAAAACAGCCTTCCGTACCAGATATGGGCACTACGAGTTCTTGGTGATGTCATTTGGATTAACGAATGCACCAGCTGCTTTCATGGATTTAATGAATAGGATTTTTAAATCCTTTTTAGACAAATTTGTCATTGTCTTCATAGACGACATTCTGGTGTACTCAAAGACTTCAGAAGAGCACGAACAACACCTTCGTGTTGTGTTGCAGACATTGAGGGATCATCAATTGTACGCCAAATTCTCTAAATGCGAGTTTTGGATTGATCGTGTAACTTTCTTGGGACATGTGATCTCTAAAGATGGCATCCAAGCAGACCCAAGCAAAGTAGAAGCGGTCAAAATGTGGCCTAGACCTACCTCCGTCACGGAGATTCGCAGCTTCTTGGGATTGGCAGGATATTATCGTCGTTTCATCCAAAATTTTTTCCAGTTAGCCGCCCCTCTCACACGACTGACTAGGAAAGGGGTAAAGTACCAATGGGATGACGCTTGTGAAGAAAGCTTCCAAGAACTCAAGAAAAGGTTAATCTCCGCACCTGTATTGGTCTTACCCTCAAGACCAGGAGGTTTTACAGTATACTGCGATGCATCAAGAGTAGGGTTGGGATGTGTTCTCATGCAGCATGGCCAGGTAGTGGCATATGCATCAAGACAACTTAAGAAACATGAACAAAACTACCCCACCCACGATCTGGAAATGGCAGCAGTAGTTTTCGCTTTAAAGATATGGCGACATTATCTATACGGAGAAACTTGCAAAATCTACACTGACCATAAAAGTCTAAAATATATTTTCGACCAAAAGGACTTAAACTTGAGGCAGAGGAGATGGGTAGAATTACTAAAAGATTATGATTGCAATATTCTTTACCACCCAGGTAAAGCGAACGTGGTAGCAGATGCCTTGAGTCGAAAATCTATGGGTAGTCTGGCCCATATAACAGTAACAAAAAGACCCTTGATCCAAGAACTACAAGAGCTGAGAGTAAAAGGTGCTACTCTTGAGGTTACAAGGACAGGATCATTCTTAGCCCATATCAGGGCTAGATCTTCCCTTGTTGACCAGATACGGATATCTCAAATGGAGGATCCTGAGCTTGTCCAAATTATGGAAAAGGTGAAGATTGGTGAAGTGAATAGTTTCACACTCGACGATACAGGAGTCTTACATTTTGAACAACGGTTGTGTGTACCACATGTTGGAACTCTTAGACGAGACATCATGGAAGAAGGCCATCGTGCTGCATATGCTATACATCCAGGAGCCACCAAGATGTATCAGGATCTGAAACAGATCTACTGGTGGAAAGGAATGAAACAAGACATAGCAGAATTTGTGTCTCGTTGTTTAACCTGTCAACAGGTTAAGGCTGAACATCTAAAGCCAGGAGGCTCGTTACAACAATTAGAGATTCCTGAATGGAAATGGGAACGAGTGACGATGGACTTTGTTGTTGGTCTACCTCGTTCCACAGGAGGTTATGACTCAGTTTGGGTCATTGTTGACCGACTAACCAAATCAGCACACTTCATTCCAGTCAAAACCACTTATGGTGTAGTAACGTTGGCACAATTGTATATTAAAGAAATAGTAAAGTTGCATGGAGTACCTATATCTATCATTTCTGATAGAGGTCCTCAATTTACCTCTCGTTTTTGGAAAAGTTTTCAAGAGGCATTAGGTACTCGAGTGGACCTTAGTACCGCTTTTCACCCACAGACAGACGGACAGTCAGAGCGGACAATTCAGACGCTAGAGGATATGTTACGAGCTTGTATTCTAGATTTCAGTGGTAGCTGGGAAAAGCATTTGTATCTTGTAGAGTTCGCATATAACAACAGCTACCAGGCCACTATTGGGATGGCACCCTTTGAGGCCTTGTATGGGAGACGTTGTAGATCTCCGATTGGTTGGTTCGAGGTAGGTGAAGCAAAAGCATTAGGACCTGACTTGCCCAGGATGCCCTAACCAAGGTTAAGACAATACAAGATAGGATGCGAGCAGCTCAAAGTAGACAAAAGGCATACGCTGACCACAGACGACGTGATTTGGAGTTCTCAGTCGGCGATATGGTATTCCTTAAGGTCTCTCCAATGAAAGGTGTGTTGAGATTTGGAAGGAAAGGAAAGTTGAGTCCTAGATACATCAGGCCTTATGAGATTCTAGAACGAGTAGGAAAAGTGGCTTATCGGCTTGCCCTACCTATGGATCTGGAAGGGATTCACCCTGTTTTTCACGTATCCATGTTAAGGAAGTACCTTCATGACCCTTCTCACATACTTCACCCTTCTCAGAATGATTCTATCCTAGTAGATGAAAACTTGTCATACGAGGAGATACCGGTAGCTATCCTCGATAGTCAAGTAAAGAAACTCCGATCTAAGGAGATTCCATCCGTCAAGGTTTTGTGGAGGAATTAAACTCACGAAGAAGCCACATGGGAAGCCGAGGCCGACATGCGTTCTAGATATCCGCATCTTTTTACGACTTGAGGTAATTTAAATTCGGAGGACCGAATTTCTTAAAGGGGGTGATAATGTAATACCCATGAAAAATAAAATATAAATGCGTGTTTTCAAACTACTGTTACTATTTACGTATATGGTACTGTTCATTTATACAATCAAAATGTCAAGTACTAGATGTGGTTTGGTTATAAGAGAAAACTAGAAAGAAGTTTGTAGGAGAAAATGACGTTTTATGTGTAAAAATACCCTCAGGGACTAAATTGAAAGGACTGAATTGAAAAGAAACTTAAAGGTTTAAGGTGAAAGAATAGTTTTCCCTTTAAAGTTTCTAATAGCGCGTAAGGTGCACAGTAACTGCATTATTAGAAATGTCATTTTCATAAATAGTAAATTGAATATTTTATTAGCGTATAGTGTTAAATAGTACCCTTGACTTTTACTATAAATAGGCCATTCCATTTCACTTCTAAACTCACACCTTCAACTTCTCTTCTTCCCTCCTTAAGTTTCTCTTGCTCCGACGCTAGGCTTCTGAGATTTTGGGCCTTTCCGTTTTTGCTTAGGTAAGGATACTATGCCCTTTCTATGTCTTTCAAATTTTAGAAGTTATTTTCTTAAGTATGCTCTGTGGTTGCGGCTTTGGCCGATCTTCCACATCAGAAAAACTGTCGTTAGTTGTTATTTTGATTCTCTGATTACCGAAATAGAATATAATCTGTGGAGAATACATGTCTAGGAAAGTTCTAGCTAAGGAAAGACCTGGTTTTTAAGTGTGTCCAGTGTGACCCTCCACTCTTTCCTGAGAACTTACCTGGTGTACTCTTTTACAGATTGTATTCTGTATTTCCGGTATAAATAGTACCCGTACGTATGAATAGTGACCGTATGAATAGTACCATACGTATGAATAGTGACCGTATGAATAGTACTCGTACGTATGAACAGTATTTGTACAAAAACGATCTTAACGTATTTTCTGTAATCTTTCATGAAAATCTCTGTAGCGGAACACTGAAATTCACCTGCGTACTCTTGTCCGTAACGATTTAGAGAAGTGATACTCGTACGGAATCCAGGTGAGTGAAACGACCCTGTTTTAATAGAGTTTTAGCATTACTGGTGATAAAAAGTATGTCGTAGGACACTCCCAAGATTCATAGGGGGAAATTGGATTCAGAATGACGAATATAATGAGATAATTAATCCAGAAGAATGGATAAAACGAAGCAAGTATCTCATGATGATATGAAATTTGAATCATATAGTTATATACTATACCTGTTATATGGATGAGTATTATATTGTGCTTCTGATTATGATATGAACTGTTGTACTATTGATTGTGATTGAGCGGTACAGTACCCCCTCTCACGGCAAGGCGGAAAACCCGGGTTAAAGGGTGTCTTGACCAATGAGTGTGGAGACAACGATTCCCTCATTAGGGATATAGCCCGGATTGGTGATAAATCCGTGAGGCGCCCTAGCTAAGAGGATGAGGTTGTGCGTCATGGCGGAAAAATACAAAATTGGTGAGCCGGCCTGTGTGCGCTCTCCGGGATATATTGCCATTGACGAGTACTAGTATCGTTTGTTGAATTGGATGAAATTTTCTTGTATGTAATTTCTAACTATGTCTATTGGTTGAGGTTGAGCCTTCGGATATGCTTGCATGACTGGTGATGTATTTGAATTTTATTAACGCGAGTCCGATTTGCTCACTGAGTTTAAAAGCTCACACTATTTGTACAAACTTTTTGTTCAGATCAGATTGCCGCCGAAGTACATCCGCTAGAGGAGTAGATCACGTTGGACCTTCCCGCTGTCGGGTAGGCCCTTCTTTTGTTATACAGTATGTTGCTCTGTAACCGTCTAGGACATCTAGGTCAGGGGTTTGGTATTTGGCTTGTATTTCAGTATGATAATGTATTTTGTACTGAGGATCTATTATTTTTAATTAAGAAAATCTGATGTATTTTCTTTGTATTTATTAAGGAATGGTATTTTGAGAATATAGAGATAATGACTAACAATTTTACTTGTGGGAAGAATTTATCGAAAGGCTTACAGTGATGGGATATTCATCATTGTGCCGGTCATGTGCCTAGAAAATGGGTCGTGACAAAGTTGGTATCAGAGCATAGGTTGTTAGGTCTCCTAGTGATTACAGAGCAAGGTGTCTTTAGTGGGCCTTCCCCTATTGTCGTGACTGCAGCACGACCATAGGATAAAGATCCACCAAAAGCCCTGTAGAGATTAAAATCCATTTCTTTCGTGTCTTTACTTGAAGCATAATAGTGACGATATATATTATTCTTAATTGTAGAATAAGTTTAGATGGCACCAAGAAAATCAAACGCTTCTGGAATCCGCACAAGATCCGGCAGGGCCTTGGTCCCTCCAGCTGCTCAGTCAGCAAATGCAAGACTGGAGATGCCTAACCGTGCGGAAGATAACCATGCACAAAACAGAGAAATATCCACTGAAAACCCTAGAAGAAATGCTGGAGAACCATCACAAATCGACGCGACTGTAGTGATGGAAGCATTAGCTGCAATGCAGAACGAGGTGAATGGGCTAAAGGAACTTCTGATGGGACAATCATCTGAAGATGGCTCACAGGCATCAGTACATGCTGCAAAAGTACAAGAGACAGACTATATGCCACCTCCACCCCCTCCTCAGGATTGGGTAGGGACAGAGGTCAAGATTTCAGAATTTATGAAGCTGAATCCGCCAACCTTTGCAGGAGATGTTAATGAAGACCCACAACGTTTTCTAGATGACTGTGAGAAAATCCTTGACACACTAGAATGCCCTGAACCTCGAAAAGTAACCCTTGTTACCTTTCAGTTAAGAGGTAAGGCCGACCGCTGGTGGCGAACATGGAAGAAGGGCATGGCCAGAAATGCCCCACCCATTAAATGGAATGACTTTAAAAGAATTTTTCGAGAACAATTTATTCCGGAGAGTATACGAGAAGCAAAGATGAATGAGTTTGAGGCACTCCGGCAAGGATCACGAACTGTCGATGAATACGACAATCTGTTTATAGAGTTGTCTGAATATGCTACTCACATGGTCCTAACTGAGAAAGAAAAGATCCGACGGTTTATTAAATGCCTTCGAGAGTCTTTATTTGACAGGGTGGGATCGAAAATACGAGATTTTTCATTTTACACAGAAGCCGTCGACATCGCCCGTATGATGGAAGAAAGAGATATGCAAAAAGAAAAATGGAATAACAAAAGAAAGAGGAAACAAGATGAGAAATCACGCTACCACGGAGAGAGTTCTGGACGTGCAGCCTCTACCACTAGTGCACCACAACGTCAACAAAGTGGTACAGGGGGTCAACAAAGGCCCTGGTGCTCTAAATGTGAAAGAAATCACTTCGGAGCTTGTTTTATCAACAACAACACTAGGGTCTGTTACCAATGTGGTCAACAGAGCCACATCAAAAGAGATTGCCCCCAACTCTACACGAGATCTGGCCAAGGGTCAGTACGCCCTAATCAATCAGAGGTTACTGTTGCCAACAGATCCCCTGTAACTGTAGGAGGCAATGGAATCGGAAGAGGTGCTGGCAGAGGACAAGGTGGTCGAGGTCAGGCTTCAGCAGGCCGAGGGAACGCTCGAGTATTCGCTTTAACCCATCAAGATGCTCAGGCGTCTAATACGGTAGTAGCAGGTACTCTTCTGATTGAATCAAATTTTGCACATG
Source organism: Biancaea sappan (assembly GCA_037074585.1). Taxonomy (NCBI): domain Eukaryota; kingdom Viridiplantae; phylum Streptophyta; class Magnoliopsida; order Fabales; family Fabaceae; genus Biancaea; species Biancaea sappan. The sequence goes on from CM073496.1 coordinate 61,838,821, forward strand.
TTTTGTTTGACTCTGGCTCTACGCATTCCTATGTGTCACCATTCTTTGCTAAGAACTTTAAGCAAAAAGTTGTTAGATTAGAATGTCCGTTTTTAGTAACTACGCCTACTGGAGGCACCTTACTAATAGAACGAGGCTATCGAGCTTGCAAGGTAAGAGTCGGAGAAATAAATACAACAGTAGACCTAATACTGTTAGATATGACAGACTTTGATGTCATCTTGGGCATGGATTGGCTGGCATCTTGTCATGCCACCCTGGATTGCTATAATAAGATAGTTAAATTTAATATTCCGGGGGAGCCTTCTTTCGTATTTCATGGTGAACGGAGTGAAATTTCTGGAAATCTTATATCTTTAATGTGTGCCCAACGTTTATTGCGAAAGGGCTGTCAAGGATACTTGGCATTCGTTAAAGATATTAAGAAAGAAGAACTAAAAGTAGAAGACGTTCCAGTAGTCCAGCAGTTTGTAGATGTCTTCCCAGATGATCTACCAGGTATACCCCCAGATCGAGAGATTGAGTTTCAGATAAAGTTAGCACCAGATACTCGCCCAATCTCTATACCCCCTTATAGAATGGCACCAACAGAATTAAAAGAGTTAAAAACTCAGTTACAGGACTTGCTAGACAAAGGCTTTATAAGGCCAAGTTATTCACCTTGGGGAGCTCCTGTTCTGTTCGTGAAAAAGAAGGACGGATCAATGAGACTATGCATAGATTACAGGCAACTGAATAAGGTAACTATCAAAAATAAATACCCGTTGCCTCGCATCGACGACCTTTTCGATCAACTTCAAGGAGCCAAGTATTTTTCAAAGATTGACTTGAGGTCTGGTTATCACCAACTCAAGATCAAGGAGGAGGATGTGTCTAAAACAGCCTTCCGTACCAGATATGGGCACTACGAGTTCTTGGTGATGTCATTTGGATTAACGAATGCACCAGCTGCTTTCATGGATTTAATGAATAGGATTTTTAAATCCTTTTTAGACAAATTTGTCATTGTCTTCATAGACGACATTCTGGTGTACTCAAAGACTTCAGAAGAGCACGAACAACACCTTCGTGTTGTGTTGCAGACATTGAGGGATCATCAATTGTACGCCAAATTCTCTAAATGCGAGTTTTGGATTGATCGTGTAACTTTCTTGGGACATGTGATCTCTAAAGATGGCATCCAAGCAGACCCAAGCAAAGTAGAAGCGGTCAAAATGTGGCCTAGACCTACCTCCGTCACGGAGATTCGCAGCTTCTTGGGATTGGCAGGATATTATCGTCGTTTCATCCAAAATTTTTTCCAGTTAGCCGCCCCTCTCACACGACTGACTAGGAAAGGGGTAAAGTACCAATGGGATGACGCTTGTGAAGAAAGCTTCCAAGAACTCAAGAAAAGGTTAATCTCCGCACCTGTATTGGTCTTACCCTCAAGACCAGGAGGTTTTACAGTATACTGCGATGCATCAAGAGTAGGGTTGGGATGTGTTCTCATGCAGCATGGCCAGGTAGTGGCATATGCATCAAGACAACTTAAGAAACATGAACAAAACTACCCCACCCACGATCTGGAAATGGCAGCAGTAGTTTTCGCTTTAAAGATATGGCGACATTATCTATACGGAGAAACTTGCAAAATCTACACTGACCATAAAAGTCTAAAATATATTTTCGACCAAAAGGACTTAAACTTGAGGCAGAGGAGATGGGTAGAATTACTAAAAGATTATGATTGCAATATTCTTTACCACCCAGGTAAAGCGAACGTGGTAGCAGATGCCTTGAGTCGAAAATCTATGGGTAGTCTGGCCCATATAACAGTAACAAAAAGACCCTTGATCCAAGAACTACAAGAGCTGAGAGTAAAAGGTGCTACTCTTGAGGTTACAAGGACAGGATCATTCTTAGCCCATATCAGGGCTAGATCTTCCCTTGTTGACCAGATACGGATATCTCAAATGGAGGATCCTGAGCTTGTCCAAATTATGGAAAAGGTGAAGATTGGTGAAGTGAATAGTTTCACACTCGACGATACAGGAGTCTTACATTTTGAACAACGGTTGTGTGTACCACATGTTGGAACTCTTAGACGAGACATCATGGAAGAAGGCCATCGTGCTGCATATGCTATACATCCAGGAGCCACCAAGATGTATCAGGATCTGAAACAGATCTACTGGTGGAAAGGAATGAAACAAGACATAGCAGAATTTGTGTCTCGTTGTTTAACCTGTCAACAGGTTAAGGCTGAACATCTAAAGCCAGGAGGCTCGTTACAACAATTAGAGATTCCTGAATGGAAATGGGAACGAGTGACGATAGACTTTGTTGTTGGTCTACCTCGTTCCACAGGAGGTTATGACTCAGTTTGGGTCATTGTTGACCGACTAACCAAATCAGCACACTTCATTCCAGTCAAAACCACTTATGGTGTAGTAACGTTGGCACAATTGTATATTAAAGAAATAGTAAAGTTGCATGGAGTACCTATATCTATCATTTCTGATAGAGGTCCTCAATTTACCTCTCGTTTTTGGAAAAGTTTTCAAGAGGCATTAGGTACTCGAGTGGACCTTAGTACCGCTTTTCACCCACAGACAGACGGACAGTCAGAGCGGACAATTCAGACGCTAGAGGATATGTTACGAGCTTGTATTCTAGATTTCAGTGGTAGCTGGGAAAAGCATTTGTATCTTGTAGAGTTCGCATATAACAACAGCTACCAGGCCACTATTGGGATGGCACCCTTTGAGGCCTTGTATGGGAGACGTTGTAGATCTCCGATTGGTTGGTTCGAGGTAGGTGAAGCAAAAGCATTAGGACCTGACTTGCCCAGGATGCCCTAACCAAGGTTAAGACAATACAAGATAGGATGCGAGCAGCTCAAAGTAGACAAAAGGCATACGCTGACCACAGACGACGTGATTTGGAGTTCTCAGTCGGCGATATGGTATTCCTTAAGGTCTCTCCAATGAAAGGTGTGTTGAGATTTGGAAGGAAAGGAAAGTTGAGTCCTAGATACATCAGGCCTTATGAGATTCTAGAACGAGTAGGAAAAGTGGCTTATCGGCTTGCCCTACCTATGGATCTGGAAGGGATTCACCCTGTTTTTCACGTATCCATGTTAAGGAAGTACCTTCATGACCCTTCTCACATACTTCACCCTTCTCAGAATGATTCTATCCTAGTAGATGAAAACTTGTCATACGAGGAGATACCGGTAGCTATCCTCGATAGTCAAGTAAAGAAACTCCGATCTAAGGAGATTCCATCCGTCAAGGTTTTGTGGAGGAATTAAACTCACGAAGAAGCCACATGGGAAGCCGAGGCCGACATGCGTTCTAGATATCCGCATCTTTTTACGACTTGAGGTAATTTAAATTCGGAGGACCGAATTTCTTAAAGGGGGTGATAATGTAATACCCATGAAAAATAAAATATAAATGCGTGTTTTCAAACTACTGTTACTATTTACGTATATGGTACTGTTCATTTATACAATCAAAATGTCAAGTACTAGATGTGGTTTGGTTATAAGAGAAAACTAGAAAGAAGTTTGTAGGAGAAAATGACGTTTTATGTGTAAAAATACCCTCAGGGACTAAATTGAAAGGACTGAATTGAAAAGAAACTTAAAGGTTTAAGGTGAAAGAATAGTTTTCCCTTTAAAGTTTCTAATAGCGCGTAAGGTGCACAGTAACTGCATTATTAGAAATGTCATTTTCATAAATAGTAAATTGAATATTTTATTAGCGTATAGTGTTAAATAGTACCCTTGACTTTTACTATAAATAGGCCATTCCATTTCACTTCTAAACTCACACCTTCAACTTCTCTTCTTCCCTCCTTAAGTTTCTCTTGCTCCGACGCTAGGCTTCTGAGATTTTGGGCCTTTCCGTTTTTGCTTAGGTAAGGATACTATGCCCTTTCTATGTCTTTCAAATTTTAGAAGTTATTTTCTTAAGTATGCTCTGTGGTTGCGGCTTTGGCCGATCTTCCACATCAGAAAAACTGTCGTTAGTTGTTATTTTGATTCTCTGATTACCGAAATAGAATATAATCTGTGGAGAATACATGTCTAGGAAAGTTCTAGCTAAGGAAAGACCTGGTTTTTAAGTGTGTCCAGTGTGACCCTCCACTCTTTCCTGAGAACTTACCTGGTGTACTCTTTTACAGATTGTATTCTGTATTTCCGGTATAAATAGTACCCGTACGTATGAATAGTGACCGTATGAATAGTACCGTACGTATGAATAGTGACCGTATGAATAGTACTCGTACGTATGAACAGTATTTGTACAAAAACGATCTTAACGTATTTTCTGTAATCTTTCATGAAAATCTCTGTAGCGGAACACTGAAATTCACCTGCGTACTCTTGTCCGTAACGATTTAGAGAAGTGATACTCGTACGGAATCCAGGTGAGTGAAACGACCCTGTTTTAATAGAGTTTTAGCATTACTGGTGATAAAAAGTATGTCGTAGGACACTCCCAAAATTCATAGGGGGAAATTGGATTCAGAATGACGAATATAATGAGATAATTAATCCAGAAGAATGGATAAAACGAAGCAAGTATCTCATGATGATATGAAATTTGAATCATATAGTTATATACTATACCTGTTATATGGATGAGTATTATATTGTGCTTCTGATTATGATATGAACTGTTGTACTATTGATTGTGATTGAGCGGTACAGTACCCCCTCTCACGGCAAGGCGGAAAACCCGGGTTAAAGGGTGTCTTGACCAATGAGTGTGGAGACAACGATTCCCTCATTAGGGATATAGCCCGGATTGGTGATAAATCCGTGAGGCGCCCTAGCTAAGAGGATGAGGTTGTGCGTCATGGCGGAAAAATACAAAATTGGTGAGCCGGCCTGTGTGCGCTCTCCGGGATATATTGCCATTGACGAGTACTAGTATCGTTTGTTGAATTGGATGAAATTTTCTTGTATGTAATTTCTAACTATGTCTATTGGTTGAGGTTGAGCCTTCGGATATGCTTGCATGACTGGTGATGTATTTGAATTTTATTAACGCGAGTCCGATTTGCTCACTGAGTTTAAAAGCTCACACTGTTTGTACAAACTTTTTGTTCAGATCAGATTGCCGCCGAAGTACATCCGCTAGAGGAGTAGATCACGTTGGACCTTCCCGCTGTCGGGTAGGCCCTTCTTTTGTTATACAGTATGTTGCTCTGTAACCGTCTAGGACATCTAGGTCAGGGGTTTGGTATTTGGCTTGTATTTCAGTATGATAATGTATTTTGTACTGAGGATCTATTATTTTTAATTAAGAAAATCTGATGTATTTTCTTTGTATTTATTAAGGAATGGTATTTTGAGAATATAGAGATAATGACTAACAATTTTACTTGTGGGAAGAATTTATCGAAAGGCTTACAGTGATGGGATATTCATCATTGTGCCGGTCATGTGCCTAGAAAATGGGTCGTGACACTTATGGCCTTTTGTGTTTTCGTTTTGGGGATTTTCACTGTTGCTTTTTCCAGAAGAGGTTGCTCAGATTCCGAAGAGGCTACATTTACATTCACGACGTCAGGTCAGTCAAGACTGTTCTGATTATTAAATTAAATTTGTCTTCCATCTGCATGTGTATGTCTTCTGCTTGGATGATTTTAATTATATGACTTGAGTGATTTTTGGTGGAGAAATCTGAGATGCGAATGATGAATCTAAGAACAAAAATTTTCTGAGTTCAGAAATCTTAAGCTTGAAACCGTGGGTGAACAACGAGTACTGTGATTCTTTTCTTCTGCATAAAATTCTCCTCAAATTGCGGACATTATGCTACATATGGGTGTGTTGACCATAGGCTGTTAACCTTAAAGTTCAAAAGGATTTTTGAAATTTAAATGAAAGCCTAAACGTGATATTAAAGATTGAACTTTTGCTATAAAATTAGTGTAGTACTCGAAAATTCTGGTTGGAATTATAGGCTAAAAGTATCCTACATGGACAGTATAATGCTAGCAAAGTAATGAGATATGGAACTGTGAGTAATAACTTATAAATGGGAATTTTCTGCATATTTCCTATCATTTTTGCTGTGTATGGATAACTTCTATTATTTAACTACATGAGGATTATTATACATATAAAATTTGTAATTGTTGTAGTTAATGAGAGAGCTGAGAACTTATTAAATGAAGTTTGGGTCTATTTTATTGCAGATTCTATGTTATGTTGCTGTGAACTGGCCAAGAAACCTATCCCAAATATATGAATGTTAAATATCTAATTTCTTGAATTGTGCTTTTGTGAACTGGTATGATTCTTTCTCTGTTTAGTCTGATTAATTTTGTGAATTTTCAGAATTTGTCGTTTGCATTTGTGTGTTTTTGTTAACTAGCGTGTTATTATAAGTGAGGAATTTTCAGAATTTCTCCCAAGAGCCCTTTTTTGTCTTTCTTCTGGAGATTCAGCACATGGACTTTTTTTTTTTAATAACATATGGACTAATTAAAGATATTGAGTATCCTATATAATTAATAATCCAAGGGTTATTTGTCACATCCTCAACAGTGAGTCCGATTCAAGTTATCTCTAAGTTAAAAACATCGTCAAGGTCTTATACAAAAAAACCTTAAGTAATATTCATATTTACACATAGTCCGTCCACAAAATCTTAGGAGGCTTATGTAACCACAGAGCTACTTCTAGAGCTTACAAGATAATAGAATACAAAGGAACTAACCGAAAATACAAGAGGGTTGGTTTAAAATAAACTCGTTATTCCCCTGGACAATCCCCAACGTCAGCCACAGATTCTGAAATATTGTAAAATAACAGGATGAGTAATGAAATACTCAGTGAATGGATAACATTATCAATCAAAAGTAAATTTAGCAATTAGTATCATAAAGATATCATTGAATTAAACTCACATTAGTTACCAATGATATACACAGTATAAATTATTCAGTGCCAAACACAAATCTCGTACCAACCGGGTTGTCCACGGTACCAGTGGATCGTTGCCCGCAGCCCCCTTGCCGCATCCACCCTTATCTCTCCATGAAAGATATATCTCCACCCTTATAACTCCTGTAACTTCTCCCGTGGGGTGCACCACCACGAAAATATTATAACAATGTCATACCATAACGCAAGTATTCACACAACCTCAACATAATAACGACAATATCAACATTAACTTTACATATTTTATAAGAATTAACATTTAATCAAACAAGCGGTTTGAAATCCACAATACCTTTAAATACAAGGAATACAAGTCCTTGATAATGAATACACAACATACCGTTTAAGTCCACCTTCTCAATTTTCTTTATGATACTTGATGACAATACTTTTGAAGAAATATAGATGAGATAAGGTTATCACACTCACCTCGAATGTGGCCCTAACTACCTTTATTTTTGCAGCTAAATTATGAGAGGTGTTAAGAAATAACTCTCAAAGATTTCCTAAAATGCAAATAAGATGAAAAAATAAAGAATACATTAGAATTTTTAAGTGAAACTTTCTAACAGTATCGTATTTACAAAAAATAAAGTTCGGATGTAAGAGTTATGAACATTTTAAAACTGATGCTACAGTAATGGTCAACGGTCAACGTAGCTACAGTATTGTTGACTAAGTCAATGCTACAGTAACGTTGACTAAGTCAATGCTACAGTAACGTTGAGACTAAGTCAATGTTACAGTAACATTGATCGAGTCAATGCTACAGTAACGTTGACCGAGTCAAGGCTACAGTAACGTTGACCGAGTCAATGCTACAGTAGCTGAGAAAATCTGAAAAAATTTTCTCGATGAACAGTAATTAGAAAATTTCCAGAATGAATAGTGATATTCTTCGTGTTGTTCATCCAAAAATCCTAAAATCATATCTAAAACAACATTTCTTTTGATTTCTTCCATGGGTTTTGTTTCTCAATGTCTAATGAGTATTTTAACACTAAAATCCCCAATTTTTACCAACAATCCAAGCTCAAATCTCAAATTTTCATCAAGAACACTAACTTTTTTCAAATATCTAAATTCTACGAATTTCTCCTAGTTTTCTCCAAATTTCTTGTTCTAATAACATCATAAACCACCTAAGAATGTTTTAGATTAACATCCACACTTAAATTCATCCATTAAAACTCAATATCTTAATTTTCTTCCATAGGTCTGAAAATGGAGAAAAAGAGAAATAGAGTAGATAAAACTTACCTCTTTACCTCTAGAACTCCTGAGAATCGGAAGTATGGTTAGAAAATACAAGATCGCCGGATGAAAATTTGAGAAATGATTGAAGAAGGGAAGAGTGGTAGATGAAGAGAAGATAGATATGTCTCAGGGAGGAAAGAAGGAAGAGAGAAGATGAGTCTAATAATTGTACGTGTAGGTCTCACCAATTTCTTTTTGATTAAAATTGTTCATAGCCACTCTAACTTGTAAGATTTGTTCACTTAGGTCCTTGATTATTTGTAAAAATTTCCTAAATTAAAATTTGAACTTTCTATTCCCAAATTTTTTTTACTAATCCAAAGAAAAGAAAAAAATATTTATCACGTAATTAAAATTTTCAATAAACTTCAAAATAATATTAAATATTCATACACATTATTGGGGCATTACATTATTGTAATTAAATTTAATGTAAATCCTTTGTATGTGTATATATATATACACACACACATACATATCCATGCGATGCAGTATCTCTAGCTTACTTTAATAGATATCCATCACAATTCACAATTCACAACTGTTTGATTTTAAATGAGTTTTAATTAGAAGTTGGCAAGTGGTTATTTGTGTTAGTTCCTGATATATGATACTCCTTGACATGTTTTTAAAAGTGGCCCACTTTCATATCTCCTAAAGGTTAGTTGATGTTCCTTTTTTCCTCATTTACTTTCCTTTCTTCAAAAATGATCCAGTTACTTCATTTAAATCTTTCCAAGTCATTTGATTATATATGGTTGTTATTTTTCCCTCTTGTTGAATTCTCTCTGTTCTTTCTTTATGATTCCATTGCGAACTAAACATATTTGAAAAATATAATTAATTTGCTGATACCTTGATATTAAAATATTGAATGCATTAAATTGATATGGAAGAATGTGTCACTAATTGTTTAAGGAACTAGCTTGGACAAACTTTGAAAGTAATCTTGATTCTTGATTGGGATAACCACAAAAAGAAAGAATAATAATAATAATAATATAATGTGATACAATATAGGTATAAAAAAGTATTAAAGGTACTGTAATTAACAAAATAGTATAGTTAAATACATCATTATATTATTATATCTTCTTTTTTCAGCATCTGATTTGTTTCTTTTATTAAAAAAAATCATTTTAATAGGTGCTCTTTCAAAGAAAGATGGCCAAACCACAACACTTTATTATTGTCAGATGGATGAATTACTATTAAGAGTCCACAGAGCCTACATCTGATATCAACATGGGAATGGAAATCCAAAAGTTCACCACCAAATGTCTTTGCTAATGAAGTTTCAAAAGCTCTTCTAGAGCTTCCGCCTAAGGCATCTGTCATTTATCCTGGTATAAAGGATTGAGTTTTAATTGGAGCAAGAGCTGGTCTACGTGCAATGTCATCTCTTACTTTCCTTGGATCACTCCCACTTTTGGGTTGTATTAATGATTTGATAGGACAAAATCAAACTTGCAAGTATTGACTATTTTAGAATGCTCAAATTACATGTAACTTAATGCTAGAATTATTGAAGTATATATTCAATAATTTTTTTTTAAATTTTTTTTTACATTTAGTGGCGGTTCACTTGAAAAACCGCCACTAAGTTATAATTTTTTTTAAAATTTTTGCATCTAGTGGCGGTTTAAACCGCCACTATGTATGTGTTTGGTGGCGGTTCCTGAAAAATCGTCACTAAATATAAAAATTTAGTGGCGGTTAAAACCGCCACTAAATAAAACATTTTAGTCACGTTTTAGGATAAACCACCACTAAATATATTTAGTGGCAGTTATTCTCGCGGTTGCGTAAAACCGCCACTAAATTCTTTGTGGCACTCAACTTAGTGGCGGTTTTCCAAACTGCCACTAAATCTTCTAATGGCGGTTAAAACCGCCACTATATATGGCTCAAAATCGCCACTAAATCTCAAATTTGTTATAGTGGTGTGTGTGTACGGTTAGTAGAAGAAGAAAAGGAAACAAAGTGAGAGAAATAGACGAAAATAAAAAGAGAAAGAGAAAAAGTGATGTTTGATTGGGGGTGTGAGTAGTGTAATAAAAAAATTAATATATATATATATATGAGTGATTGTTTTTCCTTTCAGTACTATATATATTTGTGTTGTGTAAGAGAGGAAGATAATAGAAAAGAGAGAGAAGAAGAAACATATAACACAACTGAGAGAGGAGAGAAACAAAGCAATCATTTTAAGAAGTTAAAAACAAAGAAGATTAGTAAGAGTTAAATCAGGTAGTTAGTCTTCCATAAAAGTATAGTTATTTATTATTTATGATATCTATGTGCATAATCAGTTTTTACAGAATTTTATTTAGTAAATCGATTTAGAAAAGAAGTATTATTTTAAAAGGAAATAAAAAGGCAGAATGTTACAAAATGGTATCAGAGAAAAATGTCTTGCCATCTTATAGAAAGGAAAATACTTACATGTAATTGTTTGATTTATTAAAAGTATTACTTTTATGATGTTTGTGTTTGAGTTGTTGTGAATGTTTGTTATGATTAAGTGAGATTTAGAAGAATATATGAGTAAAAATAAGTCATATAGATAATTGATTAAAGATGAATAAAGACATACCAGATATCTTTTGATGAATAAAGAAAATAATAGAGTTTTATATGTAATGTATGTCTGGCCAGTATATTTTACATATAAAAAATCATTATGGCCTAAATTTATAAAAAAAAAAGGTATGCCAAAGTTGAATTAAAATTCACTTTGAGTGTAATAATCTAGATAAACATATTATAGATATTTATCTCTATAAAAATTAAGTACTTAGTGAAATGTACATTGAATTATAAATAAAACTTATATTTCCTATGATCATATGAATTATTCATGTGTTTGTTTTCTCTCTAAAAGTATTATTGAAGATGAAATTTTACAAAAATGATATGGAATTCTTATTCCATGCCATATTTATGATTATATATGTTATTAGTATAAACATATCTATGTTTATGTAATAACTCTTAATTTTGTAGAGAGAATTTGAGTTAGAAGAAAGTATGTATGATTATGATGTATTATGAAACAAGTGAAGATATGTTTCATAATAGAAATTAAATTCTATAAGAAAATAAAATTAGAACTACAAAAAAAAGATTACATTGAATGCTTTTATGATACACTTTCCATTATTTTACACATTTTCGAGGATGTTTCAAGGTAAAATTGGGTAAAAATTAAGGTAAGTTAATAATCTTGCTAAACTAATTTAATATTATTAGACAAAGTATAATATAAGTCTCATTTACAATATTATTGAAATGTTAAACAATCAACTTTTCAGTTAATAATATGTGATGATTATTGACAGAAATTCAAGTGAATATAAGTATCTACAGTTATATATGCACAAAGAATTTGAGTGTTAAATTCTCATGTCACTCGGTGCAAGTATCTACGGCACATTTATGCATAAAGAATTTGAGAGTTAAATTTTCAAGTCACTCAGTGCAAGAATATACAGCACATAATGCAAAGTGATTGAGGGTTTGATCACCTAAGAAATCATACGTAAATTCAAACAAATATAATACTATAGTTGTGTAAAATGAATAATAAATTGACTATGTTAACAAGTGTAGTATTTGTACTTATGATATTTTCATAAACGTCGTGGTTGCAATTTACATATGTGTATATATATATATATACTAACTTGAATTTTGGAGACAAAATTAATTTTAAGGAGAAAGAATGTAATATCTCAAATTTAATTACATTAGAAAATGAGGCTAAATAAATAAATAAGCAAGTAAATAAGGATAAAATAGTTATAACAAAATTTTTAAAAGACATAAATAGAATTTTAACATTGGTCAGGGACCTAATTGAATAGAATAAAAAGATTTGAGATATTTTTATTATTTTTAACCAAAAGAAACATAATATGACACATATAAGAAAAATGGACGGTAAAGAGGGAGGGTTGGGATAATGATAAAGGAAAAATAATGACATAAAATGGAGTAAGTGAGGTGATGGTAAAAGGGAAAAGAAAGAATATATATATGGTAGGTATGTGTGTGTGTTCGGTTAGTAGAAGAAGGAAAGGAAACAAAGTGAGAGAAAAAAAACGAAGATAAAAAGAGAAAGAGAAAAAGTGATGTTTGATTGGAGGTGTGAGTAGTGTAAAAAATATATTAATATATATATATATATGTGTGTGTGTGTGTGCGCGTGTGTGTTGTGTACAAGAGGAAGAGAATAGAAAAGAGAAAAGAATAAACATAGAACACAACTGAGAGAGAGAGGAGAGAAACAAGGCAAACAGTTTAAGAAGTTGAAAACAAATAAAATTAGTGGTAGATCAGGTAGTTAGTATTCCATAAAATCATAATTATTTATGATTTATGATATTTATGTGCATAATCAGTTTTTACAAAATTTTATTTAGTAAATCAATTTAGAAAAGAAGTATCATTTTAAAATGAAATAAAAAGGTAGAATGTTACAAAAATGATTCTTTATAAACTTTTCAGTTTGTTCACTTTAGTTCCTATTTTTCATTTTCATAATTTTTTTTATAGTTTGGTCATTCAAATCAGTTCATAATTTCATTTTTAGTAATAATATGATTAAATCTATTATTTCTACCCAAAAACAATACAAGAAATGAATTAAAATGTAAAATTTTAAAAATTGCATATTTCTCCCACTCATAAAAGATAAAAATTCATTTTTGTCACGTGGCAGCACAGTTAGTATTTCCGTTAAGTTGATTGACGATGTTATAAAAAAAGAGTATGTATGACAAAATTTGAAATATGAGGAACATAAGTGGGCCAAAAAAACTTTTTGGGGTATAAGTGAAACTTGAAGTATACATTAAAAACATAAAATACCTTTTTACCTTAATATATATATATATATATAGAAATTAGAGCTATCCTATCATAATTCAAGTAAAATTACCTGTCACAGTATATATATGGTAAAAATTGAATTCTTTTATGGTAAATATACAGAAATTTGATATTAAATTTTTATAATTTAGTTTTAAAAAATTATAATTATCTCTCTTTAAACAAAATTACATTTTTCTCAGTGATGATTTGACAATAATAAGTTTAACTATTTAAAACCAAAACATAAAATTAAAACAAATATAATATTTAAAAAATTAAATTGATATAAGTTTATCTCCTTCTTCACTACTCCATGTTTTTAATACATTTTTGGGATATTCTTATACCTAGATTGATCTCTCTCTCACCCAAAGTTGAAATATATAATTTAAAGATCGTAACTTTTCGTTATATAATATACAAAATAAGATATGGCAAAAGCTTCTCCGCTTGTAGCAACGCAAGAAGGAGAAAGGCTAAGAATCAAAAACAGGACAAAGAATTTTAGACCCACAAATTGCAGAAAGAAAATCGGCCTTTTCTTTGAGGACTACCTTAAGATGAAGGGCTCTTCTAGTTATAATATATATATATATATATATATTGATATAAAATATCAAAATTTTTAAATATTAAAAATAAAACCATACAAATTTCAGGCGTGATTTTAAAATTATGTTCTACCTTAATAGAAGCAGGTCACAGCGGAGGGCACGGTTTTAGTCATCTTATAATTATCTAAAGTAAAATATATACTAAAAAAAAACCCAAAGAATTGTAAAGAGTAAAGACTAATAATAGAGGTATATACATTATTGCAACGCGGGTTTCAAGCAGAAGTGCAGGCATAGAGTACAGAGAGAGTGAACTAAAATCAAGGCCATACAAAATCAACACACACCCTTGAGTCTAATGGATTTTGCACGTCTTCAATACTCTGGCTGTTGAACTTATCGTTCTGATTTCTTGTAGATTTTCTGGCAGAGGAGGACCCAGTTGCAGCAGCAGCACATGAAGAAGGAGGATATTTTGCTAACAAAGATGCAGCATCCAACTCACGATTCCGAACCACTTCTGAGAAGAGAAGAATAAGGGAAGCCATAGACACTGAAATTAAGAGGAAGCTGGTTTGTGTATTGTGAGATGATTTCAGAACATGGATCTGAGAATTAACGCCTCTAGAGATTTATAGTGTTGAAGAATTGGGTGAAGATTGAAGAGGCCGCTGTTTTTGTTGAGTGAAAGGGGGTCAGAGGAAACAGGGTTTTGAAGCCGCTGGTTTTCTCTGTTGCCTGATTGCGACCCCACCTTTTTGAGGACTTTGTCTGTTTTGGTGTTTCCAGTATTTTGTCTATTTAATTTAATACAGGAAAGTCAGCCTTTCTTCCATTGCCCATTGGAAGTAAAATAAAATTAAAAAAAAAGTATTACACAGAAAAAATCTCCTTTTACATAATCTGATTTATTTAATAGTTATAGTTTACTGATAAGACACAAGTGGACACGTCATTTGTCATGGTTAGTGCTGTAAATTTAGTTTGCGGCCCACAGTCTAATTTTAATTTGCTCGTAAATCTTTTAAAAAGGGTAACTTGCATGCCAAATGGTTTACGCTCTCATGGGTCAACCTGTTTATTTTTTATTTTATTATAAAATTATAATATTTACTATAAATAATTATATTTTATCATATTTTTTATTTTATACATTATATTTAATAAATATAGTAAATTTAGATATAAAAATTATTATAATTTTTTTAAAAATAAATATAAAATTTTTAAATTTAAATATAATATAGTTAATATAAAAAAATTAAAAATTAAAAATATTGATTATTTAACAATATTAAAGAAGTAGTGTTTTATATGTATAAATTATATTTTAATCAAAATATTGAATTTTTTTAATAAAAATTTAAATTATATTATTTAAATATTTTAAAAAAAGTAGCTTGCGAGCCATGACGAACAATTTTAGACATTTAATTTGAGACCCATGATAGATTCATTTACCATTGCTACATATGGTTGTTTTGATAAAATTCACATTGTTTATTTGGCGTAAAAACCTAAGCAAATTGTTTAGCATGCAATAATTGTTAGATTTGGTGATTAACAACATTGCACGTTCATGTTGCCTGCTTTTTGTCCAATAATCGTTGATCATTCAAAACTAATCGTCCAAACATGCGACCAAAAGGTTTTGACATGGGCTTGGAATAGTTTTCATATAAAATACTACGTAGTATGAGCCAAAACCTAGCGTAAATAGTGATAAGAAAACAAACCCGTATTATGTGGGGACAAGCTTCTTTGCTTGTCGTAGGAGGACAAATATGAATTGCGACTCACAAAGAACAAGTATCAAGCTTGTCCTCTCGCAACAAGCGGATGATCCCCTCTATATTATGTGAGGAATGTAACCCAAAATAATAAATAAAATTGGTAGGGATGAGCATGAAAGAAAATTTTGTCAGTTGAGTCATGAGTGAACATGCAAGGCATAGACTGAGATGAAAGTTATACTATCTTACTTTTATTAAAGGTTTACTTGGAAAAAAAAAAAACAGAGGGAAGTAAAGGAGGAAATATTGTTACACTGAAAAAGAAAGCTGAATATCAATGATAATTGTTTTGAAAATCTAAATAACCATTAAAAATATATGATTTATGTAGTTTTAAAAAATATTCAATGTTCTTTGGTATAGTTAGTTAGTTATTAATATAGAAAGAAAGAAAAAATAAATTATGTAATTTTTGAACCATGCAATTTACTTATATATAATATAAAATTAAATAATTTGTCAATTGTCACTATTTACTTTTATTTAAGAATAAATAAAAAATTAGCATGCACTTTAATCCATGTTGAGAATGAGAATAATATATTAGGTTTATCTCATGTTAATTGTCGGTGTTATTAGAATCATTTGCAAATAATGTAATAAACATTAGTTTTCAATTTAAATTATTAATTATTTTTTGATAAAAAATATTAATTATTTTTCAGAAACTTATGCTTTTTTTTTTTTTAGGTGTAATGGTTAGCGCTGTTTGTGCCAATTTACGATCCACAACTTTTGGTACCCAACGATTAATTTAGCTAGGAGTCATATATTATTCACTGAATTTGCCTTACGATTAATTATGAATAATTTATTTCAATATATATTGAAAAACCTATGGTTTTATTATCGACAACCAAAACCCATTGCTATTTAAGCTTCAAATAAGGCCTATTTTATTTAGCTAAGTAGAATTGATTAATTAAAATTGAGGGGTGAAATTAATGTGAAATTCCCCTAATTAGATATATTTGTTTGGTCATTTTATCAATTTCGATCAAACAAAGTATTCACAAACCAAATATTTGTTAAAGACATGTTTGGACATTTGGGATGTAAATTACCATCATCTGTCAGTTGAGAATGTACAGTGCAAATTGCAAAGGACGTATGAGATTTGTCCAAATAGTTAAATAATCAGGTTCATTGGTTAGGCGTAAAATGTTTTATGAATGTACTAATACATAGTTTGTACAGTTTTTTTTTGGGACCAATTATCCTTTGTACACTAAATTTTTTTTTTTGGACAAAATTTTATATTTTACAATCATATATGCTTTCACTTACATTTGGACCTATTTATAACTATATTTTCTTCAAATGTTAAACATCTCTTGATTTCATAATATTATCTACGATAGTTTGCATTAAAGATATCACATCATATCTATTTTTTAATACGCTTTCTTACTTTTTAAAAACACTTAGCTTATCTATACTTATAAAAATATAAATTAAATCAATAAAAGTAAAGATTTATTAATACATACCGAAATAAACTTGATGATAAAAATATATATGATTTATTTATGTATTTTTTATTATTTATTGAAACTTTCGTATTTTATAAATTAAGTCACATGATTTTATTAAAATGTCGTCAAATAAATTAAAGTTGAATTAAAACTATAACAAAGATTTATGTACATGTATTTGAGTGTCATATCACGTTGAATCAATGATAAGTTTGATTTTATAAATTATACAGAAGTAGATTAAATTGGAGTAAATAGAAGTCTTCCGAATTTGAATGAGTTTGGACAGTTTAAAATTCAGTGGGACTTCATTGGCACGTGCAACCTCGGGCCTGGCACGTGACATAAACATATATGTTTGAGGCCCGCCCGCTGTTACCGCGCCTTCGGAGAGAGACGCACGCACCCAGCGATGGCGATGCTTAAAGCCTAAAACCCTAGCCCTACCCTAAACCCTTCACCAATCTCCGCCATCGCAATGAGTCAGGACGCCATAGACGTTGATCAGCCTCAGCCCACTGCAAAGGCGCAGGCTTTGCACAGTTTATCAACGGGGTCTCTGTCTTCGTCAGTTGCCAAGCTTTCAGGTTCTTCGCGATGCTTACCTTCCGACAAAGACTTTCACTTTTACTACAACTTCGACGAATTTAAGAACCCGATCGGAGAAATTGCGAAGAAATCTCAGAAAATGCTGGAAGCCATAGGCACCTCGGCACATATATGGGGCAAGGAAATTAATTTGCCCATGGATATCGACGATGCATATGACTGGTTGGTTAATGTGAATGACGAGGTTTATGAGCGTTTCGATATGTCGGTTGATGAGTTTCGGAGGATTAGGAAGAAAGAGGAGGAGACAGGGCGTCCAATGAATTCATTGGCGGACTCGGAAGATGGGTTCCAGTTAGTTTACGGGAAGAAGAAGAAAGGGGCGAGTCATCCGGGTGTAAGGAAAGTAGAGGAGCTAGATTCAAGTCCAGCCTCGGGCGTTAAAATGGCCACAAAGGATAAGAAAACGACCGGGTCGAAGCCAAAGGTTCCGTTTCATATACCAACTATCAGGAGGCCTCAGGATGAGTATAACATACTGGTTAATAATTCAAACCAGCCTTTTGAGCATGTTTGGCTGCAGAGGAGTGATGACGGTCAGAGGTTTATTCATCCATTGGTTAGTATTCTCGTTTTTTGTTGTAGTATATATAGTTAACTCTTTTTTTTTTTTTTTTTTAAATTCAGTCGTTAAAGTTTACGTGGGTGTGTTTGATTATCAACTGTTCGTCTGAGCTAAATTAGATTAAAGGTTTCAATTGAGTTTCTAACGAGCTTGGGAAGAAAAAAAAAGTGTTTTTTTGAGTCTAATATGCCATAGCAAAGGGGTAGTTTAAAAAATTTGGTTGAATTGTCCCATGGGATTGAGAGAAAAAATTTGTTTTGGCTAGAAAAATTAGTCTTTACATTTGAGAGGGACATTGGTTAATGTCTAGGTCTCCCCTGCGGTCATTACAAGTATGTTGCCTTTTTCATGAGGAGGAAGTTACGATCTAGTTGATGGGGGATTTATAGTTGTTTCTCTAGAATTCCCGTCCTAAAATATCCTTTGCTTCTATATGTGTGAAATTATGGAAACCTTTCATCGTCTTTTTGTTTGTCCATTTTTTTGGGGGGTTTAGATTGTGCCTTGTTTACCTTGGAGATTTTTATTCTATGGTCTTCTGTTTTTCATGCCTTATTTACTAATTTCTCGTTCAGGAGAAACTCTCTGTCTTGGATTTTGTTGACAAAGATCTTGGGGATCTTGAGCCAATAAAGCCTCCCCCAATAGAATGTACCCCTTTCAAGCTTGTGGAGGATGTCAGAGGTTTGAAGGAGTTGGCTGCTAAGCTGCGTGCTACAAATGAATTTGCGGTAAAACATTAGTGCTGCTTATGATGTTTTGCTGAAAAGTTTCTGTGTCGCTATGTTTTGTTTTAAGATCCTTGTTTCTGGCTTGACTGTATGTTTACTTCTTGGAGGTTGATTTCTTGTGGTCGTTAGCATGTCCATATTATACCCTTTATGTTCTCATCTCTAGCGTGTGCAACTGTAATGGTAAATGGTGCCTCAATAGTTTGTTGTACATAAAATCACTGGCCTTTGAAGGCACTGTGATTGGGGAATTGCATGTACCCTTAAGTTCGATTAAATGTCATCCACTCTTGATTCCTGATCACTGTCTTAAGCTTTAGTGAGACAAACTTTGAATATCTTTATCTTTTTCCTTTTTAAAAATAATTCTGTGATTCCTTGGTGCCGCATAAGAAATAACAATTCCCTCTGTTGCTTTAGATCTTTATCTTGAGAAGTATAAGTTCTCTTTCATTTCTTGACATTCTAGACTGTAATTCTCCTTTTCTTTTAGTTATCGCTGTCCTTTCTTTGCTCACAGTCTTCTATTTTCCTTGTCTTGACTTGAAATGTCTAGGTGGATTTGGAACATAATCAGTATCGGTCCTTCCAAGGTTTGACTTGTTTAATGCAAATCTCAACCAGGACTGAAGATTTTGTTGTAGACACATTGAAGCTTCGCATTCATGTTGGGCCCTATCTAAGGGAAGTGTTCAAGGACCCTTCCAAAAAGAAGGTTTGTCGCACATAAATGGTTTTTTTGTTGCTCCCTGGATTCATCTCATTCTATTGACTTTATTATTGTTAAATAGGTCATGCATGGAGCGGATCGAGATGTTGTGTGGCTTCAGCGGGATTTTGGCATTTATATCTGTAATTTATTTGACACTGGCCAGGTTTGCTTAATTATTTGAATGTTCAATATTGGCATTCCATCCCTGTTAATTATCCTGTGAAGAATTTGTGTAGTGAGTTTTATTGTTATGATGGTAATTTTTCCTGTACAAGGTAATTTGTTTGATCTGTAGATGTTAGCTTTCATTTAGAGGGTATCCCAAAAAAAAGTTGTAGATAAGAACTAATTTCTCTTATACCACTACCAGATAAATTAGGCCTGCTATTCTCAAGTATTGTGTTTTTACTTATGATGGGTTTGAGTCTTTTGGATCTCTTGTATAATTTGTGATCATGTTGTCAGAGTCTTGGAGAACATGTGCATGAAAATGGTCATAATTGAATTGTATTCTGAACCCTGCTGGTTATAATTTTACTTCTGAAAATTGTCATTTCAGCTATAATACTATTTTGAGACATGTACCTGGGATTTGCATTTTATCTTTGTGTTACTCCTAATCTGCCCACAAGCTGTTGTAATATTTTTTCCCCCTCGTTTTGATGAAACCTGGAAAGAATTTAGTTCTTAAACTTTTGAAGTGTGTATAATGTATTGTTTAGTTCGTTCACTGTATGAATTAGAGCTCTGCTAAACCCTTATCTCTGATATGAGGAGACTACAGTCACTAGACAGCTGCATATATTTAGCCTCTTTAGCTTTCTTACCTTTTTTTTTTGGTGTATTGTAGGAAGGTACCACTTCCTCCCTCTAGCGTTGTTATTCTCAATTTTCTTTCTAATGAAATTCTCTTCTATCTAGGGGGGGGGGGGGGGAAGAAATGGTGAAATTATTCCTTTGATGTTCTTTTGCATTGGGTTTTCCCTGGTCCTTGCCATGGCCCATGTTTCTTAACTTCCGTGTTAGCAAATTTATACTTACAATCTTTTCTCTGACCCTATCTCTCTCTCTCTCAAAATCAAAGGGGACTAATCTGTGCTGACTTAATTGTTCAGGCCTCAAGGGTATTGAAGTTGGAAAGGAATAGTTTGGAGTATCTTTTGCATCACTTTTGCGGGGTTACTGCAAACAAAGAGTATGCTTTATTTGTTCATTTTATTTTGGAATAAGTCCCCACTTGGATGCTTTACTGATTCCTGGAGCATGATTGTTCCTTTTATTCTATCATGCATTCTTGAAGTTTGACAAATGAGCTCCTTGCAGATACCAGAATGCCGATTGGAGATTACGCCCTCTTCCTGATGAGATGATGAGGTGCCTTTGTGTTTTGAACTTATCAAACATGGTCCATCGTTGTTTATCCTGTGGTTGTTTTCCTTTTCTGCTTGCCTTTTTTTACTTTCTGTAATTCTGGCATTTAGTAAACATCAGGTCAATACTTCAGTTGTCTGGCAACTATAGCACCAAGAATCTAAATAATATGTCTTCCCTGGGTTAGATTGGTTCTTCTTCTTCTTCGTTTTTTTTTTTGGGGGGGGGGGTTTGGGTGTTCTCAATTGGGTAGTGCCTACAAGTTACCTAAGATTGAAGAATTTTGTGGAAATTTGAAAATAGAACCAACCACTGCTTCTTTAACATATAGCCATATTTTTTATGAGGCCCCTATTCTGTAGTCAGTACAACCCTACTCAGTTGTCTAGTTATTGAGCTTGAGCTGACAAGAGATCTGTTTATAGTGTTCAACTTCTAGAAAGTTTCAAATTTGTTCAATTTTTATTAATTTAAGAATGTTAAATCCTGGAAATAGATTGTTAAGTTTATGTTTATATTTATTTATTCCATATGTAAATAACTAGAAATCTTATAATGTACTTTCTTCGGAATTGTACCTGCTGCTTATGCAAAATAAGCTTGTCACAGGCATTTCTGTAGTGACCAATCTAATAAGGGTTAAACATCCCACTCTGGGCTACCATATAAAATAACACTATTCTAATTGTGTCATTCAGTTTGTTGTTCATTTG
Organism: Biancaea sappan; assembly: GCA_037074585.1. Taxonomy (NCBI): domain Eukaryota; kingdom Viridiplantae; phylum Streptophyta; class Magnoliopsida; order Fabales; family Fabaceae; genus Biancaea; species Biancaea sappan. The sequence goes on from CM073496.1 coordinate 61,860,425, forward strand.
TTTATGGTGTGTGATAATGACTAGAATCTGTCCGGGGATTTGATCACTGCCATCTAATGAAGTATATTTTCTGATGGCAGATATGGCAGAGAAGATACACACTATTTGCTTTATATATATGATTTAACAAGAATAAAATTATGTGAATTGTCAAAGGAGGCTGAAAGTTCTGATTATCCGCTGCTGGAGGTAACTTTTGTAAATTCCAGGAAGTTCATACCTGCTTGCACATAGTGTTGAGTATCATTCTCATAGATTTCATGATTTTTATGTTGACTGGATCAAGGACTTGTTTGGGAATATTGTAGTTCTGTAGGTATTGTTAAAAATGTGATCAAAGTTGCCAAGAAATTGAATTTTATTTTGAATAGCAAATGTTTTGTAAATATTTTGTTATATAAACATATTTGAGTTTCTAAAATAGCAAAAGCAGATATTTAGAGTTCAAATGGATATTATTAGATTTGGAAATCATAATATTAATAATTAGATTTTAATAGAATTTTGAGGGTATTTTAGGTACTAAATATTTTTGACAGTCCCACCATCCTTGAAAAGCATCTTCTAAGGTGCTTTTGAGAAGTATTGATTGCTTTCAACTAGCACTTGAGAAGTGCTGATTGCTTTTGAGAAGTACTGATTGCTTTCAACTAGCACTCGAGAAGTACTGATTGCTTTTGAGAAGTACTGATTGCTTTCAACTGGCACTTGAAGCAACGGCTTTACTAAGTTTTGTTAAATACAAATGTGCAGCCATTGTTATCCAGAACTGAAAGCCATATGATTCTTTCTATTGGCTGTTTGATACTTCTGTCCTTAACTTGTGATGAGTATTTTCTGCGAGAGTTGGTAATGATAGTAACATTTGACTGCTCCAAGTTATCCAGACTATTGATGTAGCTAAGCAGATTGTAATACTCTTTTTTACCAGCTTTGTTTTCATTCTGTTTATTGCTTCTGGTATTTTCTTTTAGATACTTCATACTTTTGTTAAGTCATATCAGAAAGTTTGGGATTCTGAATTCCAATTGTTATATTCTAGTATACTGCCAATTTGAGATCAGGCGAGTTAGATGGACTTGTTATACATCAGTCCTTTCCTTAAGCCATAGGAAGTTAATTTTTTCTCTTTGATTAAACCTGACTGACCTTCCATTCTTATATCATACATGTAATATAGACAATATTTGAATTCTGGATTTTTAATTTTTGATTTGATGAAAAAACATTAGAGTGGCTCGTTTTATATGTGTGTATATATATATATGTTGATTGTCTTTGGTCTTTTGAATGGATTTTCCTGTTATTGACAGGTTTACAAACGCAGTTATGACGTCTGTATGCAACTATATGAGAAAGAGCTTCTGACAGAGAACTCTTACCTTCACATATATGGGTTAGTTACCTTTGTCAAATGAAAATCTTTCATTACTTTAGCATTATACAACAAGTTTTTTAAACCTCTTAATTACTGTTCTGCTACTTCTAGAGTTCTAGGTAGTACTTTATCATAATTTATGCTTTGCATATAATGCTTTTGAAGGGATGGAAATTTAAAAATTGCTGTTTCTAATGCAGGTTGCAAGGGGCTGGCTTTAATGCTCAGCAGCTTGCAATTGTTTCGGTAAGCTGCATTCAATTTCTTATATTTATTTGTATTACCCATCATTTCTTACTTTTGAAAGCGTTCCTTTATTTTTTGGTTTTCCCACCCAACTAGTGGATGTGGAAAAATGTCTTTCAATAAGCATACCTAAAAGCAAAGAAGACCGTTGGAAGCGCCAGTTAGGAGAGTTGAGCAGATGGTTTGGAGCCATGTGAAAAAAGGTCGAGGAAGACCAAAAAGGACACTTAGAGAAATTATTGAACGGGACCTTCTAGTAAATGAGATATCTAAAGAGTTGGTCGTTGATAGAGCTCAATGGCGTCGTGCGATCCATGTAGCCGACCCCACTTAGTGGGATAAGGCTATGTTGTTGTTGTAATAAGCATACCTAAATGACTTTGGTTCATGAATTTTTAAGAGATTTTTGGTCCTGTCATCATAACCTAGGACTGTCTGTTTAGGTTTTAAAAAAAAAAAAATCACATTCAAATTATATTTGATTTTTTGTATCTTGGGTTTCCTTAAGAATCAACCAGAAGATATGAATAGAATAAGTGATTGCCACCCTGGAACCAAGGGTTTTGTAGATTAATCTCTCTTTCTGTCTTTTCTGTCATGAAATGTCAAATTAGCTCCCATACTGTCAGAATCATTAGTTCTGCCACTATCTCCTCCGCTGCCAATGTGTCCATTTTGGCTTCCATTACTGCCATTGCTCACCACCTCTATTATAGTCATCTTTATCCGTCAGCTGTATCCTAGATAATACTGCTACACTATCATGAAATTTTATTGACCATCCAAGCAGTTATCCAATTTACCATCAGATCTAATCTGGTTGTATAAGTGTTGGTAGCATCGATCATGCTGTGAATCAAATACCTTGTATTGCTTCCACTCTGGATTTCTTTTGTGTCCTCTGCTGTTACAGTTTAAGTGATCTATTACATGGCTTGCAGGGGCTTTGCGAATGGCGAGATGTTGTTGCTCGTTCAGAGGATGAGAGTACTGGATACGTCTTGCCAAATAAAACTCTTCTTGAATTCGGTAAATGAAATTTGTGCTAACTTCTGTGTTATGTTTCTTCTAAATTTATGACTTCAATTATGTGGTACATGTCTACTTACTTTGTGTTGACCTATTTCAAAGCTAAGCAGATACCTGTTACTACAAGCAAACTACGCCGGTTAATAAAATCAAAGCTTCCATATGTTGAGCGTAATCTTGATACTGTAGTCAACATTGTTAGGCATTCTATGCAGAATGCCTTTGCCTTTGAAGCTGCTGCACAACATTTGAAAGAGGGACGCCTTACAACTGTGAGTTTATGTTTCGACATTTGACATCCACTAGATAGAGTGGGCAGGAATTCTTTGATTTATGCTGGCCTTTTATTGTGCAACTATTAGTAAGGTTAAAAATGCAAATCACTGACTATTAGTGTTAGTGTGCATTATCTTCTCAAGTTTTATCATATCCCTGCATGCTTAGTTCTGCTATTATTTCTTTTTTAAAGGAAGTTAATTTTTCATACTCATTATTCTTTGTCAAAAATTGTGGATAGTTTATGAAAGGATAATCAAGCTAAGTAGAGTGCCAGTAAGTCCAGTTAACTACATTAATATATTCTATCTCCTGGCTTCCTATGCTCAGGGGATCAATGCTTCTCAATTTTTTAGTGCTTAACAAGCACAGTGTGAGTTTGATTTGATTTTTATCTGGTTCTGTTTTCTGATATGTTCATTGACTAATATGATGATTTCTCACCAACAAAAAATGTGTGATGATTTACAGGGATCTGATCATATACCTCTTAAGGATGGAATTGATGCTTCCGTACCTGATATGCCAAACTTAGATGTAGCAAGTGCAAGAACAGAGAATGACGGAGTTGAAAGTGCCACCTGTGCTAATAGCTTGGAAAAATCACATTTTCCTGTTCATCTTAAACAGCCCTTTTCTCAGCATCAGGATAAAAATGGACAAGTATCTATTAAATCTAGTAGTTGTCTCACTTCAGAGCTTCCAAGGGATAGTCTCACAATTTTAGAGCAGGACAGGAATGCCGCTGTCAGTACATCTTCTGTTGCAATGGTTGTAAATTTTTTTAATTATTTATTTGTTTATTTTTCATGTTTTGGCCTCTGGTTAGGGCATCAGTCTAATTGGTGTTATATTGTTGACAGGGTAACAGAGCAACTGTTCAGGTGCTAAAAAAGCCTACTGGTGCTTTTGGGGCGCATCTGGGGAATTCATCTTCAAAGCGGAAGTTTGATGCTGATAAAAAGGTGAGCTTTCCTTTATGCAAATTTTTGTGGGACTTGAGCTGATATAAGTTTTTCGGTAGTGATATTTGCTTATGAGACACTTAACATCATTCTAGATTCTGAATTTTTTTGTTACTTACTGTTATTTCTGTGTCTACGTATATGGAGTGGTTTAGGCTTTCACAGACACCTGTAAAGGACACACTACCTGTTTATTTTTACGCACTTTAATGTGTTTTACATCAGTGTTAACCGATTGTAACCAGCATAAACTGCTTCTTGTGATTCCTTCCGACTTTCTTTTTTTGTTTGTTTGTTATTTTCTAGGGCAAGGAAGAGGCAAAGCTAGAGCAGATTAGGTCTTCAGTCAATCTTCCTTTCCATTCATTTTTGGGCAGCAGTGAGAAGTCGAAAATAGTCGTAGAAAATCCCAATGTAGCCTCTGAAAGTGAAACGTCAGCTGTGGAAAAACCAGTTTCCAATCCAGTTTCCGCTTCCACTGCAGATGAGATCATAATGCTGGACTCTGATACAGATCCAGAAGATACGCAGAATAAACCAGAAAGCTCAAATGAGCACAAGGAGCAAAATTCTGTGGTGTCCACTTCAAGAGAAGAGGAGAATGAAGATGAGCCAATGTCTCTGTCGGAACTGTCATCAAGCTTCCAAAAATGCTTCCAGTCGAACGCTCAATGCAGTAGAACCAGAGAGACCAATAAAACTGAAGAATCCAGCGGCTTATTGCAGTTTAAACCCTTTGATTATGAAGTAGCAAGGCAACAAGCAAGGTTTGGAGATGTTACAGAGGATACATCTTCACAGGGTGATGGTGATGATGATGATAATGATCTTAGAAAGCCCCGTGACTCAGGTAGGAAGAAAAGTTCCAAAGGAGAACGGGGACCAACTGGTGATTTGACCAAAGAATTGCCTCAAGGTAGAAGACGTCAGGCATTTCCAGCTTCTGGGAATCGTAGTGCAACTTTCCGCTGATACATTGAAACAGATTATGCCATGTGATGTACAAGATATAGATGGAGAAGCTGACTGCTACCCTTAACTTTGTCCTTTTTACAGATTGGGCAGAATGACAATTAGAGGCCTGTTTCTTTTAATTAGAATTTGACTTGACCGTTCTATGAGCTGAATCAATCATTAAGCCATCAAAATCTTTGAGGAACCCATTATAACATGGTTGTTTAATACTGTGCTTTTTCAGAAATTATAAATCATTCATTTTCCAATTCTGATCATATTAGATCAGTTCCCGAATGTTTAAATATATTGAGGTTAAAATATATTGGAGATCCCCATAGTTTTACTTAGAAAAGAATTTAGTCCTTATACTTTAAAAATAATGATTTCAGTTTCTATACTTTCAAAAGTCATGAATTTAGTCTCTGGAGTTAACCAGAAGTTAGTCAGTCATTAGGCAACCCTTTGATCGTGACACGTGACACGTGACACCAACTTAGATGATGATGTCGGCCCCATGTCATTGCCATGTAGGTAATAAACACATTATCAATAAATTCACCTCACCAATATATTCCACATAAAAAAAAAAAACTTTCTTTTTCATTTTTCTTTTTTTCCCTTCTCTTCTTCATCCCCATTCGTCACCCTTCTTTTGTTTTTTTTTTCTTTTTTCGTTCTCTTCTTCCTCCATAGTCGAACCCTTTTCTCTTTTTTCTTTCCTTCCTTATCTTCTTCTCTTTTATTGTTCGAACCCTTTTGATGAGCCACTGCTATTCGCCTGACCAACCTCCGTTCACGTCTGCCAGCATCGTCACAATCTTCATCTTCCATAGCCCCTTGCATCTGCCACTCCTTTTTGTGCTTATACTAGGCTGAGTCGCCAGCAATGAATACTTCAGGTATCTATTTGTCCATTTGGGTAAATTACATATTTAAGTGCTTTAATGCCTTTTATTAAAATGCAGTGGTTTCAGTGTAATTTATATGTAAAGTATATTGTTTGTTATTAAAATGTAGTGGTCCCAAAGTGTTGTAGTGGTCCCAATTCAAAAGAGAAATCAGAGGTAGTGGTCCCAAATGTTTCCCATATGAAAAAAATTTGTTTATGATATAATAGTGTCATGTGGATCCAATGTTGTTCCAAAACGAAATTTGTAATTGTTTTTTACTTACAGTCTTATTTCTTTTTTTTTTGTCTTAGAGAAATTTGTTGTAAATGTTTGGCATGATGAACGCTTCAAAAAGATTAAGAATTTTAAATATATTGGGGGAAAAATGCACACAATGACAAATTGCGATTTGGATAAATGGTCGATGCAAGAGATGACAACAAAGTTGAGAGATCTAGGATATACTGGTTGGGTTAGATTGTTTTATCAGAAAAATGAATTCCCTTTGGAAGACAGTCTCTTTGAAGTTAAGAGCGATAAAGAATGTATGGAGATGGGCCAATATGCCATAGCTAATTATGGTGGTAAAGTTGCTTGCTATGTAGTCCATATCGTCGGTCCTAGGGAAGGGATTGCTTTGACATTGGTTGACCAAGACGGTGGCATTGAAGAGAGCGAGGAAGACGATGATAGCATGTGTGATGTCCACTTGGGTGATTTTCAGGATCATATATGTAATACCCATGAAAAATAAAATATAAATATTTATTTACAAACTACTGTTACTATTTCAGTATATGGTACTATTCACCCGTATAATACTATTTACGTATATGGTACTGTTCATTTATACAGTCGAAATGTCAAGTACTAGATGTGGTTTGGTCATAAGAGACAACTAGAAAGAAGTTCGTAGGAAAAAATGACGTTTTATGTGTAAAAATACCCTCAGGGACTAAATTGAAAGGACTGATTTGAAAAGAAACTTAAAGATTTAAGAGAAATGATAGTTTTCTCTTTAAGTTTCCAATAGTAATAAAAGAAAAATTTTCCAATAGTAACCGTATATATAAATAGTACCGTATGTATGAACATTATCTGTATGAAAACAATCTTAACTTGTTTTCTCTAATCTTTCATGAAAATCTATGTAGCGGAATACTGAAATTCATCTGTGTACTCTTGTCTGTAACGACTTAGAGAAGCGATATTCGTACGGAATCCAGGTGAGTGAAACGACCCCGTTTTAATAGAGTTTTAGCATTACTGGTGATAAAAAGTATGTCGTAGGACACTCCCAAGATTCATAGGGGGAAATTGGATTTAGAATAGCGAATATAATGAGATAATTAATCCAGAAGTATGGATAAGAAAAAGCAAGTATCTCATGATGATGTGAAGATTGAATCTCTTGAATTGTGGTTTATAAAGCTATAATATAGTTATATACTATACCTGTTATATGGATGAATATTATATTGAGCTTCAGATTATGATATGAAATGCTATTGATTGTGATTGAGCGGGACAGTACCCCCTCTCACGGCAAGGCGAAAAATCCGGTTGACAGGGTGTCTTGACCAATGAGTGTGGAGACAACGATTCCCTCAGTAGGGATATAGCCCGGATTGGTGATAAATCCGTGAGGCGCCCTAGCTAAGAGGATGAGGTTGTGCGTCATGACGGAAATATACATAATTGGTGAGCTGGCCTGTGTGCGCTCTCCGGGATATATTGCCATTGATGAGTACTAGTAACGTTTGTTAAATTGGATGAATTTTTATCTTCTTGTATGTAAGAGGATGAGGTTGTGCGTCATGGCGAAAATATACATAATTGGTGAGCCGGCCTGTGTGCGCTCTCCGGGATATATTGCCATTGACGAGTACTAGTAACGTTTGTTGAATTAGATGAATTTTTATCTTTTTGTATGTAATTTCTAACTATGTTTATTGGTTGAGTATGAGCCTTCGGATATACTTGCATGACTGGTGATGTATTTGAATTTTATTAACGCGAGGCCGATTCGCTCATTGAGTTTAAAAGCTCACACTGTTTGTACAACCTTTTTGTTCAGATCAGGTTGCCAGTGAAGAATATCTGCTAGAGGAGTAGATCACTTTGGACCTTCCCGTTGTCGGGTAGACCCCTCTTTTGTTATAGATTATGTTGCTCTGTAATCGTGTAGGACATCTAGGTCAGGGGTTCGACATTTGGCTTGTATGTCAGTATAATAATGTATTTTAAATTGATAATCTATTATTACATGCAAATCATCTCTATGATTTTCAGATAAGAAAATTTGATATATTTATCGGAAGGCTTACAGTGATGAGAGATTCATCATTGTGCCGGTCATGTGCCCAGAAAACGGGTCGTGACAAAGTTGGTATCAAAGCAATGGTTGTTAGGTCTTCTAGTGATTACAGAGCAAGGTAACCTTAGTGGAACCTCCTCTATCGTTGTGAACCCGGGCACAACTATAGAGAGACGGCTCTACTGAAGGTCCTGTAAGATGTTTTCATTTCCTTTCCCTCCGAGACTTATCTCTTCTTAGGAATTATGTTCTCAGTTTTAGTTTTAGACAGATGTGGCTACACTTTTGAACTTAGTCAAGGAAAAGTTGTTATTTGTTTTGATTCCGTTGCTGTCGGATCAAATTTTTATATGGTGGATTTTATAAGCTGAATTCATGATTGAATTTGTGTAGCTATATTATTTTAGGGTACCAGCCAATAAAAGAAACCACTTGTATTAAAAAAAAAACTGAAGGATTACATTGCAAAAAAAAAAAAGAGAAGTTTACTCATGCATGAGTAATCTAAAAGCGAGGTGGTCTCGGATTAGGAGGGTTGTATTGTATCATCACCCCTCGACCATTCCTTGGACAAGAGACATAGCAATGTCGCGGAGGGTAGTGTAAATTTCATTCATACAATCAACACTTCTTTGCTGTTGATTGCAGAAGCATTGGGTGGACCAATAGAAGAACCTATCTATTCTCGAAGTCATTGCCGCGTTATTGCGTTTGGTTAACTTCTCCAGGTCCTCTATCATCTTCTTGAGAATCTTCACCTCCTGCTCTAAATAGGCGATTTTGTCCTCTGAGCTATGGCCTGTGCTAATCTCCTCGGCTTCCTCAATCTTCTTCATCTTTTTCTCCTTTTGAATTTCTTGCGGTCCCTCAAGAAGTCTTTTGCCCTTGTCCCTGCATAAACTTAAGTTTAAGTCAAGTTCTTCTTCCTTAGCCTCTACTGTGAGATCAATGTACTTCCTTGAGGCCATGATTTGGAAAAATTTAGAAATTTTTGTAAGAGTATGAGGCGAGAGGAATACTGGGGGATTGTAGGCTCAGAGATTATTATTCTTTGTGGTGTGATAACTGAGAACGCTGAGAAGATTTTTATAGAGAAAAAATTTGGACTAAGAGACAAAGAAGATATCTCTTCACCGCACCCCTACACGATCAACCTATGCATTTCTGCAAGCTGGAAGCTAGAAGTCTAGGGTAGGCGTGCACACCGATAGCGCGTTGCATTAATGCCAAAACCACGAAAGTCAATATTCGGTGGATTTGCGGCCGATTTTACTTGGTTTTCCTATTTCTCCCGTTGGCATTTTCCGAAATTCAAAGAAGTTAAGAATATAGCCATTAAAGATTGCCTTGGATGCTTTTATGATGAACTGAAATGCATTTCTCTGTTTTATTGTGTTGTTCTTGAGAGCCTTCAGTTGAGTATAATATACATAACTGATTGAATCATATTGTAATTACATGTATGTATGTTATTCATGCATAATGAGTGAAGGCTACGATCAAGGAGAATATGTGATGATCCTACATATACTCATAGAGAATGTGAAATCAAAATGACTTGGATAGAATGAAATGTGTAGAGGATGATATATCTTCATGGTTACACATACTTACATATAATGCTCTCGTGGGCAAATGAAAGGCAGTGATTTCCTTACATCATGATAATGCTTAATGCATGCGATCGTAAGCAGTTAACTTTGTTTTAAAATATATATATTGATATACATATATTATGTGTAAATCCAGAATAAAGACACCGATTAGAATCTAAGATACGGCCAATATAAGACTACCCGATCATAGAGTGATATCGTGATATGAGATTACACTATAAGACAAGTATAGAGTGAGGAAATCATAGATTGAAACGGCGATTAGTCGAAAATTTTGAAAAAGGTCAAGATTAGCCGAAAATTTTTTTGAGGAAATCTTTGACTTATGTTAATTGCATTAAATTATATTTACTATTTACTTGCATGTCCGACATTAATTGCTGGCATTGCGACGTATGTGATCTGTAAACTTCCTAGCGAGCGGCGTATAGGTTGTGGTGGCTTTAGCTCCAGGGGCTTCGGGTTGTCTATAAATCTTGTATGCCCGTTACCCTACTCATCGCACCAAGCAAACCTACTTCTTTCATTACATACCTATTTCTCAATCTCCATTCCTTTCTCATTCAAAGTTATTTCTGAGATCCCTAGAGAAATGACCGATAATAAGTCTTTCAACTTGAATTTTGAGACTGGCAATGTGGAGCTTGATTTAAATCTAAGTCTCGGAGACAACAAAGGGAAGAGACTTGTAGACAGGTCACCAGAAATTAAGAAAAGAAAGAGGGATGTAATAGAGTTGGAGGAGGACAGTACTGCAACATCCTCAGAAAATAAGCTTGCGTTCCTGGAGCGTAAGATCGAAAATATGGAGCATAAGATAAAGAGCCTAGAATACAAGACAGAGGACCAGAAGCGACTAATAAATCGTCTCTTTGAAAACCAAGAGAAACTGATAAACCGTCATTTCGGGGAACTAGCTAATCGAGTTGATAGACATTCAATGTTTGCAACTCAAAATTTTCGTGACCAACAAGCAAGGTGTATTGACTGTATGAATGGAGTGACTTATGCTCTTCGCCAAATTTCTCAGGCGCTTCCTCCAGAAACTCTTTCTAGGTTACAACGATTAGCTTCCTCCTTAAGGTTTGAAGCACCTTCCTCTTCTAGACCTGGAGCACCTTCTACATTTCAAAAGCCTCCTTGTCCTTAATTTATTCTTTCTTTTGTTTGTACCTAAAGCTATATTTGGTCTAAGCTTCATGTATTAAAATTATCTATGTACTAGAAGTAAAATTTAAGTTAGTATTTAGATCTTCTTTGTTGAAGTGATTCCTTTTACTGAAAGAACTTGAGGAATGAGAAGATGTTGGACTTATATTTCGTACTTGATTATGGAAATTCTAAAGCAGAGAATGGTAATATCCTTTTGACTGAGCAGAGTTACTAAAATGATATTTCATTGCACTTTTGAGCTATGGAGGAATGCTAAATAAGTATTTTATGAACCTATGTATAGAGGACTATGGGTTTGCCCTAAGCATTGAAGGGATACGACTCTATATGAGTCATTGAGGTGAGAGGAATTTCTATATATATTTATTTTATAATTATGCATGAAGAGTATGTTATTTATTTAACACATTTTTTAGGATTGTTCTTCCTAGAGATTCATGTAATAATTTCATGTAATGATTTCATTTTATATGACGCATTCAGCTGAGAGTATTGCCTTAAGGTAGAATGATCGCCTTCGGGCAAGAATATTGCCTATGGCCAAAATAATGCCTTCGGGTAGGGTACTTGTATTCGTAAAAGTTATAAGCTATGTGTATGGTAGCTTGTGTTCTGATATTCAGTATAAACTGGAAAGACCACGTGCCACTGTTGAGAAGACACCTATTTGAGGTTTTACATAGAGACAGAGTTCGTCTCTGATTAGGTGGTTTGAGTTTGGTAAAGGTTATGAGGATGAGACACTTTATGGTACAAAAGATTGTGGAGAAAATCAAACTGATGAGGAAGAGAATGTTTACTGTTTAGAAAAGGAAAAAGTCCTATGCAAAATAATTGTTAATGCGGTCTAGAGTTCATAGTCGATAGTATAGTGTTCTTGTAATTCTTACCAAGGATGTGAAGAGGTTTGGAAAGAAAGAGATACAAAGGATGAGATATAGACGAAGTAATCACACTTATTTCAGTCTTGAGATGAGTTTTGAATTCGGGGGACCGAATTCTCTTAAGGGGGTGATAATGTAATACCCATGAAAAATAAAATATAAATATTTATTTACAAACTACTGTTACTATTTCAGTATATGGTACTATTCACCCGTATAATACTATTTACGTATATGGTACTGTTCATTTATACAGTCGAAATGTCAAGTACTAGATGTGGTTTGGTCATAAGAGACAACTAGAAAGAAGTTCGTAGGAAAAAATGACGTTTTATGTGTAAAAATACCCTCAGGGACTAAATTGAAAGGACTAATTTGAAAAGAAACTTAAAGATTTAAGAGAAAGGATAGTTTTCTCTTTAAGTTTCCAATAGTAATAAAAGAAAAATTTTTCAGCCGTTGCCGCGATTTGTACAGTAAAATGCATTATTAGAAATGTCATTTTCATGAATAGTAAATTGAATATTTTATTAGTGCATAGTATTAAATAGTACCCTTGACTTTTGCTATAAATATGCCCTTCTATTTCACTTCTAAACTCACACCTTCAACTTCTCTTCTTCTCTCCTTAAGTTTCTCTTGCTTCGACGCTACGCCTCTGAGATTTTGGGCCTTTCCTTTTTGCTTAGGTAAGGATACTATGCCTTTCTATGTCTTTCAAATTCTAGAAGTTATTTTCTTAAGTATGCTTTGTGGTTGCCGCTTTGGCCGATCTTTCACATCAGAAAAACTGTCCTTAGCTGTTTATATGTTATTTTGATTCTCTGATTACCGAATAGAATGTAAACTGTGAAGAATACATGTCTAGGAAAGTTCTGGCTAAAGAAATACCTGATTTTTAAGTGTGTCCAGTGTGACCCTCCACTCTTTCCTGGGAACTTACCTGGTGTACTCTTTTACAGATTGTATTCTCTATTTCTGGTATGAATAGTACTCGTACGTATGAATAGTAACTGTATGAATAGTAACCATACATATGAATAGTATCCGTACGTAAAAATAGTATTCATACGTATGAATAGTAATCGTATGTACGAATATTATCCGTATGTATAAATAGTATCCGTACGTATGAATAGTGACCGTATATATGAATAGTGATTGTATATATGAATAGTGACCGTATATATGAATAGTACTGTATGTATGAACATTATCTGTATGAAAACAATCTTAACTTGTTTTCTCTAATCCTTCATGAAAATCTCTGTAGCGGAATACTGAAATTCATCTGTGTACTCTTGTCTGTAACGACTTAGAGAAGCGATATTCGTACGGAATCCAGGTGAGTGAAACGACCCCGTTTTAATAGAGTTTTAGCATTACTGGTGATAAAAAGTATGTCGTAGGACACTCCCAAGATTCATAGGGGGAAATTGGATTCAGAATGGCGAATATAATGAGATAATTCATCCAGAAGTATGGATAAGAAAAAGCAAGTATCTCATGATGATGTGAAGATTGAATCTCTTGAATTGTGGTTTATAAAGCTATAATATAGTTATATACTATACCTGTTATATGGATGAATATTATATTGAGCTTCTGATTATGATATGAAATGCTATTGATTATGATTGAGCGGGACAGTACCCCCTCTCACGGCAAGGCGAAAAACTCGGTTGACAGGGTGTCTTGACCAATGAGTGTGGAGACAACGATTCCCTCAGTAGGGATATAGCCCGGATTGGTGATAAATCCGTGAGGCGCCCTAGCTAAAAGGATGAGGTTGTGCGTCATGGCGGAAATATACATAATTGGTGAGCCGGCCTGTGTGCGCTCTCCGGGATATATTGCCATTGATGAGTACTAGTAACGTTTGTTGAATTGGATGTAAGAGGATGAGGTTGTGCGTCATGGCGGAAATATACATAATTGGTGAGCCGGCCTGTGTGCGCTCTCCGGGATATATTGCCATTGACGAGTACCAGTAACGTTTGTTGAATTAGATGAATTTTTATCTTTTTGTATGTAATTTCTAACTATGTTTATTGGTTGAGTATGAGCCTTCGGATATACTTGCATGACTGGTGATGTATTTGAATTTTATTAACGCGAGGCCGATTCGCTCATTGAGTTTAAAAGCTCACACTGTTTGTACAACCTTTTTGTTCAGATCAGGTTGCCAGTGAAGAATATCTGTTAGAGGAGTAGATCACTTTGGACCTTCCCGTTGTCGGGTAGACCCCTCTTTTGTTATAGATTATGTTGCTCTGTAATCGTGTAGGACATCTAGGTCAGGGGTTCGACATTTGGCTTGTATGTCAGTATAATAATGTATTTTAAATTGATAATCTATTATTACATGCAAATCATCTCTATGATTTTCAGATAAGAAAATTTGATATATTTATCGGAAGGCTTACAGTGATGAGAGATTCATCATTGTGCCGGTCATGTGCCCAGAAAACGGGTCGTGACAATATATATGATGATGGGTTTAGTGATTACATTGGGACCGAGATGATGATGAAGTCATCGGTACAAATCCACACTTTGTTGTGCTCGATGAGATAGAAGCGCCCATTCAGAATGCTCCTTCACATGAAGACATTACCCAGTCCCAACTTTCTGTTCAAGTAGTTGAGTCATTTGATGATGACATCAACGAGTATGAGTCCGAATGTGTGTATTATGATGATGGAGATTCTAATGATGGCAATCGTAGGGGAATAAGGTATCCCCGTTATAATCCCAGTGAGATGTGCAAGAACTTTGAATTTCAACTTGGAATGGAATTTAGCTCCATTAAAGAATTTAAAGAAGCTCTCCGAGAATGTTCACTTTTACATGGGTTTGGTATACGGTATGTGAAGAATGATAAGGTGCGACACCGAGCTAGATGTAGTGATGGATGTCAGTGGGAGATATTTGTTAGTAAAGTAGGAGGATCCCACTCTTATAGACTGAAGACTTTGAAGCCTACCCACACTTGTAGTTTGACATTTAATAACAACATGGCATCCTCAAAGTGGGTAGCGGAGAAAGTCGTGGAAGTAATGAGCACAAATCTTACTATGAAGGTTGCCCAAGTAATCAAAGAGGTGGGGAAAAATTATATGATTGAAGTGTCTGTGCATAAAGCATCTCGTGGTAGGAGGCTTGCAAGGCAGAAATTGTAGGGGAGTTATGCAGAGCAATATACCAAACTTTGGGACTATTGTGAAGAAGTGAGCAGAACTAACCCGGGCAGTACATTGAAGATTGCAACGAATAGAAATAACGACCGGAATCCGATATTTAAGAGGTTGTACATGTGCTTAGAGCCAGTGAAAAGGACTTTCATCACATCGTGTAGACCCTTGATCGGAGTTGATGATTGTTTCTTGAAGGGTCCGTTCAGAGGCATTCTCCTAGTGGCCATTGGAAAAGACCCCAATGAGCAATACTTTTCATTGGCAGTGGCTGTTGTTGAAAGCGAAACTAGAGACTCTTGGCTGTGGTTCCTTAAACTACTAATGCATGATATCAGGGGCATGGCGGACCGAAAATAGATGTTCATCTCTGACCAATATAAGGTAAAATCACTAACTTTAATTCCATTGTGTAATCAATCTTAAGTGTCTGAAAATTCTAAAACCCTTATCACATTGTTTGCAGGGTTTGCTTTCTGCTTTAGATGAGGTGCTTGAAGGAAACTGTCACATCCCAAAAATTGAACATGTGAAAAGATACTACTCATTTGATAAAATTCTCAAACATACGTTATTTACATATATTCTGTAAGGTTTTAGATTCAACCTTAATCATTCATTCCACATTACAGAATTATATTCATATGATAAGCAAATATAGACATACATAGTCTGGTATTTCTATCTCATCGCAAGCCTAGGAGACTTATAGTAAGTACAGAGCGTTCCTAGTATTCACATTAATAAGTACTGTACTGGTATCCCACCAGACAGAAACAGATAATAACTCCAAGGGGCTTCTAATCTTCAAACGGATACTCTTCTTCCTTATTTTCTGTATCTGAAAAGATAATTATAGGGAGTGTGAGTTTATTTAAAAACTCAGTAAGTAAATAACTGTACTATATAAAATATCAAATGTACAAATACCACATTTACTCATATAATTAATTGTCTTATACATTGAGTAGTATGGGACTCTAACCCTTTCAAACTCGTGAATAAGATTTCATAGATATACACCGAGTAGTATGGGACTCTAACCCTTTCAAACTCGTGAATAAGTTCTCATAGATATACACCGAGTAGTATGGGACTCTAACCCTTTCAAACTCGTGAATAAGTTCTCATAGATATACACCGAGTAGTATGAGACTCTAACCCTTTCAAACTCGTATTTACAATTTCATCTATTTACACGGAGTGATATGGGACTCTAACCCTTTCAAACTCGAGTATAGTTTTTCATCGTTATGCACTGAGTAGTATGGGACTTTAACCCTTTCAAACTCATGTATTAGATCCCGTAGATCTTTACTCATTAATAAGATAGTGAGAACTTCTCACATAGTACAATTTTCATGAAATAAAATCATTTATACATACTCTTATTCCTTTGAATTTCTGTAAAAAAATATATCAATCATCATATACTGTCATATGAAAAATTGATCAATTAATATCTAAATAATATTGTAAATGGGACTTATATTGTACTTTGACTAGTAATATCAAATTAGCTTAGCAAGGTTATTCACTCACCTTGATGTTTGTCCAAGTTTACCTTGTTCCACACTAGAATTTGTGTAGGAAAATTTCCTAGTAAAATATATTACAAGGAAACATAAGAAAGGAAACAAAATCACGAAAATATGCAAAATTTCTGATTGCTACAGTAACGGTTTGCTACAGTACAGTTCGCTACAGTGTCGGTTCGCTACAGTAACGTTGACTGCCGACACTACAGTACTGCTACAGTAACTCGAAGAAAAATTTCCAGATTTTCCCGAAATTTCTGATCGCTATAGTAACTCGAGTTTTTTTTTTGCAGAAGTTTTTGCAAAAATTTCTAACAAATTCATCCTTTCCTTTCTTGTTTCAAAACCAGAATTTCAACTCTTTTAACCGATTATAACTCAAATATAACTTCTAAAACAACTGAGATTCATGAATTATCATCAAAATCTTCAAGAACAAAACCTTCTCTAATCTTCCATATAAACTTAGATTTAAGGAAAATAATGAGATTAAAGCTTACCTTTGATCCTTACAAAGCTTTTGAACCGAACAAATAATCGAAATTCTGAAGATCAAGGAAATGATTTGAGAAGAGGATGAAGAAACGAGAGAAACTGAAGTTACTGTTCACTTCTCAGCTTTTTTCCTTCTGCGTGAAAATGAGAGGGTACTATTGAAACTTTATATTAAATATTTCTAATGTGTTATTGAATAATCCATGGGTATCCATAACCCAACATCCAAACCCATCCAGTCAATTTACAATAAATGGACTAATTGACCATTGTTAAACCACTTTTCCATGAATTTCACTATTCTTAGAATATATCCCATATGGTGCAAATATTTAGTCCAGTCATTTAACTCAATTTTCATAAATAATATTCAAAGAGAACAATTAAATATGAAAATTAAAAATGACCAAAATAAATAACTAAAGTAACGTTGTAAAATTCTAAAATACTCTTAGGCGAATGATATTCCAAAATTAACGGGTATTACAGAAACGTGCATAGGTTCTGTGTTAGGCACCTGTATGCCAACATAAGGAGTAGGTATGGTGGAGGCACAATGATTAGGAAGTTGGTCACGAATGCGGCTACAACCACTTACATACAACAGTGGCAAAGGAAGATGAGTGAACTTCAAGCAGTTTCTAAGGGAGCATATGAGCATATGATGGAGAAGCCTCCAACGGCATGGGCTTGGTCACACTTTGAAGAGTGGCCCAAGTGCGATGCTATCACAAATAACATATGAGGCTTTCAATGGTAGGATATTAGAAGCTAAAGAGCTTCCTATAATTAGTATGCTTGAATGGATAAGGGGTTACCTGATGGAGAGATTCGCCTTACAATGGTCGAAAGCACAGAAGGACCTTGCTATGGGAGGTAAGGTATCACTGAAAGTAGTTAGGCGCCTGAACTTGGAGATTGAGAAGGCTAGAAAGTGGATACCAAAATGGGCAGGAGGATTAACGTTTGAGGTCATGTGGTTCGAACAACAATACATTGTGGACTTAGATGCTAAAAGTTGCTCTTGTAGATTTTTGGGATTAACAAGCTTACCTTGTGAGCATGCAGTCATTTGTATATTTCATCAGAGGCTAAATTCTCAGGACTTCGTGCATGAATGTTACTCATTGCGAAAGTATGCTGAGTGCTATGCTCCGATACTTCACCCTATCAATGGTGTAAACATGTGGCCATCAATAGGCATAGAGCCTCTTCTTCCTCCCAAATTCCATAAGCAACCTAGGAGGCCGAAGAAGATGAGAAGAATAGAGAAAAATGAACAATCGAGACCTCACAAACTTACGAGGAATAGCACAAGTTTGAGGTGTGGAGGGAGTAACTAATATGGGCACAATGAACGTACTTGTTTGAAGATGAGAGTTGGTAGAGAGACTAATGTAGCACCTGCTGAAGGTAATGAGGGTGTGGCACCTACTTGAAGTGTTATAAATGTAGTAATAGTGACACTTTTTGCTGTAACCAATCTGATATAGTCACTTTTTTGTGTTATAGATGTAATGTAGTGACAGTGACACTTTTTGCTGTAACCAATCTGATATAGCCACTTTTTTGTGTTATAGATATAGTGGCAGTGACACTTTTTGATATAACCAATATGATGTAGTCACTTCATTAATATACATAAAGGGAGTTTTGCATATTTTGTGTCTACTTGCACATTCTTGCACACACTTACAGAGAAACTCTCTAAAAACAGAGTATGTATTACATTGATAAGCTCACAAGGGTATAATCTGCACAAGAGAGAATCTACAGATGATGCTCAGCAATAAAAGTGTTCTCTCCTCTTTTTTGATAGCCCCCAAGGATGATATATATATCCTAAGGATGAATAAGACCGTTGGGGACAGATCCAAGGTTGTTCCATAATGATGTCAGCAAAAACTAGCCGTTACAGCGTATTATCTGGTGTCGGTGGTCGACCAGTATGGCACGATGGTTGACCAGTGTAGTCCAGAACTGATTCACCAGTCACGATAGTCAACCAGTGTAGATAGAGTGGTCAACTAATACTTATGATCTTTAAGGATCTTTGTTTCTGTAGCTCGTTGGTCGACCAGTCAGGATAGAATGGTCAACCAGTGCTCAAATACTTTTGCTTTTAGAGCTCGTTGGTCGACTAGTCAGGATAGGGTAGTCACTAGTTGTCTTCAAATACTTTGCTTTTAGAGCATGGTGGTTGACCAGTGACAAGCCAATGTAGGCACATAGGCCATCTTGATGCATTTAAGTTTTCAAGACTTCAAATTTTCTAGTTTTTTATTTCTTGGAGCTATGTTGTTTTCTTGAGTGAAGCATGATGTTGCCTTGTTCTTCAATCCAATGCTCACTATTCTTGTTTTGAACTAACTTATAAAATATATCTTACTTGCAAACCTAATGGTTAGTTCAATTCATAATAATAGCATGATTCAATATATGAAACCTACATATTAAATAACATCATCATGCTTAAATACTTGTAGCATATATATGATAACTAACCTTTATATATATCAATGTGACATTTGAAATACATTTGTCATCATCAAAACTTATGGCATATAGCCTTAAGGCTAACAGTGACAATGATATTTTTTAATGAACAAAATAAAAAATTAACAATAGACTACAAATCAAAAGAGAAGTGGTATGTTGCCATTAAAATAGAAGTTGTCAATACATATCCTACAGTGCACTAGTAACTACTAATAGACTGCAAATTATCTGTTACAAGGGTACATTAATCCTACAGATAACTACTAGAGTAGTACATCAGTCCTACGAATAACTACTCAAGTGGTACATCAACAACGAGTGAATATAGCAACAAATGTTACAATCCATGAACACAATGCAATCATCTTCCAAGTCTTTATTTTCTTGTCCCTTGAGTGGATCATTTGCTTCTGAAGTTGTATAGTGCTCTTGTATCGGTCAAATAGTGGCAGTTGAACCCATTCAAAATAACCGCAGCACCAAGGATCCTTGTAGTTTGGACATCTCTAGAATTGCCTACCAGGGTTGTTATCCGTGAATGACGTCAGGCGGACAAGCCTCTCCCCACAAACACAAAGTATCCTTTGCCTTCTTTGTGCGTGGCTTGAAACTGTTGCATGAGATTGGGAAGCCATTGTAACTTCTATTGCAGAAGAATAACAAAACAACAACCGAAGAATGAGATGGAATCACATATTGGAGTGCAGTTCTGATTGCATTTTGTATATATATATATATATCTATCTATTATATATATTGGATTATAGAGAGAGAGAGAAAGAGTTGTCAATTAACAAGGATGAAGCATCTAAATCCAAGAGTTGTCATTAATTACTAAACACAATTACACCTTGGTCTCATATTTCAGTTAACCATCAAGTACATATTCTCACTAAAATATTGACCAGTTATGCTGTATACTTTCATTCCTAGCTATCATTGATTGGAGGGTTCATTTGAAATATCTAAAATTTGATTAAACAAAAAGAGAGAAAAAAAATAGATATGCCATGCTGTATAATGTACAAGGAATAGTGAGTTGTATATTTCAGGATATGTCCTTAAAATAAGTAGAAAATAAGTATCAGGAAAAGTATAAAATTAATGCACAAGAGAGAAGAAAGACAGGGGGCATGGCAGCATATGTCCTTATTAAGTATTAAGCTTTGCATAAGAATGGGCAAAAAGAACATATTCAAAGTGTAACATGCTCTTTCATTGACATTAGAGAATTAGAATATCAAGGATGTATTCATGCGTTACTTCCAATATATAGGAATAGCCATTTTCTGATCAATTATATGTTACTTGACAGTTCTAGAAACCCAACCCAACCTATCAGGGAATCCTATAATATGTGTGTGTGTGTGTGTGTGTGTATAACAAAAGTGTGGTAGCAAAAAACATGTGCAGTGGAACATAATTACGTTGACGAGAAAGAGTTGTCATCTATGTATAAATATCCTAAAATTTGCAGTCATCATATTTTAACTTTAATATAGTATATTTTGTCATAAATGAAGCATTTGAATCTTTTCGATGGTAAAAGAAACTCAAGCAGTCATCAGTAAAAGCCATTAGTGTTTTCAAAGTCTTAACTTATGTAAAATGTCAGTTTCAGTATCATCCAATTCAGATTTTCACAAAAAGGGCCAGTGATTAATTAAGCCATTTGTCACGATGTTAGTTTGATTACTGATGCAGGTAGGATATTACAAGCCATGTATTATTATTAAAGTCATGTATTTGCTTTATCAGCAAGCTTTCTTTCCCTTTCTTTCCCTTTCCCTAATCAGCATTAGACCATATTCACAGGTCAGTTCACATTTCATATCTTTTCTACACTCAAGTTTTTGTCCTACATTATTATTTCAGATAATTTCAGAAATTTCAAATCAACACAATCAACATCATCAGCATAATCACATTGGCTCGCAAGAAATTTCAAAATTCTTAGCATCAAAAATTTAAAAAATCTCAGCAACTTCAGCAAGAAGAGGAAATTTCAAAGCTGAAACTAGCGGCTAGGGAAGAAGATGAAATGAAAATGAAAATTAGCTTGAAGAAGTTCAGTATAAAACCTCACTGACGAGACCAAACGGGAGGAGACGAGGTCGAAGGGAAATGGCGTCGGCGGGTTTGCTTCAGAGACATCGGGCACGCAGGAGGAGATGAGGCCCGAGAGAGACGACGTCGAAGACTGACAGATAGAGGGAGATGACACTTGAGATTGACAGATCTGAGGGCCCGAATCAGCAAGGCAGAACAGAGATGAGGCGACAAGCGACGGAGAAGGGTGATTGACGGGGATGAAGAAGAGAAGGGGAAAAAAGAAAAGAAAAAGAAAATTTTTTTCTGATGTGGAATATATTGGTGAGGTGGATTTATTGATGGTGTGTTTATTGCTTACATGGCATTGATGTGGAGTTTTGGCTGACGTCATTATCTGAGTTGACGCCACGTGTCACGGTCAAAGGATTGAGTAACGGTTAATTGACTTTTGGTTAATTCCGGAGACTAAATTTATAGTTTTTAAAAGTACGACGACTAAAATCATTGCTTTCAAAGTGTAGGAACTAAATTCTTTCCTATAAAAAATTATGGGGATCTCTAATATATTTTAACCATATATTTAAAGGTTCTTAATCTTTTGAAAGATACGTAACTCTTCCAAAAGAAAGAGACGTAGTTCCAAGATTCATTAACACTGATAAGTTTTTCATCTTCAGCGGATTTGGATTAACATGACGTGCGTAAACACATGTTATTCCCTTAAAATTGATACGAATACTTTAATCCTTATAGTGGGCTCGTCTATCGATAAAAGCTTACTAGCCTTTTATCGAAGAAAATGCAAACAACTCCTTTAATTATGAATTTGTAATTTTTTTTTGAATTGTAAAAAGTTTACAGATAATTTCTTTTATTTATGACGTCAAATATACTCTAAATTATGAAAATTGACAAATAATTCCCTTTAACTATATTTTGTTTGTCAATATCGCTTGAGAAGTTGAAATATAAAACTAACAAATATTCTATGCATTTTCATATGTTTGGATGTCAATGTCTTAATCCATTTTTTTATTTTGTAGAATACTTATATTTGACTTCACTTGTACTTTCCTATAATTTGTTTCCGAAAGAGATGTATGATTTTCCTTTTGAATCACTTTTTTTTGGGTGAAATTTGAATCACAATTTCAATTTTATCTTGTTGGATTTTTCTTTTTTAAAAAATAAATCTCTACGTTTCTTTTTCTATGCCCAACATAATCATATTAAATCATATGTAAAGTCTGATGTGAAAATTTTATCAAAGTAGGTAAATAAATTTAAATACAAACTTATGATCTATCAAGTAAGTGATAAATTCTTGACTCTATCAAATAAGTGATAAAAACCTTGCCCTATCCGATCAAGCAGCTTCTTAAAAAAATACTTGCGCTAAGGGATTTCTCACTGACTTATTAGAGTCAAGAACAAAATGCTTGACCGGAAGGGAGAGAAATTTATTGAAAATTTGAATATATGTGTTGCATCTGATATTTGCCAAATTTTATAATTTAAATAGTATTTAAAATGAATTATAACTAAAAGAAACTATTTACCATTTTTTACAATTTAGAAAGTATTTATAAACAAGTTAGGTGGTTTTAATTATTCTTTTTTATTCTATTGAATGTGCAAGTTAATGAGTAAATCGAAAAAATACGAAACAATTCTCTCAAATAATTTATTTATTTGCTGAAGTTTATAACTTCACATATTTATTAATTTAAACAATAAATCACATAAAAATTTTTATATATGAAATAAATAGATAAATACACATTCAAAAAATATAGGTATAAAAATTGGAAAAGGAGGTGACCTGATTTCTTGCTGTACAATAGGAGTGTTGGTGTAACGACCCGTTTTCTAGGCACATGATCGGCACAATGATGAATCTCTCATCACTGTAAGCCTTTCGATAAATATATCAAATTTTCTTATCTGAAAATCATAGAGATGATTTGCATGTAATAATAGATTATCAATTTAAAATACATTATTATACTGACATACAAGCCAAATGTCAAACCCCTGACCTAGATGTCCTAGACGATTACAGAGCAACATAATCTACAACAATAGAGGGGCCTACCCGATAGCGGGAGGGTCCGAACTGATCTACTCTTCTAGCGGATATTCTTCATTGGCAACTTGATCTGAACAAAAAGGTTGTACAAACAATGTGAGCTTTTAAACTCAATGAGCGAATCGGCCTCGCGTTAATAAAATTCAAATACATCACCAGTCATGCAAGCATATCCAAAGGCTCATACTCAATAGACAGAAGATAAAAATTCATCCAATTCAACAAACGTTACTAGTACTCGTCAATGGCAATATATCCCGGAGAGCGCACACAGGCCGGCTCACCAATTATGTATATTTCCGCCATGACGCACAACATCATCCTCTTACATACAAGAAGATAAAAATTCATCCAATTCAACAAACGTTACTAGTACTCGTCAATGGCAATATATCCCGGAGAGCGCACACAGGCCGGCTCACCAATTATGTATATTTCCGTCATGACGCACAACCTCATCCTCTTAGCTAGGGCGCCTCACGGATTTATCACCAATCCGGGCTATATCCCTACTGAGGGAATCGTTGTCTCCACACTCATTGGTCAAGACACCCTGTCAACCGGGTTTTTCGCCTTGCCGTGTGAGGAGGTACTGTCCCGCTCAATCACAATCAATAGCATTTCATATCATAATCAGAAGCTCAATATAATATTCATCCATATAACAGGTATAGTATATAACTATATTATAGATTTATAAACCACATATCAAGATAACAATTAATCCGTTTTTGAAAACATTCAAACTTCACATCATCATAAGATACTTATTTCATTTTATCCATACTTATGGATTAATTATCTCATTTAGATTCGTCATTCTGAATCCAATTTCCCCCTATGAATCTTGGGAGTGTCCTACGACATACTTTTTATCACCAGTAATGCTAAAACTCTATTAAAACGGGGTCGTTTCACTCACCTGAATTCCGTACGAGTATCATTTCTCTAAGTCGTTACAGACAAGAGTGCTCAGGTGAATTTCAGTGTTCTGCTACGGAGATTTTCATGAAAGATTAGAAAAAATACGTTAGGATTGTTTTCGTATAGATACTGTTCATACGTACGGTTACTATTCATACGTACGGTTACTATTTATATGTACGGTCACTATTTATACGTACAGTTACTATTTATGCAGTTACTATTCATACCAGAAATAGAGAATACAATCTGTAAAAGAGTACACCAGGTAAGTTTCCAGGAAAGAGTGAAGGGTCACACTGGACACACTTAAAAATCAGGTCTTTCCTTAGCCAGAACTTTCCTAAACATGTATTTTTCACAGTTTACATTCTATTTCGGTAATCAGAGAATCAAAATAATATATAAACATCTAAGGACAGTTTTTCTGATGTGGAAGATCAGCCAAGGCCGCAACCACAGAGCATACTTAAGAAAATAACTTCTAAAATTTGAAAGACATAGAAAGGGCATAGTATCCTTACCTAAGCTGAAAAGGAAAGGCCCAAAATCTCAGAGGCCTAGCATTAAAGTAAGAGAAACTTAAGGAGAGAAGAAGAGAAGTTGAAGGTGTGAGTTTAGAAGTGAAATGAAAGCGCCTATTTATAGGAAAAGTCAAGGGTACTATTTGATACTATGCGTTAATAAAATATTCAATTTACTATTCATGAAAATGACATTTCTAATAATGCAGTTACTGTGCACCTCTTATTACTATTGGAAACTTAAAGGGAAAACTATTCTTTCACCTTAAACCTTTAAGTTTTTTTTCAAATCAGTCCTTTCAATTTAGTCCCTGAGGGTATTTTTACACATAAAACGTCATTTTCTCCTACAAACTTCTTTCTAGTTTTCTGTTATGACCAAACCACATCTAGTACTTGACATTTCGATTGCATAAATGAACAGTATCGTATACGTAAATAGTATTATATGGGTGAATAATACCGTATACCGAAATAGTAACAGTAGTTTGTAAACAAATATTTATATTTTATTTTTCTTGGGTATTACATTATCACCCCCTTAAGAGAATTCGGTCCCCCGAATTCAAAACTCATCTCAAGACTGAAATAAGTGTGATTACTTCGTCCATATTTCATCATTTGCATCTTTTTCTTCTAAAACCTTATCACACCCTTGGTGAGATTTACAAGAACATTATACCATTGACTGTGAACTCTAAACAGCATTATCAATAATTTGCATAAGACTTTTGCCTTTTCTAAACAGCAAGTAATCTCTTCCTCATCAGTTTGATCTTTTCCACTGCCTTTTGTACCATAAAGTGTCTCATCCCCATAACCTTTACCAAACTTAAACCATTTAATCAGATATCCATATAAAACCTCAAATAGATGTCGTCTTCAAAAGTGGCACGTGGTCTTTCCAGTTCATACTGAATATCAGAACACATGTTTCCACACACATAACTTATAACTTTTACGAATACAAGTACAGTACCTAAAGGCGTCATTTTGACCATAGGTAATTCTCTTGCCCGAAGGCGATCATCCTGCCTTAAGACGATACTCTCAACTGAATGCGTCATATAAAATGAAATCATTACATGAAATTATTACATGAATCTCTAGGAAGAACAATCCTAGAAAATGTGTTAAGTAAATAACATACTCCTCATGCATAATTATATATATGAAAATTCCTCTCACCTCAATGACTCATATAGAGTCGTATCCCTTCAATGATTAGGGCAAACCCATAGTTCTCTATGTATAGGTTCATAAAATACTTATTTAGCACTCCTCCATAGCTCAGAAATGCAATGAAATATCATTTTAGTAACTCTTCTCAGTCAAAAGGATATTGCCATACTCTGCTTTAGAATTTTCATAATCAAGTACGAAATATAAGTCCAACATCTTCTCATTCCTCAAGTTCTTTCAGTAAAAGGAATCACTTCAACAAAGAAGATCTAAATACTAACTTAAATTTTATTTCTAGTACATAGATAATTTTAATACATGAAGCTTAGACCAAATATAGCTTTAGGTACAAACAAAAGAAAGAATAAATTAAGGACGAGGAGGCTTTTGAAATGTTGAAGGTGCTCCAGGTCTAGAAGAGGAAGGTGCTTCAGACCTTAAGGAGGAAGCTAATCGTTGTAGCCTAGAAAGAGTTTCTGGAGGAAGCGCCTGAGAAATTTGGCGAAGAGCATAAGTCACTCCGTTCATACAGTCAATACACCTTGCTTGTTGGTCACGAAAATTTTGAGTTGCAAACATTGAATGTCTATCAACTCGATTAGCTAGTTCCCCGAAACGACGGTTTATCAGTTTCTCTTGGTTTTCAAAGAGACGATTTATTAGTCACTTCTGGTCCTCTGTCTTGTATTCTAGGCTTTCTATCTTACGCTCCAGATTTTCGATCCTACGCTCCAGGAACGCAAGCTTATTTTCTGAGGATGTTGCAGTACTGTCCTCCTCCAACTCTATTACATCCCTCTTTCTTTTCTTAATTTCTGGTGACTGTCTACAGGTCTCTTCCCTTTGTTGTCTCTGAGACTTAGATTTAAATCAAGCTCTACATTGCCAGTCTCAAAATTCAAGTTGAAAGACTTATTATCGGCCATTGCTTTAGGGATCTCAGAAATAACTTCAAATGAGAAAGGAATAGAGATTGAGAAATAGGTATGTAATGAAAGAAGTAGGTTTACTGGGTGCGATGAGTAGGGTAACGGGCATACAAGATTTATAGACAACCCGAAGCCCCTGGAGCTAAAGCCACCACAACCTATACGCCGCTCGCTAGGAGGTTTACAGATCACATATGTCGCAATGCCAGCAATTAATGTCGGACATGCAAGTAAATAGTAAATATAATTTAATGCAATTAACATAAGTAAAAGATTTCCTCAAAAAATATTCGACTAATCTTGACCTTTCTCAAAATTTTGACTAACTACGCTCTTCAGTCTGAGATTTTCTCCCTCTAAACTTGTTTTATCCTGTAATCCCATATCACGATGTCCCTCTATGATTAGGTAGCCTCATATTGGCTGTATCTTAGATTCTAATCGGTGTCTTTACTCTAGACTTACACATAATATATATGTAAATATATATATTTTAAAACAAAGTTAACTGCTTATGGTCGCATGCCTTAAGCATTATCATGATGTAAGGAAATCACTGCCTTTCATTTGCCCATGAGAGCATTATATGTAAATATGTGTAACCATGAAGATATATCATCATCTACATATTTCATTCTATCCAAGTCATTTTGATTTCACATCTCTATGAGTATATGTAGGATCATCACATATTCTCCTTGATCGTAGCCTTCACTCATTATGCATGAATAACATACATACATGTAATTACAACATGATTCAATCAGTTATGTATATTATACTCAACTGAAGGCTCTCAAGAACAACACAATAAAACAGAGAAATGCATTTCAGTTCATCATAAAAGCATCCAAGGCAATCTTTAATGGCTATATCGTCAACTTCTTTGAATTTCAGAAAATGCCAACGGGGGAAATGGGAAAACCAAGTAAAATCGGCCGCAGATCCACCGAATATTGACTTTCATGGTTTTGGCATTAATGCAACGCGCTATCGGTGTGCACGCCTACCCTAGACTTCTGGCTTCCAGCTTGCAGATATCCATAGGTTGATCGTGTAGGGGTGCGGTGAAGAGATATCTTCTTTGTCTCTTAGTCTAAATTTTTCTCTATAAAAACCTTCTCAGCGTTCTCAGTTACCACACCACAAAGAGTAATAATCTCTGAGCATACAATCCCCCAGTATTCCTCTCGCCTCATACTCTTACAAAAATTTCTAAATTTTTTCAAATCATGGCCTCAAGGAAGTACATTGATCTCACAGTAGAGGCTAAGGAAGAAGAACTTGACTTAAACTTAAGTTTATGCAGGGACAAGGGCAAAAGACCTCTCGAGGGATCTCAAGAAATTCAAATGGAGAAGAAGATGAAGAAGATTGAGGAAGCCGAGGAGATTAGCACAGGCCATAGCTCAGAGGACAAAATCGTCTGTTTAGAGCAGGAGGTGAAGAATCTCAAGAAGATGATAGAGGACCTGGAGAAGTTAACCAAACGTAATAACGCGGCAATGACTTCGAGAATAGATAGGTTCTTCTATTGGTCCACCCAGTGCTTCTGCAATCAACAGCAAAGAAGTGTTGATTGTATGAATGAAATTTACACTACCCTCCGCGACATTGCTCTGTCTTTTGCTCCAAGGAATGGTCGAGGGGTGATGATACAATACAACCCTCCTAATCCAAGACCACCTCGCTTTTAGATTACTCATACATGAGTAAACTTCTTCTTTTTTGCAATGTAATCCTTCAGTTTTTTTTTGTTTTTAATGCAAGTGGTTTCTTTTATTGGCTGGTACCCTAAAATAATATAGCTACACAAATTCAATCATGAATTCAGCTTATAAAATCCACTATATAAAAATTTGATCCGACAGCAACGGAATCAAAACAAATAACAACTTTTCCTTGACTAAGTTCAAAAGTGTAGCCACATCTGTCTAAAACTAAAACTGAGAACATAATTCCTAAGAAGAGATAAGTCTCAGAGGGAAAGGAAATGAAAACATCCTACAGGACCTTCAGTAGAGCCGTCTCTTTATAGTTGTGCCCGGGTTCACAACGATAGAGGAGGTCCTACTAAGGTTACCTTGCTCTGTAATCACTAGGAGACTTAACAACCATTGCTCTGATACCAACTTTGTCACGACCCGTTTTCTGGGCACATGACCGGCACAATGATAAATCTCTCATCACTGTAAGCCTTTTGATAAATATATCAAATTTTCTTATCTGAAAATCATAGAGATGATTTGCATGTAATAATAGATTATCAATTTAAAATACATTATTATACTGACATACAAGCCAAATGTCAAACCCCTGACCTAGATGTCCTAGACAATTACAGAGCAACATAATCTACAACAATAGAGGGGCCTACCCGATAGCGGGAGGGTCCGAACTGATCTACTTTTCTAGCGGATATTCTTCATTGGCAACCTGATCTGAACAAAAAGGTTGTACAAACAATGTGAGCTTTTAAACTCAATGAGCGAATCGGCCTCGCGTTAATAAAATTCAAATACATCACCAGTCATGCAAGCATATCCAAAGGCTCATACTCAATAGACAGAAGATAAAAATTCATCCAATTCAACAAACGTTACTAGTACTCGTCAATGACAATATATCCCGGAGAGCGCACACAGGCCGGCTCACCAATTATGTATATTTCCGTCATGACGCACAACCTCATCCTCTTAGCTAGGGCGCCTCACGGATTTATCACCAATCCGGGCTATATCCCTACTGAGGGAATCGTTGTCTCCACACTCATTGGTCAAGACACCCTGTCAACCGGGTTTTTCGCCTTGCCGTGTGAGGGGGTACTGTCCCGCTCAATCACAATCAATAGCATTTCATATCATAATCAGAAGCTCAATATAATATTCATCCATATAACAGGTATAGTATATAACTATATTATAGATTTATAAACCACATATCAAGATAACAATTAATCTGTTTTTGAAAACATTCAAACTTCACATCATCATAAGATACTTATTTCATTTTATCCATACTTATGGATTAATTATCTCATTTAGATTCGTCATTCTGAATCCAATTTCCCCCTATGAATCTTGGGAGTGTCCTACGACATACTTTTTATCACCAGTAATGCTAAAACTCTATTAAAACGGGATCGTTTCACTCACCTGGATTCCGTACGAGTATCATTTCTCTAAGTCGTTACAGACAAGAGTGCTCAGGTGAATTTCGGTGTTCTGCTACGGAGATTTTCATGAAAGATTAGAAAAAATACGTTAGGATTGTTTTCGTATAGATACTGTTCATACGTACGGTTACTATTCATACGTACGGTTACTATTTATATGTACGGTCACTATTTATACGTACAGTTACTATTCATGCGGTTACTATTTATACCAGAAATAGAGAATACAATCTGTAAAAGAGTACACCAGGTAAGTTTCCAGGAAAGAGTGGAGGGTCACACTGGACACACTTAAAAACCAGGTCTTTCCTTAGCCAGAACTTTCCTAGACATGTATTCTTCACAGTTTACATTCTATTTCGGTAATCAGAGAATCAAAATAACATATAAACAGCTAAGGACAGTTTTTCTGATGTGGAAGATCAGCCAAGGCCGCAACCATAGAGCATACTTAAGAAAATAACTTCTAAAATTTGAAAGACATAGAAAGGGCATAGTATCCTTACCTAAGCTGAAAAGGAAAGACCCAAAATCTCAGAGGCCTAGCATTGAAGTAAGAGAAACTTAAGGAGAGAAGAAGAGAAGTTGAAGGTGTGAGTTTAGAAGTGAAATAAAAGCGCCTATTTATAGGAAAAGTCAATGGTATTATTTGATACTATGCGTTAATAAAATATTCAATTTACTATTCATGAAAATGACATTTCTAATAATGTAGTTACTGTACACCTCTTATTACTATTGGAAACTTAACGGGAAAACTATCCTTTCACCTTAAACCTTTAAGTTTTTTTTCAAATTAGTCCTTTCAATTTAGTCCCTGAGGGTATTTTTACACATAAAACGTCATTTTCTCCTACAAACTTCTTTCTAGTTTTCTGTTATGACCAAACCACATCTAGTACTTGACATTTGGATTGCATAAATGAACAGTATCGTATACGTAAATAGTATTATATGGGTGAATAATACCGTATACCGAAATAGTAACAGTAGTTTGTAAACAAATATTTATATTTTATTTTTCTTGGGTATTACAGTTGGGTAGCTCAACATTATTTGATGGGCGCAAATAGGTGAGGTCCATGTGAATTAGAAGTATTCAAAATTAAACTAAACTGATCAAACTAAGAAAAAAAAATTTAAATTAAATTTTAAAATATAAATTTTAATTAATTCGTTTCGATTGCCGATGAAATTAAATTGAACCAAATATATATATATATATATATATATATATAATGTTATATTTATATATTTTTATGTCAATAAAATTATATATATATATATATTTAAAAAAATTAATTTGGTCTATTTTTTTAATTAATTTAATTTTTTTAATATTTATATATATTTATTTGTTAAAATTAAAAATATAATTTATTATAAAGAAAATTATCCAAGATGAACTAAACCATTTAAAAATTAAAATTAAATAAATTTATAATTTAAAAAAAAAATAATTAAATCGATTCGATTTAACTCAAAACCAAGTGGAACGGAACTTATTAACGCCTGTAACGTAAACTCCATCCTAGGAGATAAGTATCGAACGATGTTATATTACCTAACATCCTGCCATACAGCGGAGGATCCGGTTCAAAAAGGAGAGACCAAGACTAATGAGATAAAGCTTAACCTTTGGTTCTGCCCAAACCAGTCAACAGCATGTTGCAGTTCTCTGCACACATGCCCAGACGTGGCCATCTTGCTCCCTCCTCAGGCAAAGCCCAGTTTAGCATGTGCCTCCCACGTGCCACATTACTTGCTAATTACAAATTGCTATTTTAATTGAATTCCCCAAATTGCCCACATTTCCATGTAGATTCTCACTTCCTCTTTCATTTTTTTTTTTGATAATTACGCTTTCAGTGTTTATCACATAAAGATGCTTATAATACAATATAATATAGATATTTAATTAAAATTTTGATGAGTAGAGAGCTGCCAAGATATGATTGCGCTTATATTTATCATTATTTCATATTAATGACTTTGAAAATATAATTATTCATAACGGAATAATTTTATATACATATCGTTATGCTTTTCATTATTTTAGTTTTCTTGTGAACGTTGGACAACCGATTTTTTTTTTTTTGTTTTCTGATTGCTGTTTCATTTTCTATATCTCTGTTTAGTTAAGCAATAATTATGTCATAGGAAAATATAATTAAAAAATCATCCAAGTACATCAGAATGCGACATTTTCATGCCAAACTTTTCTCCCCCAAAAGTACATTTCCGACCAAACTTCTGAAGCAAATTGTCTTATTTCACCATATATATTTAAAAATCCCTTAAAACATAACTGTACACAATATATATTTAAAATATCTTATTTCACCATCAATGGCTGACAAGAAAATTCGAAAAACCAGTAAACAAATTTATGAGAGGTTACTTCTGCCACTCTAAAGAAAAATCAACGCCATTGCCGCATTGCATTTATGTATATCCAAATTGAAAATTCAAAATCCTGGAAAGATGAAGCCACTTGGCACTTTTGCTGTATGAGATGTAAACGAGATCGTGACACTTGTGTTTTGTGGCCACGCTCATCGCACAACACATTTTTCTGTTCTCTCTTTTTTTTTTTAAATAATAAAGTTCCTTAAACCTAGATCCTTCAGGATTATACAGATCTAACTTAGCTTTGATCACTAAAATAATACTTTCCAGTTTCCACATTACATATTATAATAGAATCCCAGCACGTTGGTTTTGATTTGGCCTACTACCAAGCAATCATTGTAGGGCCCACCAGAGTGGCATTTTGGTAAGCATAAAAGAGTACCACACCGTTTTGCGTACAAAACAGGGGACGCCATAACCGCCAGTTTCCTAACAATCTATGGGGGAGGCGGGAAGCCGAGACCAAAATACTGCTTTTCTTTTCTTTTCTTTTCTCTTTTTCTTTCTTCCCTTCTCATCTGGTTTCTTTAGCACTTTTATACAACGGTTTATCCCATTACCATGCCAAATGGCCCCTGGTTTTCATTTCAAGCTTTGATTTTGATTCCCTCTCCCTCTCTCTCTCTCTCTTCTTCGAGTATATTGTATATAAATATCAACCCCAACATCCTTCGCTCCTTATCGTACCCTGAAATCTCATCCTCTACTATTTGCAACTTTTGCAAATATCAAGGAACTTATTCATTTTCCTCTTCCTTTTTCCTTTTCAGTCAACGGTGGCTGTTTCATTTGCACTCTTAATCTAGCCAGCTTCCCCATCTCTGTGAAACAATAGAAGGAGCAATTCCCTCTCTGGAGGTTTCGATTTTTTATCATTCCCGGATTCCTGGTTTCGAATTTTATTTCGTGTACGTGTTCATCTCAATCCAAAAACTGAGTGAGTCAGATCAAACCTGGGTGTGCAGGGACTGTTAAATCTTGCGATCTACGTTTTGCGCATTTGTGTGTGTGAAACGACAAAGACTTTTGACATGGAGGCAGACATGGGTGGTGTGTCGGTGGAAATGGAGGGAGGTTTGATGAAGCAGGGAAAAAACGGCGTTGGACATAGAAACAAGGTTGGTTGTGTGAAAAAGATTATTAGTAAGAAAAGGAAAACATGTCGTAGGATAAGGCCGGTGGTTCCGAGGGTTCCCAAGACGCTTCAGGAGCTGTTTGTGTCGTGCAGACAAATATTCAAAGGCCCTGGCACTGTTCCTTCACCCCAAGATGTTCACAAAATGTGCCAGATCCTTGGTACTGCTTTCTTTCTTGTTTCTACTCTAATTTGCTATATTTCCCATAGAAAAAATGTGTCGTATTGTTTATGTTTATTTCTATCTAAGTGTTTACTGCCAAATGTCGAGTTTTGGGTCATAAATTTATATGTACTTGGAACTGGAATTCGATGGCCGTATATTGTGATTTTTATCGCATGTTGCCGTTGTAGGTGTTGGCCTCTTCTTCCCCGAATTACACAAAAATTACAAACTAGAAAGTTTGAAGATATAAACCAGTTTAATTCATTCGGGAAATGCATTTAATGCGATTAATTTATTTACTTACTGGATGTTGCCGTTGTAGGTGTTAGCCTCTTCTTCCCCGAATTACACAAAAATTACAAACTAGAAAGTTTGAAGATATAAACCAGTTTAATTCATTCGGGAAATGCATTTAATGCGATTAATTTAGATGCTTACTGGGGATACTAGCTGTTTGTCTTAATATAAACCAATTTAATTCATTCGAGAAATGCATTTAATGCGATTAATTTATTTACTTACTGGGGATACGAGCTGTCTGTCTTAATATAAACCAATTTAATTCATTCGAGAAATGCATTTGATGTTATTATAATTGAGATACTTACTGGTGATACGAGCTGTTTGTCTTATTTGAAGTGTTGTTCGTGATGGTTTGATCAGATAAGATGAAGCCAGATGATGTGGGGCTAAGCCGAAACTTGCGGTTCTTCAAGCCTGGAAATGTGACTAAAGAGAATGCGAGAGTCACCTACACAACCGTTTACCAGTGTGATCATTTCTCGGTAAGATCTATATCTAATTCAATTTGCTTACCATTGAAATTGCTACAATTGCTTTTAAAAAATGCTTACTTTTGGGTTAATCTTCTTTGGACATGCAGCTGTGCATCTTCTTCCTACCTGCAAAAGGAGTCATTCCTCTCCACAACCATCCAGGAATGACTGTCTTCAGTAAGCTTCTTGTGGGACAAATGCACATTAAGTCTTATGATTGGGTTGATCCTGAGGCTTCCAATGATTCGTTACAACCATCTCAATGTGAGTGAACAAATCTCTTCCATTTATACTCAATCCACTGAATGAACCTTTTACGATGTAATGGTTCTGGATTTTGTTTGACTCTTTCTACATTCGATTTTGCAGTGAGATTGGCGAGATTAAAAGCCAATAAGGTGTTCACTGCACCATGTGACACTTCTGTGTTGTATCCCACAACCGGAGGCAACATCCATGAATTCACAGCCATAACTCCATGTGCTGTTCTTGACGTCCTTGGTCCTCCTTATTCTAAAGATGATGGTCGAGATTGTTCTTACTACAAGGATCACCCCTTCACTGCTTTTTCCAGTAAGCACAACCTTACAATACAAATTATACATAAATTCCATAGATATATAGCTAGGGAACACAGACATGGTAACACGGTAAAATTTAAAGTGTACGTTCATCTTGGCATTGTGCTTGACACGTGTGATTGTGATGTTGCAGATGGGGAGAGTGAAGTAAAGGAAGAGGAAAAAGAGGGAGAGGGGTATGGATGGTTGGAAGAAATAGAGATGCCAGAGAACTCTCAAATGGATGGCATTGAGTACCTGGGTCCTCCAATTATTGACACTGCTTTTTAATTTCACCACACACACACTTCTAGCTGTTCTTATTGAATACTGAATTCCACAGGCTTATACACATCTTCAACGCCAAATGTATTCCTGGTTTTCCTTCTTTACTGCTTCTTCAATCTTACCAAGTGCACTGTAAAGCTCTAATTCGTTTATTTTACCTAGTGAGTAAATATTATGGGACTGATTTCTAAGAAATACTATTTTTATATACAGTATATATATATTGTATTAGGGTTTACTGTAAATTATATTTTTGTTTTTTGATTCTTCACTTGTGAAAAATGTTACGAAATTAATGTAGTAACAAAAGATAAACAGTGCGAAAAAATAGAAAACACATAAATTTAACGGTTAGCGTGATCTATATTTACGAATAGAGAGAATTAATCTTATTTTTTAGGTAAAAGTGTTTAATATACAATACAGGAAAAATTGAATTAGACATGTTAGTTCAAGAGTATACTTTAGAACAAGGTGAATAGTGTCTATGTAATTTTTCGTAAATGAAAATTTGTTTTTTAAAATTTATTAGGGTCTACTTATTTTGTTAAGGCCTTGTTAAAAATCTTTTACAACAAATATCTAATAAAAAAAATGCAAAGAGAAGGGAAAAGAAATAATACCATGATTTATAGTGATTCAAAAGAATCACAATAATTCACCTATATTCACTTTTCACATAAGATCACTAATACAAAGCAATCAGGTTTAACTTTCAACTTTTATGTTATATAATAGCAACTTTCAGTCTAGGTCAACATGACCTTGCTTTTATACTTTACTAACCAGGACTTCACACGTCCCTAACAAACATATGAAGGAAACCTTTTCAATAGAAAGGAGTAGCTCAATAGTTTTTACTCTGCACTAGTTAGATATCCTACTAGGTATCTACTAACAGTCCTCACAAGGACAAAGAATACAAAGTGCATGAGTATTCTTTTAATTTCCTTATAACTTAAGATAGAGAGAAATCTCACCAAGAGAAAAATGAATAATACAAATCTCTCTCATACAGAAAATAAAGAGTTACAATAAGAGCATGATTACACAAGAATTTTCTTTGTCAGCTTCTGTGTAACATCCTAAATTTTTTTATTTAAGTTATATTTTCTTTACTCAAGTTAAAAATGATGTTAGAAACTAGTAAAATATGTTTTTGAATGCCTAGAAGCAAGTAATCAAGGAAAGACATGAGAAATTAAGCCAAATGAGCTAACAGTAAGAGAAAAATAAAGTTTTGAGGGAATAGTCGACTAATTGTAGCAATCAGTCGACTGATAGCATCAGATATCAGATTGCTGATATCTGCAATCAATCGACTAATAAGGAGAGATTAATCAACTGATTATTCTCTGTTAAGCTGAAATTTTAGATTTTGAAGCAATCAGTCGACTATCAGAGAGCAATCAGTTGATAATGGACTGTTGAAGTGCAGAAATAAGTTGATTCTAACTAAAAAATTAGTTGGGAAATTGGATAAAATACCACTAACATGCCAAGAAAGCTCGAAAATTAGAAAGTAGGGGTGAAAGAGGTATTTCCACACTAAAAGGACTCTTTAGACCTTTTTAGAAGCAAGAAAAGAGAGAGAAATAACAATTTCTGAAATTTAGAGAAGAGAGAAAGAGGAAAAACATGAAGGAGAAGAAGAAGAGAGAGAAGAGACTTTTAGTTGAAGATTTAGCAAGAAAACTACAAAAAGTAAGTTTCCTAGCTTGATTTTTCTAGTTTAGATGAATTTTAGAGCTTGAGAAGTCATAGAATAGCAATTTTCAGACTAAAATGAAGAGAATAGAAGATGAAGAGGTCTGAAATTTGAGAAAACAAGTGGAGCTAGAGAGAAACTAGGAGAGAACTCACAAGTTTCAGCTATAGGAAAAATCAAATGTACCTATTTTTTCATAAAAACAAATTATTTATATGTATTATCATACTTGTGTGTGATATAACATAGTTTTATGATAAAGTCTTCTATAAATGTTTGAGAATATGTTTTCTCATGAAAGTAGAACTTGACTCCTCATGGGATGTAGAAATTCTTCATAGGATATAGAGTTCTCTTCATGAGATAGTTAGAAAGCAAGTTATTTCAGTTATTTATCATACTCTTTGTATGATTTACTAAGTATGTACATCTTAAAGCTTTCTGTGAGTATGTAGAACCAACTTTCTCTTGAAAAGTAAAATTTATGTCCTTATGGAATGACAGAATCCCAAAAATTTCTCATGGGATGACAGAAATACCTCATAGGATGTAAAAATCCTTATGGGATGACAGAACTTAGAAATTGCTCATGGGATGATAGAAATTTCTCATGGGATGACAGAAATAGCTCATAGGATGTAAAAATCCTTATAGGATGACAGAACTTAGAAATTACTCATTAGATGACAGAAATTCCTCATAAGATATTGAGTACTTTTTTTTGAAAAAGTAGCTAAAGTATAGTGCACTATATTGAGAAAGAAGTTCATGACATAATTTATATGTTCATATATCATTTTATATCTCATAGAATAAGTTTGTTATTGAGACTGCTTTTATGATAGTTCTTTTATATTAATGGAAGTGTGAATTATTCATTGAGAATTACTTTTATGACTGAAATAGTTCTTGAAATGATTTCTTTATAACTAGTTACTGAAATTATATATCTCATGATTTTATGTTATGACTAACCATTTTAGGAATTAAAGTAAGAAAGGCAAGAGAAAGCAAAGAATAAACTAGCATATTTGTTAAGTAGTTAAATAGAAAAAGGAAATGTTGTATCAACTTCTTATGTAAATCTTTAGCACATTTTGTGCATGTGTATAGTAATATATGAGTTTTATATAAATTTCTTGTATTGTAGCTCTATTCTGGAAGAGGATTTGCAAGAAAAGTTTAAGAAGTGCTGTAGAATATATGTATAATGAAATTAGATGATTTCACCATATTTCAAGTTAATATTTTTTTTTGAAATCTGAAGTTCAGAGCATATCCGTTGACCAATTATCATGCATCAGTCGATTGACATCTCTCGGTTTTGGATATGTATAAGTTTAAAGACAATCAGTCGACCGATAGTCATAGATCAGTTGACTAATCGTCTTCTGCCAAGTGCAAAATTTTATGCTTTAAGATATTTCAAATTTATTTATTTTTATGAATTTGAACATGTTATAAGAATTTTCAGAAAAATCCCATGGTTTTACCTCAAATATTTCATGAGAATTTATATCATAATTTTCTTAAATTATACAAATTTAGTATAAATCTAACAGACGTTGTATTCGGTATTTAAATGTTGTTGTTGCTTTTACCTTTTATAACTTTCCAAAAGATAGTTGTTGGAGGAAGACGCTCCTAAATAATTGTGAGAATAAATCCTGATTGAAATTATCATTTGCTTCCTTAACTGATACATCATGTCAGATATAGAAATAAACAACTATGACTTTAATATACTTTGACTGCATTCTATTTGACGACGATTCTTTCCTTCTGCGATTTAATTCCATTTCATCTACATGGATTTGCTTGATCAATACATGATATGATTGACTTGGATTAACATCAGAATCCTTCTATATTCATTCCTTGATTTGCGGCATGATTTATGCTTAATTTGTCTAACAATATTAAATGTGCACCAGGCTCTCAGGTTCTTCATGGATTTTATCAGGTTTCACATGAATTTTCAAAATCAGAAGTTTGATCCATTAGACATGTATATTACAAATGTATAATTGTTCAGATCGGGTTGTTCTAGTATTCCTCGCTTATGGTTTTAGGCCTATTAGCCTTCGTCCGGTTTGTTCTACAAATTTTTAAATTTTTCTCATTCCGATCATACTTTTAAAAAATCAAGTCAAGTTATAACTTGAATCACTATAATTCAAGCAACTTAAAAAAAAAAAAAAAGTAACCTTGTGGGTTACGTATATGAATGGTTTGGGTAAGTTTGGATGAATCTGGGTTCATTTGACTAATAACTCGGAAGCAAGAGATGGATTCAATTGACTTGTCTAAGAAAAGCCGTCAATGGGAAGAAGATATTTTCTGGAAATGGCAAATGATAAATAAAGAGGGTGTTGTTATTGATTGTATGGAGCAACTTATTTGGATTTTGGACATCACATCAATTTTTTTATTCTTTTTTTGTTTCGTTCAAAGAATCGGCTCAAATTTTGTTCTAAGCCATATGTTCAGTAGATGTTAAGAGAATCTGGCTCAGTAGGTGTATCCTAATTAAGCAATCTTTTTAGTAAACGTGAATATGAATTCTATCACTTGATTCTGTGATCTGTCCTCCACTATAAATCCAGCGGTGTGCTACGCATGCTGACTACTTTTCAGTAGAAAATTAGTGGTTTTTCTAAAGTATTTTTTTAAAAATAATTTTCTAATATAAAATAAAATGTAGTAGGTATTTGTAAAATAAACACAGAATTATTTGACCTTTCACTCTCTTTCTTTCAATTTATTTTAATATTTTTATATTATAACTTATATTTTATTATGTATATTTTTAACATATAATTTGGAAAATTAAAGATTTAAAAGGTCTAAACATTATATAATAATAATAATAGATAAATAGATTGACAAAGAGAAGACTCTCCCTTGGCAAACTCAGTATCTTCTTGTAAGTTTGGAGGACCAGGCGTCTGGTATGTTTAAGGATGCATTTGGTAGTTGGCTTTTACCTTGATGGAAGACGGAATTCGAACGCTTTCAACATTCTCCTGTGTCTGGTAATTGGAAAGGAGGTCGACGGAGTCACGCGATAAAAAATTTATTTTATCATTATTGTATGGATTTTTTCCCTGAACGTGTAGATAGAAATGCGAAGGGAAACTCTAAAAAAGTTTTAATTATTGATGACAAATTTGTCTTCAACTATTCTAAAAAATTTCAACTCTCTCCTCAGTTGAAACTCTAAGCCATTTTGTTAGAGCATTACAACCACACTACTCGATTTGTTTGAGTTATTCTACGACCTTGTTGGTTAGGTTGGTTTTCTTCTCTACTTCTTTGTAGTGCGACGCCTTCAACATTCTCTTTGCTTTGCTGGTGAGGTGTCGCAACTCTGGTTAAGTTTTTATTTCAAGGATCGATAAGTATCCTCCAAGCTTTTCAAAAGGCTTTTTTTTTTTTTAAAACAATTTTAATTCAGAGATAACTTAATAAAATTACTCCATATCTTTCCTTCATTTCTTATAAAAAAATTATATCAAACAAAATAATAATTTTTTTTTAATCATACTAAACAATTTTTTTCTTATTCTTTATTTTTTTCATTAAAAATCTTTCATGCGTATTAGATATTAGAGTTGGTGCATTATTATCGGAAATTTATATTTAGTTATGTTATATAATTTCGAGGATCACATGTTTAAACGAAGACAATATTACCAAACACGTGCTATAAGAAATTTGGTACGATTTTGTTCCTTACTTCCTAGACTGTGACATCAGATATTGGACCTGGGCCTAGACGAAGTGAGAAGACCAACAAGTTTGGTTCACAACTATCGAGTGACGACGATGGCACTAATGTCTGGGCCTCAATAATGGGCTCTCAGAGAAAATTGACCAAATAACAACCCAACTTAGGAAGTGGATTATCCAATGGCAAGCCCAAGAAAAGAAAGCCTTGTGACCAAAATAAATATAAAAAACTATAAATAATTATCTGAAACTACAATTTAATTATAATTTTCATACTTTAATTTTAAATTGTAATATTTTACTCCTCTAAATTATGATAAAATGAAAACATTACATTATAGTTAAATTAAAATTTAAAAAATAACATGATTTTAGAGAAGGTGAAGTACACTTAAAAGAGAATTTTTTTGGCTGATCTTGACAATTCAAACATATTAGACCCATAAATTAAATGATGTCCACACAAAGTTTTATTAAGTATATATCTCAAGGATCCTGCATTGTTTTAAAACAATTGATATAAAACATAATTTTTTTTAAAAAATTTATATCTCAAATTGTGACCCGATCCTCTCTTAAACACTAAAGGTGTTGGGTGGTCTATCGTAGTTTAATTAACCCATAAAAAATAAAGTTCATGTCGGTTTCACTCTAGATAGCCAATATCAAACAGTGTTAAATTTTTCAACATCCTACTATATAACAGATGATTCAATTTTTTTCAGATTGCGACACGATTCCCTGCTATATAGTAGAGGTGTTGGATAGTTCACCGTTCAATGAGGCCTCAAGTGGCCAACATAGGATGGTGCTTGGCCTGTACAGCTGGGGATGTGATTCCTCTCAAATTAAAAAAAGACTAGGTGACTATGACACATGACCTTAACCGATCTTCTGCGTCCTGGAAATAGCATGGATCCACGTCCGAAAT
The DNA here is from genome assembly GCA_037074585.1 of Biancaea sappan. Lineage (NCBI taxonomy): Eukaryota > Viridiplantae > Streptophyta > Magnoliopsida > Fabales > Fabaceae > Biancaea > Biancaea sappan. The sequence continues at coordinate 61,902,465 of CM073496.1, forward strand.
TCCCGTTCATCCGTAATCGCATGACAACGTGCTCCCATCCCAAATCTCAATCACGAAGAATTTGATGTTGGAACCCTCTGACAGTGGCAATTTCTTTGGGAAATAATTCACTTATGAAAGCGAAAGGCAAAAGGAGGAAAAAAGTGATCAAAATGCAAGAGGCAGACGCAGAAGCAAGTGGGCTTACCAATATTCCCACCTTTTGCTTATTCTCTACAATCTCTATTTTATTAATATTATGGTCATGAAGCTCTCAATTCCATGGATTGGTGGGTTGCTTCCTTTGTTGCTTGATTCTGTCGCTTCATTTGCTGGGCCATCAACCAACCCTTCGAACCATGCCACGCAAGCTTTACCTAAACTGCTTTTGCTGTTCATCCTTATTTTATTTATGTTTGCATTACGTGCTGTCACATTACTTTTCTCAATCAGCACCGACAAAATAATTCACCCATTATTAATTAATACAGGAAAATTGTATTCTTTTTTAAATTTATAGTTGTTTCATGACATAAAATAATTAAGAGTCATATCATCCTCGTAGATTTGAATTTCCACACAGGAACACGATAAACATGGGGGAAAAGAAAAAGCTTCCATGAATTATTGGGGGAAGAATTAATGATCTAGGATTAGATTTTAGTAAGCTAGTATATGTTGATCTTAGCTGTAATCCTGACAAAAATCCAACTCAAACTCCACCTAGAGCTTCATCTACTATGCGGGAACCTATATGGTTTTCGACATCAAGCACTATAGCTTAAATTTAATATCAATTTGAAATATGAAATGGAAAAAAGATTAAGATGTAATGTAAAAAATTGATATTCAGACTAATTTATGCGTGCCTGAGAGAACCCTATGTAGTAAATTCGATAAATACAACATAAAATACTGCCCAGAGAAGGGAATGCTCTTAAAAAATGATATACAAACAAGGCTCTAACCGCAATTGCGACAATCAATTTAAAGAAACATTATATTACACAACTATGATGCAATTGCCCAAAGCATATTTGTTCTTTCAATCGCACCTTCATGGGTTTGGATGTATATTGCAGATTCCTACGATTAAGCCAATAGGCGAAGTACAACCTGTTGCATTTTGATATGATAATCGCATTATTAACTTGGGTAAATATGTCACTCAATTTTAGTGAAGACAACCCAGGGAGGAAAATTTGAATTCTTACTTGACTTTAAAGTCAAATAAAATATTTGACTTAATTTAAATTATTAGATTTTACAATTAATAGTTTAGATTTTAAAATATTATTATTTTTTAAATAAAAAATAATAATATTTTAAAATCTAAAAATTTGGACTATTAATTATAAAGTCCAACAGTTTAGATTGAACTAAACATTTTATTTAATTTCAAAGCTAAGTACACAGTTTGGTTTTGAAATTAAGTAGAAGATCTTCTTTACAAGAGGGGTGTGTGAATTGTGTTGTTATGATATCCTATGATCTCTTTATTAGAAATTGTTTTTAGAAAATATGGGGTCAGATTAAAATTTTGAATAATTGTATAATTATCCTTTTAAAATATTAACGAGGCTAGAAGTTTGGACTTTGGACTTGAGTATTTAAGATTTTTTTTTTGTTGGTTGTTCCGGGTGCATGAAGAGTAAATATTTTAAATTTAAGACTTCCTTAGGGAGGACTCTCTGCTAGATTGAGTGACCCTAAAATAAATTCTCTAAATATATAATTTTTTTTGCTTTTATTATTATTATTATTATTATTTCTTGTATCTTTTATAGACGTGAGGTTGACCATAAGAATAATTTTAAAAAAATTGTTTCAGCCATTCTTAAATCTTAAGTAGGTTATTAGAAAACACAGGATTAATCATATAGAATCGGGTAGGCTTCCTTTAGTTGGAGCTTGTGTGTTACTCTGATGTAATTTCTCAACTCTTGATGTGAGTGGGCACGAACAAGAGGTAGATGGGCGTTGCTTAAATTCAATGGTTGATTCATCGGTTCTGATTCCATATCATTGACATTTGAAAGCCCATAAATGAAAGAGCAATTCCAGTCGGTGAGTTAAAGTAAGGCGCCAAAACCAACAGATATGAAACGAGGGGCCATCCCCGAAAGTGAGGTGAGAGAAAGCTAAGGCTTACCGGTCCCAGAAAGCGAAAGATTACGTTACAGTCTGCGACACTGAGCCAAAGCTACCTTTACCCATTACCATTTTCCTCTGTTAATAATGAAGCAAAGTACAATATTAGCTTCTTTAACCAAATCTGCTGGACTCCACATGCCCATGTTAAAACATACATCATACATGTACATGATGATATCATATTCATATCACGCACAGGAATAAAGGGTTCCCATCTACCCGAGAATCTTTCTTTTGCTTTTCCTTCTGCTTCTGAAGCTAGCTTAGCTATGGCTTCCCTTTAGGCCAAGAAAATGCAGGAGAATTTGTTAATCTATGTTCTATTATGACTCAAGAGTAATGTCATTATGTCGGTTTGTGAGGCAGTCAAGTGTGTGAATTTTGGCCTTTCTGTTTTCTTTCGCCTCGTGTCATTCACTTGTCTTGGTGTGGGCAGAAAAAATCTGGCACCTGGGAAGATGGTTTCCACTCGTCAGGAAGATTTGGAGACTTGTTCTTGACTGTTTTCTCAATCTGTATTTTGTTGAATCGAGTGGTCCGTAAGTTCTCAAGACACTCAAAATTTGATTTCTTCCCAACACCCCCTCTCTATTCTTCAAATTTTGAATTTCGTGCAAGAACCAGATGATATGAAAGTTCACTTTTTTCAATCTGGGTTAGGTCTGGTTTTTGAAGGACTCTGCAGGAGCTCTTGATGATTTCATGAGAAACTGGTAATTTTTCACTTTATTGTTGATTCTCCTTGAAACATAGAATTTCATTTGAGCCTATCAATCTGGAAGAAATTTGGCTTTTTATTTGCTTCTCTTTATAAATCTATGGACTGTAATGCTTGAAAATTAATTAAAAATATAAAGTTGCAGGGCTTCTTCTGTTCATGGTGTTGAAAGACCAAACTTGAATCTTAAGAGCACTTTCTAGTAACACAGAAAAACTTTCCTTAAATGGCAAAAAAATTCCCCACTTCATGGCTTCTGGTTTTGGTGACAACTTTAGTTTGTATCTATGAATCGGAGCAGCTTCAATCATCTCAATTTGAGACCCTTCTGAGCATTCAACGAGATTTGAACTTTCCTGCTGCTTTAAGCGGCTGGAGTAACCACACAGATTTCTGCAATGCCTATTCAAATTCTTCTCTCACCGTTGTATGCTATGAAGGTACCATAACTCAGCTTCATATAATAGGTGAAACAAAAACTCCAGCACTTCCTCGAAACTTCTCAATAGACTCCTTTTTCACAACACTGGCTAGACTTCCCAGTTTGAAAGTCCTCACTCTGGTTTCTCTTGGCATATGGGGTCCGTTGCCAGCTAAAATTTCTCGTTTGTCATCTCTGGAAATAGTTAACATGAGCTCAAATTTCCTAGTTGGGACCTTCCCGCAAGAGCTTTCTTCATTATCGAACCTTCAAACAGTTATCCTCGATGGAAACATGTTGGCTGGTGAGCTTCCCCCTTGGATGGATTCATTTCCAGCCTTAACTGTGTTGAGTTTGAAAAACAACAAGGTCAATGGGTCGTTGCCTGATTCATTGGGCAGCTTGGAGAATCTGAGGATTCTTTCACTTTCTCATAATCACTTCTATGGAATGGTGCCTGATTTAACACGTTTGACAAACCTTCAAGTGCTGGAATTGGATGGTAATGCTTTTGGACCTCAGTTTCCTCAACTAGGTACCAAGTTGGTGAATCTTGTACTAAGAAACAATAGCTTCAGGTCTGGTATTCCTTCTGAAGTTGCCTCTTACTATCAGCTTGAGCGATTTGATATCTCTTCAAATACATTTGTGGGGCCATTTCAGCCAGCGTTGTTGTCTCTTCCTTCTATTACTTATCTGAATATTTCTGGGAACAAATTAACTGGGATGGTCTTTGAGAATCAATCTTGCAATTCAGAACTCCAAGTTGTGGATTTGTCTTCGAACCTTTTGATAGGCAAATTACCAAGATGTTTACTGTCAAACTCCAGTGATAGGACTGTGCTGTATGCTAGAAATTGTCTAGATGATGCGGATCAGAATCAGAATCCATCACCCTTTTGCCACACTGAAGCCTTGGCTGTGGGGATATTACCTGAGAGAAAGAAGCACAGAGGATTATCAAAGTTACTTCTTGCCATTGGGATAGCAGGTGGGACTCTTGGAGGAGTAGCTCTTATTGGGCTGATTCTCTTTGTTGTTAAAAGAGGACATGCCAAAAGCAAAATGAAGAATCCTCCAGTAAGGTTTATATCTGAAAATGCAGCTTCTGGATACACCTCTAAGTTGCTTTCTGATGCAAGTGAGTTTCTCTCGAACACACTAACTTGCGTCTATGGGCAAACCCTGCGTAGTGGGCCACCTTGTGCATTTTATACAGTTTTCCACATGCATAGCTTTAAAGTTCATTTGAGTATTCCTCTGTATTTTTAACCATGTCTTTCGTCTTCACTTAAAGGATATATCTCTCAAACAATGAAGTTGGGAGCAGTTGGCCTGCCAAGTTATAGAACCTTCTCACTGGAGGAGATTGAGGCTGCTACAAACAACTTCGACACAGCTTCTTTAATGGGTGAAGGTTCTCATGGGCAGGTATATTGACTTTGACATAAAGGCAGCATTTGATTTGAAGCTTGAGCTTTTCTGAATATGCTCCTGTGCTCAAGCATCTGCTAGATGTGTAAAGCAAAGTTTCTCCTACTTAACATGTATGTGATGTGTACAAGTTTATAAAGTAAATTTTTTTATCTGTTTCAGATGTACAGGGGTCAGCTGAAGAATGGTTCACTGGTAGCCATTAGATGTGTAAAAATGAGAAAAGGCTACAGCACCCAAAACTTTATGCAGCAGATAGAGCTGATATCAAAACTCAGGCACCGTCATTTAGTCTGTGCTCTTGGACACTGCTTTGAATGTTATTTAGATGATTCAAGCGTCAGCAGAATTTTTCTTGTCTTTGAATACGTACCCAATGGCACACTCAAGAGCTGGATCTCAGGTAATTTATAGAAACATCAATCCTTTTCTCAAGTTGGAGGTTGTTAAAAAATGAATTCTGAACCGCAAGTCATATTTTTTTATGTTCAATCTCTTCTGTAAATCACAAATGAAACTCTGAATTGGTATTTAAGTAGTCAATAATAATATCATCCTGCTTTTCTACGCTGTACAGTTATATCATATCTGGTAATGAACTGATGACGACCTGCATTCTATTTGGCAGATGATAATCCTGCAAAATCACTTAGTTGGACTCAACGCATAGCAGCTGCAATTGGAGTAGCAAAGGGAATCCAGTTTTTGCATACTGGGATTCTCCCTGGTGTATATTCAAACAATCTCAGCATAACAGATGTTTTATTAGATCAGAGCCTTGTTGCAAAAATCAGCAGCAATAACCTGCCTTTGTTATCTAACATAGGAAAGGTATTAAAGAAAATAATTTAAATACTTATGATCTCCTTTTAAGGTCTCGGTTACTTTGGCCTTCTATTCCCCTCAAAGAAGGCCTTGGTTAATATTTTGCTCGTTCTTGCAGGTTGGCCATGGAAATTCTTCCGGTAAATCCAAAAGTCCTAAAGTTAACAAAAGGTGCGTGGTAGAAATTTAATCAGGTTTTGACTGGTTAATGAAAAGGACTCATCATATCGCAATTTCATGTGCTATATACAAAATACTTGTGATACCGTTTGTATCAGTGAACTGTGCTGTTCTGCAGTGAAAAACATGAAGATAAGTCTGATATCTACGACTTTGGAGTAATACTACTGGAAGTCATTCTTGGAAGGACAATAAAATCAAAGAATGATGTGGACGCTCTAAAGAATCTGGTAATAATGTCAATTGTTCATTTTTTCCCCCATCTAGTCTTCAGTTTTTCAATATTCCATTATAGAAACAAATATAGAGAAGTTTGGTATAACCAAATTGCAAGTTTCCAATAACTGAGAAATACACACAAACGATGCTCACAGTGTATCAGCAATAAAGTTTTCATATAAATCATAGACAATAATTTTATGACTCCTCTGCCATAAACAGTTGGAAGCAAGTATAGTAGCCGACGACGAGGCTCGGAGGAGCGTTGCAGATCCGGAAATTCGGAAGGCATGCTTGGATCAGTCATTGAAGACGATGGTGGAGATTTGTGTGAGGTGTCTGGCGAGAGAGGCAGAAGATAGGCCTTCCATTGAAGATGTTCTCTGGAATTTACAGTTTGCTGCTCAAGTTCAAGAAGCATGGCGAGTGGATTCTCAGAGCAGTGACGGCTCTCCGGGTTCACCTCCAAGACTGGCCTTCCATTAGTGTCAATACAGAGGTTTTATTATTTCTTTTTTCTTTTTTTTTTGGTTTAATTTGTATATTTCAGTATAAGCCTAAAGGGTTCAATTTTATAGAATGTGAGAAATGCAGTTTGCGGTATCAGTATAGTATGATTGTGTTGTTAGTATTAATTTTACTTTCTTGCCTAAGAACTGCGAAGCCTGTGACTAAAAAATTACGAGTTCAGGGCTCCCAGTTCACGAATGTTAAATTAGTGGGGCTGTAATTAAGGAAGGGAAATGTTCATCTAAGATCATACCCATTAATTAGCTATGAACTATGCAATTTAATTTCTGTGGGCCAAGAGTTTATCATATTCTTTTATTGTTATGAAGCAGATTACTGGGAAGGTGGGTGGGTGGGTGGTCCTGTGTGACAATGGAGTCTCTTTAAACCCCCACATGGGTAGTCCCGCGCCAGGCGTGCACAAATGTCTTTTGCTTTTTTCGTATCCAACTGGAGAAGATTATTCCCAATAAAAATCTAACAAGGTAAATAGTGCTACAAATTTAATCAAAAAAAAAAAAAAACCACAAGACTGGATAACCTCTGGAAGGTGATGCACTATCAGATAGCTGAAAAATCTAGACCAAGATTGACTGACAGTGACATGGTAACCTCGGACGTATTCGACTCTTCTATATTGTAATGATCAAATTAAGGTATATGAATGAGTGCATAAAACCAATTCTGAACTTCTATTGGAATCACTGTCATCGATCACAGATCATGTCTGGTTCACGGTCAAATTTAAGAATTCAATGAAATAATAAAAGTTGACTTGCAAAAGTTATAATTAAATATTTAAGAGGTTACTTAAAAGCGTGAAATGAGTGTAAGGGGTGGGTTTTTGTGAACGAGTTGAAACGATAATTTTCTTGTTCCCAATTATAAGGAAAAAACTGAGTTCCTGTGGGAAAAAAGAAAGAAAGAAAGGAAGAAATATGGATACCAAAAGTGCAACCCGTTTGTAAATAGGTTAAATTATTCTTTTTTTTATAGTTTAATTTAATTTTTAATTTAGTCCTTATTATCAAGCTTTCATTAGTATTTCATTCAATTTTGACAATGTAACTAACTAACTATATATATATATATATATATATATATATATATATATATATATATATATATATATATTAACACTTTAAATATACATGATTTATTTTAATAAAAAATGTAGATAATTAATAAAAATTAACTCATTCTTATATATGATATGTAATGCTATTTATGTTAAATAGTTATGATGAACTAGCTTAAGTTATATATATTCAAAATGTTAAGATGATATATAATTAATTTGTCTTGTAGCCAAAATTTAATAAATTATTAACAATATTTTAATAATAGGGATTAAAATAAAAACTTGTAAAATTACAAGAACTTAATTACAAATTTTTAAATTATAGGAGGTAAAATTAAAAATTGAGTGAAACTATACCATAATTTAGCCTTGTAAATATATATTAATTTTGATAAATAAATATAAATGTTCTGATCGTGATAATATTTAACGGTGATTACAATAGTTGTAACATTTTTAGATCCAATACAAATAGAGAACATTTGCAATTCTTATTCATGGGCGGACATAATAAATAGCGATTCTTTTTTTTTTTTTTGGATTTAAAATTCGTTGTTATGTTTATTGCTACTATAAGCCATTTATATTTTCTTTGCATATCAGATCTGCTTGATTCTTTAAAGAGTCCTTAATTTCAAAAATGTAAACAAACAAAATTTACCTTATATATATAATATTTATTTCTTTAGATAGAGATATAAATTTTTTTAAAAACATACCATTAAACCGTATAATTTTTTTTTTGCTCATCGAAACTAACGACTCTCGGTGAATTCTTTAGTTCAGATCTTGTGGGGATGAGAATTAAAGGGAATTGACACCGATCCGAGATGACAAAAGAATAGGGCCAAAAATTGATAAAGAAATAAAATTATATAATTAGTGTTCCAATATTTTACACAGCTCCTGTATTTTCGTTCCTATACTGGGCCTTAATTATCTACCATTCTGTCTTGTTATGCTTTAGAGTGAAAATAAAAAATAAAAAAAAAAGAAAAAGGCATTCCTGGATGAGTGGCATGTCCATGAAATCCATGCACGTCTGGTTCTACCACCTCACGCGAAGAGCAATGCCGTTTTGGGCTTTCCCATGAAGCCAAACTTTTCAAATTTTAATTTATACAATTAGTATTTACCATTATCTTAGTCATCATCCAATCAAAACCAACTATTGTGCAATATTGTTGGTACTATATATATATATATATATATATATATATGTATATATTGTTTAATTAGCATCTTTACATCGGTTGGATATTCTATACATATAATTTAGATTATTACAGACTATGTAGAATTATCAAAAAGATTTTTTTTTATATATCTCATTTGGGTTATTAATTCAAGTGTCAATTGATTCTCTTAAAATAAGAAACACAAATTTAAAACATGATTATAAAAACGACACACATTTTTTTTTGGGGATAAATTGGACTTTCTTTAATTTTTTTAAATCCTAATTAAATTACACTTGATACTAATTCTTTTATTTCAAATATAACACTCGATTTTCCTTTAATTTATTTATTTTTTACGTTGAAGTTAATTTTTCACACAATATACATTCCTCCTAAATAATAAAATTATTTAACCATCTTTGCTATTATATTTAAATAAAACACAAATTAATGCTAAATTTTTAAAACCAATAATTACTGAGAATAAAATTGCACTTTCATAAAGTGTAGAAAATAAATTTATTTGATATAATTTAAGTAATTAGAGGAGGAATTTATAGAACACGTAGCATAATATTTAAAATAATAAAATTATTAAAGAAGGATGGAATATAATTTTGTAGAGAGAGGTAACAAATTGTAATTGAGATGGGACCAATGCACGTGCTTCGCACGCCCACCTCACCTCACCAACCAAAACGCCAACAGAAAGCTTACCACATAACATTCACCCCGCCAACCCTTGTCACGAAACAAACGTGTACTCCTCCTCATACTTCCTTATGTATAACCATCGCTCCCACGCTCCCCTTTCTCTTTTTGCACTCTCTCCTCATTCCCTCAATAATGGCCGACCCTCAACAACGTCCTGACGCCGCTTCCGCCGCTCCCCGCACCAAGTGCACGCCGCAGCCAAAGCGTGCTGTGACGGCGGCGGCGTCACCCGCGGCTCCTTGTGGTGCCTGCAAGTTCCTCAGGAGGAAGTGCATTAGTGGCTGCATCTTCGCGCCTCACTTTGGCTCCGACCAGGGTGCAGCCCGCTTCGCAGCTGTCCACAAGGTCTTCGGTGCTAGCAACGTCTCCAAGCTCTTGTTGCACATTCCGGTGAACCGCCGCCACGAAGCCGTGGTTACCATATCCTATGAGGCTCAAGCACGGCTGTCCGATCCTGTCTATGGCTGCGTCTCCACCATCCTTGCTTTGCAGCAACAGGTTCATTCAAATTATATATAAATAAAAGAGGATATATATATATATATATATATATATATATATATATATATATATTATATAAATCGTGTGTGTGTAACGTGGATTGAGCGCACGTAAAAGTGAAATCTCGTATAATTTTGGAAGAGTTTATTTTAAATTTATTTAATTTATATTTTAATATAAATATAGAGTTTATTTTAAATTTATTTAATTTATATTTTAATATAAATACTTATACACTTGTTTATAAAAGTTTATAGAAATAATTTATATATTATGATATATGTTTATTACTGTTTTCAACTTATTTTTATAAAATATAATTTATTTTCATAAATTTTATAAAAATAAATTAAAAATAATTTATATAAAATTTATTTTTATAAATTTTTTAATTATAAAAATAATTTATATATAAGTACTTATACATTAAACTCTTATTTTATAAACGCTTAAATAAATTATTTAATTGAACTGAGCCTAAAGTAATACAACACTTTCCAAATCGAGGGTATTTAATTGAGCGAGGAGATAGCCACCCAGTCCTAAAAACATATAATTTAAAAAAAAAAGAAAAAACGATAATTTATTAGCTTGAAAAATCAAACCTTAATCAATCCCCTGAGCAGCATCTATTACATATACCGCATTAAACAAATTAATTTGTCAATAAATAATATAAAAGAAGAGAAAATTTACAGAAGTTATTTATCGCTAAATTATCTCAAAAAAAAAATCTACCAAATTTGTTTACTATTAATTTACTTCGAAATTTGTATTTATAATAAAAAAATTTTATGTAATTTTTTTAATCTAATTATTAAAAAACTTAGCCTTTAATTTTGAGATACCGAAGTTTGTACTTAAAGTAACCAGAAAAAAAAAAAAAAGAATTGATGACTGATAAGCCTTGGCGAGATAGTTTTAAGTTTCCTAGGGTTAAGACATTTAAATTGGGAATTAATGAAAAAAGACGAACAGAGAAAATGGAAATAATTATGCAAAGAATTTTGGTGATGATTGAAGAAGAAGAAGTAATAAATGAAGGTACAAAATTAATCAGGTGGCATCTCTGCAAGCAGAACTGGGAATGGTGCAGAGTCAGGTGATGAGTAGTAGGTTCGCATTTGCAAGCGCAGTACAGAGCTCACAGCATCAGCAGGCAAACATGAACGGATCAGGAATGCAGACTGCCTACTCCAACAATTCATGTGCTTCCACCAATCTCACCAGCATGACTACCGGCTTCACCCCTTCTGGTTTCGACCTAGCACTGGAAGCTCCACCCTCGTCCCACACCCACAGCCTCGACCCTCTTCATTTCTCTCGCTTCTCCCAGGACGAGGAAGACGACGAGCAAGAGAGTAGGATTCCCCATCTTTTCAACCATGACACTCTTCGTCCTTGATCACTTGCATTGCATCCACCCATTTTTGTTTCCTAATTGATTTTATATTTATATATATACCAGCTGCTGTACGCAGTCGAGTTCATAAATGCTGCAACCTGCTTGCTCATATTGTTATCTGCATTCCATGTATCTTTAGAGTGCTTCTATGTTAATTATTCTCGTTTATGTAAAACAATTTCAATGGAAACGTCCTTCCATATATAGTTTCATTCTCATATTTTTTTGAATGATAAAGAGTTCTCCCTTGGTGGTTCAAAGCCAATCACACTCAAAAGTTGTTAAGTTTTCAATTTAAATTTTCAGATTTTACAATTTTAAACAATTTAAACGATCTTCATCATATATATAATCTAAATCTGTTAAGATCTCAAGTTAAATCTTAATATATTAAGATTTTATGATTTTATCGATTCTATATCATGCATTTTGTATTTTTTTGTATTTTTTTATTTGTCGATAAGTTTCTGTTGATTTGAAATATTATCGACAAGTGTATTGAGTCAATAAATAATATAGAAAGTGAGCATAGTATCAATCCCACGAGGGCTATGGAAGTCAAATACTAATTTTGTTATTCTTAAACTATTTAGATAATTGAAAATGTGTGAGATTAAACTAAACTAAATTAAATAATTGATAATTAACTAAATTATTGATGATTAACAAAAAATAACACAAATAAAATAAGGAAAGTATTAATAATCTGCAAATTATCAAAGCTTTAGAGATTCGATTTCACTACCCTATGCAACTATAAATGAGTTTTCATTTTAATCTAAGTGTTTAATTTTTATATTGATGGTAGAATTCTCAATTTTAATTAAAACCTAATTTCTTGGTGAATTAATACTCTGAACCTAATCAAATTTTGTAATTCCTTAGACCAATCAAATTAGGCAAAGACAATAAGCATATGTGAATTTGGTCAAAACCACACAAAAAAATCTATCTATTTCTAGATCAAACTACTTATGACAATTATTTTAAAAGACATATTCAATATATGAATTTTTCAATTCTCTATATGAATCCTAAATTAATTTTTAAGTGATCAATTTGAAAAAGTACATCTTCTCTCTAACACAAAAAGTTTAGCCACTCATGACGAATAAAATATCTATAATAACAATATACATGAGTTTTGTCATTAATCTAAGAAAAACTAGAAAGAAAAGATGAATGATGAAGAATGAAGAATGAATGAAAGTCCCCAAAACTTCTCCAGTCGCTTCCATGTCCAACTGAACTATTTTCTCTCTCCAGCTTCAAATCTCAATTCAAAATAAACATATCCAATCAAAAATATATATAATAATATAATAATTCTGAATAAAATAAAATCAGAAAAAGATATAAAAAATTACTTTAACAAATTTTATTAATCTTAAATTAAATGTTAAAAGAAAACTAACCAAAATAAATCTTAATAAAAATTAACTTAACTATCCTAAATTAAATTAAAGTAAATAACCATAATAAATTATAAATCCTAAGATAAATCCTAAAGAAAAATCAATTCCCTATAAAATTAAACTAAACAATTAAAAACACTAAATAAATTCAAAAAGAGACTTAAAATTATTTATTTTACTCAATTTATTAATAAAAATATAGGTTAAATAACTCTATAAAATAAAATTATCACATCTCCAAACTTAAGATTTAACTCGCCATCAAGCAAAAGTAAAACTACACAAAACTGCAAGTTGATCACTCTCTGTAATTCATCCTGAAAGCCAAACATTAATCTTCAATAATTGCATATATAAAATACGATAATAAACAAGAAAGTAAATCAATTTTAACAAGTTTCTAAGTTCGAAAAATAATAATCCATTTTTTCAGACCCTTGAAGTGTGTGTGTGAATAGCTAACAACATTTTCATGCAAATACTTAGAATCAGTTCTATATTTATTAAACTACATAACCAAACCTTAAATTTACAACTTCATATGTATAATCTTCTATCCTCTCTCCATTAATGTAAGCAACACATAAATAGGGATCAATAGGTCTTTCTCCACTTGTAATAGGGCCAATGATTAAGGGTAAAAGAAGAAAAGGATAAGGAAAATACAAAGTACAAGAGAGTAAATAATGCATAGTGTAAACACAATTCTCTAAACTTTTATACTATTTGGTTCAACTTTCCTTCTTTTTCCTTTTTTTTTTATATTTTTTTCTTTCTTCAGTGTCAACTCCCCTAAACTAACTTGAATCATTTCCCACTTTTTCTTTTTCTTTTTCTGAGGAGTTGAGAATATTTTTCTTCATTCACCTTTATTTTTATCAATTTTTTTATTAACTTCCCTTCCGTAAGGATTTTTCTATGTACTACTTACTTTCTTGAAAGGGTAGGTGATTTCTTTTTGGGCTTAAGGTTATAACTTTATAGGCACCAAAAAGAAATTTTAGTTTTCAATTATTTACACAACAAAAAAGCTCAAAGTGGGTACTAATAGTAAATAATCGAGGAAAAAAATAAGTTTAAAGCTCAAATTAAATCCAAAAAATGCCTAAATCATATCTCTATCATATGCTACTTGGTATTTTGTCTCAGAAGAATATAAAACCAAGTTTTAATGTTCTAAAATTGAGTTAAAGAATATAATTCAATAAACATAAAACTTTCTTCTAAAATCTATGCTTTAAATATTACTGGCTACATTGCTTAATATTTTTTCAAGAATTAAGAAAATAAAATTATTATCAAGCAATCTTTTTCATTGCTAAAATTATCTTTAGTTTCCCATAAATCATCATTCCTATAGTAATTAATTTTCATCATAGTCACTTGACTTTTCATAGGAAAAATTGCAACAATAATCAACAATTTTCAAATATTTTCAGAAAAAAATCTCCAAAGGCAAGTAAAATTTAAGTTGTTTCATTTGAAAGCACAAATTGAATGACCAAAAAAATTTTCCAATCTAAAACTAAATTCACCATCAATTTGCAACAAAAATTTAAAATTTTAGTGAATTTTAAAGTAGTGTTTTCCTACCCCAAAACTTAAAATGAAGCATTGTCCTCCATACTTTAAAACATATCTTTCAAAACTAAAGAGGGCTAGGACTTGAGAACTTTTTTAGTCTTCAATTAAAATTGAGTAAATCAAACGTCAAAATTAACCACAAAACACTTGACCACTTTGAACAAAAACATCAAAACCAGAGATAAGAACATGCTTCCTAGATACTTTGCACAACAGAACTAGGTGGGTATCAATTCACAATTCATGACCGCAAAAACTTGTTAATAGTAAAACAACTTGGGTATCAATTCAACCAGCAAAATCATATTATCAACATTTTTAAAGCTGCAAAATCATCAGCAAGACCAACAACAATTTAAACCATCAAAAACATCAGCACAATTGTCAATAATTCATCAAATCAATGCAATAAAACCTCTAGAAGTCAAAATCAGCAGTTTTATATACTCAACATTCAAATTCTTCAATAAACAATGTTTAGTACAGATCATGCGATTTCAAATCTTAAGCAATAAGTTCTAAAGTTCGCAATTCCAAGCAATTAATCTTCAATTTCTAAAGTACTCAAGTTCCCCAATCAAGTTACATGCTCTTATAGTAATGTTCAGTCTAGAATAAGCCACCAACTTAAAGCATGCTCAGTCAATAACAAGTAAATCCAATAATAACTCAACCTCAATTCCACATAAAGAAGAATCAGTAACCTTGTTGCCGACAATCCTCACAACAAATACCCCAAAATCTTAATCGCAAAAGAAAATTTAAAATAAATGAAGAAAAAAGAAAAAGAAAAAGAAAAAAAAATAAATGAAGAATAGAGGAGAGGGCTTTAAGGCAAGAGGTTTTGTGTAGTTGAGAAAGAAAGGTGAGGGGTTGAATGGAGATGAAGAGGTGAATGAAAAATCGAAAACAGGGGGCGAGAATGGAGGCTAAAGGCGACATATGATTTGGGTGCCGGGATTTAGGTAGTCGACACCATGGAGGCTGGGTAATGAAGATGGGTGTGAGAGTAAGGTACAGAGACGACGTCGTATGAGAGAGGATTTGGGTGATAGGGATTTAGGCAAATGAAGGAGAGGTGGACGACGTCGTGGTGGTGCTTGCGATTTCAAGGTTCAACGATGGGAGCCAAGGTTAATGGTTGTCGACGATTGGTGGTTGAGAGAGAAGGACGATGGAGATAGTGCTTACGAGGTCAATGGTGGTGTGAATGGTGGAGAACAGGGAACGATGGTTGGTGTCCGGTGTAGTAGAAGACGGCTGAGTTGCGTGGTTGTTGCGTGAGGTTAATGGTGGAGAACTGAAACATAGAAAGTTTTTTTACTGTAGTTATTTGTCTATTAGGCCTTAGAAGAAGGAATCAGAGTACTAAAAAAATAATAAAATAAAATAAATAAGAAAAATAAATAAAATAAAATAATTTTTTTACTGTGAACGAAAATTGGATGCCAGGGCATCCAAAATGAATGCCCTAGCATTCAGTCACTGGTTTTTATGTCATACTACAGCTTCAAATTTTTTTTGTGTGCGAAAATTGGATGCTAGGGCATCTAAAATGAATGTCCTATCATTCAATCACTAGTTTTTGCACCCTTTTTAAGCTACACTTTCTTCTTTTTCTTAATGCTAAGGCATCGAATTCGGCAGCATCCATACTTTGTTCTCAAAATTCATGAATTTCATTGAAAATACATACATACCTCATCTCTCTTCTAAATTTTTGCTACTTACCTTCGGTAAAATAGGTCCCCCAACACTTGTGGATATGCCAAATTCCCTTCTTCCCAATTCTTTCAACTCACTAATGATCCATTTACTTGAAAAATGGCTCAAGTCCTTTTTAAGAGAAAATTAATGAAAAGATAATGTATTAAAATAATGAAGAAAAATCAAATGTAACAATAAAACCAAAACAATAGAAATCTGATGTCTAAACAAAAAAAAAAAGATTTTGGATTGCCTCCCAACAAGCGCTTAGTGATAGTCTTTAGCTTGACTCTTCTAGTCTTCATGCCAGATCAATGAGATTCGGGGAGAGCTTCACTTCTCCCATAGGATAATGCTTCACCAAAGCTAGTGCTTCTCTATTCTTCAAAATCACATCTTTCAAGGTGATATTAAATCTTCATTGAGGTTGGACCACCAAGTTGCAATTATCTTCCATGAGTAATTTATATTTACAACTTGTTGGTCTTACCCCTTTCATGTCTTTAGTGGCATCACCTATCTTTGACTTATGCTTCCTCAAAACTCTTAAAAGTTTTTCTTCTTCTACCTGTATCATTTCAGCACTTATAATAAAAGAAAACATGTCATTTCCACCAAGAAACACATATTTAAGATGAAGAGGAAGGGAGTTTTAAATCAAGTTTTAGACATTCTTTACTTACCTTTTTTTCTTTCAAGTTTTCAATGCCACTTTCTTGGCCAAGTGATGCACAAGGAAAGGCCTTTAATAATTCAGTTCAACTCTTAAGCTTGGACTCACTCTCAAGTTGTTCATCAATATTAATTTCAATTAAATTAAATAAAACAAACTCAAGAGGAAGTTAGGAGCATATCTATGAGATACCTTGGTGATATAGGAATTTGTGGTATCTATTCTAAGACATTGATTGTTGTCCTCCACTAGGAATTTTAAAGCTTTAAATACATTAAAAGTTCCATTCTCATCGTTTACTCAAAGCATGAGTTCACCTTTTTCCACATCTATCAATACTCGACTTGTTGCCAAAAAGAGTCTTTCCAAAAATGAGAGGGATATTCCTATCTTCCTCCATGTCTAGCACAACAAAGTCAACGGGAAAGATAAATTTATCTACTTTTACCAACACATCTTTCACGATACCATAAGGATGCTTAATTGGTCGATCGATCAACTGTAGTGATATCATCGTCAATTGTAGTGATATCATCATAGGCATAACTTCCCTGATCCCAAGACAATGAAATATAGACAATGGCATCAAGTTGATACTATCTCCTAAATCACATAGAGCTTTTTCAACAATTAAATTTTTCATTTTGTAAGGTATGTGAAAACTACCTAGATCCTTAAGTTTCAGAGGCAACTTTTTCTGAAGTATGGCACCACATTCTTTATTTAGCATGATTGTCTCATCCTTAGGAATCTTCCTTTTCTTAGATAAGATCTTTTTAAAAAATTTGACAAAAACTAGCATATACTTAATTGCCTCAATGAATGGAATGTTGATTTGTAGCTTGTTGAAGATATTTAGGAATCGTGAAAATTGCCTCTTTTGCGTCTGTTTTCTCAAACACTGATGATAGGGAACTTTTTTGTACAGCAAAGGCTCATATGGCTTATTCCAATCCGATTCCTTTTTCTAGGAGAGTTCTCCTCATATTGGCCTCTTTTCTGTTCACCTTTACTCAAATCATCATCAATGGGATCTTGTGCCTCAACAGTGTTTTCAGGTGAAGATTCAGTTACCAGTTTAATTTTGTTCTCCTTGGGAAGTAGCTCAAGTGTTTTTACCACTTCTAAAGGATATTGCATTACAATGCTTCCTGGGATTTCTCTCTGTGTTACTCAGTAAATTTCCATAAGGCATTTCAGTTAAGTGCTTAGCTATCTGTCCCACCTGGTGTTCTAGGTTCTTTATCGTAGCATCTGCCCTTGTTTCTGTTATAAAATCTGTAGTGTGTTGGGCTAGCTTCTCAATAGTTTGTTCCCATCCTGAAGATTTCTCAAGAGCTCTCAGAACATGAGGAGGTTGGTATGGTGGCACTAATAGTCTAGGTGGCCCTTGTTGATTTCATGAGAAGTTAGGGTGATTATGCCACCTTGGGTTGTATGTGTTAGAATATAGATTATGTTGGGGTCGTTAGGACTGGCCTATGTAAATAATCTGCTATGTGTGTGCACTGGCCTTATATGCCACATTCAAATGATTATCTCCATAAAAATCACATAAAAGATGTGGGGTATTCACAGCCCCTACCTAGATAGTATCCAACCTCTGTGTCAGTATAGCTATTTGCTGAAATAATGTCTTCACAACATCAAAATTATCCACTTCCAACACTTATCTCCTTGGAACAGCTCTATCTCTAGGGATGGGATAAATATCTGTTACGATCGTCTCAATCAACTAAAATGCTTCATTTGGAGTCTTACCTCTTAGTGAACCTCTTGCAGCTATATTGATTATAACTCGTGATGATTCATCTAATCTACTATAGAAGGTATATATCTGCATCCAATCTGGGATGGAATGAAGTGGACAACTCCTCAACAGATCTTTGAATTGTTCCTATGCATCATACATGGATTCTCCATCACTTTGATAAAAGGAGCCGATATCATTCCTCACTTTAACAGACTTTAACGGTGGAAAATACTTAGTAAGGAACTTATTTTTCAGTTTCGCCCATATAGTAATATTGCCTTGAGGTTGCGAATGTACCCAACACTTGGCTTTATCCTTAAGTGAAAATGGGAAAAGCCTCAGTTAAATGGCATCATCGCTGGCCCCGTTCACTTTAATTATATCACACAATTGGAAGAAGTGATTGATATGGATATTGGGATCCTCTAATGAGCTTCTTTCAAACTACTCCTGTTGAACCAATTACAGAAGTGCTAGCTTGATCTCAAAATTATTAGTCTAAATTGGATGTCTGACAATGCTCATGGGGCACCCATCAGTTATAGGTGCAAGAAATTCTCCTATCATCCATCTAACAACATCTCCATTTTATGGTTTTCCTCAGCCATTGTTAATGATTGACTTTCTGCGACTATCTAAGTTCTTTTTCTCTCCCTTACTTGCTTCCAATTTAAGCGTGTAGTTTTTTTTCGATTTCCTTTAAATCAATGGTACCTCACATAAACTAGAGAGAAAGAAAAAGTTAGAGAAAAATAAATAAATAACTAAAATAACCAAATTACTAAATAAAACAAAAATACTGAATATTAAAACAAAAATAAATAAAATAAAATAAAACAAAATAAAGTAAAATAAAGAAGAAAACAAAGAAAGTGTCTAAATTAGTATAATTATAGGTACTCTAGATATTGACTATCACCAATAATCCCCCGACAACAGTGCCAAAAACTTGTTGGTCTGAAATACTATCAGCAACTATACCGAGGCAACAAGTAATATACAAAGTGAGTAAAGTGTTGATCCCATGAGGATTATGAAAGTCAAATACTAATTTTGCTATTTCTAAACTATCTGTAAGATCGAAAATGTGTGAGATTAAACTAAAATAAATTAAATAATTGATAATTAACTAAATTAGTGATGATTAACAAAAATTAACACAAATAAACTAAGGAAAATATTAAGAATCTACAAATTATCAATGCGTTAGATATCCGATTTCATTACCCTATCCAACTATGAGTGAGTTTCTATTTTAATCTAATTCTTTAATTTATATATTGATGGTAGAATTCTCAATTCTAATTAAAACTTAATTCCTTGATGAATTAATATTCTAAATCTAATTAAATTCTTTAATTCCTTAGACCAATCAAATTAGGCAAAGACAGTAAGCATAGGTGAATTCGGTCAAAATCACACAAGAAATCTGTCTATTCATGAATCAAATCTACTTATGGCAATTATTTCAATAGGCATATTCAATATATGAATTTTTCAATTCTTTATATGAACCCTAAATCATTTTTCAAGTGATCAGTTTGAAATACTAGTAAACACAGAAATAATTGCTCACCAAAAGAATTAAATAAACTTAAATTAATTGAAAACTCAATTCATAGTATTCAATGGAAGTTACAACTTCTTCCTAACAAAGAAAGTCTAGCCACTCATGATGAATAAAACATCCATAATAACAATAGACATGAGTTTTGTCATTAGAATCTAAGAAAAACTAGAAAGAAAAGATGAATGATGAAGAATGAAGAATGAATGAAAGTCTCCAAAACCTCTCCTATTTCTTCCACGTCCAACTGAACTATTTTCTCTCTCTAGCTTCTATTCTCTCTCCCATAGAATCTTCTTTCCATCTTTCAAATCTCAATTCAAAATAAACATATCCAATAAAAAAGATAATATAATAATATAATAATTCCCAATAAAATAAAATCAAAAAAGATATAAAAAATTACTTTAACAAATTTTATTAATCTTAAATTAAATGCTAAAAGAAAATAACCAAAATAAATCTTAATAAAAGTTAATTTAACTATCCTAAATTAAATTAAACTAAATAACCATAATAAATTATAAATCCTAAGATAAATCCTAAAGAAAAACTAATTCCCTATAAAATTAAACTAAACAATTAAAAAGACTAAATAAATTTAAAAAAGAGACTTAAAACCATATATTTTACTCAATTTATTAATAAAAATATAGGTTAAAAAACTCTATAAAATAAAATTATCAGTTTCTAATCTATTAGGTCAATTGGAATTAAAAAAAGTTAAACTAACTTAAATTCCTATTAATATTACACAATTATATTATTATCAATAAGAATTTATTCAATTTTTAACTTAGCAAAGACTGACAATGAGATATCATAATATTGTAGGTTTTAGAAAAAAAAGTTTCTAAATATAATAGAAAGTGAAGTCGGGTAGTTCTCTACTTCTTTTTATTAACTAATTGAATGTTTTCAAATCTTTTATAACAATTTTTTTTGTTATTATTGCAAAGTATCTTTATTTTTTTCTATGATCATATTTTGAGTCTTATTTATTTAAATTGTACATTGATTATTTTTAATATAATATTATGCTTATTTGTGGTTTATATATATAGATATATTTTTAGTTATTATATTTTTTTAAGGTATAATCTTCCAATCCTCGATTCAATCCTACTATTCAATCTATTTTGTCCCTTGATTGATCTTGACTTTAAGTAAGATTTCGATCTTAACAACTAATTTGATCACACCCTCTTTCAAAATAAATAAATAAATTTTGAAAAATAGAACATTTTTAATGGAGTATTAGACAAAGAAACTACACTAAATAAGACACCAGATTTTCAAGCAAAAATTTCGAAGTTGCATTGCAAGAAGGGAACATGGAAGTTTTATTGGTAAATTCATGTTGAAGCATAATTACAGTATATGCCCCCTGATCGACAAAATTAATAATGAAAGGTTTCTTCTTATACTTCTAAATTTTCATGCGGTAGAATGATAGACTTGGCGTGTTAATATTGTGTTAGAATTGAACCCTAAATTAAGGTCAAGCTGTTTGAATGAACTTTAACAATCCCTTTAACGAGTCTTTTTGCAAATATGTAAAACGTCAAAGGTCCACAAAAAGCATGTTGAGTGGATTCCATTTTAGCATGGGGATAAGGATATTTAAGTATCTTGGATGCAAACGAATTCAAGGTCCCTCTCTTTTGTTAAAAGATCCCCAAAAAAAGAGAGAGAAACAAGAAGCTTCATCCACTTAAAGTTGTAAATACTTATTTGCACGGCGATATAATAAGTAGGAGTTAGCTGCTTGATCAATCAATGACAACGACAAAAAATGTCCTATGTTATATTAAAGAAAACATGGGACGATAAGAGAAGATATAGCAAGAGGATTCTCAGTTTGGCGGGTCTAGTCTTCTGAACTTGCATCAACGGCTATGATTGAAACATTTTTATCCTTTTTTTTTTCATTTTCAACCAATTTAATGACCTTTTTGAAAGATTAAATAGCATAAATGCCTCAGCCCACTCTGTTTTCTTTTAAAAAATCCCTAGCCCCCTTAGGTTTCTTTTGAATTTCAAAAAAACCGCAAATTGAGAAAGACTAATAGAGGGACAAAATGTGAGAGCAAAGGGAAGAGATGAAAAAGAGAAGCCGAGGACTAAGAGAAATAGAGAGAGAGAGAGAGAGAAAGAGAGAGAGAGATGAGTGAAAGAGGGATGAGTGACTTCCCTTCAATTTTTTCTTGGTTTTTTTAGTTTTTCTTGGGGACTTTTTTGAAAAAAATAAAGGGATTGAGGGTGCTTTTGAAATTTAAAAGAAACCTAAAGGGGTTATGGACCTTTTTTTTTTTGAAAAAAATAGAGTGAGTTAGGGCATTTATGCGATTTAATCTTTTAAAAAGGTCCTTGGGTTGATTGAAAATGAGGAAAAAAAAAAAGAAAATAAGAAGAGATCTCAATCATAGCCGTTGATGCAAGAGCGGATGATTGGACAAAGCCAAACAAACTGTTTGGCTTTACCAACCAAGCAGAAAATCTTTTTACAAAGATATAAATGATAAGAAAAGCCAATACCTTTAAAGGATATCTTTTGCGATTTTTAGTTTAAGTCCTTGGGACATGGCCCAAGGCCCAAAACGAAAAGGAGACCACTTCACCACACTATTTGGTATGCGTTCAGATCTTTTACCATTAGAAGATGTTAACATTTCTAACATTAGCCAATAGCATTATTGTAATACCCATAAAAAAATAAAATAAAAATGCGTGTTACTATTTCAATATACGATACTATTCACCAGTATAATATTATTTATGTATAAGGTACTGTTCACTTATACAATCGAAATATCAAATACTAAATGTGGTTTGATTATAAGAGAAAACCAGAAAGAAACTGGGAGAAAAATGACATTTTATATAAGAGAATTCCCTGAGGGACTAAATTAAAAGGAAACTAAATTAGCAAATACTAGTAGATGAGACTTGTAAGTGAAATTGGTAGGTGAGACTAGTAAGTGAAATTGGTAGGTGAGACGGGGTAGATGGAATAATACCCTTAAATTTTCTTATAAATAAGCCCTTCCATTTCACTTTCAAAATCACACCTTCAACTTCTTTTCTTCTCTCCTTAAGTTTCTGTTGCTCCGACGCTAGGCCTCTGAGATTTTGGGCCTTTTCTTTTCAGCTTAGGTAAGAATACTATGCCCTTTCTATGTCTTTCAAATTTTAGTTATTTTCTTAAGTATGCTCCATGGTTGCGGCTTTGGCCGATTTTCGACATCAGAAAAATTGTCCTTAGCTGTCTATAAGTTATTTTGATTCTCTGATTACCGAAATAGAATGTAAACTGTGAAAAATACATGTTTAGGAAAGTTCTGGCTAAGGAAAGACTTGGTTTTTAAGTGTGTTCATTGTGACCCTCTACTCTTTCCTGGGAACTTACCTGGTGTACTATTTTACAAATTGTATTCTTTCTTTCTGGTATGAATAGTAACCGTATGTATGAATAGTAACCGAATGTATGAACAATATCTGTACGAAAACAATCATAACTTATTTTCTCTAATCTTTCATGAAAATCTCCATAACAGAACACTAAAATTCACCTGATTATTCTTGTTCGTAACGACTTAGAGAAGCGATACTCGTACGGAATCCAGGTGAGTGAAACGACCCCATTTTAATAGAGTTTTAGCATTACTGGTAATAAAAAATATGTCATAGCACACTCCCAAGATTCATAGGGGTAAACTGGATTCAGAATGGCAAATTTGGGGAGATAATTAATCCAGAAGTATGGATAAAATAACATAAGTATCTCATGATGATGTGAAGTTTGAATCTTTTCAAAAACAGTTTAATTTTTATCTTGATTTGTGGTTTATAAACCTTTAATATAGTTATATATTATACATGTTATATGGATGAATATTATATTGTGCTTCTGATTATGATATGAAATACTGTACTATTGATTGTGATTGAGCGGGACAGTACCCCCTCTCAAGGCAAGGCGAAAAACCCGGTTTAAAGAGTGTCTTGACCAACAAGTGTGGAGACAACGATTCCCTCAGTAGGGATGTAGCCCGGATCGGTAACATATCCGTGAGGCGCCCTAGCTAAGAGGATGAGGTTATGCGTCATGGTAAAAATATATAGAATTGGTGAGCCGGCCTATGTGCGCTCTCCGGGATATATTGCCATTGATGAGTACTAGTAACGTTTGTTGAATTGAATGGATTTTTATCTTCTTGTATGTAATTTCTAACTATGTCTATTAGTTGAGTTTGAGCCTTCGGATATACTTGCATGACTGGCGATATATTTGAATTTTATTAACGCGAGGCCGATTTGCTCACTGAGTTTAAAAGCTCACTCTCTCTGTATAATTTTTTTGTTCAGATCAGGTTGCAAGCGAAGAACATCTGCTAGAGGAGTAGATCACTTTGGATCTTCCTGTTGTCGGGTAGGCCCCTCCTTTGTTATAGATTATGTTATTTTGTAACCGTTTAGGACATCTAGGTCAGTGGTTTGGTATTTGGCTTGTATTTTAGTATAATAATGTATTTTATATTGAGGAGCTATTATTATATGCAACTTATCTCTATGATTTTTAAATAAGAAAATTTGATATATTTTCTTCGTATTTATTGAGGAATGACTATTTTGATAACATGGAGATAAATAACTAAATAATTTTACTTGTGGGTAGAATTTATCGAAAGACTTACAGTGATGAGATATTCATCATTGTGCCGGTCATGTGCCTAGAAAATGGGTCATGACAGTTATGCCACATGGACAAGTGTTTTTAAAAAATAAATGAGATGAAAGTATGTTGCGTCTATCCATTTCTTCAAACTCCCAACATCCCACTTTTTTTTTACTGTGACTGAAACTATAGCTTTTTTTTTTTCATCAAACTCCATCCAATAACAAGTTGACATGTGGCACCACTAACAAAATAACATGGAGAGGGAAAAGACAAAATGCGGGAAACATTATGTTATTGGAAGAAGCAGCACATATTCGGATTCTGGAACTTGAAGGAAAGCCCCTTGATTATATCTATTAATCTTTACTTATCTTCATCCTTATTCAGTATCTCCTGGAAGGCAAGAACGTCTCTTTTACTGATATTTTTGGGTTCATGTGCTTGATTTTTTGTTGACTTGATGATACTTATTTTTTAGATTGGTACTGTGTTTTGCTTAAAGGGAAAGAAAGATGGAAAAAATGGAGAATATGAAGCTTCAAGTAAGAACATTGCTTATTTTTAAATTTGTTGTATTGTTGATTGAATATTTTTATTGTTATTTTGTTAAAATATTTTTTCCTTGTAGTTGGAAAATTTTGCTTTATTGCATTGGGGTCCCTCTAATATTTTTATGAGAAAATTTTGATTCATTTCATACGAAGCTTCAAGTAAGAATATTGTTTCATGTGTAAATTTGTTGTATTGTTGGTTGAATATTTTATTGTGTTTTTATTTTTTCTTTATAGTTGAAAAATTTTGCTTTATTGCATTGGGGTCCCTCTAATATTTTTATAAGGAAAAAAATTTGATTTATTTCATATGGAGTTTCAAGTAAGAACATTGCTTATTGTATAAATTTGTTGTATTGTTGATTGAATTTTTTTTATTGTTATTTTGATAAAATAATTTTCCCTTGTAGGCAACGGAACGTGAAAACACTTGAAAGTCTAAAATTGGTATGGTGTTTGATAATCTAGAAAAAGCATGAAACTTTTGGCAAGAATACGGTAAGAGAAGTGAATTCGGATTGAGGAAGTGGTTTTGCAATCCAGTAGGTCCAGGAGTGAAGACATCGGCACGCTTTGTTTGTTTCAAAGAGGGTATTCGACAACCGGATAAAAGAGATACGCAGACTAAAAAGCCTCGTCTTGAAATGAGAACTAATTACATGTCAAGAATTGGATTGCGACCCATGAATAAGAAGTATAAGGTGCTTAATTTTGAGGAGCAACACAATCATGAGCTCCACACCCTAGAAACTAGCCACTTCCTCGCATCACAACGAAGAATATCTGAGGTTCAAGGTTATGAGCTTGAGTTGGTAGAGGATTCTGGTGTTCGATAGAAGATATCGTTTGACCTTATGCGTATGCACGTGGGGAGGGGGAGAAAATCTTGGATATACTCGGTTGAACGTGAAAAATTATCTGAAAAAAAGAAGATAAAGGAATATGCAATATAGGGATGTAAGGGCTTTATTTCAATACTTCCAAAAACAATTAGTGAAAAATCTCTTCATTTTTTCATACTTATCAAATGAATTTGGAGGGACAGATTACGAATGTATTTTGGGCTAATCCCCAGATATTGATGGATTACGGATATTTTGGTGATATGGTATCACTTGATATAACCCACTATACTAACAAAGAGAACAGACCACTTGTAATATTTTATGGGTTCAATCACTTCAAAGGCATGGTGGTATTTGTAGTTGCATTGTTATATGATGAGATAACAAACTCATTTAAATAGCTTTTTGAAACTTTGTTGGAGGCCCATAAACAAAAAAAGCCATTGACATTATTTATTGATCAAGATGCAATAATGGAAAAAGTATTGCATGAAGTCATGCCAGATACAATACATGGCCTATGCACGTGGCACTTACTACAAAACACCACTAAACACTTGAGCAATGTGAGATAAGATAGAATAGGTATTTTGAGTGATTTCACACATTGCATGTATAAATTTAGTGAAGTGGAGCAATTTGAAGCTACATGGAGTCGATTATTATTAAAGTATGATGCCCAAGACAATCAATGGCTTGCTTTGATGTATGATATTAAGAAAAAGTATGTGGCTATTATATGCGAAAAACTTTCACTTTTGGCATCCGAAGTACTCAATTGAGTGAGAGTTTGAACTCAGACATTAAGAGTTTTTTGAAGCATGACTTAGACATGATACAGTTCTTCAAGCATTTTGAGAGGGTTATTGATGACAAGCATCATAAAGAATTGAAACAAGAATTCGATGCAAGGGAAAAAATACTAAGATTGAGAAAAGCACAATTGCCTATGTTGCAACAACTCTCTAAAATTTATACTTCCCCCATCTTTGAGTTATTCCAAGAGGAGTATGATGGTTTTGTGGCTGTATGTGTGAAGGAGAAAAATGAAAGTCAGGTCATATGGAAATATATCATATTTTTGTTTAATAAAGAGGGAGATTACAATGTGACATTTGACCTATGTGATAAATCCATTACATGTAGTTGTAAAAAATTTGAAAGTATCGGTATACTTTGTTGTCATGCTATAAAGTATATGATATGAATGATGTCAAGTTGGTCCCCAAAAAATATATTCGAACTCGCTTAGCACGAAAGGTAAGAGAAGGTGTGATATATGATTTAAAAGGATATACGATTGAAGAAGATATAAGGTTGGAAAGCACCCGAAGATTCAAGAAAATTGCTCATAATTATATAAATTTAGTATCACAAGCGTCTTATCATGCTGAGGCAAGTGACTTCTTGGACCATGTCTTGCCTGAGTTGACGAAGATGGTGAACGAGCTTATTTTGAAGGAAAAAGGTTCAGACAACATCTCACCGAGCTAACCAAGTCATTGTCCTCCTCCTATAGTGAGGTTGAACAAGAAGATCGATGTGAGGACTAGGAGACGCATTAGAAGTTATCTTGAACTTTAAGGAAATAAGAGAAAAAGACCTTCAAGAGATAAAGTTAATCTAAGAAATACGGTTAGCGTTTATTTCATATATTAATATACTCTATTATAAGATTATATTATTGTCTACATGGATTAATGTAATGTTTACATTAATCTTATAGGGGAATAAAGCACAGGATCAGATGCCATCTAGGGTGTCATACTCAGCACCTTTATTACCCTATGAGCATGTACAACACTCCCATGTCAGTGCATTAGGTTTCACCGGATTACTAATGGTAAGGTTAAAGTCATATATACAATGTGGGATTTTGCTCTTTGTAGTTGTGTTTTATAATTCAATGTGCTAATGGTAATATTTTGATGTATTAGGCACCCTTTGATGATTCTACGTTGTCACTTAAAGAAATGGAGTTTATGCCAAAATTTTCAAATGATCAGCAAAATAACTCAGGTTAGTTTCACAAAATGGAATGTTTTGAAGGACTAATACTTCTCTAAACACGAAAAAGTTATAGTCTTTACCATATAATTCAGATGCTTAAGTCATGTCTTTATAGACAGAAATAAAAAGAAAATGAGAAATATATGTTTAATGAGTGTTCATTAACTACTGTAAACATCAGTTGCTAGATTCATTCTCCTGCATTTTATGTGCCTTCTATTTTATATCTGATATTTATGTGGTTGCATATTTTGTTTATTCCATTTGATACTCTCTAGTCATTTAAGTCTTTGATTTTTGTTATGTTTCATTTTAATTTTAAAATATTATTGCATATCTAGGATGAAGTAGAGCCTCTATTGGTTGATAAGCAAAGTACTCATACTTCTATTGTTGAAAATAGGCATATTCATACACCAAACATTTTATGTTTGAATTTATGCTTTTGAATTTTTACAATTGAATTTCTATCTGTGTTGTGGTCATATTCAAGAAACAGAAAACTTTGACAGTGTTTCACATAAAATAAGAATGGTCACTTTTGCATTCATTAAGCAATTTTACAATTTTACAATTTTACATAGAAAATAGAAAGGTAACATTCTCATATGAATCACAATATGAAATCTTACAAATTGCTAGTTACAATGTGACATTATATCCTATATTATATACACAGCCCTCTCCAGACACAACAGGACTTCTAGTAAAAAAAAGTCCAAAACAGCAATGCAGTAGGTCCAAAATTGCAAATAGCAACTAGCAAACAGTAACCAGCGACCAGCAGTTTAGTAGGCTTGTATTTTCCAAAATAGTTCAGTAGCAACCTGTAAATCCAAAATAGTTCAGTAACTAGCAATTCATTAGGTCCAGAACATATCAATAGCAACCAAAACTTCTTGGTGGAATGGCCTATATTTTCCAAAATGAAAGCCATAAGAAAATAAAGTAACTTTATTATGTTGTTCAACTTTATGCTACAATATGTATTTAATGTGCCAAATGTCATTAGATACTAAAATAGAAATTGACAACTTGAACTGAAGTAAATACCAACCAGTCAATGTAAAAAGTTGATTGATACACAGTTAAGTCATATCCTATACTTCTAGAATCAAAGTTTCTTGTCCAAATCCTCTTGTTACCCATCAAAAGAACTTGACAAATACGCAAGGTGAACAATAGGAAGAGGCAGGGAAAAATGCAAAGCCGTACCATGAATTTAATCCAGAATATAGATACACTTCCACCAAAAAACTTAAGGTAATAAGTAATTTATGAATAATAGCAAACACACTACATTAATCATCTATCCTAATTCTTTAGACCTAAGTACTAAAAGAGCTTATCACCATTTTTTAATGTCATTGTTGCATATAGAAACAACAAGAAGTATATAAATCCACTACATTTTTCGATCATTCATCTCAAAGGAAACCATTTTGCCAATGATCAGATGCTCAAGTTCATATCCTTCACTAAACTACATAACATAGCAATCAATGAACAAAATTAATCCAGGAAGCCGAGAAGACTTGATAGAAATTCCTAACACAAAATTAAGAACACACGAAAGGAAAAAAAATTGTAAAAACTCCTTAAGCATGATAACCCAAACCTTTGAATCTTAACCAATGACATTTTAAGTAGGTATTGTAATAAACATGGCATTCTATAAGAGAATCACTCAGCCCACTTAGTCATCAATTCAAGACCCTCAGTCA
This sequence comes from Biancaea sappan, assembly GCA_037074585.1. NCBI lineage: Eukaryota > Viridiplantae > Streptophyta > Magnoliopsida > Fabales > Fabaceae > Biancaea > Biancaea sappan. The sequence continues at coordinate 61,932,297 of CM073496.1, forward strand.
ATTTTCCATGAGAAAAAAAAAATCAAATTCTCAAACATTCACCAAGAGGTTGAAATCCTGGGTCTATCATCTCGGAGAGGTCTTTCTGCATGTGGCAGATTCCACTTCGAGGTGGTAGCTTGCGATGGTGCATGGTGGTTCCTGGTTGTTGAAGGTGGAACATGTCAAGTGATTGAGAGTAAAGGAAAATCTCCCTTCTCTTCCTGTGCATGTTTGTGTGCGATCAAGAGGCTAAAATCTCTCTCTCAATTAGAGGTTCTCGAAATGGAAAGGAGTCAAAACTAGAGTTGAGTGAAGAAGATAGGATTGCAGTGTTAGAGAATTGAAGAAGAAGAAGAAGAAGAAGAAGAAGAAGAAGAAGTAGCAGTATTGGACATGAACAGGCGGAAAGAAGAAGAAGAAGAAATAAAAAATGAGTCAAAACCTCTCTCCTGATCTCGTCGTCGTCCTCTCGTCAGCTCTTGTCGGAATCTGTTGATCCTGCCGTTCTCGCCCTCTCCTCTGCTCTCGAACGAAGGCCAGATCCGCTTCTCGAGTTTGAATGCTGGTGTGCAGAGCTGAACGAGCGACTAGAGTATGGACGAATTGGACATGAAAAGACAAGAAGAAAAGGCCAAGTGGTGAAATATGAATAGGCCATGTGGACACGAGGGATGCTGTCCATTCCACGCGATCCAACAGCCTAGAATTAATGGCAAGAATGTTAGGGATTTCTAATGGTAGAGGATCTTGACGTATCGGGTATGAGTATCCTTGTGATAAATTGCAATTTTTTTGGTGATAAAAATAAACTGCAGATAGTTTTAAAAATGTGTTCCTTACACTATCTCACATTTTATATTATCTTTTATATTTTATGTGACTAATAAAATATCTTTATATTATCATCATCTCGCATTCTATGATATTTTATATATCGTTTTATAAGATATTACATCATAAAATAATATTGTATTTAACACGTCTTTGATTATTTTATAAAAATGCTATTTTATATAAAAAATAAATAATTTAAAAAGAGTGGTATGAAGTTCTTCTGTATTTTTTAGTGGTATATATTCCGACCTCTCTTAACAGTTTGTAAATGCTACACAGCGCACTTATTTCATCCTAAGACTCCAACGGCTTGTAACTGCATTTAACCCTTCTAACGACTCTCTCTGGTTTATTTATATCCATCATCTTCCCTTTCTTTTTGTCTCCCTCTCTCTAACCTCTATTTTCTGATGTCTCTGTTTTTCGATTTCTTTGACAAGGGCATTCTTCCACAATCTACATGCATGGTGAGGGTGATTAAGATGTTTGTGGTGTACTTGAAATTTTAGAAGAGTAAATGGAATTACCGATTGAAATAGATGTTTTACATTCCTCCCTCTCTCCTTTCTCTCTTTCCATTTCTTCAGAGTCACACTTGTCCTTTACTTCTTTAGTCACATTCCACTTCTACCAGCCTGAAAGCCATCATCATGCAATATTAAGACCTTACCATTAGGTTTTAATTGCTTGGATTTTGGCTTGCTGTAATGGAGTCTAAAAGGGAAAAAGAGTAGTGCTTTCTGTTGTGCAAGCATTTATCTTTACGCTCTCTTCATACCTCTTGTATAACTTTTTTTCTCGGTGAACTGATAGGGGTCACTTTAACCAAGTAAGTAATAGACCATAATCTATATTCTACTGTTCCTTTTTTTTTTTTGTAAGGAATGGATAAAATTGGATTATATTACACTTTTTTTTTTATCCCAATATAGTACACAAGGGTTCATCACGCAGCATCATATAAAACTCGAATATGGTCTGCTTTGGCAATGACTTTTAACTATCTAACAGGAAAAAAAAGCCGGCTTTACTCAATGTATCACCCATCAAAATGCAGTTACAAGACCAATTCCCAGTTCCTCTGCAAGCTCATCCCAAACAGGAAGTAGAGTCAAGACAACAAGAAAAGTAGCAACCACCACAAATGTCTTCCTCCACGTTCCAACCTCTGTCACGTCATTTAAGCATGGTTTCTCAGGTGTCCTCTGGAGTATAATACATATATTCAGTCAGAAAGTGGAGATAATAAGTTCTTCAACTTCACATTTCCTTTTATGATGATTATATTTGAATACCTGACATAATAGAACATAGAGTCCCCAAGGAAGTGAAAGAGGTCCACCAAGCTGTAGAGATAAGGAAAAGCATATTGTAACTAATAATTTCAATATTGAATCAGGTAAACTAAGCAACAATAAGAAGAATGGCTAGCATGGCAGTAGGACCATAACGCAGCCTAACAGTGTCTGATGAATTAAATATAATTACTTGTTCATGCTTCTATGGTATGATATTTAAGCAGAGTTCAGAATTCCGACATACCACTCCTAATCCAAGTAATGTGTAAGTTGTCAAACCAAAGCCAACTACTGCACTTTTTCCAAAAGCACCCTGCAAAAACATGTGACATAATTAGTGTATGTTTCACATTATTAAGGACCTAGACTATAATGTTCGCACTATTATTCACAACATGCACATGAAGCATTAATCTAGATTAAAGTTATCCCAAAATACCATTATGTAACTTCTCATGCTAAATGATCCAATGAAGGCCTTTAGCATGGTACAAATTTAGTTTAAAATAGTGAAATTTGTTTTCTGATTCACATCATCCCAGTAATACCAGTCAAATTCAAAGGTATAAAATTGTTCAGCAAGATTTTTCTGTGCCAGAATAATCATTCATCAAGCGCAAAAAATACTTTTTTCATTATCTAAAGCTCAATAGAAGAAGCAAAATACCTGCACTGCTCTTCCACCATCAAGGCACCCCACTGGAAGCATGTTAAAAGCTTGTATTGTTAAGCCACACCTGTGAAGTCATGAAAAAAAAAAATGATAGTAAGCGTAAAACGAAATAAGAATGAATCATTTAGAACAGGAAAAGTGCATTACCAGCCTGCAATTACTAGAGGATGGATTGAAACAGTTGCAGCATGCATTGCTCTGCCAATTGAGAACAGCAACGTATCATCAATGTGAATAATCCAAATATAATGCATACACAGGCATCAAACAATTTTAGTAACTGTACTCAAATAATGGGCTGCAATCAAACATCCTAAGCATATCCTAATGCTTGTGTAATAAATATAAGGATTACTTTCTTGGTAGATATGCAATTAAGATTATTAGGCACAAAAATTTGAATTTACAAGCTCTTCTCAATTCCGAATATTACTTTGAAGAGGAAGGAACTTATTAGTGTAAAGTAAAGAGGTCTGTTGACTTTTGATAAATACCCCTCTCTCGTTGCACTACTTGCAAGCCAACCAGGGCAATAGTCTATGGCTTGCCTTGGTTGACAGCATTTCCTCTCTGATCCATTAATGGATATCACTTATTAAATTAAAGGAAAGATAACACAAGAACTGATTCTTTATAAAGTAAAGATAACAATTTTAAAAACGCATTAAAGGTATGGAAATAAAGGGAACATACGCATAACCAAGTGTGGCTCTACAGATGAGTCCAAGAAACAAAGAACCTTGAAACAACGTGCTAGGGACTTGCACCAAATCTCCTGTTGCATCTGGATTTGATGAAAGAAGCAGACCAACGGCAAACATTGAAAAAGACAGTACGGCACCAGCAAATGGGCCTGCAAGTGATATGTCCACCTTTGTACTTCTATCAGGAAGAATGGATTTAAACTACAGAAAAAGAAAAAAAGAAAATCATGGATCAACATGTGGATAAGCAAACTAAAACTCGAGGAATAAACTACATTCTGCCAGATATAATCGCTTCTCAAAAGTCACAATTCAAATAATAACCAACAAGATTCAACTCAGAACAATTCCAGATATAAGTTGCATATTCCATGTAAAGTTATATTGATAGGCAGGATCAACTCGGTAAGCTCACCTGTGTAATTGCACCAAAACTGCCAAGGGTGATATTTGGAATGAAGAAAGGAATGCTTAATTTTACTTTTTTAGGAAAAGCTGCCAGAAAGTGTCCAACTTCCTGCATATTGCCAAATCAGTTAGGTAGACATACAAAGAATCTAAGAAAAAAAAATGGGTAATTGACCAAATTTTGTGATATTGTCTACAGAACAGATTGTTGTTGTTGTTGTCTAGAGAACAGATTAATGAAAGAATTTATATTTGGGATAAAAACAAAAATATTCAATAAGTAGTTGGCCTAAGACAAAAGGCAGGTATTTTAGAGTACAATAGGAAAATGGATCTTCTGAATCCACCAACTGGCTCATGAAACTATTGACTACTATTTGTCATTAGTGAGTCAGCATATGTACGAACACTGATTTCATAACTACATTAGAGGCAGATTATGAGATGAAAAGATTTTGACTTCACTACTAGATTAAAAAGGTAAAGTATCAGTCAACGTCATCAGAGTGAGTCATTACACAAATATTTCTGATCAGTATTGTCTAACCCCAAGCTGCAGATCGAAGACAGCGTATGTTATTTGTTTATACTTAATCAGCTTGGATTTCATCTTAATCAAAGCACCATCACACAACTTATTTGCACCAAAAATAAAGTATAATAGTTAAAGTGGATAGTGAAGCCAACATTTCTGCAATAAAGAAAGTAGGGGTAAATCAGACAAGGTTCTGAACGGCGGAAAAAAAACTCCAGGTTACTGTAATACTGATAAAAACAGAGACTCAGTGAAATGCAATTATATAACCAAATGCTTACATGAAATAGCAGCACCCCCAAAACACCATATGCTACGGGTAAAGCTGACTCAACGAATGGGAACAGCAGCTCCATATCGGGGGGTTCAATAGCATCGGGATCTGTGAAGTATTTTACAACTTCTGGAGGTAGTCTATTTATCTGATTAATCAAAAACATGAAATCAACAAAATGGTTTTAAATGACAGAATATGTTGGGAAGATTGATGTGACAGATGTTATTTAGAAATATTTGAGAAACAGTAAGATTTCACCAACATTTACTGATCAACACCCGATGTTTGAAGAATAACAGCAATCAGCCTACCTGAGAAGCAATTCCAAGCTCCACTGAGGAACCAATGGTAAGAAGAAACAACAATAAAGCAATCACATATTGCCAAAGTGTTGTTGGCCCTGGCTCCGAAACCTCCTTCCGCAGCAAACCAAAGCTAACACGTGGCCCACCACGTGGATCAGGATTGTCTGAATCGGGTTCTTCTACCATAAAAAGGTTGTACTTATCACCTGTGACCTCAACTAACTGACTTTGAAGCTTGGCAAATACATCCTCTCTCTTTCCCCTTAAATTTCCCAGGAAAAGAATGCCCTCTCCAAGGTCTCCAAATGGCTCCTCTTTGGTCACCCAGAAGGTTGTATAACCAAAAAGCTTATCCTTTATCAGCTTTACATCAGCAGGATCAACCTTCTCAGGTCCAAGGAGTTCCATAAGTTTGAAAGAATCAACTTGAAAATTGTTGTATGTTGCAAGTGAGGATAAAGATGGCTGAAGAAGTGAAATAATGGGAAATTAAAGTCAGAAATAAAAGATAACTGACAGTTCACTTGCATAGAATATAACAACCCTCCACATAACATATTTATCAGAGGATTTTCTGTGCATGTGCGTCATAAAAAGATAACTCGTAAGAAAGAAAAATATACTGACAAGGGCAGTCGAAGTAGAGTACGCATTAAGAAGTACAAGGTTCTTTCGTTTAAGGGCCTTTCCCTTATTGTAATTCATATTAATGAACTTAGATCAAGGGAAAAAAAGTCCAGGCAAGTGCTGTTCATAATAAAGGCAATTGAAGCTATATACATTATATGCCCTTACGAAGCTTGGCAGGGCTCCATATAAAAAAATTATTTCAAAAGTTACATCGATATTCCCAAAAATTTATCACTTGGACACCCGTCATCATTTTGCACTTGCCAGATACATTGGGTTCATGTTTCTTTTGACTTCGCTTCCTCCCAATATGTTCTTCCCATCAGACTAAAGAGAGAGATAAGCAAATATCTAGTGCTTTTCGAAGCAGCGGGGACCAAAAAACATAAACCAGCAAGAGAGCTACGTACCCTTGAAGAAGCCGATGGGGAGCTTGATTTCTCTGAATTGAACTCATTTTCATTTCTGTCTTGAGCCCCTTCAGGCAGCTTAGTCGTCACATTAGAATCTTTCGACGGATTACTACCGCTTTCCCCTTCATTATTAGTGTCGTTATCACTACTAAAACACCTAAACCTACCATAATTAATGTATCTCCCCAGTTTTGATCTTTCTCTGCATAAGTAACACGAGCCCCTCAATCTGTTGAGCTCGTGGTATTGAATTCTCTCCCTGAAAGCGCGTCGAACAGAGTTGGAACGGAAATCGGAATTCAAAGGTATAAAACTACAACTTGTGAGAGTTCCCATTCAATCAGAAACCGAAAAGAATGACGAATAGTTGGGGGAAGCGAGACGTTCGTTTCAGTCCAGCATTTGAAGAAGAACCCAAAATCCAAGATTTCAGCACTCTACACTCAAAAGAAAGATGAACGATGGAGGCAACAGTGGAACAGAGTTAAGGTAGCTACAGCAGTTGTAACTGCGACTCCTTTGGATGTGGCAGCGCAGGATATCTTCTTTCTCGGCTTCGAGGACTAAAATATCTTTCTTTTTTTTTTGATTTTTTTGTTTCATTTTTCTAAGGAAAAAATCTGCTCATGTGAGTACACTTTTAAATTTAAAGTTACGATATTACCAAATGTCCAGATTTTGTTTTCTTGCCAAAAAGCACACAATAAAAAAAAACTAAGGAAACTTTTTTTTTTAATTAAAATGTTTGAATGTGAACACAATGAATATTAAGATATTATTTTTTAATTTAAATAATTAATTTTGTTTATTTTTTAATATCTGAATATACATAAATTGTTTATTGGTAAAAAATAATATTTAAATAAATTAGTAATTAAATATATATTATAAAAAAATTAAAATTAAAATTAAAAAAATACAATTATATATGGAATAAAAAATTTTAAAACTTAACAAATAAGTATTGATTGTTAATCTAGTTAACAAAATGATTGTTTTGCACATATTATAGAGTTTGAGAGAGTTATTTATTAAAATTTAAAGTTTTAAATGTTTATATAAATAAAAAAAACAAATGTACTTAATAATTTGAAATTTACATGAATTAGGTTCAACACTTCTAAGTATAAATAAATGAAGTCTAAATAAGAGTAGCAAAGTTTATTTGACATAATTTTTTTTGTCAAAAATAAATAAACAAATAATTTATAAATTGTAATGTTTTTGTTGACTGTATTTTTTTTGGGGATATAATTGTTGACTATAAATTATATATGCTACCATGTATAAGTTCATAAATTATGAACTATTTTTGTTGGTCATCTGAATTATAAATTATATGGACCAAAAAGTTGAATTATTTATTATAGAACCGAAAAAGGTTGAGTGCTACCGGATCAGCCAAGTTTTTGGTCTAAGAATTGGACCAGTTACGTGGGTTATGTAGGCGTTTGGGTTATCTTGGTCCAATGGACATTTTCTTTGAAGTGGGTTATCTATTCCCTTTTTTGGGGACAACATTTGCTCTCTGATTGTGTTTGTTGCTTCTTCTTTTTTTGGTCTAAGGATTATGTTTGTTGCTGATTGCTTTTGTTCTGATTCACAGAAATGTGGGTTCTGTCTTTGTTTCATCTTGGTCTCCTCTTTCTTCTTTCTGTTTTGGGCTCAGTCCGTGTTTTTGTTTGCTTTGCTTGTGACAAACACATTGGAGGAATTTTTTTTTCCTGGTTCTTGCTATTTTTCTTTAGGAGACGTTTGGTAGGTGTCTGCACACTGGAAAGGAAAGGCGCTTTCCAATACTGTAGCTTTTTTCCAGCATTTGGTAGCCCGTACTATATCTAATGGAAATGGAAGTCAGAAATTTCTCTCCCGTCAAAATCAGCATTTTGGCTTCCATCATATTTTGGATGGAAAACCGGTCATTGAAATGGAAAACAAGGTAAAATTTCTTATTTGTCATCGCTCTGCCAATTCAAATGTTAAGAATGCCTTGATGCCCTAAGACATGTTGATAAAGGTCTTGTGGCTGCCACTGTGACCTCTGATCTTGCCAGAATCCTCAGTGGCTGTTGGAGCTTCCACTGCTTGTCTGGCACTCGTCCTTCATCTGCAACCACGCACACGATTCATCTGAACATCCTCATCTCACATCTTACAGTAAGCTCCCATTTTACCATGTTAGTTATTTTTTTGTGTTTGCTGTTAATCTCATGTCCTGTTTTAGTATTTTGGTGTTTATAAACCTCTTTATTCTCTATTTTTTGTGAACAAATATTTTTTTTCTATCTGTCATTGTAATTATATATAAGCACTGCCTAAAATCTCTTATGAGCAATTTATTGTTCTGTAGTATAATTTTACTTGCTATAATTGCTTTTAAAATATTTTTTTACAATATTCTTGTATTAATGCCAACAACGAGGAGAGTAGTCTGTTTGCACATGTCTAACATTGTGGCTCATATATTGGTATGTCATTTTAGAACAATTACAGCACTTTGTCAGTAAAATAAAGCTAACATTATAGCGCTAGTTAGTTATTTTGTGAAGAATCAACATTAGCAAAACATTAGAAAACATCTTTGAAGTATGAACCATTTTGATTAACACTTTATCTGATTGTGAGATATCATGTTACAGTTATGGATGAATTGAGAAAGCAGATAGTTGCAAAAGTAGTTGGTTCAATTGTTTCATGGTAGGTTCATATGGTAATTGCTATTTGGAAATACTATATTTCCATTAATGGGATTGGTAGGCATCAAACCAGTGGGGTGCCTTACACAGTTGACTTCCACTCTCATAGAGCTCATTTTAGGAGCTTGATATATTGTAGTGATAAAGCCTGTTTTGACTTAACAAAGATGAATAGGTCAACATTAGATAGACTTTGTGAGATGCTTGATTCTATAGGAGGACTTAAACTTACCAAAAACATGCTTATAGATGAGCAAGTGTCAATATTTGCACATATTTTGTCTCATCATGTGAAGAACAGGGTTATCCAACAACAATTTAAGAGATCAGGTGAGAGTGTGAGTTGGCATTTTAATAAAGTACTCAGTGCAATGATGCATTTAGGAAGAGTACTTTTCAAATCCCCTTATCGGGTGCCTGCTGATTCAGTAGATTCCAGGTGGAAATGGTTCAAGGTACTCTCTATTTTCATATTTTACTATATGATCAAGTTGTGTACAAATTGTAAATTAAGCCATGAATATGATTTTTCTACAAGTCGGTGCCCTCGATGGAACACATATAAGACTTACAGTTCCAATAGAGGATCAACCACGATATAAAAATCGAAAAGGTGAGATTATAACTAATGTACTAGGCGTTTGCTCCCAAGATGGCCAATTCATCTTTGTCTTGCCTGGGTGGGAAGGATCTGCAGCTGATGAATGAGTTCTACGTGATGCAGTTTCCAGGAGAAATGGACTGAGAGTTCCATCAGGTGAGCATAAAATATTATTTCAATATAAGTTGGTAGCCATGTATGAGCACTGACATATCGATTGTTGTTTTTGAAAGGTGTTATTATCTAGTGGATGCAGGGTTTACCAATTGTAAGGGGTTTCTAGCACCTTATAAAAGATAGATGTAATATCCCAAGAATTTTCATGAATATTTAAAGTCTATTTGAAGTTTATTGAAAAATTTAATTACATGAGAAATATTTTTTTTGAATTAGTGAAGGAAATTTGGAAATAGAAATTTCAAAAATTTTAATTTAGGACATTTTACAAATTCTCAAGGACTAAAACGAAAAGAAAAGAAAGTATGGAGTACTTTTGAGAAATGACCAAGTAGGAACCTGAGAAGAAGAATAGAGCTTATGGGAATGAATTATGAGTCCGGTACCAAAAGAATAACGGATTCGAGGTTAAAGTGGAGTTTGAGACTTTGAGAGGGACTAAAGTGAAAGAAGAAAATTGTGGGGCAATTAGGATTTAGAATCACCCGAGGTGAGATTTTATGAATTTGTTTTTACTAATCTTGACTGAGGGTCAACTGAAGAGCAAGTGATAATTTCACCCCGGGCGAGTAAATAGGCGGCCTCACCTAAATTTTCTTCATTTTCTCATTTCCTCTCTCTCTCTTCACTTTCTCTCCTCTCTTTCTCTCTACACTCCAACTCCACAACCAAGCTTGGAGGGTGGATCTCGGGCTACGGGGCTGTCACATCCCAAAAATTGAGCATGTGAAAAGATACTACTCATTTGATATAATTCTCAAACATACGTTATATACATATATTCTGTAAGGTTTTACATTCAACCTTAATCATTCATTCCACACTACAGAATTATTTTCATCTGATAAGCAAATATAGACATACATAGTCTGATATTTCTATTTCATCGCAAGCCTAGGAGACCTATAGAAAATACAGAGCTTTTCTAATATCCACATTAATAAGTACTGGTGTCCCACCAGACAGAAATAGAGAATAAACCCAAGGGGCTTCTAATCTTCAAACGGATACTCTTGTCCTTTATTTTCTGTATCTGAAAAATAATCATAGGGAGTATGAGTTTATTTAAAAACTCAGTAAGTAAATAACTGTACTATATAAAATATCAAAAGTACAAATACCACATTTACTCATATAATTAATTATCTTATACATCGAGTAGTATGGGACTCTAACCCTTTCAAACTCATGAATAAGATTTCATAGATATACACCGAGTAGTATGGGACTCTAACCCTTTCAAACTCGTGAATAAGATCTCATAGGTATACGCCGAGTAGTATGGGACTTTAACCCTTTCAACTCGTGTATAGGTTTCATAGATATGCACTGAGTAGTATGGGACTTTAACCCTTTCAAACTCGTGTATAAGATTTCTTAGATATACACCGAGTAGTATGGGACTTTAACCCTTTCACACTCGTGTATTAGATCCCGTAGATCTTTACTCATTAATAAAATAGTGAGAATTCATCACATAGTACAATTGTCATGAGATAAATAATTTCTTCATACTCTTATTTCTACTGATCATCATATACTCCCATATGAAAAATTAATTGCTTATTATCCAAATAATATTGTAAATGGGACTTATATTGTACTTTGACTAGTAATATCAAAGTAGCTGAGCAAGGTTATTCACTCACCTTGATTTTTGTCCAAGTTTACCTTGTTCCACACTAGAATTTGTGTAGGAAAATTTCCTAGTAAAATATATTACAAGGAATCATAAGAAAGGAAACAAAATCACGAAAATACGTAAAATTTTCTGACTGCTACAGTAACGGTTCGCTACAGTGCCGGTTCGCTACAGTAACGTTGACTGCCGACACTACAGTACTGCTACAGTACCCGAAGAAAATTTTCCAGATTTTTTCCCGAAATTTCTGGTCGCTACAGTAACTCGAAGAGAAATTTCAGATTTTCAGTTGCTACAGTACTTCGAATTTTGCAGAAAATCTTTCAAAAAATTTCATCCTTTCCTTTCTTTTGATTCAAAACCAGAATCTCAACTCTTTTAACCGATTATAACTCAAATATAACTTCTAAAACAACTGAGATTCATGAATTATCATCAAAATCTTCAAGAACAAAACCTCCTCTGATCTTGTATATAAACTGAAATTTAAGGAAAATAATCGGATTAAAGCTTACCTTTGATCCTTACAAAGCTTTTGAACCGAACAAATAATCAGAAATTCTGAAGATCAAGGAAATGATTTGAGAAGAAAATGAAGAACTGAGAGAGAAATCTTTTCTGCTTCCTTCGGCTGAGTGAAAAAGTGAGGGTTACTATTGAAACTTTATATTAAATATTTCTAATGGGTTATTCAATAACCCATGGGTATCCATAACCCAACATCCAAACACATCCAGTCAATTTACAATAAATGGATTAATTGACCATTCTGAAACCACTTTTCCATGAATTTCACCATTCTTAGAATATATCCCTCATTGTGCAAATATTTAGTCCAGTCATTTAACTCAATTTTCATAAATAATATTCAAAGAGAACAATTAAATATGAAAATTAAAAATGACCAAAATAAATAACTAAAGTAACGTTGTAGAATTCTAAAATACTCTTAAGCGAATTATATTCTGAAATTAACGGGTATTACAGGGGCGAGCCTCTAGGAGCCAAGCAACGTAGGGAAAGCAAGGAATTGAGGTAGAAATTTCTATTTCTCAAGCTTTTTCCTATTTTATAGTTTTCAGAAAGTTTGGGGTAAAAATCGAGATTCCGGCTTCGTTTCTCGATTAAAATTGGTGTTTTTGGTGTCTAAATGCTCCTTAGACATTAAGGGTGAGATCCTATGGAAGAAATCATGGAAAATGGTGAAGATTTGGTCGGATCTGAGCCAAAACCGAGAGGAATCGCGAAAGGTCGCGATCCTGGCACCCAGGCGCCAGCTCTGGCGCCCAGGCGCCAAGGTTCAGAAAATTTTGGGAAGAAAAGGGACTTGGCGCCCAGGTGCCAGGTGTGGCGCCCAGGTGCCAGGTGTGGCGCCCAGGTGCCAGGTGTGGCGCTCAGGCGCCAGGCTTGTGTTGGCGCCCAGGCGCCAGGTATGCTGAAAAGCCTTAGCTTATTTTTCAATCAGTCATAACTTCTTCGTCCGGACTCCGTTTTGGGCAAACTTTATATCGTTGGAAAGCTCTTTGAGTCTAGTTTCCAATGGTATAAATGTCATTTAGAAATTCATTACCGGTTAGGAGTTATGACTTAAGATGTGAGTAAAGGTCGAGAGTAGTGATAGGAAATTTCTCTATTTTGTAACCCTAATGGTTTTTACCTGGTTACAATAGGGATTTTTGGGGGCGCAAGGTGGGAGCGCTGAGAGCGTGGAATCCAGGTGAGTAGGCAACCTTGCAAAATTAATTTAATAAATTAGTCAAAGCACAATATAAATCCCATTTGCGTTATTTGTGAAATTGAGAAGATTATCAGTGTGTGTTCAGGTTGAGAAAAAGTACAATATCATTGGAAGGTATTTTATTACCTTTGAGAATTGATTTCTCTAGTTGACTAAAGAACTAGATGTGATTGTTCCTTGAATAAATTGGAACATTTTGTAAGTAAATAACTTTACTAAACTAATGTGATCTTATTAGATAAAGTACAACACAAGTCTTGTTTATAACATTATTGAAGTGAGAAATAATCAATCTCGCTGTTGATAATATATGATGATTGTTATGGTTGATGATAGACATTCAAGGGAATAAAAGTATGTGTAAATTCATTTATTTCATAGTAATTATATTGTGATAAATTGTCACTATTTTATTGACGAGCAAAAGATCTACGAGATCTAATACACGAGTTTGAAAGGGTTAGAGTCCCATACTACTCGGTGTATAAATGTGAAAACCTATGCACGAGTTTGAAAGGGTTAGAGTCCCATACTACTCAGTGTATAAATGTGAAGACCTATGCATGAGTTTGAAAGGGTTAAAGTCTCATACCACTCAGTGTATAACTGTGAAAACTTATGCACCAAGAGTTTGAGGGTTAAATTCCCAAGTCACTCAGTGCAAGTATCTATGACATATAATGCAAAGTGATTGAGGGATTGATCACCCAAGAAATCATACGCAAAATTTAGACAAGTGTATTACTATAATTATTTACAATAAATGATAGATTGATTGTATTAGTAAATGTGGTGTTTGTGCTTATGATATTTCCATGTACAGTTGTTTACTCACTGAGTTATGATAAACTCACACTCTCTATGATTATCTTTTCAGATACAGTGGTTGAGGAGAAGAATTTATAGCCTTTAAGGATATACTCTACTTTTGTCTGGTAAACAATTGGTAAGGATTAGGAAACACTCTGTAATCTAGTAGGTCACCTAGGCTTGGGAGGTTGTATAGTGTTTGAAGGTTGAACATTTTCTGAATATGTATACAAAATATCTTTCTTGGAATATTTATGATTCACATAATTATGGATATTAAGAATGTTCACAGAGATTATGGGGTACCACGGAGGTACACCCTAGGTATTTTATGTTTATATCACATGTAAGTTTTGGGATGTGACAATAGAGATATCACTTTAATGAGTGGAGACGTGGTTCTCAACCTACAAATCCTCATGAGTTCTTCAACATGAAACACTCAGCTGCCCGTAACGTCATCGAGAGGTGCTTTGGATTGTAGCCCCTCATTTTATCCGGTCAGAACGCATAATCGACTTATAATTGCTTGTTGCCTACTCCATAATATCATAATGTGATATAACCAATTGGATCCATTTGAAGACCCAGAAGGAATATAATTAGCATAACTATCTGATGATGAAGATGATCTGACTGTAATTGAGCCTACCAATGAATGGAGTCAGTGGAGAGATAGCGTAGCAGATGAAATGTATCGTGAATTTAAGCATAGGTGAAGATGGACTTATTATATTTTGATAATTCAACTACTATAGTGTGACATTAATTGCATTGCACGACTATTGTAGTGTTATAAGATTGTACATTGAGCCTTTTTCATATTTTGATAGTTGCTATATTGTTTTGGGTTAGAAGTTACCACCTCTTTTTTTAGTTTTATAGTTTGATAAATAATTATTTGCACAGTTTGGTAAGATTTGCTAACTGATAGCATGGCACACCACTGGACACCCGAGGAGGATGAAATGCTAGTGGATGCACTTGTAGAACTAAAGGTGGCTGGAGAGCTATATCATTGTGAAAAGACCTTCCAGTCAGGTTACTTACAAAAATTGGAGAAGAAACTTGATGAGAAAGCCCCCAGCCATAGGCTTCTAGGAACTCCACACATACTATCCAGGATGAAGACATTGAGGAACAACTGGCAAGTTGTGTATGACTTGCTTTATACACTGAACACTAGTGGGTTTGGATGGGACCCTATGTCAAAGTGTGTTGTAGCTAAGCCTGCTGTATGGGATGCCCATCTACAGGTATATTTGATCACTCTTCTCTACTTGTACATACTTGTTGTTTGACTATGCACTATATATATTATATAACTTTCTGCATTTATTTTCCTCTACAGCCAAACAAGAGTAAGACATCTTGGAGGAACAAGTCATTTCCGCTATACGAGTGACTATGCATAGTCTTTGGGAAGGATCGTGCAATTGGACAAGATGCACAGACTCATGTTGACATCACAGAAGATCTAGAAAGCCAAGCTGCAGAGGTTGAGCACATCATTCCAGTTAAAGATGAATTGCTACCTAACTCTGCCATGCCTGATGACATTGTCGAAATGTCAGAGGCCTCTTATGGTTCAAGGAGAAAGCGAAGGAGAAGCAATGACGATCAAGTTTCTAAAACTACTGACCTTAGTGACTCCATTCAAGCAGCATCCACTAGCATTGTCACGTCCCTTGATAGACTAACCGGTGAAATAAATCTAATGGAGAAGAGTATGCTTGAAAGAAAAGAAAGACTATTTGGAGACTTGATGAAGGTCAATGGTCTTACTAAAGAAGAAATACTTCGAGCTAACGTGGTGATTAGAAGGGAGCAATGTCTTCTAATTCAACTACCCTTTATATCTAATGACTTGAAGGCTACATGGATCAGATCTATCATCTAGTGTGTTATGGAAGAGCATATTTCTCTAAGGTAGTGAAAGTTGGTTGTAAAAGTTCGACCATATGTATTACGTGATATGCTTATGACAGAGTTGTTGTCACTGATGGATGGATGTTACTTTTTGATCTTTTGTATTAGATAACAATGTTTGTAGGACTGTTTTATATTAGATGGAAGGACATATGTACAATGAATTAATATATATATTTGCTTGGATTGTTTTGTATTAAATGGCAGAACATATGTACAATATATATATTTGCTTGGTATTACATATGCACAAAATTAATATGAATTAACATGCATATTTAGTTTGGTGCAAAATTTTAGTTCCATTAGCCGGTCGACTGGTTGTTTGTATCCGGTCGACTGGCTACTTCCCACTCGACCAGCTACTTCACCGGCTGCTTCCCCCTTATACCTAGTAGCAGCCGGTCGACCAGGTGCTTCCTTCTTTACCCAGCAGTAGCCGATCAACCGGCTACTTCCCCCTATACCTAGCAGTAGTAGGTCGACCGGCTTTTCTTTTTTTACTATATAAGACGCCGTGTGATAAATTTACAGTTTGAAAGGTAAGCGGTCGACCTGTTATTCTCATTTTCAACCTCTTCTCTGCACTCCTGTTCTGCGCTAACTACTCCTCTTCTTAACCAACCACTCCTCTGCTTCACCAAGGCCCTTAATCTCTCTTAGATGGCTTCATCCTCAAAGCGAGCATGGACAAAAAATGTTGAAACCTCACCAATAGCAGATCTTTTGCAGGAAGAAGAACAAAGAGACAGGTATGCTCAAGATTTTCAGTATAGAAAAGTTATTCCTAGTAAATATCTGGATTGGAATTACTTTGCCAAGAGGGATATGTCTTTTATTAGTTGTTTGAAAAATTTTGGACTTAAAAAATTTGTAAAGTATACAGGTAACTGGTCTGATAAGGTTGTTAGAGCATTTTACACTACTTTTGAGTATATACCCACTGATAAACTATTTACTGCTACTGTTAGGGGAACAAAAATCCTTATTAATGAAGAAAAATTTGCTGAGATTATTGGTGTTCCTCCACTTGATGAGGATGCTCTGTGCTTCACTGATAATTATCACTCACTGAATTTTACTCTTTATAGTAAAGAGGAAACTTATAAGACCATCATTGGAGAAGATGAGTTTTCTGGTCAAGGGATCAAAGTTGGCAGTATGGATGCTAATGATAGATTGCTGCTAAGCACTATCACATATATTTTAGTTAACAAACCAGGAAATTGGGCTAAGGGCAGTGAGGCTGAGTTCTTTATTATGGTATGTATTTTAAATGGTAGCCAATTCAACATTCCATATTTGATGATACAACACATGGCCACTTGTTCTGTTCAACAAAAGTCACCCTTGCCATATGCTGCAATAGTCTCTAAAGTTGTTAAGCACTACAAAATTAACTATCGCTTCAATGTTATGAAACCTGCCACCATTATTGATTACAATTCCTTTAGAAGAATGAACTTTGAGTTGGTTAATGATGAATGGATACGTGCACCAGAAAACTTAACTATGAAAAGGGCTAGAGAAAGACGAGAACAACATACGGGGGCAGCTAACATTGAAGAGGCAGAACAAGAAGCTGGGGCAAGTGTAGCAGGTCCTTCTATATCAGTTGATACTTATTCTAGTATGCTAAATGATCTGTTGGATAATTTTAATCATATGTTAAATTTGATGGAATCTATGAACACTAGACTAACTTCCTTTTAGGTCAACACAATCTCATAAATAGAGTCTATAAACACTCGTCTAACCAACTTTGAAGTAAACACAGCCTCAAAGATTCAACAAATAAAGGATATGATACGTGAACTTAATCGGTAGTAATGAGTAGTAACCGAGGATTGAAGACTTTGATGACACATGGAGAAATTTGAGATTGTATAATATTATATTAGATCTTTATGAGCTTTGTATTCTGTAACCTTGGATTATAATTTGTATGGTATATGGTTATAACTCCTCAAAACCTTGTTTACAATTGCAATTATATCAGCTTCTGTACTTACTTGTGTATTGTGTTAATGCACTAATTCAATTTCACTAAAAATTTTGATTCAGAACCTGTTAATATTCAATTTAATTTATTCAATTTCACTGATTCAAAGTAATGTAATTTTACTGATTCCATTAATCACATATAATAAGGTTTTTTACACTAATATACCAAACAAACAACATCAGCACCATGGCTACAATCACATAAATCTATTGCTATCAGGTTGCATCTTCACCCTTACACATTTCACTTTTCAGTCTTACATTTTATCACGACCACATCTCTTTTTAAGCCTTGAGCCCAACCATATCAATATCAACTGGTGTGACAAATTCATATGTTGCACAACCAAAGAATGTCTTTGTAGTTGTCCGTAACACTTACATATCAAACCTGCAAGCATAATGTATTATGGGTGAAGAATGAACAGATGATCGCATTCGAACATCAACGCAAATTAATTAAGCACAGAACAAATTTTCAACATCAACACAGATTTAAAGCATAAACATCACAAATTACATCTAATATAGTCCAACAAAAAAAATCATACCAGATGGACGGAAAGAACGTGACTCTCTGCTGAAGAGGACGTCGTTGTTGATAAATTTCAGTGGCAGCATTGATGGGAGGGAACTAAGGTGGGATGTCAACATAAGCTTCACTGAGGTTTTGTGGATCAAAATTAGGGTAAACAAACAACAAATAAAACAAGGATAAAAATATCATTTTATTTTAATTTTTCTTTTTATTTCTTTAAAAAATACATACCAAATATACAAAAAATTATATTTCTACTATATTTTTCATTGCATACCAAACATGTCTTTTTTTCCATTCTCTTTTCTATTTTTCATTCTCTTTTCCATTATATTTTTTTACTTCCTTTCCATTCCCACCCTTTTCAAGATATCAAATACCCCTAAGTGTTGCAAGAGGAGAGGGCCTGCTTATTCGGCCTTGCATAGCCTCCTCTGTGTTGTTTCTTTCTTGGGCTTTTGTCAAAAAATGATTGGGCTTTTGTCCAAAATTGTTTTGGGCTTAACCCTTCAGCATATCTAGTTTGCCCTACCTTGTTTGATAAGCATATTTACCCCACCAAAAAAAACTTTTCCTTTTTTTAAACGCTACCGCAGTACCGCTTAGCGTAGTAAATAAGCTTTCTATTCAGACCAAATAAGAAGGGTAGAGAATTATTATCAGCGAATGCGATAAAAAGGAAAATCGAAGAGAAAGTGCGCGGGATTGAACATTACACGCTTGTGGGCTCGCTCACCCGCTCGCCTTCTTTCCCGAACAGAAGAAAGCAAGGCTTCAGAGCAGAGGCATGAGGTTACTTCTTCTTCTGTTCTTCATATCTATACATTACTTGGCATTCGGAGATGGCAACCAACAGACCACGCTCAGAGGTGAGTCTCCTGCTTATCTTTTTCTGTTTCTCGTACTCAATGAGAAATTTTGGTTTTTAGTTCATGTACTGTCTTGTTAGATTACTGAGTGAAAATTTTTAAAATTGGATCTTACTATGGTTCTTAGGGTTTCTTCATCTTCGCCTTGTAATCGCTAATGTGGAAGCGTTCGCTTTGTCGCACGGTTATGGATTTCGAAGGTTCTCATTGTTGCGTCTGCCTTTTTATGTGAATATATAATATGCATAGATCTAGCTCTTGACTTTTCTTTCAATGGTCTAATTTCAGTTCAAGTCGTTTTGAGTTAAAAATATTTGGTGTCTCAGGTCTTTTCATGCACTGGTAGTATAAGGTTTTTCAGATCATATGGTCAAACTAGTTGTACATGGTAGCTCTGGAAATGGTAATCCACCTCTTTCTGTTTATTTTGATCCTCTCTTGGGCTTGGTTGTCGGTGAGGTGTCCCCCCCCCCCCCCCTTCTTTCATGTTCTATTTCGAATGGGCAAAAAAATTCAACATTAGGCTTCTAGTCTTGTTTCAATTTCATTTTTTTAGCTTGCTTTATCCCTTTTTTGGAGAGTTTAGTGAACCTGAGAACTGCCAGAATTTATTAATTCCAGAGCATAAATTCCCTGTTATAGCAAGTCAAATTTCGACCTAATTAATTTAACAGGTAGCAATATTATCAGAAGAGGGATAAAATTATAGTTAGTGTCTGCTGTATCTGGAGGGGCATATGGTTTCTCTGGTTTATATTTGTCTTGGCATAGATCTAATTGTGATAGATTTCATGCAGTAACTTAGTGAGTTATGTGCTTCTTTCCTAGAGAATAATAAGAATCAAAATTTTTTATGTTTAGTTAAGCTGTAAGTGGTACTGAAATATTCACATTATTTGCTCAATGTGTGCTCTTTGTATTCACAAATTTGTCCTTGTATCTCATTGCATTGTGTTGTGAAATAACCTCAGCATGTTAAAATTGCAGGAATTGATCTTGAAAGGCCAGTTTTGGATGTCCACCCATTGCCACCTTCTGGGAAAATATCTACTCATGGTGTTAAAGACATGTTAAGATGTGAACGTGTTCATGTATCTGGTATCTCAAGATTGAAACTTGGGAGTTATGCCAGTTCATTCCGCATTGCTTTGGCTCCCTCTGCTGAAATTCCAGAGAAGTTTCATGACAAAATCCAGGTTTGTTTCCACAGGTAAGTGCATAGCTTGGATGTGAATATGCTTGCTGTCACTTCACCCACTCTCTCAGGTCTACGCTTGGCACAGTCATTCTTTATCTCATCTACTTAACCAGCTTCAACTTGCACAAGCTTGTCAAGATTGTCATTATTCACTTGTGAAACACATGCAGGAATAATTCTCTTGGATGGTGCCAGTGTAAAAAGGATGAATTGAGAACTGTCCATAAGGGGATCTGGAGCGCTGTTATGTCACCATATGAAAAAAGATATGTTGATGTGTGGTTCACTGATAAAATACCAGGTTCTGTTACAATTGCTCTTGAAGAAGGTATGTTTCTCTATCTTTTAAAAAGAAAGGATTTTGTGTTTATTTATTGTATTCCTTGCTGTTGTTTATTTTTGAAATTTTTTTGGTTATATATTCATTCCATCATATATTTTGCAGAATTTCAGAAATGGCGCCTTGTGTGTCTTGCACTGGGATTTGTGTTGTTGTTGTTGGCTCCCATTATTAGCAGTTGGGTTCCATTTTATTATAGCAGTTCGATGGCTATTGGAGTCTTTCTTGTTATTATAATCATTCTTTTTCAGGTATCTAATTTAATTTCGTCTTAAATTACATAGCTTTCATTTTGCTTGACTGCTTTTAGGTGACCTTCCTTATTAATATATTTGCTTGCTAATTTCTTTTTAACTTATGATGAAGGGCATGAAATTGTTGCCAACTGGAAGAAAGAATATCTTTTACCTTACTATGTATGGCTCAGTGGTGAGTTTAATTTAATACTAGCCTTTATTGGTCATCAGCAGCTCTTCATGTTTGATATAACAATTAGCAATTGATGTTATTTCTGTGTTGTTTCAGCTTGGAGCTGGGTCATTCCTTTTGCACCACTTCTCAGTCTTTGTAAATTCAATTCTTCAGAGTTTTGGGTTGAGCGAAGAGATGCACAATCCGGTAAGTTTCTTAGATAATTTTGTGGATATCTTTCTCTTTTTCTTTTTTCTTTTTTTGTAAAAATATTTTAACCTACATTGAAGGAAGATTGTTAAGTTCTATATACATATTCAGACAGATCCTTATTTCTTTTTGCCAGTTTCCTCTTCAAGACTTGTGTGAACTTTCATGTGTAATTCTATGCTTGAGTTAATGATGATAATTGGAATTTTTGATGCATTGATTCTTTCTAACTTAAGATGAACTAGCATTTTGGGACACATTTTAACCTATACGTCCATTTAACTCCATTCTTCATTTATGTCGTAGGCTTGCCGTTGTCAGTAAGTCTTCATCAATATCTCCCTTACATTGTAGTTTCTATTTTTAAATACCATGAGAATATGAGATAGCTTTTGGGATCCTTGGACTTTGTTATATGCTAAATGTCTTTTAAAAATGTTATTTTGTTTGTCAAGGTTAGCAATATAGTGTAATTAATAGAAAGAAAATGCTAAAATTTGGAAATGATTTCCTCTTTTTTAAATATGGAAATTTAACTGTTTGGATCAAGCTCATCCTTCTCTCTATGGATAATTAGATACTCATTGCCGAGATCCTTGTTCCAACCATAGTTAACTGTGGTTAGATTATAGTCCCTTGTTATCCTCTAGCTGTTTTATTCCACTGTCCACCTCTGGCCTTGGCTGGTGGTTTGTTCCGTTTGTGCTTTGGAACTCATGCTGGTTGCTGGCCTTTGCTTATACTAGAAAGTATTATAGATATGTTCTATAACATAAATAAAATACTTAATTTCATTTGTTTAAACCATAAATAGGCCTCATATACAAAAAGTGAACAATTTATAATGTCAATTCATATTTCATATTAAGCCAATAAATCAAATGATTCATCATAAGGTGTAAATTATAACATAAGTAGTTTCTGAAGTTGAATATTTAATTTTAAAGTCTTGATTTTAATATATATTATATTCTTTATGTTGAGGCTGATTGAAAATTCCCATTGGCTCTTCTTTCTCCCTGTTCAACGTCTGGATTCTGGCAGCATCAAACACAGTAACTTTCGGCCATTTAAGCTTATTTTGTGATGGATTATGCAAGATGCCAATTGATTCTATACATCTTTTTCCTTTTCTATGTATTTGGCCACATCTGCAGACTCAGGAAAAAGGGGGAAAAAAAACTTGATTTCCTTCTCTGGGTTGCGTCGGGCCACGAAGAACCCTACTTCATGACCCGATGTGAACAGCTTCTGCAAATTGCTGGAACAGTGCGATTCACTGGCTCCAGTGTGAATCACACAGTTCCAGCAATTCTGCCAGTGATTTAGAGCAAGGACCAATTCACAGTAGTGATTTGAATCGTGGAGAAGCTGACTCGTATCGAATGCAAATCACCCGATTTCGATTACCATGGTCTTGACAAAAGAAAAGAAGTTGTTGTAATTCAGTACTACGTTGTAAATGAATTTATTAAGTGATGTTATTCTCCAGAATGTTCCAACATTAGTTTCCCTATCCCCCTGCCCCCACTCACCCAAAAGAAAAGAAGAAAAAACCACCCAACAACATATACTTCAGCTATGCTCGTGTGGAGCTGACTTCCTTAACTTAAATGCTCTTTCCTTAATTATTTTTTCCTTATTGGTTTACAGGTTGCTATATTTGTACTAGTGGGAATTGTCTTGGCTGGAGCTGCATTAGGCTACTGGATTGTTCGGAGATTTGTTATTTCAAATGATGGTGGTGTGGATTCTAGTATTGCACAGTTCGTGAAATGGGCAATGCGCATCCTTGGAGCCACATTTATTTTGCAGGTTTGCACATTTACATCTTTTGTTTGTACATACTATGCTTTTCATTTAGTGCCTACTTTGTCGAAATGGTCATTTTGGATTGCCTCTAGGGATTTATTTATTTATTTATATGTTTTTTATAAAACCATTCTAAGAGAACATATTTTTGTATGTGGATACAATCAAACTTGTCCATGCTGGACTTAAAATTTTGCATAAACTGCATGTGATAGAGGCATTGCTTTCTATTGACGGGTTGGTTAATTCTAAGTTTCTCTATCTGATACTTGGTACTTTCTGTAAAATAAATTAGTGGGTCTAGCGAGCTTCTTATTTCATTTAACAGCATGACTCATCAAGCCACTACATATTTATACTTTGGTTCTTATCTGATGCTGACACTGAAAGCTGTTTCTATTTATTCCCTTGATCTGTATGTGGAAAATTGTCTATTGGATCTACTAAGATTTGGGTTGGTGCTGAGACAGACCTAGTTATGTCTTTCTTATAGTTGAATTTTTTTGTTAATTAATACAACATGTTTATTATGTGATCAATTTGGTTATTACACTATTTTTTAGATTTCTGATTATCTTTTTTTTTTTTTTTTGCTAGAGCACTCTTGATCCTCCTCTAGCATTAGGAGCGTTGGTTACTTGTGGAGCTTTCTGCAAACTTATATCTTCTGTGAGGCGTCTTTTTGGATGGTAAGCTGATTATATTCAACTTATTTTGTGCTTTATTTTATTTGTGCTAAAGCATTTTACTTGGGACAGTCACCATGCTTTCATTAACTTCATTCAATTTATTCAAGCTGCTAACCTGGAGGGCTTTCATCTTGCACTTCAAACACAAATTCCTCTGTTTTTGAAAGTTTATGGTGGTTAAAATATCATATAAGATGGCTGTATGACTGCCAACAACTTATTAGTAACTCTGATGTTTTCCACACCTGTCATATGTTCTTTTTAACGTTTAGTAGACTTTGAAGGACAGAATCCCTCAATCCCATTACAGGGAATGGAAATGGGATGTCTGTTTAGATCATATGAAACTTAGAGATGGAGTGGGGCCTCCAATATTTGTGGATTTTTTTCCTTTATTTTTCCTTCCCCCTTTCTTTTCGGGGTCTGTCTGTCTGTATGACTGGCTGGACAAGTTTGGTTTTTTTTTTTTTTTTTATTGTCTGACTATCAATTCTAAAAGCTCCTACATTTTCCACATCAAAACATGGCATTATGATTTCATGCAGGTATGAAACTTCAGGGAATGAAAATTATGCGTCGTGGCAGGCTGGGCGGGTGAGAAGAAAGCATGGTCATGCAGAATTCTTGAGTAAGTCAACTCCTAAAGGAAAGTTGTGGAACAGCCCTAAAATACAGTCTGCATGGTCCAATTCTCCTGTAAAAGGTATTTTTCTAATGTTTCTACCTCTTTTTATATTTAACTACCGTATATTCATACTTCTAATCAAGATTTTAAATTTCTGGTCCTAACATGAATCTGAACTCTATTGACCTTGGTCTTTTTTCCCCTCCTCTTTATAATTTTCGGTGGAAATTGAGACTAAAATGATATGGGTAGTTTCTTCCTAAAGCTTATTGCCTACAGCATTGTTTCAACTATCATCCGGGATTGTTTCTTCTTGAGATTACCTACTTCACTTAAATTTTAAGCTGTTTGTAATTATATGCATGCATTTCTGGGCTGACTTGGTATAGCATTTTGAGATACCTTGGTCTGCATCCGATTGGAAATCATCTATTCTGATAGATGAATGTAACTAAATGGTGCAAGGGAAGGAAGAGGATTAAGTTTGTTAATTTTCTAAAAATATTGATTGTGATAGGGCAAAGCTTTATTCTTTCAATCTTTTGTGACTTTTCTTTCTGCTTCTGAGATTTTCTTAAATCCTTCAATTTAAGACCAGATGCAATTTTTTTCCCAAAAAAAAAATTATTGAAATGAATTTTTATGTTTTGATCAAAGTTCCTATAACCCGGTTCCTTTTGTCTCAGGTATCATATCACCATCTAATGGGAATAGGACCTCACCACCGTCTTCTGGAGCACAAATAGGAAGGGATTACTATTCAACCTTCCACAAGACACGCAATCGAAAGAAGTTTACAAAGAAAGAGTGGGATGATTTCACACGAGAATCCACTAAGCAAGCTCTATCAGAATGGGCATCATCTCCAGAATTTACTGAGTGGATCATAGAGCACGCAGACCGGATACAACTCTTTCCAAGTGAAAGTTCAGATGAGACAGAGGGAAGTGAATCGGATTCTACAGAAGTAGGAAGTGAACATGGATATCGATTTTTAAATTGGAAGTGACTTACTGGTACCAAGATTTTGTTTTCCAGAGTTGGGTAGATGCAGTGACAAGATCAGGAGTGTAAATTAGTCAAGAACTCGAGTTGTTTTTGTAATTAATATGTAGATCATTGTTGTAGTTTGCCTGAATTTTCCACACTGTAATCCACTAATCCTGCTCAGGCAATCTTGGAAAGTTCTTTTACTTTTTGATAATGTTATATAGACAATTGGATATTTCTAGTTTATAGCAAATGAAATTGGTTGGGTTCTTTTGTATCAGTCTCCCGATAATACACGAATGAACTATTTTTTGGTTTGTGATTTTCCTTTTTGGGTAAAATAAAGTTTAGACTGTGTTATTGCCCTTCCCGCCTTTAACCTTATTAAATAATATGTTTTAGTGAATATATCATTCATATAATGTTTTTTCCAATAATATTCAGTGTTTTTTATAATAACTTTTGAAAGTGCAGTTTTTTTTTTTTTGGTTTAACAACATACTGCTTTTTCTAAAGGACATAGAGCTTGACAGAGAAAAAAAAGTGTGATAATTTTTATAATTTCCAAAAATTGGTGAGGTTAATGTTGTAAAATTGTTATAAAAAAAAGTATTGCATTTTACCGAGTCTACTTTTTAACTACAAACTTAAAATATCTGTTTTTACTAAAATGTATTGTTGGATTAAAAGTATTTAAGGCCTAATGAGTTTAAATATATTTAAGGTCACTTTTGTATTTTTTATAATGCCTACCATTAAGTTGTTTTGGCCACTTTGTAAAATTCCTTCTTAAAGTCCATCCTAACCTAAGTTTAAGTAGAATTGATTTTGTATAAACGTGATTTATGTTTGAAAATTGTTATTAGAAAAGTAATTTTAAAAAATAAATTTCGTTTGAATATTGGTTAGCAAAAGTACTTTTGACTGTGTAATTACTACAAAAGGTATAAATTTTATATTTTTAATTTATTTAACCTTATTTAATTTTTCTCATATCAAAATATAATAAAATAAGTTGTATTAATATTTTAATGATAATTTTTAACTAAATTCAAATTTCATTTCACAAATAAAAATTATAATCAGTTATTTCTTTTGAATCTAAACAAATCAAATGAAATTAAAAAAATTTCACACGTGGCCCCTTGCTCATCAATCACTCACACCCCCATCAATCACTCACACTCCTCATCAGTCACACTCCCTGACTCTTCACTCTCCAAATTCTCTCACACTTCGAACCTTTCACTCTCATTGAACCTTCACACTTCAAACCCTCTCACTTAGCCTCATGCTTCAGTTCCCCCACACCACACAGTCACCTCTCTTCCTCTTCCTCATCCACCCTCCAGTCGGCAACAGGCATGGCGACGGCGATGAGGATGGCGACAACGACGGCGACAGCGAAACTCTTCACTGGCAAGTCTCTCTCTCTCTCTCTCTCTCTCTCTCTGTTTTCTTCCATTCTCCTTCAATATATATTTACAGAGGAGTAATACGACTCTCTCTCTCTCCCCCCTTCTGCTTTGAGGTCCCTGTGAAGGGGGTAATACTGGAAATATTTGGCTGCAGATGATTTTGTACAATCGATTTTCAAAAAAAGCTATAAGGTTTCGCTTCTCCACAAAATCGATTATGAGGAGAAAATCGATTCTGAAATTGATTATGAACGCAAAACCAAACATGATAATTTTACTGAAGAATCGATTTTTGATGCATGAACGTGCATTGAAAGCAATCTACCGGATAACCAAACATGCTCCTAGTTTATTTGGTTCACTTACATTTATTCATGAAGTTTAATTAATTTTTTTGTATTGTTTTTGAAAAAAAACCCTTCATGACAACAAATTACTTTTCTTGTTCCTGTACAACTTTTAAGGTTCTGACAATTGAGTAAAGTGTAGTGGTCAAGTCAACATTACAAGAGATAGAAAAGGGTGTTTGAAAGCTCTTAGGATTAAGACCTAAATCTGAAGCACTTTCTTCTTCTCTTTTCAAGCTACTTCTCCCTTGATCAAGCTAAGACATGCATTAATGGAGGGCTACTACATTTATGAGAGAAATGTTGAGGCTCTAGTTCATGCACTCTCCTATTTAAAGATTATTGTTGCTTCTAAAGAGGCTAATGACTGAAGTGAAAAAAAATTATTGTAGCATTCATCTCTTCACCAACTCTGTTCATTACATTTCTTTTTGAGTGCTTTGTGTGAACATGTGCTTTAAATGCTTTGTAAATTGTTCTTAAGAGATAGAATTTCTTTTATTAATATTGATATTTTTTATTATTGTTTTGCTTTAAAAAGATTGAAAAAACTGTTGAGTTGAGCCTTTAATAAAAAATTGTAATTTACCTTTCTTTAAAAAGATATTTTGGGCTTGTGTGAGTTTTAAGAAGTAAAAGCTTTAAGAAACTTATTTTTGATAAAGTTTTCTTGTAAAGCTCAAAACGTTCAAAGTTTATAAGAAGTCTCATTTGCTTGTATGTATTAGGAAGAGAATGTAGGATCTTAGTGATTATGATCTAAACATCTTTAAACTTATTGTGTAAAATTCTTTTTTACTCACTTTTACTTATTAAATTTTATTTTTGTTCAATTTTCTAAGGAAGACAAACTAATTTTCAAAAAAAATAAAAGAGTTGAGATTATTTACATACACAATTCAATCCTTTATTGTATATATTTGGCCTAACATGTATCAAAATCCATGTTTAATGATGTATTAAATGAGGGGTCGGCGGTTGACTTTTCTAACATAGATAGAATGTGTATGATAAGATATATTTTGGAATTGAAGCGGCTATCACTGGGACTAGATGAAATTAATGTGGTTCCAATATGTTATCTTTCTATCCCCTTGTCAATAGTTGAAATTATCGCGTTCGTCACTAGGTCGATGTAATTGATCTCTTTGGGATTCTGCGTTTTTTGCTGTAGTATAATTAATGATGTCTCATTTGGAAACTTGTTTTATCCTGGGTTTTTTCTTCAGTTTGATGAAGCAAGATTTGAAATTTCTACTTGCTTGTTGTTAATGAACTTTAGCCAGGATTCTTAACCTGCTCGAATGGTAAAATTAAATCAAAACCACACGTATTATACTGGTTTGAATTTCATCATCATCTACACTTGTGTAGTTTGGGAAAATCCATTCGTTTTTTACAAAATAGAAAGACCAAATCCAAATAATTATCTTAATAGTTGCAGCTAAAGTTTAGAACACAAAAACTGGTTCACAGTTACCGATCGCTGTTGATGTCGGAGCCCATCATGCCGAACAAATGTTTGAGATCGGAGGAATCTCTGACGGAGAACATCCTTCTCCAATTTTGCTGAACAGACACAAGGGAGGAGAACGAAGCTTTTATTTGATTCGCACTTGCCTCTTGTGGAAGTGAAGGAGAGCTCTTCCATAATTGTTTAAGAAAATTTGACCATATGGCGTAAACAGTTCCACCTCAAATGCCACATACTTGGTACCGATTTGGATCACTTCTCATTTTCTTAGCTTTTTTTTTCTTTTTAAATTTACAATTCTTCTATTACAAAAAATATTATATTAATTAATTTTAGTTTTAATTTTATCTCTAATATTTATTTTGTATTAATTTTATATCAAATTAATGTTTAAACATTAATTTTAATTTTACAAAAAAAAATTTATAATTATTTAATTTATATTTATTATTATATTTACAATTATTATTAAATCAACTAAACTAATTATAAAATTATTTATTTGTAAAATTTAAAAAAAATGTTAAAAGAGATGAGAGCCAATAGATTAGATAATCGAGCAGGACTTTCCAACGTCCATAATCTAATTTCAATTAGTGCGATCACGCTACACCTTCGTTAGAGTTCACTTTAGCCAAATCATTATTAGATTGTTAATTTTATAAATTGATTGGGTTTAGATATTTTAGGGACTAAACTTGTTCACCCAATCAATTTGTTGAGTTTGATTGGATTTAGATATTTTAATTTTAGGGACTAAATTTATACAAATAACTTTTGAAGAACCAAATTAATAATAAACTAATTTTTTGAGGACCTAGTAATTTACTCTAATTCCTATTTCCGAATTTAGTGAAACCACTAACCTCAACGAGGTAATGTAAAATTCTAGGCTTCATATACGATATTTACAGCTATTCAATTAAAAAGAAAAACAAGAGAGGATAGATTCGAGCTTCGTCAACATCGTCTGCAGGCTGCAGCTGATTTTCCTTTACTTAGCCGGAAAGTCCTACTGAAGAAAACTTACAAGTAAGGGATCTATCCAATCTCGTTCTCGTTGTTCTTTTCACGATCTTCTTCTTTCCGTATTGAAGAAGAACGTGATGTACTCCCCGAGCCGGAGCATTTTGGTCTCTCCCACTAGCTCCCGGTCGGTGACGGAAACCGTGAATGGTTCGCACAACTTCGTAATCAAAGGTTACTCTCTAGCCAAAGGGATCGGCGTCGGCAAGCACATAGCGAGCGAGAATTTCACGGTCGGAGGGTACCAGTGGGCCATATATTTCTATCCCGATGGCAAGAATCCTGAGGATAATTCTGCGTATGTATCGGTCTTCATTGCGCTTGCGAGCGAGGGTACTGATGTGCGAGCTCTATTTGAGCTGACTTTGGTGGACCAAAGCGGAAATGGGAAGCATAAAGTTCATAGCCACTTCGATCGCTCGCTTGAGAGCGGGCCCTATACGCTCAAGTACAGAGGCAGCATGTGGTGAGTTTCCTTTTCTGTTTTTTCTTTCTTCCCTTTTCTTTTGCTTGAGCTTTCTTCGTTTTGAGTATTGGTTCATTCATTGCTTTCCTATAAAGGTAGTTCGTGGGCATGATACAGTTTATTTCAATTCACTGGAGTTGATTATTGGACTTTCTTTAAGATATTACTAATTCTTGTCAAGTATATATTGGTTTGCATACAGTTGTAATGGAGGCAACATCTCTGCGAGCCAACTTTTCGTGTAGTTTCTGAGTTGTCCATATTGAGGATGACATTTCTCTCTCATTTCATACGCTCTTTCTTGATGCTCTCCCTCTCTCAAAATAACCAAGAAAAATTGGATGATTTGAATGCCATACATTGGTGTTTTACTTATTCTGACTCTCCCAAGGATAACCTAATTTTTCAATGAAGTACACCTCATCTTCCTCTTAATACATGAGATATATCTAAGTTTTCAGAGTTCTAGTTATGCATATTTAGTGCCAATATTAATACGGGTATGGCGATTTTAAGCAGAGAGGATATGTAAATTCAATTTTCTAATCGTTAAAACAACAGACAAAAAGATAGGGTGATATAAATTGGTTATAGAATAAAGACTTGTCATCAATGAAGGACGGACACCCTGTTTTTCAGACATGTTAGCATGTCAGAGA
Source organism: Biancaea sappan (assembly GCA_037074585.1). Lineage (NCBI taxonomy): Eukaryota > Viridiplantae > Streptophyta > Magnoliopsida > Fabales > Fabaceae > Biancaea > Biancaea sappan. The sequence goes on from CM073496.1 coordinate 61,963,025, forward strand.
CAGATCCTGCCATGCCACACACAGGACACGTGTCCATACATGTCAAACTAAGATATTATTTAGAAAGAGAGACCGGATAGCCCATCTCATTCAGAGAAAAAGATTTCCTTCCTAATTTTTTGGTTTTACATGAAAGATTGAATTGTACAGTCTATAGACTAACACCCTTCTTATTTAGGGCCATTTCTCAGGGGAAGGATAGTATGAGGTGCTTGTAATAGAGGATCATACCCTTGGTGTTCTATTATTTACTTATTTATTTATTTTTGGTTGAGGCTTATAGAATGGGAAGTGGTATATTTTTAATTCAACCTTAACATTTAATATTATCATTCATCTTTAAATTAATATCACACATTGTGTCATGTCCTACACTTTTTGATGTGTCAATGTTTCCTTTTTATGTACCCTGCCTACGTTATTGTGCCTGATTTTGCCATTTATGACAACAGTTGGGTGTGTATACATGCATTTTTTTATGCTGCCCGGAGTGATCTGTCTTTATCTTGATGAGGGCTTTAACTTTCTTTTTTAATAATATTTTTGTAAAGACTTGTGCTTCTGTATGGCTATATGCTGTGTTGTTGTATCTCTCTCTGAGTATGTTATGCTGCTATAAGTGATCTGCTTTAATCCTGTTAGAATGTTTCTCACCAGTCTTGTGTATGCTAATAACTAGAGTTCCTTAGAGTGGCAAAGTCCATCTGTTACTTCCAATTCTATAATTATTCCTTCCACTTTCTGATGTAATTTCCATGTTGACTAATATACTTCTCTTTTCTGTTAGGGGCTATAAACGCTTTTTCAAACGAGCTCAGCTTGAGGCATCCACCTTCCTTAAGGATGACTGCTTGAAAATAAATTGCACTGTTGGTGTTGTGGTTTCATCTATAGATTGTTCAAAATTAAACACAATACAGGTTCCTGAATCTGATATTGGAGCACATTTTGGCATGATGTTAGAGAATGAGGAAGGGTCAGATGTTATTTTCTGTGTCTCTGGGGAAAAGTTTCATGCACATAAACTTGTACTGGCTGCTCGGTCTACTGTATTTGAGACCGAATTTTTCAATGAGATGGAGAAAGATAATCAAGAGATAGTTGTAACTGACATGGAACCTAAGGTTTTCAAGGTAGCATTTCCGTTAGGGGAAAAAATCTTCTCTGAAAATGATTCAAGGCCTTCATAAGCTTCTTCTTCTTCTTCTTCTTCTTTTTTCCCCCCCTTTTTCCTTTCCCATTTGATTTAGATTTCCTCTAGCTTTCATGCTAATCCATTTAGTGAAACATATCATTTCAGTGGTTATCTAATGTTCTTGACCCTATAATTGAGCAGGCTTTGCTTCATTTTATTTATAAAGACACTCTTGTAGAAGATGAAGAGCTCTACATGTCACGTTCATCATTCTTGCCATCATTATCTGACACATTTGCTGCAAAGTTGTTAGCTGCTGCAGAAAAGTATGATTTGCCAAGACTGAAACTGATGTGCGAGTCTGTACTTTGCAAAGACATATCTATAGATTCTGTTTCTTATATTCTGGCCCTTGCTGATCGTTATCACGCTACAGAACTGAAGACCATTTGTCTAAAATTTTCTGCTGAGAACCTTGTTGGTAAGTTTCCCTGCTTCAGTTTCCAACCCAGGAATAGATCTAGATTTCATATTCAACAAATTAGATTTTGGCATCCTTTTGTGGTTGTTGTGTTCTTCAGGGGTGTAAGATGCTACATCAGTAGTTAGCATATGATGTATTGCTAGCTGACAGACCAGCAGAACATGTTGCGTTTGACACTGTGATAGTATTTAATTATGCGGTGGCTACTGTATTGTCAAACCTTCAGTATTATCAAGCACTGTTAAGGAACATTTTCCAACTGGGTTTAGTTTTTTTTTTTTTTCTGACTTTATGACCACCTAAACAGGTTCTAATTATAAGCTCGTTTATAAGGGTTTCACTGATAACTGGATAGGTGGTATGCATAAATGATTTCACTTTATTGCCGTTCTCCTTTAGGGCTTCAGAACGTATATTGTAGATATCAATAGGATATATAGATACGTCTGAGGATGACTGTAGTTTGTATGCTATACATTGGTAAACTCATCAATCTTTGTTGTATGGAAACAAACTTATAACAGTTGATATTAGGTATGTGTGAAGCAGCTGCATTTAGGGAGTGTGAGGTTGATTAATTCACTTTTTCTATTCAAACTCTGTCTTCCTAAATATAAATGATTATTGTAAAACAGGGTTTTTCCCCCTTATTGAAGAAAAAACTATCCTTTTCTGGAGGACGAAGTTATGTACATCTTGGGTGATTGTACATAATTAAAAATTTCATTGCTAAATGGCAAGACATATTTAGACCCATTTGATGATCAGATAAGATTGCAGAGGCACAGACTTTCAGTTACTAATTTCTAGTTCTTTCATCTCCTAAAATTTTTTTAATGTTTACCTTATATTGTCTCCCTTCTATATTCCAATATGGCAACCGTTAAAAGTTTATGTTGAAAAAAACTGTCTTATGTCTTTCTTCCTTGTATTCTGCTTTCTGCGTTGCATTTAAGGAATACGAAGAGGACTCCTATTGGTATATATCTGTGAACTTGGTTTTTCCTTTTAGCAGGCTACTAAGAAAATGAGGTTTTGGTTAACACCACCACTCAGGGAACTAGAGACTGAAATCTTGTGTTATCTCCTGTCACTGTCAGTTATGTTCATTTATTGGAAAGGTCCAAAGCAATAGCCGCACAAGGGGAGGGTGAGGGTTGTGGGGAATCAAATCCAATTTTTGGCCTTGTTATGAAGCGTTTTTTGTTTCATCCATGGGAAGAATGTTGTAGGATTTGTCAAGAATATTATTAATTTAATTGTATAATAGAAATATAACAGCTAGATTGTTGCCGTGGACTATTGATTCTTTTCTTTTTCTTTTTCTTTTTTAACTCAAGCACGCTATGAAATCTATGTAGCCGACCCCATTTAGTGGGATAAGGCTTATTATTGTTGTTGTATGCTATGAAATCCATATCCCCAGGTGGTGGCACTGCTGTGTCACTATAATATTTATAATACCTGGCAACTTTACTGTTGCTCTTGCATTGCTGTCACTATTACTAGACTTTGCATACACATCATTTTTTGCTGCTTATATATGCCATTGAACAGTTGCATCTTATCCAGTTTACGGATATGTCTGTCTTACATGTCCCGTCCAGCGGTGTCCCTCAGATTGTTGATTCTCATTACATTTCCCTGTTTGTTGTCTGTCTGTTGCAGCGGTGATGCAATCTGATGGCTTCGAGTATCTTAAGGAAAACTGTCCGTTGCTACAATCAGAGCTGCTGAAGACTGTGGCAGGGTGTGAGGAAGAATTTAGTGGAGAAGGAAAATGTCGAAGTGTGTGGGCCCAGTTTTCTGATGGTGGTGATACAAATGATAAGAGTGTTAGACAACAAACCTGGGAAAATGGAGTTGAAAGAAGTCAGAGTCTATGGGTTCAGCTTTCTGATGGTGTTAACAATAATGGTAGGAGTCCAGGGCAAGAAGCTTGATCAGTTAAGTTACCATCATTCATTGATGTGACAGGTATCATTGATGATTAAAAGATTACACGGACCAACAAAGACCCGGTGGTTGGGGGAATGCAAGACCCCTGTAAAAGAAAGTTGAAAAACTTGGGCCATGTAACATGCCTTATAAATACTTGTGTTCTACTCTCTGATTAAATGATTGACTGGATGAGGATAAAGTGGCAGCAATGACAATTGATGTATTGTATGGGAAACTTCTGGAGGAACAGTACCAAGGTGTACTGGTTATGCTTTACCTGATAGAGTTGTTGTAGCTGTAGGAATTCTCTCATTTTTTCCATTATTTTTTCCTGCGACCATTTTTATTTTGGGACAACTGCGACCATGTTTTCATCTTTTTGTTTTATGGAAAAAGGAGCCGGGGGGGAGGGGGTGATGGGCTGCATTGAACATCCAATTAGTTGGAAGAAGCACACACCAATAACTATAGTTAATTTTGTAACTATTTTATTTTTCGGGTTAGTTCATGGTATCTTCCATCTGGACGTGAGACTAATCTCTCGAGGTACAGTCAGACGTCAAAGGTGGGTACTTCTTCCAATTGTATTTATTTTGTACACACTGCCTCTGATTAAACTCATAACAAGATGCTTAAGGTATCTAAGTCCAATGCACTCATCAATATTTGTTGATTTAATTTTGTGACTATGTATTTATTGAATGTCCCTAGTAAAGAAATTAAGGTGAAGTTACAACAGGATTTTGTTGTTGAACTTTGATTGCATTTGGAATATGGACCATTTCTTTCCGGAGTTATTTTTAAAGGTGTGATATATGGCATGACCATCAGATTACGGGACAGATTTTCACAAATCAGGTTTATTTTATTAATGTGGAGTTTGAGGCATCACTAGCTACTTGTATTGTCCTGCTACTTCAGTTTCTGTAGTTGGTTTGGAGTTGCCTGTATTAAGAAATCAGAAAACAATCTGTAAACAATGTTATGGGACCAACTGGAGTCATCTGCCACCTGGCAGTGGCAAAAGCCCACACACCACAGTTCTTCAAAATGTTGGTTTCATTTTGGACAAAATGAACAAAGCATTGAAATTGCTATCATAGTTTAAATGCCAGTTACAAATTGTGCTACAAGATTAGGAGCTTACTTACAAATTAGGAAAGAATCATTTTTTTCATCAAAGAAACAAAAAACTACCAATAAAAAATTGTTTTATCAAATTCTGAAAAAAAAAATTTATATTTTATTCTTCTCAAATTTATAACTTCGTCAAATAAAAAAAAATTGAAAACATCACCTTTCCCATGCGGCTAAGCCATTGTTTGGAACTTCAGTGTTTAAATTTCCACCTAAACAAATGAGAGTATAAGAATTATATAAACTTTTTTATATATATTTCTTATCAAGTTTTCTACTGAAGATACAACATGTGTAAAAAAGATTTTTAAAAAAATAATGTTATAATAATAAGTTATAAAAAATATAGTTATTTTTTAAAAATTATAACTTGTTGTATTTCGATTAAAAAAATCATACATTTGTCATAATTAAAAAGTATAATAAAAAAAATTACAACTGAGTTTTTTTTAGCCCTTTTCATAAATGTAGGTATCATTTTTTGACTAGTTGAAATGGTTTCGGGAAGCATGTAAAGGGCGTTTTGTTTATTGACAAATTAATAATTGACTATATATATACGTCATCTGAATTGTTTTTGTCAAATTAGCCGACTACCAAAATTTTGATTGTCATAGTCAAACAATATTTGTAGTTAGTCGCTATTGATAGTAATAATAATAATATTGTTTTTAACAAATCTGACATTTGTTAAACTTTACAACAGATAGAAAAAAGTATACGAAAAAAAAAATCAACAATCACTGGGAAAAAAAAACCTTATATACAATTAACAAATTCAACATTTGTTTCTAATTCCAACATTGATGAATTTTTACCTGCATAAACTTTGAAGTTTGGATCGATGTCTCTTTCTTTTATTAAAAAAAATTATTTATTAAGGTAAATTGCGTGGATTATTTTTATTGCTTAGAGGAGGGCAAGACAAGAATTAAAAAAAGAGGCAGCTTTTTGTTGCGTTAAGCAATCAAAATAAGGAACGATGAACATTATTCTAGTCCTTCCAATCCTCAGACTCGAGGAGGAATAAAAATATAATAAACTCAAATAATTGGTTTCACAGTTGACAGTCCATTTTTTAATTATTTTTCATGTGGACCTCAATGGATGACTGAAGGAATCAATTATAGAGGCAAAGCCAAGATTCTAAATTTAATAATTTATTGTCACACGAGATCCGTGTTTGTTTGTCACGTTGTCTTGGACTCATTCGCTCTCTACACCCAATCATGGAGGTGGTGGAGCATATCATTTTTAAGCTTTTATTCAATGTTCAAGGTATATTTGATTTTACCTTTAGACTGTGGGTTAAGAGTGTTATAGAATTGCAGTCTAACTCGTGTAATACAACATTGTTCTCAAGAAATATTTTACTACACTAGTTTTAATTCTGAGAGCGAAATTCTTCATAGAATTAAATGGGTATGTCTGAAATGATAGCTTAAATATCATAACAACAAAACAGAGAGTAGCATAGTCTAGATAAATTTTCTGTAAAACTAAAAATTGAAAAAAAAAAAAAAAAGAAGTGGAGGATAATGATATGAAATTTAAAACTATTTATATTCAATAGTCGAACCTGAAAATTTGACGGAAGGAGATAATGGAATAGTGGTCAATTGCAAAAGATAATAATAAGAATAATTAAATGTTAATTTAAATAGATAAATTCAAAATTTTGAACTAAATAAAAAATAGAATGAATCAAATTGTAATTGTCTTAATTTTATCTTTTTAAAAAAATAACATAAAGGATAGTTATTAAAAATAATATTTAGAAAGAGTAAAACTTGTTTAGCAAATTGTGCATGCGAACACAACTATTCTTTTAATTCTTTATGAATTTTGTTAGGTTACTGAAATGCAATTAATCAAGGAAAAGGATAGAGAATAACACACAAAGAAATTACGTGGTTCGGTCAATGCGACCTACGTCCACGGACAGAGAGAATATCTGTATTATTTTCTGACAGAGGCTATACAGAGAGAAATTACATCAACCACTCTAACAATGAATTCCCTCACACTCATATATATAGAGACAAATGGGTCATGGGTCGTGGGTCGGGTTACAAACCGGGTCACCCACAAAATTCAAGTCAAACCCAACAATTTCCCTCCTTGACTTGAATTCTCTCAAATCACCAGAACTAAATATAAATTCATCTCTGTCATTCAAGCCCTGTAGGGCTTCATGGAATGCAAACATTCACCAAGTCCAAGCTATGCTTGAACTTCTCTGAAGGTAGAGCCTTTGTCAACATATCTGCTGGATTATCTGCTGTGGCTATCTTCTCGATGGATAATTTCTTGTCTTCTATCACATCTCGAATAAAATTCAATCTGATATCAATATGCTTCGACCTCTCATGGTAGACTGGATTCTTGGCCAAACTTAATGCACTCTGACTATCACAATAAATGATAGGTCTCTGAATATTTAACCCCAGACTATCAATCAAACCATGTAACCACATACCTTCCTTAACTCCTTCTGCCAATGACATGTATTCTGCTTCAGTAGTAGACAAGGCAACTGTAGATTGAAGTGTTGCCTTCCAATTGACAGCACATCCATTCAGAGTCAAGACATAGCATGTTAAGGATCTCCTCCTCAAAAGATCTCCAGCATAATCTGAATCTGTATAACCAACCAAGCCACTATCAGATTTATCAGCACCATAAACCAAGCAAATATTACTCGTACCTTTCAGATACCGCATAATCCATTTAACTGCACTCCAGTGAGCTCTCCCAGGATTACTCATAAACCTACTTACCACACTGACTGCATGAGCCAGATCAGGCCTAGTACACACCATTGCATACATCAAGCTTCCAACAACACTACAGTAGGGCACTGAACTCATATACCCTTTTTCCTCAACTGTAGTAGGTATTGTACTAGCATCAAGTTTAAAATGTGCCGCCAACGGAGTACTAACCGGCTTAGAATTATTCATTTGGAAAGACTGTAACAATTTTTCTATGTATTTCTGTTGAGATACATACAGTAAACCTGCACTTCTATCTCTCCAAATCTCCATGCCCAATATCTTCTTGGCTGCACCCAAATCCTTCATCTCAAACTCACTGCTCAACAAGGCTTTCAAACTATCAATTTCAACCTTGTTCTTTGCAGCAATTAACATATCATCAACATATAGCAACAAATAAATATAAGAATCATCTGCAAGTTTCTTAGAGTAGACACAGTTATCAAACTGATTACGCAGAAAACCATGGGAAGTCATGAATGCATCAAATTTCTTGTACCACTGTCTAGGAGACTGCTTCAAACCATACAAGGACTTTTTCAGCAAACATACATGATCTTTCTTCTCAGAATCAAGAAATCCTTCTGGCTGTGACATATAGATCTGCTCCTCTAAATTTCCATGTAAGAAAGCAGTTTTCACATCCAGTTGTTCCAACTCCAAGTCAAAAACACTTACCATGGACAAAAGGACACGAATGGTTTTATGCTTCACAACCGGGGAGAAAACTTCATGATAATCAATTCCCTCCTTTTGTGAAAAACCCTTTGCCACAAGTCGTGCTTTGAACCTTGCTGGTTCAACTCCAGGAATACCTTCTTTCTTCTTGAAGACCCATTTGCATCCTACCGGTTTCACTCCCTTTGGTAACGGTACAAGATCCCATGTTTCATTCTTCTCAAGAGATTGCATCTCTTCATTCATTGCAACCAGCCATTCTGATGCTTCTCTACTCTCAACTGCTTCTTTATATGATCTCGGGTCATCAGAATCAATACTTTCACCTACTGCCAAGGCATAAGCAATTGAATTAACATCAACTATATCAACACAATCTGCATACCTCATAGGTTTTCTGATTTCCCTTCTTTCCCTCCTTGTTGCTATAGGTTGTGATTCTTCTTCTTCCCTGGGCTGCTGTACAGGGTCTGTTATAACCCTTTTTGAAGTTTGAACTTCAATTTTCACCTTCTGGTTGGCACCTTGATCATTATTACCTGCATGACTACCAAGCTCCTCCTTCTGACCAAACATAGCAGACTCATCAAAAGTTACATCTCTGCTAGTAATAAATTTTGGAGTTCTATCCTTTTCAGTACACCACAGTCTGTACCCTTTAACTCCATGTGCATACCCTAGAAATATGCATTTCATTGCCCTAGGCTCTAGTTTACCATCATTCACATGAGCATAAGCAGGACAACCAAATATACGCAGGCCAGAATAATCAGAAGGTTTACCGGACCATACCTCTTGAGGAGTCTTAAAATCAATTGCAGTAGATGGCGATCTATTCACCAGATAACAAGCAGTGTTAACTGCTTCAGCCCAGAATTGTTTTGGCAAGCTAGCGTTTAATCGCATGCATCTTGCACGCTGCAACAGTGTTTGATTCATACGTTCTGCAACTCCATTTTGCTGTGGTGTATGACGTACAGTGCGATGCCTCACTATACCTTCTTTCTTGCAAAATTCATCAAATGGAGCGTTACAGAACTCCAACCCATTATCAGTTCTGAGTGTTTTGACCTGTTTTCCAGTCCGTTTCTCAACCATGGTCTTCCACTCCTTGAACTTCCCAAACACTTCATCTTTGGATTTCAGAAAATATACCCAAACCCTTCTAGAGTAGTCATCAATGAAAGTAACAAAGTACTTGCATTTGCCCTGAGATTCAACTGGAGAAGGACCCCACAAGTCTGAGTGAACATATTGCAGAACATCCGTAGAAGTATGCTTCCCAGAACTGAACTTAACTCTGCGTTGTTTACCCATAACACAAACTTCACAGAATTTCAGTTTCCCAGTTTCTGCTCCTTCTAACAATCCTTGTTTACTTAGAATTGACAGCCCTTTCTCACTCATGTGTCCCAATCGACAATGCCACAACTCTGTATAATCATCATTCTTCCCTAAAGATTTAGATACAGCCACTGTCCCCATCACAGAACTACCAATCAGAAAGTAAATGCCATGCTGCAATTTACCCTTCATTATAACCAGAGCACCTTTGGAAATTCTCAACTGTCCATTCTCTCCAGAGTACTTGTACCCTTGTTTGTCTAGAGTACCAAGAGAAATCAAGTTCTTCCGTAGACCAGGAACATACCAAGCATCAAGCGTCCTGACTATTCCATCATACATCTGAATCTGCACAGAACCACTGCCCTTAACACTGAGCTGTTCATCATCACCCAACCTCACAACACCATTCCACTCCTTGAAAGAAGTAAACAGTTCACGTGAGAAAGTCATATGATAAGATGCACCTGTGTCCAAGACCCAAGTATTTGCAGAACCAGAGGTGCTGACTGTGAGAACATCAATGTCTTCTTCTCCGTCAGAACTATCTTGCACCACCGAAGCACTACCACTGGTATTCGGTTCCTTCTCGTCATTTTCCTTCTTCCTCTGTGGACAATTCTTCCTGATGTGCCCCTTCTGTTTACAGTGATAACATCGAGGTCCTCCTTTGTTCCTCGACTTAGACCGTGACTTGCTTCTTTTTCCATCATCCCTTTTAGTGTCTCTGCCTCTGCCAACATACAAACCTGCTTCTGCACCATCCTCATTAGAACTAGAGACTCTTCTCTTCAGCTCTTTAGACTGCAAAGCATCTTTGACATCATTAATAGAGATACTATCTCTACCATACAACATAGTGTCAACAAAGTTCTCATATGAATTTGGTAGAGAACACAAAAGAATGATAGCTTGATCTTCATCATCTATCTTAACCCCAACACCCTGTAAATCCAGGATAATTCGGTTAAAATTATCAAGATGATCTTTTACCTGCATATTTTCTGTCATCCGCAGGGTATACAAACGCTGCTTCTGATATAACCGGTTTGTGAGAGACTTTTTCTGGTATTTATCATCCAATTTCTTCCACAAACCTGCAGCAGTTGATTCATCAACTACTTCTCTCAACACCTCATCTGTCAGACTCAATAGTAATGCACTATGAGCCTTTGCCAAAATTTCCTTCTTCTCCTCTTCTTTCAACGTGTTAGGTAGACTACTTTCTCCTTCTAATGCCACTGCACATCCCTGCTGAACCAGAAGTGCCCTCATTTTTACCTTCCACAAAGTGAAATCATTCGATCCATTGAACTTCTCAATATCGAATTTATGAGTCGACATCTTCTCAAATAACAGCAGATAAATTACTATCAAATTTCGCAATCAGAAATTGAATTTCACAAAACTGTTCAGAACCTTGCAAACTGACCAGAACTTCACTAACAGAAATTCAACACAACAGTCCAACAAAATTCACAGCAGTAAACCAGAAATTCAATCCAGCACAATCCAGTAAATTCACACAGAAATTCAGAATTCTTTTCTGAATTAAACATAAACTTACCGGAACTGTGTCGAGGAAACAATAACGATCGCAACAGAAAACTTGGTCCAAACAACAACAATGACCAAACAGCAGCTTTGACCAAACAGCAATTTTTGACCAAACAGCAGCTTTAACCAAACAGCAGCTTTGACCAAACAACAGCTTTGACCAAACAGCAACTTTGACCAAATAGTATCGTTGACCGTTGACCGTGCTACAGTGCCTCGCCGTAGAAGACGATGAACAGTGCTTCCGATGAAGATTCCGGCAATGAACAGTACTTCCGATGAAGATTCCGGTGATGAACAGTACTCGCAACCGTAAAAACTCACCGAAACAACTGAAAAACGATCTCCAATGCACTAGAAATGCAATAAACGGTCTCTTTTTCCCAAAAAACAAGTGAATCAAGCTAGATCTGAGATTTAAAACTAGATCTGAAAATTTTCTTACCACCAAAAATTGGTCTCCGACGTTCTTCAACGCACCAAAGATGCAGAGAATGGTCTTCTATGCTCCAGAACAACTAAATCGAGGCAAGATCTAAAATTTTGGAGCCAGATCTGAAAATTTTCGGACGTGCTACAGTAACCAACGAACCAAAAATGAACCGAGGCTCTGATACCACTTGTTAGGTTACTGAAATGCAATTAATCAAGGAAAAGGATAGAGAATAACACACAAAGAAATTACGTGGTTCGGTCAATGCGACCTACGTCCACGGACAGAGAGAATATCTGTATTATTTTCTGACAGAGGCTATACAGAGAGAAATTACATCAACCACTCTAACAATGAATTCCCTCACACTCATATATATAGAGACAAATGGGTCATGGGTCGTGGGTCGGGTTACAAACCGGGTCACCCACAAAATTCAAGTCAAACCCAACAAATTTATTACAATATATTAATATATAAAGTTTCATCTTTTGTTTTAAGCAATATAAAACTTTAATTTTTTCCTTTTAAAGTAGTCTAATATTCATAACATCATAGGTTCAAGAGCCCTTGTAAAAAAAATATATATCCTATACCATAATTTTAGAATTCTTTTTTTGGCTCAATCTAATTTTAGATATTCGATATTAAATTTTGTATTATAATTTTTCATATATATTAAAAAATTTATTAAGTTTTAAGTAATCTAATTTAAATTGACTCAAATTATAAAGGTGTAGAATTTTTTAATGTTAATTTTTTAATTCACAAAATTCAAACTTACATATTTTCTTTTAAAGAAAGTAAATATTAAATCATTTAAAGTAATTAACATCGATCAATTTTGTATTATAAATAATACGGCATGATTGATTGCATTGCATTGCCACACTGATCAACAAATCTAACATTGGTTAATTTTATATTATAAGTCAGTAAGGCATGATTAACTCAATACGACAACTAATGATGGTAGATTTTAATTTTATATTATAATTTAATACGGCATGATTGATTAATTGCATTGCTACACTTATTAACAAGTCTGTCTAGCCCACTTGGTATTTATTAAAGGATAATGATTCATTTTTTATTGCACTATTTAAGCATATTTGATACACATTTTGAAAAATGAATGTAAATCTATGAATATTATGCAGATCCATTCTCTCAAGATTTGGCTGGAATGAAATTTCATTCTATTGGTTAGATAATAAAATGTTATATTTACTCTCAGTCTTTGGTTAATATTTCTATTATGTCAATGCAAAGGGTGCGTATTTTATTTTAAACTTCATACTAAATAAATAAATTACATTCCTTTCTTTATCATGCCAAATATATTTTTATAATCTCATTCCTATTTCTTTTTCTTTTTTTCTTTCCCTTTCCTTAAAACTCAATGTGTACCAAACGTACTCGTAGAGATCAAAGATTCAAGTGGCATTCTTTTTTTTTTTTTGGCCAGCCAGCCAACAGAGTTTCATCCTCGTTGAACTTCCAAACATCGAAAAATCATGACCACTATATCACGTGTGTCTTTCCTTCTCCAACCTTATCTGCCGCCAACGTCAGCTGTTTCATTTTCCTTCTGACTGAAATAATAATGGAGCTGCTTCAATTATTTCCAAGTGGGCCCCATCAGAATCCTGCCTTCCTCTTTTATTCAAACTCCTGTTTGGCCACGCAGAATCCTCTCCACTTGCATTGCACCACCATTATTTTATTTTTCCACAATTCAAAGATTCTAAATTCTGGTGTCATCGTTTTGTATGCGTCATTCTGTACGAATCTGACTCAAAAGCGTCGCCAAGACAAGAATCAAGCTCAACCGGGCAGCCACGGGCAGCGGGCCGCCCACCCTTCCCTGGACCATCTATAACGGTACATGCTACATGGGCCTTATTTACACCGCCTTTTGCTTTAATTATAAGCAAGAACCAAACTAAGGGTCACTGATCCTATTCCCATTTGGAAGATACCAAGGTTTGATAATTGATATAGCCCCCAGCAGGAACCATCGTTCCTCAGGGGCGGGGAGAACTGCTTGGGAGAACTGCTTGGGAGAACTGCTTGTTCTCTCTGAATCCGCCCGCATCCTCCCCTTTCGTTACAGAACCCTCAGACACTGAAGTAGATTTTTCTGGGAGCGCGGGCAGGTTTTCTGAGAATATTGCAAGCAAGAAGGGCTCAGCTCCGTGTCTTCTATCCAGGCACAATTTAGATATTGTATTTGTAGTTTGGGTTCGATGGGTGTTTCGATTGATCCTCAGGAGGGTGGTAAAAATGGAGGACAGGGATCATGGAGTTCATTGAATTTTTTGACTAGGAGGAAGAGGGTGGACTCTGCCGATAACAAGTCCCACGGCCAGCTTGCCAAGGACTTATCTGTTCCCCATCTGATTGCAATTGGTAATTCTCACTAGAAGTGTTTCTATCAGTATTTTCAATCATGTGTTTGCTTGGGAAGGGTTTTTGCGTTTATTTTATTTTTGGTTAATTTTCTTGGAAGGTCGGTGTCCAATTCTGTAAATACGTTTGGATCCGTTCGTGACGAACCACTCGATTTAAAATGTGAATTGTGGTCTCCGTTTGACTGGACGACTTTATCGGACTTCAATCTTCCTCCCTATTGTCAAACATCGGTTTCATTTCTTAAATTCTGTTATGAACCTCGCTTCCCCACTGCACTATGCTGCTGTCGAAATTATAGCAGCCTTTCACCCACAGATACCTTTTTTCATTTGATCTTAGACGTTTATGCCTCCTTTCTTGTTTGATTGTCTGTTTGTTACTCCATAAATTTCGTCCTTTCTGTATGACTGATATTAGCTCCATTTGACAGAAAACAGTTTGCTAATGCGCTAAATTTTATGTTCCCTGTTGTTTTACGGTTGTACACTGAGCCTTGATCCCTCCGTCCCTCTCTCAAAGTAAACCTAAACTATATATTTGGCAAATTTGACTCCCATTTGTGTTGATTAGGTGTTGGCGCTACAATCGGTGCTGGAGTTTATGTTATTGTTGGAACAGTTGCTCGAGAGCATTCCGGACCATCCTTGGCGTTTTCTTTTCTAATAGCTGGAATAGCAGCTGCTCTTTCAGCTTTTTGCTACGCGGAGCTGGCCAGTCGTTGCCCTTCTGCTGGGAGTGCCTATCACTATTCGTACATATGTGTTGGGGAAGGGTACTTACTCTTGATCTTTACATAGATAGAGGTTTCTCTTGTTATTTAATTGAAAATTTTCATCCTTGGGTTTGTTCCCCTTCTAGGTGTTCATGTTGACTCTACTCAAAGAACACTAATTACTAAAGTATGAGTGCAGATCTAATGATTTTCTTTCCTGTCACAATATGGAGATAGATACAGGGTATTTGAGATAGTACCATTTTCTGGACAAATATATGACATTTATGTAGTTGTCTTTTCCTGTTTAAGAGTATTTGGCAACTTGAGGTCTTTAGTTGGAAGTTTATATGTTTTGAACAGTACAAAATGATTGTTTTATTTGCAGTGTTGCTTGGTTAATTGGATGGGCCTTGATACTGGAATATACAATTAGCGGAGCTGCTGTGGCTCGTGGGATAACCCCCAATATGGTTTGCTGCTCTGTTTAACTCTTCTAATGAGTTATTTGTTTGTCCATCATTGATTGCTCTAACGATAAGTATGTGGTTATCATTCTTTATCTCTGCTAGGGTAAAAGTAATCTTTCAGTTGAGTACAACTCACAGGGATGAGGTTGACTGTTAATTTTTTGTTAATTTTTTGCTTTGCCTGATAGCAGTTCGTAGCAGGCTTTTCTCTCTGGAGTTTTTATATATCTGAACCATGCATAAATGTATTGGGAGGTAGTGTCCGGTGTTCCATGTGAAAAGCGTGACCCAAAATCTCTATCCAGCCCAAAAGCTAAGGAATGCTTGTAGGTAGGAGATGACCTAAAGGAGATGGGTCACAGAAACATGTTTTAAATGTTGGTGTGCTGGTTTGCCATTCCCTATCAGGCTGGAAAGTAGGGGTTGAATAATAAACATCACTTATTCCTTAGGCCAAATAGAGTTAGATGAAAGGGAGGATAGGGAAACCTCATTAGTAGCTCATGAATCACATTATTGAATAAGTGACTAGTCAGATGTCCTGGTTAATGAATCACTTAATTTAATACAAGTTTATGAAACCATCCATATCTAACTCATAATTGCATTTAAAACTATTGGGATTATTGTAATGTCGGTACTACAGTGACTAAAATGCTCCTTGGTCCCTGAGTTTAGGAAATGTCATTTAGAGATTTTTTCTTTTCCTTTTTTTTTTTCCCTTTCTTTGAACTTCTATTGGGTGTTGCATGTATGATTAATCTGTATAATAATAGTAGCAGACTTATATTTGTGTAAATGGCAAGCCAGATTTTTTAGATGCAATAATTTATGTCCAGTTTTTTTTTTTTTTTAATTTTCTCAATTTTCAAATTAGGCTGCGCTCTTTGGAGGTCCAGACAGTTTGCCTATGCTTTTAAACCGTCAGCAAATTCCTGGAATTGACATTGTTGTGGACCCATGTGCAGCAGTTTTAGTATTTATAATCACTGGGCTCCTGTGCCTAGGGATTAAGGAGGTATATTTCTATTATAATCTTTCTTTTTAATCTGTTTTTAATTAACGTAATTCCATGGACATTAAAATAAATGTTTTAAATTAGATTTTTTCTTGTACATTAAGAGAGCTGTATCAGGATGAGTTTAAATTCGACTTTTCTTTTAGGAATGTGTGCCAAAAAAAAAAATACTGACATCTCTTTTCATACCTACTTTTAAACTGTTGTTTAAATATAATGTAATTATGTAAACGATTTTTTTGTAATAAAACATTTTATGTGGAAGGTTTTGAAAGTGGTAAATTTAATGGTGTAAAGATAACCCTACTCTTAAACTCAAGACAGGTGTGTTTTGACCCTTTCACCTACATCCGATCATTATGCTTTTCTTTTTTCTGTTTTCTATTAATAACATTTTCCTTTGAATGTTGTTATTTTTCTTAATTAGGGCATAGAGAATTGGCCTTAAGAATTTGTGCAAATGTCCAAATGGCTCATCACTGATCACTCCAATGGAAAGTGACTTGGACTTTTTTTTTTTAAAAAAAAAAATAATTTTTAAATGCTCAACATTTGCAGAGTACGATTGTACAAGTCATAGTCACATCGGTGAACATATGTGCTCTGGTTTTTGTCATAGTAGCTGGTGGTTACCTGGGATTCAAGTCTGGATGGGTTGGATATGAACTTCCTACCGGGTACTTCCATGTTTGTTATGCACTTACCATGTGCATTTGGTCTCTATCAATTACTGAATTCCTGTCTCTTTGCTTTGATAGGTATTTTCCTTTTGGGATAGATGGAATGCTTGCTGGTTCTGCAACTGTCTTCTTTGCATATATAGGTTTTGATGCAGTTGCCAGTACTGCTGAAGAGGTATATAATATGGTCATGGAATTTGTTTTCTTTCTGTATTTTAAATGTTATCAATTTTTCTGTAGGTTCTATCATTGAGTGTGTTCAAAATTTAAATTTGAGTTACACATTACTTGATCAACAGGTAAAAAATCCTCAGAGAGATCTGCCGCTGGGTATTGGAGCTTCGCTGTTTATTTGTTGTGCATTATATATGATGGTTTCCATTGTTGTTGTTGGTTTAGTACCTTATTATGCAATTGATCCTGACACCCCAATATCTTCTGCATTTTCTAACCATGGGATGCAATGGGCAGCGTAAGTCTAGTATTTTGCAACTCTATGGTGCATCTAATTCTGCATAACTTTTAGATAACAGAATAGATGATGTTGCAAAATCACTTTTCCTGATTGTGATTGCAGCTACATAATAAATGCTGGAGCTTTTACAGCTCTCTGCGCATCATTATTGGGTGGAATTCTTCCCCAGGTGAGTCTATGCCATGCTTTATGTAATGCTAGTCCTAGACGCCTTATAATACTTGCTGATGGTTTTGAGTTACTAGTCTATTGACACCTCATCCACCTTTTAAATTTACTGTGTGATCACCACAGATTTAAAACTCAATGCTTGTGTCTATTCTACTCCCAGATAAGTTTTTTATTTTTTAATATCTTTATTTCAATCAAATTAAAAATAACTCATCTGATTAGGAAAGATCATATTTTAATAACGTCTAACTACAGCAAAACTTATTTGTTGAATTCACACACATACAAAGACACTTGTGCATGGCGCTCAATCCTACTATTAATTTTACTTATGTCTTTGTAATTTGAATATATGTTTAAGTTAATGTGAAGTTCCCTATAATATAATTGGGTAAGGATCTGTAATATATATTACCAGTATCAATCAAGCACAATTAATCATCAAAGTTATGAGGTATATAAATCTCTGTGGATTTGGGTTGCAGGACAGCTGCCAAGCACCAAATTACCATATTTATGATGCATAATAAGTATATGCTTTTTTGTTTCATAAGCTGTGTTGGACTAAAATGAACTTTAGATGGAGTCATAAAAGGGAATTTGACATGATTGATTTCGAAATTTATGAAACTTGACTATTTATATTTTATCTGGTGCTTAGATATTTGTCTATGATTAGCTGGACAAGAGGAACTAGGTGTATTCTGCCGTTAATCATTGAGATAATCATATTGCAAACATAAGTTGCATTACTTCTTTCTTGTTTCTGTTCTGATTTCTAGTAAAAGTTATTGCTATTTTATTTTTCTTGTTTTCGTGTTTAGTATTCTATTTGCCTTGTAAAATGATGAATGTGTGTGTGTGTGTGTTGTTTTTTTACATTTCTCAGCCACGAATCTTGATGGCTATGGCAAGGGATGGGCTACTGCCACCATTTTTTTCTGACATAAATAAGCGCAGCCAGGTTCCCATTAAGAGCACAATAGCCACTGGCCTATTTGCTGCATTCTTGGCATTTTTTATGGATGTCTCTCAATTGGCAGGGATGGTAAGTTTACTTCAGCCACAGCATGGAATGTATTTCAGTTTCAGTTTGACACGCACAGACTTATCTGTAACCACTAAATATAGGGTGAGGCACTGTATGGATCATGTGACTCATGTCAAGACCAAGAAGACATAATTCCAATTAAAAGTATGCAGTAAATGTGTCACTGAATAGGATATCAATGATCATAATGATGCTAAATCCAGTGTATGTCCACATAGTTACAATCCTAGTTGATATCAAATACAATTTGGCTAGAAAAATGAAAGCCATCTTGAGAAGCCATCGACTTTGATGACCTTTTTTCTTTTCCTCCTGTTTTCATTTTTCTTTTTAATTGTTAAAAAACATTCAAAAGTGATGGGAGGCAGTTTAGGATATAACATGTGCACCACCGTCTAAGGTAGTTCTCAGTTCTGACTGAATGTATGGTGTTTCTTGGTAGTTGATAAGTTCTTTGAACATCATATTTATGATTGAGTTACTGTCTTGAATGTATATTAACTTGTATTTAGCTTGTCTCCTTCAGGTTAGTGTGGGTACGCTTCTTGCATTCACCATGGTAGCAATATCTATATTAATTCTGAGATATATCCCACCAGATGAGGTCCCACTGCCACCCTCTCTACAGGATTCAGTTGATTATGTGTCATCGGGTTATAGTTGGAGCAATGATGAGACAAAAGGAAAAGATGCAGTGGCAAATGTTGGTACTTCTGGGAACACTGAACCTTTAATTGTCAAAGAGGATGTATCAGCTGAGTATCCTCTTATTCCTAAACAGCTTGCCATAGGAAACTGTGAGTTATGCTTCTCCTCCTCACTGACCAATCTATCAATCATAAAGTACTCCAAATTTTGGCTATGCATGAGGGAAAAAAATTATCTGGAAGTATTGCAATTTACCTATCAAGATATATAGTCTGGAGTAAAATATAAATTTATCTCAGGTTATATAATACATGTTGCTGAAGTAACTCACCTTTCTTTACGTCAGTTACCAATCTCATTCTCAGGCATTTACTGTTCTCCTTACTTCTATTTTTTGATGGGTGCAGATGTAAATGAAAGTAATAAGCGAAAAGTTGTTGGGTGGATAATAGCATCCACATGCTTAGGGGTGTTTGTCCTCACATATGCAGCTTCAGATTTAAGTCTTCTTGGGTGGGTATAGCTATAGATTGTTTCATTTTTCAAGCTTCAAATACAACTGTGGTAAACACACACACATATAGATATTATCAAGTTCCTAGAGAATTTAGCTGCTGACTGCAAAGCCAAGGATGTGGACCTTTAGGGATTTATCATAATCCTCTGGGAAGGGATGATAATATATGGTAGTAGATACATCAGACTTAATGAGGGTTTGGTCCAGAACCATGACGCATCCACTTTATCAATATTTGTCATTGTGTATAGCTATAGATTGTTTCATTTAGGAATTCTTTGCTGTTCTTAGTTGTTTATGTTATGGCATTGTGTATTTGCTTTTTCCAGCTCTGTTCGTTACACACTGTGCGGAGTTGGTGGTATCCTCCTCCTTTCTGGTCTGGTCTTCCTCACCTGTATAGACCAAGATGATGCAAGACACAATTTTGGGCACTCTGGAGGTCTGGCTTACATAACATCCCTATAATTCATTAATTTAGTGCGAGTTAATGTCTCATTGCTCTGCAACTACTCAAGACATCATATAGACATTGAATGTAAAGAAAATTTATTCTCTACTGTAAAAGCTAGTAATATATAGTACAATTTGGCTACTAATCTTGTTTACTGACGAGGAAGCTGTAGCAGGGATTACAGTGAAACTGGCATTTTATAGGAATCGGATTCCATTTAAATATATCTTTTCAGTCTTCTTGACTATCAGCTCGTTGTTTTTGAGTTGTACAACAAAGGAGTTTCTGCAATTGAGAAGAAAATTTTAAAGCTTGGCTACATTGTAACATTGGTCTAAGTATTTGAAATGACTTTACTTATCCTTTTCAGGTTTTATTTGCCCATTTGTCCCGCTGCTGCCTATCCTTTGCATTCTCATCAATTGCTACCTACTTATTAATCTTGGGTAAGTGCTAATACTCAATTCCCAAGCCCCTTTTTTGTTTTTTTCTCTCCTTTTGTGAAAGCTTGGAATGGAGTTAGGGATTAATAATGAAAACGATGTAGAATATGAATGGTATTCTTCTCCTGCAACATGTGGGCCTCTATGATAACATATGCTTAATATGATAGGTTGAGTACATGAAAGGCATGAGCTACTTGGCATAACGATACCTAGTCTGAATTCAGCACGGGGCTTTTGGTTTGGAAAAACACTCCTTTTTTTTTAAACAAAAGAATTCGTTCAGTTCATAACCCATTTTTATAATAGAAAAATCAAATTTTATTGCAACTGAATAACTACATTTTCCAGTAAAGTAATTAATTGAAGGAACCAAAATGACAAGGTTTTGTTGAAAAAGGAATATAAATGAAATACTCACATTCAGAATTTTATCACCTTCGTTGAAAAAGGAATATAAATGAAATACTCACATTCAGAATTTTATCACCTTCCATGTGTTCACAAGGAAAAGTTAACGTCCTCATATAATTCATCTCCACTGTATTTTGTTGACTCGATCAAGTGTTCTGTTCAGGTTTGTTTCTTAAAGTGGAAATTGCACGATTTTGCTAATTTTTGTTTGTCTGCATTGCAGAGCGGCTACGTGGGCTCGTGTTTCTGTATGGCTGGCAATAGGAGTAGTTGTTTATGTATTTTATGGTCGAACCCATAGCTCTCTAAGGGATGCAGTTTATGTGCGGGCAATTCATGTAGATAAAATCTGTCAGACATCCGAAAGCTGTCTAGCTTAACCTCTGCATAAGAGATGTTATAGGCCACAGCCCCATAGGTTTGGTGTGTGTTTGCTGCTGAGGATGAAGAATTATTAGCTCCACAAGTTGTATACGCAATCCCTGTACAGGAAATGCATCTCAAGCTTTGAAGCTAGGATTGTAGATTTATCTTCTAGAGAAGAATGTAGTTGCACATTTAAAATTATAGCCTCAATTCTTCCCATATATTCAAGCTTTTGTAAGGAGCAGGGAATGGACTTCACATTTTGTATGATATTTAGGGTGGCAGGTGGTCCGGGCTTGTTCAACTTCAATGTAAATATAATATGAAATAGAATATTTCACTGGTTCTTTATTATTTCTCTAGTTGCAAATGAGAACATTACATAAGCTTGAACCTGGAATATCCAAATCCCGATGCACGCGTATATTATCTTGGATTTGAACAAATTTGTCTCTCGTCCCATCCTTTCATTGCAGGATATATGGTACATTAAAAAAAGTTGCAATTGTAACACACTCAACATGAACCAATACTCGATCATAACTTCCGAGTTTGAGGTGATCTTCAGGGTCTATTACTATTAATAAGTTAGTCTGATAATGTTATGCATTAGGAGGATAAAGGAGATGAATAGAATGCTAATCAGGCAATTGTGATCATAGTATTATATGATGGAATAAGGACTAATTACCCTTGATATGGATATTTAAGTAGTTGTGATTACATATTGCATAAATAAAATAAGTTTAAACAATATATTTTTCAATATAGTTATCTATCTGAACTATTCGTTATCCATCTGAACTATTTGGTGATTAAAATTGCTTTATATATATATATATATATATTACCATTTTACCACAAATTATCAAATGGGAGGGGCTATCAATCATCACGAGGAGCAAAATGTAGATTCAACATACACGATAACGCATAGCACCCCTACACCAAATATAGCAGAAGTCAGTCATTGCATAGAAATTACACGACTACATGTTGCACGGACATGAAACCATATTCTGATCTTCAGCCGAATGTTGCAATGAGGAAGGCTTTATAAATGCTCATGAATTTAGCCACAAATGCTGCAAATTTGAACGTACAAAACAGAGAAAAGGTCAGCGCCTCAAAATCATAAAATATGTCTCTGTAAGTTAGACAATCAAAACACATTCAGGTCTAAATACCTTCAATGTGGAAGATGGCCTTCTGTCCAAGACGCATCCTATGTTCCTGGTCCAACGAAGGGAGAAGAATCAGAGAAAACAAGACTATAAAAAATGTCTGGACAAAATAGCTAATTCCATCCCATAATTATTATTATTATAAAAAAAAGAAAAAATTACACTTTATTCCCATAAACTTTTCTCTATGTGTAAAAAATCGCCATAAAGTTTCAAACTCAACAAAAGACCCTTTTAACTTTCATTTCATGTGAAAAACCCCTTTTATTTAGTTGACCGTCAGTCAAATTGACGATCAACACTGATGTAGACACAACTGCCACGCCATCTGTGTTCTTTAACACTTCATATCCACATCAGCTTTCTTGCACCACATCAAATCCGTCTCCTTTGCTAAACCCAATCTTTATCGGACCTCAACCTCTGTCTTCTCTCTCGCTTTCTGTCATCATCTCTCTTGTCTTTGCTCTCTCTTCATCTCTCTTGCTCTCTGTCTTATACTCTCCCCTGTCACCATAAACCAGATTAAAAAAAACACACTTCCTTTCTGCTCTCACCTCTTCCCGCATGTGCTGTGTTTTCATGGCCGAAAACAGAGGTGTTGGGGGTGATAGCCAACAAGCTTGTGTGTGTGTTCTGAGTGTATGTGTGCGCTAAGCATGGGGTCAGAGTGTTGACAAGGGCCAAGGCGAGCTGGCTGTATAGGTGCTATATATGTTTCAAAATCTTGAATTTATTATACGGTAAGAATGAAATGTATCATGTTCAATATAGGAATTATGTAGAAGAAGATTCGGATTCCTTAAGTTTGAGAGAGCTTCAGAGTTTGGAGCACCAACTTGACGCTGCTCTTAGATGCGTTCCAACAAGAAAGGTGAACATATATGCTTGCTCAATGTGCATGATGAAATAATTTAAGAAAAACTACAACGAAAGGGAATCAACAGATTGGGAAAAATGACTTAAGTAATTGATATAAAACATATCTATTTTGAATTAATTAGTTTTATAGTGAAATTTCCGATCAATTATATGACTGTGCAGAACCAAATCTTGAATGAATCAAGGAAAGACAAAGAGAGGCGTAAAAAAGAGAGAGGATGGTGAAAGGAAAAAGGGAAACCATATGCCTTTAACTGATTCGTCATCGCAGGTTACTGCTTCTGTTCCTCGAGGTTGCTCGTTGGAATCACATCTTAAATTTTATATGAAACATCTATTATGCATTGACTGCTGGGAAGAAAGGGAACCATAATTTATATATTGAAATAGCACCAACAAAAGAAATGCAGAACTAGTAGATGTACTGAAACACTCAACAATGGTTTCAATTTTATGTCTTAGTATGAGTTGTGGAGATTCCTTGTATGAAACGATTGGAACTGAAATATGAACTGAATTGTCCCATTATAATTTAAATTGTTCGGCAATATTATCTGGTAAAGATGTAAAATATGAAAACAAAAGTTTGCTGAGCTCTGGATCCAATTATCTCATTCCCCAAAAGAAAGCAAATAATTATCCAGTTGTTCCTCCTTTTCTTTTTATATGTATCATTTCACAATGTTGAAGGCTTTGATCTCGAGCAGCAGTCTGGTGCTGGATGGTGATGGTGCTAGAAAACTAAGACGAGCATAAAGAGCAAGAATGGACTGCTGTTGAAGGTGAAGTTGGAGACGAGGGTGAAGGCGAAGATGGGATGGTTGAAGACGCCCAAAGTTGGAATCAGAATCGTTTTGTGATAGAATCAGGGTGGTTCCTCCGACCAGGCAGAAGCCAGCGATAGTGTCGACTTCGAACACCAAATGCAAGGCCAATGTTCGATACAAGATCTGGAAATGGACTATAGGGTGAAGAAGAAAAAGAAGAAGGAAAGAGCACACAGAAATTGGAGAGACAAAGAGGTCTGATGAAGATTGGGTTTAACAAAAGAGACAAATATCATGTGGCGCAAGAAAGCTTAAGTGGATAGGAAGTGTTAAAAAACACAGCTGACATGGCATTTTTGTATCCACGTCAGCGGTGACTGTTAGTTTGATTGACGATCAACTAAAGGAAGGGGGTTTTTTGAACGAAATGAAAGTTAAGAGGGTCTTTTGCTAAGTTTAAAAATTCATGGGGGTTTTTTGCACATAGGAGAAAGTTCATGGAGTAAAGTACAATTTTTCCTAAAAAAGAAAAAGAGCAGGGTGCATTTGCTTGAACTGCTGTCAAAGTGTCTTTAATATCAAGTTCATCCAAAGAAGCAAGGACACTGATGCATACACGGCAACAAAACAAATTTTTAAGTGCCACATCATTTTTGACACAAGTGCAACATATGCAAAACACAAAAATGGATCCTTTTTTGAAGTGGCCATGCCGTCATAGGATTCATGCATATGCACAATGAGGTGCAACAAAAGAATCTTACAAAATTGAGTTGGACCAATGACAGATTTATAGCTTCAAAAGACAAATGCTGCATAACAAATTCAAGCAGAAGACGAGCAAATCAATCCCAGATGTTGATCTGAAATAAATATTTATAACACTTACGTAATATGCAGCCCAATGGCAGACCTCAAGCTTTAATTCTGCATCCAATTTCCTCAACAGTTCATGAAGAAGCCTCTGAGCCACCAAATATAAACTTTGATGTCAAATAGGGGAAACAAAATATGTAAGAACAATTTCAAAGTTGTGCAATTACCTTCAAGATGATCTCTGGAGGAATACAATTGATTAAGAGCTCATACAACTTCCCTCGAACTTGAAACAACCTAAAGCATGTGCCATGTATAGAGAGAGAGATGTTAGATGCAGTGCAGACATAGGCCACTCAGATACCAAATAGAAAATTGTGAAAGATAGGTTTTCTCTCTTAATGGTAGCATATTCAGATTGGTTTACACTACGATCATACAGGTGATAAATGAGCCTGATCATTTTAAACAATCACAAAAACAATTTATTTATCATGAAAGACTAAAAAGCAGTAAACTATATAAAAGCACACCTTTTAGGGCTCTGTTCCTTCATTATGTCAGATGCAATTTCAGAAACATATTCCTCCCAGTCCATTGGGGGTATTGTTTGCTTGCTACTGAAAGGATACCTACAAACCATATGACAGTACACAAAAGAGTGGTGTCAACTGCTCCATGATCCATAATCCCATATTTAAGGCTGTGCATTGAAAAGCAGACATAGATGAAGTACATCCAAAATGATGCACCCATTAATAGATGTGACTTATGTGAGGTTTAATATGGAGCTTACTGCTGGACACGACAAGTCTCAAAAGATAATATAGCCCTCCTTAGATTCCGATTTGATTTCTCTGCTATCCGAGCAGCAAAATCAGAAGGAAGTTGCAGACCTTCTTTCTTACCAATGAACTCCAAAACTCCAACAATCTGACAAAAGATCACATAAAGGTTATAATAAGAGGCACAATGACACTTCTGCCTGATTCAGGACAGCTTTCTTCCTTGTAATACAAGTTATAAACTTACTGACCTGTTCTTCACTTGGCGCATTTATTCGCACATTTAGACAGCGAGAGCGGATTGCTTCTGTGACTCTTGAAGAACTATTGCAACATAGAATTAACCTGCAATAAGCACTGTATTTTTCCATCGTTCTACGCAGAGAATGCTGGGCTTCTCTAGAGAGTTTGTCAACCTCATTGAGCACTAGCACTGATATCGCAAAAGACTCAGATATCATTAGCACACAAACAGCAAGAAAACAAGTTGAAAACAATGCTTGTTATCCTAGCAGTTATTTACAAGCTACAGGGGAGAGGTTGCCTAATTTATAAATGAATTAATCACTACCAGACCAAATAAAATCCAAGAGAAGATGTTTCACAGAACAGATAATGATAAACAGAAGCATAAAAGCGCACACACATAGCTGGGACCAAAACTCTAAACTACTTGATAATAGTGGAAAAGGCATCACTAGCATCTTTAGCTTCAAATTAATATTTAAGTAAAACAAAACTGCTAGTTACCTTTAAATCCTTTCTTCCCCTTAGTATCAATTGGTCTATTTTTAGCCATCTCTTTAATTATTTCTTGAACAATATATCTGTCCTGAAAGCCTGCATCACTGGGACTCAGTTCTATGTGATTGGTACTTGATAATGTTGTCAGCTCTATATCAATAGATCTACTCCCAGCCTGAAACGAATTCTCAAATAGTTACAAAAAAAAAAATGTCATGTCATATACTTAAGTACTTAAATACCCGTACGAAAAGTTTAAAACTAGATTGTCTGATGGATATTCTTGATAAGCGTTTCCCTTCAGAAATATAATATACAACATAGATATTAAATATTTTCTTCTGAATGTATAGCAGTATAGAACACTTCAATTATATTATTACAAGGATTTCCCGTGAGTCACAACATAAATAATAATCAGATCAGTAGGTGAAAACGAAACTTACATCCACTTTCCATGTCCTGTTTTCCACCTTCACCTGCAATATGAATAAAGAAAATTTGGAAAGCAATCAAATTGTAGGTTCAGGACACGCCAAGAGACTAGACAGAAACTGAGTTATATATTACTTTATTAGCAGAACAAAGTTTTTCTTTCACTTGAAAATACAACCAAATCATAGACGCAAAATTTTCTTCTTGTTTCCCTCCTCCAAACACGAGAAAAAAAAACCCCAAAAATATATTTGCTTATCTTTTCTCTTTCTTAAAATTATCTCATGATCCAAACAAATGAAAAACAGCACAATGAAATATTAAAGGAAAATTCTAACCTTCTCAGCGCCGGTTCCGAACATTTGCCGGAGAAGAGCCATGATTAGGGTTTTTTTGCCAGACCCGGGCGGGCCATAAAATAGCAAATGGGGGCAATCCTGCTCGGTCACCTACAGCAACCATTAGGAAGATTACATTAAAAATGGAAAAAAAATTATAAATTAACTATACAAAAAGATATTGAAGAACTTAGATTTGCGCAATAGGGACGACACAGAAAAATGTACCAATTTCTTAAGATTTTGGGCGACTTCTTGGTGAACCAAAATTTGGTCTAGGATTTTGGGTCGATACTTATCTACCCACAACATTCTCTTGATCTTCTTCTACCTTCAAGCTACACGCACAAAGACAGACTCACGGGTGAGAGTCTGTGACGACTGAAGAGACAGAGTGGCGGGAAACCGAGGTTGGGATTCTGGACGGCTCCATATATATTGTAGGTTTTTTTTCCCTCGTTTTCTTATTTTTTTTTAATTAACACTACTTTTATCTGTATCATATATTCATGGTTTTGAAATTTTTTTATCATCATCACAAATAAATATAATATAATATATAATATAAAAACATTAAATTATATTTTAAAATATAATAAAAAATTTTATAATTATTCTCATATTCAAAATTTTTTTAAAAAAATTTAAACAATATACTTTAAAACTTGTGAAAGCATTAGTAAGAAAGAATAAATAAAGTTTTTTTTCTTTTTTTCCATTGATTAAATGTTTGTTATTAATTGTATACCAAAAAAATGTTTGTTATTAAAATTTTATAAACATAAAGTATAATTTTTAAATATTTAATATTCTTTAAAAAGATGATAATGTATAGTTTAACTTGACAGAAATATCATTTTGTTTATGTAAGCGCGCCTGTGTGTGGAAAATATTAAACATATATTTGACAAAAATATAATAGTTGTTTTTAGTTAATAAATAAATATAACTATGAAAGAAATATCACCAAGTAGTTTTTCAAGTTTTTAAAGTTTACTAATTAAATGATAATATTTAATGATAGCTTGTGTAATATACATAAATACATCTGAATGAACATACATTGTCATAGATATAACAAAATATTTGAATAAATTAAATTTATTATTGTAGAAAAAGAATAAGTTTTGAAATAAAAATTTAAAAAAATATATATATATATATATATTAATAAGTTGAATTTTACGAATTCTAATCAATTTTCAGATTCATTAAAAATTTATATATATTGTCAAAATTGAGAGAAATGCCGTGTAATTTAAACAAAAACGAAATTTTAAAAAAATACATTTCCTCAAAGTGAAATGACAAATGATTAAATTAGCAAGATTATAAAAAATAAAATCTAGGTAAAAATATATTTTACTCCCATGAACTTTTCTTAATCTACAAAAACTTTCATGAACTTTGAAATACAACAAATAATCTTTATAAATATTTCATTTTATGTAATTTGTCCCTTCCGTTAAAAAAATCGTTCAATTGACTAACAATAAACGCCACATTATCTTAAAATTATCACGTCAGTCACTAACATAAAAAAATAATACCATATCAGTTTTAACTCAATTCCACGATTCAAACCCATAATCACAAACTCATGACCCTAATCCCCATTGCAGATAAAATCCCAAATTTTGATGATCTCTGTTGGCTTTCATTTTTCTGCTCTCTTTTATTTTCCAATTGCAGAAGAAGACAGACCCCTGCGAGGTTGAGAGATCAAGGAATTGGGAAAAAGGATCGAGATTGTGAGATTAAACCTTTGAATGTGTTGTTGCAAAATTTGGAAACCAGCATAGTGATAATCTGAGTCACGTCTTTATAGTAAACACTGTTCTTAAGGAAATTATTTTGTAACCACAGCAATATTACTGCGTCTACAGAACTCCCTCCATGACTAAACAAATTCTTCTGAGAAAAGTTCTCAGGCCACAAAACAGCAGAAATTTAGAAAAGCATAACCCAAAAAGTTTGAGAGAGGGATAAGAGGAAAGTTTAGAATTGTTTCTGATTTGGTATGTGAAATGAGGGGGAGGAGTCCTCCTTTTATAGCAACTAAACAATAATGAGGTAGACAAAAATTTTAATAAAATTAAAATTTGATTTCGAAAATTAATGGACAGTTTCAGAAAATTAATGAGCAGTTTTTAAATATTTAAATATATTCAAAACAAATAAGACAAAACTATCGATCCTTAATTTTCTGACATTAATCCAAGTTAATTTAATAATAATAAAATTCGCTTCTGTTCAGGTAAGCAAACAAATATTTCTCCAGAGAAAAACTAAATTGGTCCAATTTATTGCACGCGCAGGGGGCAAATTGGATGATTTGCACTGCACTAGCTTGAATCCATGTGGGCTTATATGCGCAAGAGCCCACCCCTTTCCAAGCTCTTTATTAGCCTATTAACATGAGTTAGTATATAAACTATCTTCCCCTCCTTACTCTAAACAATGTGAGACTTTTAGCTTTCTCTTTTGAAATACAAAGCTTTTATAAGGCTATTTTCACAACAATCCCCCACAAAAGATATTTAAAAACTTTTGGGTTACATAAATAGGTGTAGACGCATTAATCTAGTGTCTCTTTTTAGATTATGAACCAAACCTAGACTGATAAGATTTATCTTACAGAGTAGTCAATGAAATATATAGTTTCTATGAACCAACATACTATTAGTCGTAAGATAGTGATCTCAAGAGTCACATCTCAACCCCCACATTTATGTTATTAACGCCATTGTGAACGTTATTTCAGCCATGCGCGTGCCTAGAATTCATGAGTGCTCTAGAGATTTTGCCACTATCTCATAGGAGCGTCCCAACTCCACACTCATATAGATGACTTCATCAAGTGTATCTGCAATGAATACACCACCTTTAATGTAGGGTTATGAAAATCATAAAGAGCTTACGCTCAACCCACAAGTCAATACATTCTAGCACTTTCACACTTAACACCATAGAAAATGGACTAAGAATATAGTGCTAGCAGAATTAACATGCGACTTGTTATTTCCCATTTGAACCTTCTTCATGGGATCTCCAATCACGAAGGTTGGGTTCCCGCCGCTGTTAATTTCTTATTGGCTTAAGTCCAATTCCCCTCGATGTCTTATTAATTACACTTCTACCTAGGGGTTTAGTCAAAGGATCGGCCACGTTTACTTCTGACGTTACAAAATTGATTGATATAATTTTATCCTTTAGCAATTGCTTAACCACATCATGTCTCAAACGAATGTGTCTACTCTTACTATTATATATTTTATTCTTTGCAATGGCTATTGCCGCTTGGCAATCACAATACAAAAACACAGATGGTGCTGGTTTCATAGGTATGCACGCCAAGAAGTTTCTCATCCACTCAGTCTCACTACCAGCCAACTTTAGAGCTATAAACTCTGATTCCATGGTTGATCTAGCTACAAGGGTTTGTTTAGCTATCTCCATGATACTGCTCTACCACTAAAGGTGAATACATATCCACTAGTGGATTTTGTCTCATCTAAATCTGAGATCCAGTTAGCATCACTGTATCCTTCTAATGCAATAGGAAATTCACTATACTCAATACCATAACTCATGGTACTCCTCAAATATCTCATGAGTTTCACAAGAGCACCCCAATGGTCTTCATTGGGATTGTATGTATACCTGCTCAATCTACACACAACATATGCTATGTCAGGACGGGTGAAATTCATCAAATGCAATAGACTCCCAATAATCTGTGCATATTCTAATTGAGCAACAGGCTCACCTAAGTTTTTCTTCAGTTAGATACTAGAATCATAAGGAGATAACACTGGTTTGTCATCAAAATGACTAAACCTTTTGAGTAATTTTTGAACATAGTGTTCTTGTGATAGTATAATACTATCATCTTTCCTTATGATTTTAACTCCCAAAATCACACTTGCTTCACCCAAGTCCTTCATATCAAAAATTGATGTAAGGAAATTTTTTGTCTTATATACTATATCCATGCTAGTATGAAATATTAACATGTCATCCACATACAAACTGATAATCACACCATCAATATCAATTTTTTTTTATACACACATCTATCTACTTCAACAGAAGTAAATCCGTCACAAATTAACTCATGATTTAACTTTTCACATAGCTTTATAAAGCTCACAATAATATAGTCATAATACTTATGTTTAGAAAAATGCACAATGACCATAAAACTTTATTGTAGAAATTTCAAAAATTTCACAAACACAATTCTCAACATTTAAAATGTTATTAATATATAAGCTTTAAGAAAGCATTTTCATATTATCAATAGTTATATTAATAGAAATTTATGAGATATACTCAATATTCAAATATAATGAACTTATAAAAATTTTTTTAAACCACAATATCATTAACTATTGACCATAAAACATTTTTACCAAAACTAGATGTAAATAGTTATTTGTCTTATGTGTAACACTTACGCTAAGACAAAAATTAACATGTCATACATATACAAATATCTCATGTTTATCATCTATTGATTATGAATACACATATCCATATTAAATGAAAAATTGCCACAATTTTAAGGCAAGTAAATTATTCACACCACGACAATGAACATAGTCAAAGTTTATAATCTCTTTTATTTTTCATAGCGCATACAATATAAACTTGAAAAATACTGTCACATTTTTAAATATTTTAAAATTTATAGGAGTATGATACCACAACTGTATATATATGTACTTTTAATTTAGTACACAATTAACTCATACAAAGTCTCAACTTATTATAGGTGGGCACCCCATATAATACATATATATATATATATATATATGCACATATATATATATATTCTTCCACCATATAATAATATGATATAAGAATATAATTACACATAATCATTTAGGAATTTTACAATTTCAAAATTTTTGTGACAAATAACTCAACACTATTGCACCTCTTTGTATAATAAAAATGTTGTAAGAAACTAGCATTCGTAAATGCTTACTCCAATTCTTACTTTTGACATATCATCATCTCAATAAGATGGTTTTGTCAATTTACAAATTGACCCAACATTTTTAAATTTATTGCACCTCTTCGTACAATAAAAAGTCATCAAAAATTAGCATTTGAAAAATGCTTAATTCAATTTTTACATATGGCATATCATCATCTCAATGAAATGGTTTTCTCAATTTGAAAATTAACGGTATATTATCATCTCAATGAAATGATTTTCTCGATTTCTAAATTGACCCAAAAATTTTATATGCCAATGTTCACAAGTTTGGCCACAAATCCACAAGTTTGGTTCCAAAATGCCAAGTATAATTTATAATATTATTTAACAACAATAACACTGCGAATAATTTAGGTAAAAATATTTGGTATTTGTAAAATTCTATAACCTCCACATTGATGGTTATAGTGCCATTTTCAAGAAATCGACAATTTCTTTCACCTAAAATATAATATTCATATAAGACTCTTTTATATGAAATTTCTCAAAGCTCAAAATATATTTATACATATATTCTCTAAGAAATTTATGCATTTTCCCAAAGCATAATTAGATTTCACATAGCTTTCATATCATATATTTCGAAATCTCATGCACATATTCATACATGTATATCTATATATAACATAAAATTCATATGCCCTTACTGATAGGGGTCCGGATACTCTGTTCAGAATTTGTCTGCTTTGAGTTTTAGCAACGGTTTTAACTGTTGCTAAAACTTTCAGCAACAAAAAAACTGTTGCTGAAAGTTTTAGCAACAGTTAAAACCGTTGCTAAAACTCAAAGCAGACACCTACTTGTTTTATTCTGAGCAGAGGATCCGCATGCTACTGATAGATACATATATATCAGATCTCAAAAAATTGGGACAATGTTTATATATATATATATATATAAAATAACAATAATATCCAATATATATCTATATGTATATTTATAATATACACTTTGATATGTGCACACACCATATGCATATCAGACCCATATATATATATGACTCATATATGACGCCTGTACACATATATAAATATATAATACACACTATACACATTTATGTATATTATATACACATACACCCGTACACACATATCACGCTTACAGCACATAAATATGTTGTAAAGGACCAACGGATATATACAAATTCACACACACAGATATATATTTATATATATTGACAAATTTAATTTAACAAATTAAATTGTTGCTCTGATTATTCAACCAGAGTGCTTCAACATATATGTAATAAAACGCTTCCCACTCTCTCATGTTTTTAAATATAATGTGAATTATGCCATCCATGGCTATCTCAAACGTTTGAATCAAAAAGAAGTTAGCAAGAAATTAAATTCACTTTAAATCGAAATTGATCACAGTACCTTGGTGCAATTTCGAAACTCATTTTTCTCTGCTTTCTCTTACTCAAAACCTCACATATAAAGACACCAATGGCCCCACGGTTTTTAACCAATTGAATGAACACATAAAGCACCAGAAATCACAATCATAAAATAATATCATCATAAAATTGCAACGTAAGACTACTAATTGCACCTTTTAAAGTATATAAATGCTTTTTACTCCAATTCATACATTATATACATACAGCTGTACGTTGGACACCATGAAAACAATAATAAAGATCTTTGATTGTAAATAAATTTATTCTAATGTTAGCCAATATAAAGAACTCATGTGTCATCATGGCATTGATTCCAAATAAATTAAGTGTAATCAATTTAATGTGAAATATCATCAAATTTGTAACAGCTCAGTTATGATTCCAATGTCCATGCATGAGAAATAATGATTAATATATCACCATTTATATATATATATATATATATATATATTAAGGCAACCCTTAATTCCAGCGAAAACAATAAAAATACTAATTATAATTATCTTTTAATTAATATTTATAATAATATTCCAACATGAACTTCATTCTTATGGTAATATCAAAACAAATAATATGATATTACCTTTGTGTCAATTGAAACAGTAGTCCCGACAGCAGCAGAAGCATTGATTTCCATAATTTCCTCAAGATTGTTGCAAAATTGGAAACCAGCACAGTGATAATATGAGTCGCATTTTTATAGTAGATACTGTCTTTAAAGAAATTATTCCGTGACCACAACAATATTACTGCGCCTACAGAACTCCCTCCAGGATTAAACAGATTCTTCTGAAAAAAATTCTCAGACCACAGAATAGCAGAAATTTAGAAAAGTGTGACCCAGAAAGTTTGAGAGAGAGAGAAGAGGAAAGTTTAGAGTTGTTTCTGACTTAGTGTGTGAAATGAGGGGAGGAGTCATCCTTTTATAGCTTTTGAACAATAATAAGGCAAACAAAAATTTTAATAAAATTAAATTCGGTTTCAAAAATTAATGAACAGTTTTTAAATATATTTAAAACAAATAAAACAAAACTGTCAGCACTTAATTTTTTGACATTAATCTAAGTTAATTTTATAATAATAGAATTTGTCTCTTTTCAAGTAAGCTAAAAAATATTTCTCCAGAGAAAAATTATACTGTTCCGATTTATTGCACGTGCATCGGGGCAAATCAAATGATTTGCACTGCACTAGCTTGAATCAATGTGGGTTTATGTGTGCAAGAGCCCACCTTTTCCCAAACTTTTTATTAGCTTACTAACACAAGTTAGTATATAAACTATTTTCCCCTCTTTGCTCCAAACAATGTGAGACTTTTAACTTTCTCTTTTAAAATACAAAGTGTTTATAAGGCTATTTTCACAACATGTGTATGGTCAAATTTTGGGAAAGATTAAACATTTGAATGCATATGGTCAAATGTGGGGAAAGATTAAACATTTGAATGCATATGAGCAGGCAAACATTTCATGTTAGTGATTCAAAGGAGGAAAGAAATGAAAAACTAAGGGTGTAATACCCAAGAAAAAAATAAAATATAAATATTTGTTTACAAACTACTGTTACTATTTCAGTATACGGTACTATTCACATGTATAATACTATTTACGTATACGATACTGTTTATTTATACAATCGAAATGTCAAGTATTAGATGTGGTTTGGTCATAAGAGAAAACTAGAAAGAAGTTCGTAGGAGAAAATGACGTTTTATGTGTAAAAATACGCTCAGTGACTAAATTGAAAGGACTGATTTGAAAAGAAACTTAAAGATTTAAGAGAAATGATAGTTTTCTCTTTAAGTTTCCAATAGTAAATAAAAGAAAATTTTCAGCCGCGATTTGCACACTGCATTATTAGAAATGTCATTTTCATAAATAGTAAATTGAATATGTTATTAGCGCATAGTGTCAAATAGTACCCTTGACTTTTGCTATAAATAGGCCCTTCCATTTCACTTCTAAACTCACACCTTCAACTTCTCTTCTTCTCTCCTTAAGTTTCTCTTACTCTAATATTAGGCTTATGAGATTTTGGGCCTTTCCTTTTCAGATTAGGTAAGGATACTATGCCCTTTCTATGTCTTTCAAATTTTAGAAGTTAATTTCTTAAGTATGCTCTGTGGTTGAGGTTTTGGCCGATCTTCCACATCAGAAAAACTGTCCTTAGCTGTTTATATGTTATTTTGATTCTCTGATTATCGAAATAGAATGTAAACTGTGAAGAATACATGTCTAGGAAAGTTCTGGCTAAGGAAAGACTTGGTTTTTAAGTGTGTCCAGTGTGACCCTCCACTCTTTCCTGGGAACTTACCTGGTGTACTCTTTTACAGATTGTATTCTCTATTTCTGGTATGAATAGTACCCATACGTATGAATAGTAACCATATGAATAGTAATCGTACATATGAATAGTATCCGTACGTAAAAATAATATTCATACGTATGAATAGTGACCGTATATATGAATATTATCCGTATATATAAATAGTATCCGTATGTATAAATAGTATCCGTATGTATGAATAGTGACCGTATATATGAATAGTGACTGTATATATAAATAGTACCGTATGTATGAACAGTATCTGTATGAAAACAATCCTAACTTGTTTTCTCTAATCTTTCATGAAAATCTCCGTAGCGGAATACTGAAATTCATCTGTGTACTCTTGTCTGTAACGACTTAGAGAAGCAATATTCGTACGGAATTCAGGTGAGTGAAACGACCCCGTTTTAATAGAGTTTTAGCATTACTGGTGATAAAAAGTATGTCGTAGGACACTCCCAAGATTCATAGGGGGAAATTGGATTCAGAATGGCGAATATAATGAGATAATTAATCCAGAACTATGGATAAGAAAAAGCAAGTATCTCATGATGATCTGAAGATTGAATCTCTTGAATTGTGGTTTATAAAGCTATAATATAGTTATATACTATACCTGTTATATGGATGAATATTATATTGAGCTTCTGATTATGATATGAAATGCTATTGATTGTGATTGAGCGGGACAGTACCCCCTCTCACGGCAAGGCGGAAAACCCGGTTGACAGGGTATTTTGACCAATGAGTGTGGAGACAATGATTCCCTCAGTAGGGATATAGCCCGGATTGGTGATAAATCCGTGAGGCGCCCTAGCTAAGAGGATGAGGTTGTGCGTCATGGCGGAAATATACATAATTGGTGAGCCGGCCTGTGTGCGCTCTCCGGGATATATTGCCATTGACGAGTACTAGTAACGTTTGTTGAATTGGATGAATTTTTATCTTCTTGTATGTAAAAGGATGATGTTGTGCGTCATGGCGGAAATATACATAATTGGTGAGCCGGCCTGTGTGCGCTCTCTGGGATATATTGCCATTGACGAGTACTAGTAACATTTGTTGAATTGGATGAATTTTTATCTTCTGTCTATTGGTTGAGTATGAGCCTTTGGATATGCTTGCATGACTGGTAATGTATTTGAATTTTATTAACGCGAGGCCGATTCGCTCATTGAGTTTAAAAGTTCACACTGTTTGTACAACCTTTTTGTTCAGATCAGGTTGCCATCGAAGAATATCTGCTAGAGGAGTAGATCACTTTGGACCTTCCCGTTGTCGGGTAGACCCCTCTTTTGTTATAGATTATGTTGCTCTGTAATCGTCTAGGACATCTAGGTCAGGGGTTTGGCATTTGGTTTGTATGTCAGCATAATAATGTATTTTATGTTGAGCATCTATTATTATGTGCAAATCATCTCTATGAATTTCAAATAAAGAAAATTTGATATATTTTCTTCAGGAATGGTTATTTTGATAATATAGAGATAATGACTAAACTCATGGGTAGAATTTATCGAAAGGCTTACAGTGATGGGATATTCATCATTGTGCCGGTCATGTGCCCAGAAAACGGGTCGTGACAAAGGGTCTGTTTGGTTTATTAAAATATTTCCTGTTTTCATTTTCAGTCTTCATTTCCTGAAATGCATTTTCTGAAACACTGAAAATATTTTTTTGGTATTTTCAGATTTAGGCATATTTTAAAAAATATTTTCAAGAAAACGTTTTCAGTTAACTCAACTAAACGCATTTTTAAGTCTATTTTCTGTTTTCAATAAAAATAAAAATAGAAAATGTTCAAACCAAACAGGCCCTAATATTTTGCCACTGTAATTTCAAGACTCTCTAAACAAACTTAGAAAAGAAGCCCAGATGAAAGGGAAAAAACTATTTATATCCATCAGGAGCACAAATACAACAGATTTCCCACTTGTACGAAAATGATTGATGACATTTGAGAGAGACCTTACAAAACTCCCAAAGGTAAATAAAATCACAACGAAAATAGATTACACAATTGAATCATTCGATTGAAAAGAAAGAAAGAAAGAAAAAAGTGTAGCAACGAACAAGTGCAAGATACAGAGAAGGAGAAATGAAAATCCGTTTGAGCATTCTCTATTAGTGGTGCAAGAACTTCACGGGAATGATGTTGTGGGGGAGAGGAGGTCCAAATGCAGTAAAAATGACGCCTATACCCTGTCCATGGCCATCATCATTGTCATATTATTCACCGCTCTTTTTCTCATGGGTTTTTTCTCCATCTACATTTGCCACTGCGCCGATTCTCCCTTTAGAAGCGTTCGCCCCAAGGGTCTCGAGGAGGCGGCCGACTGTTCCTGACACACCCCGTGTCGCCTGGACCCTGCTGTCATCGAAGCATTCCCCACTCTGAAATACTCCGAGGTTAAGATCCACAAGATAGGAAAAGGCGCTCTGGAATACTTCAGAATCAAATTCATTCAAATTAGATTAAGAGCAACGTGCTTAATATTTTGATTCTAGCAAGATCTAATTTGAAGAACTCGAAGTACAGGACAATAGCGCAGATGTCTAATGATGGGGATGAGAAGGAAAAGATGAAGCAGCTGATGGGTATGAATGATTCCACCAGCTTGGTTGTGTGCTGGGTCAGGTAGTTCATGGGTTTGG
Organism: Biancaea sappan; assembly: GCA_037074585.1. NCBI lineage: Eukaryota > Viridiplantae > Streptophyta > Magnoliopsida > Fabales > Fabaceae > Biancaea > Biancaea sappan. The sequence goes on from CM073496.1 coordinate 62,001,689, forward strand.
GTTATTTTGTGGGTCATACTAAAAGTTGATATAATATTATTTTTATCATATTAATGACTAACGTAACAATTTTGGGATCATTAACGTTAATCTTAGTCAATTTAATGATTTTTTTAACAAAATGCACAGATCGCACAAAAGAAAAAGTTCATAAGAATTTTTGTTGAATTTCAAAATTCATGAAACTTTCTGTATATTGAAAAAAGTTCATGGAATAAAGTGTATTTTTTTTTTGTTAAACTTTAAGATTGAAAGTCCATTTTAATCACAATAAAAGAAAAACTAGTATTACTGTCAGGTCACAATTTTGCAGCAGCGATGTTAGTATAGACCAATTACAGGGCATAACTAGCGATAGAGTAGTACTTCAAACGAAATTAATTTCTTGAAAAACCGAGCAAGGACCTTGCGATGTACAACATTATTTGCCCCTCTTCCCTCTTCCCTCTTCCCTCTTGCACCATGACATACAGACAAACAAATACAATTGATCTTTCCAAAAAGAAGCAATTACTGACGAAAAAACATCACAACAAAGAATAACTTAAGGGAAGAAGAAACTACACACAAATTGAAGATACAAAAATATCAAAAAAGGAGAACGGACAAAATTCTCATGACATAAATATCATCAGACACACAAAAATTTGCAACGTCCCATTTATGTACAGAAAGGGAACTTGGGAGATAAAGTGCGCCTTTCTTGCTTAAGCAACTTCCAATGGAGAATCGCATCTCATCATCTTGTTTTCGTGATTCAGATGACAAGACATGCCAGTGAAATTTTTCCTGAGATCTGTAAATTCCGTTCCATGAGTAAACATTTCCATACAGGAAAATATGTCAACAAAATTCAAAAAGTGAATAATCATTCATGAATAAAGGAAACTGAAAAACAAAAAAAGTTCTCATCATGGAGGCTAAATACAGAAACCAGCAACCAGGAATAGAAACCAAATTCCTCTCCGACCAATAAATTGGGTGTATTTTACGAATAATAGAACAACTCCAGAAGAAAAGTCAGTTACTAATGTTATTGTCTCACCAAGCAAAGAACAAATAGGCAGAAAGGCAAATAATAAGGGTGCCTAAACACAAGGTTTCCAAAAGGTCTCTCACATGGTCTTTAGTCAGTCAAATACTTCATTGAAGATACAAGACTACAAATATACAACTCATAAATAATCAAAAAACAACTGTTCAATTTAGGCCAGGTGGCAGAGAGTAAAAAAGGATAGTCATAGCCTGATGCTGCCCACTACACAAACGCTTGGGGAAAAGACTGTTTTCTGTAAGAGAAACTGAAAATTCCATTGGATCAGATAATTGTATCATTACTGTTTTGTGATTGCTTCCTTCTTATGATAAACCAAAAGCTCAACAGCCAACCAGGTTAGGGAATCATCATTGTTAACTTCACTTCTGTGGCAGCTAAATTGCAAGTCATTACAGGGATAAAGCAGTTAGCTTAGCCAATTTCCTCCTTTATCACATTTATGAAGTGTCATCAAAACAAAAATTCCATTGAATATCTGCTGAGATATACCAATACAGTGATTTAACAGATAATGATAAATATAGGTTGCTCATACCATTCATCTGTTAGTTTGTAAGCGCTTCCAACCTCATCCTGCTTTGCAAATGAAATCAACAAACTCCTCGTCATAAGCCCCCGGCTGTCTTATATTCTCCTTGAAAATATGTTAGCTACCCCTTTTATGCCTCCCCACCAACTAAGCTACTTTCGTCTTTGCCAGAGACACTACCAACTGCTTTCTTGCTATACTTCTTTGTCTTGTCTTTGTTAGTTAAAGGCCTATCCTGGGCAGGGTTAACCACCTTCCTGCTAAACTTTTTAGGTTGAAGTACAGAGTCATCCTCCGAACTCCTTTTAGATGAGGTTATAACTTTGGTAGTGCTAGTCTTATTCTTAGGCTGTTCAATATTCTCTTCAGCAGATTTTCCAGTATCTTGCTTCACATTTAGATTATCTGGATCTGCTTCAGGAAGCAGTGCTCGGCGGCTAAGGCGTAGTTGTCCCTTGTCATTTATCTGCAATGCATGCCCACAAAACATTAGAGAATATCAACAGGAAGCACAGTAAAATCAAATTTCATGAAAGCAAGGAACAAAAGAATCATATCCCCAGGACATAAAAAAAAAAATTATACATAGTTCACACTGTAAAATATGACACAGGAACTAAAAGTGCAACTGATCCAAGGGTAGTTGACTTAAACATGGGCAACTAACCAACTTCAGTCAAAATTTCAAATGTTAGGAAAGGAAATGAGAAACTTCAAACTGAGGAATTAGAAAAGGAATACATAAAGAAATGGAAATGATCAACATATATCTTGTTCAATTGAATATCGTGGCATAAGGTTTAGTTTTACTCATGGAAGTTCATTCCAAAAAGAGAAAATTTGAAATAATTGGAATATTTTTGAAGCTTGGATGCTGTACTAACATGATTTGACACATGCAAAATGAAACTTCTTTCACAATTCTATGAGAATTTTAATTCTTTAGATTATTAATTCATGATCAAGTCAAAGAACTGAGTGTAACTCACAACAACTGTTGGGTGCAGTTTGATCTCCACTTCAGAGGATGAGAAAGAAAAGAAAACAGCAAAACATGTCAACCACAAATGAATATACAACATACATGAGAGCCTTAACGATAACAACTTTCACATCACGTTAACACACCTATGGCTATATACCTAATTAACCAGAGATATTCTTCAATTATCTTTTCAGAAGTCAGGCTCAACTGTCAACGCGTATTTAACTCACAGAAAATAACCCAGCACAGGGACTAGACATTGAGTTGGAGGATTAGTCTAGCACTGACACCAATATCAAATCACTAGCAAAGTAAATAAAACATACAATCTATATATCACAGAGCAGGGTACTTCAGTAACTTTAAACAGGATTCAAAAGTTGAAATTTGTAAAGTGGCATACCTCTATAAGCTTGACATCAAAACGATCTCCCACTTTGAAAGCCTATAGAAATAAATTCAAATATCTCCTCAAAATTTTCGGCATATAATGACTAACTTCTTTTTTTTTTTTTTGTCCTTTTTTAAAGAGGAAAAATTAGGAATCAAAACAAATTAAGCTTACATCTTCCGCCTTGGGTAGCCAACCTGGACTTAGTTCACTAATATGGCACAGTCCCTACATAAAATGCAAAATGAAATATTCATTTTTTCTTAAATGGAAAAAGAACTTACATAGGAACATTAGCAGTTCGATAAGCTTTCTAAAGAAAAAGTAGAATGAAACAAAAATTGCATACATTCACTATAGTCATGATTCTGATAGCCTGATTATTCAACTAAAAACACTAAAATAGCAAGTATGGCCTCCCAAACACAGATAAGATTCCAGACATAAACTGTCAAAACAACATACAATTTTTTGCAGGAAACTTAAATGTTTTAAAGCAATGCTATTGAATCTGTTCCGAGCCATGTTTTAGCTTTGATTTTGGCAACTTTTACCTCACGTCCAGGTGCTATCTCTACAAAAACTCCATATGGAGCTATGGACTTGATTTCACAGTTCCTGAAATGTACAAGGAAATTATAATTTTTATCCAAAGTTTTCTTGCATTAGAAAAATAAGACTTCATTAAAAGGACAATAATAGAGAAATACAAGGAAAATATAAATTTCATACACAACTTTTTTTTTTTGGGGGGGAAGCAGTAGTAAAGCATGCAGCCCAAATACTAAAGGCCTGATGAAAAATTCTATCCCAGAGCATCCAGCTCTTCTGTTGAAGGAAAAAACCAAAAAAGACAAAGGGAACAAAAAAAAAAAGGGAAAATAGTGAAAGCATGCATCCCAAAAAGTATTTAATATGGATTAACATCCCTACCTCATAGACTATTAAATGCTTCAGATGCCACTCCAAGCAACATCAATTAAGGCATTCAGCAAAATTAAGCCCGATAAATCCCTTGTAGATGCCTGAGTCTTTAGGATTGCTGTCTCTATTTTTTTAAAGCACATCTTTCTATTTAGATTTTCAATTATATATTAGAAAAAAGTCACTTTAGCTTTGTGAATCTTCATTTAGTCAATGCAAGAACAGAGACAGAAATAAGCAAGAAAAACAAAACAATACCTGTATATATCACCAACAGTTGGAACCATTGTCAAATTACTAATGATAGCCTTAGACCTTTCCAAACTTGACAAATCTTTTGCAGTAATTTTTACCTGCCAAAGCCAAATGAGGTACTCATGTTATTGCAATAGAAATCTTTAACTATAATAATCACTTGAGAGCACGTGAAAAAGCTGATTGTTTTCTGACAGTGCCATCATCTTCTGTATCAATGGCCTCTATTCCAGATTCCTCAATGATGCTCTTCACTTTTTTCCCACCGGTACCAATTATAAGATTTATTTTTTCAGGTTTGACCTATGAAAATATATGAATGTGAGAAAGGAACATACTCCAGGTCGTAGTTTTCAGATGATCTCATAAAATGGGTGAAAAAGTGATAGAGACATGACAAAAATTAAAAAGGGAACGTAAAATACAGACCTTCATAACATGGATCAGAGGTGCATACTTAGAAAGACTTTTTGCAGGAGGAGGTGAACATTTCATCATTTCTCCTGGAATAGGGAACAGAAAAAAAAAAAAAAAACAGGAAAAGTGGACATGGAAAACTTCAAAAATAAAGAAATAAATTCTTGGCTTTGAAGACAATGTCTATCAATATCAACCACACAGCCTATCACAATTACAAGTTATATACTCTTGCACATTTTTTGTAAAATAAATTTATTTTACTCAAGTCATTATTGACCACCCTCTCATCTTCTCTTTAATTATACTTTTTTTTTTTGATAGAATCTTCTTTTTAATTATACTAGAATCATCCTCCTACTCCTGCAACTCATCATACTATCCATAACATTTTTCACGTTTACTTAAAGATAAAAATTCCCGCGCACAGATTTCAGTTTCACTTATATCACATTCCAGCCTCATATAGTTCTACCAATAATTTCAAAATCAATCTCAAGTAACTGGATGACTGACTTGAGGTATGAAAATGACAGAAGTACTTTTTGCTAAATATTTTACCAAATCCTCCTTACTGTGAAATTTATACCCTATATAAATTGAGTCCCACTTTTGTTTAACTTTACATCTTGTAATTTAATGGATGCCCAGTGTATTACCCTAAATACTCTAGAGCATTTGACTGAAATTCAGACAGTATATAAACTACCAAGTTAAAACAATTTTGTGCAATCTAGTAATAAACTATCAAACTATACCAAGAATATGCCTTCGGCCATCTCTTGCTTGCAGGAGTGCCTCTCTCATGATGGGCAAAGTAATTCCTCCGACCTGCATTTGTTACCTGTTAGTAAATGGTATTCTATATAAAAGATCTCACAAAAGCCAAACAAACACGACTAGTTATTGTTAATTTATCTGAACGGGGAAGTGGATACAAATAACTAGAATCAATATAATGCTGTATTCAAAAAAGGTAAGCAGTACTTGAAAACCAAAATGAACAGCCAAAAAAGGATATAAGCATATTGAAAAAATAATATTAAAAGGTTGATTCTACCTTAATGTCCATCTGAAATGCAGTTATTCCATCTTCATTTCCAGCAACCTGCATTATATAATTAATTAGAAAATCATCTTCAGCATCATGATAGCGCTATCATGTTGATATATGATAAATGAAGCAGAAAGCAACATACAGAATAAACCCAACTAGACACTCGGAAGTAGTTATTCATTTAAATAAAAAACATGAGAGCAAATAGGTACTGTAATTCTAATTTTAGATGGTGAAACCTTAAAATCCATATCTCCAGATGCATCTTCAGATCCAGTAATGTCAGACAGAATAAGTGGAGTTCCATCCCCTCCAAATTCCTTAGTGTCCAGTACCATACCCATGGCAATTCCAGCAATAGAACATTTTATTGGAACCCCAGCATCTTGCAATGCCAAGCAACCTCCACAAACGGATGCCATGCTGCAACAAAATTACAATTTTGATATTAATAATGAGAAACTTTAATAACTCCATACAACATATCTGAAAGCACAGTTTTCAGAGGAAAAGAGAACTACAGAAGTATCATGTGCAAAAGTATTCCTTAAATCAAAGTTCATTAAGTCTAAAAACCACATATACTTTTTATTCTTATAATAGATGATTTTTATTAGAGGAGGAGATGAGGTGGAAGAACATAATATACTCATAAAACAACTAAATGCAAAGAAATATAGTAGAACTGATAAGGTTGCACATAACACAGTTACGAGAAACAGCACTAGGTGGCCTGCACACTTGTAATAGATCATATATGCCAATCCTATTAAGCACCACATGCACATTCCAAACAGGCTTCAGCTGTAGAGGGGCTTCCAACTTAATGGGAACCAAATTTTTGTTTCATTTCATAAAGAGTTAGAACTAGAGTGAATTTTAGGTTTCAGTTGGATAAGATGTCTATAAGGGTTCTTTTAAAGGATTTATTTCAGGATTTTGAGCCAAGGCACAGATGAGGGTGCCAAAGTGACTTTGCCTATGCATGCCATCAAGGAAGGAAAAATTTGGGATGTCGCCTCCATTAAATTTTTCTGTAATTGAGAGATTGATGCAGTTCAGACTTTTGTTCAGATGCTTTAGAAGAAATTTTTTTTTTTAATGGTGCAGCCAAACCCTAAACCCAAGAGTGGAGGCAGCTTGTGGTGCATTTTACAGAGGAGGTCAATGGTAATTCATTTTCTCATCACGGTGGCTGATGGTTTGGGTCACACCACTTGCTTGTGCAAGGAGTACCATTATGAATTTTTGGGAGTCACTGCTGATTTTTACTCCATTGCTACTTAGTATTTGGGTTTTCAGTGAATGGAATGTCTTGCTGATCTGGTTTCCTGTGATTACTGCAGGTACAAACTGCTGAAAGTACAGACTGGAAATTCTGAGGCAAATGCAGTGGAATCTGAAATTGTTCATTTAACAATTAAAATATTGCAGACAAAAAGATCATTGGTAGGAATTACTGCCCAACTGAGCCAGTATCACAGAACAACTGGTTCAGGGAGGATATTATGCTTGTAGATCAAAACACTTCTGAAGGTGAGTGTTACGAGCAAGGATATTTAAGTTTTCTTGTAAATCTCTTTAAGGACCAGTGGATATATACAAGCCCAACCTAATTTCGAATTACACCTTCACAGTATGCTCCTTCACACTCCTTAGGATTTCGAGGATAACATCAGCCACAACAAACAAGGTCCTTGCTGAAACCATTTAGGATGTAAAGGAATAAAGTGGAAAGACGAATTAAGCTCCCCTTGATATCCTACAGTTTTAATCAAAAGAATATTCACAACATACGATTGATGAGAATAAGTAAATTTTGACTGAATCTGAAACATAAAAATCCACCTCGAAGAACCATTGCTTTCAGTGATAGTACTCTCAACACGGATAGTGTAAGGAAATCCATCTTCATAAGGTAAAATTGGTTCAAGTGATCTCTCTGCAAGCATCCCATGACCAATTTCTCTTCTACTTGGCGCACCAATCCGGCCAACTTCTCCCACACATGAAGGAGGAAATGAATACTGCAAATTATATCTAGTGAGTCTCAACTAATTGCATTCTGAAATTTTTGAGAAATGAAAATAAACTTGCATGTCAAACCAGGTGAGTTCCTTAACAGAGAAACTAAATGAAAACAGTGAGCCTTAAAGCTAAAAAATGCAACATAGTTCTCCAATAACCATCTATCTTTTAAAAGATAAAAATAAAAAGCCGTCTAATCACTAAACAAGGGAACTCTCTTAACATGAAATTGATCAAATTGGTATAAGACACATGCCTCAATAGGTTGTGTGATGCTATTCCTTTTTGGTATCAAAGAACCAGTTGCCATCTATTTGTCTCAACAGAACCAAAGGGTAAAGGAGATAACACCATTCCCTTTCCAGAAAGAATCATACAATTCCAATTTAACATTTATTTATAACCTTGAACACACACACAGATCATCAAATCACTAGTCACCACACTTTTTTCTAAATTCTAATATGATAAAAACTGTGACAAGAATGTTAAAAGTAAAAGATATCCTCCTAAAACAGATCAAAAGTCAAAACCAACTCAAAGTAAAAACAGCTTAAAAGGTCTTCCTCTACACATCCACAGGGAAATTCCACAAAAGGGAACTTAGCTGAACACCACACAGAATACTAAAATAATAACAACAACAATAACAAAGCCTTATCCACTAGGTGGGGTCGGCTACATGAATCGCACGACGCCATTGAGCTCTATCAATAACCCACTGTTTAAATATCTCATTTATCAAAGGATCTCATTCAATGACTTCTCTAAATATCCTTCTTGGTCTTCCTCGACCTTTTTTCACAGGACTCCATACCATTCGTTCAACCCTTCTTATTGGAACCTCCAACTGCCTTCTTTGAACATGATCATAACACCTTAAACAATTTTCTACCATATACAGAATACTGAAATGAAAAAAAATACAAATGCAATTTTATTCATAGGGACTAAGGTTAGGCTAGTTTATAAATGAGCCAAGCTCTAATAGAGCTGAAATTTAAACAAGTGAAGCCTAAAAATGGTCTGGCTTGGATTGATTATATTGCCAAGTTCCAGTTTAAATGACCACAATTTTATTTTTTGTAAAATTTTTTTATCATTTTATTCTTAACCAACGGTAAGGTTGATGCCATGTGACTTGGAGGTCACAGGTTCGAGCCGTGGAATCAGCCTCTTGCAAAAATTGCAAGGTAAGGCTGCCTACATTAGATCCACAAAGTGGATCCGGCCCCTCCCTGGACCCCGCGCATAGCGGGAGCTTTGTAGCACCAGGTTTGCCTTTCTTCTTTCATTCTTAACCAAGCCAATCATGAACAAAAAGAGCCTAGCATCAAACTCTCAAGTTCTCCACATAAATGAGACTAATACAATACTCAAAACTTGTTCATCTATGAACTGAGCTGGGAAAAACTTTTATATAACCTGAGCTTGAGGAGCTCACAAATAAAATTATAAAATTATTGAAAACTGCTTTTACAACAATCCATTTAAATTTAAATTTTGCAATATATTTTCTTTTTTATAGCTGTTTAGCAACAATTTTTGTAGTCTGTAGATTAGATTACTCCTAATAGATGATAACCACACGATATAACAATATAAAAAAGTAGTTGAGTTCAAGAGAGACCTGAAGATAGAACCTCTTGAATTCATCAACTCCTATAAGATTGTCTACTCTTTGTGCCATTTGCTTATCTCCAAGTGTAACCACTGCTAATGACTGCCAAAAAGATAAGTGGAACAAGTCAAGTAATGAAGTCAGAAATATGGGCAACCATTTGTCAGTCATGCCAAGATGCACGGATGAATACCACCAAAAAGTTATTCAAAGAAAGACTCTGGAAAATTATAGATAAGAATTTATGATTATATCCATCATGAGATGCTCATAGCACAAGAACTTGCCCAAAAGAAGGAAGATGGATGACTAGGCTTGTGACTGATGGCAAAGAAGTTTATTATTTTATGTAAAGTTAGAGGGGAAGGACATCTAATCTTCATAGCACAAGCTTCTAAGAATAACTGAGTAGGAAAAAAGTGTCAAGACTTTTAAAGAGCAGTTTGGAGATGCAAATCTCCTCAAGGATGACCTTTCTTTGTGCAGACAAATTAAAGGCAACAGTTTAACAAAGAATTGGACTGCTTGAGAAAAGGAAGTCTTATTGAATCAGCTGGTGCTTTATATAAATATGCAGCAGAGTCAGTAGATAATATACTATTGCATTGTCAGGTTGCTTCAATACTAGTGTTTGACAAAACCTGAGCTATTCAAGTTGCAGTTCTAATTGGTGGTTTGAGGGTTGTCTCCAAGTAGCTTACGATGGACTATATAATTCGAGAAGAATGAAGGGACTGCCAAGAGTGAAAATAAGACTTTGAAGGGAAAACAAGAGCATCTCTCTCCCTATTGTACACTGGCTTCCAGTTTTCCTGCTGGAGTTAAAGTCCTTAGACATGCTATGGAAAATGATAGTTTTACAGGCCTTCCTCTGGCGCTCAACTATTGTGTACTTTTAGGGGTCTCATCCATGAACATGCAAAGTGATTGAAGAGATCTTTTGAATTACCAGGGGTAGTTGATTCAAACCTGTGTTTCACCTCTTGTAAAAAGAGCACTTCCATGTGCTCTCGGAAGTAGGCCACATCTTGAGTTAATTGGACGTATGTCATTTGGTGTTCGCCCATCACTCCTTTTCCCCCCCTGCCATGTGCACAGATAAAAAATTAACAAACATGGATCCATTCTGTTTCAATAACCCATAATATCGATAAACTATCAAGTAGTGTAGCAAATCCCATGACCGTAACCAGTGTTCCCAAACATCTAAGCACCAAAAAAAAAAATCACTGCAGTCATTTCATATAAAGAGCCAACGTTAAATCTTGTTTGACCTAATTGCTTAAAATGCTTTGTTATGAAGAAATCCTAGGAACTAGTGACCTATAATTACACAGGCCTCATACGGCCCTTTCACCTGATATTTTCATTATGTGTTCAAAGTTCTTAGACAAATAGCCACCTCTTTTTTTTGTATTGTAAGGTACTTGGCAACTTTGGAGAAAGCTGCTTGGGCTTTCCAAGATTGTTGGGTTGTCCACCTAATTTAAAAATCTTATTTCTCAGTTATAGAGAATTTGAGTGTAGAAAGGACAATAAGGTGCTTTGATATTGTGCTTTGTTTGATGGACTGAGCCGTATTTGATGCTAACATAACTCCATACTTTCAGTCATAAGTTTCTTCCTCCATATTTTAATGGGACAGAAGTCCCACCAAGATAGATAACTAGACCCACTTAGACAATGATGTTTGCACAGAACTCTTATTTTATTACAAATGCTAATACCTCTACAATACGTCTGCGTAGAAACTTGGATGTAACTTCTTTAAATACCACCTTCACATCAACCTCAGCAAACTGTAAGACAAAGGTTTGACTGTATTAGAAGCAGTTACAACATATATCATCTTCATTGATAAGATATTATATTTGAGCAAGAGTTGTACTATTTTATATAATTAAGGCATATATAGTTGTAATAAAACATGGCCAACAAGTAAAGCCTACAGTAACTCTAATTCTCCAATGACCACTTACCCAAAAGTCCAAAACTAACTAAAATTACTAAATAAATACCTTAAAGATTGATCCCTAAGCAAATTACAATGATATCATTAAAAAATCAATAGAAAAAAGAATTTCTTCAAGATATGAGAATAGCAATACAACAGAACAAGGACAAGAAGTCCTCACAAAATCAACAATGGGAGGGGGAAAAAAAGACTCATTAGCTTGAAGAAGCTTTCAATCCCTTACAAATCCACAACAGAAACCAATGCCCCCCCTCCCCCCAGTGAAAAAGACTATTTGTTGAAACCCACAATGAGATGATAAAGATCAAAACATATAAAGATCAAAACATATAAAGATCAAAACATAGTTAAAATACACCAGCATGTTCTGTCCCACACCATTTCAATTCTGTGGAATCTTAACATCAAGCTCTATATAGAAATTTAGGAAAATGTCAGCATTACCTAGCACTCGGGGCCCAAATGTATCACTTGTTCCTAGTTCTTTTTTTTAAATAGAAAACAAACTTCATTAGAAAAAACAGCAGAATATATAGATGAAGCATGAGTTATGCTCCTAATAGTGTCATGATAGAAATTGTAAATAGCATGATTATAGGGATATGTTACAGCATGATTATAGGGATAGCTTGATTGTAGGGATTATTTAGGATTTTTGATTTGTTTGTATTTATGGCTCTTCTGTATATATATTTCATCCCTATGAATGAGAAAGATACACTTTTCCAATCAATCTTGTCTATTTAACATGGTATCAGAGCGAAGGGATATTTGAGTGTGCGTGTGTGTTCTCGCCTTTGCTTCCTGTGCATGTGTGAGAATAGCCCATCCATCTACGGTGGTTGTTGGTTCTCACCACCCCCCCCAAAAGACGTTTAGACTTCACCGGCCAGCGGACCCCAAGAGTTCAGAAGCCATCGGTGGCGCGTGTGACCTCCACGCGCCATTCGTTCTTTCCGCCAACGGATCCATGCGCCGGCCTGTGAGGGAGCGTGGAGGCGCGTTCGGTACTCTCTTCGTGTCCGATCAGCCTCGACGGCATTTTCAGACCTTTTCCGGCGTGATCCCGTGGTGTGGTCACTGATTCCCGGAGTTTGAATCTTTTTGTTTAGATTTGGTTGTCACAGTATACAGCAGCATTCTTGCACTGTTTGAAGTTTGAATTTTTTGTTTTGATTTAGACTTAGTTGTTCACGTAAACAGCGTTCTTACTCTCTACGGGCTTGATTTATTCTGATTGTCTCTCTTTGGTGGTTGCCATGTGTATTGTTTTATATATGGCAGAACACGTCTCATCTCTTCATTCCACCACTGTGTTTTCTGATACAGGTAAATCTCCTACATGTTTCATTTCTTCGTCATCCAGATGGGTTATTGATTCTGGTGCTTCAGATCATATGACAGGTAATCCCAACCTTTTTTCTACCTTCAATACCCAGGCCCCTTCATCTCATGTGACTATAGCTGATAGATCCACAACCCATGTTCTTGGTTCTGGCACGATTAACTTAACTCCATCTTTATCTTTACCCTCAGTGTTGAGTTAACCTAATTTTTCATTTAATCTAATTTCTATTAGTAAACTCGCTTGAACCTTAAATTGTAGTGTCTCATTCTTTCCTACTTACTGTCTTTTTAAAGATCTTACGACGAATCAGATTATTGGTAAAGGACATAAATCTGGAGGTCTATATATTCTTGACACTCAGGAACTAAGATCCTTGGCATGTTCTAGTTCATCGTCTGCGTTCGAGGTACACTGTCATTTGGGGCATTCATCTCTCTCGGTTCTCAAGTAGGTTCAACCCCAGTTTCATCACTTATCCTCCTTACCTTGTGAGTCATGTCAATTTGCCAAACACCATCGTGTCCCTTCACAATCTAGAGTTAATAAACGAGCTACATCCCCTACTGAGTTAGTACATTCTAATGTTTGGAGTCCTTGCACTATTGTCTCTAAGCCTGTTTTTAAATATTTTATTACTTTTATTGATGATTACTCTCGTGTCACTTGGTTATATTTGATGAAAAGTTGTTCTGAGGTTTTTTCACATTTTCAAGCCTTCTGTGCTGAGATTAAAACGAACTTTAACGTTTCCGTTCAAACTTTGAGAAGTGATAATGCCAAAGAGTACCTATCTGATGCTTTTTAGTCTTATATGCTTAAGCATGGTATTCTTCATCAATCCTTGTGTTGAGACAGCTGCTCAAAATGGGGTCGCTGAACGAAAGAATAGACATTTACTTGAGATAGCCAGAGCTCTCTTATTTCAAATGCATGTTCCTAAATTTTTTAGGATGATGCTGTCTCGACAGCTTGTTTTTTAATCAATCGGATGCCATCTTCTGTTCTTGATGGAAAAATACCCTATTCTGTTCCCATCTAAATTTGTTTTCCCTATCGAACCCCGTATCTTTGGTAGTACTTGTTTTGTTTGGGATACCCAACCCCAAGTCACAAAGTTAGACCCTAAGTCCCTTAAATGTGTTTTCCTTTATTATTCTTGTCTCCAGAAGGGATATAGGTGTTTCTCCCCTACCCTTCAGCGGTACCTTGTCTCTGCAGATGTTACCTTTTAAGAAGACATTCCCTTCTTCTATCCTTCCTCCACTTGTCATGATCAGGGGGAGGACGATGATCTGTTATTCTATAGTGTCCCTTGTTATTCGCCTCTCCCATCTGCGTCTCCTTCAGAGTCTACTCGGCCACCTATTGTCCATGTCTACACTAGACAGTAACCTCTCACTGCCAGTTCAGATTCATGCCCGCCACTCTCTGCTTCATCGTCAAATCTTGGTTCAACTACTCTTGACCTTCCTATTGCTCTCCGCAAAGGTAAACATCTATGTTGCTTATCCTATTGCTTTTGTTGTTTCCTATGATCACTTGTCTTCGTCTTTTTTGGCCAAACTAGACTCTGTGTCTATTCCTAAAACTATTCATGAAGCTTTCGCCCATATAGGGTGGCATGGTGCCATGCTAGACGAGATAAATGCTCTCGATCATAACAACACTTGGACATTAGTGGATTTACCTGTTGGCAAGAAAGCTGTTGGGTGCAAGTGGGTATTTAGTATTTACAATTAAAGTCAATCCTGATGGTTCTGTGGCCCGTTTGAAAGCACGACTTGTTGTGAAAGGATATGCTCAGACTTATGGGACTGATTACTCTGACACTTTTCTCCGATTGCCAAACTTACCTCAATACGGTTGTTGATCTCCTTAGCAGCTACTCACAATTGGCCGCTGCACCAGTTGGATGTTAAAAATGCTTTTCTTCATGATATTCTTCAGGAAGAGGTCTATATAGAGCAACCACCTGGGTTTGTTGCTCAGGGGGAGTATGGGAAAGTATGTCGACTTTGGAAATCATTGTATGGTCTAAAGCAGAGCCCTCGGGCATGGTTTGGTAGGTTTAGCCAAATTGTTTTGGAATATGGAATGAAGAAAAGCAAGTCTGATCACACAGTGTTTTACAGGCAGTCCAAAAATGGCATTATTCTACTTGTGGTATATGTTGATGATATTGTGATTACTGGGAGTGATAGCTCAGGCATCTCTAGCCTCAAGACCTCCTTGCACTCTCATTTTCAAACAAAGGATTTGGAACCCTTGAAATACTTCATAGGGGTTGAAGTTATGAGAAACAAGAAGGGAATTTTTTTGTCTCAAAGGAAATATGTTCTTGACTTGTTAAAAGAAACAGGAAAGATAGGGGCTAAGCCGTCTAGTACTCCTATGATTCCTAACATACAGCTTGCAAAGGACGACAGCGAGCCATTTCATGACCCTGAGAAGTATAGGAGACTCGTGGAAAAATTGAATTATCTTACTGTGACTCGCCCTGACATCTCATATTCAATTGGTGTAGTAAGCCGCTTTATGTCTTCTCCTACAGTCAACCATTGAGCACTTCTAGAGCAAATCCTTTGCTACTTAAAAGGGACTCCAGGACGTGAATTATTTTATGGGTATCATGTGTCCACTAAGATTGAGGTCTATTCAGATGCAGATTATGCATGGTGCAAGGATGATAGAAGATCCATTAACGGGTATTGTGTTTTTGTAGAAGGGAATCTAGTTTCATAGAAGAGCAAGAAGCAAAATGTAGTTTCCCGATCTACTGTAGGGCAAACTCAGTATGTAAAATTGTATGGATATACCAACTATTGAAAGAAGTTGGCTTCGAGCTCCGACTACCAACAAAGCTATGGTGTGACAACCAGGCTGCCCTTCGCATTGTTTCTAATCTTATATTTCACGAACGAACTAAACATATTGAGATCGACTGTCACTTTATTCGAGAAAAGATCGAAGAAAATTTCATTACTACAGGATATGTTAGAACAGAAGATCAGTTGGGAGAGTCCGCATTAACTACATTTGTAATAAGCTGGGCATGATTAACATCTATGATCCAACTTGAGGGGGAGTGTTATGATAGAAATTGTAAATAGCATGATTATAGGGATATGTTACAGCATGATTATAGGGATAGCTTGATTGTAGAAATTATTTAGGATTTTTGATTTGTTTGCATTTATGTCTCTTCTGTATATATATTTCATCCCTATGAATGAGAAAGCTATACTATTCCAATCAATCTTGTCTGTTTAACAAATAGTAAGAAGGAAAAGCACAAAGAAAACATAACAGCAATAGAATCAAGATGTAACGTAGCTGCCCAGCCTCGATGCATTTCCAATAAAGGCATTGCCTTGGAGAGACCATGAAGAACAAAATAGGGAAACCAAAAACACTAAACTGTCCCAAACTAAATGAAAAGGCAGCTAGACACCATTATAAATGCATGCACTCTTACCCCACAGAATACACCAAAGCACAGAAAAAACTTCACCAGTCCACAATTTTCAGTGCCTCATTATCAAAACTTTCACCAATATGTATCACTTAATCATCCATGAAATACAAAACAAAGAATAGAACTTACCAATTGGGGTGGTTTGCGTGAAATTGGCTTTATATGAACATCACCTTCATCTACTTCACCATCAACTATTACTTCCTCATCCTCATCTGCATCCTCGAGAATGTTTGCAACAGTTTCAACATTACTCCTCAGTGTAGGATCCTTTGTGACAAACCCTTTCTCTGTAAGTATATTCAGAACTTTTTCTTCCACTAATGAAAGGGCTTTTCTTCTTGGTATTTTGTTTTTAATTTGAAGAACTTTTACCAACTCATCACCAGCAATTTCCTGCACATTACCCTTACTTAATTATATTTTGATCATCATATTCAATGAAAACTATCTAACAAATTCTAGAAACACTGTTTTACAGTAAGAGACTTTATAAAGCTAAAGTGCATAAGAATCCCTCTCAAACACACGCAACACCAAAAACCAACAACAGAAACAAATGTAGCCCAAATGACTACAGAAAGGGCTACTGAAACAATCAAAGAAAACTACTCCCAACAACTTCCCATTCTCTTGAATTCTTTTTTTTTTTTTGGGATAAAAGACATTCTCCTGAATCATAAAACCACTCATGTTTATTGATAAACACCCAAACAACTTGGAGAACCCACCCAAAAATTAGCTGCTAAGGGGGCAAAACCAAGTCACTTAAATACTCCATCGAGTAGCTCTCCCTACCTAATATGAGACTTAGGCTCTCACATACCCAAGTTCCTATCATTTATTAACTTATATATACAAGTGAATCTACTACTACAGATTCATATTAAAAACTGACATTAAGAAGAAAGTCTACATATAATTTTTTTCTCATCTTATCTTCCCTTAAGATTTTGGAACAATTATCATCAGTCTTCAGCCTGAACTATTTCCTATTAATGAAAAACAGATAGTATGTGAAAGGGGCCAACCACCTTGGTAAAAGGGGTAGCATAGGAAACTGATTTTGCAGTTCCATAGGATGTAAAGAGGAGATAATAATGTCTCACCATCACAGACACATACACACCCAAACAAATCATATGTTCACAACAGTTCAAAAGTTTGGATTAGAAATGGGGGGGAAAAGAGCAAAGCATTAAGGCAAAAAACATACTTCGACATGTTTATAGAGCTCAGGAGGAGGTAATTTGATGGCATCATACATCTTTGGTTTCCCATACTTCTTGACCATCGCTTCTACCTCATTACAAATTGCTCGCACCGCATCCTGACATTAGACAATAGGCAAAAGATTGTCCATCAGTAAATAGGAATAGGGATGTTCCACTCATTGGGTAGTTCCACTGCATTACTACGATAATTAATGTTGCAAAAGGCTTAAAAGAGTTTATAGATGTTTTAATGCACAACAAATTATAAATGAGAGACATTACTATGTCTATAATCCATATCAGCTGATGCTTGAGTATGTAACAATGAAAGGTAAGAATCAGTGACAATCAAGATGACTTATAGAATCATGAATTCAAAGAAGGCAATTCCCCAATCCAAATGTTCTTAAGATGCCAATATATTTTACAATTGCTTGGATTTTGCAATTCTCTGCTTTACTTGGAGCTGAAAGCACGCATTTTCAATTTTGTTTACATATGCTACAGGATAGGATCATGTTTATGGATTCTCTTTGGTGCTCTACTCACTACTCATGGATATCTTAAGGGAATTTCTAGAAATACCCTTCCCACACCCCCAAAAAAAATAAAAAAAGAGGATAGATTTATCCTAATTTTTTGCCTCCTTGGTTTGCAGCTTTCCTTCTGTTAAACAAAAAAACTTGTGCTTCTCCTGGTTGTTTTTCCACTCTTCTCTACCTATTTCTTTCATCCAAAAAAGAAAAGAAAAATCCTATTCCAAGGCCAGATAAATGTCTGCCTCTTTTGTATCTTATGACAGATACAAACTCTAAATTGATAAGGGGCTGAACCAAGCACAAAAATGTATACAAGAGCCCCTAAAAATTAGAGAACAATTCACAGAAAAAAAAAAAACAAAGACAAAGAACTGAAACAATTAGAGCTCAAAATAAATTTCAAAGATTCTGCACGGGAATGCTTCTTCCCTATTAATGGAAAAATAGAAGTTACAGACTGTGCAGAAAATAGGGAAAGTAAAATATATTATTGCAACACTCATTGACAATATGCATGAAATTGACTGATCAGCCTCTTTATATATATATATATATATATATATATATCATTATAGATAACCCCACTAAGATATTTGTATCCTTTGCTTAATTTTACCCTCACAATCTAGACAAATTCCAAAAGGCATTTCTTTACCCTTACATGTGCTAATGGGATGTGTTTTATATATGGCCTATATTTGGTGTTTAGCAGATTGTCTTTTTGAAAGAGTTTATCCATTTGATATGAAGAGAATGATAATTTTGTAGCATTTATGAGGCTAGTAGTTTCTTCTAGTTTCTCTCTTAAATGAAACATCTTATCTACCTCCCTCACGCAATTTCTCTTTTTTTCTTTCTCTAAATAAATTTTCTATAAAAGGTTAAACAAAAAACAGACACAAAGGAAAAAGCTGAAAAAGCAATCCAAATTAACCAAATTCTAAGAATTTTGAGAACTGCTGATGAACCATGGGTTAAAAGAAAATGCAACATCAATTAAATTTTTTTGGCCAATCATCAATTAACTCATTCTAGGTTGCATTAACATATATTCCAGGAAAAAGATAAAAATTTCTGTATCACCTTTTTCTTTTCAGATGAAAATTTTTAACTGTTCCATAATGAAATAGTAATAGAGAAAAGAAGTAAAGGCATAACATTACAGTTAGAAGTTTGCAGAATAATGTGGTCTAAAGAGATGTTGCAACATATTTTCGTATTGGCATATTAAAAAAGGACAACAAGGATAAGATTCCAGAGATAAACTTCCATCACAGAATAGAAGCCTTTCTTTGCAGTTTTCTACCCTATCTGTATGTACAGAAATTAGAAAATCCCTCAAATAGTCATATATGCATGCAACTCCCATGAAGCAGAACCAAATAGTTTTAAAGGCTCCATTTTTCTCTAGGAGATGAAAAGTAAATACATCAAATATACTAATGATTGCAAGCTTGTCTACATACTTAGATGGGAATACAACCTGACCAACTTCTACAGCTTGAAGTAACTTCTCTTCAGGAACAAAATTGCTATAACCCTGCAATTAAAAATTAGAGCAGTTAAGCCAGTTTGAAAGTACATAGTATATTTAGATTGCTATAACCCTGCACGAATGACCTTGCTTCAAAATTGAGGCCATGCTCCAAATGTAAAGCTCTTGGATTAAATCTCAAAAAATAAGAGCCAGGGTCCTTTTGGGCTTTACAGCACTTCTAGTGCACTCATCAATTAGATCTGCTTTCACTATTATTTTTGTATCGTAATTCTTTCCCATTATAACTTGTCACCAAGGCGGAGGCCTTTAATTAATAAAGCTCACATGCCCTCTTAGTTGGTTTTACTGGAAAGTTGACCAACTCTGGATTTCATGTTTGGTCCTCTTTGATGATTCTTTTATAGGAAAAGAAAGATTTCAATAATGAAAAGAGAGAAGAAAAGAGAGGTGGGGGCGGGGGATGATACATCTCAAAGGGGAGGACAAGAGATCCTTCAAAAAAGTTGATCCTTTCTCTTTGACGATAACCACCTTTTCTGTCAAGTTAAGAAAATTCTAAAATCTTTCACAAGTCACAATTCTCAATTTGCAATAAAGCAATTTCTGGACTAATAATAAAGATCACAGAATGGTAAACTGGTTCCAAAGGGACTAACAAGGACAATTGACACTCTTGCAGCTTTACAGGCAATTAAAACATGCTGAGCCTATTTAATTTTTGGTTTTCTTCTTGGCTCTTTCTTTGACCTAGGAATGATATTGAGTTTTATCAAAGTGGCTAAGAAAAAGGGCCTACAGCAAATGGAAAATACTGCATCAAGGTAAAAATTTAATATTCATTAACTTCTCTATCTCCAAATTTGCTTGCCAGCATCTTGTTATAGCTTCTAATTGCCCACACATTTGGGCATTTACACATAATGGTCACTTGAAGAGGAAAGAGCAAAAGTTAAATTTATTTATGCCAGCTTATATTCTATTGGCATATTCACAAATTCCAATAAGTTATTTTCTACAAAAATAAATAGAACACCTTACCTCTATCATCAGTATTGCACTATCTGTGCCAGCTAGTAACAAGTCCAACTCAGAGTTCTCCATCTCCTCAGTTGTAGGATTTACTATGTACTTATCACCAACAAGACCAATTCGAACTCCAGCAATTGCTTTTGATATTGGCACTTCCGAAAGCGCACTGTACTAAATAAATGATTAGGATTAATAATAAGTCAGATAGAACATGTGCATTTGCATGTTATCGTCGTATGGAGCCTAAATCCCTCAAAGTTGGCTGCAAATGAGAGTGAGTAAAATATATATGAGCATGTGTCTTTCAGTCACCAATAGCATTTCATGTTCTACTTTCACAATTTTATATAGGATATCTTACTCTCTTCTCTACTTGTCCCACTTCTTCACCAAGTTCTCTTCCTCAGTTCTTCTACACTAAGTAAGAAATTATGCTCGTGGCCTAAATGCCTCAGGGTTTGCAGCAAAGAAAAATGACCAACTTACACTGCTATACCAGCTGCAGTGACAGCCAAAGAATCAGGGGAGTGCAATCCATCATAGCTTAAAACCTAAAGCATAAATTCCCAGTAAAAATTAGCATACAGAAATGTCAAAAATTCCACAAGGATGGCAAGGTAATTATGTCTGCTCCTTTAATGCACTAAAAATGTGGCACAACATATCCAGCGTTCTAGTTTTAAGAGCAGAGAATTGAAACAAACCCCTTTTTTAGTTCTTTTACACTTTTCTTTCTGAGATGACTAGAAGTACAGATTGCTAGATGATGGTATGTAGAACATATAGTCCTAATTTGTAATGACCTGCCTAGAGGAAAGCAACTGCTATGAAGACAAATAAAAGGTCCCAAAAGAGCATATGAGTGAACCTATCAATAAAACTAACAAGCCATTGCTATGAAGACAAATAAAAGGTCCCAAAAGAGCATATGAGTGAACCTATCAATAAAACTAACAAGCCATTTCATTTTTTTTTTTTATCGAAGCTAACAAGCCAATTTTATTCCCCAAAAAATAAAAATGAAAAAATAGCAAGCCCTATTTTCTTCTAAAATCAACTTGGCTTTTTCTATTTATTTTATTTTCATCACATTTATATCTGATGATCTAAACATATGTCAAGAAACAAAAGTATTTTTCTTTGGTGGTAACAAACATGCCAAAACAAGAAGAAAGCTTGAATGAATAAAAATATTGCACAGAATCCTGACTGTTGAGGCAGACAAAACTTATAGAGCAGAAAAATGAGCACCAAAGAACGATGGCAGTCAAACATTGAAAAAAAAAATTCTTTGAAATATCATAACCCTCATTTATGCAGGTTTTATAATACCTTTAATCTTTTTTTAGAAGGGACCAGAATATGACTCAGAACTGTGAAACACAACCATTATTGTACAAGAAGGACAGATGGCATAGCAAAAAGGAGGCCCATCTAAGTTTAAATTTCATCATATCAGGACACTACTAATGCATAAATCAATAGCAACAGTATTTTTTTTTTTTTGATAAGAAAAGAAATATTATTAAGGAGAGAAGAGAAGACTACACATACAAAATCAATAGCAACAGTATTGTAAAAGCTGAATAAAACACATGAACCAAAGACACTACATTAAACTCTGCAAAGATAGTTAATAAAAATATCCAATTGCCATTGTTTTGAAATTGGACAAGACGTGGTTTGACCAATTCAAACAAGAACCGATTAATTGAACGAGTCACGTCAACCAAACCACGATTTAGGACAATGAACTGAGTCAAGATTTTAAAGGGGCAGGGACCCCACATTGCATATTTTTCAACATGTTGAGTTTAATATTTACTAACACCTACATGTTTCAACTAACAGTTCAATTCCAATTCAATGCAGTTGAACCGAAGAGCCCAGAACCACTTCCTCTTTTTGTTCTATGAGTGGTCCAGTTTCCAAAACTGCTTTTTACAAAATAGTAAGATGCAACGGTTGAATAAATCCATATCACAAAAAGTACGTTTGTAGAATTTTTAAATTTATTGACTACAGTTCTCTCAGAAAACATTATCAGAATGTACATAAAGCTATTGCTGAAAGATAATTTATGACGTTAGTGCTAGTCCAACCAAAGTTGATTGCAATATACATTGAAATCCAATATAGCAAACCATAATCTATCATAAGTTTACATTGCTGCAATAAATTTAGCATCCTAGTAAGATAAAGCAAAGTTTAGTAGACTAAATTGCTGATGAGAAAACCCAGAAACATAAACAATGAAATTCATGGAGAGAACTGACGATGACCATACCCAAGACAATATTTGAGTTTCATGGTAGAACCCTTTAGGCATGGTCGGACGCAGAGGCCTATCAATCAATCTACAAATAAGAACCTGCAAGAAGTATTGATGGGTTTTTAATATAATCTTGGTTCCCCAGGAACAAAAGAACAGGAGGAGTTTCATCCAGGTTCTTTTAATGCATGAAAGGACTTCTTCACAAACAAATGCAATCTAAAATGTGGATTCTGTTTCCCTTTCTGTTTTACTTTGTAATAGAGTTGGACAAGAGTCCTGTTAAGTATTTTTTTTCAATTCGCTCCAATTTAATTTTATGTTATATTTTTAGGGGTGTGTGTGAGAGAGAGAGAGAGAGAGAGAAAGAGGAAACAGATGTGCATAAAAAGGAGTATAAGATATCCTTTGTCACAAAGGGGAAAAAAGAAAAAGAGATAGAGAGATGAACAAATAGATGCATCAGTACAACAAGCTGTCCAGTCCTCTTAATCCATGCATCAAATATAGCTGTATGTTGGTGCATTGGTATCCATCATGTTTGCAAGCATCCATCATACGTGGAGGCATATTAGCATGGACTTTAACATGATATCTCAAAAGGTAAAATGGATCCTACCTTGTGAGGGCAAATTAGCATTGACTTTAACATAAGCAAGAGTGAATCATAAAAGGAGAAAGAAAATTACCAATAAGTCACAAACTATTCAAATCTTAAATGGATATCCATGCTCAAGATTATTTGTCAGCCAAAAAAATAGGAGGATTTTCTAAACGCCAAAGTTGATAACTAGTACCTCATGATCCTTTGTCTTCCCTTCCCGTTTGAAAAAACCTCCGCTGAAATAACAGGAAATAAACACCAAAAAAGCAATTACTTCATCCAAGATACAGCAAGTGAAATGGAATCAAAAGAGAATAAAAGGAAAAATAAGAATTGCAATGTGTAGAAGGAATACCTAGTCCTACCAGCTGCTGAAAAACGCTCTTGATAATTCACAGAAAGAGGGAAAAAATCAGATGGCTCACTAGGAACATCATCTAAACAAACAGATGTGTAAACAATCTGCGATAAGAAAGACAGTTACATGAATTTTTCAAAAGAATAAATGTTGAGTTAGTCATCTATAATGTAATGTTCTTCTCTAATATATAAATGTTACCACTAGACATCAAAGGCAACATGCCCGTGCACATAAGAGACATCATTAATTGTGGGATTATAATTTTCTTTTATTATTATGATTGATTATGATTGATTTGTTTCCTTTTCATTATTATAATTGATTAGGATTGTTACGGATTGTAATTGTTACAAGATCATAGTGATTGTAAT
The DNA here is from genome assembly GCA_037074585.1 of Biancaea sappan. Lineage (NCBI taxonomy): Eukaryota > Viridiplantae > Streptophyta > Magnoliopsida > Fabales > Fabaceae > Biancaea > Biancaea sappan. Next base: position 62,025,639 of record CM073496.1, read on the forward strand.
TACTTAATTATAGGATTGTAATTAGTATTGTAATTATTTTCTTTCCTAGTATAGGATTCCCTTTGTATTTAAATACCTTCACATAGTTGAATGAAACACTAAAGATTATTCTACTTTCTTACAAGGATTAATTTGTATTTATCAGGGTTGATTATTTTTCCTTTTTTATTGCTCTAGCTAGGTATATATAAACCCTAGACTACTCTCTTGTAATTATCAGATTTTGAGTAAAAATAATGCTCTTCAATTCTTCATGGTCTCTCTCTCTCTCTATCTATCTATCTATCTACCGTTGTGCCCCATCAACTAGGACCTCACTGGACGTCATAGGCGTCACCATGGCAACCTATAGTTTTTGCAACGGTTTCTCACATGCCAGCATGTGAAGGCACGTGGAGCTGCTATTCCTATCGTCACTTGGACAGAGTTGGTCGCCGGCAACCATAGAATGTCATCGAGTCGTTGTTCAGCTCTTTCAGACCCATATTTTTGCTATCCTTCATCAATCACGGTATTCTCCAACAGTTTTTGGCTCTTTTTTTTGTTTTTCTAACCATGGCTGCTTCTGGTTCAATCACCTCAATGCTTGAAAACCCTAACCATGTTGGGACTACTACCCAGAAAGGTATATTCTTAAATGCTCTTCAAGTTAAAAAATACAAACCCGACGACATGGATTGTTGATTCTGGGGCTTCAGATCATATGACTGGTAATGCCTCCCTACTCCTAGATGTCAAACAGTGTGATACAAATATCAAGGTCAAAATTGTTAATGGATCCATCTCCACTGTAACTAGTGTCAGAAAAGTGAACATTTCAGACTCTCTCACCCTTTACTCCATTTTCTTAGTTCCAAATTTATCTTGCAACTTACTTTCAATTAGTAAGTTGACAAGTGATATGAATTGTATTGCTAAATTCTCCCCTTCTAGTTGCTTATTACAAGATTTGGATTTGGGGAAGACGATTGACAATGCTAAGGAGATTGATGGATTTTATCAAATTCAAGCTGGGAATCAAGTAACTCTGACATGCAATGTTGCAGGTAGTCCTAACAGTCTTGATAATGATAAGGTTATGTTGTGGCATCATAGTCTTGGTCATCCGAATTTTATATATTTACCAAAGATGTTTCCCTCTCTTTTCATTAATAAACATCCAAAGTTTTTGAATGTGAAGTGTGTCAGTTCTCTAAACATTGTCAAAGTTCATATCCTAGTCATGCATATAAACCATCCCATTCTTTTTCCATCATTCATAGTGATATTTGAGGTCCATCCTACATCCAAAATATATCTAGGGCACATAGGTTCATGCCTTTTATTGATGATCACACTCGTGTTACTTGGGTTTTTCTTATGAAAGACAAGTCAAAAGCCTCACAGATTTTCAAAAATTTCTACACCAAGATTCAAACCCAGTTTCAAACCAAAATTCAAATTTTTTGATCTGACAATACTAAGGATTATTTCAATTCAATCCTTAAGAATTTTTTTCTTGAGCGAAAAATTGTGCATTAGAGTTCTTGCACTTACGTGACTCAACAAAATGTGATTGCGGAACGTAAAAATAGACATCTCCTTGAAGTGGCTAAATCCTTAATACTTACCCATAATGTTCCCCATCAATTATGGGGTGAAGCTATGTTGACCGCTACCTATTTAATTAATAGAAGTCGACACACCATGTTAGGTCCTCTTAAGACATTTTCCTAACAATAGACTTGTTATCAATCTTCCTTTTAAAATCTTTGGCTATTGTGCTTTTGTACATGTTCCATCTCAGAATAGAGGGAAATTAGATTCTAAATCCGAGAAATGCATCTTTGTTGGTTATGGCTCTAACCAGAAAGGTTACAAATGTTATTCCCCAACATCACGAAAGTTTTCTCTTTCCTTGAGCACACTTCTTTCTACCCCAAAACTCATATTCAGGGGGAGAATTTGACAACAGGAGAATATCAGTTTTGGGCTACCTTACTTGGAATTGTTGCACTCACTCTGAAAGGTTACCAACCTGCCCACCTGAATCAAAAGCTCCCAGTGCTCAAAAACAAGAAGGCAATGCAGTCTTGAAGTATACTCAAGGCGCTCGAAGCAGAATCAAACCGAGCAACAACAAATGATTTGTGAAGATTGCCAATCTGACCCAAATCCAACTCCTAGGGAGAACAACCAAGACACTCAAGGTATACCTAACTTTGAACTCTCTACTAATATTCTATTTGATCTCTACCATCCTATTGCTTAAAGAAAGGGAGTTAAGTCATGCACCAAACATCTCATTGCCAATCATGTTTCATATAAGAAATTATCCAATACCTTCAGGGCTTTTACAAGAAATTTGGATAGCACCAAACTTCCAACTTGCATAGAAGAAGCTCTATAACACCCAAAATGGAGGAAGACTGTAAACGAAAAGTTGAATGCCCTGAAGAAAAATGGCAGGTTGATTCTTATTAAAAAACCTCCAGGAAAGCAAATTGTGGGATGTAAATGGGTGTTCACTATCAAGTACAAAGCTGATGGGAGCATGGATAGATACAAGGCGAGATTAGTAGCAAAAGGATTCACTTAGACTTATGGGATAGATTACCAGGAGACGTTTGCTCCTGCAACAAAGTTAAACACTATTCATGTTCTCATTTCTATTGTTGCAAACCTCGACTAGAAACTTCAACCTGACATCAAGAATGCAGGGAGGGAAGAAGCTCTACAACACCCAAAATGGAGGGAGGCTGTAAACAAAGAGTTTAATGCCCTGAAGAAAAATGGCATGTGGATTCTTACTAAAAAACCTCCAGGAAAGCAAATTATAAGATGTAAGTGGGTGTTCACTGTCAAGTATAAAGCCGATGGGATCATTGATAGATACAAGGCGAGATTAGTGACAAAAGGATTTACTCAAACTTATGGGATAGATTACCAAGATACATTTACTCCTGCAGCAAAGTTAAACACTATTCACATTCTCCTGTCTATTGCTGCAATCCTCGACTGGAAGTTTCACCAACTTGACATCAAGAATGCATTTCTTAATGGCAATCTTGAAGAAGAGGTCTACATGGAGATACCTCCTGATCTAAAAAATCCAAATAACTCTCATATGGTGCGTAAACTTAGGAAATCTCTTTATAGCCTCAAACAGTCTCCAAGGGCCTTGTACGAAAGGTTCTCTCGGGTAGTTAAAAGGCTGGGATATGTTCAAGGGCAAGCAGATCATAATCTATTTATCAAACATTCTCCTGGGGGGAAAATCACTATCCTCATTGTATATGTGGATAACATAGTAGTCACTAGAATATTTAATGATCAGGGTCTACCTCCTCATTTGTTATGGGACCGCATTCGTTATGTGGCATCTTTGTGGGTTTCGGCCAATGGGTCTTTCAAGGGGGTGCCTCTTTCTGATGTTTATAGGGACTGGAGGGCGTTGTTGTACTAAATTCTTTTTTTTTTTTTAGGGGCCTTATGGGACGTCTTTTGGTTTTAGTTTTTCTATCCTTTTAGTTCTATCTTAGGAAGATCCCTTGTCCTCCTTATGATGTATTTTTCTTTTTCTTTTGCCTTTGTTTCTCTCTCTTCTCATTAATAAAATTTCTTTTTCTATCAAAAAAAAACATAGTAGTCACTAGAATAATGAAGAAGAGGTGACACACTTAAAGAAGTTCCTAAGTAAGGAATTTGAAATTAAGGATCTTGTTCCTTTAAAATATTTCCTTGGGATGGAAATAGCACGGTCTAGCAAAGAAATCTCTACTTCACAAAGGAAGTACACCTTAGATCTTTTGAGAGAAATAAGAATGCTATGGTGTAAACTTGCTGACACCTCATGGATTCGTTCAACAAAATAGGCTCATAGGAGTCCTCTAGTCCTGTTGATAAAGGGACGTATCAACATCTTGTGGGAAAACTCATATCTCTCTCATACTCAACCTAACATCAGTTTTATAGTAAGTGTAGCAAGTCAGTACATGAATAATCCTACTGAAAAACATCTTGAGACTGTTAATCGGATACTCAAATACTTACAGATGTCACCCAAAAAGGGTTTATATTTTAGAAAAGGGGCCAATAAAAGTGTTGAAGCTTTCTCGAATGATGATTGGGCTAGTTCCATAATAGATAGGAGGTCCACTTAAGGGTATTGTACCTATGTGTGGAGAAATCTAGTTACTTGGAGAAGTAAAAAACAATCTGTGGTGTCTAGAAGTAGTGATGAAGCAAAATTTCGTGCTATGGCACATTGGATCTGTGAAGTAATACGGTTGAAAAGAGTATTAGAAGAGCTTAAACTTCCAATCACCGCCTCCATGAAACTCCATTGTGACAATCAAGTAGCAATTCAGATTGTAAAAAATCCAGTTCATCATGATAGAACCAAGCATGTGGACATCGATCGTCATTTCATCAGAGAGAAGTTAGAGCAAAGAGTCGTTGAGATAATTTATACTCTTACACATCAATAGACGGCTGTTATCCTTACCAAGACTATTCTCAGAACTCAATTTGACAATCTCTTATCCAAGCTAGGAATGATTGACATTTATTCCCCCAGCTTGGGAGAGCGTGAGATTCTAATTTTATTATGTTATTATGATTGATTTATTTCCTTTCCTGTAAATATCTGAGCTCTAATTTATTTCCTCTTTATTATTATGATTGATTAGGATTAATTTGTATTTATTAGGGTTGATTATTTTTCCTTTTCTGTATATAAACCCTAGGTGTAGGGTTAAATGTGCAAGGGTCTACTAATACTAGGTTGTTGCCCGGAAGCAACGCGCTGTATGGCTCGAGTACAGTGTCAAATGAGTTAGAGCCACTGCATCGTCGATCGAATGTAGTGTCACAAGGGCATGTTCCTGGAAGGTTGAGGGTAAAGAAGCTCGCCCAGGAGAGCAAAATCAGGATCGGTACGTGGAATATCGGAACTATGACAGGGAAATCCATGAAGGTTGTAGACACTATGAAGAGGAGGAAAATTAACATCTTGTGCCTTCAAGAGAATAAATGGGTTGGAGAAAAGGCTAAGAGGTTTGACGGTTCAGGCTTCAAGTTCTGGTACACGGGAAAAGTAAGGACAAAGAATGGTGTAGGTATCTTGGTTGACAAGAATTGGACGCCGAGTGTGGTGGAGGTAAAAAGGATTGGGGATAGGATTTTATGCTTAAGAATGATGGTTGGAAGAGATACTATCCATATCATTAGTGCCTATGCACCCCAAGTAGGGGCGGATGCATATCTTAAGGAAAAGTTTTGGGAAGATTTGGAGGGATTGGTCAGAAGCATACCCTTAGAAGAGAAGATTTTCATCGGGGGGGACTTTAATGGCCACGTTGGGAAAGAAGCAGGACAGTATGAGAGAGTTCATGGTGGCTTTGGTTTTGGGGAGCTTAACGAGGAAGGACAGTCTATACTCGATTTCTCAATGGCTTATAATTTTAAGGTTGTCAACACTTGCTTCAAGAAGCGAGAGGAGCATTCAATCACATACAATAGTGGAGCTTCTAGGTCACAGATTGACTTCTTTTTGGTAAGGAATCCAGATAGGAAAATTTGTCAAAATTGTAAAGTTATTCCTGGGGAATCCGTGGCAACTCAACATAGGGTCTTGGTCCTTGACGTGAGTATTAAGGGTCGGAAACAAAAGCATCGACAGGTGATGAATCCTAAGACAAAGTGGTGGCAACTAAAGGGAGAGAATCTACAGACTTTCAAGAGAAGACTATGGGAGGAAGGGTCTTGGGAGTTACGAGAAAATGCTAACATCATGTGGGAGGAGATGGCCAACAGGGTTAGAAAGATAGCTAAAGCACTCTTAGGAGAATCTAAAAGGTTTTGGACAAAGAGATAAGGAATCTTGGTAGTGGAATGAGACCGTTTAAGAGAAGATCAAATTTTAAAAAGATTGCTTTAAAGCTATCCATTTGAGCAATAACTCAGAAAATTGAGAAACGTATCGGAAGGCTAATAAAGAGGCTAAAAAAGCAGTAAGTGAAGCACGATTTAAAGCGTTTGAAAAGTTTTACAAGGACTTAGGAACGAAAAAAGGGGAACAAAAGATTTACAAGATTGCGAAGACTAGAGAAAGGAAATCTAGAGATTTGGATCAAGTAAGATGTGTTAAGGATGAAGAAGGAAAAATTTTGGTTACAGATAGAGATATTAAAAACAGATGGCAAGGTTACTTTCACAAGCTCTTTAATGACGGAGCAGGGTCGACCTGTAATAGGGAAGATTTAACAACCTTGGAGAGAGAACAAAATTTGACATATTATCGCACGGTTAAGTTTGATGAGGTCAAGGAAGCTCTAAGAAGAATGGATAATGGTAAAGCCGTTGGTCCTGATGGTATTCCTATTGAAGTTTGGAAATGTTTAGGGGATGAGGGTACTATCTGGCTAACTAAGCTCTTTAATGTGATTTTAAGGTCCAAGAAAATGCTGGAGGAATGGAAAAGAAGTACTTTAGTGCCTATATACAAAAACAAAGGAGACATCCAGAACTGCGCAAACTACCGAGGGATTAAGCTTATGAGTCACACTCTAAAATTATGAGAAAGAGTGATTGAACGTAGGTTAAGAATGGAGACGAGTATTTCGAAAAATCAATTTAGATTCATGCCAGGGCAATCAACTATGGAAGCTATTTATCTGCTAAGAGGGTTGATGGAAAGGTATCGGAGCAAACAAAAAGACTTGCATATAGCGTTTATTGATTTGAAAAAAGCTTATGATCGAGTACCAAGAGAGGTGCTATGGAAAGCCTTGGAACATAAAGGTGTACGGGTTGCGTATATTAGAGTTATAAAAGATATGTATGAGGGGGCTACAACTAGTGTGAGAACGTCTGGAGGGGAGACTAGAGACTTTCCTATTAAGATTGGCCTACATCAGGGATCATCGTTGAGTCCTTATTTGTTTGACTTGGTTTTAGATGTTCTGGCAAAACATATTCAAGAAGAAATTCCTAAATGCATGCTTTTTGCCGATGATGTTGTTCTCATAGCAGAGTCAAGGGAAGAGATTAATGTTAAACTTGAGTTATGGAGAGCTACTTTAGAATCGAAGGGTTTTCGTCTGAGCAGAAGTAAGACAGAGTATATGCATTGTAAGTTTAACAATCGATAAGCTAGAAACGAGTTGAAAGTTAAAATTGGAGATAATGTTGTATCACAAGTGTCAAAGTTTAGGTATCTGGGATCTGTTATACAAGATGACGGTGAAATTATTGGTGATGTGACACATAAGATACAAGTTGGGTGGTTAAAGTGGAGAATGGCATTAGGAGTTGTTTGTAATCGGAAAGTACCGGATAAGCTCAAAGGAAAATTTTATCGTACTGCTATAAGACCTGCGATTTTATATGGGAGCGAATGTTGGGCGATGAAAGGACAACAAGAGCATAAAATTGGAGTAGCGGAGATGAGGATGTTGCGTTGGATGTGTGGTCATACAAGAAAAGATATGATCCGTAATAATCGTATACGAGGGAGAATTAGAATGGCATCTATTGAGGAAAAAATGACTGAAAACCGTTTAAGGTGGTTTGGACATATTCAAAGAAGACCATTAGAAGCGCCAATAAGGAGAGTTGAGCAGATAGTTTGGAGCCCTGTGAAAAAAGGTCGAGAAAGACCAAGAAGGACACTTAAAGAGGTTATTGAGAGGGATCTTCTGGTAAATGAGATCCCCAAAGAGTTAGTCATTGATAGAGCTCAATGGCGTCGGGCGATCCATGTAGCCGACCCCAACTAGTGGGATAAGGCTGTTGTTGTTGTTGTTGTATATAAACCCTAGACTACTCTCTTGTAATTATCAGATTTTAAGTAAAAATAATACTCTTCAATTCTTCATTAATCATGCTGAATTTCAGGAGGTGCAACAGTAGCATCATCCTAGAAGTTTCATTGCATAACTCCATCTTGTTTTGGAGAAAAAAGACAATAATCCATTCAATGTTTCAATCCTGACTAAATGTTTCACATAGTAACATGTCTGTATTTGGGCCTTAACACTAAGCTATCTCTTAAATCATCATCAACCAATTACTTGAGCAATAACAAATATATTTTAGCAGAGTGCATATTCTCAAGAAGTACATGAATCATGGATAGGATAGTAGACAATGCTTTTTCTTTTTTCTTTTTTTTTTTCTTTTTTTTTTGATAGAAAAAGAAATGTTATTACTTTTTCTTTTATACACACTTTTGATCCACGTGGCATTTTTCACAAAGATAAATAATCAATAGAAGAAAGATGGCAACTTACGGTTTCTCCATCTGTGACTGTAACAGAACCACTTGCTTGCCTTCCTATATGACCAGTCTCAACCAAAATCTGCAAAATGCCATAGTAGATAAATCAAAATATCAATCTAATCCCAAATGCACCTTCTTTGCTTTATACAGAGATATCGTCGAGGACTAAATCTGAGGAGGAAAAAACAAAAGCTTCCCAAACACTTGTTATCAATAAACTATGAATGAGTGAGGACATAATCTACTCCCTAGAAACTGACTAAAATATATAGAACGAATTGGAAAGAGGTACACTTTGCATATTATACACTTAAACGATTATTTAAGTCCCTCGTACCCATGTTATCTTGAACCCAAAAATTACACTAGCTAAACACTTTACCTATCCAGGGAGAGTTGGACCATAAAAGAAGGAAAGGACCCTAGCAAAGAATCCAATTTAGAACCCACCCTGGTGTCCCAAATAATGTATAAAAAACCGGGTGATCGATGGAAAATTTTGCCTGTCCTTATAGTAGCCTCAACTAGCAATGTCAAAATTTTATCGTACTTCTCCAAAAGCAATAGGAAAACACCTAATTCTAATTCTTTTTTTTTTTCTCAAGTTCTCTTATTAAATATAGTCTTTAAATATAATTATATATTTTTTACTATTAAGCATTAAATTAACCTCAAAAGGCTTTTAACATATGTTTTATTTTAGTGGAGAAATTGATACTAACAGTCCAAAGTAACAAACACGTGTACACAAATCAGATATAAAAATGCCCCAATTCAACTCAAGTTCTGAATAGCGCAACATAAAATGTAAAGACTAACATGTCTATCACCAACGGGAATCTTCAAAGAGTATGGTTGCGGTGCAAATTGCGCGGTATCACTGACGACCGAATCTGAAACTTCCGACTCCACCGAAGCTCTGATGCTGAACCGATGACGGTTTTTGCTAGAGAACAGGAAAGATAAAGAACTGAACTTGCATTTTCTGGATGTGACAACACTGGAGCACCTAGGGAATAGATATCGGTTGGAGAGCTTGGAAGGGAAGAAGTGAGAGGATAATGGAGGGTATGCTCTGCCATGGAGGCCGCAAGGGCTAGGGCATGTTAACATCTTCTTTGTTGTTTCTATCTTATGGGTGCTAGACGTCTCTTCAGTTTCACCACTTCACTGACAAGTGTTAACGCTGGCGAGCGGTGAGTGTGGGAGGCAGCAGAATCGGAGAAGCCATTATCCACTTAATTCGTTGAGGCGCGCGCAAGGCGCAATATTGGGATTTCTCTTTTTTTCCTCTAATGGTCATGGGCTTCTTGGCCCATTCTGCCTTTTTGTACTTAGTACAAACCGGAGGAGAGGCCCATTGGTTGAATCCCTTCTAACATATATTTGGAAAAAATCTTTTTTGGGCCAATGAAAAGCAAACTTCATCTTCATTTCTAATATCCACTATTAATGGTAAGGCTTTTGTCCAAAGAAAGGCAAGATTGTGCAAATAAAAAATGTAATGGTTCGAAAACCCTGCACTAGCGTAATCAAGAAGCAGTTGGCCCAAAACACCTTACTTATATAACAATTATCGCTTTAATTTTTATGTATTCTTATTACATTTTGGGGAAAAAAATTTCATGTCATTTCTTTTTATCATTATTTGTATAATTTATTTGATTTCAATATCATAAAATTTGTGTGATGCAAATTAAGAAGAAAGCAAAAAATCTAAAAGTATCCACGTGTAATTATAGACAAATTAGATAAGCTCAAGTATTATGTTGAATAATTATAATGGAGTTCAATTTATTCACCCCGTACTACTATTATATGAAGAAAAAGTTTAAATGATAACATAAAGGTTCAACATCAAATTTAAATTTTTATAGTTCAAACATTTTATAATTTAATTTTATAAAAGAAATATGATTCATTTCTACGCAGAAGAAAAAATATATAAAGAATGCGTGGGAAGAAACATAATGTTAAATGAAGATTATGCAATCATCTTTCCTTTTTATGTTAGCATCCTAAGAATTAGGTGGCAAGCCTCCCTCTACATTCTCAGACTATTGGATCAAATTTGATTCAACAATCCTCATTTTTTTACTAGCCTCTCTCTCTTCTTTTTTTCAAAAATTGTTTTAAAAGTCTTTTTTATCAATTTTTTTTGTATGTTTAATTAATTTTTTTGTAGATTTTTTAATTAAATAAATTTCAATAAATTAAATTAATTTAAAGAACATTTAATAAATTATTTTTTATATTTAAATACAATAAATTACAATAAAAAAATTAAAATATTTACTTAAACATTTCAATATATTGTTTTTAATTAAATATAATATTTTATTCAAACAAATGTAAAAAGGTAAAGTAAATATATACATTATAAAAAATTAAAATTAAAATAAAATCTGATCTTACTAACTATTACCTTATTCTAGTATATATATAAGCATAAGCCCTTTTTTAGATTTTTGTTGTAGATTTTTTAAAAGAGTTTTTTTGTAGAATTTTTAATTGAATAAATTAAATTAAATTAAATTAAAGTATATTATTTTTAATTAAACATTTTAATATATTATTTTTAGAAAAATATAATTAAATTAAATTAAATTTATTATATAAAAAGGTAAAGTAAATATATACAAATTAATTTATAAAAAATAAAATTCATTAAAATAAAATAAACTTCAGTCATAACCTAAGTCATATCCTGATGTCAATCCATTAACTTTTCTATATTACAAAACTAAGAATCTGAGAATACAAAAATCCTGAAACACTAGAAATAGTATAGTGGCATTGAAATTCGACCATCTCGCTCTTATCTTTTGGAAATTGAGATCCCTAAATTTTCAAAGAAAAATTAAATAAAAAAATTAGTAGTCAAACACTCACTTGTATTATATTAAACTAAATTGTATTATATTTAATCATTGCTTTAAACATATCTGAAAATGAGTCACGCCAATGCCTTTCCTTTGCAACATTTACTCTAGTTGTCCTTCCATCCAAACTCTGCAATACATATATATATATATATCACAAAATGTTAATCAATGCATATATATACTTGGTCAGGAGCAGTGTCTATTTAAATCCAATGTCTCGAGTGCTGGCGTGCGGTGGTTAATAGGTACCTACATTAAGACAAAACTGAAATCAATAGAGGAATTAAAACCATAAAGAGAAAAAAAAGTCCATTATGTCATAGTATCTTCGGTAAATAATATTATTTCTTTTCGACTAAGATGTTTGAACCGATGTGTTCTCTACTTTAAGATTTGCATATATATCTTTTCCCCTAACATTGAGTATCACACATATTATTGTTTTTTTCGTCCATCGATATAAAATATAATGCTTTGAGAGGAATTTGATATCATTCACATCCAATACCTTTATTGCATGACAACATAGAAAATTAATTTATTAAATGTAAAAAATTAATTTATTAAATGTACTTTAAATTAGTTTAATTTATTGAAATTTATTTAATTAAAAAATCTACAAAATTTTTTAATTAAACATACAACAAAAAAAGATAAAAAAAGGCTTTTAAAACAATTATTAAAAAAAAAAAAGGAAAAAGAAGGGTCACCAGAGTTTGCCAATCAATATACCACATGATGCATATTGGTTGGCTACTAGGTTCCAAAAGTTGCCCTTGACCTTTTTTTTTTTTTTCAAAGAGGGAGAGGCACGTAGGAATTGGGGACCGTTGGATCATATTTGATCCAACAGTCCAGGAATGCAGAGGAGCCTCATACGTGGTCCCTATATAGGAAGGAAGCCGGTCACAAGAATTAGGCCCATTTTAAAGTGAAATGGAATGATATTAGTTAAGATAGTATACATGTCTAACAACCGTTGTTACTCGCCTTCCCCCTTCCTTCTTCTTCTTCTTTCCCCTTTTCTATTGTGAGTGTTTCTCTTTGTCCTTGTAGAAGTTTTATTCTCTTATTTGAAATTTTTTTTTTTAATGTATTCGCTCTCTACCTATTGCTGGCTTCGGCATGTAGCTGCTTGATGGTGGTGAAGTTGTGGAACAAGATCTTGGTGGAATTGTCAACAATGATGGATGCGGAGGAGGCTGATGGTGAGTTAGAAGCTGGACAATGATGATGATGGGGGCGAATGAGGTCGAACGTTGAATGGATCTATGGCCTCAGGCTTGAGTTTTGACGAGGTTGGCCTGAATTGGTTAATGGCAGGGAAGCCCACGCGCTGTAGTGCTAGGCTCTCCTTTATCTCTGACTATTCTCTCCTTAATTTGCCGTTTATTCATATTGCCGGGATGTTCAGATGTGTTATCGAAAATGCCTCTCTTCTACCAGCGCCATTGTCTCTATTCTTTTAGTTTTTTTCTTTTCCTGGTCTCCTTTTTTGGGTCACTTATGGGCTTTAAAGTCCACTTTGGATCTGCTTATTATGCATTTGTGACATTTTGTATTTTTTTTTATTATTAGAAGACTAACTCTAATATATGGGTTAGAGGTGTATTGCCACTTTTTAGTCAGTTAGATTTAAAGTTAAAAATATATTATCTCTGTTTAATATTACAATTTAACTGTATATGTAATGTACTTAATAATTTTTAAGTATAATTTATCTTATGCAACTCTAACTTAAAAAAAAAAAAAAAAGACAGCATACATGTGAAAGATAAACGACGGAAGTTGTAGTGATGATGGTATTGCTAATTCCACTTTTCCACTTATGTATATTATTGAATATATCACGACGTTAATTACCATGCATCAAACAATCACATATTGATCAGTCTGTGTCTGAATGACTAATCTATAATTTAATTTGGCGGGATGCGTGCTGTATAAACTAACGGACAAACGACACGCTATCAAATCATATCAAACACACGTGGCATGATATCTACGTGTGACGAAATTCTATAAACTAATAAACTATGGTGAGTTCGTGGACGAAAATGCTTCATAAATATTTTTCTTAATGTTTTGGGCATGATGATTTACTTGTATTACATGGAGACATAATTTATGATTTGATTTAATTTATTTGGGAGAACGATTTAAAAAGATAAAAAATTAGAAGTATATAAAATAAATAGAGTGAGAATTAATAAGTTTAAAATTTTATTTTATATATATATATTTATGTTCGATTATCATGTATATTATTTTAAATATTTTGTTAAAAGTAATATAAATTTATTTTTGTGTCCATAAATATAAATCATATAAATCCAACTACTTAAATTTATATGTATTTTTTTAATTTTATATTATTTATCGTTTCGTTGTAACGTAAATTTCCGAAAAAAGCTTTCGCTTTTTTTCCCTGACATTCCACTTTAATAAGAATACTTACGCACACAATAGTTACACAATAGTTGCTAAGGCAATTAATTGGAGCTCTTCAATGAGGAGTAATTTGATAAAATCTTATTAAAATGTTTATTTTCTCTCATTTTAAATTCTATATCAAATAAAATAATGACATTTCTATTTTATTTTTTTATACCAAAGATATTTTTTGTAATCTTTTTTATTTTTATTCTCATTTTGCCTGTCAAATGTATCTTCTATATCATCTTTAATTATTCATAAATAATAACAATAAGTTCAAATCTAATGGTTGAGAGGTCTTTGTAAAATCGGATATTTCAACATGTGAAAAAAAAAAGACTTACTAACAACAGTAATATATCTCAATATTTTAGGTGAAAGATTAGTCTCACGTTTAAAAAAAATTGTAGAAATATAAAGGACAGGCTTTATTTGAAAATAATTAAACTAAAATTAGGGATGCCAGTTTTATCAATATAATTTAATAAATCGATAATTAAACTAACTCTTTTAATTATATAAATCGATAAATTTAATAACATCATTTCTTAATTCAAGCCAAACAGTAACGGAACAACATGGGGAAAAAAGAAACAGAAAGAAAGAAAACCTTATTCTCAAATGCAGTATCCATCACTGTCATTATTCTTAAAAAAAAAAAACAGAGAAAAAAACAAAACGGCCTCGGTTCTAAATTTGAGGCGGTAAATGCACTTTAAAATTATCGTCTAAATTGTCCATAAGTTTTCAATCCAACAACTGTATAATTTTAGAGATTTTTAATTATTAATCTTTAAAATTATAATCAATAAAATTAAATTAAAAATACAATAGACGAAAAATACAATATAAAGTTAAAATTTTAGTTGTTTAATAATCAAATAAACAGTTAGAATTGAATAGATAAAGTTGGAGACATAATTATTTTTTTTTTATTTGTTCAATCATAGTCGTCCATCAATCCAACGGCTATACAATTTTAGAAGCTTTTAATTATTGATCTTTAAAATTATAATAAATAAAAATAACATAAAGAATACAATAGGCAAGAATATAGTGTAAAGTTGAAATCTCAACCGTTTGATAATCAAATAGACAGTTAGAATTAAATAGATGAAGTTGGAGACACAACTATTTTTCTTTTCATTTATTCAATCATAATCGTCCATCAATCCAACTGTTATACAATTTTAAAAACTTTTAATTATTGAACTTTAAAATTATAATCAGTAAAATAAAATAAAAAATACAATAGATGAGAAATGTATAATAAAATTAAAATCTCAGTCATAATTTTAAACGTCTATTTAATAATTAAATTGATAAAATTTTAATTATGTTTTATATTTTTTACCAAATTCGTTCTAGTGAAGGTGGGAACTGGAAAAAGATAAGCAGCCTAATAGAGCCAAACCTAACGAAAATCCCATCAAATTATAAGTTTGAAGTTTAGTCGTCTAAATTTTGCTCACTCGTTTCATATTTTTCATCCACTTCCTCTTCTCGTCACGTTTTCTTTAGATGGTAACTGCATTACCTTTAATCCCCAAACACGCCAATAATGGCATCAAGCACTGTAGCTTCGCTTCGGACTAAGAAGTAAGAGCTTTTGAGGGTTAAATCTTCAATTTCTGTCTTCTTGTTCATTGAATTTCGTGTCTTTTTTTGGTACTGCCCATGCTCACCCAACACCAACAGACAGCAAATTCCCCACCAGATGTTCTTCACATTATATTATTCCGCCTTTATACGATTCCCTCACCCAACATCGTCTTCTACTTCTAATGGCAATTTTTTTCTTCTCCGACCCCAAACCTCAACCCACAAAACTCATTACTCTTTTCCTCAACATCTCCTTCCTCTTCCTCTTCTCTCTCTTTCTCGAAGCCCATCTATTCCCCTCCAATTCCAGTCATATTCATCACCATTATGTCAATGGCCCCTTAATTCAAGTCGATGATGACTGCCCTGACCTCCACAAGCACTTAGACCCTACCTCAAAGTGCTTGTACGTCAAAACCCATCCTCGCTGCAATTCAAGAGGCTACATAAACTATCTCCAAATCTTTTACTGCAATCTTGGCCAATCTCCAATCCTGGGTCATGCTCTTCTTCTACTGTGGCTTATGGTGCTGTTCTATCTCTTGGGTGACACAGCTTCGAACTACTTCTGCCACTCCTTGGAAGGTTTGTCCTATATCTTGAGGCTTTCTCCGACTATAGCTGGAGTAACACTGCTTTCTCTAGGAAATGGTGCACCTGATTTTTTTGCTAGTGTTGTTTCTTTCACAAGATCCAGCAATGGGGCTGTTGGCCTCAATAGCATCCTAGGAGGGGCTTTTTTTGTGTCTAGTGTTGTGTTGGGGATTATAAGTATTCTGGTTAGCCCAAAAGAGATTACAATTGATAAGTTCAGTTTCATTAGAGATGTTAGTTTCCTCCTCTTCTCTCTGATCATCCTTTTGCTGATTATTTATATTGGTAAAATCAACTTGTGGGGTTCCATCTGCTATCTTTCTATCTACTTCCTCTATGTTTGTGCCGTCTCAGTTCCACACTTCATCCACGAAAGGAGGAAGAAAGAAATGGAATTTGCTTTGTCCTCGGATGACTTGGCAATAGCAGAGTCTGGCATACCATTGTTGGGCTATGTAGATGATGAGAAAGAGAAGCCAAATTTAGCTGATAAAGTGGGTGTTGCTGAAGATAAGAGGGGGGAGAAGCCAGAGGGAGAGAGTCTTGACAAAGATTCATTCAACTGTAATCACTTCTGTAAGTTTCTGAAAGCGCTAGAATTACCTCTATGCTTGCCAAGAAGACTTACTATACCCGTTGTGAGTGAGGAAAAGTGGTCAAAACCATGTGCAGTAATATCTGTTACGTTAGCTCCAATAATTTTGGCAGCTATTTGTAACACCCAGAGGGAAAACGTGAGTCCAAAGAGCAACTTGGTAACATACTTGTCAGGTGCTTTAATTGGCATTGTTTTGGGGTATATGGCATGTGTGACCACTAAGAGCTCTAGCCCACCAACGAAGTGTTTGTTTCCTTGGCTAGCCGGAGGGTTTGCCATGAGCGTGACATGGACTTACATTATTGCTGAGGAATTGGTTTCCCTCCTGTATTCACTGGGAAACATAATTGGGGTTAACCCTTCAATTCTGGGGTTAACTATCCTAGCTTGGGGAAACTCCTTAGGGGACTTGATAGCCAATGGTGCAATGGCCATGAATGGTGGTGCAGATGGGGCCCAGATAGCCATATCTGGCTGCCATGCGGGTCCCATGTTCAATACTCTGATGGGATTGGGGCTACCTCTGGTTCTATCAGCATGGTCTGAGTATCCAAACTCTTATGTGATTCCTAAAGACCCGTCCTTGTATGAGACTCTGCTGTTCTTGATTGCGGGACTGCTATGGGCGCTTGTGATATTGCCCAAGAAGAATATGAGGCTAGATAAGTCATTAGGAGCTGGCCTCTTGACCATATACCTCTGCTTTCTGTTCATAAGGATAGCCATGGCTATTGGATGTTGTTAAATTATAGAGGTGGATCCATGATTGCCTCCTTCAAATGGTAAAATGCCTAAAAAGAGAAAAAGGGGGGGGGAGGGGGGTGGTTCTATTCTGTGTTCCTCCGTATTCTGGGATTCACCTCACGGGTGTTCATACTTAACATTTCACAGCCCACTTGTAAATTTCATTATCAATTATTTCTTGTCTGATTCGGATGGTGATAGCTTGGTAGAGTTCTGCCATAATGAATTAATTCAATGAAACAAAATCAGACTCATAAATATATATATATATATATATATATATTATTCTTACGTATCTCATTACAACAGATTACATAAAATCTCTCCTAATTTGCGATATAATCACCTCTTCATGCTATTGCTGGCCAAACCCATAATGACAGTGACCAAACTGACGATAGCTTCACCCCAGCAAACTGTCAATCTTGAAGGTTCAAGGATTTAAAAAAACAATTGTATTGTTACATCATTATCTATAAAACTTCTAAATAGTCAGTTCGAATGAGCTTTCCATTGTCTATATTAGCCCAAGTAAGACACTTGGTCATCTCGCTTATTCAGAACCAAGTTAGGTGCATGCATTATCGTCAATCACTTGTCACTGAGAATTCAATTAACCATTGTACCCGACAAGGCCGCCATGGCATCGATCGATGCTTACAAATTACAAAAATCAAGGAAGCCTCGGCGAAGAAGACAATGGCGTGGACGAGACACTGTATAAGGTAGAAGGGAGAACAAAAAGGTGCATGTGAATGTTGGAAGTAATAATATTTATAGTAAGGGTGAACAGTTTCTGTGGTGGGAGATAACGCTGTTAAACAGTCATGGACTGAAGATAAATAGGTCGATTATGATTTAAAATTAAATGTTCAAGAATGTTTGTTATACGGGTCATTTTTTAAAATTATATTTAAATAATATAATTTTAAATTTTTTAATAAAATTAATTATTTTTTATTAAAATATAATTTATATATGTAAAATATTATTTTTTTAATATTTTTAAATAACAAATAACTTTATTTTTATATTTTTAAAATTAATTATATTATATTTAAATTTAAAAATTTTATATTTATTTTTAAAAAAATTATAAAAATTTTTATATCTAAATTTATTATATTTATTGAGTATAATATTATAAAATATAAAAAATGATAAAATATGAGTTATTTATATTAAATATTACAATTTTATTAAAAAAAATTTTAAACCCTTTTTAAATGAATCTAATTTTTTAAATTCAAATCTACCTATTTATAGATTAATCAGACTAAGCCACGAACCAACCCACGAACCACTGGCCAAATTTACCATAGCAATTGGAGGCGATTATTGACAAAAGTGACGTATACATAACTTGAATTATGTTATGTCTATGAACCAATACAAAAGAGGGCCTCCTACAACCATGTGGAAGAGCAATTGGAATCTTGTTGGACCACTCCATCTCTTTTATGCTGTGTTGTCGAAACCCTAGTGGACCATTGTTGTTAATTTAATTATATGTTAAAAATAAAATTATAATTTTATATTGTATAAAATGTTAATTGATTTGACAAAAAGTAAATTAAAGAAGAGATATTTGTAACATATATCAAAATATCATGAAAACCAAATATAATATTTAAATCTATAGGGTACAAAGTGTAATTTAACTAAATTTTATTATTTATCCCAATATATGTGTACATAAATAGAGAGAGAAATGTGCATTATACATATATTTGTAAGAATATGATTATCATTGAAAGAACAAAGATTTTCTTCAACTATACTTTAGAAATATGAGTGTCATAGATGCGTCTTATAATTCCTCCTTTAAAAAAAAAAGAAAAAAAATCTTTGACAAGTGTTTGGTGCGGCGGTTTGTAACAGCTTAAACCCAGGTTTTTCTTTCTGAAAAATTATTAAATAGTGTGTTTGATTTAACCAAAATTTTCAATTATTTAAGAAGGTTTTTGGTCAATCTGAAAAGGAAAAAAATAGAGAAAATAAGATGAAAAATGAAAAAAAAAATCATTTAATATTACCGCAAATGTTGTGAGTAACTAATTTACGGAAAAAACTAAAATTCTAAGAAAAAAACTTCTACCAAGCATAAATTTTTTTCACAAATCCAATTTCTTCAAAAAACAATAAACTCAATTGGTTTTGATTAAGGCTCAAAACTAAATAACTAGCAATAAACTCAATTGGTCTTGATTAATGCTCAAAACCAAATAACTAAAACGAAACGAACCTATAAACACTCTTAACTCAAACCTGACCATCGATTTCTCTTGTTTTACAGAATCCCCAAGTTTCATTTCTCTCTTATAATCCAAACATATGAATTAGAGTCACATTTCTCTGGAAAATCTTATCCATCTACTTCTAGAAATTTGAATCCGAGAGTGAGTCATTGGATTGGGGACCTAAAAGAAAAGGTAATTAATCCGAACGGCACGTGTTTTTCGGGGTGACAAATAATGAGGGTATGACCCACGCCCACCAATTCCAATAATTGTACTAGATTCAAGAGAAGACGACAGAGCTGGAAGGCGGAAGTGACCACTCTGGTTTTTGTTTCAATTAATACGATTGAAATGGATGTGAACAATTTAGAATAGCATACAAGGCGTAGTGGTGTTGATTGGATAACCCCCAATGACTCTTGGGTGTGTATGACAGCGACAATATATAAGACAGGGACAAACATGATAGCACTTCCAGAATGATTCCTTCCTTTCCATTTTCCAATGAGCTAATAACTAGGACTGAGGTCACGCCGTTACCGTCCATGGCTTCCAAGATTCCGATGGAATCCTCCCTTGCCGAATCCCAGGGGTCTTTTATTGTTACTCAGTTCTTATCATGCTTGTTTCTCATTTACATTGTTAGTGACAACCTTTTCTGGATAGTATTTCATTAATACCTGATTCTAATTAATCAGGCTTTTAATCCCACTGTTATGAGGTATGAAGTATGAATACTTGATTTAACCTTTTCTGCGATGGACATAACATTGACTCTTACTCATACACAGGCTTATGTATCTAGTATCTGCTTTTTCCCTAAAGTGCTAGCTAGGAAATTAATCATTCAGATGCTGCAGGCTATTGGTTATTCGTGTCCTCTGTTGATCATTCAGATCAGAATAGCAAGAAAATTTGCAATAGGATTGCTTCATAGTTCTATCACTGTCACTATTTTCAGTTTTTCTTTCTTTTGTCATTGGGGTAAGATTATTCCAATATTTGATCCTATCTGAGGTTCTGTGTACGGGAATCATGCCGAGAAATCCCCCACCCTGATAAAAATTTAAAAATTGGAGAGCTCCATCCAAGAGTTGGAGATTCAACCGCCCAATATTTTTACTCTCTTCATTAATTATAATAAAAAATTCAAATGCATGAAAGAATGATGAATAAAATGACTTTTTTTTTAAATTATCTTTAAACCTCATTCACTAGTATATGTCTAACCCACACTATCACCACGGAAAAGTACTGAGCAGCCACTAGTACAGATAATAACGGTGTTAAGCATTAGAGTAGTGGTAGAGAGTAGTTTGAGTAATATGAAAGACTTCGAAGCTACTATTCAATTCAGTTCACCTAGACTCACCTCAAATATGTGGTAGCTAGCACGACGCAATGCAAGTTAATTAGCAGGAAGTACAGATTCTCCAAAACAAAAAGACAACCACTGATTATTAACGTCTGGTGCATCCCCTCAAATATGTGCATCACCGTTGTTCCGTTGCTTCAATTTTGAAGATTACCCTTTTGGCTCCTCAGCCATTCAACATGTGGGATAGAATAGAATAGTTGTTGACTAATGAATTTTAAATGAACAAGGATAAATCCCAGAATAATACCTTGCTCTTCTTCAAATATAAAGATTTGAATAACAATAAACTTGAGCACCACTTGTAGTGGCAGTGGCCTTGCAGTCGGTAACTGTAGGTCCTATTAACCAAAGTCAAGCGAATATATCAGTTGTAAAACAGTGATCTGAAGGTATAAGATGGTCGACTCTACTTGAATTAGGGGGAAGATATAAGATGCCACTATCCAAAGAAAAAGCAGTGGCAATTACACAGCTAGAAATCACATTTGCCTATTGTAGTCAATATATCTCTCTTTACCATAAGTATGTCAGTTGCTGATAGCTGCTAAGCAAATTTACAATTATCTATTGTGGTTTCCATAAGAATTCACAGAAAACATGTCAGTAGCTAATAGTAATCTGATTACAAATTCATAATGCCGATCATCTTTTAATAAATTTGACTAACATATCTTGGAATTGGAAAGGGCCAAGTGTCTGAATAAGCCTCAGAAACACAGATATAATGTAAATAAATAAAAGCCCTCCTCCTAAGACTCCATCAAGCCTCATATCTCTTCTTGTCAAAACCACAAGTGCCCAAACCAATCCACACACCAGAAAGGCCAATGTCTCCATGAGATATGGATCTTTAGGAATCACGACAACAGATGATGAGTATTCCGACCAAGTGGAGCTTATAAGAGACAAGCCCAAGCCAACCAGAATACTAAATATGGGGCCAGCATAACAACCTGATATTGCTATTTGAGCACCTTCTGATCCACCATTTAAAGCCACTGTTAAATTTGTCGTCAAATCCCCAAGTGAATTTCCCCAGGCAAGAACTGTAAGCCCCAATATTGACGGACTTATTCCACATATGTAGCCAAGTGAAACCAACAATGCCACCAGCTCCTGCGCTAAAATGTAGCTCCAAGTCACACTCATTACAAACCCTCCAGCAAGCCAAAGAAATAAGTATTTCTTAGGTGGATTTGACTGCTTTGTGGTGAAAAACACAGTTACCCCTAGTATAATCCCAATCAATAATCCAATTCCATAAACTATTGAGCTTGTGTCGAAGGAACTGTTTCCCTCTTCCAAGATCCACAAAGAAGACAAGAGAAGTGGCGCTAGTACCACTGAACAAATTGCATAGGGCTTAGACCATCTCTCTTCGGAAACAACGGGAATTGTCAACCTCCTGGGCAAATTAAGGGGCATCTTCAGCACACAAAGTGACATCGCACAAGCAGGAGATCTCATGCAGCCGCTTGATTTGGTAATTTCCAGGCAACATCCTCCTCGAGCACCTTCCTCAACATTATCAAGTAATCCACTTTGTATGCCACTGACAAGGGGCACAGTCAAGTCACTGTCATCACATGGATCCCTTTCAATATCTCCACAGATCCCCTTCCAGCGCGTAGACGAGATATAAACAATAACTGCATATACTATATACAGGGAAGAAAAACATATTGCTCCAAGAACATTGATCTCACCAGTGATCAAAATAGTAAACAAGCAGAGAAGAACCAAAAGAAGGAAACAAACATCTCTTGTAAAGGCAGACTTTTTGACCTGAATTCTCTTGTTGCGTATTGAAATGCTTACTATTCCTACCACAACACAGGACACAAAGGAGGCACCCCCAAGTACTGTGTTAAAGCCAATGCCGCTTGTACCAGTACCACTACTTCTGAAGGAGACGAAGCTGGAGAAAACGTCATTGGCTCCATTGCCAAGAGAAAGAAGCGTCACTCCAGCAATTGTTGGGGATAGCTTCAGTGATTTCGACAGGTCTTCAAGAGAAGGACAAAAGTATTCAGCAGCTGTATCAGCCAGTAGATAAAACAGAACAAGGAGCCAAAGAAGCAGAAGAATATGACCCAACAATGGGAATCGCCCAAATTTGCAATAGAAAAGGTAAAGGTAGTCAATATAGCCCTCTGAGACACATGACTGGTGGGATTTAAGGTACAAGCATTTGGCTTTGGAATCATCTAAGCTGTGGAAGCTCTTGCAATTCTGCTCGGTACTGCCACCGAAGGAGGCAGCGCGGTGGTTCAGAACAAGAAATTCTGAAGAGTGGAAATGGATAATCATGAAAACACAAACCAGTAAGAGGAACGAGATGTTTAAGAACATGATATAACCCATGCGTTTAGGGTCTCTAGACGCAGGAACTGCGGTATCCATGGGAGATTAATATCGAAACTTTCGAACCCACTAAGTATGAAGAAAAAGGAAACTCAATAAGGAAGAAGCATAAAAAAGCAAGAGGGTCAAAATCCCTTAAATTGAAGAAAAGAATCCCAACTTCAGCAAAATATTAAGTTGAGAAAAACAAAAGAAAGAACTACTGAACCTCAAGAATTGCAGATTCGAAAGGATGGTTCTCCTCATTTGACTTCTTTGTTAAAAAGGAAACTGAAAAATTCTGCAGTGTTTAAAACAGTAGGATCTGTATATTATGAATGACGGAGAAGGCAAGAGAAGGAAGACAAGGAGTCGCTACCACACGCTTCTCGAGTGTGTATATCGCACACTTATGGTGCTTCAGCGGAATACACACGCGGCGATTGAAAAGGCAGGGTTCGTGAATGATGTTGGGGTAGCAACAGTAGAAGAAAGAAAGAGACACGCACCACTGGGAAGTAAAGCCACAGAGACTTTCCATTCCTTTCATATCAGGCTTGTCTCCCATTAACGCCGCTTTCATGTAACAGCTTCTTCTTTTTGGTTAACACTATTCCATTTTTTTTTAATTTTGTCAATTTCACTATCCCCTTTTCAAAAAAAAAATTTCACTATCCCCCTCTTCATTCGTGAGAATTCAAAGTTGTATTGTCACCAGATAACTACGCTACGCGTACTCTGAGGCACACTTTTAGTCACGCGTTCTGTATTTAGTTATTTACTAATAAGACAAATCTCAACCGCCGAACGAATCGGTTTACATTTTCTCCTTGATCTTATAATACACCAAACAAACGATGTATTAAAATTCATTCTCATTTGCCAATGAATTGTTATCTCATTCTTTATATATGTCCCCAAGATTTGGCTCGTAAAATAAAAAATCTGCTGTCTTTTTTTGGGTGAAAATCTGTTGTCAGTTAAATACTATCTCATCTTAATTAGATTGAATATTTACTTTAATTATAATAAGAATAACATAGTTTATTGTCATATTAACATTAATTATCAAAATTATTATGTAACATGCTTTATATTAATACGTATTATAGTTGTTTATCATGCACTAAAGTACATGTCAATTAACAAATAAATTAGTAAAAAATTATTTAACTTTTCACTATTTCTGACTCTGGTGTATATTTTAGAACAAAAATAGAGATGTACATTTATAAGTCTGAAACTAAACCCCAAAAAAAAAAAATAGAAAATGACCTTATCCTATATAACCGACATTCTTAATTTGAAAATCATGAGCGATATTTGTTTCACTCCCTCCAGCTCAAAAATAGAAGCATATATCAAAACCGCAATTCAAAAGCGTCAATGACGGAATTGCCGCTACAGCATCTGCATATCAAAAGAGGGAAAAAGACGCATTTGTCGTTATGAAATCAATGGAACAGGATCCCAAAATCGATGGAAGGATACGCCCAACTTGAATTATTAAATTTTACAATTGAGAGTTTAAAATTTAGCGTGCTGTTTTTTTTTTAAATAACATTCTAAAATTTAGATTATTAATTTTGAATCAGGTTCTCAAAAGACCAGAGCTTAATTCCACCATCTTATTGTGATTCTGGTTTCTATAGAGGAAAATTCTAGTCTTTTCTTTAAAAAAAAATTTCAAATTTTCTAAAAAATTTAGACAGTCAATCACAATAATTAACAATCTACATTAAAATAGAAATCTCATATTCTCTTTAAAAAAAACCAAATTCGCTAATAAAAAGAGG
Organism: Biancaea sappan; assembly: GCA_037074585.1. Classification (NCBI taxonomy): domain Eukaryota; kingdom Viridiplantae; phylum Streptophyta; class Magnoliopsida; order Fabales; family Fabaceae; genus Biancaea; species Biancaea sappan. The sequence continues at coordinate 62,050,518 of CM073496.1, forward strand.
GGAAATGGGGGATCGGACACGTGCGAGGTGCAGACGAATCCGCTGCAGAAGGGAAAGAGGGAAAAAGGTAAATGAGACACTTACGAGTTTTGTCTTCGTCGGCACTCCACATCACCCCCAACTTCCCATTGCTTTGCCGCGTCTGTGACGAACTTTCGTTGAATGATTGTATTCATATGTAATATGTTGACAAATTTTTTACGCAACCCACCAAATACCACAATGTTTTGGTAAATCGCTAAATTGTGCTTCTTCTATTTATCCTGCATTGGCTACAATTCTTTCTTAATTCCTAAGCTTCAATTCTTTAACTTTTGACCTTTTTAAGTCAGGTTAATCTGTGTGACTTTAAGTGCGAGTCGTGACTTTAAGTGACAACTTAAGTCAATTAAAAAATAAAGTTTTTAATTTTCAATTACACACAACAAGATGGTAATTATGAATGTCCGAGTCCAAGCTATAGATAATCGTAGCGGGAGATGGCGATACAGAAGTTTCAATAGTTCAATAGTTCTCCCATTTGGTTGCATAAGGTGATAGATTGAGATGAGTTAGTCTATTTTCTCATTGGGTGGGTTGCAGATAATGATGAAATTAGATGGTCAAAATGAATCAAATCTAAATTTAAAATGATTTTTTTATCCTATAAAGGGCAAAACAACTTCCTTTTACTAAGAGGAAAAAAAAAATCTTTGAACCCGCCACCTTGTAAAATCAGTCAATTTGATTGATTTTATCAGTTCAAAACTAGTTTAACCAGTTTTGCATCGATTCAACTGCTAATCATTTTTTTAGTTGTTTTCAAATTAGACTTAAAATCAATTCTCGATCCGATTCTGATAACTATGATCTAAATAGAAATTAAATAATTGAAATGCACGTGTGTGGCACATGATTTCAAATAGAGAAAGTTTGGTTTCCTCAATATTTCTGATTGCCATGCCAAGAGCAAAACAACTAACAATTTTCATGAAAGTCCTCTGCAAACAATCTGGAAACTTAAGACTGCTTTATTAAGTTTTTGACCCAAATAAAGATTTAAGATTTTTGTGTAATTTGTACTCCACAGTGATTATTGAGGCACAAAACAATGTACAAAATGCAAACTCACTGCGCTGATGAATTGGCAACTCCTTTTTCATACGTGGCTCAGAGACCTTATAAATGTTCAATCTCATCATCTTAATTAGATTGAATAATTAAATTAATTATATTAGAAATAATACAGCTTATTGTCATATTAATATTATTCGAATCATTACATAAGATATTTTGGTCATGTTTGGGTAAATAGCTTATTTAAGTGCTTATAGAATAAGTGCTTATCATATAAGTGCTTATATGTAAGCTATTTTTATAATTAAAGAATTTACGAGAACAAACTTCATATAAGCTGTTTTCAACTTATTTTCATAAGCTATTCAGAGCAGCTTATGAAAATAAGCTGAAAACAACTTATTTTCATGTCATAAACTATTTTTATAAACTCTTCCAAACGTGTACATAACCGCTTATGCTATAAGATAAGTCAAATAAACTTAAAATAAGCTCTTCCAAACGAGCCCTTTATATATAAAATGACAAATAACTCATAACCCTCTTTTATTTTAAGTGGGTACAATGAACCCCTTTCAACTTTAAAATATTAAAATGACAAATAACTCATAACCCTCTTTTATTTTAAGTAGGTACAATGAACCCCTTTCAACTTTAAAATATTACAATTAATGCCTTTCAACTTTTAATTATGAGTAATTAAAGTCTTATGTTATAACAGTGTTAAAGTTATCTCTCAATATCAACATAATTGTATGTATCACCCATAACTTGCTTATATGTTTGCTACTTTGCTTACATAGCTTGGATGATTAATATTGGTTAATTATTATCATTCAGCTAATATATTAATTGAAACTTCTTGTGAAATGTGGAGTTGCAGAGTTTCAAATATTTTTTAATTGAACAGATAAAAAATTCATTAAACTTCTTTGCTTAAAACAATAATTACGTCTGCTAAGAAGATCAAACCAGACAAGATTATCTATCGAGAAAATCATGTCAATATCGTTATCTCGACTATTGTAGAGAAGACGATCGGGTCATTATAACAAGTAATTTCTAAAATTATAAATATCTATAATAAGAAAATACCATTTAAAACATTATCTTAACTCATATGACCGACGTTTCTAGAGTTATGTTGTCACTTTCTTATTACCTTCAACTCCGTTAGGGGTATAATAGTAATAATACAAAATTAGTTTCCTTTGCATTTCAATTTCAAATGAGTGAAAGACGTATTTCATTTGGCGTTACTTCACTGAGATTGATGCCCCTCAGATATAAAGAGAAGAAAAAGGGCGACACGTGTAAGTTCTGTCTTCGTCGGCCGGTCCCTCCGTACTTTTGCTTCATTGCTTTGCAGCCTTTGCGACGAAGTTTCGGAGAGAAGGAGAACAAAACTTGTATGTTGTAGGCTTGTAGTCACAAATTCACTTTCTTTCTTTTTTTTTTTTAACGTAAAGCGCCCACATTGGCCCTACATTTTTTTTCTATGCGTCAGTTATTTAATTTTTGACTTCAAGCCGTCTTCACAAATCACAATTCCACTATCTAATATATTAATTAAGAGTCTGAAATTTCACATGCGTGCGAGCCATAACTTTAAGATATAGTAATAACAAGTGGCAACTTACAGTCTAAGTAATAACAAGTTTGTATTTTGGTCAAATTTTAAGTGAATACCTCCTTAGGATAAAATTTTAAAATCATTACATCTATTTAAAAATTTTCAATATGAAATCTCAATATTTGGCTTCAAAGTTTACAATATTTGACCTTTTTTTCATGTAAATAAAAATATATGATTTTTAGAAATGAAGTTTAGCTGAAAGTAACAAATATTTTTTAATATGTTATACAATATTAAATATTACAAAATAATATATTATAAATTATTTTTAAATTTAATATTTAATATATTATGATATATAAAATAATAATATTGTAAAAAATAAATAACTTGCTTAATATTTCACAAAAGTGTAATGATAAATGACTTTTCACTTACATGATTTGGGGAATGTTCATTTTATCATTTAGGAGAATAAAATTCTAATAATCAAATGTGAGAATATTCACCGTTTCTGTTCCATTTTCATTTCCTAGACTTAATTTCAATGATGAAATGTACCATAAAGTTTAAGAGTTTTTTTTTTGGGAGATTGCTGTAGATTCGGTTAATTTATAATTAATTTTTGGATAAAATTTTAAATAAAATTACTTTTGCTTAAAATAAAGTTTTGTTTTTTCTCTGCTTTAAAGAGCAGTCTGCATCTCTCTGCCGACCTTTTTGATGCCTGACAAAATTTGGAAACTCAAATTAATTGCCACAGCCACAGTATTTAATAGACGCTGCCAATATGTGGGACTCTGTTCCAACGTGCGGAAGGCATATACGTTGGAAAAAACACGACATGTCAATTAGAGCAGTGGGCCCGTGCCCGTTAAGTTAGTCTGTATAGATGAGTTTGGATTTATTAGTTTAAATTTATTTAAAAATAAACTTAAATGAGTTGGTTTGTTTAATAATAATGGGCTTTTTTTTATAATTTTAATTTTTAAAATATAAATATAAATATTTATATACTTATTTATTTGTAATTAAAATAATTTATTATATATAAGTATAAATATTTATATATATATATATATATATTTAAAATGAACTTTACTTATTTAATTTTGTAAATAAAATCAAATAAATATTATATATATAATTCAGTTTTATTTCAATAAATTAAGTAAAGAAATATATTTATAATTAAGTAAATTATAATTTAAGCATTAAAAGTAATATCTATTTGAATTTAAGTAATTTTTTTTATGAGAATGTTATGTTTGTAGGTTAGATACATAGTTTTAAAAAATTACTCATAGGAATGTAACATTCTCGGAATTCAAATATTCCCACAAACTCTCATTTTCCATGAAGGGAGGCGGAAATGATTGATTATTGTGTGGTTTGAATATTTTATGACAAAAAATTATTACTTTATTCATATTTCTTATTTCTAATTAACAAAAATTAAAATTTTATTTTGTTCTCTCACAAATAAAATATTTTTAATTTGATCATTTACATATGGATATTTTTTAATTTGGCCCCTCACATGTGAAGTATTTTTCAATTTAATCACTCATAAAAATTATATTTTTATTTGGTCCTTCGTGCATGGATATTTTTCAATTTGATCCCTCATATGCAATATATATCTCAATTTAGTAACTCATAAAATTATTTTTTCTATTTGGTCATTAACATATGGATATTTTTCAATTTGGTCCATAGTATATGAAATATGTTTCAATTTAGTCACTCATAAAATTACTTTTTTAACTTAGTCCTTCATATATGGAAAATTTTCAATTTGCTCTCTCACATGAACATTTTCTCAATTTAGTCATTCATAAAATTATATTTTCAATTTGGTCCTTCATATATGGGTTTTTTCCAATTTAGTCCATCATAAATAAATATGTTATCAATAATTTCACTTTTTTTAATATGTTATGAAGTTGACCTAATTTAACAACACTATTTTTATATGTTAAAAATTGATAATGATAATTTCATAAAATTGCCAAATATTCTTAGGAATATTGACATGAATTAAACATAAGAATGTCAGATTCTCAAGAATATAAAAAAAAAAACATTTTCAAAAATATTTGTAATAAACCAAACATATAAATATTACATTCCAAGGAATCACATTCCTAACAATGTGAACATTCTTGAGAATTTAAGATTTATTGTAACAAACGCCCCCTAGTGTAATTTGAAACAAATACTTTGGGCTTTTTTTGGCACCCACTCCCCCTTTGTTTTCTAAGTAATGTAACATCTACTAGACCTTTACAATTTGAGTAAATTATAGTATGAGCGACGTAAGAAAAACGATTGAAAACCAAAGATTTCTTTGAAATTCTTGTAAATACCAATCTTTATAAAAATAGGAAAATTATAGAGCAATTGAAACATAAAAAATTCTAGGCTAGACAGAGGACAATTAGTCAACTGTCAACATCCCAAAAATTGAACATGTGAAAAGATACTACTCATTTGATAAAATTCTCAAACATAAGTTATTTACATATATTGTGTAAGGTTTTACATTCAACCTTAATCATTCATTCCACACGACAGAATTATATTCATCTGATAAGCAAATATATGCATACATAATCTGATGTTTTTATCTCATCGCAAGCCTAGGAGACCTATAGAAAGTACAGAGCGTTCCTAGTATCCACATTAATAAGTACTGGTATCCCACCAGACAGAAAGAGAAAATAATTCCAAGGGGCTTCTATTCTTCAAATGGATACTCTTCTTCCTTGTTTTTTGTATCTGAAAAGATAATCATAGGGAGTGTGAGTTTATTTAAAAACTCAGTAAGTAAATAACTGTACTATATAAAATATCAAAAGTACAAATACCACATTTACTCATATAATTAATTGTCTTATACATCGAGTAGTATGGGACTCTAACCCTTTCAAACTCGTGAATAAGATTTCATAGATATACACCGAGTAGTATGGGACTCTAACCCTTTCAAACTCGTATTTATGATTTCATCTATTTACACCGAGTAGTATGAGACTCTAACCCTTTCAAACTCGTGTATAGTTTTTCATCATTGTGCACTGAGTAGTATGAGACTTTAACCCTTTCAAACTCATGTATTAGATCCCGTAGATCTTTACTCATTGATAAGATAGTGAGAATTTATCACATAGTACAATTGCCATGAAATAAAATAATTTTTACATACTCTTATTCCTTTGAATTTCTGTAAAAAAAATATACCGATCATCATATACTGTCATATGAAAAATTGATTGCTTAATATCCAAATAATATTGTAAATGAGACTTATATTGTACTTTGACTAGTAATATCAAATTAGCTTAGCAAGGTTATTCACTTACCTTGATGTTTGTCCAAGTTTACCTTGTTCCATACTAGAATTTGTGTAGGAAAATTTCCTAGTAAAATATATTACAAGGAAATATAAGAAAGGAAACAAAATCACGAAAATATGCAAAATTTTCTGATTGCTACAGTAACGGTTCGATACAGTGACGGTTCGCTACAGTGACGGTGACTGCCGACACTACAGTAACTGCAACAGTAACTCGAAAAATTTTTCCGAAATTTCTGGTTGCTACAATAAATTCGAGTTTTTGCAGAAACTTTCCCAGAAAATTCATCCTTTCCTTTCTTGTTTCAAAACCAGAATTTCAACTCCATTGACCGATATAACTCATTCCTAACTCAAAAATAACCTCTAAAACAACTAAGATTCATGAATTATCATCAAAATCTTCAAGAACAAAACCTCCTCTGATCTTCTATATAAACTGAAATTTAAGGAAAATAAGGAGATTAAAACTTACCTTTGATCTCTACCAAGCTTTTGAACCGAACAATTCTCAAAAACAACACCAAATCTATGGGAAAGTTGAGAGGGGAGGTTTGAAGGTTGAGTTATGAAGGAGTGACTGAAGAAGGTACGGGGAAAATGAAACTATAAGGGAGAGAGAGAAAACTAAAAGCTTTGGGGGGGTTAGTTGGATAACCCAATGGGTATCCATACCCATTGTCCAAACCCATTTGACCCATCATACAAAATACCTTAATTAATTCTTCAATTAATTATATTCAATCATTTTCTCGCACATTCCACTATTCTTTAGAATGTACCCATAAAGTTTAAATATCCAGTCCAGTCATTTAACTCAATTTTCATAAATAATATTCAAATAGAATAATTAAATATGAAAATTAAAAATGACAAAAGTAAATAGCTAAAGTAACGTTGTAAAATTCTAAAATACTCTCAAACGAATTATACTCCAAAATTAACGGGTATTACAGTCAGATTGACTGGTCATCTTCTGTCTCAAGTGTCTCAAAATTTCAGAGTTCACTGGTCGATTGATACAAGGTACCGATCGACTCGTAGGTCCTATACTCTATATTCCCACTTGTGCTAGTCGACTGTTGACATTCCATCAATCGGCTGGTAGCTTGCGAATTTCATTTTTCTAATTTCTTCACTAGTTGGTTTATTGATATATAACATAAATATTCAAGACTTTACAAGCTATACCTCAACAACATAGTAACAACTATCTTAGTTCTAGCTCTCTACTCAAAATAGCTATAAACTTAGAGACATATATATGTCAAAACTCATATGTTTCTATACATATACAGAAACGTACATAAGTCTCCAAAAGATCACAAGGGAAGACATTTCTCTAGATATAAACTATCTCAAGCTAGCCTAATCTTTTTCTTTCTCCTGCTTATCTACTTTAGCTCCTGAAATGGTAAGTCATGAAAACAAATATGAGATATAAATTTCAGGAGTTAGTATATTCTGTGAAAACAACAATGTAACCATTCCAGTCATAAAAACAATCTAAATAAATATTTCTCATTTCTATGAAATAAAAGCTATCATATAAACATATATATTCTCATTCTTATTATAATGCACTATAACTTCTAACTCTTTCTCATGAAAAATACTCTACTTCGCATGTAACGTCTGCTATATTATACTAAACTTATACAATTTAAGAAAATTGTAATATATATTTTGTGAAAAAACTTGGTTTAAACCATGTGATTTTTCTAAAAATTCTTATAAAATATCTGATTGTTCAAAAATAGGAAAATTTTGAGACAATTGTCAATATAAAATTTCATATTGGGCAGAGGCCGATCAGTCAATTGATTTACGACTATCGGCTGACTGATTGTCTTCTAAATTGCGTATTTCTAAAACTGAGAGGTATCAGTCAACTGATGCAGGGTCATCAGTTGACTAATGTGCCATGAAATTCAGATTTCAGAAAATATTAACTTAATACATGGTGAAATCCTTTATTTTCATATACATATAATCTACAACACTTCTTTAACCTTTGATGTAAATTCTCTTCTAGAGTGAAGCTAAAATACAACAGATTACGTAAAATTCATATATTTCCATACATACACACAAAATGTGCATAAGTCTATAAGGTTTACATAGGAAATTAATACAACATTCCCTTTTGCTATGTAACTACTTAGCAACTATGCTAGTTTATTCTTTGCTTTCTTTTGCTTTTCTACTTTAATTCCTGAAATAGTTAGTTATAACATAAAATAATGAGATCTCAGTAGCTAGTTTACTTAAAAAAAATCAATTCAAGAACCATTTCAGTCATAAAAGTAATTCTCAATGAATAAGTCATACTTCCATGAACATAAAAGAACTATCATAAAAGCAATCTTATTAGCAAACTTATTTCATGAATTCTAAAATGATATCCTAACACATAAATTATGTCATAAACTTCTTTTTCAATATAGTGCACTATACTTTGGCTACTTTTTCAAAAAAAAAGTACTCAATGTCCCATGAGAAATTTCTGTTGTCCTATGAGAAATTTCTAGGGTTCTGTCATCCCATAAGAACTTTTACCTCCTATGAGGAATTTTGTCATCCCATAAGGATTTTACTCCCTATGAGGAATTTCTGTCATCCCATGAAAAATTTCTAGGGTTATGTCATCCTATGAGGACATAAACTTTACTTTTCAAGAGAAAATTGGTTCTTTATACTTATAGAAAGCTTCAAGATGTAAATACTTGCTAAATCATACAAAGAATATGATAAATAACTGAAATAACTTGCTTTCTAACTATCTCATAAAGAGAACTCATCATCATATGAGGAAAATTATACATCCCATAAGGAATCAAGCTCTATTTTCATGAGAAATCATGTTCTCAAATATTCATGGAAGAATTTGTAATAAAACTATGTCATAACATTCACAAGCATGACAATATATGTAAATAACTTGCTTTTATGAAAAAACTAGCTACCTTTGATTCTTCTTATAGCTGAAACTTGTGACTTCTCTTCTAATTTTTCTCTAGCTCTTCTTGTTTCTCAGGTTTAAGACCTTTTCTTCTCTTATTCTCTTCCTTTTAGTCTGAAAATTGCTATCCTATGACTTCTCAAGCTCTAAAATTCATATAAACTAGAAAAATCAAGTTAAGGAACTTACCTCTTGCAGTTTTTTTTTGCTAAATTCCCAACTAAAAGCTCATTCTCTCTCTTCTTTTTATCCTTCACGTTTTCCCTTTTTCTCTCTTCTCTAATTTTCAGAAAATGTCATTTCTCTCTCTTTTCTTACTTCTAAAAGAGTCTAAAGAGCCTCTTGCTATGGAAATCCCTCTTTTAATTCTACGATCTTATGTCTAAGCTTCATAAGCAGGCTAAGGGTGTTTAAGTAAATTTTCCACTGATTTTTCAGTTAAAATTGACTTACTTTCGCATTCCAACAGGCAATTAGTCAACTGATTGTTCCTCGATAGTTGACTGATGTGCCATTAGTTAACTAATCTAACTCGATTAGTCGACTGAGTGCTTCTGAACCTAAAATTTCATCCTGATAGTGAGTAATTAGTCGATTGATCTCTCATCATCAGTCGACTGATTGTAGATATTAGCAACCTAGTCTATTTTCTGACGCTATCAGTTGACTGATTATTACTATTAGTTGATTGATTCCCTCAAAACTTCATTTTTCTTTTACTCTTAGCTTATTTATCCTAATTTCTCATACATTTCCTTGATTACTTGCTTCTAAGCATCTAAAGGCATAAATAACTTAATTCTATCATTATTTGAAACTTAGATAAGAAAAATTTGGGATGTTATATCACATGAGGAAATTCTACATCCTATTAGAACTTTTACATCCTATGAAGAAAGTTTTGCATCCAATGAGGAAAGTTTATGATTCTATCATCCAATGAGGAATTAAACTCTACTTTTCAAGAGAAATCTTTTTCTAAAACATTCATGAAAAGCTTTAATATGAAACTTGATATATCATACAAATAGTATGACAAACATATAAAATAACTTGCTTTTATGAAAACTAGCTACCTTTGATTTTCCTAGTGTTGAAGTTTGTGAATTATCTTCTAGTTCCTCCCTAGTTCCTCTTGCTTGTCAATTTCAGACCACTTCTTATTTTCTCTTTCTTTTAGTTTGAAATTAATTTATGCTATTAATTCTTAAGCTGTAGAATTCATTTAAATTAGAGGAATCAAACTAGGAAACTTACCTTTTGTAGTTTCTTGCTAAATCTTGAACTAGAAATATCTTCTTTCTCTCTTTTTTTCCTCACGTTTTCCTCCCTATCTCTATCTTTACTTTCTACTAAAAGTCTAATTTTCTCTCTTTTAGGTTATAAGAAGAGTATTTGGCAAGCTTTTGCATGTAAAATGTCTCTTCTACCCATATTCACTTATTTTTGAGCTCCCTTGGATATGTTAAGGGTAATTTAGTCAATTTCTTCACTGATTTTTCAGCTTTCCACTGACTTATCTAGTACTCCAGAATGCCATCAATCGATTACTAGCTATTCGACAATCGACTGCTAGCTATTCGACAGTCGACTACTAGCTACTGAGTCTAGAATTTTAGTTTTACAGAGTGTAATTAGTTGACTGCTTTCACTCAATCAATCAACTGCTTGTAAATATCAAAAGTTTGGTCTGATTCTAACTGCTAGCTGTAGGAAGTGGATTGGTCCACTCAAATTTGAGTTTTCTTCTTTGTCTAACTTACTTATTGTTGAAATAATTGTTCCTCCATGTGCCTCTTAACCTTCATGTGCCTACTTAATCTTTTCATGATTAAAGTCCATAGATGCTGCACTCCATACATCCAGACTTCATCACTCCAAATTGTGCCAGCAATGTCTTAGTTATAGGCTCTCTTGCTTTTTGTAATATAAATACCCATCTCTTCTCCCATTGTAATATAAGAGAATAATCGAAATTACAGATTAAACATGGTATCAAAGCCTCTGGTTAAAAGATCTCTGTTCTTTCGTTTAAGCCCCTGGGTGTAAGGTCACCCTTGTGGAGTCACTTCTAGGTCTCACCTCCGCCACAGGGAGCTAACCCACCATGATATCGGCTGGAACCAGAAGTCTAGTCACCTGAAACGGCGCGTGTAAGAAACGGCGCGTGTGAGTTACACACGCCAATCAAAGTTTTGTGTTCCCATCCCATTAGCCGGCGTGTGAGGGCGCAGTTGATTTAGCTACTGTGTTTGCTTCGCCGGCATCATCTCTTCATTTCCGGCCTGTTCGTGGTATCGGGTTGATCATTCGAGGTCATTCAAGAATTTTAGTGTCTTGTTTATCTTTACTGCATATATATATATATATATATATATATATATATATATATATATATATATATATATATTTTCAGATATTCAAAAAAAAAAATATATATATACACACACACACACACACACACACACACACACACATATATATATATATATATACAGTGAAGTGTTGGAACTTTCAAAATTTTTTTAGTTCATTTATTTATTGACAGTCTTTAAAAAAAAGGAAAAAATGAGTGGAAAATATGTTGAATCTTTTGGACCCAAATCTATTCCTGTAATTGTTCAGTCTGAGGGTGTTTTTAATGCTGGCATAACTCTTAGTGAATCAAACTATGATGTTTGGTCACAATTAATGGAAATGCACATTGCTGAAAGAGAGAAACTCTCTTACATTCGCGGGAAGGAAAAACCACCTGCAGAATTTGATGAAGCATATGAAAAATGGTATGCTGAAAATCAGAAAGTAAAGCGATGACTCTTAATGTCAATGCAACCGGAGATTATGAAACGCTATCTTTGCATATCCACTGCAAGAGAAATTTGGAGTGTGCTGTCACAAGCCTTTTATGATGGTAGTGATGAATTACAAGTTTTCATTCTCTATAAAAGGGCCTTTACTGCTCAACAAAGTGGAAAGTTACTTTCCGAATATTATGGTGCATTAACTGAAATATTTTGCGAATTAAATCATCGAGACAAGATAGTTATGAAAGATGCCGATGATATTGTGGCATATCAAAGGAGCATTGACAGGCAACGAGTCTACATATTCTTTGCTGGACTAGATAGCCATTTTGAGCAGGTTCATGGAGAGATTCTACGAAAAGATCTAATTCCTGGCTTAGAAGAATGTTATGCATTGATTCGTAGAGAGGCTGTGAGTCATTCTACATTAAAAGAAGATCAAAATAATCATGAGATCTCAGCCATGATTTCCCGACAGCGAACTCCAACATGGCAAGACAACTCCAAAACCAATACTCAAGACCTACTACCAATATTGATAAATCAACTCTCAAGTGTACCTATTGCAACAAAACTGGTCATGCCAAAATTCATTGCTTTGAAATTATAGGGTATCTTGATTGGTGGGATCCTAATTGCAAGAAGGACTCCAAGAAAAACTCAACTACAACCATTGTCAAAAGTAAGAAGGAAAATAATTCTGTTGAGAAAGCTTATGCGTTGGTAACCTCTACAGATTCTGGTAAGATTTTAATTACTTCTGCATTTGTTATTAATAGTACATGGATAATTGATTCTGATGCTACAGATCATACGATGTTTGATTTTAGATAAATCCTAGTCCTTAAACATTCCTCTCGACAAATTGTTTCCACTGCCAATGGTAACACCACCCCAGTTATGGGTAGTATTGGCTAACGGGCCAGACCGGATTAGACCGTGACGTGCTGCCCATAAACGGTCCGGTCACGGTCATGACCGTTTACAAACGGTCTTAAGTTTCTGAGACCAGGACCGCCCGTCTATGGACCACGGATAAATGGTCCAGATTGCGGTCCAATCCTCTCTTTTTTGCTTTTTTTCATTTTTTTTTGGTTCAAAAGGTTGGGCTTTTAAATTTTTTTTTTTTGATAAAGAGCATGTTTTTAGGTGTTTTTGAGCTAAAGCATTGGCCATTTATAGTTTTTCAGGAATAAATTCTTTCTTTTTTGGTATACCTTTCTTAAATAGGTTATCATTTTGAAAAGAAAAAAAAAATAAGCTCACCATTTATACAATTCATACAAGTTGCATTATAAAACAAAGTCTCCTGGCTTAAAGATTAAAATCCAAAAGCTCACAATTTCACGTACAATTCATACATGCTAACTATTCTACAAGTTCATACAAGTTACATACTTTTATTATAAAAGTCTCCTGGCTAACATAAAGATTAAAATACATAAAGAAGGTATTTTGGGAACATATAAGTTTTCTTTAAACCAAAATAGATGACATTCATGATCCAACATAAAGCATAATTTGTAATTAGCATTATAAAAATCCATAAGCCATAATGGACAAGCATAATTGACGCTTTCATCCATCTTTCTCTTGTAATACCCGTTAATTTCAGAATATAATTCGCTTAAGAGTATTTTAGAATTCTACAACGTTACTTTAGTTATTTATTTTGGTCATTTTTAATTTTCATATTTAATTGTTCTCTTTGAATATTATTTATGAAAATTGAGTTAAATGACTGGACTAAATATTTGCACAATGAGTGATATATTCTAAGAATGGTGAAATTCATGGAAAAGTGGTTTCAGAATGGTCAATTAGTCCATTTATTGTAAATTGACTGGATGGGTTTGGATGTTGGGTTATGGATACCCATGGGTTATTGAATAACCCATTAGAAATATTTAATATAAAGTTTCAATAGTAACCCTCATTTTTCACTCAGCCGAAGGAAGCAGAAAAGCATTTCTCTCTCAGTTCTTCATTTTCTTCTCAAATCCTTTCAAAAGCTTTGTAAGGATCAAAGGTAAGCTTTAATCCGATTATTTTCCTTAAATTTCAGTTTATGTAGAAGATCAGAGGAGGTTTTGTTCTTGAAGATTTTGATGATAATTCATGAATCTCAGTAGTTTTAGAAGTTATATTTGAGTTATAATCGGTTAAAAGAGTTGAAATTCTGGTTTTGAAACAAGAAAGGAAAGGATGAATTTTTGAAAGATTTTTCTGCAAAAATTCGAGTTACTGTAGCGACCAGAGATTTCGGAAAAATTCTTGAAAATTTTCTTCGGGTTACTGTAGCAGTACTGTAGTGTCGGCAGTCAACGTTACTGCAGCAGTCAACGTTACTGTAGCGAACCGGCACTGTAGCGAACCGACACTGTAGCGAACCGTACTGTAGCAAACCGTTACTGTAGCAGTCAGAAAATTTTGCGTATTTTTCGTGATTTTGTTTCCTTTCTTATGTTTCCTTGTAATATATTTTACTAGGAAATTTTCCTACACAAATTCTAGTGTGGAACAAGGTAAACTTGGACAAACATCAAGGTGAGTGAATAACCTTGCTCAGTTAATTTGATATTACTAGTCAAAGTACAATATAAGTCCCATTTACAATATTATTTGGATAATAAGCAATTAATTTTTCATATGGGAGTATATGATGATCAATAGAAATAAGAGTATGTAGAAATTATTTATTTCATGAAAATTGTACTATGTGATGAATTCTCACTATCTTATTAATGAGTAAAGATCTACGGGATCTAATACACGAGTGTGAAAGGGTTAAAGTCCCATACTACTCGGCGTATATCTAAGAAATCTTATACACGAGTTTGAAAGGGTTAAAGTCCCATACTACTCAGTGCATATCTATGAAACCTATACACGAGTTGAAAGGGTTAGAGTCCCATACTACTCGGTGTATATCGGTGAGATCTTATTCACGAGTTTGAAAGGGTTAGCGTCCCATACTACTCGTTGTATATCTAAGAAATCTTATTCATGAGTTTGAAAGGGTTAGAGTCCCATACTACTCGATGTATAAGACAATTAATTATATGAATAAATGTGGTATTTGTACTTTTGATATTCTATATAGTACAGTTATTTACTTACTGAGTTTTTAAATAAACTCACACTCCCTATGATTATTTTTTAGATACAGAAAACAAAGAAGAAGAGTATCCGTTGGAAGATTAGAAGCCCCTTGGGATTACTCTCTATTTCTGTCTGGTGGGATACCAGTACTTAATAATGTGGATATTAGAAACGCTCTGTGCTTTCTATAGGTCTCCTAGGCTTGCGATGAGATAGAAATATCAGACTATGTATGTCTATATTTGCTTATCAGATGAATATAATTCTGTAGTGTGGAATGAATGATTAAGGTTGAATGTAAAACCTTACAGAATATATGTATATAACGTATGTTTGAGAATTATATCAAATGAGTAGTATCTATTCACATGCTCAATTTTTGGGATGTGACAAATTTGGTATCAGAGGAAAGGTTTTATAGGTCCCCTATAAAGTACAGAGCAAAGTGATCTTTGTGGGCCCTTCCCTATTGTCATGAGCCGCGGCATGACCATAGGATTAGGTTCCATAAAAGACCTTGTAG
The DNA here is from genome assembly GCA_037074585.1 of Biancaea sappan. Taxonomy (NCBI): domain Eukaryota; kingdom Viridiplantae; phylum Streptophyta; class Magnoliopsida; order Fabales; family Fabaceae; genus Biancaea; species Biancaea sappan. Next base: position 62,065,899 of record CM073496.1, read on the forward strand.
AGTATAACGTCATTTTATATATAACTTCTCAGTGGGGCTAGTAAGTGATATTTTGTTTATGTCTGAAAATTGTTTGTTATGTGTGTAGATCTGTGACAGATCAATGTCAGAAGGATCTTCTAATAATAATGAGCATATGGGTCCAAGGAGGGCCATAAATCTACCAGTACATGTGCAAGATGATCCTAACCGTGGTGATAGTTTACATGCTCAAAGTACTGAGGGCGCAACTAGTGAGCAAGCAAGAAGAGTCGAACCTGATGCTCACGTCGGTAATGCAACTATTGCACATGTGATTCATTTGATGAATGAATGATTTGACCGATTTGAGGCTGAAATGAGAGGTCGAGCTGCACAAGCTAACCTGCCAGTGGATCCTCCTATTGTTGAAGCTGAAAATGTACCACCAGCTCCGTTAGCGGGAGGAGTTAATGTAAGAGAGGTAAGAATGTCTGAATTCCAGAAAATGAGGCCTCCTACTTTTTCAGGGGAAGATCCCAAAGAGGACTCACAATGTTTCCTTGAAGATTGTGAAGCAATCTGTGATGCTATAGGGTGTTCTCCTACTCAAAAGGTAGAATTCACTTCCTTTCAGTTAAAAGGTAGGGCTGGTAAATGGTGGAGGAACTGGAAGAAAGCTAGAATTCAAGGCGCACCGCCAGTTATGTGGTCAGAATTTTACAGATTGGTTATGGATGAATTTCTTCCGGCAAGTGAACGATCATCCAGGGCCAGAGATTTTCTGTATCTACGGCAGGGAACCATGATTGTTGACGAGTATTCAGCTCAGTTTGTTAAATTATCTGAATATGCCCCTGAAATCATTCCTTCTGAAAGGAAGAAAATAGAAAAGTTTGTGGAAGGGCTTTGTGATGCCTTATATGATCAAGTGGGTTCTAATATGAACGATTACTCTTCGTACTCAGAGGCTGTTGATGTGGCCCGAAGAATGGAAAAGAGGTCAAAGAATAAAGAAGAGTATCGTCAAAAGAAGAAAGCTAGGTATAGAAGATCTTTTGATCAAGGGGAAGACTCAGGGACTTTGAAACCCTTTACTGCATCACAACATGCTCCAGCCACTCCTACTAAGTCATCTTATTCTACAGCCAGTGTGGCTAAGCCTCGTTTAGAGAACAGAGGTGGTTTTAGCTCTTCTAGTAGAGGAGGTACTCATGGTAGAAGGGAAAAACCTCAATGTCCTGAATGTGGAAAGTTTCACTTCGGAGAATGCAGGTTAAACACTGTTGGTACAGGCTGTTTTCACTGTGGACAAAAAGGACATTTTATAAGGGAGTGCCCTCAGCTCATGACAAGACCAGGTCAAGGGTCTACTTTGCCACCTCGGCCACAGTCTATTTCTGCTTCTATTACTCAAACTCCAACCCCTTCAACAGGGGGTAGTATGGGAAGAGGTTCTGGAAGAGGCCAAGGTGACCGTGAAAAACAAGCTGCTGGCAGAGGAAATACAAGAATATATGCTCTAACCCGACAGGATGCTCAAACATCCAATGCTGTAGTTACAGGTATATTATCTGTTAATACTTTTGCTGCACGTATTTTGTTTGACCCCGGTTCTACTCACTCATATGTGTCGCCCCTATTTGCCAAGAGATTTGCATTTGATTCGATTATTCTTAAAGAACCATTCTTGGTTTTCACACCGATGAGAGAGACTTTGATGGTTAAAACATGTTATCGTTCTTGTAAAATAATCGTTGGAGGCATGGAAACTGAGATAGATCTTATGGTTCTCAATATGTTAGATTTTGATGTGATTCTAGGGATGGACTGGCTATCTTCTTGTCATGCTACTATAAATTGTCGTGACAAAGTTATTTCCTTTAATATACCGGGGAGTAGTAATTTTGTGTTTCAAGGAGATCGAAGTGATGTACCTTGCAACATGATATCTATGTTAAGTGCCCAGCGTATGTTGCGAAAGGGATGTCAGGGATTTCTAGCTTTTATCAAAGATTTAGAAAAGAAAGAACAGAAGTTAGAAGACATTCATGTGGTTAATGAATTCCCAGATGTGTTCCCAGAAGATTTACCTGGATTACCGCCAGAAAGAGATATTGAGTTCAGTATTGATTTGGTCCCAGACACAAGACCAATTTCTATTCCACCTTATCGTATGGCTCCTGTTGAGCTAAAAGAACTCAAAGAACAATTGGAAGATTTGTTAAACAAAGGGTTCATTCGCCCAAGTTTTTCACCTTGGGGTGCTCCTGTTCTTTTTGTGAAAAAGAAAGATGGTTCTATGAGATTATGTATAGATTATCGTCAGCTGAATAAAGTCACAGTGAAGAATAAGTATCCTTTACCAAGGATAGATGATTTGTTTGATCAGCTTCAAGGAGCAAAATACTTCTCAAAGATTGATCTAAGGTCTGGATATCATCAGTTACGAATTAAGAGTGATGATATACCTAAGACTGCTTTTCATACACGGTATGGACATTATGAGTTTCTTGTGATGTCTTTTGGGTTGACAAATGCACCAGCAGCATTTATGGATTTAATGAACAGAGTGTTCAAATCATTCCTTGATAAGTTTGTAATTGTATTTATTGATGATATTTTGGTGTATTCAAAGAGTCATGAAGAACATACTGAACATTTGAGAATAGTGCTTCAGACTTTGAGAGAGCATCAGTTGTACGCAAAGCTCTCAAAATGTGAATTCTGGATGAGTCATGTAATATTTTTGGGACATGTTATTTCCCAAGAAGGTATTCATGTAGATCCAAGTAAAATTGAAGCAGTTAAACAGTGGCCTAGACCAACAACTGTGTCTGAAGTACGTAGTTTTCTTGGCTTAGCAGGGTATTACCGTCGCTTTGTCAAAGATTTCTCTAAGACAGCTCTCCCATTAAATAAGTTAACCCGAAAGAATGTTAAATACATTTGGGATGATTCATGTGAGCAAAGTTTCACCCAATTGAAAGAGTGTTTAACTTCTGCACCAGTCTTAATCCTACCATCAGGACCAGGGGGTTACTCTGTATTCTGTGATGCCTCAAAGATAGGCTTAGGATGTGTGTTGATGCAACATGGTAAAGTCATAGCTTATGGCTCACGTCAGCTTAAAAAGCATGAATTGAATTACCCCACTCATGATTTGGAAATGGCAGCTGTAGTGTTTGCCCTAAAGATTTGGAGACATTACTTGTATGGGGAAACTTGTAAAATTTTTACAGATCACAAAAGCCTTAAGTACATTTTTGAGCAGAGAGATCTCAATCTAAGGCAACGAAGGTGGATGGAACTTCTGAAAGATTATGATTGTACCATCCTTTACCATCCAGGTAAAGCAAATGTAGTGGCTGATGCTCTAAGTCGAAAGTCTATGGGAAGTTTAGCTCACATTGCCACTATAAGGAGGTCTCTAATACATGAACTACAAGAATTGGAAGCTGATGGAGTATTCTTCGAGATCACTGAGTCAGGTACATTTCTGGCTCATTTAACAGTTAGATCATCCCTTGTAGAAAAAGTAAAGGCAACTTTAGAAAATGACATTGATATGGTCAAAATCAGAGATAAGGCAAGGCAAGGTCTAGCACCAAGTTTCTTGGTAGATGAAGAAGGAGTCTTATGGTTTAATGGGAGACTCTGTGTCCCTAACATTGAATCTTTGAAACATGAAATCTTAATGGAAGCTCATGGTTCACCCTACGTTGTACATCCTGGTGCTGTGAAAATGTATCAGGACTTGAAACAAGTTTACTGGTGGGAGGGCATGAAGCGAGACGTGACTGACTTTGTAGCTCGATGTTTGACTTGTCAGCAAGTTAAAGCTGAACATCGACGACCACCTGGATTGATGCAAAAACTAGATATTCCCGAATGGAAGTGGGAAAGGATCACTATGGATTTTGTAGTAGGTTTACCTCGGTCAACAAAAGGAAATGACTCAATATGGGTCATAGTGGATCGACTTACTAAGTCAGCACATTTTCTTCCTGTTCATACCACTTTCAATGTAGCAAAACTTGCTCGAATTTATGTTAAAGAAATAGTGAAACTTCATGGTGTACCAATATCCATTATATCAGATCGAGGACCTCAGTTTACTTCTCGGTTCTGGAAAGTCTTTCAAGAGGCTTTGGGTACCAAAGTGAATCTTAGCACAGCATTCCATCCTCAGACTGATGGACAGTCCGAAAGGACAATTCAGACTTTAGAGGATATGCTAAGAGCTTGTGTGATGGATTTCAGTGGAAGTTGGGAAGATCATTTGTCTCTTATTGAATTTGCTTATAACAACAGTTACCAAGCCAGTATTCAGATGGCACCTTTTGAGGCTTTATATGGGAGACGGTGTCGATCTCCTATAGGTTGGTTTGAACTTGGTGAAACCAAAATATTTGGACCTGAGATGATTCAGGAAGATATAAATAAAGTTAAACTGATCAGAGAGGTTATTAACTGCTCAGAGTAGACAGAAATCTTATGCGGACAACCGACGATGTGATCTTGAATTTGCAATAGGTGACATGGTTTTCTTACGAATCTCACCTATGAAAGGAGTAATGAGATTCGGGAAGAAAGGCAAGCTTAGTCCGAGGTATGTTGGCCCATATGAGGTTGTAGACAGAGTGGGTAATGTGGCATATCGCCTAGACCTACCTTCCAACCTAGAGGGAGTTCATCCAATATTTCATGTGTCCATGCTACGGAAGTATCTTCCTGATCCTTCTCATGTCATTCAACCCCAAGAAGTTCATTTTGATGAAACTCTCACCTACGAAGAGGTACCAGTAGCTATCCTTGATAGAAAAGTCAAGAAATTGCGCACTAAAGAAATTCCTACTGTCAAGGTTCTTTGGAGAAATCATTCTCGCGAGGAAGCTACGTGGGAGGTAGAAGATGAAATGTGGAAAAACTATCCACATTTATTTGAAACTTGAGGTAAGATTTTAATTCGGAGGACCGAATTCTTTTAAGGGGGGTAGAATGTAATACCCGTTAATTTCAGAATATAATTCGCTTAAGAGTATTTTAGAATTCTACAACGTTACTTTAGTTATTTATTTTGGTCATTTTTAATTTTCATATTTAATTGTTCTCTTTGAATATTATTTATGAAAATTGAGTTAAATGACTGGACTAAATATTTGCACAATGAGTGATATATTCTAAGAATGGTGAAATTCATGGAAAAGTGGTTTCAGAATGGTCAATTAGTCCATTTATTGTAAATTGACTGGATGGGTTTGGATGTTGGGTTATGGATACCCATGGGTTATTGAATAACCCATTAGAAATATTTAATATAAAGTTTCAATAGTAACCCTCATTTTTCACTCAGCCGAAGGAAGCAGAAAAGCATTTCTCTCTCAGTTCTTCATTTTCTTCTCAAATCCTTTCAAAAGCTTTGTAAGGATCAAAGGTAAGCTTTAATCCGATTATTTTCCTTAAATTTCAGTTTATGTAGAAGATCAGAGGAGGTTTTGTTCTTGAAGATTTTGATGATAATTCATGAATCTCAGTAGTTTTAGAAGTTATATTTGAGTTATAATCGGTTAAAAGAGTTGAAATTCTGGTTTTGAAACAAGAAAGGAAAGGATGAATTTTTGAAAGATTTTTCTGCAAAAATTCGAGTTACTGTAGCGACCAGAGATTTCGGAAAAATTCTTGAAAATTTTCTTCGGGTTACTGTAGCAGTACTGTAGTGTCGGCAGTCAACGTTACTGCAGCAGTCAACGTTACTGTAGCGAACCGGCACTGTAGCGAATCGACACTGTAGCGAACCGTACTGTAGCAAACCGTTACTGTAGCAGTCAGAAAATTTTGCGTATTTTTCGTGATTTTGTTTCCTTTCTTATGTTTCCTTGTAATATATTTTACTAGGAAATTTTCCTACACAAATTCTAGTGTGGAACAAGGTAAACTTGGACAAACATCAAGGTGAGTGAATAACCTTGCTCAGTTAATTTGATATTACTAGTCAAAGTACAATATAAGTCCCATTTACAATATTATTTGGATAATAAGCAATTAATTTTTCATATGGGAGTATATGATGATCAATAGAAATAAGAGTATGTAGAAATTATTTATTTCATGACAATTGTACTATGTGATGAATTCTCACTATCTTATTAATGAGTAAAGATCTACGGGATCTAATACACGAGTGTGAAAGGGTTAAAGTCCCATACTACTCGGCGTATATCTAAGAAATCTTATACACGAGTTTGAAAGGGTTAAAGTCCCATACTACTCAGTGCATATCTATGAAACCTATACACGAGTTAAAATGGTTAGAGTCCCATACTACTCGGTGTATATCGATGAGATCTTATTCACGAGTTTGAAAGGGTTAGAGTCCCATACTACTCGTTGTATATCTAAGAAATCTTATTCATGAGTTTGAAAGGGTTAGAGTCTCATACTACTCGATGTATAAGACAATTAATTATATGAGTAAATGTGGTATTTGTACTTTTGATATTCTATATAGTACAGTTATTTACTTACTGAGTTTTTAAATAAACTCACACTCCCTATGATTATTTTTCAGATACAGAAAACAAAGAAGAAGAGTATCCGTTGGAAGATTAGAAGCCCCTTGGGATTACTCTCTATTTCTGTCTGGTGGGATACCAGTACTTAATAATGTGGATATTAGAAACGCTCTGTACTTTCTATAGGTCTCCTAGGCTTGCGATGAGATAGAAATATCAGACTATGTATGTCTATATTTGCTTATCAGATGAATATAATTCTGTAGTGTGGAATGAATGATTAAGGTTGAATGTAAAACCTTACAGAATATATGTATATAACGTATGTTTGAGAATTATATCAAATGAGTAGTATCTTTTCACATGCTCAATTTTTGGGATGTGACATCTCTCATCTTCAAGAAAGCTTCCTACATAATCAAATCACAAGTTACTTATATGTTTAAAAGTCAAAACTAATTAAAAATAAAAAAAAAGTATTAAGAGATGTGAAAACAAACATAACTTCTTCAATCCTTATCTTCATCATCATCTTCACCTACCAATATGAAAGGTGATTCCATTGTTGAAGCTGAAGAAACATCTCTATTATCAATCTTAACACCATTATCTAATTCAAAAACCATATAAAGAGAAATAATTTCAACAATTAGTTAATTTTCAAAAAGCAAAACATAAACTTTAATAAATTGAAAGATAAAATTATACTTTAAAAATATAAAAACATTACCTTCTTCAGCATTAGGATCCACAAAGCCAAGCAACCAATTACGAGTGCAAATTAAAGCTTGCACATTAGTTGGAAGAAGACAACTCTGATATTTGTTTAGAATACGAGAACCAATACTAAAGGCTGACTCTGAAGCCACTGTAGTAATTGGAATGCTCAATATGTCAATGGCCATTCGTGCCAAATCTGGGAGTCTTTTCTTATTATCCTTCCAAAAACTTAAAACTTCCAAATCTTCATAATGATCCATATCAAAGGGTGGTTCCTCCAAGTATATTTCCAATTGAGATTTTCCCATTCGAACTGTGAGTTGATCTTGAGAAGCCTTAAAGTCTTTAAGAATTAAGAACCATAATTACAAAAATACCACAAAATAAATATTAATTCAAAATTTCAATTACTAATACATAAATAATGTCTAAATAAAATAAGTCAAAGAAATAAAATATTACTAAAACTTACTTGCATAATCGCTTTGTACCATACTATTCCACTAGACCTTGAGCTTGATGATGATGAGCACGAAGGTACATTGCTAGAGTTGTTGCTAGAGCTAGAGCTAGAGTATGCATCATAAAGTTGGAATAGTTTATTTCTCACAATATCAATCTTTGAATTGCAAGTTGCAGGATCAATCTCTTTAAAACAAAACTCCAACATAGAAAACTTAAGCCGTGGGTCAAGAACTGTCCCAAATGCAAGCGCAATGTTATACTCACTCCAATACTTATCAAACTTTGTCTTCATTCTGATTGCCATATCTGCTATGACCTTATCTTCATTGGATGAATTCCCAATCAACAGAGTTTCAATACCAAAAACTTGTATGAAATATAGATTGGAAGTTGGGGAGGTGGATCCTGACATCAAGTTAGTGATATTAAAAAATGGCCTCAAGAAGGCACATATCTTCTCCCCTCTATCCCATTCTTCAGTAGATGGACAAAACCTATAATTTTCGTCTTCCATTTGATAAGCACTAAATGCACGTTTATATTTAATTGCACTTTCAAGCATTATATAAGTGGAATTCGATCTAGTTGTCACATCCAAACGTAAATGAACACCCTCCTCAATACCAAGTCATTTTGCACAATCCTCAAATTTGATCATTCTTGCCTCTGACCCCTTGATATATTTAACATTCTCCCTAATTTTGTATTGGGCCTCATGAGCTACTTTCAAACCTTCTTGCACTATTAAATTGAGAGCATGAGCACAACATCTAATGTGAAAAAACTCACCATCACATACTAAATTATGATGTAAACAAAGTTGATCTTTCAGCAAGTCTTGCATGACATTGTTACTGGATGCATTATCTAAAGTAATGGAAAAAAGTTTTTTCTCAATACCCCATTCTTTTAAAATATCAATCACTTTCTTACACAGTTCAGTCCCGAATGCGGTGGAGGCATACTAATGAAAGCAAGAATTTTATTTTTCAAAGACCAATCTTCACCAACATAGTGTGCTGTCAAACAAATAAAATCCTCAGTTGTGCAAGCAGTCCATACATCACATGTGAGGCATATCCTACTAGGAATTTTGCTTAAGTCTTGCTTCAAACTTTCCTTTTTAGACAAGTAAAGTTTCTTTATATCAAGAGAGATAGTCTTCCTACTAATAGGTTTAATATCTGGATTGCAATACTTCAATACATCCCTAATTCCTTCATACTCAACAAATGAGAAGGGAAGATTATGTTTAATGATGGCAACAGCAAGAAAGTCTCGGAGTATTTTTTGGGAAATCTTTCTAGCTCTAATTTTTCCAGCATGGTCAATAAGCATGTCACCTACATTATGATAGCTTTTTAACATAGGACACTTTGTAACGTGACGAGACAAACTTGAAGTACCACGTGTACTACCCCCACCTATGTATTCAATCTAACATCCTTTACATTTTTGTCACGCCCTAAATCTAGGCCCGTGACCGACGCGGACGATGTCTAAACTCACACCACCGCAAGCCTAACTTTCCATTTAACTTATTACTCTTTCCTTAATCCAATTATTCCTTTAAATATAATTGTTTTAAATTACATAATGAAGAAGTAAAACAAGAGAATGTTTTCTCTTCTCATAATTATATGAGAAAGTATGAATAAGATTTCATACAATTAAATTACATGTTTTCTCTTCTCATAATTATATGAGAAAGTATGAATAAGATTTCATACAATTAAATTACATGTTTTCAAATTTAACCATCTTATACAACAATACATGACCTACCCGATTACAGACCTTTCTAGAATTACTAAAACAACATAATTAAGTCTGTTACCGTACCCCGAACAAAGGGGAGACATCATCGACACGTTCATCCTCGAAGTTAAAGGGTCTTCTTTACCTGAAACTATGAGGGAGTGAGTCTTATCCACTTGACTCACCATAAAATAGCCTTACCGCACATATAATCAATTATACATGCCAAAAGTACATATAATCATGTATGAACATGTGAAAAACTCACAACATTAATAATTCATGACATAAATGTAAGTCAAGAGGAATTCATCATAAGAAAGTTCATAAATAATTACATGCACCTTGCCTGAAAGCATTATCCCACTTGTAGATGTCATCCCGCCCGAAGGCGTGTTCTGCCCGTAGGTAATATTTCTGCTTAAAGATATATTCATGTCTACAACCATTACATGCATTGGTATCTTGGGAAATCAAGTCCTCAACCATTCCATGTGTACCATTACATGCATTAGTATCTTGGAGGGATTAATCCCTCAACTATTCCATGTGTATAATTATATACATTGAATATCTTGTGTCAAGCCCTTAAAAGGACGTCAAGCAATTCAACCTTATTTCACCCCTGTCCTCAAAGGACGAAAAAGTGTTCGAAATCTCTGTTTTTTTTCAAATACAATCAATTGTACAATCAAGATCATTCATATACACATCATGAACTTTAATAAATCCATGTCATTCATAATCATCAATCATTCACATGATTTTCTTTGCAATCTCTATCCAAATATATGGAAAATATATTCATTCCTTAATTTATTATATCTTTTAACAAACAAATTTTTTAAAAATAAATCAAACAAGACAACGCTAGATCAATCCTTCAACTGAGCTCAAATTTTCAAAATTCAGGTATAGTATAAAGTTCTATATTCCTTCATTTACATACAGTTTGCAAGCTCAAATTATATGCATGTGGTACCTTACATCATGTATGTCAAACACATAATCACCTTATCACATGATATCATTTTACGAAACTTTAGAAAGTACAATCCTAGAAAATAAAATCATACAAGGTATAGCTAGATCCCTCACCTCGGGTCTGAGCTAGATTTCTACATCTTATATCAATCAAAGGATGTCCAAAATCTCATTGAAGGCTCAAAGCTAAACATGCATCTCCATTGGGATGCTCTGTTCTCTCCTTTTCCTTCGACTCTTATAATATTCAAAAATACGTATGATTAATATTTACATGTATGGACATTATTCATACGTACAGTTACTATTCATACATACGGATATTATTCATATGTACAAATACTATTCATATATACAGTCACTATTTATACATATAGATACTATTCATAAATACGGTATAAATACATATGATCACTATTCGTACTAGAAAAAGTTCTTTTTTAGTGTTGAGGATCAGCTAAAGCCGCAACCACAAAATATATTGAAGAATTTAACTTGTATAATTATAAGAAAGGGTATAGTATTCTCACCTTGGATCTAAGTTGAAAGAAAAATGCTTAAAATCTCAGAGACCTAGTATTGGGGTAAGAAAAGTTTGAGGAGATGAAAGAAGAGAAACTGAAGGTGTGAGTTTAGAAGTGAAATAGAATGACCTATTTATAGGGAAATCAAAGGTACTATTTGATACTATTTCATCTACCGTTCTTCTATAGTATTATATCTACCGTTCTTGTATACTATTCCATCTACTGGTTTCACTTACCAGTCTCACTTACTAGTCTCACTTAACATTTCACTTACTAGTCTCACCTACCAATTTTACTTATAAGTCTCATCTACCAGTTCTACTTATCGGTCTCATCTATCAGTATAATCAATTTACTATTTAAGTTTCCTTTCCATTTAGTCCCTAAGGGAGATTTTCTTATATAAAACGTTATTTTTCTCTCAATTTCTTTCTAGTTTCCTCTTATGCCCAATCCACATCTTACCCGTGAGATCATTGCCACATCCCACAATTTATACAATATTGTGAAAATCTGTATTTTCATCAACATACACATACAAGATAACAAGATTCACATAAGCATATGGAAAATTAAATAGACAGAGAGATCATTTTCTCCATTGAATTATTCCAAATCAAAATTATCACTCATTCGTGATAACCATATACGTGAACAGTTCTATATACGTGAATAGTGTTAGCCCTAATGTATTATGCTATAAGTTTTGATGATGACAAATATGTGAGAATTATAGTATGACTTAATCTTGTTGGCCCAAATGAATGATTTAATCTTCTTGGCCCAAATGAATGATTTAATCTTCTTGGCCCAATATATGATTTAATCTTTCTTAGCCCAAATAGTATGATTTAATCTTCTTGACCCAAATGAATGATTTAATCTTATTGGCCCAAATGCATGATTCAATCTTTCTTGGCCCAAATATATTTAATGCTTTATATATTTAAATATAGTAGTATAAATTGATTTTTGATAAAATTTGATTGTTGAAGAAGTATGATAAACTTTATTGGTTATTGAAAAAGTATGATAAAGTTTATTGATTGTTGTAATATAATTTGAAAAAGAATACTTTTTCCTGTACCACTTTTGAAAAAGAAATTTGATTGTTGAAAAAGTATGATAAAGTTTATTGGTTGTTGTAATCAACTTTGAAAAAGAATATCTTTTACTGTAGCACTTTTGAAAAATGAATTTGATTGTTGAAAAAGTATGATAAAGTTTATTGGTTGTTGTAATAAACTTTGAAAAAGAATACCTTTTACTGTAGCACTTTTGAAAAATGAATTTGATTGTTGAAAAAGTATGATAAAGTTTATTGGTTGTTGTAATAAACTTTGAAAAAGAATACTTTTTACTGTAGAAAATTTGAAAAAGAATATTGATTGTTGAAAAAGGTTGATAAAGTTTTTTGGTTGTTGTAGAAAGGTTGAAAAATGATGATGAAGCTTACTGTAGCAATTCTGACTAAAGCAGTCACTGTAGCAGCAAGGTTTCACTATATAAAGAGGACTTCACAACACCATTTGCATCAAGATTCAATTGTTCATTTTTCATATTATCTTGAGTTCCATTCTCTCTAAATTGTTAGAGAAAAATTCTGAGCTTAATTTCTGCGTTATCTACACTTTGAGAGTGTCCACCATTATTTTTCTTAAGCCTTTAAATTTAGTTGCTCAAGGATTGGTTCCTTGAGTTAGTGTTTGAGAGAAAACACGTTGTAAGGGGGATAGACACCCTTGAGAAAAAAAAAAGATCTATGTTGTAGTGGTTTGCAAGTACCTGGATTAAACTTGCAATTATAGTGGAAATACTCAAGTGGTCTCTTGAGGACTGGATGTAGGCTTGAGATTAGCCGAACCAGTATAAATCTCTGAGTTTGCTTTCTCTATCTTTACTCTATTTACATTTGAAGTTAATTAATTAATGCTTTGCGTTTATATTTGATTTCTACTTCAAGTATTAATTAACGTGTGTAGATTTATATTTTCTCCTTAATTCCTTGCACTATAAAATTATTCATCTTGATAACACTTTGATTTTCTGAATTAAATTATTATCTTTAACATTGTCCAATTTCAGAAAATCATTTTAACTTCCAATTAAGTTTTGTGAAAATTTTTATAAAACCCAATTCACCCCCCTCTTGGGATCCAACCATTCCTTTCAAATAGTGCTGTATAGGTAAATAGTATCATATACTGAATTTTTTTCTTATGGGTATTACAATTTTGCTTTAGGTTTGCCATATCCGCCTATACCCATACTGGTAAAATAATTCCACACATCGCTACTAGTTGACTCTTTCTAGAAGGGCCAAGAACTGTAGCATTAGACTCTACTGTTCCACTTTGAGTTCCACTTTGTTCAAGAGGAGGAGGAGCTTCTATAAGTAAAGAAACTGTTCAAGTATGATAATTTGTTATAATTTACAGCCCTTAGATTTTTATCCTTTATACTAGTAAAATTATTCCACAAAGACTAAAATAATTCATTCATACAACTTTTATTAATGAACATTGAACTATGAAATGATCGAATTCACACCTCAATTGCTGAAATCCAAGTTTAACAGCTCAAACAAAAGTTTCAATAATTGTCAATTACAATTTAACCAACAAAACCACCACCAACAACAAAACTCTAACTCATGGGTATTAAAAGTTTCAGTAATTGTCAATTACAATTTAACCAACAACATAACTCTAACTCATGTACAAACAGATGTATTAAAGTTTTTATTTTAAAAAAAAATGTTTCTTTGATTCAAACTCATGGCAGACAGTTTGAACATAAATGACCAAAAACAAAATAGAAGAAAACAAAAACAAAATGATAAAATGGGACTAAAATCTTTCTTTATAAAATGATCATATCTAGTTCTTTTCTAATATTTCTTTTCATTGTTTTTGAGATAATTTAAATATGACATATGACAATATATACAGATATGTACCTATAATGTGTTATGTTTTATATTCGGAAAAAAATGCAACAGGCCCTTGAATTTGAGGTCAATTGAAATTATATATATTCCATTATTCCTAAACTTTCAATTTCAAAAATTAGGCCCCAAATTTTTTACTTTTAAGAAATAATACTTTCATTTATTTTTCTTCCTAATAGTACTATCTTTCTTGCCACTCCTATACTATGAACCTATGATGTAAAAAACTGATGTGCAGTGAAAAAGAAAACCGAAAGAGAACAAAAATTAGAGAAAAATTGAGAGATAAATAGAATCAAAGAAACTGTACCTAATGGCTAATGGAGAGTCAGAGAGGTGAAGTCACAGTGTTGAGAAGAAGTCACAGAGGCCAAAGATGCCGTGCCGTGCCACTGCCAGTGCGTTTGTGCAAGCTTGCGAGGCCGAACTCGGTGTTGTCGACTTGCTGTGTTGGCTGTTGCAGACTTGTAGGCTTGCAGCGTTGCTATGTCGCGGACTCACGGTCACGAACATGGTAGCCATTGCTGGTGCGAGGCCAAGCCAAAGGCTGCTGGATCGCCTGTGAGGCTGTGACGGTGCGTCGGTGCCGCTAAGAGACAGAGGGAGTATGAGAGTTGAGACAAAACTCAAAAGTGGAGATTGAAATTTGAAACCCTAAGCACTTAAACTAAGTGATTGAGTATTGACTGATTGATTGTGCTGTGCATGGGGCGTGGGCATGCTGGTGCTGTTGTACTGTTCATGTGACTTGTGAGAGTGAGCCTGAGAGACAGAGTTAGTGAGAAGAGTTGGTAAATGGACTTGGACTTGTGGTAGCTTGTTTCAGCAAAAAAAAAATCGTGACCGGCCCGCTTACCCGTTTAGCAAAAGAGACGGTCTGGATTGTTACCAAACTGCTCCGTACCCATTTAGGCCCGTTTTTAAATGGGCTTAAAACTCTCTACCCAAGACCGCCCATTTACGGGCGGCCACGGGCCAAATCACGGGCCACGGTCTTTTTGCCCAGTGCTAGTTATGGGGGAAAGATTGTTATAACTCACTGATAACTTGAATCTGGATTCTGTTTTAGTAGTACCATCCTTAGATTACAATCTTTTGTCAGTTTCTCAACTCACTAAAACATTATCTTGCATTGTAATTTTTGGCCTGAATTTTGTGTTTTAAAGGACATTCAGACCAGGAAAACGATTGGCTATGGTACTAGGAAAGGAAAGCTATACTATTTGGATTTAGTAGACAGCTCTACAAAGGCTTTAATGGTAAATCACTCTAAAGAAGAAAATAGGAGGAAAGAGATATGGTTATGGCATCAATGTCTGGGACATGCTTCTTTTGGGTATCTAAAAAGGCTATTTCTTAGTTTATTTGGAAGTTTTGATGTTTCTAGCTTCCATTGTAATGTTTGTGAACTAGCAAAAAGTCATCGTACTTCATTCTCTTTAAGTTTAAATAAAAGTCTACTTCCTTTTATGATTATACATTCTGATGTTTGGGATCCATCTAAAGTCCCAACTTTGGGTGGATCTCGTTGGTTTGTAACTTTCATTGATGATTGTACCAGAATGACATGGTTGTGCTTGATGAAATCAAAAGGGGAAGTGAACTCTTTATTTCAAAATTTTCATAAAATGATTGAAACTTAGTACAATGCAAAGGTACAAGTTCTTTACAGTGATAATGGAGATGAATATCAAAGCACTGAATTTCTAAAATATTTGGAAGCATAAGGGATAGTTTATCAAACTACGTGTTCTAACACACCACAGCAAAATGGAGTTGCAGAGAGAAAAAATAGGCACTTATTGGAAGTAGTTCGGGCCTCTTTAATAGATGCTCATATGCCACTATCTTACTGGGTAGAAGCTCTTAATTCTGCAGCATACCTCATTAATCGGGTACCATCTCGCATTCTAAATTTTTAGACTTCTTTTCAAGCCCTCACTGATGCAATTGTTTCTCCGACTGTACCAAATTTACCTCCACATGTATTTGGATGTGTAGTATTTATACACCTCCATAAACATCAACGCAACAAGTTACATCCTTGAGCACTGCGATGTGTCTTTATTGGATATGCCTCTCATCAAAAAGATTATCGGTGTTATCATCCTCCGACACGACAAATGTTTATCACAATGGATGTTATTTTCCATGAATCTACAATGTATTATTCTAAGCCTAAATTTCAGGAGGAGTACCAGATGGAAATTCAGACTCTAGATTATCATACTATTTTTTTGGATATTGAAGGGGATAGTGAGAATTTGCAAGCTGAACCAACCAATAATGAGATGGGAGAATTAGATCAAAGAAGTAATGACTAGGCAACAGTACCTGAAGAAAATTTACCAGAAGATGAAGACATAGAGCTACCATAATCTGATGTACCATGCCAATCGCTTCCTGAAGATGTTCTTGAACCATTCAAGAAACAACTACCACAGTGCCACACTAGAGGTATTCCTAAACCCACATATGAACTAGACCTGTCTAGTAAAACTAAATATCCCATGAGTCATTATGTTTCTAACCATCAGTTGTCAGAATCAAACATATCATTTGTAAATCAATTATCTAGTGTATCTATTCCTAACAGTGTGCAGGAAGCTTTAACTGATCCCAGATGGAAAGATGCTATGGATGAAGAGATGAAGTCCCTGCAAAAGAATAAAACTTGGGAACTTGCTTATCTTCCCCCAGGAAAGAAAGCAGTTGGATGTCAATGGATTTACACCGTAAAGTACAAAGCTGATGGTACAATTAAACGTTTCAAGATGAGGTTAGTAACAAAGGGATACACTCAAACCTATGGGATTGACTACACTGAGACATTTGTGCCTGTGACCAAGATCAATATTGTTCATGTTCTGCTATCTCTAGCTGCAAACTTAGACTGGCCATTACATCAGTATGATGTGATGAATGCATTTCTACATGGAGAATTATCTGAAGAAATCTACATGGACCTTCCACCTGGATGTATGGGACAAGAAAATTATAAACAGAAAGTGTGCAGACTAAAGAAGTCGTTATATGGGTTGAAACAATCTCCAAGGGCATGGTTTGGAAGATTCACGAAATCTATGAAAGCTTTTGGCTACAGGCAAAGCAACTTAGACCATACCCTATTTCTAATAAAATGACAGGGTAAGATTACTGCTCTCATTGTTTATGTAGATGACATAGGCTGTGTTCGGCAAACGAGCCTATAGCTTATTTGACTAACTTATAAGCTCATTAAAAGTGTTCGGTAAACGAGCTTATTTTAGTAGCTTATAACTTATTCTGATAAGCTACTTTGAGTAGCTTATAGTTTAAAGTTTTTTTGTTCTTATTTTGCCTTTATTATTTTTTCAAAATACCCATTATACCCATTACTTTATTATATCCTATTTAGTTATCTTTTATTATATTTATATTTATATATAATATTATATATATATATGATAAAAATTTATAAATATATTATAAATATATTATAAATATGTATAATATATATAAAAATAATAAAATATGTAAATATATTTTATTATATATAATAAATTATAATAATATATATAAATATTATATATATGAAAATATATTATTCATATATAAAATATATAAATATATATTTTTAATGAATTTTATATTTATAATAATTTAAATTAATTTAATTAAAAATAAAAATAATATATTTCTTTATATTATTTTGAAATTAAAAAATATATGCCCTTTTATGTCATTTTACACTTTTCAGCTACTTCAACAGTTACTTTTACTGAACACTTCTTATTCAAATAAGCTAGCTTATAGGTTATAAGCTATCAGCTATAAACTATAAGCTAAAAATTAGCTTATAAGCTATCTGCTAGCTTATAAGCTATCTGCTAGCTTATAAGTTAATTTTGCCGAACAGAGCCATAGTGGTTACAGGAAATGATTTTAAAGAAAGAAAAGCCCTACAAGATCACTTATTTAGAGAATTTGAAATGAAGAATTTAGGTCTTCTAAAGTATTTTCTTAGGATGAAATATCTCGATCTAATAAAGGAATATTTCTATCTCAAAGGAAATATACCTTAGACCTTTTGCAGGAAACTGGAATGTCAGGATGCCAACCTGTCGATACTTTTTTGGAAGAAGGTATAAAGTTATGTGTAGAATCTAATCAAATACCAGTTGATAAAGGAAGATAACAAAGACTTGTTGGAAGATTGATGTACTTGACCCATACAAGACCTGATCTAGCCTATGCCCTCAGTATTGTCAGCCAATTTATGCACAATCCTAGAAAGCAACATATGAATGCAGTCATGCGAATCTTGAGGTATCTAAAATCTGCCCCTGGAAAGGGAATTTTATTCACCAAGAATTCAGATCATCAAATCATTGAAGCATACATGGATGCTGACTGGGCTGGTTCTGTGGACGATAGGCGATCTACCTCCGGCTACTTTACCTTTGTAGGAGGTAATCTTGTAACATGGAGAAGCAAGAAACAAAATGTTGTTGCTCGCTCAAGTACAGAAGCAGAATTTAGAGGTATGGCACTTGGTCTTTGTGAGGTGTTATAGCTAAGACGACTCTTGCGAGATTTGGGTTACTCATCAAGACAACCAATTCGGCTATATTGTGACAATAAAGTTGCATGTGATATTGCCCATAATCCAGTTCAACATGATCGTACAAAACATGATGAGGTAGACATATTTTTCATTAAAGAAAAACTAGATGGAAGAATTGTGGAACTATCTAAAATTAGATCTGAAGATCAACTAGTTGACATTCTCACCAAAGCAGTTTCAAATCGAATATTCTTAAAGTTACTTGACAAGTTGGGCATGTGGAACATCTATGCATCAACTTGAGGGGAAGTGTTGAAATAATTGTTCCTCCATATGCCTCTTAGCCTCCATGTGCCTACTTAATCTTTTCATGATTAAAGTCCATAGATGCTGCACTCCATACGTCCAGACTTCATCACTCCAAGTTGTGCCAGAATGTCTTAGTTGTAGGCTCTCTTGCTTTTTGTAATATAAATACCCATTTCTTCTCCCATTGTAATATAAGAGAGAATAATCGAAATTACAGATTAAACACTTATCCTAGTTACTTCATGCCTTTCTTTTATTATTGGTTTCTAGTCATCTAAAAACATAAATAACTTAATTTTAATATTACTCAAAACGTAAATAAAAAAAATATGGAATGTCACAAATGTGAAACTTCTTATTTTCAATTAAACTCAACAATATATAACTCAACATGCTTATGCATCTTATTTGTTTTAATTTAGTCATTTTTATTACTAAATTACTAAATGGATGGTTGCTAAATTCCAAATTTGCATTATCAAAAGTAATTATGATAAATAGAATAACAAAATTTAGACAAATACAATATTTTTAGAGACTAAATTAAAATATTAAATATTTTAAGAATTAAATTGAAATAACAGTAATATTTTGTTGACTAAATTAATAATTAATTTTTAATTTTTTTATATAAAAAATTTTAAAATTATATTAAGATTTAAAATTAAATAATTAAAGTACAGAACAAATTCAGGTATAACTTAGATTTTGTGTAATTCATGAAATTCTGGGACTTTACCAAATCTTTTTAATGAAAATATCTATTTGATCGAGAAAGAGAGAAGAAATAATGATAAGTTGGATGGATATGTGTTGATATATATATTTTTTAAATCTTCCATTTTTCGATAAGCCTCCGGGCAAATTGAACTTTACAAAGTAATTTTGCCCTCGTTTATAGAATACGAAGATTTAAAATATGATAATTTCACCTAACGACTACGAGATTGTTCGGTAAGAGGGAAGCCTCCTTAGCTTTGGGCTAAGGAGGCTCCTTAGCTCCCTCCACAGCCATCCAATGGTTGTGGAGTGCCAAGGAGCGTCCTTAGCTTTGGGGCTAAGGAGGTACCCTGATTCGTTCAGTCGAACGCATCGGCAATTACGAGTCCCAATTCGGTTGAACATATCGGCAATTACGAGTCCCAGCCAGAAAGACAATGAATTTTGGGCATAATTTCGACGGAAGCGTCTGCACCAGAAAATCACATGCCATCTCCCTCGGTGGCTCTGCTTCTAGCGCCCTTGGGTCTGGGTTAGTCATCATTTCCCATTTTCATGTTTTGCAAGCTTCAGGGAATTTTGATCAGAAGGAACTTTGTAGATTCATTTAAATGGATGACACTTCATAACTTGTTGGCCGAAGATTGTATGGAAACAGTTAGGGGTAAACTATCAATTTGAACTACTTTCGTGACAAATTTCATGGTTTCTTGCAAAGTGATTCCGTGGGCGTGGAGGCTAGAATGAATAACCAATTTATTTATTTTTTTAATGGAAAGTTAGGAATTCTTTTGTGGTCTGTCTAATGAATGATGGCGCTGCCGTGCTAATTTGTCCCTGGAAAAGCTGACCCCGGCTTGGTGCAGAAATTGAAGGATGGCTACAAGGGGAAGAAACATGACCTGAACTTCTGTCATGTAAATATACTAGATAGATTCCCTGAAGGATATGGGCCCGTGGAGATGTTATATAATGTTGTTAACAACTTAACAAATATTTATCTTCAAAACTGAACTTCTAAATATTGTTGAAGTTAAAGATGCTGATGGATTGTAGACTTTGTCGTCACTGGTGGTGAGAAGGCTAAATGGAAGGATCTTTTAGTTTTGCTCATTTAAATAACCTGAAGTCGGATTACATCATTCAAGAATTTCCAATACCAATGTAACACAGTTTCTATGCACAATAAGCAACTATGATAATGGATTTTGTTAGATTAGATTAAAGGGTCTTTTTGTAAACCATTCAGGCTTCTTTACTTTACCAAAAAAAAAAAAAGAAAAAAAAAAGAAGGAAAAAAGCTTCAAACTATTTTGGATTTGAAATCCATTTCAATGCTTCTACTGATTTTTTTTTTCTTTTGGAAAATCGAGACAATATTCTACTAGGCTGTTTATGGCAAGAAAGCCACTTCTCGTGACTAATAACTATAGATATTATATTGGAAAATTTAGAATTTTTTCTCCTTAATGTTCTTTGTTTTAGACATATTTAAATGTTGTGAAACTGGATTTGTCTTAAAAATCTTAATATATCTTCTTATATATCTTAGATTAAAACTAGCTTAAGCTTATATAAGTCTGTATGAATCTGAAAAAATAGTATGTTAAAAGCTAGACAAGTTTTCTAATGAGGAGGTAGGTGTTTCTTCGATGAATGTCTTATCTCCATATTTTCACTTCTGCAGAAGTTTGTCCTGTTCGTTCTGTTTGTTCTATGATTGTGTTATTGACTATTTCTTTATGTTTCAGTCCATGTCAATTTCAAGGGCAGACGAGAATAGATGCAGAAGGAACTGAATTGAGAAAAGAATCGAGAAGCCTTTTGGTCTATCTTTGGGTGGGAAGGCAATTGGAAACAATCCTACTGATTGGCAGGTGCTGTGCTCTGCACCATTTGTGCAGGTTCTAGCCTGTGTTAGAAACCCAGGGCATTATTGCTAAGATTTTTTAAGGTAAATGAACCAAATAAAAAATCGAGCCTTAAAAGCTCAAACTCTCTGTAACAAAACCTTTAAAGTTGCCTGCCAACATCAGATGTAATATTTCCTGTTCAAACAACTTTATCTTGGAAATACTCTTGCTTGTCTGTAGAATCTCCTGATCTCTGCTTGTGCTGTCTATATAGTTCCAACTGCATACGCTGTATTTCATATTTGCTATTTTGTTTCCATTTAATCAATAATGATATAACTTGCCATGTATAGGTTGTGGGGGAACGGGTAATTTTGCAGGCTTCAAATATTCTTAGGTTACATTGATATTCATCTCTAGTAAGTTTACATGAAAGCTATGCATGACTAGAGATGGGATTTGGAGTTCTTTTTCCTACCAAGTAATGTGCCTTAAAATTTGGATCTGTGAATTCTTGCTTCAATCAGATGGCGAGTAAATTTGATTAGTTATTGTATTCATGACATAGTACCTTCTATAAGATGAAACAGTAGAATTAAAAGAAATTTAAAACACATATCGGTGCTCTAATCTCAATTGTACTGTATAAGTTTTTTTTTTTACACGACAAAACAAGGGTTTGATCTTAAAAATACTAGTTAAACTACTCGTACTATTTGATACTAGATCACCGTGTAGTAACTTTTGTATGAGCTATTTATATTACAGGTAAAATGCAAATTCATTACCAGTCCTCGCGAATTGTGCCAGTGTCATCAATTTCATGAGATTGAAATGAGAGCCAAAAGCGGAACAAAAGACTATGTTGGGGAACCTACATTGGTGCCCTTAGCATTAAACTAGGAAACTTGGCTGAGACTTTCTGCTATTCTCGAGATCTTTGAAGTTGCTGCAACCGTGCTGGGATTGTCGACTCAAATTGATTGCTCTGGGGATTTGGATTCTCTGCGTAAGCAACATAGTAAGCTGAAACGCACGCCTGTGGCCATGCCATGCCCAACCGACTCTGTAAAACACATTGGCACCATAACGAGTGTACTCATCACAGACACAGAAGTGAGGCTAAAAAGTAATGAAATACATACAAAGATAAGAAGAAAGACTTACCATGAAGTAGCCAATCAAGAAAGCATAAATGGATACATCTGAAGCATAGCTCTTATGAATTACAATGGTCCAAATTCCACTCACTAGGCTACTAATTGCACCCCCGACCACCCCACAAAGGAAACAGAAGGATCCTGTGAGATCTGAGTCTATCAGATGCTCTAAACCAAACCTATTGAACATCTTCCAAGTATCAGAAGAAGCCTGCACAAATCCCTTGTTATAAACTCCAAGATACACCAAACCCCATCGGTTCCCACACGTTACTAGAGTAGAGGCAATCCCCATATAGCAACTAACGCAGGAGAACATTAACTCATCCGTATCTCCTCCAACCAGACTCATGGATCGCGCAAAACCCCGAAACAGCCCTATCAGGGGGACAAGGATGGAGGCAATGGATACGCTTCCAGTTAAGTACTTGATGGTGTCATGGAACGCTACTCTCGCGTCAATTTCTACTCCACAGGTGAAATGCATGTACTTGATCCTTGAAATGATGACTTGCACCACATTCTTCAGAAACTGCATAGTCCATCCCAGGCTCAGCAGGATCACCAAGATGAACAAGGCAGCTAATTTGGTTTTGCTTTCAATAGCTTTAGCTCCCCCTATTCCAGCTACCAGGAAACAACAATAAAGAGTACCGGTGAGAATTGAAGAGAACACCAACCCAGTAGTTTTAGCAGGTGAAAATTCTGTGGAAATCGATAAGATTTTGGTGGCATATTCTAATCTGGTACTGACCCAACAGCCATAAAGGGATTGAATTAATGCACAAATCAGAGCAACAATAACAGCGGCCTGACTCAATGCAGATTCAATGTACACACACATAATGCCAACTGCTAATGTAAGAAGGGGACTTAGCCAAAATGCTGCCCTGATTGCCTTTGAGGGATTGCGAGCAGTGATCCATTGCCATGTGAAACCAACGATCCCACCACATGCTGTTGAAGACAGAAGCGGAGGGTACCACTTGAAGGGATGAAATTGGTGGGCGCCATAGGCAGAGATGAGCCCATAGGTAGTTAGGACGACTATCAACACTGCAATTAACAATAAATGCAAGTAGAAAAGAACTTCAAAGACCCTTCTAGCGATTTGTGCCGCCACGGTTGTGTTTGAAAAGATTGTAATGTGTGCTTGCAACAGACAAAAAGACCAAGTTGACTTGTAAAATTTTCGAGAAACAGAGGGGTAACGAATGCAGGGGCTATCTCTGATCGTATTTGTCTGACACAGGAACAAGAAAGAGAAAGGAAGGGAATGATATATAAAAAAAAAGAAAAGGAAAAGGTGGCTGGGAAGCAGAGAAGCCTGCTGTGAAAGAAACAATGCAAAAATCAAGAAACGAGCAAAAAGGGAGATAGTTTAGTTATAAAGCGAAAGCAGCTTGAGGAAGAACAAAGATACAGAGAGAGAGAGAACCTTGATGGGGTTTAGGGATGGAAGCTGTGCCTGTAGATTTCTTGGTCTCCACGACGAGAGCACGACGGAATGAACTCACCCAGATGGAAATTTCTCAGAGACATAAAAAAATTGCTCAAAGTCTTGTGGTTTAAATGAATGTCACACTATAAGAAACTAACTCAGTCCATCTTCTTCCCATTTCTTTCATAGGTCTTCTCATGTGTATTAGAGTTCACATGTGAATATTTTTTAATTTGTGAAATATTTTTTTATTTAATCACTTATGAAATTATATTTTTAATGATCCTTCATAAATAGATATTTTTTAATTTAGTCTATAATATGAAATATTTCTCAATTTAATAACTCAAATTATTTTTTTTTGTTTGGTCATTCATATATAGATATTTTTTAATTTGGTCCTTCACATATAACATATGTTTCAATTTAGTCATTCATAAAATTATCTTTTCAACTTGGTCCTTCACACATGGAAAATTTTCAATTTGCTCTCACATGAAAGTTTTCTCAATTTAGTCATTCATAAAATTATATTTTTAATTTGTCCTTCATATATGGGTATTTTGTAATTTAGTCCATCATAAATAAATATGTTATCAATAATTTCATTTTTTTAGTATGTTCTGTAGTTGACTTAATTTAACAACACTTTTTTCATACAATAAAAATTGATAACAATAATTTTAAAAAATTGTCAAATATTTTTAGAAATATTGATATGAATTAAACTTAAAAATGTCAAATTCTCAAAAATATAAATTCTTTTTAAGAAATGTTTGTAATAAACCAAACAAATAAATGTCACATTCATAGAAATCACATTCTCAATAATGTGAACATTCCTGAGAATTTAAGATTCTTTGTACCAAATGCCCTATAAGATAAGGGAAAATTTTGTCTTTTTTGCATCTTTTAAAGAGAAAATTCCTCTGACAAAAGTTAAAATCATACTAATGATAAAAGTCAACTGTCAAGAGGCAAAATGAGTTTTTGGCAGCTCTTGTGAAGTTTCACATAATTTCAAGATGTCTTCTTCTTCACACTTCGAGCTATCCTTCCCCTGACCAAGCTAAGGCAAGCATTAATGGAGTTCTAAGTGTATTTATAGAGAAAGATGTTGAAACTGCTAGTTCCTGGACTCCTCTATTTAAAACTTGATGATACTCCTGAAGAGGTCAATGAACATATTGAAAAATTTATTGTTGCATTCATCTCTTCAACTATTTTTTTCTCTGAATTTTGAACTTGTACTTTAATTGTTCTGAGTATTGTATTAGAGAGAGAAAATTTCTTTCATTAATTTTAATTTTCTTGGTCTTAATTTGTTTTAAGAAGGTTGTAAAAACTGTTGAGTCGATCATTTGATAAAATGTTGTAATTTATTTCTCTTAAAAAAGTATTTCTGGTCTATGAGAGTTTTAGGAAGTAAAAGTCTTAGAAAATTTGTTCCTGGTGAGGTTTTCTTGTAAAGCTCTAGATCTTCAAAGTTTATAAAAAATCCTCTTTGCTTGTATATATAAAGAGGAGGAAATATGATTCAAGTGGATGTGATCTGAACATCTTTAAACTTGTGGTGTAAAATTCTCTCTTATTTTTTTCTGTCTTTTTGAATTTCATTATTATCTAAGCTCCTAACAAGAATAAACTATTTTACAAAATGAAGTTGAGATTATTCATATACACAATGTAACATCCTTCTTGTGTATACTTGTGCCTAACAGGAAGGATATTTCATTTTTGCTCATTTAAATAACCTGAAGTCGGATTACATCATTCAAGAATTTCCAATATCGATGTACCACAAAGTTTCTCTGCACAATAAGCAACTATGATGACGGATTTTGTTAGATTAGATTAAAGGGTCTTTTTGTAAACCATTCATTCTTCTTTATTTTACCAAAAAAAAAAAGATAAGAAAGAAGGAAAAAAGCTTCAAACTATTTTGAATTTGAATTGAATGCCTCTACTGATTTTTTTTTTTTTCATTTGGAAAATCGAGACAATGTTCTACTAGGCTGTTTATGGCAAGAAAGCCTCTTCTCGTGACTAATAACTACAGATATTATATTGGAAAATTTAGAATTTTTTCTCCTTAATGTTCTTTGTTTTAGACATATTTAAATGTTGCGAAACTGGATTTGTCTTAAAAATCTTAATATATCTTCTTATATATTTTAGATTAAAACTAGCTTATAAAACTCTATATGATTCTGAAAAAATAGTATGTTATAAAAGCTAGACAAGTTTCCTAATGAGGAGGTAGGTGTTTCTTTGATGAATGTCTTATCTCCATATTTTCACTTCTGCAGAAGTTTGTCCTGTTCGTTCTGTTTGTTCTATGATTGTCTTATTGACAATTTCTTTATTGTTTAGTCCATGTCAATTTCAAGGACAGACGAGAATAGATGCTGAAGGAACTGAATTGAGAAAAAATCGAGAAGCCTTTGGTCTATCTTTGGGTGGGAAAGCAATTGGAAACAATCCTACTGATTGGCAGGTGCTGTGCTCTGCACCATTTGTGCAGGTTCTGGCCTGTATTAGAAAACCAGGGCATTATTGCTAAGATTTTTTAAGGTAAATGAACCAATAAAAAATGGAGCCTTCAAAGCTCAAACTCTCTGTTAAAAAACCTTTAAAGTTGCCTGCCAACATCAGATGTAATATTTCCTGTTCAAACAACTTTATCTTGGAAAATGCTCGCGCTTGTCTGTAGAATCTCTTGCAGTCTGCTTGTGCTGTCTATATAATTCCAACTGCATATGCTGTATTTCATATTTTCTATTTTGTTTCCATTTAATCAATAATGATATAACTTGCCATGTATAGGTTGTGGGGGAATCGGTTATTTTGGAGGCTTCAAATATTCTTAGGTTGCGTTGATATTCATCTCTAGTAAGTTTACATGAAAGCTATGCATGACTAGAGATGGGATTAGGATTTCTTTTTCCTACCAAGTAATGTGCCTTAAAAAATTTGTAAAATTGTCAAGACTTATTTTATCAAAATTAATAACCAGATCTGTGAATTCTTGCTTCGATCAGATGGCGAGTAAATTTGATCAGTTATTGTATTCATGACATAATACCTTCTATAAGATGAAATGGTAGAATTAGAGGAAATTTAAAACACATATCGGTGCTCTAATGTCAATTGTACTGTATCAGTTTATTTATTTATTTTATACAAGACAAAACAAGGGATACTAATTCACACTATTTGCTACTAGATCACCGTATGAGCTATTTATATTATACTAAAATGCAAATTCATTACCAGTCCTCGCAAATTGTGCCAGTGTCATCAATTTCATGAGATTGAAATAAGAGCCAAAAGCGGAACAAAAGACTATGTTAGGGAACCTACATTGGTGCCATTAGCATTAAACTAAGAAAATTAGCTGATACTTTCTGCTATGCCCGAGATCTTTGAAGTTGTTGCAGCTGTGCTGGGATTGTCGAGTCAAATTGATTGGTCTGTGGATTTGGATTCTCTGCGTAAGCAACATAGTAAGCTGAAACGCACGCTTGTGGCCATGCCATGCCCAACCGACTCTGTAAAACACATTGGCACCATAACCAGTGTATTCATCACAGACACAGAAGTGAGGCTAAAAAGTAATGAAATACATACAAAGATCAGAAGAAAGACTTACCATGAAGTAGCCAATCAAGAAAGCATAAATGGATACATCTGAAGCATAGCTCTTATGAATTACAATGGTCCAAATTCCACTCACTAGGCTACTAATTGCACCCCCGGCCACCCCACAAAGGAAACAGAAGGATCCTGTGAGATCTGAGTCTATCAGTTGCTCCAAACCAACCCTATTGAACATCTTCCAAGTATCAGAAGAAGCTTGCACAAATCCCTTGTTATAAACTCCAAGATACACCAAACCCCACCGATTCCCACACGTTACAAGAGCAGAGGCAATCCCCATGTAGCAACTAACGCAGGAGAACATGAACTCATCCGTGTCTCCTCCAACCAGACTCATGGATCGCGCAAAACCCCGAAACAGCCCTATCAGTGGGACAAGGATGGAGGCAATGGATACACTTCCAGTTAAGTACTTGATGGTGTCATGGAACGCTACTCTCGCGTCAATTTCTACTCCAGAGGTGAAATGCATGTACTTGATCCTTGAAATGGCGACTTGCACCGCATTCTTCAGAAACTGCATAGTCCATCCCAGGCTCAGCAGGATCACCAAGATGAACAAGGCAGCAAGTTTGGTTTTGCTTTCAATAGCTTTAGCTCCCCCTATTCCAGCTACCAAGAAACAGCAATAAAGAGTACTGGTGAGAATTGAAAAGAATGCCAACCCAGTAGTTTTAGCAGGTGAAAATTCTTTGGAAATCGATAAGATTCTGGTGGCATACTCTAATCTGGAACTCACCCAACAGCCATAAAGGGATTGAATTAATGCACAAATCAGAGCAACAATGCCAGCAGCCAGACTTAATGCAGATTCAATGTACACACACATAACGCCAACTGCTAATGTAAGAAGGGGACTTAGCCAAAATGCTGCCCTGATAGCCTTTGAGGGATTGCGAGCAGTGATCCATTGCCATGTGAAACCAACGATCCCACCACATGCTGTTGAAGACAGAAGCGGAGGGTACCACTTGAAGGGATGAAATTGGTGGGTGCGATAGGCAGAGATGAGCCCATAGGTAGTTAGGACGACTATCAACACTGCAATTAACAATAAATGCAAGTAGAAAAGAACTTCAAAGACCCTTCTAGCGATTTGTGCCGCCACGGTTCTGTTTGGAAAGATTGTAACGTGTGCCTGCAATAGACAAAAAGATCAAGTTGACTTGTAAAATTTTCGAGAAACAAAGGGGTAACGAATGCAGGGGCTATCTCTGATCGTATTTGTCTGACACAGGAACAAGAAAGAGAAGGGAAGGGAATGATATATAAAAAGAAAAGAAAAGGAAAAGGTGTCTGGGAAGCAGAGAAGCTTGCTGTGAAAGAAACAATGCAAAAATCAAGAAACGAGCAAAAAGGGAGATAGTTTAGTTATAAAGCGAAAGCAGCTTGAGGAAGAAGAAAGATACAGAGAGAGAGAGAACCTTGATGGGGTTTGGGGATGGAAGCCTGTCTTCTTGAACTCGTAAGTGACTGCTCTGTGATTCTCTAGCGTTATTAAAGTTGTTCAAAATAGCCATGCTGTGCCTATAGATTTCTTGGTCTCCACAACGAGAGCATGACGGAATGAACTCACCCAGATGGAAATTTCTCAGAGACATAAAAAAATTGCTCAAAGTCTTGTGGTTTAAATGAATGTCACCCTAGAAGAAACTGACTGAGTCCATCTTCTTCCCATCTCTTTCAAAGGTCTTCTTCCTGTGTATTAATATTAATGGCATCAGTCTAGGCTACATATTTCACTGCAGTGCGGGGTGTGTGTTTGGGTCGAGTGCTGATGTGGAAGATGACGTGGAGGGTCAGACCTGGTGACGTGCTGAAGTGGGCCCCAACCCTTCCTCCTTCTCTTTCTCTCTTGGGGAGTAGTGGTTGTTGTCACGTGACACTTTGTTAGGTAATTTCCCGGGGAAAACGTTACGGCTTTAAATATAGAAGGTATAAGACTATAAGTTAAATAAAGAAGATGGCTTTACGTCTTTTGCTTTATTTATTATGTACGGCTTTTTTAAAAAGGAGGCGTGTTTGTTCAGTTCAACTGCTAACTCATTTTGTTTTTATTCTTTTCCATTCTTCTGTATCGCTCCCTTACTTCTATAATTGGGGGAACTACTAGTCTACTACCGATGCTCTCTTTTTTTTTTTTGGAGAAATTCAAAAAAATTATATATATATATATATATATAAAATATATATCTTTGATGCTAGTCTTATAATTGTTTGAATTTGAATGATCAAGATAGATAAGGAGTGCACAACATCAATCACTAAGCCGATTTCTCTCGATTAAACTTAATTAATTTGAAATGCAATCCTGAATATGCCCCTTTTATTTTTTTATATTATAAGAATATTCAAAGTCTTCCTATGCAATGTTGAAAGAGGGAGAATAATCTATGGAATCTGGCTTGGCTAGAGTTAAATATTAATTGACCATTAACTTGGTAGTATGAGGTCTATTTGAATGTGCCATATGCAAGGCATATTGACTAGTTTAGGAATGGCAATGGACGGTTATCTGATTATTTTTTCAATATATGAATAGGTGTTTATTTGAAATATTCAATATTTGTATCCTTTTCGGATCTGGAAAAAAAAATCTTTTTTAGTATCTGGATTCCAAGTATCTAAAAAAATGTTGCATAATGAATATTGGGTAACTTAAAATTGTTATTAGGTACCTAAATACTTAATATCTAGTATCCATCCAACAAAAAGTTTAAATTTATCAGATTTATATTGTATAAATAATATATTATAATTTATATATTAAAATTTTATAAATAATTATGGGATGGATAACAAATACCTTATCCATCTATTCATTTCTAATGAATATAAGATATTCAATGACAATATTCTAATTTGTTCAATATCCACAAATAATTATTTTTCACTATCCATATTCTATCCAATACTTTGAATATTATCGGAACTGTATCCTTTGCAATATTGCAGAGGTGTAATACTTTTAGTAACAGTTTTTTCTGTTACTAAAACTTTTAACAACAATTTTTTCTATTGCTGAAAGTTTTAACAACACAAAAAACTGTTGCTAAAAAAATATTACACTCCAAGTCTGATATCATCGGTATCTAAAAGACATAAATCCATTAATATCCCTAGACTAGTCATATCTATCTAATATTCTTTGATCAATTGATAGACCATTTTTCTTTTCATTATGTATGATTAAGAAATTTGAATATGGAAACACACATTTGAATATAGTATATAAAGATAATATCTTCACAGAAGTACTTCCTAAGGTCCATCAACATCAAAAGATGAAAGAACACAAACATAAAAAAGAATTTGAATCAATTAGAAAGCCTAAAAAAGACAATAGTAGGGAAGCTGTACATAATATCAGTAGGTTTCCATCTTTTCCATCAACATTCCTTAATTTATCTTCACGCCATCTTGTCTAGATTTGTGTTTTCGGGAGAATTATAAGTATTCCATTTCCATCCCTTAGAGCTATGTGCTAGCTATGATTTTATGAGTTGTTCATTACCTCACATTGCCACATTGGTCAGAAGTATTGCCAAAATATATGTACCCTTGAGCTAACTATGACGCTTAATATAAAATTTCTTCAGCAAAATACATCAAATAAAGAAAGATTTAAGATGAAGCAAAGAACACATTCATGTTAAAGTCCAGCTATATGGGAAAAATGCACTTTGATCCATAAACTTCACTCGTTGTACAAATAACCCTCATTAACTATAAAACTCAACAAAAAAATTTTTCGAAACTTTTTATTTCGTACAAAAAAAAAACCTTTCATCCAATGATATGTTAATTTAACTAACTATTAACGTTGGCTGAGACAGAAAAATTGTCACGTCAACGGTTAACATGAACAAAAAATACCACATCACCCTTTGACCCAAAAGCTTTATTTACTTGACTCACATGAAACAAGACCCATCATTTTTCTTCATTTGGCTCTTGTCTGTCTTCCTTGTTAGGGTCATAGCATACTTGAGAAAAGTTTCAGGCAGTTTTCTCATCTTAATTATCATTAAACATTAATCAAACTAATAGATTATTAGATAGAATAATTTTTTTTTGCACGAAATAAAAAGTTTAAAAGAGATTTTTTGTTAAATTTTATAGTTAATAGAGTTATTTATACAATGTAAAAAGTTTACGGAGACAAAATATATATTTTTTTTGTATATATATATATATATATATATTTACTCAACATTTTAAATTATCCTGCATTCGATGTACATAGATAACTATATTCACGATCTACTGAGGAAGGATTGGGATTGGCGAAATGAGGGTAAAAGTGTGAAACCTTGCCTCTACTGGAAAAAGGAGATTTGAAGCAAATAATTTATGAATCTTCCGTGTGAAATAGGAGAGCGTCTTATATGTGCAATCACTGGGAACAAGGAAGTATTTGGGAGCACTAGGAAATCAAGCTACCTAAAATGGCTCCAATAATAATCCCTTCACCCCTAAGCCAAACAAAGCTTGAATTTGAATGTGTTCATTGGTTTCATCTTTTGTTTATGGGAGGATTCTAAAATTGAAGTTCCCAAAACAGGAAAAAGAAAAAAAAAATTCAAATAATTAGGAAAGACTTGTGAAGGACGCAAGCGATAAAATTGAAGGTGGACCCCTCTGGCATGGATTAAAGTAAAGAAAGGTATAGGTCCCTAAGAACAAAACAAAAACGAAGACTATTTTGTCCACAATTGAATGACTATCAACTCCTAATGAACTAGTTGTTGAACTGTTGAATGAATTAAGTACCATATGGTCATTGGACAAACTATAAAAAGTAGTGCAGAGAGTTAAAAGAAAAAAAAAAAAAAAGAAGAAACATTGATAGATACCGAATACCAAATATAGGTTTAAACTTTCAAAAGCTAACTACTTCACTGCCACAATCTTCCATGAAGGCACTTTCATTTAATGACGTTCCATTTTGTCACAAGCTTTGCTTTGTCCCTTCTTTTTCCATATTTAAAATTTGTTTGGAGCAAGGTTTAAAAAATTGGACCAGTTATTAAATTAATTGGGACACTAATTTAAAAGTCAATTATTAAATTGCGTTCAAATCAGTAGTAATTAAAATATATTAAAATATATATGTTACGGATATTAAAATATTAAAATATATAATTTATAATATTAAATATTTAAAATATGTTACACATATATATTTATATCAATCTATTGATATAAATATTAAGTAAAAAATTTAAAATTTAAAAAAATTACAAAAAAAAAACCTGTTCAAGACCTCGACTATTTTCTACTAGTTTAAATGTTCACTAGTTCTCATATTCAAACTAAACTAGAGATCTAACTAATTCATTAATTTTTTTGTCAAATTAATCGCTTTAATCCGACTCTCTGAAATATTATTTGAAGTTAGGGCTTAGGAGTTAGTACTCTCTTCTCCAATTCCACCCTTCCACGTTTTATTGAGTTCCTCCAGTGACCCAGCCCAATTACATAATAGGCTTGTTGGGAAGCCCAATTTGCACCGGCCCAACAAGTAGGCGCTCTATAGCTGACCAAAAAGAACAATAGAACAAAGTATGCCGTAGTAATTATTCTTTAAAATAAAGATCTTTTTCCCAAAAGTTTACCCGTCACAAGATTTGATCCATGAATACAACATGCACGACCAACTTTAAAAATATATATTCCTTCGATGGTATAATCAGATTGGACAAGTCATCTAATCTGGTTATTAGGAGCCATCTTGTAGCGGAGGCAAAAAAAAAAAAAACTACATATTAGTATATTTCAAGAATTAAATTTGAGTTTATTCTATTTAATGAAGATAATATCGTCGCAATTCACCTGTAACCTCAAATAATTTGGATGCTGGAGTTAAAATTTTTCATTAAATCTTATTCACTAGAGCTACCCCTTCTTTTCTAACTCTTCCTCACTGCATCCTTAATCATCACATATGATAGGAACAACTTTTAATTCATTGCGATTTTCACAAAGAAATATTTTTCTTGAACACTGAAAAATTTTGATAGCAGTTCTTACATACCTTTTACTTACTGACTGGGATGGTGTAGAGCAAGTTGGTGAGACATACATACATAAGCTAACCAGTAATGTTCCTTTTTTGGGCGTACAGGCTGATTAGTAATCACATCCACAGAAAGATGAAGATAGGGCCATTATTGTAACTAAACCCAGATGCTAAAAATGCTTCATCTGGAATATTTCTTTGGTGTGTGGCTTCTATCAGAAGTGGCATGGACAGAATAAGAGTCTCTACCTATTTGATAAAGTAGACCAACATTTCTCTCACTGGAATCTACTACCCTCCCTTTCTTCCATGCCCACAATTATGAACTAACAAATGGAGGCCTTGTGTTCAAAGGAAAGAACCCAAACCAAAAATGTAAACCTCACTCTTCACACTTCCCACTTACCATCCTTTATATATAATCTTCGCTCCAACCAAGTTCATCCTACTTTTTAACCATTTAACTACCTCTTTCCCTTTATTACTCAACCCCTTCCCTTAAATTCCCTTATCACTTTCTCAGTTTCTCTCCTCTGCCTGGCAATTTTCTCTAAAATGGGTATCAAGATTTTCATGATTCCCTTCATTCTAATCTCAATACTGTTCCTCTTTCTTTATATTCCCACCAGATTAACCACGCCCATATCCACATCCAGGCCTGTCATCAACAATTACTCCAACATCTCACACATTAGCAGAGCATCATACCCAGTTAGGTTCGCCTACTTGATCTCTGCGTCAAAAGGAGATTCCAGCAAGCTCAAGAGGTTGATGCGAGCTTTGTACCATCCAGGAAATTACTATTTGATCCACTTCGATTACGGGGCTCCAGAGGCAGAGCACAAGGATGTGGTTCAATTTGTGGCAGACGACCCTGTTTTTGGTGAAGTGGGTAATGTTTGGGTTGTGAAGAAGCGTAATTTGGTAACTTACAGAGGACCCACCATGCTTTCTACTACTCTTCATGCCATGGCAATGCTTCTCAGGACTTGTCAATGGGATTGGTTTATTAATCTTAGTGCCTCTGATTATCCCCTGGTTACACAAGATGGTATGGTGAGTGGCCTTAAATTTTTATGACTACCGGACACATAAATAAATAAATATATATATATATATATATATATATATATGGGGAAGCATTTGTGAGTGATCTTACTAATTGGTGATCTCTTTGTCTTTCATTCTGCACTCGAACCGGGGTGACTTACTTTTCTCTTCAGATCTGATCCAAGCCTTTACTGATTTGCCAAGAGATATCAATTTCATACAGCATAGCAGTCACCTGGGTTGGAAATTGTAAGTAGTCCTGTTTCTGGATAAGCTGTTCGGTTTGATGCCTTATTTTCACCCAGAATTTTACAATTTTTTTATACCCATTTTCAGTAATAAGAGGGGGAAGCCGATAATTATAGACCCAGGGCTGTATAGCCTCAAGAAATCAGAGATTTGGTGGGTCGTGAAACAGAGGAATCTGCCAACAGCTTTTAAACTCTATACAGGTTTTCCCCCTCGGACTTTAGCTTATTACGGACTATGTTGTTTTGTAAAATTTGTATACATTTGCATCCATTTCTCGTCTTCACTTCAAGCATTATATAGTTTTAATATATTTTACCTCCGGAAGCATCTGGTGCTCTGAAATCTGGAAACAAGTACTCATATAAGGAAGATTGAATTTGGTATTTCTTCGTCGTGCAATTTAAGATTCGGGCAACTCAAATTCGGGCTAAATTGGATTTAACTGCTAATAAGTATTCACTCGATCAAGGACTAATATTAACTTGAACATATAATCAAAACCAAGATATATAGTGTGGCTGAGTTCATAATTTATGACTGAGATTTTCATCGTCGATGCACTGGATTCAACTGACTGCTGTAAAAAATGTCTCTTTCACATATTAATTGATTTTAAAAGGCAGTGCCCGTTGATGTAGCCACTGTTAGCTGGCTCTCATGTGCATGTGCAGAATGTGCTTCCAGACCTTTCGTTAGGGTCATTTTTTTTTAAATTAATATATATCAAACTGAATATATATTTAAATATTTAAATATTATTTTCAAATTTAAATATTGAATGATTAAGACTTTTTTTTAACATTTAAACACATTAAAATTATTTATTAGTAAAAAATTAATACTCAAATAAATTAACAATTAAACATATATTAACAAATAAGCATTGATTGTTAATCTAATTAATAGGATATTTAATAAAAAAATTGTTTTGCACATATTGTAAAATTTAAGAGTTATTTATTAAATTTTAAAATTTAAGAAGATAAAGTATACGTAAGACAAATCTTATAAGATGAGAATAAAATATATTTTTATCTAAATAATATTAAAACTAGTCACAAAATCTGATTTATTAAGATATATTCAAACCTATTAATAATTTAAAAAAAAAGCACACTTAATGACTAAAATATGAATAAATCAAATTCAAAGTAAATAAATGACGCCTTAATAATGCAGACTGAGTAAAAATCCCACAAGTTCCTCATACCCGCCGCAAAATCTTGATTTCACAGAAAAAGAAAGTGCTGCCATTGACAAATCGATTTTAATTACCTAGAAAAGATTAATAAGAAGATAACTCACCCTTCCCACGTTCGTTATCTTCTAGGCTTGTTGGATATTATATTCTAACTGGCTTCCAAAATACAGGTTCAGCATGGACATTGCTTTCAAGATCTTTCGCAGAGTATTGCATCGTGGGGTGGGAGAATTTGCCAAGGACCCTCCTCCTCTACTACACCAACTTTGTCTCATCCCCTGAAGGATATTTCCAGACGGTTATATGCAACTCTAAAGACTACAAGAACACCACTGCTAACAATGATCTTCACTACATTTCTTGGGACAACCCTCCAAAGCAACATCCAAGGTCTCTAGGACTCAAAGATTATCGGAAAATGGTTCTGAGCAGCCGCCCATTTGCCCGGAAGTTCAAGAAAAACGAACCTGTTCTGGATAAAATTGACAGAGAGCTTCTAAAGAGGCACCGCGGGCAATTTTCTTTTGGGGGATGGTGTTCCCAGCGTGGCAAGCACAGAGCTTGCTCAGGTTTCATAGCTGGAAATTCCGGTGTACTTAGCCCAGGCCCGGCCTCCAGGAGGTTAAAAAATTTGCTAACAAAGATTCTCTCTGATAGGAACTTTTACAGGCAGCAATGCAAGTGACTGGTCGTCCTTTCATTTCATTGAGTCGATGACTTGTAAACACAGTATATTGAAATTTTGTCAACGAATAAATTCTGTGAAGTTCACTATTAATGGTTGGACTAGCTTAAATGTAATGGGGATATGATGGTGAAACAGGTATTGTCAAGTGGAAAAGATATTGAACGAAATTATTCTAATTTCTCACAGTTCTGGCAGAACAATTCGATATTTGAAACTCATTTAATTATCCATTGAATTGATGCTTAAAAACAAGTAAATGCATTCCAAAAAAAAAAAAAGAATTACGTCCCTCCGAGAATATAACAAGAAACAAACTACATATGCAGCAAATACTTGATTACCAGTTCCTAATAAAACATTCTTAGGATCCACTGCATCCCATAACATCAAAATGTTAAGATAGCTCAAGCATCTACTCTGTCCTCCTCCAGGATTAGAGCCTTTCCAGTTGGCTTTGACAATAGATCTGTGTATTCTTGGAATGGAGATTTGGCGAAGCGGGTCTCCCTCCAGAATTCAGGGGTGAGGAATCCATAGGTTTTCAGCAAACAATCAAATGTTGCCTGCAGAAAAATGAAGCATTACTAACATGGATTTATCTTAGTAAATTACATGTGGTACAAGTTGAGACTAGATATCTAGTATTAGAGATGAATTCTCATTTTTCTTAATATCTCACACGGAACTTCTGACTCCAAAGACACTTCTGATAAGAAGTCATTTAAACTACCAATCCCATAACGTAGAGAATCTGTAAATACTAAGAATAATGGTAGAAACAACACGCCATTAATAGATTTGGCATACCCATCATGTTAGAGGAATGTCTTTATAATAAACATTTGCATCTACCAGATATAACCAGCCCATCATAGGAAAAATTTCCCCAAATGCAGAATAAAAGATTAAGCTTCTATGTGTTCACGCTTAAGCTGTTGTATAAACTGACATAGTGTTTAACATAAATGTGAAAACTTCAAAAGCAAAGTCATTCTTAAACATCAATACTGCCTTCAGACAGACTCCTGCTCAACATGTAAATAAAATTTAACACCATTCATCCATCGTGAATTTTGAACATCTAATTTCTACTATCTTTTGCAAAGGTTACACAACTTTATGCACTCACCAAATACAGGCATACTAAAGATGGCTAGGCATTTTTTCGTTGGCTTCATTTCCAGTTATACAATAATGCTTGTAATATGTATGACACATCCTAGTAACATCTTATTAAGATTTGGATTTATATATATTGGATAAATAGCAGATAAATAGTAAAGTGATATTCAGACCAAACCTTAACGAAGTTCCCAAGTGTCTTAGTCGACCCTCGGGAAGAAGTGAAGACATCTTCAATTCCTGCAAATTGTAAGACCTTCTTCGGCACCCTAGCAGCAACGATTCCGGCACCTCGAGGGGCAGGAACCATCCGCACTGTGACTGAACCACACTTTCCGGTAACCTTGCACGGAACTGTATGGGGCTTCCCGATCTTGTTACCCCAGTAACCTCTTCTCACAGGAATCACCGAAAGCTTGGCTAATATGATAGCACCACGAATGGCCGTAGCCACCTCCTTGCTACACTTCACACCGAGTCCCACATGCCCGTTGCCGTCACCGACGACAACGAAGGCCTTGAACCTGGTCCTCTGACCGGCCCGGGTCTGCTTCTGTACCGGCATGATCTTCATAACCTCATCCTTGAGGCTGGGACCAACCAAGGTATCGACGATCTGGTGCTCCTTGATTGGAAGAGAGTGGAGGTAGATCTGCTCAAGGCTGCGGATCCTCCCCTCTTTGACAAGACGGCCAAGCTTGGTTACAGGAACCCACTTCTCCTCCTCTTCGCGGCGACCAGGGCCCCTGCGGCGGCCACGGCCACGGTCACCGCGTCCACCACGGCCACCAAAACCACGGCCAAAACCACCACGGTCTCCGCCACCACGTTCCGCCATTGTTGATACTGACAATGGGAATCTACGGAAACCCTGCCGCAACGGAACGTGAAAACCCCAATTGCGATACCGTGCAAGCGTCTAAAGCATACGCCTCTCAAACGATTTAGGATTTTGTAGGTAGGCTAACGCATTTCTTTCTTTTATTTATTTATTTAGACAATTATTTTTTTCGTTATTTATGTTTAACTTCTGTTTTAATTTTATTTCAAATATTTTTGTTAGTCTCAATTTTATTTCACATATATCTTTTTATTTTAATTTATTTTTATGGCTAGTATCACTAATAAAGTTGATAAAAAATATTGATATAGACTTTTTCGAGTGATATGTAAACTCCTCTTAATAACATATGAACTATTTCATGCGACATAACAAATGTTTAAATGTTAATTTTAGGTGAAAAAAATAAAAAAGTATCATTTAATACGAAAATAAAACTTAATTAAATATTTGAAATAAAATTAAAACTAAAATAAACTAGTAGGAATTATTAGTAGATATATCAAAACGAGACCAATTTAACAAGTTAAACCCGTTTAACCTAATTTTTAGATTGGTTAGGGTAGTTAAAAGTTAACTCATAAAAAATTGGACATATTTGGCCGAGTCATGTGACCCATATGATATTTTTTAAAATATATATATATATATATATATATATATATATATATAATTAGTTTTAAGTACTTCAGTCTCATTTCTCGACAACTCTTCTTTCCTAAATATGACTGAAATCCCTTCTGACTTTCCTTCCCATTTCTGATTTCCCAAATCCCTTCCCATTCGGCATTCCCAAACCAAATTCGTCCTGTCCATTCCCAGAGGCTAGCAGTTGACAGTGTGTCGTGTGTGAGCAGCGAGTCAATGATGGTGTGTCATGTGCGAGTAACAAGTTACTGACGTTGTGCAGTGTACGAGCAGCGAGTCAGCAACGGTGTGCCTTGTGCAATTACTAGCAGCGAGTCAGCAAATGATAGGCAATGTGTCGTGTGGGATCAGTGGCGTATCCAGGACCCCTCGGTTATGGGGCAAAATTTTCATTCATTTTTTTAGATATAATGGCAATTCTTCTAAATTAATTTTAATTTGTTGTTCATTTGGTGGTAATTTTCTCTTAAATATTTTCATTACAAAAAAAATCGTTCTTCTTCTAAATTCTAATTGTATAATCAATCAACCAATTTGATAGAATTAGACTTACGTACAAAAACCACAAATTTCAAGTTTTTACAAAAAGGTCTCTAATAATGGAATGATAAATTAACTATCATCAAGAAAAAAATTTCATGAAACTGACTTCACAAATATGTTACTCAGGATCATAATTGTATAATCAATCAACTAATTTGATAGAATTAGACCTATGTACAAAAACTCCAAATTTTAAACTTTTACAAAGATGTCCCTAATAATGGAATGATAAATTAACCATCATCAAAAAAAATTTCATGAAATTGACTTTACAAATATGTTACTCATGATCCTCATTGTATAATCAATCAATCAATTTGATAGAATTAGACCTATATACAAAAATCTCAAATTTCAAACTTTTATAAAGAGGTTATTAAGAATAAAATGAGAAATTAACCATCATAAAAAAATTATGAAATTGACTTCACAAATATGTTACTCATGATCCTAATTACATAATCAATTAATCAATTTAATAGAATTAGACCTATGTACAAAAACTCTAAATTTCAAACTTTTACAAAGAGGTCCCTAACAATAGAATGAGAAATTAACTATTATCAAGAAAAAATTTTGTGACTTTGATATAATACCCAAGAAAAATAAAATATAAATATTTGTTTACAAACTACTGTTACTATTTCAGTATACAGTACTATTCACCCGTATAATACTATTTACGTATACGATACTGTTCATTATACAATCGAAATGTCAAGTACTAGATGTGGTTTGGTCATAAGAGAAAACTAGAAAGAAGTTTGTAGGAGAAAATGACGTTTTATGTGTAAAAATACCCTCAGGGACTAAATTGAAAGGACTGATTTGAAAAAGAAACTTAAAGGTTTAAGGTAAAAAGATAATTTTTCCTTTAAGTTTTCAATAGTAATAATAGACAGTAACTGCATTATGAGAAATGTTATTTTCATGAATAGTAAATTGAATATTTTATTAGCGCATAGTGTCAAATAGTACCCTTGACTTTTGCTATAAATAGGCCCTTCCATTTCACTTCTAAACTCACACCTTCAACTTCTCTTCTTCTCTCCTTAAGTTTCTCTTACTTCAATGCTAGGCCTATGAGATTTTGGGCCTTTCCTTTTCAGCTTAGGTAAGGATACTATGCCCTTTCTATGTCTTTCAAATTTTAGAAGTTATTTTCTTAAGTATGCTCTGTGGTTGCGGCCTTGGCTGATCTTCCATATCAGAAAAACTGTCCTTAGCTGTTTATATGTTATTTTGATTCTCTGATTACCGAAATAGAATGTAAACTGTGAAGAATACATGTCTAGGAAAGTTCTGGCTAAGGAAAGACCTGATTTTTAAGTATGTCCAGTGTGACCCTCCACTCTTTCCTGGGAACTTACCTGGTGTACTCTTTTACAGATTGTATTCTCTATTTCTGGTATGAATAGTGATCGTACGTATGAATAGTGACCGTACATATGAATAGTGACCGTATGAATAGTAACCGTATATATGAACAGTAACCGTACATATGAACAGTATCTGTACGAAAACAATCCTGACGTATTTTCTCTAATCTTTCATGAAAATCTCCGTAGCAGAACACCGAAATTCACCTGAGAACTCTTGTCTGTAATAACTTAGAGAAGCGATGCTCGTACGGAATCCAGGTGAGTGAAACGACCCCGTTTTAATAGAGTTTTAGCATTACTGGTGATAAAAAGTATGTCGTAGGACATTCCCAAGATTCATAGGGGGAAATTGGATTCAGAATGACGAATCTAAATGAGATAATTAATCCATAAGTATGGATAAAATGAAATAAGTATCTTATGATGATGTGAAGTTTGAATGTTTTCAAAAATGGATTAATTGTTATCTTGATATGTGGTTTATAAATCCATAATATAGTTATATACTATACCTGTTATATGGATGAATATTATATTGAGCTTCTGATTATGATATGAAATGCTATTGATTGTGATTGAGCGGGACAGTACCCCCTCTCACGGCAAGGCGGAAAACCCGGTTGACAGGGTGTCTTGACCAATGAGTGTGGAGACAACGATTCCCTCAGTAGGGATATAGCCCGGATTGGTGATAAATCCGTGAGGCGCCCTAGCTAAGAGGATGAGGTTGTGCGTCATGGCGGAAATATACATAATTGGTGAGCCGGCCTGTGTGCGCTCTCCGGGATATATTGCCATTGACGAGTACTAGTAACGTTTGTTGAATTGGATGAATTTTTATCTTGTATGTAAGAGGATGATGTTGTGCGTCATGGCGGAAATATACATAATTGGTGAGCCGGCCTGTGTGCGCTCTCCGGGATATATTGCCATTGACGAGTACTAGTAACGTTTATTGAATTGGATGAATTATTATCTTCTGTCTATTGGTTGAGTATGAGCCTTTGGATATGCTTGCATGACTGGTAATGTATTTGAATTTTATTAATGCGAGGCCGATTCGCTCATTGAGTTTAAAAGCTCACATTGTTTGTACAACCTTTTTGTTCAGATCAGGTTGCCATCGAAGAATATCTGCGAGAGGAGTAGATCACTTTGAACCTTCCCGTTGTCGGGTAGACCCCTCTTTTGTTATAGATTATGTTGCTCTGTAATCGTCTAGGACATCTAGTTCAGGGGTTCGACATTTGGCTTGTATGTTAGTATAATAATGTATTTTAAATTGATAATCTATGATTACATGCAAATCATCTCTATGATTTTCAGATAAGAAAATTTGATATATTTATCGGAAGGCTTACAGTGATGAGAGATTCATCATTGTGCCGGTCATGTGCCCAGAAAACGGGTCGTGACATTTGAGGAGTGGAGATCTTGTGACTGTGAGCAGCAGAGAAGAAATGAATCACTGGGATTCGAAAAAATATTAAGGGGGTTAAAAAAAATAAAGAGAGGGGGACAAAATGCAAAAAAAAAATTTTACATAAAAATTTATAAATTTCA
Organism: Biancaea sappan; assembly: GCA_037074585.1. NCBI lineage: Eukaryota > Viridiplantae > Streptophyta > Magnoliopsida > Fabales > Fabaceae > Biancaea > Biancaea sappan. The sequence continues at coordinate 62,108,777 of CM073496.1, forward strand.
AGGGGTGCAGAAGTGAATGTGGCTCCGCCACTGTGTGGGATTGCGACCAGTTGGGAAGAAACCATTTCGCGCAAGAGAGAAAGACCGTAATCAGACCAAGCTGCAATCCCCTTTGTGGTCTTGTTCCAATTTTTGTTTCAAAAGTTGGTTCCATCATTGTGTTGGTCTCATGTTATGTTGGATGATTAATGGTTATCTCAAGCAAAGTAGTACACATCTCATCTTGAATACATTAGACTGATTTATACTTCTTGGATTAACAACTCTAGTTTGATAAAGAAACAAGATACAAATCAGTGGGTAGATAATATCTTTCTCTCTCCTCTCTTCCGAGTTCGGATCCTCTAACTTCCATTTTTCTAACTTTGGTAACTTTGCATACCTTTTGTCCTTTATTTATTTTTATTTGCAGCTTTTATATTTTATTATGTTTTTATAAAAATATTATTGATAATTATTTTTTGTAATCCACTATTATATGATTAAATCTTTTTTTTTCATTTATTTTCTTTGTATTTCATGACAATAGAGAAGGTAGGTTACACTAAAAATTTTAATTTTGAATAAAATTATCAAATTTTTTAATTAAAATGGATTTAATCATATAATAGTAGATTACAAAAAATAACTACCAATAATATTTTTATAAAAACATAATAAAACATAGAAGCTGTAAATACAAAGAAAATAAATGCAAAGAAGTATGCAAAGTCACCAAAGTTAGAAAAATGAAAGTTAGAGGATCCGGACTCCTCTCTTCCCTTTTGTCGAGTGCAGCTTCCCTCCAGGTTTTGATATGGACTGTTGGATGATATCGTCAAATAGTTCAAATTAATTTTGCTTTTTTCTTTTTTTAAAAAATGCATGATTAATTTTTAAAAACTAAAAAAAATACACTTGTTAAAATTAATTATGCAATTTAAAAAAATACAAGATTAATTTAGATCATTGGATGATTTCATCTAATGATCCATATCAAGACTTATAGGGAGCTATTCCACTTTAACGGAAGCTGCACTCCCATTTGTCTCCCTTCCCTCTCATATCTCTCTTTTCTCCCCTCTTTAGTTCGTTAGCATATTTTTGGTTTTGTATTTTCAATTTTTTTTGAAAGAAAATATTACTTTTATTCAATCAAATCAATATTTCGTATATCATCACATGCAAGGTTGACAATCACTTTTGGAAAGGGCCCACTCCACAAAAAAGGCTCCTGGCAACATCTTTTTTTTGCCACTCGTGAGCTACACAGTTGCAGGATCTAGGAGAAAACAAAAGAGTAAAGTAATTCAGTTGGGCATTAAGTTCCTTGACGTCTTCTAGTATTTCAAAACTAGGCGAGAGAGGATTTGGATTGTGAAACTTACTTATGGCACGAAGGTTATTTGTTTCCAGAGAAATCCTCCTGAAGCCCTACTTTGCAGCAAGCGTTAAAGCCTAATGAAGAGCTAAGCTTTCCGCCATTGTAGAACCACCTAAACATTCCAAGCATTTTTTGGCAGCTTTTAGAATCTTGCTCTTCCAATCTCTACAAACAACTCCAAAGATGATCTCCAAAAAAAGCAGCATATGTGTTGATCTTCAACAGCTCTTTTAGTGGTATAGATCATGTACACCTCACCCCTTTTCTTTCAGATCTTCACAAATAGAATCTTGCTAGTCGTATAATAGTCTCATTGCCCTCTTGCTAACTATAAACGGGTTCGGAACCCAATTTTTGAAAGAAAAATTGTTCCTAGCTACCCAAATACTCCAAAGGATAGTTGACAGTAGATTTAAAACAACATTAGGCTCTCTCTTCGATTTGGTTATCAGCCAATCTCTAAGTTTACGATATCTTTCCAGCTAGGGGCACTTGCCTAATGGTGAAAGGACCAAATTCTTTTTGCCTATTCACACTCAACAAAGAGGTGCTCAATGGTTTCCTCCTTATTGCAGCAAAATAAACACACTAGATTTGATGTGGTACCCTTGGTCAGAAGCCTTGATTTCATTGGTATCCCCTCATGACACAGTTTCCATACAAAAGCTTCACTTTTGCGGGCACTTTCAGTTTCCAAATCTAGCTCCACGAGAACCTATCTTCAGAAGACCCTTTATCCATAAGCATACTCTTTTTCTAGGCCAAATGATAAGCAGATCAGACAGAATAAGGTGACTTATTGGATAAAGGGATTCGGTAGATTTGCTTAGCTGCAAAAGGGAGGAAAATTCTATTTACCAACTGCCTATCCTAGTCTCAAGAATTCTGATCAATAAGGTGACTTATAGAGGATATATCATAATCAATAAGTTTTGGGCTCCATATCTTGCCCCCTTGTTGAAGCCATCTGTCCCTTCAAATTTCTACACTCGAACCCGTATTAATTTTCCATCTAGCTCCTCCTTCGATTAGAAAATGTGAATTTCGAATACTTCTCCAAGTGAAACTCAATTGAAAACCCAGTTTGGCAGATAGGAAGTCTCCCTTTGGGTAATACCTTGCCTTCAACATTTTTACCATAAGACACTGATCATTGTAACACATAATTTTGTCCACCATATTATAGTTTCTTTTCTTTTCTTTTTGTAAAAAATAAAAAATACATAGAAATAAAAAAATGAATGAAAAAAAATGAAATAAAAAAAATAAGTGGAGATGTCAAATACTTTTTTGATTCACGCCTTCTTTCTTCGCATGCATCTCTAACTTTTGCTTCTTCCTTTTCTTTCACCTGGTATACCAACTCTTTTCTTCAATCACCATCCCATCTTCCCAATCACATCAGTAGTTGGATATGAGACACAAGGGACAGAGAATTAGAAAGTGCAGAGTTCCTGCTCCACCTTTGTCTTCATCTCCTACTTTCACGCAAAGTTAATTATTATTGCACCATTTTTCGTCTTCCCCTTCTGCCAATCCATACTAGATTTTAGGACCCTCCATCTCATTGCAAAAGGGGGAGACCACACACACACAATAGAAAGAGAAGGGAGAGAATACAGCCGAGAGAAAGAGAGAGAGAGAAATCTTCCTCTGTTTTTCCACGTAAAAAAATAGAGAAAATTGTTGCCATCTTTGGAGTGCAGTTTGTCACACCCGAAATGTGACCGGCCGACGTTCCTTTAAAAAAATGTACATAAAATTGACTTTCAAAATTGAAAACCAATTTTATTAGGAGCCGCCACCAAAGTTTAATTTGTTAGAAAAAACTTGAAAAAACCTTTAAATTTGATGGTCTGCGTTTTGAGAAAAATGAGTTCGGAAATTGAACCGTATAGGGAACGTGTTAGGCACCCTATACGTTTGATTTAGAAAGTGAGCAATTATTTTGTATTTGCCTTAAATTGTCCTCCTCGATCACATAAGAACATAATAAAGAAAATCATCAAAACAAATGGATATGTACAAGGGCGGACTTGGCTAGGCAGAGCCTAAGTCCTACGTACCCGTTGATCGGATCAAAGTCCATGTAGTTCGTCATCTAAAATGTTGCAAGGGCTAGAGGAAAGACTAAAATTTTTTGCGGGAAGAACTAAAGAGGTTCAAAATTAATTATTTTCATAAATCAAACGAGACTGAAGAGTTGTGATTGTGTTTGAATTTATGAGAACAAATTATCTTGATTTTTGACTCTTTCCATTTTAAAAGCCTTTTGATTTTTTGAATTTTTTCTTTTGAGAATATTTAGAAAGAAATCGAAATAAATATTTTTTGGATTTTCAACTTTAAAATTTTTTTTTGGGATTTCGAAAGAATAATTTCAATAAAAGCATATTTTTGGATTTTTGAAATTGTTTTGAGAATGAAAACAAAGAAAATATTTTTCTTGGATTTTCGAAATTATTATGAAATCATTTGAAAGAAAATATTTTATGATCTTATGAAATTGTTTTATGAAATTATTTGAAAGGAAAACATATTTTGGTGCATTGTTTAGAAAATATCTTGTGCATAAAATGTAATACCCGTTAATTTCAGAATATAATTCGCTTAAGAGTATTTTAGAATTCTACAACGTTACTTTAGTTATTTATTTTGGTCATTTTTAATTTTCATATTTAATTGTTCTCTTTGAATATTATTTATGAAAATTGAGTTAAATGACTGGACTAAATATTTGCACAATGAGGGATATATTCTAAGAATGGTGAAATTCATGGAAAAATGGTTGCAGAATGGTCAATTAATCCATTTATTGTAAATTGACTGGATGGGTTTGGATGTTGGGTTATGGATACCCATGGGTTATTGAATAACCCATTAGAAATATTTAATATAAAGTTTCAATAGTAACCTCATATTTTTCACTCAGCCGAAGGAAGCAGAAAAGATTCTTTCTCAGTTCTTCATTTTCTTCTCAAATCCTTTCCTTGATCTTCAGAAGTTCGATTATTTGTTCGGTTCAAAAGCTTTGTAAGGATCAAAGGTAAGCTTTAATCCGATTATTTTCCTTAAATTTCAGTTTATGTAGAAGATCAGAGGAGGTTTTGTTCTTGAAGATTTTCATGATAATTCATGAATCTCAGTTGTTTTAGAAGTTATATTTGAGTTATAATCGGTTAAAAGAGTTGAAATTCTGGTTTTGAAACAAGAAAGGAAAGGATGAATTTTTGAAAGATTTTTCTGCAAAACCGAGTTACTGTAGCGACCAGGGATTTCGAAACAAAATCTGGAAAATTTTCTTCGGGTTACTGTAGCAGTACTGTAGTGTCGGCAGTCAACGGTACTGTAGCAGTCAACGTTACTGTAGCGAACCGTTACTGTAGCGAACCGACACTGTAGCAAACCGTTACTGTAGCAAACCGTTACTGTAGCAGTCAGAAAATTTTACGTATTTTCGTGATTTTGTTTCCTTTCTTATGATTCCTTGTAATATATTTTACTAGGAAATTTTCCTACACAAATTCTAGTGTGGAACAAGGTAAACTTGGACAAACATCAAGGTGAGTGAATAACCTTGCTCAGCTACTTTGATATTACTAGTCAAAGTACAATATAAGTCCCATTTACAATATTATTTGGATAATAAGCAATTAATTTTTCATATGGGAGTATATGATGATCAGTAGAAATAAGAGTATGAAGAAACTATTTATTTCATGACAATTGTACTATGTGATGAATTCTCACTATTTTATTAATGAGTAAAGATCTACGGGATCTAATACACGAGTGTGAAAGGGTTAAAGTCCCATACTACTCGGTGTATATCTAAGAAATCTTATACACGAGTGTGAAAGGGTTAAAGTCCCATACTACTCAGTGCATATCTATGAAATCTATATACGAGTTGAAAGGGTTAAAGTCTCATACTACTCGGTGTATATCTATGAAATCTTATTCATGAGTTTGAAAGGGTTAGAGTCCCATACTACTCGATGTATAAGATAATTAATTATATGAGTAAATGTGGTATTTGTACTTTTGATATTTTATATAGTACAGTTATTTACTTACTGAGTTTTTAAATAAACTCACACTCCCTATGATTATTTTTTTCAGATACAGAAAACAGAGAAGAAGAGAATCTGTTTGAAGATTAGAAGCCCCTTGGGATTATTCTCTATTTCTATCTGGTGGGACACCAGTACTTATTAATGTGGATATTAGAAAAGCTCTGTATTTTCTATAGGTCTCCTAGGCTTGCGATGAGATAGAAATATCAGACTATGTATGTCTATATTTGCTTATCAGATGAATATAATTCTGTAGTGTGGAATGAATGATTAAGGTTGAATGTAAAACCTTACAGAATATATGTATATAACGTATGTTTGAGAATTATATCAAATGAGTAGTATCTTTTCACATACTCAATTTTTGGGATGTGACATAAAATTTAAAGGAAAAATATTTTTGAGTTTTGGAATTTATCTTATAAATGAAACAAAGAAACATTTTTTGAGACTTTTTTTTTAATGGAAATGAAAACAAAGGAAACATTTTTTTTCTTGGAATTTTTGAATTTATCTTGAGAATGAAAACAAAGGAAATATATTATTATTATTATTTTTGGGTTTTTGAAATTATTATGAAATCATTTGAAAGAAAACATTTTTGATCTTATGAAATTGTTTTATGAAATTATTTGAAAGGAAAACATATTTTGGTGTTTTTGAAAATATCTTGTGAATAAAATTTAAACGAAAATATTTTTTAGTTTTTAAATTTATTTTGAAAATGAAAAAAAAAAGAAACATTTTTTTTGAGATTTTTTGGAATGGAAATGAAAACTAAGGAAACATATTTTTTTTTTGGAAATTTTGAATTTATCTTGAGAATGAAAACAAAGGAAATAATAATTTTAATGATAACATATTTCGAATTTTTTTAAAAAATATATTGAGAATGAAATTAAAGGAAAATATTTTTGAATTTTTTTATTTTGAGAAAAGATAAAATATACACAAATACAATTACACACACACACACATATATATATATATATATATATGTGTGTGTGTGTGTGTGTGTGTGTGTATGTGTATGTGTGTGTGTGTATTTATCTATGTAAAATACATAAAAAAATAAATAAAAGAAATAATATGCATGCAAATACACATATATACGTTCGCATACATATTTACATAAAACATGCACAACAAATTAAACTTGTATATATATATATATATATATATATATGACGCACACCTATACATATTTATGTAAAGTGCATAAAAAAAGAAAAAAGAAAGAAAGAAATATCCATGCTGATCAATATATATGCATACTTTTCTGTCTTTTCATCTAGGTTCATATGCGAAAATTTTCCTTTATTCTTTCGCTTGATCTGATACCATACTTGTCTTCATATAGTCCCTCGGTCTAGAAAATGTTTTATTTTTGAATTAAATCAACCCCTGTAAACTTTTGAATTTTTTCAGTTTGGTCCCTATTTTGCATGAATCACGTCCAGGTCTCAATTTTTCTTTCAAAATCTGTCCATAACTTCTTCTAGGATGTTTTTGGGTCATTTCAGATCCATTCTAGTCCATAGCAAGGGAAAGAAATGAATTAAAACCAAGTTATTGGAAATTTCCATGTTTTCATGGTTTATCACGTCACTTTGCTTTTTTCCATGATTTTTCTGATTTTTGGTTCTATTTTGATCTTCTTTTAAGCTCCAAGGTTTAAATTATGGTGTACAAAACTAACTCTACCAAAAAACAAAAAAAAATGAATGCATGAAAGAAATCAACTTACCTTTACGGTTGCTCGGTTTTTTTTTTTGGATTTACTGCACTCCTCTCGATTTTGAACTTGTTTGCAACTGAACTTCACTCCTTCAATCACCAAGTTTGCTCCTCAATTGCCCAGAGTGTTTGTGAGTAATTTATAGCTGATCTCTTCCTTCCACAATACTCCAAAAGAAGGCAAATTGTTCTCAATTTTTACATAGAAATAGAGCATGTATTTTTTGCTCTTTCTTTTTCTCTCTTGTCTCCCCTCCCGAAAGGGAAGAAAGGTCATTTACTTATAGTTGGAGAAGGGGGTGCAAAATAATTATGTTAGTGGAAAAAACTTCCAAATTATATAGCTAATACTTTGTCCTCATGTTCTTTTTTTGACTAGCAGTATGGATTGCCATTTGAAAAAAAAAAAGAAAAAGAAAAGAAGGGACATAGTAGAAGTACCTTGGCTGAGATTCCTGACCATGCATGTGGAGGAAGGACACCACCATGTGTGTGTGATAAAAAAACATGCAACATTTTGGACTTTTATTATTTTATCTTTTTTTTAATATTTTCTTTTTTTTTGTTATTTTTATTATTTTTTTGCCTTTTTATTTTAAGTATTTTTTTTACAAAAAGAAAAAGAAATTATAATATTGTGGACAAAATTAGCTGTTACACAGTTGAAGGAGAAAACCAGCAAAGGAGTGTTCACCAACATCTTGGGAATTTAAGGAGCAAATTTCATGACCAAAAGAGCGAAGTTCCTGCCACAACTCAAGCCAAAACCGAGAGGAAGACAACGAGCCCAAAAAACAGAGTAATCTGTGAAGGTAAGTGTTTTCTTTCATGCATTCATATTTTTTATGGATAGAGTGAATTCAATACACCATAACTCAAAGCTAAAGGTTTAAACAAAGATCAAAACTGAAGGAAAAAAAAACTAGAAGAATCATGAGTACAGGCAAACACGTGAGCAAAAAATCGTGAAACTTTAAAAATTTTTGAAACTTGGTTTTGATTCATTGTTTTCCCTTGCTATAGACTGGAATGGACCTAAAATGATCCAAAAACATCCTAGAGGAAGTTCTGGACTGGTTTAGAAAGAAAAACTAAGAGTTGGACGTGTTTCATGCAAAATAAGGACCAAATTGAAAAATATCAAAAGTTTACAAGGATTGATTTAATTTAAAAATGAAATATATCCTCTATAGAGGGACCTATATGAACATAAATATGATCTCAAATCAAGCGTAAAACAAAAGGAAAAATTTCATCAAGGGACCTAGATGAAAAAGCAAAAAAGTATGTATATATATGTGTATCAGCATGCATATTTCTTTTTTTTAGATATATATATATATATATATGTGTGTGTGTGTGTGTGTGTGTGTGTGTGTGTGTGTGTGTGTGTGAGTATGTATATAAATATATCTACATAAATAGATATATGTGTGATTGTATGTGTACATATGTTCAATCTAGTCTCAAAATCAAAATATCAAAAACATTTTTCTTTATTTTCATTTTTAAGATAAATTCAAAAATCCCAAAAAATATTTTTCTTTGATTTCATTTTCAAGCTAATTTTCAAAATATACTTTCTTTCAATTGTTTCACAAACTAACTTTAAAACCTCAAAATATTTTTCTTTTTTTTCCGAAATCCAAAAATATTTATTTCAATTTCTTTCCAAATCATTTTCAGAAGAAAAATAAAAAAAAATTAAAAAAGCTTTAAAACGGGAAGAGCTAAAAATCAGAATAATTAGTTTTCATAAATTCAAACACAATCACAATTCTTCAACCTTGTTTGATTTATGAAGACAGTTATTTTTTGAACTTCTTAGTTCTTCTCGACAAAATTTCGGTCTTTCCTATGGCCCCTTGCGACATTTCAAATTGACAAACTACATGGCCTTTGATTCCAACTGCTGGGTATGTAGGACCTAAGTTCTGTCTAGCCAAGTACATCTTTGTACATATTTCCATTTGTTTTGGTGCTTTTCTCCCATGCTTTCATGTGACTGATAAAGGTAATTTAAGATAAATATAAAATGATTGTTCACTTTTTAAATTAGACGTGTAGGGTGTCTAACATCTTCCCTATGCAGTTCAACTTTCGAATTCAGTATTCTCTAAACGCAGACCATCAAATTCAAAGGTTTTTTAAAATTTTTCCCAACAAATTAAACTTTGGTAGCGGCTCCTAATAAAATTGGTTTTCAATTTTGAAAGTCATTTTTATCCATTTCTTTTTTTTTTTTGGAAAAAAGGTCGGCAGGTCATATTTCGAGTGTGACAATCATGGGTAATAATTCTCCAGCATTGCTTTCCTAATAAAGCATCATTGAAATTTTGGAAATTACAGAATCCTAATCCTCCTTCTTATTTGGATCTGCAGAGTGTGTTTCAGGCAATCCAGTGTACTTTCGTTTTGCACCCATTGCCCCACCAGAATTGGTTAAGCATAGATTCCATCTTTAAGCAACAGCCAATAGGAACTTTGAAACAACTCATCAAGTAATTAGGGATTGCTTGGGCCACTGATTTTACTAAAATTTCTGTTCTTTCTTATGATAATAGCCTCTCCTTCCACCCCTTAATCTTTCTCCAAAGTCTATCTTGTAAATTTGCAAAAATAACCTTCTTGGATTTTCCTATCATTCTAGGAAGACCTAGATATTTATTAAAGCTCTCCACAGCTTTCACCCCTAATTCATCTTGGATTGAATCTTTAACTTCTTTTAGTACATTATTGCTAAAGGTGAGCTCAGTTTTTGCTAAATTTACTTGCTGCCCTAAAGCACCTTCATAAGCTTGAATAACTTGTTTAATTGTATTTGTTGCCCTTAGATTTGCTTTGGAGAAGATAATGCTATCGTCCGTGAAAAACAAGTGGAAGATTGAGAGGGCTGTCTTAGTAATTTTATACTTTCTATAAGTTGTAGCTCTTCTGCTTTCCTCAAAAGGCGTGATAGAACTTCTGCACAAAGAATGAATATATATGGATACAATGGATCTTAGAGGTCGAATTTGAATATCAAAATTCGTATAGCAAAGAATTATGGGAACAAATTTGAGTTGCATAGGAAAGTATAGAAATAAAAAGTTGTAAGGAAATGGGGGGCCATTCAAAAGATGGACTACTCTTGAATACCTGCAACAGTTTGAAGAAAAGGGGAAAGATATGGTATTGACCCGAATGATCAATGTAGATTAACCACCAAGCATTAAAATGGACCTTCAAGACTACGCCGAAGAAGACAAGATGGGTGGAAAGCTCGACCATGCAAAAGTAACCGAAGAACTAAAGAAGATGATCGGTGAGAAAAGGAAGAAAGAGGAAGAATATGAATTATTGATAAAGAAGATCCAAAAAATAGAAAAGGAAAATGATGTACTTTGTGCTAACTTTGTTCATACTTCGCAAGCCAAAATCAACATTTTAACATCTAAAGTATGCAGTTGTCTAAGGCCGTAAATAAACAACAAGGTCATATCGATATGTACCAACAGAAAATAACATATCTCAAAGAGGATACACAATGCTTGAGGCCAGAAAAGAGTCAAGCTTTAGATGAAGTTGCAGAAAGAGACGAGACAATTGCTAGGCTCGAGAGTAAGAATAGTTGCTTGGAGTTTAAGATAAGGTGCATCAATCTCCTAAGGTCCGATATGGAGCATATCATACGACAACATAAAGAATCAATAGACAAAAATAAGGAGTTAATAAATAAGGCTGAACTAAATTTGACAAAATTGACTGCGCGAGTAAAGGTAATTAAAGATCAGGCTACGCCATTCAAGCTCCTAGAAAATGAGTTGATAGAATTGTATGACGAAACAAAAGGACTAGCATATGAAAGGAAAACAAACAGATACACATGCTATGCCTATTGCTATTGAAACGCAAGCTGAGACAATTAACCCTGCACTAGCATATGTCAATCTAAAAGAAAAAGTGAATGAGACAGTAGTGTTCCAGCACCAGATAAAGGGATAAGTTCCTAAACCCAATTTACAAATGCACTTGGCCATACTAACTAGAACATAGAGGATGATGTCACGTAGGGATATCCTGGTGACGATCCCATGTACACAGTCCAGATTCCAGCCTCAAGGTTCGATAAAGAAGATATAAGTGTTATAGAGGAAATTGGAGAAGTCAAAGACCAATTGCACGCCTTACGAGGGCCAGTATCTTAGGGATCACTAGAATTGGACAAGTTATGCCTAACTCCTGAGATAACGATCCCAAAGGAATTCAAGATACCATAATTCTCCAAGTGCGATGGCACTGGAAATCTGGTTTACCACCTGAGGTCATATTGCACTAAGATGTGTCTTTGGTCCCGTTATGAGAAGTTCTTGATTAATTTTTTCCCTGAAAGCTTAACCGAAGTCGAACTATTGTAGTTTATGAAACTAGACCACTCAAAGTTTCAAAAATGAAGGGACTTGACAGACTTTTTCATGAGACACTACAAGTTTAATCTGCAAATAGCTCCGCTTAAAGAATAATTAAAGGTAACGATGAAGAAGAGTTCTGAAACCTTCAAGGAATATATCCAAAGATAGAGGGTAACTGCATCATAAGTACAACCTCCATTAATTCAATTTGAATATTATTCTTACTTCGTTCACACCCAACTGGACCCATTCTATAAGATTATACTTGGAACACGTGTCACAGACTTTGCAGACCTGATTAAGATCGGGGAAAGAATTGATGCCGATATTCGTGAAAGAAAACTCTCAAGTCTTCATATAGAAAATAGCTTAAAGAAAGGACAATTTGTAAAGAATAAGGAATCAGATGTAAATTATGTTCAGCCAATAAAAGCATACCCCCAATAGCAATCTAATTTTTACTAAACTAGCAATCAAAATCAAGGTCAATTGGGGCCAAATAGACGTACTCAATTGGGCGAACAAAAGGCCTCACGACCAGCAGATAATCCCCCGTGGCCAAATTTTGGCATAATAAATGCTGAACTATACAAGGATCTTTTGGTCGCTTAACTCTTAGGGCCTCGACTTGGTAGAGCAGTGAATCCCCCATAGCTAGCATGGTATGATCCAAATACCACATGTGATTTCCATATAGGTGTTGTTGGACATTCAATTGAAAATTGTATAGCATTCAACAGAAACGTGCTGGATTTGATCGATTCAAACTATATCCAATTAAAGTCAGGAGAGAACTCCACCATTGCAAAGAATCCAATGCCTAGTCATGAGCGTCAAGTGAACACAGTTGAAAAAGAGATTAAGTCTCTAGTGGAATTGACTACCATGAGAATGTCGATGAAGTAGTCTCTAGTGGAATTGACTACCATGAGAATGTCGATGAAGTAGCTATATGCTAATCTTAAACAAGCTAGGTACGAGTTGGAACCACTGGCAATAAGAAAAGATGAAGTGGTGATGGCTCAAGAGCTAAAACAGTGTAATACCACCAAGCAAAAATAGGGTATGACAATGAAGAATACTCAGAGTTCAACTCTTTGGTTAAGAAAATGATTGCTTTTGCGATAATGGTCCTCGTGAAAGCATGCAAAGTAATTTGTACAGTAACAAAAACACCAATCCTAGTTGGTAAGAAAAGAATCGAGTCAGCTTACTACATGATCAATTATACCCCTCAACCTAAAATGTCAATTCAAAAATAACCAGCTATAGTCATAAATATGTCAGCACCATTTCCCTACCAAAGCAATCATGCGGTACCATAGAGGTATAGCGGCCGAATAAAGCTTCCTTCCAATAGCACGGAGACAATCAAAGTACCTAAGGAAGAACTCGTGACGAACATAGCCAATACAGGAGGGGTGGCATGAAGCGGCATAATATACCTTCATACTGAAACAAAGAAGGTTGACAAGAGGGGAACAAGTAATAAAAAAGAAACCTGAAGATAATGAGGAAGAGTTCTTGCAAATCATGAAACAAAGTGAATATGATATAGTGGAACAGCTCAACAAGACTCTTGCTAAAATCTCAATATTTTTGCTAATCATGAATTTAGAGGCACACTGCTAGGCTCTATTAAAGGTCTTAGGAAAAATATTTGTACGACCAAATGCTTCCCTAAAAAGAGTAGCAGATATGATGAACATCACTAAATCCATGTCCACAATCTCCTTTTCACCAGAAGAAATCGATAGAATCGTTGCCAGTAAACCAAAAACTTTGCATGTCACCCTCAAATGCCATGGGTTCATTCTAGCCAAAGTTCTAATAAATGGCAGATCAACTTTAAATGTCCTGCCACTGTCCATGTTCAAGAAATTAGAATTATTACAGATATAAGATAGTGACATGACAATAAGGGCATTTGATGGAACTCAAAGAGAAGTATTGGGTACAATCAATTTACCCCTTGAAATTAACTCGTGTATGTTTATAGCTAACTTTCAAGTGATGGACGTATATCTGTCATATACCATGCTTTTAAGAAGGCCATGGATCCATAAGGCAGGCGCTATACCATCTATCCTACACCAGAAAGTAAAGTTTATTGAAGGAAAAAGAATCATTACTGTTAAAGGAGAAGAGGAGCTGATGGTAACAAAGCTAAGTTTCATCCCTTATATTGAGACTGCTGAGCAAGTAATTGAGATAGCTTTCCCAAGCTTGGAAGTTGAGACAACAAAGGAATCCGGCAAAGATATAAACTATATGATAGCAAGCATTATGAAAAAGAATAAGTTCGAGACGGGCAGAGGTTTAGGTACAAACCTACAAGGCATTAAAGAACCAATTGTCCTTCCATCAAATGTAGACCGACGTGGGTTAGGATACAAGCCTACAATAGAGAATCAAATGAACGAAAAACTCAACCTAAACAAACAACATGGCTAGAGGTCCCACATATAAAAGCTTTATTTCCAGGGCCATCCGAAGTGATAAACCAGCCTGAGGTTTCTATGATGGCCAAGAATAAAAATGATGAACAAGGATCCAAGTCTTAGATTATGAATGATGATACTGGATGCTCATTGAAGAATTGGGAGATCAAGGATGTCCAAGATGTTTTTGATTTAGAGTAATTATTTTTCGCTTGTAATGTTGTCATTTTCATTTTCACAGATAATGCTATTTGTGGAACAAATGGAAAATTGAAATGCTTTTTATTTCTTTTAACTTTTTCTTTGCTTGTTCTCCTTGTTTTCTTTCAATTCATTTGGCATTCATTTCTTTACCCTCCAGGAAGTTGCATTCCTCGAAACTCTTGTCCAATGCGGAGATTCTTGAGATCTGGTTGAATGACTTACATGTTACCATGGATACACAAAATCATGAATTTGATGATGAAGAACTAGTCCAAACATTCGCTAAAATCCTTAAATCTACTGAAAAAAGGATAAGTCCTCATGAGGAAGTGATTGAAATAATAAACATGAGGACTAAAGAGGATCAAAGAGAGTTAAAAGTTGTCTAGAAAGAGAAGAAATGGTCAAGTTTTTTAAGGAATATCTTGATGTCTTTGCATAATCTTATCAAGATATGTCAGGGCTTAATCCAAGAATCACTTCACACAGGATTCCATTTTTCCCAGACGTAAAGCCCAAAAAACAGAAGTTAAAAAGATTGAATGCAAAAGATATCCCTAAAGATTAAGGAAGAAGTAACGAAATAACTAAATGTGGGTTTTCTCCAAGTCGCTCAATACCCCAATAGGTGGCAAATATTGTGCCTATGGTTAAGAAAGATCGTAAAGTCAGGATGTGCATAGATTACAGAGATTTAAATAGAGCCAACCTAAAAGATGATTTCCCTTACCTCATATCAATATGCTGGTTGACAACACATCACGCAACCATTATTATTCATTTATGGATGGTTTCTCAGGCTCTAATCAAATCCTATGCATGAAGAGGACAAAGAGAAGACCACCTTTATCATTCAATAGGGGACTTATTGTTATCAAGTAATGCCTTTGGGCTGAAAAATGCTGGGACAACCTACCAACCGGCCATGGTTGCACTTTTCCCAGATATGATGCACAAGGAAATTGAGGTATATGTAGATGATATGGTAGCCAAGACTATTGAAGGAGAAAGCCATGTAGCAGTCCTTAGAAAATTATTTGAAAGGCTAAGCGAGTATAAACTCAGATTAAATCCTACTAAATGTGTTTTCGGAGCCTTATCCAGGAAACTATTGGGATTCATTGTAAGTCAAAAGGGGACAGAGGTTGATCCTGACAAAATAAAAGCTATTTGTGAAATGCCACTTCCCTAAACAGAAGAAAAATGTTCGAGGTTTCTTGGGGCAACTGAATTACATTGCAAGGTTCATCGCTAATTTGACGGCAACTTGTGAGCCAATACTTAAATTGTTGAGGAAATACCACACTGAGAAATAGGATGATGATTGCCAATAAGCTTTTAACAGAATCAAAGATTATTTACTAAACTCCCAATCCTTGTTCCTCCAACACCAGGCCGACCTTTAATCCTATATTTGACAATCTAACTCGAATCAATGGGGGCAGTGCTAGGGCAACACAATGAATCAGGTAGGAAGGAACAGGTGATTTATTACCTGCGTAAGAAGTCCAATGATTGTGAAACACACTATACAATGATCGAAAAAACCTGTTATGGATTGGTGTGGACAGCAAGAAGATTGAGACAATATGTCCTATATTACACCACTTGGCTAATCTCTATAATGAACCCTTTGAAATTTATCTTTGAAAAGTCATACATGGCTGGAAGGGTTTTGAAATGGTATGTAATACCCCAGGTATTACTGTGCAATTAAAAAGGGCAAAATTATGAGGTGGAAATTTTTTCACAAAATTAAGGAGTTCCAAATAGGAAAAACAAAAATTTCTAAGGTTTATTACAAACTAAGAAATGTCATGGGTTGAGTAAATTTGTAACAGAAAAGAAAACATAAGTAATGAGAGTAAGAAGTATGTCAAAGGACTAAAGTGAAAAGAAAAATGAAATATAGAATAATTGGAGAAATAATCAAATAGAAAACCCGTGTGGAAAAATAGACCTCATAATGATGAGATTGTGAATCTGGTACCCTTGAATTGTCTGACCAAGGCTAGAAAGGATATAAGACACTGAGGGGGACTAAATTGAAGGAATGTGGAAGTTTGGTACTTCGATAAAAATTTACTGTGATAATGTATATATTGAAAAAGTGTAGTTGGGTGCCTTATGTGTGAATTAAAAGACTTCTCAAAATCCCCTTACAAGTATTAATCTGAGAATTTCCACCAGATGGACCATACTACAAAAAAGGAGATAATAGGCCCCACACACACTTTACATATATACACATACACATACTCATTCCTCTTGAAGCATTTCTCTTTCTTCCCTTTACACGTCTCTCCCTTCAGCCAGCAATAGCATCCACATACTCAAGTTTTAGAGATTTCTTCCACCTTCCATCATCTTCTTAATCATCTCTTGAGGTAAGTTCCTCTTCCCAATAGCTTATTCTCTTCTTCTTCTTCTTTTCTTTCAAGAATATTAAGCCCTATAAGAGGAGATTGAGGGGAAATGTAAAAGAATACTTATGTGGGCTAATTAATGTAAGAATTGTTGATATGAAACTATGAATGATGAGGAAAGAATAGAAATTAAAGGAATGACTATGTATGAATGAGTTAAAGAGTATGAAATGGAAATGAGAAAGTTAGGGTTTCAAGTTGGGAAATTGATGATTTAAGCTTACAACAAGCCCAAAAAATAGAGTAATCCGTGAAGGTGAGTGTTTTCTTTCATGCATTCATATTTTTATGGATAAAGTAAATTCAACACACCATAACTCAAAGCTAAACGCTTAAATAAAGATCAAAACTGAAGCAAAAAAAAAAAAAACCAGAAAAATCATGAGCAAAAAACCTCGAAACTTTAAAAAAATTTTAAACTTGGTTTTGATTCATTTGTTTTCCCTTGCTATGGACTGGAATTGACCTAAAATGACTAAAAACATCCTAGAGGAAGTTTTGGACTGGTTTGCAAAGAAAAATTGAGAGTTGAACGTGTTTCATGCAAAACAAGGACTAACTAAAAAATATCAAAAGTTTATAGGGACTGATTTAATTTAAAAATAAAATATATTCTAGATCGAGGGACCTATATAAAGACAACTATGATCTCAAATCAAGCGCAAAACAAAAGGAAAAATTTCATCAATGGACCTAGATGAAAAAGCAAAAAAGTGTGTATATATTTGTATCAACATGCATATTTCTTTTTTTTAGATATGTATGTGTGTGCATATATGTGAGCGTGTATATATATGTATCTGCATGCATATTATTTTTTTTCTTTTATTTATTTTTTATTTATGTATTTTCCATAAATAGATATATGTGTGATTGTATGTGTACATATGTTCAATCTAGTGTCAAAATCAAAATATAAAAAATATTTTCCTTTATTTTCATTTTTAAGATAAATTCAAAAATTGGAAAAAATATTTTTCTCTGTTTTCATTTTCAAGCTGATTTCCAAAATATATTTTCTTTCATTTGTTTCACAAACTAACTTCAAAATATTTTTCTTTTTTTCGAAATCCAAAAATCCAAAAATATTTATTTCAATTTCTTTCCTAATCATTTTCAAAAGAAAAAAAAATGCTTTAAAATCGGAAGAGCTAAAAATCAAAATAATTAGGAAAGAAAATGGACTTGAAAATGTGTTTGGTTGAGTTAACTGAAAACATTTTCTTGAAAATATTTCTTAAAATATGCCTAAATATGAAAATACTAAAATGATGTTTTCAATATTTTAGGAAATGTATTTTAGGAAATGAAGACTGAAAATGAAAATAAAAAATATTTTCATAAACCAAACAGACCCTTAGTTTTCATAAACTCAAACACAATCACAATTTTTTAGCCTTGTTTGAGTTATAAAGACAGTTATTATTTGAACCTCTTGGTTCTTCTCGCCAAAATTTCAGTCTTTCTTCTAGCCCCTTGCAGCATTTCAAATTGACGAACTATGTGGATTTTGATCCCAACCATTGGATACGTAGGACCTAGGTTCTGCCTAGCTAAGTCCACCCCTGTACATATTTCCATTTGTTTTGGTGCTTTTTTCCCTCATGCTTTCATGTGACTGATAAAGGTAATTTAAGATAAATATAAAATGATTGCTCACTTTTTAAATCAGATGTGTATGGTGCTAACATTTTTCCTATGCGGTTCAAATTTCGAACTCAGTTTTCTCTAAACGTAAACTATCAAATTCAAAGGTTTTTTCAAGTTTTTCCCAAACTTTGATAGCGGCTCCTAATAAAATTGGTTTTCCATAGGTCACATTTTGGGCGTGACAATCATGGGTAATAATTCTCCAGCATCGCTTTCCTAATAAAGCATCATTGAAATTTTGGAAATTACAACATCGTAATCCTCCTTCTTTTTTGGATCTGCAGAGTGTGTTCTAGGCAATCCAGTGTACTTTCTTTCTGCATCCCGATCGCCCCACCAAAATTGGTTAAGCATAGGTTCCATCTTTGAGCAGCAACCAATAAGAACTTTGAAACAACTCATCAAGTAATTAGGGATTGCTTGGGCAACTAATATTACTAAAATTTCTTTCCCTTCTTGTGATAATAGCCTTTCCTTCCACTCCTTAATCTTTCTCCAGAGTCTATCTTGTAAATTTACAAAAATAACCTTCTTGGATTTTCCTATCACTGTAGGAAGACCCAACTATTTATTAAAGCTCTTCACAGCTTTCACCCTTAATCCATCTTGGATTGAATCTTTAACTTCTTTTAGCACATTCTTGCTAAAGGTGAGCTCAGTTTTTGCTAAATTTACTTGCTACCCTGAAGCAACTTCATAAGATTGAATAACTTGTTTAATTGTATTTGCTGCCCTCAGATTTGCTTTGGAGAAGATAATGCTATCATCCTCGAAAAACAAGTGGGAAATTGAAGGGGCTGTTTTAGCAATTTTGATACCTTTTATAAGTTGTAGCTCTTCCACTTTCCTCAAAAGGCATGATAGAACTTCTGCATAAAGAATGAATATATATGGATACAGTGGGTCTCCCTGTCTCAGACCTCTTTGTGGGAAGAACACTTGGCTAGGCTTGCCATTAACCATCACTGAGTAAGATACTGTCCTAATACATCTCATGACCAGCTCGGTAAAAGGTTCCAGAAAATTCATCTTCTTTAAAACTACCTCAATAAAATCCCAATCCATCTTGTCATAAGCCTTTGACATGTCTAATTTTAAGGCAAAAAAAAAAAATTTCTTCTTACCTTTCTTCTTTTTTTTTTCTTTAGAAAATGAAAGATCTCAAAAGCTATTAATGTGTTGCCTATGATGAGCCAATAAGGGACAAAAGCACTCTGGTTTTCACTCACCAAGTATGGTAGGACTACTTTTAATCTGTTAGCCACAGCTTTGGTTACTAATTTCATAATAACGTTGCACAAGCTGATCGGCCGATATTGAGTGAAATCTTCTGGGGAGTTTATCTTTGGAATCAACATAATCAAGGTATGATTAATATCTTTTAGGTCCTTTTTATTATTCAACACGTCAAGGGCCAACAAACTAATCTCTTTCCCAACTATATCCCAGTGTTTCTTGAAGAAGAAAACTGGAATACCATAATTGCCAGGGGCTTTTAGAGGCCCTATCTGATTCAAAGATTTTTCAATATCTTCATGTATGAAAAGATGAGAAAGTAGAGCTCCTTGGTCATAGTTTAGACATCTGTATAGATAACAGCAAACGTCCTCAACATTAATAATGCTGCTGGCTAAGAACAAGTTTGAAAAAAAAAATCATCGCTGCATCACTAATAACTGCTTCTTCATGAATCCATCTCTCATTATGGTCTTTTATTTTTTTTAATGGTGTTTCTCCTTCTCCTCATATTTTCTTGTGATGAAAATGCTTTGTATTTTTGTCCCCTTCCTTTAACCAAACAACTCTTGATCTGTAATACCCATTATATTTTTTTTAAGTTATAAGTATTCAAGAATTACGATAAATTTATTTTGAAGAAAATAAATTCCCTATCGGTTTAATTTTTGTATACTCGTTTGTGCATATTGTTGAAAATACAAATTTTTATTTATACATTCTATAAATTGTGGGATATAATGGATGATACGATATGGAATTAATCCCATTAAGTAAAAATACAGTTCAAAAGTATAATCTAGAACGAATAGTTGAAAGTGAGACTGGTAAATGAAACTGGTAGATGAAAACTAGTAAGTGAAACTGGTAGATGAAAACTGGTAAGTGAAACTAGTAGATGAAATAGTATAGGAGAACGGTAAATGGAATAGTAGCAAATAGTACCATAACTTCTCCTATAAATAGATCATTTCATTTCACTTCTAAACTCACACCTTCAGTTTCTCTTTTCTCTCTCTCTCTCCTCAAAACTTCTCTTGCTCCGATGTTAGGGCTTTGAGATTCTAGGTCTTTCTTCCTTAGCCTAGATCCAAGGTAAGAATACTATGCCCCTTTTCTATGCCATTTAGATTTTAAAAGTTATTTTCTTAAGTATGCTCTGTGGTTGCTGCTTTGGCTGATCTTCCACATCAGAAAAACTGTCATTAGCTACCTATATGTTGTTTTGATTCTCTGATTACTGAAATAGAATGTAAACTGTGAAGAATACATGTCTAGGAAAGTTTTGGCTAAGGAAAGACATGGTTCTTAAGTGTGTCCATTGGGACTCTCCACTCTTTCCTGGGAACTTACCTGGTATACTCTTTTACAGATTGTATTCTCTATTTCTGGTATGAACAGTACCTGTACGTATGAATAGTAACCGTACGTGTGAATCATATCCATACTATGAATAGTGATTATATGTATGAATAGTATTTTGGTACAAAAGCAACCCTGACTTTCTATATCTGATCTTTATGAAAATCTCCGTAGCGGAACCTGAAATCCAGTTACGTACTCTTCTTTGTAGCAATTCGGAAAAGTGACTTGGATACAGAATCTATGTGAGTAGATGACCTTGCTAACCGACTTTATTTATTTTTATTCCAAGTACAATATAAATTCCATCTCATATCGCAATTAGATTCTATATTTATTGATGATTGCTAGATAATGAAATTTATTGTTGATTTAAGATTATAATGATGAGAATTATGAATTGAGTATATAATACACATGGAATGGTTGAGGGCTTGACCCAAGATACCAATGCATGGAATTATACACATGGAATGGTTGAGGGCCTAACCCAAGATACCAATGCATGGAATTATACACATGGAATGGTTGAGGGCTTTATTTCCCAAGATACCAATGCATGTAATGATTGGGATTATAAGTGAAGACTGAATTCTTGAACATAAAATACAGAGGTATAGAAACCCTGAATATAAAAATAACTGTTCTTATTGTGATTATGATTCTGGTATTTGTACTTGTGATATATTTATTATTGCACAGTCATTTAGTCACTGAGTTTTGATGAACTCACACTCTCCATGAACATTTTTTTTACATACAGTGGATGTCAACGAAGAAAATCCGCAGGAGAATTAGTATTCCTCGAGGATACTTTTTATCTGGAGGGCTTATAAATTCAAAAGCTTAGGAATGCTCTGTAATCTCTATAGGTCACCTAGGCTTGGAAAATTGTATCATATTGTATGATATTTGACTTGTGTTTCTGTTTCACTATGCTGAACTTTTTATATGTATATATACATAAATATCTTTCTTGGAAAGTTTTGTTATATATATTAGTACTGATCAGAGATTTTATGGGACACCATAGAGGTATACCCTTGAGTTTACGGAGTTACTCACATGCCCAAATTTGGGATGTGACATGATCTCTGTCTCCAATATAATTCTTCCTTCTCTAAGAGATTGTCCATCTCAATGAGAAGCTTGGAGTTTAGTTCTAATTTTTCCATAGATGAACAATCTTGCTGTAATTTTTCCATCTGACCTTCGATTTCGTTGACTCTGATGTGAGAATTTCTAAGATTGAATAAGTCAGAAGATAGGAAAGCTTCCTTTATTTTATTTTATTTTTTATGTTCTCCATAGCATCTCCCTTCTTGACCCAAGTTGTCTCCACCAATTTCTTGTAATCAGTGTCTCTTATCCAAGACTTTTCAAATTTAAAGGGACGGCTTCTAGAGCTATTCTCCTTCAAGCGTACCATATGACAATCTAACAAGACAAGACAATGATAAGAAAAACTTTTTGGTTCGTGTATTACCTTAAAAAAAGAAATAATCTCATCCACTCCTTTGTAGCAATAAAACGGTCCAATCTTTCTTGTATGTTACCCTCTCCATCACTTCCATTCGTCCATGTAAAAGGATGGCTTGTAAAACCCATATCCTGAAAATTACACATTCAAAGTATCTATGAAAAGTTGTATTGATTGTCTTCTTTTATTGACACCTCCACTTTTTTAAGAATCCATAAGAATTTCAATAAAATCCCTCCACATAGCCAAGTTAGGTCACTGTAGTCTTTTAAAAGAGTTAGAAGCTCCCATGATAAAGATTTTTTTTAATTTCTTCTGGATATCCATAGAAGCCCACAAATCTCCATATTTTATCCTCTAACACATCCTTTACCTTCATGTCAATATGATTAAGGGAATAGGATAACAGATTGACAACTAATTTTTCATCCCAAAGTAGGCCTAGACTACCTGCCCTTCTACGGCCATCCCCACTACAATCAACCCAAAATGCAATTTTGAAACCCAATTTATAATTAAGTCTTTTAGCTTCTTTTATCTTCAATTTCGTATCCATAAAGAAAATGAGATTTGGGGGCTTTTTTCTAATAAGTCTTTGGCATGCTCTCACTGTTTGTGGTGCATCGATACCACGACAGTTTCAACAAAGGGTTTTTATGGCAATTTGCAGGGCTGCTCAGTAGCCACCACCAATTCATCTTCCACAGCTAGCACCTTCGCAACCCTTTTCTTACTGTCCTTAGGCATACCAGTGTTTGGATCAGTTTCATTCCCATCACCGTTTGTCTTGTTGTGTCCTTCTAAGCTCCCTTTAGTACCCAAACCTCCTTTTTTATATCTCTTCCACATTTTTTTGGACACTATAATCTCATTCTTTTTATTTTTTGTTACTGTTGCCTCTACACCTCCCATATATAGGTCATTAGTCATTTACAGTAACTCCACAAGGCAGTTTCCTTCCTTCTCCTAACTTCCATTCTGAGTCTCAGTTTGAGTTGTAGAAGTGGCTTTATTGTCCCCTTCCTTCACTATGTTTGATGATTCAATCTGAAGATTTATGTCTTGGCATACTGGTGAAATATGACATTTTGATAGGGAATCTAGCATTGCATTCAAAGCTTCAACATGCTCTTTGTTTGAACTTAACTCATTAAGATTTATTTTAGAATCATAATAAGTTTTCTCGTATGTATTTTTAGGTCTAAAGATCATTTTTGGTCCCTCATCCTGCTAATATCTTCCCTTTTTGAGAATTGGTAGAATCTTGTTGGACTGGCCCTCATCTAAGGTCCAAAGGCCAGACTGGAGTTTTCCTTATCCTCTTCTTGTTCCTTTTCATTACGGTCTTTTAAGAGATGCCCAACTCTTCCACAACAGTAGCAAAAATCCATTAACCTATCAAATTTGAAGGAAATTTTATAAGTCATCCCCTCCTTGCTTTTCAGAATTATGCCCTTCTTTAAAGGTTTATTCAAATCCACCATCGCCTTAGTCTTAGGAATCTTCCCCATTTATTTTCCCCCATGTTATTCCATTCTAAAAAATTACCAATAACATTACTAATTCACTTGACTACTGCCTTTATCCTCAAATTAAATAGAGTATCGTAAATCTTAACTCAAAAAGGAGTTCTGTGGGGTTTGAGTGTTAATGGCTATTCAAACCCCTTGAGTTCATAAAGGACCAAGATCCTCTTATCAAACCACCAAGGTTTGCCCTATAGTATTCTTTCCTTATCATTCTAGTTAAAGAATTGGAAAGAAAACATATTCTCTCCGATTTCTCTGATCTCGACGCTATCTTTAATTTTTCAAATCTATTTGATAGTTGAGTTCAATGCACCTGAATTGAAAGATGAATCGGTCCATAATCTCCCTGCCAGGCATAAACTAAACCTTTGAATTTCCTCTAGGACCACTTCATCATCTGCTTCCACGATATCAAGATCCTCCCTGTTTAACGCTGTCGCACTTCCCCCTTCCATGATATAGAACACCAAGATGAGTCTCAAGAAAGCAAATGGCCTCTAGTAATAATCTAAACCACGCAAGTCACTCTGATAAAGGCCAGGTAGCTTGTCACAGGACTCAAAGGCAAAAATAGAGCATTCAAGAATCTCAAGCTCGCCACCCAGAAATAGCGATTTTGGACTTTCGATGATACCTTAGAACACCTGCACATAGACAAAGAGTACTGATAAAACCACCAGCCAATGGCTGGACTAAGATGATGAGGACTACGACTCCGTTGACTTTCAACCACCACAGGCGCAAGGGAGCTATCCTGAGTGGACTTTCAAGTATGGTAATAGTCTTTCTTAGTTTTTATATTTTCAAATTTGCTTCCAAAACAAATTTCTCAAATGAATTTTTCTATCTTTTTGGTTTTTAAACATATTTTTGAAACAAACTATTTAAACAAAATTTTCTATTTTTTCCTCAAAACTTGTTTCTGAAAATAATTTAAAAAAACTATTTTGAAAACATAAAAACAAAAAAATACAACTAATCAGGCCTGACTCATTAACATATTTTTGAAAAATAAAGTAAAATATTTTCCATATTTAGTATTTCTTTTTTTTAATTTCAACAAAATAATATAATTTATTTCAAATATTTAACTTCGAAATATTTCCGCGTGTAGAAAAAGAAAAATAAACAATAGGATGATTATCAATTACTGTAGTGCTATATTCTATTTGTTTTACTTTCATCTTTGCCGATTCGTAACCGAATTTCTTTATTTTTTCTTAAAAGAATGTTTAATTTAATAGGTCGTATCTTTTTGGCCTGATAATAGGTCGGTTTATTCTTCCCGGTAACTCAAGAAAGCTGTATAGCGGGTGGCCTTTTTCAAATTCCAACCTCTGTTACAGCCCTAAAAGACGAACTTGTTAATATAGATCTGGACTTCGTCCCCCACATCATCTTTCTCTAATTCTGTGAGTTACATTCTCTTTTTATTTTCCTTCGCTAATTCAATAACCGTTTTTATTTTCATCTATCGGAGATTCGTGCTCGTGAAAAAATTCATTATGACGCCTCAAGTAACGTACTGACAATTTATGAAGCACGCACACTTTAGGCACGATACCTCACTTCGATCACCATAGGAGTTTGTCGTGTTGTCCGCTCATTATTCCTGTGGTGTTCCATTTTCCTATACATTAATTCTTCTGAGCTGACAATTCGTTAAATAGGTGCATATTTTTAGATCGTGAAATATTGATGCTATCATTCATGTACTTTAAATATAAGCTTGTATGTCTGTTTTTCGGGTTTCTATATAATTTCTCTAGATTATATGTAGGATTAAAGTGCGTTCAGTCATGCATAATGAATGCTTCCTATTTCTTAATGATGCCAACTGATGAAGGAAACTCAGGTTTTAAAAAAAAAAAAATTGACATCATTACTTTGTTTCATGAGAGGGCATGTAGAAGGAGTGAGAGGCTACATTGTTGATTCTGGTTTGGAAAATGCTCTTAGGTTTTAAAATCTGAGACTCTTTTAGATTTGTATTTATGGTGTCATTAGAGGGGATTGGTTAGTTTCAGCTCGCTGGCTTATATTCGGTTGCATGTAACAGTGGTATGGTGTGCTCTCCGAGTTGACCCAACTGAATTGCCAGCTATTTTATTTGTTAATCATCTTATGGACTCTTTCTTTTTTTTTTTGGTACAGTTTATAAAACTATCTAGAGGACTTGGTGGCAATTTGGATCTTCCTGCATTTCGGCGCGCTAAGAGGGAGAAGATGACAAAATCACTCTCTCAGGGCTGTGCCAATGAATCAAGTGATGTACGTACACCTTAACTAATTGTTATGGCAGCATGTGAGTTTCTATTTTAAAGTACATATTTTTTTTTCACTTTATTGTAATGGAAGGGTTTGTCAATTGTTTGCAAATAACATCATAGTAAAACTGCTATCTAGGGATAGTATCTGGATAGTACAAGGAACAAAACAAAGAACTCATGCTAAGCAATAAGCTTTGACAGATTCCTCTTTAGTTCCACCAAAGATTAGTTTTATCTTTGAGGAGACAAATGAACCTGTTTACAGACTCCATGTACAACATGCTGCAAAAGTACTTGATGTCTAAGATTTGGTGCCATACCTCAGAGGAGCTGTCCTTACAAAATGTATTAAGAGACAAGCCATATATATGTGAATCTAACACAAATTCCCCTTGACTATTTCTTTTCTTTCCTTACATAGTGGAAGGGCCGTCAACTAATTATAGATCCAAATCTTATGTATTTTTGGCTTTTTTTTTTTTTTTGATTAGTTGGCAAAATCATTGAATGCACCATGTGCAAGCCAAAAAGAAGGATTGTGTGCCTCAGAGCCAGAAAGCATTGGTTGGTGCTTTTATTTATTTCTATCTCTCTAGGCTACTAGAAGTATTCTGCCTGCAGTTGCTCATTCATAATTTGCTTAAAATGCTTTCAGGGGTTGATGTTGAGCACATGACCACTAAAGATGGTGAATCATATGGAGAACATGACATGTGTGTGAGAACTCAAGATGAAACAGAAAGTCTCTCTGATATTGATGATGTCGAGGTGAGCAATTTAACTGGACTTGGTTTTCTGCTTCTGTTAGAGCTCCAATTGACTATTTTTCATTTATTTTAGCAAAACTAATCTGACCCTTTTGCGTGTGCGCGCGCGCGTGTGTTTTGTTTTTTTTTTTTTTTGGGGGGGGGGGGGGGACTTCTAGAGAAGTGATGTAGGATGTAGAAGGAAGGCAGAATTTGGCAATTAAATTAGGGTTAAGGTCCATAGTTATTGGGAAAAACTTTCGAAGGCAACTGTAGTTCTGTTATCAGTCATGTCAAAGAAAATAGGATCACACTTTCTTGTGTTTGATATTCTAATCTTAAATTCTTTCCTGCCAAGAACTGGATAAATAGAAAATGTATATGCTTCCTAAGACATCAACCTAATAGCTTTCAAGGCCATTTGTTCCTAAGGTTTGGACCGGTGAGCAATAAATAAAGTCAAGATAAACCTTAAATGACTAGATATTCATGGAAGCAACCTAAGTGCAAAACCTGCCAAAGTTTAGTTCTGAAGAACCTTGAAACTGTACTGCATCAGCAATGTGACCTGTAACAGTGGCTACAATTTAAAAATTCTGTTTGAATCCCAAATGAAACCTGCTTTATATAAACTTTGCCAGCTTCGATTCAAGGTTTTTATATTCTGTGGTTCTTGTTTCTTGACATTTACCTATCCTAGCCATATTTATCTTTCTGATGGTAGCTATGCCCTTACTCATTTACTCTTGATGCATCTGTTAAATAATATGTCAATGTGTTTTAGGTCTTTAATTATTTATCTGGTCATTGGCTTCTTTCATACACTGTTTCCCATGCTAAAATGTTGTATGCTGCTCAGGTTAATGCCTACCTTCAGAGTGAGGAAGAGAGGTATTATAAGAAGATTATATGGGAAAAGTTGAATTGGGATTATCTAAAGGTAAACTTATCAACATTTTTCCTCTTTTCGTATTGCTGGATAAAATTTCTTTGGTTGATTTTCACATTTAGTCATTATTTGGTTTCAGCACAAGAAGTTTGTTGCTTTCACTTGCATTGCACTTCTCCTTGATTTGGTAGTTCCTAATTCGGTTTATGTGGAGATTAATTTGTACTCAATCTCACTCATGCTGAAATGCTTCTTACAGGAGCAAGCAGCCAAGGAAGCAGCTAGAAAGGAAGGTTTTGAGGGTTTGCAAGCTACAAGAAAGCTTGACAGATATGCCGCCGCATCTGTGGCAAAATCCCAAAAGGTTACCTCCAATTTTGACACCAATTCAAGGGTTAAATTATAGTTGCACCAAATTAATAACCTAGACTGAGGAACATAGATTTTTAATATATGCTTTGGACCATTTTAACCCAGTGATTTAATAAAGTACTTTCAATAATAGAAGTTGGAGAGCATACTTTGTTGATTTGAAAACCATTTTGAGTCTTCATCATTTTGGGAACTGATTAAGAAGTCTCGGGCTTGACTTTTTATGGTATTAGAATTTAGAAATAGTGGCAATGAAATTTAAGCCTAAGATGGAAAAATATGGTTTTGAAGAAGTGGCTAGACTATAAGTGCGCGTTTGGTTCAGGCAGAGAGGTGGGAAGGAGAGCGTGAATGCAGTGAACAGTAGTTTATCCGGTGTTTGGTTCAGCAGCAGATTAGAAAGCATCCTTCCATTGTGTTACTGTTTTCCTTTTTAACCCAGCGTATTTTCTTCTCAAGATGAGATGGAAAGAGCCTCTCTCCCGATGGAAAATCGCAGAATTGACCATCTTGCCCTTGACTGTTGGGAGTAATTCCAGCCTTGCGTTTGTGTTGCTGCCTCGAAGACCCTTGCTGATCCCGAGTTGCAGAGGTGGGGCTTAGTTTGGTCCAAGGTATTCGAATCCAACCATGCAAAGCTATGCATGGCAACACAGATCGGAACCAAAGAGAAAGGAAAGGCAGTAACGATGAGGATTCAGATTTCAGAAACTACTTCGTCAATAAAGGAAGGTAGGAATAGAAGGTGGGAGATGGAGGAAAGTCAAGTGTAGTGCTCTCTCTAATCTCTGTTGATCAGTGAAAACGGAAAATTGCAGAGCCTAAACAAAACCCAGAACTAATCACAGAGATCAGTAATAGCCAATAGACAAATTTATTCAGGTCCTAGTGACCATTAAAGCACGAAGTCACTATTCGGAGTAGTCTTCCTTGCCTTCTTGGCAATACTGAGGAGCGGAAGAGCTGGAGGATAGGAGTGGTGTCGCGTGGGAGGTCTCGGTGCTTTCTTCTCTTCGTTCTACTCTCGTCAGACTCAAAAGCATGCGAGATGAGAGTACAGTGGCGTGCGAGAGTGAGAGTAGAGATATTGTGGTAAAATTGTCTCTTTAAAAAATACACACCAAAATATTTATTTTCTCTTTTTTATTTATTTTTTTATTGCAAACAAAACAATTTTTTCTCTTTTCTTTTTTTTCTTTTCCCTTCTCATTTCCTTTCCATTTCTGTTTTGTACTGCAAATCAAACAGTTTGTAAGTTGGTGAGAGCGGAGTGGCAAAAGCAAATCATCTCGCTTTATTCTTGATTTTGTTCTAATTAAGGGTTTCAGAAAAAGAAAGCCAAGATATGCAAACTGCATATTAAATATTCGTGTGTGTTTGTGTGCAGACCTCATTCTTGTATGTATAGTTCAACTGGTGTGCTTTAGTAGACTAGGGCACTAGGCCCAATGGTTATATATAGTCGTATTACTTTTCCTTTGTAACATCAATTGATCTGCGTAAATTACAGCAAGACTTCAAACTTATAACTGGTTGGTTTTGTTTGAATACACATCTGTAGGGTAAGAAACAGAGACAAACTCGTGAGGCAAAGAGTTCAGGTGTTGCTCTATCTGCTGCCGAGGCCACACATGAAATGTCAAGAAAAAAGGTAATTTATTCAATAATGCCCATGCAACTCTCAAAAGAAACTTTGTTTATCAAATTGATTATCATGCTTGTCCTTTTCTTCAGACATAATTATATATTTAAGCAATTTTTTTTTCACCTTTCTGTTAGTATTTATTATTTGTTGTCTTAATTTCAATACTCGTGTGCTCCAAGAAACATAAAAGAAAAAAGGAACTTTAAACTACTAATAATTTTTTATTTTTTTAATTTCATGCTATATTTTTCCTTCCTAAGAGTTATATCAAGCATTTCTTAGTTATACACCATTTAAGGAAATTGAGCAAGTATTTTTGCGTTCTTTGTACTGTTACTGATTAGGAAGGAAGTGACTAAAATTTTATATGCACACTGAAAATGTGAGGATTTTTTACTTGATCAGGGGAGTTAAAAATAAAGGCAAGTGAGTATTTTGCCCCTGTATGTATAATCTATCATCAACTGCTACAACCTCAAATCCATGCAAAGCAGAGGCAATTCTAGTTCAATGAAGTTCACTTTCTAATCACTGATTATTGTTCTTGGGGCTGAGGTTTCATGCTGGATTACACAAGCTAGTTTGTAATTTTCAATCCCATCTTTTCTTTATTTTAATAAAAATTTATGTGTACCATAATACCCTGTTCAGATGCAATAAGGAAAGATAATCGTGCAAAAGATTGGAAAAAAGTGACTCCTTACAAAATTTGGATAATGATTGAGAGTAATGATATAAGTGCTGGATTAGTTTTGACTTCGGATTCATGTGTCTCTTAAGCATTTGTAATTAAGGCTTGTTATTTTTAGTCGTCGTAAGTTGAGAATGGGTTGCATTTATGTATTCTCTTTAATCTATATTTTATCATATACAAGTAATTGTATTGGTCAACTCAAAGCATTTGATGTGATTAATGTTAATGTCTCTGATTAGCATCTTCTGACACTGTTCACCTATTATGAATGATACTTATTTACATGGAATCATATGCAGAGGCTTTGCTCCAAAGTCAATTTTGACATGGTGGAGAAATTATTTGATGAACCTGTAAGTCTCTCTTTCAACTGTTTTCCTCTTGCCGAAAGTATTCAGTTCCATGACAAAACACAAGGGACTAAACCCTTGCCTTTTATAGCTGAAACAATCTACTTTTCTCTATCTTCAATGTGTCGTTTGTAGATAATTGATTAAAATCAATTCTTAAGACGTGTATAACATGGAGGACTACTCTTGTAATTGCCATTTCTATTTCATTTCTTTGGGGTATCAAAATCTTGATCACATATCGACAGTATCTCAAAGCTGCATTGCGCCTGTGTGTGTACATGTGTGCCAACATTCTTTTACTATTGACGAAATTTTCTTTTTAGGGGAAAAAAATTGTTGGGTGAAATTTCTTTTGATTAAAGATTCTTTGTGCTTCAGCACTTTATGTTGGTTTATGGAGAATAATATATTGCATTTCTAAGCTTTTACTTATATTTAGTTGATTTTGCTTGATCATCCTCTGATACCTCAAGCAAGCTTGTTTTAATGGTTAGTGCAGTATTTGTTTTGCGTGATTGCCTGTTGTAGTTCCTGCTTTACATGTTTAACAGTAACTTCCCATTAACCATCTTATAATTCTGTGTTCTGGAAAGTTGTCTTTTGAGGACTAAAGCTAAATTATATTCTTCTGAGAGTGAAAATTTTTAAGTATACTCTTCTTTATTGATGTTTTTCAATCTTATTATACACAGGCGGCACTTGAGAACCCCAAGAAAGCACGATTTGAGCCACGGTCTGATAATCATCATGATAATTTAGATTCCGAGCTAGAGAAGAAAAATAAGGATGATGAGCTGGAATCAGTGGATGAGTTTGAGGAGGATACAGATGATATGGGCGGTTTATATGAATATGGTGAGAATGTTGACGAGAGATATGACTACGACGATGATGATTATAGCTATGAATGATGTTTAGTAAGAAGTTGCTAGAAGCTCTTCCTGGTTTTAATTATCTTGTGGCTTCTTGAATATCGATTTGATGTGGCTGGCACATAGGGAACCAAGATTGTCTTAAAAATCTTGGGTGATGCTGCGTTGCCAACTGATAGGCAACTGTCACTATTTTATTCTAGCTCTTTCCTTGGAGTCCACTTCTCTCTCACATTTTCCCTTTTCCCATTTCCCAATCCTGCCCCCACTTTACTTATTGTCCCTCACTTGCATGAGCATTTGAGTTTATTTTGCGAGCTGGTGAAATTTTGGTGTTGGATTCGATCTTTGCGAAGAGATTTGGTCGTGCAAAAGAGATCGTGATTTGTTTAATAATCACTACTGTGCTAAAAAAGACGTGTTCTAAGATTTAAATAAATTTTACGTTGGTTTTCTCAGCAGCCTAAATCTACTTTGAATGGTACAGTAATAATTAAATATTGAACTTCTTTTTTCCCTGTAGTTCATTTCTCCTACTTGCATATCTTATAGCAGTAAATATATTCCTTTTCTGAAATTGGATCAGTGGCGCTGTGAAGCTAGTGGATCAGCCAGGTCATTTGCCAGTGACAGAAAAGGTGTACATTTAGGTTTGTTTAGTACTTTTTCCTTGCAATTTTTCTTTACGTAGCAACAAGTGGGAAATAGGAAGTTTGGAGACGGTGCATATTACTTGAAGCGAGTGCGTAGGATTTTTCTTATCTGGTGGCGAATATTCTTAAATGTGTACTACGCGTTTAGATAATCGAAGATTTTGGATTGACTACATAATTGGTAGTGCGCAAGAGCCTAAAGAAAGATTAACATATGGAGAATTTCTTCATAAATAATATCCAACTCTGGTGGGGTACCTTCTTTGCCTCAGGTGAGTGAATTCCGTTGGCACTCGGGAATTGTGATGCCGTAGTTTAACTGCCAACATATTTCATTTTTAGGTGGATGGTACCCCACCAATTAATGCAGATTTTAGTCCGTTACTGATCTTGGATCATTTTTTCGCGAGCAATAAGGTGCAAAGAGTTTGAGAATTACACTAAATCTCCGCTGTGCATTTTGGCAAATTTCGATTCGTCTCAATTTGTGCGAAAGATATTACAATTCGTAACACTAAACAATATCATTAGGCACAATTTCCATGTTATACGGCTATCATTAGTCCTTCACCTTAGCCTCAGTCGGAACTCAAACTCAGGCCCTCCCATATTGTCGCATTCTCTAGGTTCAGTGGTGGAAACTGACAAGCCTCCGATTATATTATCAAATCAAACACGTATCTTGAGCCACAACTTTCCATAAATGAATTGTGAATAGCAATAACTTATGGGTCGTGATAAATCGTGATGACACTTCATACTATACAGAGGGTTGGTACAATCCCACAAAAATCGATAGTGCGGAAGGGAATTTAGCCACGTTCTGTTCAACTACCGTGTTACATAATCCATGCGACTTTCAGACGTCAAAAATCAATTTATTTCGCATACTTCAAAGTAAATGGATTTTCTAAGACCAATGGTAAGAAGTCAAATTTGACCTGGACAGCTCTTAATAGGTCATTACTATTAGTGTGACTTAGCAGTAAATTTTAATTATTTTATGAAAGTTCTTTAACTTAGATTTTATGCCACTTTGTAAAAAGAAAAAAAAAATTCTGGTTTGGCACTTTCCGCACACCACGAGACACAGTCTTCCAAGTCTATCTGGTTTAGCACTACCTTTGGAATTGATATTCAATTCATTCTTTATAGTATCCTTTTTGCTAACAACAATTGGATTAAAAGGTAGAAGAGTTGCCTTAATTAGTTAGGCCAAGTTAGTGCTTTGCATGTGATGTAAGCTATACATCCCGAAATTTTAATTGATCTTCCGATGAGCAGATGCCGCTTAATTGCATGTCCCCTGTTAGTGTGCACTCACAATTTGAATGAGCACCATTTATATTTGCTAATAGCAGACGGATTACGTTAATCGAGAATAGATGCCACATGAAATGTTCCATTAATCCATTCAATGACCAAACAAGAAGTTGCCACTTGGTTACTACTAAATTTCAGGCGCAGTGAGGGCGAGTACTGATATGTGAGCATTTCGTCATGAAAAATGAAAACGTGGAGTTCATGAGAGAGTGAAGCTGATAACTATTATAGGAAAAGCAACACGTGTGTGGCAACTGGGGACAAAGCCGACTTCATTGTGGAATGAATAATGCCACATTTTGACGAGATATTGCCAAATCTAATCCTTGGGATGGCATGCGCTGCCACTACTGAAAATTAATGTATATAAGCTTTCTATTTTGGACTTCTTTGATGGGGGAATATACTTTATTTAATCCTTTCATACTCTGTCTTAATTGTCAGCTTATTGTCCAAACTACCACTCCCTCTCTTTATATTCAGTTTAGAACTGCTAATTCTGTGCTGATCATAAAGAATAAGCTAGTTGACATTAGCACATGCGATACCATGGACTGCTAAATAATTGGAAAGCAGCTAGATGCAAGTGTTCATAATTATGAGAGAAAGACTAATCCCACAACCATTCGGAATACTTTTTATTATTACTGATAAGTGAAAGAACGACCGTTGAGGGGTTTGATGGCTGCATGTATTGTTTCCAGCTAGCTGAAGGCACTGTTACCTACAGGTGTCAATCAAGAAAGTCACTCTCAATTCTCAAATATCTTCAACTTGTGCCACAGCAAATGGTTTAATTGGAAGGGGACCTCCATTAACCCCAGTTTGTGTATTTTAATCTGCTTCAAAGGGTGACATATATATATAATTAATGTCTCTCGGTGGCACAAGGGGTTTTGAGTGGAGTATGGAACTAAGTCCCACAGTTTTTAAAGTTTGACAGTGATATAATGCGACCCTTGGCTCTTACGGGAAGCTTCCTATTATTATTAACCAAGTATGAACGGTGAGTTCTATGCATTTACGCATATTAAAGCTTCTTTATATTACCAGATCATGTGGATTCATTATAGTGCCATTAATGATCAAAAGAAGTGAGACATCTAGGCAATCAGATCCAGTCACGCAAGCACCAAAAACTTCGTATTCTCTAGTAAACAGGATCCCTGATTATATTTCTATTCAGTTCATAGCTATTGAACGAAGCTAGCCCTGATATATAACTTTTAGAAAAATCAATTTCATTCATTTGATTCATATACAAGAGCACCGACTACATCTATATGGTGAACCAAATATTAGATAGGAAAGCTACTGTGTATAAGATAGAACTAAGTTTAAGATAAGATAATCATACTATGTTTAAAATAATGCTGCTACATATAAGCTCTGCCCCTCAAGTAGAACGTCCAAAATAACAATCTTACTTGCATGCTTAATTGCTTCATCTGGAAGTTAGTAAATGATATGCAATAAATTAAAGAGTATAGAAGAATATACAAAAAAAAATTATATGATTCACCTACGTCTATAAACAAAAAGAAAATTTATATTATCAATGATAAAGGTTAAATTGAGAGAGCTTACGGCTCTTCACTTATAAAGAGATTACTCTTATTTATACTAAAAAATTAACCCAAATAAAAATACAATACATATATAGAGAAACGTTATAGGCTATAGATCAGGTCGGGTCTGTAATCATATACCTATAAAATTCAAGTCATACTCTACAGTAAAAACTTAGATGAGCTATATTTGCCAATTGTCTGTGTTATTTCTGAAATCCTTGGCATGTAATGAACACAATAGAAAAATAAATAGATCGTAGGCCCTGCACGCACGTGAAGTCAAGGTGCAGCGAATTTGGAGATCCACAACTACTTAAATTAATTATGCTGTGGCCTGTGAACCATCTCCAACGTAATATATCATGTAATGGGTAAAATTACAACCTGCTTCAACAAGCTTCAATATTTTACAATATTTCAAGACCTTCTCAATTCTTTAATCGTCTCTTTCGTAGTTACCTTAACTCTCAACTAATAATGCCAGACAGAACAGAGCCGTGAACAAACAAGATCAAATTTGCAAGCAAAGGATAGGGAATTAACCATATTTGATTATGATTAAGAGAAGACTAATACACATCCAGATACGTGTATATTTTATATATATATATCCTGCTTTACAATATTGATATAGGGGGTTAAGTTCTTCCAGGGGATTTGGGGTCATGATCTTTATTAGCTCCAGTGCCTCCATAGTCTTGAATTTCCAAATCCATCCTCCTTTCCATCAATCTTTCTTCTTCTTCTTGTTCCACCTCTCCGACATTTCTCGAAAATTCCACTGCATCCACCTGCAATTCATATCATGAATAATTCTAATTAAACATAGATAAACCAAACAAAACAAACATAAGGTAGTGGGGATTGGCCTAAACCTAATTATTCAGTTATGTAAAGCTGGGGAGATAAATTAAAGATTAAGGGGATACGAAAATTTGAAGTTTGGAATCTAATTAGTTTGGTATCGAAATATATAAGCATACCGGAAAAATGATCTGACGTAGAGAAGAGAGAGGCAAGGTATGTTGAGCGTTGAGAGTTTGGGTTCCTGCCAGGAGGGAAGTGAATAAAAAGCGTGAGCAATGAAATCAAACAGAAAAAACCCATAAATTTTTGGATGAATCCGGGGAAGCTTACTGGTTGCAGGAACAGCAGATGCAGAGAGAAGATGAGAGAAAGCGAGAAGGAAGAGGAGGAGAGTGAGGAAGGTAGTGTTCATGGCGAAATAGGAGAGAGAGAGAGAGAGCAAGTGAAATGAAAAGAGGGATGCGTGAGGTTAAATAGGAGGGAACAGAAGGAGTTGAGTTCAGGAGAGTTCTATACAGAGACCCATGTGTATCAAACGGACCAGAAAGTCAACTTGTTTATTTATTATTATGCCCACTCACCGAACCCTTTTTTTTTTTTTCCTTCAACCTCTTTCACTGTATCATTAGATTGATTTTAATACTGAAATTATCGTTTTGTCTTTATCAACTATTTGATTTTGATTTATAATTAAATAACTAGCAACAAAATTTTTTTAAGAGATTGATTGCCAATTATTTAATTATTAATTGGATAACTGGTGAAGTAATTTAATTCTGTTAAAATACAGTAACTATTAAAATATGAAGGAATCGAATTTGTTTTAATAATAGAGCTATTAATTTTTTTCTTAGCTATCCCATTTGTAATTGAATAACTGATAGTCAACCTTTTAAAAACAAAATTTCATTGCCAACCGTACTTTATAAATTACTCTATAAGGTTCGGAAGCACCATTGAGTACTTAACTGTGTTTTTTATTTTAAATAATACTTGTTTAATTTTTAAACTTCGAAAATAAAAAATTTAGTTTTTGAAATTTTTTTACTCAACCGTTATTCCTTACAACATATGTATTTTTGTTTGTTTTTGCTTTTTTTTAAAACTAATAACGAGTAACAAATAAAATTTTTAAGAATTAAATTGTGTATTTAAAAAATTTAAATATTGAATTGTTAAAATAATATATCTACCAAAGATGAAAAGTACATTTTCTCACTCTTATATTAAGTATAAGAAATTTTGTCTGTCTGCCGCATGTTGACATTTATGTTGCTTTTTAGCGTATTAATTTCTAGATATATTTATTAAATTTTAACAAACAAAAAAAAAACCTTTGTTGACATATCCATGGAGGAGGTACTAAATGAAATAAATTGAATATAGTGGAGCCTCCAGAGTTACTATAATATAAGGACCAAAAATGGCAAAAAACAGGTATATGCGAATTGCATACAAAAAAGGATTTGTTAGTGTATTGAGAATTACATATTTAAGCCTGTCCATTGTTATTAGAGATGTCAAAATGGGTTAAGTCTATTAAATTTTAACAAGGCCCGACTCTGTAAATGGGATGAGATGAGCTACAATTTTAGTGCACTATATTTAACAAGAACTTTTAACTCATCCCATTTACGTTTATAAGGCTAATATGAACTGGAGC
Source organism: Biancaea sappan (assembly GCA_037074585.1). Lineage (NCBI taxonomy): Eukaryota > Viridiplantae > Streptophyta > Magnoliopsida > Fabales > Fabaceae > Biancaea > Biancaea sappan. The sequence continues at coordinate 62,146,530 of CM073496.1, forward strand.
GGGCTGGCTTAATGGACTTTTCATTATTTATTTATTTATTATATTTTAAGTTTTAGTCTATTTTTTAAAAATTTAATTTTATTTTTTGAAGTTTCATAGTTCCAATATCAAATCTTTTTATTCAAAATAATTATAGTTACATTTTAAACAAGAAAAATTGTCTATTTTAATGTTTAATATATTTTTTTAGAAGTTTAATTTAACTTTTTAAAATTTAATTGTTCCAATCTTTAATTGTTGTCATAAAAATAACTAAAATTATATTTTTTTTAAATGAGATAAGTAAGTCCATGAGATGACCCATAGGTTATGATAAGTTGGGACGGGCTAAACTTTTTTAATCATAAATTATATAAAAGTCCGTCCTGATTCAATCTATGCTCTTCACTAACTTTACAAGACTTAAACTATAATAAACCAGCCCGACCCACTTGACAACTCTAATTATAATTGTATCAAAACAAATCGTAATCAAAATACTAGTTCGGTTGACAAACACCTAAGCAATATGCTTTTATAACAAAATCGAAGTATTGTGACTATGAAACAATCCGTCATCGTTGCATGTTTGAAAATTTTAAGATTAATCTAAAGCATATTACTTCTGACCTGAAAATATTATTAGTTGCTTAACAAATCTATATAATAGACTAAAATAATTCCACTCTAAGGCATTAATTACATGGATGTCATTTAATAACATATAATAAAATTAATAAATTAAAATAAAAATTAAATGAATAAATTATGTAAAAGAATAAATTCATTTCTATTAATGACACCACATTAAATTCATTTTAAACAACTTTTTTGAGATGTATTTGTAATACCCGTTAATTTCGGAATATAATTCGCTTAAGAGTATTTTAGAATTTTACAACGTTACTTTAGTTATTTATTTTGGTCATATTTAATTTTCATATTTAATTGTTCTATTTGAATATTATTTATGAAAATTGAGTTAAATGACTGCACTAAATATTTGCACAATGTGGGATATATTCTAAGAATAGTGAAATTCATGAAAAAGTGGTTTCAGAATGGTCAATTAGTCCATTTATTGTAAATTGACTGGATGGGTTTGGATGTTGGGTTATAGATACCCATGGGTTATTGAATAACCCATTAGAAATATTTAATATAAAGTTTCAATAGTACCCCCTCATTTTTCTCACGCAATCGAAGCCCTGAGGAAGTTTTCTCTCCTTTCTTCATTCTCTTCTCAAATCCTTTCCTTGATCTTCAGAGCTTTGATTATTTATTCGGTTCAAACGCTTTGTAAGGATCGAAGGTAAGCTTTAATCTCATTATTTTCCTTAAATTTCAGTTTATGTAGAAGATCAGAGGAGGTTTTGTTTTTGAAGATTTTGATGATAATTCATGAATCTCAGTTGTTTTAGAAGTTATATTTGAGTTATAATCTGTTAAAAGAGTTGAAATTCTGGTTTTGAAACAAGAAAGGGAAGGATGAATTTTTGAAAGATTTTTCTGCAAAAATTCGAGTTACTGTAGCGACCAGAGATTTCGGAAAATCTGGAAAATTTTCTTCGAGTTACTGTAGCAGTACTGTAGTGTCGGCAGTCAACGGTACTGTAGCGGTTAACGTTACTGTAGCGAACCGTACTGTAGCAAACCGTTACTGTAACAATCAGAAAATTTTACGTATTTTCATGATTTTGTTTCCTTTCTTATGTTTCCTTGTAATATATTTTACTAGGAAATTTTTCTACACAAATTATAGTGTGGAACAAGGTAAACTTGGACAAACATCAAGGTGAGTGAATAACCTTACTAAGCTAATTTGATATTACTAGTCAAAGTACAATATAAGTCTCATTTACAATATTATTGGGATAATAAGCAATCAATTTTTCATATGGGAGTATAAGATGATCGGTAGAAATAAGAGTATGTAGAAATTATTTTATTTCATGGCAATTGTACTATGTGACAAATTCTTTCTATCTTATTAATGAGTAAAGATTTACGGGATCTAATACATGAGTTTAAAAGGGTTAAAGTCCCATACTACTCAGTGTATATCTATGAAATCTATACCCGAGTTGAAAGGGTTAGAGTCCCATACTACTCGGCGTATATCTAAGAAATCTTATTCACGAGTTTGAAAGGGTTAGAGTCCCATACTACTAGGTGTATATCTATGAAATCTTATTCATGAGTTTGAAAGGGTTAGAGTCTCATACTACTCGATGTATAAGATAATTAATTATATGAGTAAATGTGGTATTTGTACTTTTAATATTTTATATAGTACAGTTATTTACTTACTGAGTTTTTAAATAAACTCACACTCACTATGATTATTTTTTTCAGATACAGAAAACAAAGAAGAAGAGAATCCGTTTGAAGATTAGAAACCCTTTGGGATTATTCTCTATTTCTGTCTGGTGGGATACCAGTACTTATTAATGTGGATACTAGAAACGCTCTGTACTTTCTATAGGTCTCCTAGGCTTGCGATGAGATAGAAATATCAGACTATGTATGTCTATATTTGCTTATCAGATGAATATAATTCTGTAGTGTGGAATGAATGATTAAAGTTGAATGTAAAACCTTACAAAATATATGTAAATGACGTATGTTTGAGAATTTTATTTAATGAGTAGTATCTTTTCACATGTTCAATTTTTGGGATGTGACAGTATTATAGGACTCTCTTTTAAATTCTATGGAGATTACAATATATTAAATGCAAATTGGTTTGATTAAATTTATAATGCATTCAAATGAATTTTAAAAATTTGCATTCAAATAAATTTAAATAATCCCTTTTTAAAACTGTGAATTGTCGTAAATTTAATTAATAATTAAATAGTTAAATAATTTCAATATATTAAATGCATATTGATGTGATTGATTCTATAATTGTATTCAAATAAAATTGAAAATTTTGCATTCAAATGAATTCAAATAATCTCTTTTAAAAGTGTGAATCATCATAAATTTTATTAATAATTTAATAATTTAATAATTGCAAAATATTAAATGCAAATTGGTGTAATTGATTCTATAATTGCATTTAAATTAATTTAAAAAATTTATATTCAAATGAATTTAAACCATCCATTTTAAAACTGTGAATCATTGTAAATTTTATTACTGATTTAATATAATTTAATAATTACAAAATATTAAATGTAAATTGGTGTGATTGATTATATAGATTGCATTCAAATGAATTTGAAAAATTTGAATGCAAATGAATTTAAAACATCCATTTTAAAATTGTGAATTGTCGTAAATTTATCATAAATTTTATTAATTATTTAATAATTAATAACTACATCATTAGCTTTTAATATATTCAATTTACTATTTCAAAATTCATGTTATATAAATAAAAAAGTCATTCTAATTGTCTTATATTTCTCTCATGTTTGTGTTGAATATTTTTCTTGTAGAATTAATTTTTATTTCATTAATGCTTCGCATATGGCTAAATTTAGCAACGTTGCTGATGTTAATGCATCAAGGAATGATTGGAGGATTAAGGTTTGGGTAGTGAGATTGTAGACAGTTCCATCGTTCAATATATTTGATAAGATTTTTAGTGTGGAGACGGTTTTGCAAGATTTTTAGGTAAATTTAATTTAATTTTTTAGTCTTGTGTTTATTTTTTTGCTTCCAAGGGTGATCGCATACATAGTCGTGTGAAGAGATCATATGTGAATAAGTTTAAGCGTCAAATAATTAAGAGAAATATTTATGTGATATTCATGTTTGGTATAGTTCAGTCTAATAGTGATTATCGAACAACAAAGCATTCATTTATGCTTGAGTTTCGATTTTTAACTGATGTCCAACTAGCTGAAGATGATTTGAGTATTCCAAAATCTATTTTCATGTTTTGTTCATTCAGTGATATTTTGATTCATGTTGCAGACGAAAACTATTTAGTAGGTTAATCTTTATCTTATAATTTATTTGTTATTGATTTCAACTTTATACGAATAATATTATTTCGTTTCAGATGTTATTAGGATGGTCAATAAATTTGATTTTATCATAGAGAGCTCAAAGAACGTGTCATGACTCGTTTTCTGGGCACATGACCGGCACAATGATGAATCTCTCATCACTGTAAGCCTTCCGATAAATATATCAAATTTTCTTATCTGAAAATCATAGAGATGATTTGCATGTAATCATAGATTATCAATTTAAAATACATTATTATACTGACATACAAGTCAAATGTCGAACCCCTGAACTAGATGTCCTAGACGATTACAGAGCAACATAATCTATAACAGAAGAGAGGTCTACCCGACAACGGGAAGGTACAAAGTGATCTACTCCTCTAGCAGATATTCTTCGATGGCAACCTGATCTGAACAAAAAGGTTGTACAAACAATGTGAGCTTTTAAACTCAATGAGCGAATCGGCCTCGCATTAATAAAATTCAAATACATTACCAGTCATGCAAGCATATCCAAAGGCTCATACTCAACCAATAGACAGAAGATAAAAATTTATCCAATTCAACAAACGTTACTAGTACTCGTCAATGGCAATATATCCCGGAGAGCGCACACAGGCCGGCTCACCAATTATGTATATTTCCGCCATGACGCACAACATCATCCTCTTACATACAAGATAAAAATTCATCCAATTCAACAAACGTTACTAGTACTCGTCAATGGCAATATATCCCGGAGAGCGCACACAGGCCGGCTCACCAATTATGTATATTTCCGCCATGACGCACAACATCATCCTCTTACATACAAGATAAAAATTCATCCAATTCAACAAACGTTACTAGTACTCGTCAATGGCAATATATCCCGGAGAGCGCACACAGGCCGGCTCACCAATTATGTATATTTCCGCCATGACGCACAACCTCATCCTCTTAGCTAGGGCGCCTCACGGATTTATCACCAATCCGGGCTATATCCCTACTGAGGGAATCGTTGTCTCCACACTCATTGGTCAAGACACCCTGTCAACCGGGTTTTCCGCCTTGCCGTGAGAGGGGGTACTGTCCCGCTCAATCACAATCAATAGCATTTCATATCATAATCAGAAGCTCAATATAATATTCATCCATATAACAGGTATAGTATATAACTATATTATGGATTTATAAACCACATATCAAGATAACAATTAATCCATTTTTGAAAACATTCAAACTTCACATCATCATAAGATACTTATTTCATTTTATCCATACTTATGGATTAATTATCTCATTTAGATTCGTCATTTTGAATCCAATTTCCCCCTATGAATCTTGGGAGTGTCCTACGACATACTTTTTATCACCAGTAATGCTAAAACTCTATTAAAACAGGGTCGTTTCACTCACCTGGATTCCGTACGAACATCGCTTCTCTAAGTCATTACAGACAAGAGTTCTCAGGTGAATTTCGGTGTTCTGCTACGGAGATTTTCATGAAAGATTAGAGAAAATACGTCAGGATTGTTTTCGTACAGATACTGTTCATATGTATGGTTACTGTTCATATATACGGTTACTATTCATATGGTCACTATTCATACGTACGGTCACTATTCATACGTACGGATATTATTTATACATACAGATAATATTCGTACATACGATCACTATTTATACGTATGAATATTATTTTTATGTACGGATACTATTCATATATACGGTTACTATTCATACGGTTACTATTCATACGTACGGATACTATTCATACCAGAAATAGAGAATACAATCTGTAAAAGAGTACACCAGGTAAGTTCCCAGGAAAGAGTGGAGGGTCACACTGAACACACTTAAAAACCAGGTCTTTCCTTAGCCAGAACTTTCCTAGACATGTATTCTTCACAGTTTACATTCTATTTCGGTAATCAGAGAATCAAAATAACATATAAACAGCTAAGGACAGTTTTTCTGATGTGGAAGATCAGCCAAGGCCGCAACCACAGAGCATACTTAAGAAATTAACTTCTAAAATTTGAAAGACATAGAAAGGGCATAGTATCCTTACCTAAGCTGAAAAGGAAAGGCCCAAAATCTCAGACGCCTAGCTTTGGAGTAAGAGAAACTTAAGGAGAGAAGAAGAGAAGTTGAAGGTGTGAGTTTAGAAGTGAAATGGAATGGCCTATTTATAGCAAAAGTCAAGGGTACTATTTGATACTATGCACTAATAAAATATTTAATTTACTATTCATGAAAATGACATTTCTAATAATGCAGTTACTGTGTACTCACGCGTACGATCGAAAATTTTTCTGTTATTACTATTGAAAACTTAAAGGGAAAACTATCCTTTCACCTTAAACCTTTAAGTTTCTTTTCAAATCAGTCTTTTCACTTTAGTCCCTGAGGGTATTTTCACCCATAAAACGTCATTTTCTCCTACGAATTTCTTCCTAGTTTTCTTTTATGACCAAACCACATCTAGTACTTGACATTTCAATTGTATAAATGAACAGTATCGTATACGTAAATAGTATTATACAGGTGAATAGTACCGTATACTGAAATAGTAACAGTAGTTTGTAAACAAATATTTATATTTTATTTTTCTTGGGTATTACAGAACGTTATCAAGAGCAGGCGTATAAAAATTGAGATTGAAGATACAAAATATTGTTGTTGTCATTTTTTTTCTTTTCTTTTTGTATTTTGATTATTCTACTTTTTTGTATTTATTACTTTATTTTATTGTATATTTATTACATCTTTCTATTAGTGTTCTCTTTTTTTTTCTTATTTTTAACATGTATATGTGTGTGTGTGTGTGTTTTTTTTTTTAGGTATAACAAAATTATGTATACATTATAAGAACAATTCGCATACGAGTTGAATCAATATTTTATTAATAATTTAAATCATTTAATTATTATTATTTTATAAATTATAAAAAATTTTAAATTTATAAATTATACATGTATCCCACGTCACAACACTAGTTATATAATAATTGAACGAAGGAGACCATCAAAATACTAATCAATAGAGTCACCCGTCAGATCTATTAATGTTGAACAATTTCAGAAAAATAATAATTAATAGGGGATAAACATGAAAGGGAGAGGAAACAAACAATTAATCTTTTTTTTATGCGAAATAAAAAAACAAAGTAATAAATAAATATGGATATAACAAAACCTTGTGCGGCTGGGCCCACAAAGTTTTGTTTTTAGCGAAAGATGCTTTATTAAGATAATAAAAGGGAATGGCTTAGCCCTCATCACGTGAACATGAACAAATGCAATAATAGTAGGGCTCGATTTGATAAGTATGACCAAACGGATTCTTTATTGTTTTCGAAAAATAGTCAGCTGTTAAAAATTTTTAACATTATTGGATTTTGGTTGTTAAAGAAGAAGTTCACATGAGTCTCACTTCTCTTTATCGATCAAATAGTTTACTTGATTCGGTGAGATGTTGATCACCTTCCCACGTCTTTGTCTAAGCTATATATATTCAATTTCATACTTATCTTCAACTAACTATAAACTCTGTTTCATCAAACTATTGTCAAATACTAATCAACCAACTTTGTTCTTTTTTTTTTGTTATTTTTTTAAAATAATTTTTGTTTTCAGAAAAAAATAAATATAACTTGTTTGGTTGGCTATTTTAAAAATTGTTTTTGAAAACTTATTTTTAAAATAGAAAAATCAAAACACATTTTATGTGCTTGATTTTTGAAAGTGTTCTGAAAAATATTAAAAAAAGCCAGTGACATTTTAGTAAATAAATAGATTAATTCGTTAGTGACGTTGTGTCAATATAATTGGTTGCGAAAAAATAAATATTTTAAGCGACAGTTAAAATCGCTCGTAAAAATCCTCAAAATCATTTTAACAATGTAGTAGCTTCGACTTAAATGTAATTTTTGATTCTATCTTATAGACTTGTGTTCTTAGATCTGATCTTTGTAAAATTGTTGCGTTTGTTATTATTTTTTTTTTTGTAACTTTTATAGTTATTTTTAGCTAATTTGTATGAGTTCATTTTATTTTATTAAAATTATAATTATTCCAAGTCATTGTGTAAATACATTTTTAATTATTTATATAATTAGATGATAAATTTAATCAATTCTCGAAATGTGGTTCACAGTTCAGACTATAACAATTAATATACAACTTGCATTTTTTATTCTCTTTTAAAAGACTATTATTAATTATTTCATTGTATTGAATTTATCACAACATACGTAGAAAACTTTTGTGTCAAATGATTTTATGTGTGGGGATTCTCTGTTTGGAGTAAATACAAGTAGAAGTTTGCTTGAGTCAATAGAAACGGTTTTTACTGTTGTTAAAAATTTTTAGCAATAGTTAAACTGTTGGTGAAAGTTTTAGCAACAGTAAAAAATGTTGCTAAAAAACTAAGCATACATAATTCCAAGTAGACAATTTGAATCTGATTTTATAATCTTGTTTTTAAAAACAATTCTTCCAAACGTTTTTTTTCCTGAAATGTTTAAGGATAAACTTTTTCTGGGTCTCCAATGTTTCTTGTGAGTTCTGGTGTCAAATTCTTTTCAATGCGGATTCCTTGTTAGTATTTGTGTATGGTTGAATTTATAGCAATAATTTTTACTGTTGCTAAAACTTAGTGATAGTTTTACATTTGTTAAACTGTTGTTAAAAGTCTTTAACAATATTTAAAATTGTTGTGATACATTCCAATAGAGGCCTGCTTGAATTTACTCCAAGCAAGCAGGGAATACGCACCCAATTCTTTCCATTCTCTCTAGTTAACAAGGCTAGCTCACTGTTTGAAGTTTTACATGTTATATATATATATAGATAGAAACAGAATTAACTACTAAGCTTAAATAAATTATTATTTTTTGCTTAAAATTAACTATTAATTGATGAGTTTTGTCGTGATATATAATGGTTTCGTATTTAAAAAGAATGTCCATATACATATATGTTACGGTCAACTCATTAAAAACAAAAAATATAAGTGCAACTGATGAAAAAGAAAAAAGAAATTGACCTCAAGCACATGACTCGTATAATCTAATCATTGATTAAGTTTCGATTAGCAATTGACACAAACTTACAGATTATATAAAAGTCACCCACACGAATTACTAGGTATGCGAATTGATATCTGGATTTGAAGACTGGTTTTGAATTTTCTATGTATATATTAATTAGTTGATGGTATATAAATTTTTTTTAAAAAAAAAACTCAATAACCAATTAAATTGCAAGGCCTTAATTATGTCATGTTGACATGGATCGTCCACAGTGCGAGCTGTGGGATAGGGCCCTTCGTTTATACCTGATATGGGGTTTATTGTTTGTCGTATACGCACACAGATATGGAGCCATATATAGCTTTGCATGCAAAATTAATTAATAGAAACTTAAACATTTTTTTATGGGAATAACACATTTCAAATGAAAACGTGGCCAACCAATAATTTTAGCTTTACCTGCATCATGGAATTAATATATATCACTGGATCGATGTCATCAAAGAAACTTCATAGTGGAATCCGGAGTGATATATTAGAAATAAATATATATAATGGATGGTGTGATGATGCATTATAGATAAAAGTTTTGTTTTGTTTTTATTTTTATTTGGGGTGAGATGGTCAAGTAGGGTAGTTATGTTAACATGACATGATGATGTCTAAGTAACAAGAGACATCACATAAGATTGTACAAATAAAATTGACACACAGGTCTTAGATATCTTTCTTCCCTAGCTAATTTAATGAAAAGAACAGCACAACTCATTCCATTTAAGTTATTACCCCCACAAGCACTTAATTGATAATGATACCAATGGGCATATATATATATATATATATATATATTAATGAAGTTGCAGAGAGGAGTAGAGATAGGGTTTGGATCTTCATGCACCCACCAACACACTCAGTGTTGGGGAGCACAAGGGGTTCGTGTTGCAGGTTTTAAGACTTTTTGAAGCAAAAGCTGATGATTTGACAGGGGTAACATGGAATCTTTCATATAACTATAAGCTCTTAATTATTATATATGGTGGTTCAATACCTCACCATGCCATAATTCGTCATTGATTCTTATGCATATGTGGATGTTATATATACTTAACATTTTTAGAGCGTACGAATATATATGTATAACATTTTTAGAGCGTACGAATATATATATATATATATGGCTTCACATCCAAATCCTAGCTTCATGCACCATTAATTAACTTCAAGGAAAAGACTATATATCATATAAAGTCAGGGAAATTACTTATATTTACTAGTAGTAATGCTTGAAAACGATCTTCATTTTCATCTGTACGTAATCTCCACGAACTCAACTATTTCTTTTATTTTTAATTTCCAATTCAACCATTCGGGATCATTCTAGTAAGAATATAAAAAAAAAGTGAAAACATTTCTTTTGGCCTGGCTCAAAAATGAAAAAGGGTTAAATTATGTTTTCATGCCGAAATGAAGGATATATGTGTTCATTATTTATCAGAAGACTCGCTCGAGAATATTCTTTTTAATTATATTAGTAGTATGAAGTACGTATCACATGAAAAGCACTGAGATTTATTAGAAGTACACCAGAACTAATTGGAAGGCACAAAATATGATTATGACTTTAGACAAGCCAGTATTTGGGAGGAAATGTGATATGTACTAAATATACATACTTCAAGCAATACATCCAAGAAGAACATATGTGTGTGTATATATATATATATAAAGGCACATATGAGAGTGCAACAATAATTAACCCAGGAAACACGTACATTTAAATAAACTAAATAAAAACTATAACTCCCATCAAGGGCACCATATATTTTTAAAGATAATAAAACCGTACAACACATTTTATCAATGTATAATACAATTGAAAAACAAAAGAGGAAAAAAAAAGACTTAAAATTTAGTCTTCTTGAGAACTTCCTTTCTCCAAGAAAAGGAAGACAACATTATTTGTGAGAACAATGGGGAACAATATAGTATTAACTTGGGTCCTTTAATAAAAAGAAGAACTGGGCAGGTGAAAAGCCCAGATATAGGCCCATTACTATATATATTTGAATGGTAAAGCAGCCTTGGTATCATGAGATTCTAGAATCGATGAGGAGGGCCCTTAGCTGGGGTGGAAATGGGCTCATATATATATATATATAGAGAGAGAGAGAGTTAAATTATAATTATATATATATATAGTTAGTTAAACTAAAATTATAAATTGGTCCTTATAATTTTCCCTTCCATACAAATTAATCTCTGTCATCAGTATGGTTAATTTTACTGTTAAAATAGTCCTAAATGGCAGTTGATACGTACATTTGTAATCAGTATATCCAATCATTAATTTTTGCCTAACAATTGTCATGTCAATAAAATTCTTATTTTACCCTTAATTTCCTATTTCCTTAACCTAGCTTTGGGAATTAAAAACAAAATGAATATTTTGTTGAATGACAGGATTTAGCATGTTAACATGTTTATAAATGTACATATCTTTTATCATGTATGATCATTTTAACAGTAAAGTTAACCATACTAACAGTACAGACTGATTTATATGAATAAAAAAACTATAGATACTATTTTTACATAGAAATAAAGTATAGGGATCAATTTATAATTTAGATATATAGATATATATATATATATATATATATATATGTATATGTATGTATTCATGAATCATCATACATAAGAAATTAAAGTGAGAGCGGAGGCGGCAAAGCTTATATGTCGGAGTTCCAAGAAGATAACCCCCAATAGGGTTCTTGTCTTCTTGACACCGACCTACCCACGCACCTACCGTTTGGGGACATACACTCCCAAAGGGCTCATTAGCAACATTTTGTTATTGATATCAGTACGTACTGCCACAACAAGAAAAATCGATTATATTTTAAGCTTAGAAACCCCACACGGAGTGCCTATTCATTGTACCTCATTACACTTCATCTGTATTGAAATTAGGAATTTTGGGATCACCCATGACCACTTTGAAAAACTATTAATAAGGATTAGTTTTTTATTCTTTTTCGTGCAAACTTGTCAACTTTTTATTAGGATATAATTATAAACCTGAGAGATTCATATATATATGTGTACATGAGAAACGAAGGAGATGACATCTGGGCCAAAAAATATATTGCCGGTGCACTACTGTGGGGAAGTCAATTATGGAGGTTATTCTGCTTTGGGTTTCTGAAGCACTAAAGCAACACCAATCTTCATATGGTTCACATGCTCCAATAAAAAGTAGAATTTAATTATTTTCCACCAGAAATTTAAAGCATCATATTATATATTCTACTGAATTAAGTATAATATTTTCTATTGCTCCTTGTATGAAATAATTAGTAGGCAGTGATAAGGAATAGTATAATATATAGCATTTATTAATTAATTAATCAAGGACAAGAAAATAATGATGCATGCTTTTTAATTTTATGAGAGTAGGTTTGCAATTTTCCAATTATTAATTTTAGGAGTATATACGTTATACTGCTAACATTCGTATGATAACATAGAAGACCAAACTCAATGATCATGTCATTTCACAAAACATGCGTATGATATATTAGTGACAAGCATGTATCAATACACGCATATAGTCCAAAGTCCAAACTCAGTGATCTGAGAGCCATTGTCATATATACGACTTTTGATATATAATTCTGTGCCATTATCATCCGACTTTTGATAAAGTCTAAGATGGCATCAACTGTTGCTTACCTTTTAACTACGAAACTATGATGATAGTGGAAGGAGAGGGGAGAAAAATGCTTATATTGGACCTATGATGATAGTGGAAGGAGAGGGGAGAAAAAATGCTTATATAGGACCCGATAATTTTGTCAACGAGGCGTTATACATATATGAGTCAATTCTGTTTGTTATAAACCTCAATATATAAGAAAGCGTTTTCATATATTATCAGACTCATCATGATCGCTTGGTGAGTGATGTATACATGCATTGACTGGGTGGGAAATTTCATCATCCCCTATTTATTTGCACAACTCAAATTATGCACAAAACAGCCGTGATTAAAGATGAAATGACAATATGAACAATTACTCTCATTGTGAAGAAATTAAATCTCATGGCAAGGACGCGTTGATAAATTGAAACATAAGAAAAGAAATCATAAAAGTAAAATAATTAACACGAGCTCATTAACCGTGCTTCATTGATACGGTAGGAAACTTTTTTCCTAATTAATGTGTATTTATAGTGTTATATACCTAATTAGTTTATTTGAGACGACCAAGTTTTTTTAAAATATAACTATATATCACGTAATTTAGTTTTAAATTGTAATTTATTTGAATGTTATATTTTAAATAAAAATTTATTAAAATATATGAATACTATGAAATATATATATATATATATATATATAGTAAATATTCTCCACCAAGGAATATATGCATTGGCGTTTATAAGCCAAAAGAGTGAGATAATACCTAATGGGATGCCACCGTACACATTGCTTTATTAGATAGGAACTTATAATTGATTAAATTTTGTAGAGTGAGTGGACTTCAGAACATTTGTGTGATATTATTATGCATATATATATATATATAATAAATCGAATTTTTAAAGCGTTGATTTCTCTATATAAGAGACCTTCTCCACCCGTCCTCCAAGCCATCAGTATTCTACTATTGCAGTCTTCCCTCAGAAACGCTCATACACCACACATATATCCTGTTTAAATTGATGGAGCAGAAAGTCGTCCTCAGGCTTTTGGTTATCCTTCTGGTTCTTTCCCATCTTCTATTTGCTCTTGCTGTTCCTGCTACCAGTAAGTTCCAGGGGTTGTTAATTAGCCCTTTATTATTAGGGTTTTGATGCACTCCCATTTGGTTATTTCATTGATTTCTTTCATTGATTTCTTTGTAGATTTAAAGGATTAATTTCAAGCCATATGTGTAATGGTTTTGTGAATATATATATATATATATATACAGGAAGCCCCAGAGCCAGGGAAGTGGATCCGTCACACCCTCATCATCTGACCCAGGTTTCCTTTTTCTCGCCATATTGTGCTTTTGCTCCTCTCTTATTATACTCTCTCTCAAGCACATATTTATTGTTATTATTATTAAGGGACAGTACTTTGAAGTTATTGATCCTTAAATCTCTTCAAAAGAAATAAATTATGAGAGAGAGAGAAACAAGGTTATACGTAATTGCTTGGTGCCCCAGCTAGCTATGTGACAAATTAAAATATATGTTGGCTTCCAATGTCGAATATTAATATTGAAAGCATATATAGCAGCTAGGACCGGAAAATGTAGATTTTGAAACATCCGAGTTACAAGTTAAATAACAAAGCGAACAATATATATATATATATAGGGGTTTAATTTGGCTTCTGTATATATACCTACCTCAGTTACAACCTTATAGTGATTATATATATATATATATATATATTTTCTTTTCCAACCTTAAATGAGCTGTGAGCTTGTGATTTGAGTTGCAGAAAGATCATGTGGAGGAGTTGAAGAAAAGTGGGGAGCAGCTAGAGATGGAGGAAGGAAATGGAGAGGGCAGAATGATGATGTATATGATAGATTACTCAAATGCAAAAGCAAACCCTGCCCATGATCCAAAATCCCCTGGCAAACCTTAACTACTTCTATCATATTGAATCTCTATCTATGTATCCTACAAAGCTCGCTCTTCAATTTCAAGTTATCAGCTGTAGACTATATAGCCTCTAGAATATTAACGGTGGTTGGAATTCGTGGTTTGCGTTAATTTAAGTGTTATGTTGAATGTATTCCTTTGCTACCAAATTGATCTGCTTGTTTTTTGCATAATATCACTAAGGCCATCCTAATTAAGTTGAGAGTGAGCAGTAGAAACTTTCTAAGCACATGTATGTGTCAGATGATCAGTTGTACTTGCTTGGCTCTGTAAGATTAATATATATATATATATATATATATGTTGTATTTGATCCGTTTGCTTATAAAGGCTTGCTAGCTCTCTATATATTGTGATCTATGTAAATTATTTTTTTTCATTTTCTGATTTAGAAACAAACGTACAGGCCTAATTAAGGTGGCTAACATACCAATCGATGGGTCCTTCAACATAAAGACACAGAATCTGCTACCTTCTGCACATTTTGGTCGTAAATGGACCTCGCTAACTTAATTTAGAAAAGCCTGTGCTTTTGTAAGTATATTATATATACATATATATATATATATATAATGAAGTAGTTGTTGTTATCTCAATGAAGAGAGAAAGAGAGAGAGAAAGAGAGAAAGAGAGGATATTTCGGAAAGAGGCTTCCGGGCGACATGTGTTTCATTAATAATTTCTTTTTTCAAATTCATGAAATTTGAAGACCATATGATCAATATCTCCTACATGTATGCTTCATATATACAGTTCCACAATTTGAAAAAACGTACACGTTCGTTCTCCATTGAATGCCGTATTGCCAGGATAAGATATTAAAGTTTCAATATGAATTATGTGTAAGGGATGTTGCAGTTGGTGTTAGTATTCTGTTAGCTCATATATATGTGTGTGTGTGTGTGTGTGTGTGTGTTACGTTATAACTGCAGTTTTGTTAGGAATGTGAATTGGTTAACATGATATAGTTAAACTACAACAGATCGAGCACAGTTATATTCATGTGTAGTGTATATATGTACTCCGTATTCCTAATAAATAATATCAAGTTCATTTCATTTCTAACTTCCTTGAAATCTTTCAGTACATTGCGGTATAAAGAAAATGAAAATGATTGATACGATGTAAATATTTATAAATACGTACCTCGAACATTAGAGTACATGACCGTTCTCTGAAATTTTGGACAGTACATTTAAACAACATAAAAAAAGCTGCTCTCTAGTCTTTTAGCCAATACATTGGAACAACTTGTTTTTAAGGACTGGGCATCAGTCCTCTAATGTCATATCATTATGACATTAGATTTAAATCGTTCATTTTATATAATTAGATGATTTATATTTATGAAATATGTATATTGTCTAATTGTACAAAATAAATAATATATATCTTATGTCACGGTAACATAACATTAAAAAATATGTATTGTAAATGATTAATATTGCTCCCTTAAAATGATGTGAAGAATGAATAATATATATATATATATATATATAGGAACAATGTTAAGTTTTTTCTTTGGCTGGACCAACCTTAACTATGAGTTTACTAGTACTAACCAAAGCATTAAATGATTAAATGAATAACTAACTAATTTTGATAAGACAGACCAGGCTGGTCATATATATATATATGATATGCAAGTTGTGTATGTTAATTGTGTTAATTTGCCCTAACTTGAGTCATGAATGGCCATACATTAGTACGTAGAGTGGAGTTGGTGCTACTATCTTCTGTTATCTTTCAAAGACGAATTGAAGGCGACATGTGTACTCGTATCCCATGCTTTTCTTAAATTAGATCTACATTTATAACAAATGCCAAATGGGCATTAATCTTAGTTCACAATAGAGTTGTAACAAAAAAGGCAATAATTCCAGCATGGTTAAATTGTAAATAGTCAAATAAATTGAACTTGCATTGTGCTATGACCCAAAACAGAAAAACAAAAGCATTTCGGACCAAAAAATAAAAAGGCATACATATATATAAAATGCAGTCAAAATAACTTGCTCTTTTACTTGACATACATGTGGGGATTTCTATCTTTCCATGTAATATTAGTTACTGGATAACTTAAACCCATTTCCGGTACTAAAAAATTATTAAACATTGTATTTGGCCCAGTCAAGATTTGCATGTAATTATTTGGGAAGTAATTGGGTAATTATAGATTAAAGAAAAAAACTTAAAAACCCATTCGGGAATATATTAGTCAAAAAATAACTTTATTAAAAATTAACGTTGTTAAAAAAAATCAATCAAAATATTTTATACCAAACATAAAATTTTTATTTCCTAACTGTAATTTCCTGAAAACTTAGAAAAATCTCCATATCACATCCATATGTGTGTGTGTGTGTGTGTGTGTGTGTGTGTGTGTGTGTGTGTGTGAGAGCATATAATTAGCTTAATTTTTTTTTCAATCATGGCAGTATAGAAATTCAAAGGTGAATATTAGTATATATATCATATGTTTTTTTAATAAAAAGCTATGACTAATCATAGATCATCGTGGCTTAAAATAATTATTATCATCTCCATAGTGTGCGTATCATTAATAAGTAAAGTTAGAGAGCGTGTTAAACCGATATAGTTCCTGACTCCTGAGAGCCAAATTAGGCTCTCTCTCCGGAGATTACTTTGCACATAGTCATACTCTAATTGTATGTGAAATGCAATTAACAAATAATTAGTCATCATAATCAAACCTTTTGAATTCTTATATTAATTAATCAAACACCTTCACTTAAACATTGAAGTGCGTTAATTTAATTTATGTAATGACGGTGGGGTCGTTCACTTTTTTGGACAAAATTTAATTTCAATACTTTTTGCCCCCTCCAATATAGTCAGGAGTGTTGTTCAAGTTTTACCTGAGATTAATTGTTTTTAAAAAAAAAACAATTAGGTTCTGCGTTTTTATATATTGACCTGATGCATTAATTACGATATATAGAAAAGATCATCAAAAAAAAAATCAATGATGTAATTTTGAATTAACTATGATATATATGAAATATTTTGACTGAAAATCCAAAAATCGAATATCTAAAATTTATGTTTGTGTTTGTGTGTGTACTCGGAAGAGGATCCATCATTTGGTCTTGATGTTACAACTAACGACTTAAATTTTAAAATGTTGTATCTTTTTTTTATAATTTGATTTTTTAGAAAATAGCATCATAAAATTTAGAATGTTGGTTGTAAAATTTAATAATTCAAATTAAGTCAATTATCTTGTTTGCTTTGGGAAAAATAGAAGATCTAAATTCACAATTATGGTTGTCTCTAGGTAAAAACAAATCTTCTATTTGACTTTGAAAGTGAAATAGAGTGTTTGACCTATTTAAGAAGTTAATTTTCACAATCAATAATTTATAGTTTAAGATCTTATTTTTACTTTTTCTTTAATTTTTTTAAAAAAAAATTTAAAATTTAAATCATTAATTATAAAGGACAAAAAGGCATTAAAGATTATTTATCTAATGGACCCAAATATATAGTGGCAATAATGGCGTAATGGGGCCAAAGTTAAAACTAGCTACAAGATATGATTTATAATATGGAAATTGAGAAGGACTTAATGCTCTTGTTTCACACAGTAGGACCCCTCCAGAGTTACTAGACATGATTATGTCTTTAATTGAAGAAACAAATGAAACTTTAATAATGGTCACTAGAGTATGTCAGTTCACAGCCTTATCAGTTTCAAATTTATGTGAACCCATGTAAGTGGGACTTTTAGGTATTCATTAATTAGTTGTTTAACAGACGCATTATAAGTGGGATTCCTTTAACTCAGGCAAATTAATTCACAGATTGCATAAACTTGTTACTTGAGTCGGGATTCTCTACTATATTATACAATGTTAGACCTTTGAACATCATTCGATGAATGATGGATCTATATAAATCTTACCTGTTAAAATTATTAGATAATATTAAAAAGTTTAATATCATATTATTTTCCTGAAAAAACAACCGAGGATCTGACTTGTATACCTTTAATATCAGCCGTAGGCCGAAGCCTATGGGGACCAGGCAGCCATCTTGTTCTTCTTTTTGACTTTGTTTTCTCATTAGGATTCCAATTAAATATCAGCCATTGCAATGAATACATATATTACGTTGAAAGAGTAAAAATAAGGATGATTATTAATAATATATCTGCTCTAAATTTAGTAAAAGTTTGTTTGACGTTTTTATATTTGCGGTTATACAGTAAAATACTAAAATGTAAAGATTGTGCTGACAGTCAATAAAGGACGTGCATCATAGGTTAGAAATAAATAATAAAATTACTTTGAAGCGTTAGAGATATTATTTTAAAAAAATTTATATTTGTATATTGAAAAATTATAAATAAATTATTTCATAAAATAACAAAATTTTTTTGAAATTTTTTTGAAATATTTTTTATTTAAGTTATCTATTATAAAATTTTAATAAGATATATATAGAGATCTGAACAACTATATCTATTTAATTTTTAACAAATGTATCTGTTTAGTTTTTAATAGATTTATCTATTTAAATTTAATCAATATGTTTATTTGAATTTAAAATAAATTTAAAATTTAACTAACACATTATTTCAAATTTATTAAAATAAATTCAAAATTTAATTTATATATCATTTTAAATAAAAAGAAAGCCAAACCGAAGTGTAGGTCCAAGTCATATATATATATATATATATATAATCATTTTTATATGACTATTCATTAATATACTATATTAAATTAATTTATACTTGATAAAAAAGGCAATATTTAAATACCTTTACAAATATTTTATTTTGTTTTTATAAATTCTATAACACATCACAGTGATACTTAACAAATATCTGAAATATCCAATGTAAGTTTGACAGT
Source organism: Biancaea sappan (assembly GCA_037074585.1). Classification (NCBI taxonomy): domain Eukaryota; kingdom Viridiplantae; phylum Streptophyta; class Magnoliopsida; order Fabales; family Fabaceae; genus Biancaea; species Biancaea sappan. The sequence goes on from CM073496.1 coordinate 62,166,032, forward strand.
GATCCTACATGGGCCAGTCATTTTGAGCTTACAAATTATGTGAATTATTTTTATTTTATATATATGCGTTGATATATTTGCAGACTCACTTCGATAAGCATACATAATTAACGCTTAGAGAAGGAATGAATTATGCATGTCTAACAATAAGATTAATAATTCTATAAATATGAACCTTGCTTCTTCTTTTTTTTTTTCCTTTTTCTGGAATCAAACTTTGAATAAATTTCGAGACGAAAGTGATTGAAACTTAAAAGGTACTCTAAATCTAGTTGCCTTTTAATGAATTCCTCTTTTTTACCCAAAAACGAAAAAGTTCTCTAATCTAGAGCCCATCCCACCAACAATGTGAAATTGTCATATATATATATATATAACTCATGGGCCGTATTGGGCCGTTGAGTACAGGCCCATCCCAAAGTACGGGTTGAAATTGCATACGGAGCTTATTTATGCCGCCCAAATAATATGACCAAAAATATAATTTTCAGGTTTATAATATAGTCAATAAAAAATTCTTTTGTGGGTAAATCAAATATATAAAGCGAAACAAAAAAAGACGATGAGGTATGAAAAGAAAGATAGGGTTATCTTATCATCAGATGGAACTGAAGACTATCTGTATTCTGTAAGATTGAGTACAACATTTTAGAAATTGCAGTGTACGAGTTACAGCTGTTCAGTGTTCAGGTTATCATCACTTTCGTATTATTGACTTCTTATGGCAGTTTGTCCATACTTGGATAATCCGAACCGCTATCTCGTTTCCTTTTCTTTTCTTTTTTTAAATCCCTTTTCTTTTTTATATCTAAATTAAAAAATTTCACTGTCGTTAAAGTTATGTAAAATTTAAATGGTTTGATTTGTAACATGTTTAGTCATGTTATGTTTTTATAAATCATGATTTAAATTATATTAATATAATATTAGTGCAAAATAATATAGTTGAGAGTTCTTGTATTAACGTAGTTTTGCCCTTAAATTATAGTTTTAATAAAAGTTTAAGATTGCTGTTTCTGTAAATTATGATTTGTTCAAACTTAAATTTTTTCAAAATCAAATTTTGATCCAAACATAAATTTTTCAAATTATTTTTCAAACACACTTCATTATGAATTGTGACTTTTTTTATTATGGGTTTTAATCACGATTCAAATAATTAGATTGGATCAGTTGATTTGACTAGAAAATCGATGAACAGCCAAGTCTCTGATCTGGTTTGGACTTGAGAACGAATGAGAGTTTAAACTGGTGGAAAACCATTCGAATCATTAAAATAGACTGATTCGACGGTTCTTTTTTTTTTTAACTTTTATTGAATATTATTATGTATTTTTATGAAATTTTCAAAATTTTAAGTTATTAGGAGAATATCTAGAACTAATATAAATATATATTTGTATCATGTTTTAAATATTTTAATATTTTAATATTATATATTATATAACTTAATATTTTTAACATATACATTAATTATATGTTTTAATATTTTAATATATTTGAAATACTATCAATTTAATTACAGTTCGACCATTGACATTTGAATGATGTCTTAATCGATTCAATAATCGGTCTGATTTTTGTAAAACTTGGTTCTAATTAAATGAATATATATAATTGTAATTTTTTTTCTTTGTGAAATTGAAACTGTAATTTGTTTTATTGTAATTGTAAAGTTTATGCTTCCTTAAGATTGCTTTGTATGATTTTAAGTCTTCTGAGCATATAAAAAACTTATGAATTAGTTACTTATCAATATATAACTCTAAATAAGATGAATCAACTTACCACCCAAACTAAAATCAGATCGATTTAAATGCTAATCAAATAAGTGTTTGTTTGGCTCAGCGTTTGCAAGCGGGCAACGTACGTTTGAGAGGAATAAATTGATTGTCTCTCAAATTTTAGATGTTTGGTTCGGCGGTTGCTAATTCACACAGAATCGATTATCCAACAAAACCAAAGTTTTTTTCAACGCTCCAAATCCAAGCTTCTGATAATCAATTTTCATTCAACGTGGTTTTGCAATTTTTTCTTCCCTCTGCTATCCCTTTCTTTTGAGGCTGGAAGCTTGGCAAGAAAAAAAATGGAAAAAAAAAACAGAGGGTGAAAGGGAGAAAGTTGCCATCGCAGTTGACCGAAGCAAAGGAAGAAGAAGAATAAGAATAATTATGAACTTACCTTAGCCAAGCTAGTTCGATGAAAAGAGGTTGGTCACCGTTCATCTCTGCTTCTCCTCTGCTCCGTTCATTTCCTGCCTGTTCTCTCTCTCGTATATGCTGAAAGTGTTTTTTTTTCACGCATCAATTCTCTTTCTGATGGAGAGATGTTTCTGGAGTTGAGGGTCTAATATTTGTGGGGCATTCTTTCTTTTTTTTTTTTATTTTAGTCTGATAGTTAATAGTTATTATATATATATATATATATATATATATTAATTTCTCATTTATTGTTATACAATTTTTACTTTATCTAGAATATGTATTTTTATTTAAAAATTATTATTAAAATATTAATATTTTTTAATTACATTTTTATATGATAAAAATTAAATAAAGGTAAATGAAATAAAACAATAAAATATTTATACCCTTTCTGATAATTACACATTCAAAAGTACTTTTACTAACTAATATCCAAACAAAATTCATTCTATAAAATCATTTTTCTGATAATAGTTTCCAAACATAAATCACGTTCATACAAAATCAATTATACTCAAAATCAATTTTAAAAATCAATTCTACTCAAACCTTAGTTTACCCAACGAATTTCCAAACACACACTAAGTCTCCTAACTTTAACAATCAATTTGTTTGATGCTGTTGATCTTTAAAACAAAACAAAACCAAACCTAACCAAAACTTTTAAGCACCTCTACATGGAATGATCAAATACTCAACCAAGGCTTACTCAAAATAATTAGAGTTAATGAGAATTACGTAATAAGATGACAAGTTTTATTTTAAAAGCAAAAAAAAAAATCATAGCAAAACATTCTTTTTTCTTATAATTCCCTACAATTTGGTTAATGACAGAAATCATAAATTTATGGCGTGTTTGATAGCTTGTGTGGTGACATTGTAATCAATAAAGTAAAAAGAAAAAAAAATTGTCTAAATTATCTTATTCAATAATACTAAATTTATTTTTTGTATTTTTTTAAAGTTAAAACATTTTAATAAAATACTTTATTTTTATTCTTTTTTCTCGTTGTGTACCAAATATATCCTTATTTACAATTGACGCTTTGTTTTAAATGAGATGAAATAATAAAAATATTAAGAATGAAATCAAAATTTATCTCAAGACGAAAAAAGGGTCTTGCAAGGGCATAGCTAAAAAATATCCACATATTATATTTCATTGCATCTCTACTGTACATTGAGTCTAAATTAATCTATTTTGAATGTAGGATGAGAAAAGATTGAGTCCAAATTATCATTTTGTTTAATGTTTTAAATTTAAAAAAAAACGTTGAAGGAAAGAAAAATGGTTTCATGGCATGCAAAGTGAATCGTGAGAAATGTGAGTTGGAAGGGATTAATTGATTGGTTGGAAATAAAGAAAGGAACAAAAGCAGTTGTTAGCTTTTAAATAAGAAAAAAATTAATATAAAATTATTTATATTTAGTTCTTAATTCAAAATAGTACATGTATTAAAAGAATTAAAATATTAATCAAATAATAAAGAGTTATAAATAATATAAAATTATTTTTAAAAAATCATACATTTATATTCTGAGACAATTTTTTTTTATCCTTTCCTTAGGATTAAGCAATCCTTAAGCCAACCCCACTACACTTTTGACTTTCCCCATATTTTATTCTAACTGAGACAAAGAACAAAAGTATCTTAGGCTCAGCCACAACAAGCCCTAGCCCCTATTGTGTCGCACTATCATATTAAAGTTGTAATTTCATTTTTGCTCCACAACTTTATCTCACGTGTCACTTTTTCATGTTATGTGTGTTTAAGGATTTTAATACACGTAAATCCGATTTTATTTATTGTTTTTAATCCCAGTTCTTATTCTTTTCACGGCCCTGCGCCATATTTGTAATTAAAGGGATAGATCCTTTTTTCTTTTTTAACATAATGTTTTAAGGAAGATTTCTTTTTTAAATCATCAATATTTGAAAAATACATATTAGACTTTAATGAGAGAAAGAAGAGTCATTTTATAGTTATTGACTCATAACTGAGATAGACAAAAAAAATTAAACAAAATTATAATATAGTTACAGAAATTAACAGTCAATTATAGGAAATTTATGGACAATTTCGAAAATATTAAAAATAATGAAACAAAAACAGTTAGTTCAATCCATTTTATTGCACGCGCAAATGGCAAATCGAATAATTTGTACTATATTGGCCCGAAATTGTGAGCGTGCAAGCCCACCACTTTTCTTAGCCATTTATTAACCCACTAATACATGTTAGTCTATAAAGATTTTTCTCCTCATTGTTTGAAACAATGTGAGACTTAACTCATTCTTTTGAAATACAAAATCTTTATAAGACTATTTTCACAACAAAATATATGAGGGGTAATTGGTGTGGGTTAAATTATTGTTTTAACAATCAGATCAGATTGGTCGGTTCAATCAATTGAACTGAGAATTAATAAGGAAATTGGTCTAAAATAACTCTTAAAACCGATGAGCTATTGAATCAGCATAAAACCAGTCGAACTGAGTAAGAACCAATGCTAAATAAACTAGTTGAACTAATTCACTTGATTTTTAAATTTTATTTGTTTTATAATCAGGTAACAAATAAATTAATATTACTTATTAACCAATTTTAATGGAAACATTCATTATGACATGACTCGATTTGTAGGAGTATAATTTGAAAAGAGAAAAATTTAAAGATCTGTCGGGCAAGTATGGTGAGGGTCGATAGGTGCAAACCCATAAGCGAATTTGCGACTCATGACCCATTTGATGATTTTTGTAGTTATGTAATTGTAATATATGCTATGTTGTTTTGTTTTCTATATACTCAACAATTTTTTGCCAATGAAATAATAGAAACTTTTATCTACTCATGAATGTAGGTCACATTGACCAAACAACATTAAATCTGTGTGTTTTAGGTGTTATTTGCTCTATAATCTTTTATTTTTTATGTTTGAATTTTTGTAACAATAGCATTTTTTGATATTTGGTCAATTTTTATCATAAATTTGTTATTAAATTTATATTTATAATATTTAATTATATATTTTTAAAATATATTTAAAAAATTAATTTAACTATAATTTAATTATAATTTAACTATTAATACTTAAACTAACATCTTTATCGATTTAAATTAGACAAACAAAAGTAGCTAAGCAATAAAAAGCAGTTGAAAAGTGAGGTATTGTTATGGTGAGAGGCGATTAAGAAGGAAGTAAAATAGTAGAATGTGGGAGTGAATGATATTTGTCATATTGATATGAAAATGAGGAAAGGGAAGGGAGGGAGAGAAGGAAAGACGAGAGAAACGAAAGAAAGAGGAAGGAGGGAGGGGAGACGGTTAGCGTCATTTCATCATTTCATTTCAAAAAACGGAAGAAATGAGGATGTAATAGTAATCATTACGTATTAGGCAAAGAAGAAGCGGGGAAGAACAAAGGTGGGGCCCATCCCTCTCTTCCTTTTGTAGCAAAGTGGCAACACATTGAAGGCGGCGTAAAAAGCGACCCCCCCAAGTCGGCGTCACCTCCTTTTTCCCCTCTTTCTCTCTCTTACGTCATCCTCATCCTTAGCCACTACTTCTCTTGGCTCTCCTTCACCCCTCTGCTGACTCAGCTGCCACCTGTTCCCCCTCCCGCTATTCCCTTCTTTCTTTCTTTTCTTATTTCTACTATGAATATAATAATATCATAAATACTGATTTCTTGGTTGAGAACTTGAGATGATTTTGTTATTAAATATATATGACAACTGCGACAAGGGGGAAGGGGGAGGGATCTCTACTTGATGCGTACGGCTCTATGTTTCAATATCCTCTTTCTAACATTATTTTATATTTGCATAAAAGGAAATCGCTTTTGGATAATTAAAGCCATTCTTTTTATGACTTGCAATTAAAAAAAGGCAAAATAATAATATTATTAAAAGCTTTAAAGAGATGGTACTCTGTTTCTTGTTTCTGATGCATCATGTTCTTTGTGCTTTTTGCAGTCACCTTTTTCTTCAGAGAGTTTTGTGGGCCTTTTTTACTTTTCTTCATTTCAACTTTCTTTCCAATAGTTTTTTTCCTCTCTCTTTTCCGGGGCTGTTCAGATTAAAGATTAAAGTCTTCCTTCCGTCCTTCTCTCTCTCTCTCTCTCTCTCTTCTTCCCTGTCTCGGTGTATCCGATTCTCTATTTCTATGGGCCTTTGGTTCTAAGCTACAGAGTCTGCATCAACAAACGTGGAATCACAAAAACAAATGAGCGCAGGAGTCATGTCTCAGAAGGATCCGGCTATCAAGCTATTTGGCAGGAAGATTCCCTTGCCGGCATGTCAGATTACGGTGACCTCTCCGGCGGGTCTTCAGATTCCGGCCAACTCCGGAGCCATGGTACATAAATACACAATAACCACTTCTGCCCCTTGCTTTTCTTTTTCAGTGAAATACTCTTTTTCCTCAATCGTTAACTAAATGGATTGGGCTCAACGGAAGGTAATTTCTGGAGTTTATTAATAACCGAACGTCTAGATGTACATAATTTGTAAGGCACATAATAGTTTCTCGGGCGCGGTCGGTTAATCTTCCATAAATGGAATCTCTCAAACTTGTGTGCGTTATTGGGATTATTTTTCTTGCCTTTTATGTTTTAGGTCTAGCTGGTCACCACAATACAATATATTTCATACTTCGAGCTTTGTGAAATACATAGGGAATCCATGCTAAATGGAAGTTTAGTGAACATGTATGAAGACAACAAAATTTAGAGTATGCATCCGACTCATCTTCATATTCATATTTTCGGTTGCACTGCATGAACAAGTGAAAATTTTCCATTTTCTTTTTTAAAAAGTTGCAATAGAGTATTTGTCTTTAGTGTTTTCTCTCGTTCTTTTGGTTTTTGTTTTGTTTTTTTCAAATCAAGAGCACTGCACCTTCTATAGTTGGGCATTCACAGGAGGATGATTGGAATATTTGGTTTCTGTCTTCAAACTGATTTTAGCTGGGCTACTTACCTTACCAAATTGATTCTCTAAATCTTGCCTTACAGTGTTCTAAAGGATTTTTTTTTCTGCTTCAGTTCACTAAATTATGACAGTCAGATTGGAAAGTTCGTAAGAATTCTTTCTTTTAATTTGCTGAGGTGGTATAGGTGAAATAAATACTGATTTCCTCGATGCCTTTTCTTCCTTGTTAAAAATTTTACAGTTTAAACATATCAATAGAAACTCAGTTTGATGCTTTCTTAATCGTAAAGACATTCAATTTTCTTATGTTCGGTATATGAACTTAAAGGCAAGAAATAGTTATTTCAAAAGTGAGGGCTAGGACGCTGGCAATTGATGCAGTGCTTATACAAACATTTGCAGAAGGTATCAAAGGATATTAAAATTCTAAAATTGCCTGCTATACAGGCAATAATATTATTGATTGATTGTCAGCCTCCCTGTATTTAGTTCTTATTACAGAACGGTGGCTGACTCTGCTGCTTCTATATTGTGGTTGAGTATTGTCACTGATCGTGATTAAATTTTCAGGATGTTTGCAGCAGCGTAGAGAAAACAGAAGTGGAAAGACTTTTTGCAGGAAACTATGAGCAACCAGAGAATTCCTCTAATTTGGCAGCTAGTAAAAATGTTTCCCAACATAATCAGCAAGAAAATGAGCGAAAAGTCAATCCAACACCTGTGGAAGATAAGATGGAAACTGGTAGTGCAGATCAAGATAAAACATTTAAGAAGCCAGACAAGATTCTTCAGTGTCCTAGATGCAACAGTTTGGAAACAAAGTTTTGTTATTTCAATAACTACAATGTCAACCAACCTCGACATTTCTGCAAGAACTGCCAAAGGTACTGGACGGCCGGTGGAACAATGAGAAACGTTCCGGTGGGTGCTGGGAGACGGAAGAACAAGCACCTAGCCTCTCAGTTTCGCCACATTATAGTAGATTCGGATGGAATTCCAACCACCAGGTTAGAAACCACAGACTCATCATGTAGTCACCAAATTATCTCAGCTCCTGAATCCTCAGCTGCTTTCAGGTCTTCAATGGCAATGGATAATGGTATTGTATTGAAATTTGGTCCAGATGCCCCTCCTCTCTGTGAATCCATGGAGACAACGCTAAGCCTTAGAGACCATAAAAGAAGTGGTGATGCAGAAAATGGGAAGGAGAAGGAGCCATCCCTATGTAGATCTTCAGTAACAAATGCTAGTGGTGCAGAATTTGTGATGCAAAAGGAGCCATGTGGTCCTAATGAGCTTAATACACCCAATCATTTGCAATGTTACCCTGTTCCTCCATGGGTGTTTCCTTGGAATCCAGATTGGAACAATGCTGTTTCCATGGCAGGTGTTCATCAATCTTCGAATCCAATGCAGTGGTATCCTACAACATTGGTGGCAGTTCCTGGCTTGTGTCCACCAAATACTCCTTTACAATATGCAACACCATCATACTGGGGTGGCAGTGGCACCCCTGTATGGGCTGCTGGAGCCGGGACAATCTCAATAGGATCCAATGGTTGCCTTTCGCCTTCATCTTCTACCAGTAATAGCTGCTGCTCAGGCAATGGCTCCCCAACCCTGGGAAAACACTCCAGAGATACAGTGTTCACAGAGGAAGAGAAAGCAGAGAAGTGTGTTTTGATTCCAAAGACAATTAGGATTGATGACCCAAAAGAGGCATCAAAAAGTCCTATATGGGTTACATTAGGTATCAAGCCTGACAAGAGACAGTCTGAATCACAAGGTCGTAATTCAAAGAAATTGGAAGCTGAAGGAGGAAGCAAAGATTGCATGTTGGGTGTTTCTCATATCTTGGAAGCCAACCCAGCAGCTATATCTCGTGCTCATGCATTCCAGGAGAGCATATGATGAGTTTTCAACCTTCATTTTTTTTTTATTTTCAAAATCTTGTGCATATATTGCTGGGTTTTCGTTCCCTTGCAGAAAGTCTGTTGTGAAGGTGTCGATTGTAATTTTAAAAGGTGTACTTTTACCGATTTTGAACTGTGCTTATCAGAGTCTGATGGTTCTTGGCATTGCCACAATAATTAACAGACATCAGTCATTGTCATCACTCTTAACAGTTTGATTCAGTGGAAGTATAAAGGAAATCCCATGCAATGTTGCATTTCATTATTTTCCATGAGCTAAACTGATATTTTGAAAGTAATCTTGGTTTCAGAGGACACCATAGTGATATATATATATATATATATATAGATATAAATCGTTTCCAGTTTGGGGGATTTGCACAATTGAAAAAGTTGAACATGCTTTTCTCTAGGAGTGACACTGTCAGGTAGGGGCTAAAATGATCCTATTCTGACCTTTTATATGTGATATTTTGTAATATGATGATGTGTGGCGTTTGAACATATATATTAGATCTCTTTAACCAAAAGGAAAACATAACGAATTTCTTCCTCAATTTATTAAACTTTTAAAAATTCTCATTTATAGCACGAAGGATCAATACGAATTTTTGAAAATAAATACTGCAAATAATAGAATTATTATTAACATAAACACTTTATTGAATTAGTAAGAACTTTTTGCACCCAACGACAAACTTTTCTTTTAGCTTTATCATTGGCAGTGCTTTGAAGTGCGGTTCTGAGTTCTCACCCAGCAAAGACTGCCAAATTAACTTTTATCACTTCTTACTATCTTTCTTCTTGTCATTCTTCTTTTTTCTTTTTTAGTAAAATAAAAAAGAAGGGTAATAAAGCCTTGATTTGAGCCTCTGCTTTTCACAAGGAAAAGATGCCTTTACGAAACAAAGGAATAGAGATAATTACATGAGGAATATGTGCTTTTATGACTCACCACGTTAAAAGAATGGTTCGAAGTGTTCCTTTTATAAAAGGCATTCTTTTCACTCGTTGTATAGAAAAATATACAGGTCGTCATCGTCCCCCCTTCCCTCCAAAAAAAAAAAAAAAGCCTTTTAACTCCCCAAGAAAAAAGTGCAGAGGTAGACAACTATTTTTTTTTTTTTTGAATCAGCCCTCGTATTTACATCTAAATAAAAGACAATCAAAATGTGTTTTATTCTCTTCAATCCAAACATACTTTTATGTTCTGTGTCCTAATTCATTCTGTGTAATCTCTGTAAATTCCTGCTCAATCAGGGCCTAAAGTTGCGATTACAACAAGGCGTGTGATAACTGTCAAAGGAAGTCATGAAGTATGATTCTCTGTAATGGGTTTAGCATTAAGGAGTTTCTACATACCTACTCAACCATGAAATTTGTTACAAGAGTCTTAATACTGTTATTAAAGAGCCCTATATTCTGCATAGGCATGATATGTTTGGGTGCACACACAGTTGGTGTTGCACTCTGTCATTTCTTCAGCTTCAGGGAAGACCTGATACCCTACAGTGGACCCTTCTTTGGATGCTAAGCTGGTTATCGAATTTGGATTCTCTCAAGTGAAAAATTACCATGACAGATATAAACCCACTTGAATAGTGAGTCCCATTTGATTAGTAGATCTCACCAAATATGAGTCTGATGAGCTTCGTGCCTATATATATATATGTAGATATTTCTCCTCTCACTATACCATCATGTTCACTCTTCACATTAGAGGATCTAAGTCCATCAAAACGCATGGTTCAGTTCAATTGTATAAGCAGATAGGCAAGAAGATTGGGAAGCAACTTGCTGTGCACGAATTTAGCAGTAATGGTGGTGACAACTTGGAGATGAGTTTCGTGAATGCAATGATAAAGATGGTTGAAAGTGGTGGAAAAGATGGGAAGAATTGCAGGGGTTTCAGTAAACGCCATGATAAAGAGAGGCTTACTTAATTAGCTTCTTAGTTTTTATGTTTATGCGCTACTGGAGGACACCATATTACTGAGCCACCACTGCTATAGTTGTGCAAACAAAATAATTACCCCATGCAGTAATTCCACCAATAAAAGAAAATAATAATTTTGTGAACATATCGTTCCACAGGGGTATAAATTCTATTTCCAAAGTTATAATTCTTACTTTTGTTTTATTTTTGGCGCTGGAGCATGATATAATTTAAACAACACTTGATCATATATATAATAGTTAACCAAAAAAAAAAAAGATAAAACTTATCATTGCATTGCACCTACCACCCCAAAAGCTTTTACAATCCACATAAGTGGTGAGCACTAGTTTTGTGTTTGATAGGCATCAATGAGTTGGGGTTAAAAAGGGAATTTTAGGTCAGTTGATTAGAGAAATAAACAATTAAGATTACTGAGGTGGCAAGGGAGTTAGTTACATATTGGGTAGGGGAAAGGCAGGAAAGATTCTTACCCAATATATAACTAATTAACTCTCTTGCCAACCTCAACACCCCTACTTGTCTATTTCTCTAACAACCTGACCTAAAATTCCCTTTTTAACCCCAACTCTGTGATGCCTATCAGTATTCGTATAGAGGGACATTCTCGAAACTTCACAATTAGTGTACTCCGGCCATACAAGTATTCCACTTAATGATGCATCCCTCACAAGTCATCTCCAATTCAAGCAAATAGTGATATTGAGGGGAGATATATAGCCATATGAGTCTCAAGTGCAATTTTATTTCATTGCTTATTCAACTACATTAATGATTAAACCATTTAATATATATTCTATATATATATATATATATATATACAATCAGGATGGAGACTCTCATTAATGGCATAGCCACCCAAAAGCAGCAAGTATAGCATATATAAGTTAAATTTTTACACCATCTAAAACATAAATAATAAATACTTCAAAATATTTATATTTATGTTCACATTTATGAAAGGTTATAAGAAAATTTTGCGAAGGCCCTATGAGATGAGGCCAGTTGGAATTATTTGTTTTATTGCACAATATTTGATGAATGATAAGACCCACATGAGTTTTATTTGTTAAAATTATTTAATAGTGTTAAAAAGTGCTCTCAAAAAACAGTAAAAAATCTCAACTCTAGAAAAGCAAGAGACAGTGTGATTCACACTTGACAATTAAATTACTCGAGAGTTGCACACCGAAGGCATAGATTATATTCCTATACATAGATGTGTGTCTATTGTTGTATAATTAAGTCGGCAAGAGAAGTCATGTTTCCTTTTTGGGGAAAACAACAAAACCCCTTCCAAAACCCTGTACAAGTGTCAACCTCATCCATCGCTAGCTTCTCACTACACCTAATTAATTGGCATCAAAACTCAAAGCCATTCATCCTCCAGATTCAATCTCAATTATAAAACTGAGAGACACCATCTAACATCTTTGTTTTTCTTTTGGGGCACATGTATTCAGCACTCTCCGTTTTTAAATGCCCCATCTTTACTATCTCTCCCACAAAACAATGGTAGAGCCCCCGAAATAATAAAAATTAAAGTCACCTTCTCAGTTCTCAGTCACTCACTTTAATTAAGCCTCTCCTTTATCTTTTTTTATTATTTCTTTCAAAAACAACATTAGCAACTGAGGAATTAACACCTGGACTAGATCATCTGATCAATTGCAATCAAATAGGGATTCTATATATATAGTGGCCAGCTGTAAGTGATCAAAATGCTTAAGCTGGCAACAACTTTATTGAGTCATCACCAGCATTAGCCCCACATAAAGCAAGAAATTCAATTAACATATTATGCATGGCGCACGATATGTGTCCTGCATTACAATCAATAAACCATATATATGGTATAAAATAATTTGTATACATAAGAAAGGCTATCAATTTCTGATACTAAAATCATCACCCTCAGGACATGCACGGCGTCTCCTCTTTGTATATGCCCCACAGTTCACAATCACAAATGTAGAAACATCAGAGATCAGACCCCTCTGTAAGAAGCACAGAAAACCCTGATAATTAAAAAAAAAAAAGGTAACCTTTTTTACTTCAGTAGTGCACCGTGATGGCAGTAGAAAAACGTTGCACGATGGATAGAGGTTCAAGATAACCTTCACGAACCCTTATTTTCCTATCTTTTTTTTTTCTGGAAAAAGAAATTATAACAGAGGCACTGTAATGGGGTGTTTGTTTGCGTCACTCCTAATAAATTATTGCAGGGTGTGTTGGCCCTGACCCTTTGGATTTTTGCTTCTTCTTGATTCGTGTCCAATGTATTTTTGGGTTCACTTCCCTTACGGTGCGACACAGCTTTCCATGCGTATCCTCACATGCACTTGCTTCCCAAAGCCCTGCCTAGTTTTCCCCCTTTCATTTCTCCACACACCTTGTGATTCATCTCTTCGGTCGTTTGTACATTGGTTAAAGTTTTGTCAAATTAATTTTAATTTAGAATGATGTGTTGATTGGAATTATTTAAACTAACATATTAGTTAGATTTTAAAATATTTTAAAATTTTAACAATTATGTTATTTTATTTAAATATAAAATATATACTAATATATTTGTTAAAAATTGAACAGATACAATACAATTATTTAAACTGATATATCTATTAAAAATTGAAAAAACACAACTATTTGCTTAATGTGTTTTATGAAAGTTGAATAAATATAATTATTGAGGTCTATATATATTCTTTTAGATTCTACACACAAGTATGCTAGAGGGATAAAAAATATTCAAATATTCCAAATGACTTTGTTGTATTATAAAAGAGTTTGTCAATAATTTTTTAATACATAGACATAAATTTTTTTTTAAAAAAATAATTTATTACATCTCAAAGTCAGTTCAAACTACATTATTTCTAACACCATATTTCACTTCTTTTGACCATTAATTATTATATGGTTAACTCCTTTTTTTTAGTTAGCTCGGGGAAGTGGTAACTAAGTACTGGCTGATGGGTGATACATAATAGAATATATGATTACTTATACTGATAAGCGATTCCTCAAAGGGGGTGGGAAAGTACTAAAAAGGAGAGGAAAGAGAAGAGCAAAGTAAAACAAGCGAGAGGGTTACCATTTTTTACATTAATTTTTACTTTCTTCAATCCTAGGTTGTTGGTTTTCCTTTTAATATATAGCTCGCCGAAAGAACCAAAAATTTAAACTTTAAAAGCTTAAACTTTAATTTCTATAAGAAAATCCCTTATTTCAGTACAATATAATACAACTTACAAGTTACAACTTTTTGTACGTTTAGATTGCTAAAATAATCGAAATTTTCATCGTTCACATGTTTAGTTGCTAAAGTCTTATTCTATTGACAATGCCCATTCTTTCAAATGAGAGAATGAACATTTCCTAATATATGTGTAAGGGCATGGCTTCTCATTTCTAGGAATGAGAAGTCATTTCACCATTGTACTTTCGTAAAATATTAAATCACTCCATTTTTATAAATAGACGTGATGATTTTAAGATATTACACTAAAAAGATATTAAAATTAGACTAAATTTTGTATAAAAAAATATCTGATCTCTTATTAAACTAACTTCTTTGAATTCTTCTCATAAAAATGTGAACATCTTGTAAAATGTTAGAATGAGTTTAAGCATTATAAAACCTATTAATTTCCAGTACCAAAAAAAATTAAAAATAAAAACTCTTGTTCTAACTTGAGCATTGTAGTTTATGAAGTCATCTGATGATAAGAATATGTAGTTAAAGATCAAAGAAACTACATTTTGTCTTCGCATGTTTTCTTAAAAAATTCTATTTTCATCTATCAAGACCCAAAAAATTGTAATTATTAGGGTTACTTAGTTTTTGGATAACAGAGAGAAATAAAAATGACTTCTTTTTTTATTTTTTTAACAGAGATATTATATATCCATAAGTACTATAGTTAATTAATTATTTACTTATAGTTCATTCTCACTCCTACATAAATTATTCTGACCAAACAATGGAAAGGGATGGTTTTACTATTTCTTTTCATACCTAACCAAACAAAAAAAATGGGAATGAGTTTTCATTTTTCACTTCCATTCTCACAAAATGCATGAGTCAAACAGTCATCGAAACGTTAGAGTTTGAATATCACTTTTTCCCTATATATATATATATATGAGCTTTCTCTTATAAGAAATAGCATTAATATTCCCTTCCCATATCCTGGTTGTTAAAAATGCTATATAGTTTCCTTTAAACAAGGAGCTTTCTGAAGAAGCACTTTTCAAACATTCCACGATGTTCATAATTGTGAATCATGTGAACGCCGAGTTGTTGAGTTCAACTATTTCCGACAATTTGAGCAGGACGCGTGTAAAGCCCAAAATATATATCTCAAGTTAATTAATTGTGATCTGTAACACTTTTGAATGCAAATTGAACTTAATTAGTCCAAACTATCCAACCATCTACAAGTTTTTATGTGAAACTTTTATATTCCTTTTATATTCCATTCCATGAAGTCATTTTAGAACTATTACTGGAGTTCAAACCTAAAGGCACTTCGAAGATATCCATGTCAAAAGAAAAAAATAATAATAATGGCTTGATCATTTGGTGTCTTACATTTATTCAAGGATGAATGGTGTGCGCGAGCAATTGAAATAACTTCGATTTATAGACAGTAAACAACGGACAATCTATTATTAATAGCATTGGAAATCAGAGAAAGTTATTAGGAAGGCGATGAAAATATATATTCCACTTATTCACGGTCCATACATCAGATGAATAAGAAACGTAATATAATCTTCTATCGGAGCTTTAGATAAGGATAAAGGAACAAAACAATAAAGAAAAATAAATCCCACCGTGTTCTTGTGAAAGTATGATGGTCCTGTTTTACAAATTTAGACCGTTTACATTATATTGAAAGGCCCATTTCTAATAAAATAACTAAAAAAAATTAAACCTTATGAAATATTTTTATTTTTTGATTTAAACTGTCTGATCTAATATAAATGATCTAAATGTAGAATATAATGGTCATGTTCCCACTAGAACATGATATATAGGATACAAATATTCTTTCCCAATTATGTATATGAGAGTATTTTTTACTCTGTTGTATTACTTATATTTATAATTTAACAAGTAAGTTTAAGATTACACTCAATTATTATTTAAAACTAGATTATGTAACTTATTCTACAAAATTAAATTAGATTACACAATAAAATATAAATAACAATAATACTAAGTATTAAGTAATAAACTAATCCATGAAAACATCATTTTGTTATCGACCACTTAGGAATTGATAACGTAAGTTTCCTCTTTGATCACCCATTAAAAAATGGCTTTCAAAAGAGATACTACTAATGAACTCCCAATAATAAAACCTCATTAATTAGTTAACATTCTTCATTTGACTAAGGAAGTGGAAAAAAGAAACGAAGATGCTAATAATATTATTTTAATTAAGGATGTTTACTAAACTGAAATCAAATATCTTATAACACTTGTAATTAACAGTTTATAGAATGATCGATTAATCCCAAGGGTTATGGGTTTTTTTTTTTCCTTTTTTCTTTTAAACGACGCATTATGGACAGAAAGCAGTTGCTGCAAAACTAGAACAATACATCAGCTTCAACACTTACTTTATAGAATTCCAATACTAGCTCATAAGAGATATATATATATATATACATATAGGACTTACAATTTCAACTTTTCCCTCGACATCTAATAATCTCACGGCATTGAATTCAATATTTTCAATCACAAATTCATTAACTATTTTTTAATTTAAAAAAAGAAATAAAGAAAGAAAGAAGGGGAAAGAAAGTTTCGACCTTAATCGGCAACGAAAGCAATGACCCGGCGGCCATGACCTCAAGAGACCATCTTTATGAAGTCACGGAATCTGGCTTTGAATACGGGTTTTGTGGAATTCTACGTTACCACTTATAAAATAATACCAATACGTGACACCAAAAAAAAACATGGCCGACATCTCATGAAATTGTTCATTTTAATCTATAAAAATGTCAATTTACTTGGGAACTCATTTGATGGGGAGAACAACTTCTTGTACGAAAAGATAACCAAGAAAACGAAATTCCAATCAATGTTGGTCTATTCCATTAATTAGTTCGAGATAACATGATAATTAAGGATTACATATACGCATATAGATTAGTAGTACTCTACAAATTACATTGGAAGGAGAGGACTTATTGTGTTTGGCTACAAAGACGAATAACGAAGGGGAGGGAGAATTATATAAGAAGGGTGAATATGTAAATTAACTTTCTTAGGTTTTCCAAGGATATCTTTTTCAAATTGACATGTCTAAAAATATGATCATAATTATTTATTTTTGAAGTTGAAATTAACAATAAGCTGTCTATATATCCGTATGATCAACCAATATAATGTTAGATGAGGGGATAAATAATTTAAGTGGACGAGAATGAGGAAAGCGCTGATGGAAAGGTGACGGAGATGACTGCAAATTTAATAATATATACATATATAGAGAGAGTGCATTGTATTTGTATAAATTAACGTGCCTAGGTTTCAGGCGAAGAAGGAACACATTATCTTGAAAGTTTGGAGTACATCGATCGGAATGGAAGATCAGGGAAATGAGGGGAACAGTGAAAAACATGGACATGGTTCGGAGAGAAGCGAGGAGGGAGTGGAAGTGGTGGGAGTGAGGTCGAGATGGAGTCCGAAGGCAGAGCAAATCCTCATTCTCGAGTCCATCTTCAACAGTGGCATGGTCAACCCCCCCAAGCACGAGACCGTCCGCATCCGCAAGCTCCTCGAGAAATTCGGCACCGTCGCCGATGCCAACGTCTTCTACTGGTTCCAGAACCGCCGCTCTAGATCCCGCCGCCGCCACCGCCAGATGCTCCTCGCTCAGGCCAACCTCCACTGTCCTCATCCTCATCCTCCGCCTCATCAGCCTCATGATCAACTGATGGGCTTTGCCTCTGCCTCTGCATCCATGGACTTTGGAGCTTCTTCTTCCTCGTCGTCCTCTTATCATGCTTCCCAACAGCCACCGGATCCTCTCTATCCGCTTCTCTCGCCTGACCCCACGGGTTTCTCCGAAATTGATCACACTTCACCTCCATCTTCACTTTTATACCCTCCTCCACATCTTGATGATGCTTCTAATTTCAACTACCCTTCTGGTAATTGATTTTCATCTGCTTCCGCAATTACACTTTCTATATAACTTACACTCACATTTTTCACCTTTGTATTTTCATCATTATTGAATTTATTAGAAACTATAAGTACTACCAGAGCTGACTGATCAGTGGCGTATGTGTATGTGGGTTTGGGGTGATTAGGTATAAGGGGGCATCAGGAAAAAAAAAAAAAAGTAGCAACTTTTTCATGATTTGACAGTTCCTGTGTTTGAATTGCATGAATTTTTGTACTTTCCCCGGAAAACATGAACCTACTCTCTGATTCCAGTTTCAGTTCCCACTTCTTTTATTGGGTTTCTTCCAAGCTCCTTTAATTTGCAGACATAATGAGTTCCAAACCCTAAACTTTATTTTTAGGCTGTTTCCATTCCGCTTTTTGGATAATTGGATGATCCCTTCATACATGTATCTCTTATAGTTTTACATACTCATAGTCATACCACTTGAAAAGTTGATAATTTATATCCATATTCAACACCTCACCAAATTAAATAACTTCCCAAGATGGCCGTGATATACTTCATTTTTATCAGTATACTGTTGATATTGTTTATTTAATTTTGGACTTACTTCTGTAATATAGGTCTAAAATGTTCCAGGGTCAGAGCCTATATATTGGCATTTGCAGGAAAGGAATCAACTTTGTTTTGCTTTACACTGATTACATATATATCTACAGCACTGAAATTGGGGACTACAATTGTTTCAGGATCCATCACAGTGTTTATCAATGGGGTTGTAACAGAAGTTCCAAGGGGGCCAATTGATATCAAAACAATGTTCGGGCAAGATGTAATGTTAGTTCACTCCTCAGGAGTGCCACTTCCCACCAATGAGTTTGGATTCTTGATGCAGGATTTGCAGCATGGTGAAAGCTACTTTCTGGTTAGCCCACTTTCCATATCAAAATGTCATGGTCTTGTTGATTTTCTGGTGAAAGCTACTCTTTTATTTCGTTGATTTTTTAAATTAATATATTGGGGAATCAAAAGACCATGCTCTTTTCCTAATTATCTCATATTAAATCATTTTTCGGTGATAAAGATTCCTGAATTTCTGGTTTCAGGTTTCAAACGCAACATAAGCATGAAGATGGCAGCGCAGTAATTGGAAGCTTCCTTCACATGCATGTGTTTCTTCGATGATTTCCTTTGTCTGCTTCTTCTTCTCTTTAGCTTGTTCATTTTCCTGATCTTTATGTGTGGTTCAACCCTAGTACTATGTGATCTATAGAGGTCCATATCTATATTACGTTATTAATTGCTCATATATACAAATCCTATATTGTATTGATGAAGTGCAAGTTGTGTAATGTATTTAATCCCATTTTCTCTTTCCCTAAATAAGTATAAGCTTCTTTCCAATCCATCTCAATATCACATTCACAATTATATTAATCGATTAAATTTACGGTCATTCAACAACTATATATATATATATACACACACGATAATACGACACACGACAACAGATCGTGTATTCCATTATAATGCAGAAACTTACATATAAAATATAATTAAGTTGAATAATTTCTAATTTTTAACTGTGTTTTTGTGCTACCATGTATAATGAATATGTAACCATATATATATATATATATATATATGATATTGGTCGCATTTTTTTAACGCATGACAAAGAATTTGTTTGAACCTGAAAACTACTTGTAAGACAACCTACAGCTAAATCATTATCTAGTGATCGATTTATATTGATCGCGTTTTAACTGAAAATATGTTTAAATTAAGTAGGATTTATGAAACAAAATTTTAAATTGGACACATTATAATTTTTTTATTTAATTTAGAGTTAAATCTAACCTTTTTTCCGGAATATATGTGTATTAACAATAAAAAGTAAAATATTTAATTTAATCTAAAGAAATATGTAATTAAATTAACTTTTTTTCCTTTTATCTTATTCACTCGGCTAAATTTAAACACATTCTAAAGAGTTCTAAAACTAGGAATAAAATGGCAATTTTGGCCTATCCCAACTTGTGCAGCACTATTCGAATTGGAGTAATTGAAAAATTGATCAAAAGGGTGTTGTTTAAATTGAAGCAATTGTAGTAAATAATTTAATCTGAGTCATATTGAAAAGTAATGTCCTTAAAGAATATTTTGTGATACCAAATAAACTTTTAAAGCGAAATTTTTCTCAAAATTAAACAAATTATTTTGAAATGAAACTTAAGTATTAGAATAATAAGAACTAAACTCGAATAAACAACTCAGAAAATTGTAGTAATCTCTTTAGACTCTCTCATTCTTACACTAAAATGTATATATGTGTGTGTATATATAAGAATGATGGAATTAATCTATTTTAAAAGATAAGAACAATCTTAAAAAATGAGAAGTTACACTAAGATTTTAGGAAATCATGATAGTTAGGAAAATAATTAGTTTAAAATAATTTGTAATTAGAAATTAGAAATAGGTTATCAAATCAAAACTGACATATTTAAATTTAAAATATTTTTAAAAAATATTCTATTTTTCATAACAAAGGGCGGATTTGAGGAAAACCAATATTGTCATTCAAGTATGAGGTGGGGTCAAGGCATATCGTCTGCCCCCCTGCAATATATATATATATATATATACAGTTTAGTTTACATATTTTTTTTATAATTTAGTTCATTCAATTTATTTAAAAGTAAATATTGTTAATGGTTTAATAAATGAATACTTGTGTATGAATAAATATTGTGTCTTGTTGAATTAATTATATATCATATTAAAACAATTTATTGAATATTATATAATTAAATAATTTGATAGACATTTATATTTGGAATGGGGTGGAGCGATAGAGTACAAGACAAATTATTCTAGTTTGATTACAGACCAATTTTTTTAAAAAAAAGAAAAACCGTAGAGCAATAGGCTCAAGAAGGATCGGAACATTTTATTATTAAAAAAAGAAAAAGAAAAAAGACTAGATAAACAGTTAAAAAAATTTGTCCTGATCCACTCCATTACCATCTCTATCAAGATCAGGAGAGGATGTGCGGATTTACTCAAATATATATATATATATATATATATATATGTATGTATATATAATTGAAAATATATATATATATATGTATATATTTAAGAAGAGAGGTGTTTGGTTGTGGAAACATATCTAACTCCCTTTGACTCATGTTGTCTATCTTTTCGCCATTATATTCCCTTTTGTATTTGAGTAAATTGGGGAGCTGACATTTTTGAACCATCAAACGGCTTCCTGCCTCTCTTTTGGGAAGACGTTCTATGTTCATTGAATCTTCACTTTTATTTCCAATTCATTTTTATTGCCATTACAATATTTCCTTTTAATTAATGCATGTGATATCATTAATCATAGCAAGCTGTTCCCCCCCACGTAGGATTAATTATGATGCCTCCTTTCACTCCACTTACACCTTCAACTCAGGACATTAATAAGGTTTCCAATCAGTTATATATGCACTAGGTAATTAACAAATTTAAGAATTTATTCCTCCTATATATACAAAGATTTCGGATTTTCGATATTCCAAATTAAACGCAATACATGCATATATAATCGAGATGACAACTCATATTATTAGCGCAATTTCAATTTTATAATTATATATATATAAAGTGTTAATAATTTTATTTGAATAGACTTACATATTAATTATTGTATATGTATACATATATTGAAATATATATTTTGTTATCTATAATTAGATCAAAATTATTAATTTTTATAAAGTACATTATATTTTGGGCCGAATCTATTTAATATGTGTAGATAAAGTTAGTTTAGAGTGTTTGTGAATTAATATTATAATATGTGTAAATATCAAACTTAAATTAATAATGGTAATGAGTTGTTATTAATAAATATGGTCAACCTATTAAACTTGATAAATTGGTTATGCTTCCAATGTTATATAGATTTGATTTTAAGGTTTTGAAAACATTTATAAATATATATAAGTGTATGACCTAATATTCATCACACAAAACTTAATTTGTGAAAAATCATTCATAATAATCTTAAAGAGCCAAATATTTGGAAATTAATTACTATAAACAAAGGTACACTTTTCTCTATTATTTTTAAGTTATTTTTGTTGTTAACGTCAATTTATCTATCAAAATCTTATGATCAATCAATTCATGATTATAAAAAATTTTATATTTTTGACTAAATTATGTATTTATGCGAGATATATATCTTACTTCTTAGCCACTTGTGTATATTATTTTTATACCACTTCGTATTATATACACACACAATCACTCTTCCTAATTCGCATCGTGTGTGGTTCTCTATTATCTAAGTTAGAGTTCTATCGAACACTTTTTTAGTCTTTTGGAAGCTAATAATAATTAATACATTTTTGTCTTCTTTTCTTTTATAAGATGTACATATATGTAATGATTTAATATATACCACTTCGTATATATACACACACAATCACTTACTTGCAGGTTTATCAACAGATTAATGGTGAAACCAGAGGATACTCTTCTAAAATTAACATGATCAAATTTCCCTGCATTCCACCCTAGGCCCTTCGCATTAGATACGTATATATTTATTCTTTTTTTTTTCCACATGTGGGCATTTATTTATTCACCAATTGTAAAGAATATGTCTGCCATTTCTTTTCTTTTAAATGCTAAAGTCGACGTTTAAACCTAATTAGTAACGACAGAAAGCATATATATCCTTAACCACTATAAGCCAGTCTCTATATTTTTTTTCTGCACATAACTAAGTGAGGGAAATAGAATTTAATACTTTACAAGGTAGTGTGAAAATATACATGTTGTTATAATTAATAAGGAGAAAATGCAAAAAGAACAAAAAAAAACCATCTTAAAATTTGAGTCACTTAAAAACATAGAGCCTTTTGAACCTTAAAATTTAAAAATAAATCCCTTGACTTTCACATTTTAAGAAATTTAACTCTTTCTAGCTATATTCATAGAGATTTGGTGCAAATTTAGAGTGTAATTTTCATTTTTTTTAAAAGAAATTTGGTGAATTATACTAGCATTGGGAACAAAACATCTCAATTTATGAAAAAACTTTGATTGGTGTTTAAATTTAAAAATATCTATTTTCTGAAGTGTAACAAGTTTGAGAATTTATTTTTCCATTTTTAAAGTTCACAAGACTGTTAAGAGATAATTCAAAATTTAAGAAGACTTTTTGCAATTTTATTGATGTAGATTTTTTTTTTTTTCCGGTTGAGTTACGCTACACATTCCGAAAAACCTTTAAAACAGTAAAGAAGATTCAATAAGAAAAATAAAATATTGAGAAAGCGAGTTCAGCTATACTGGGAAAAAAAAAGCACGAAAATCAATGTGAATTTTTCTATTTTTGCAATAAAGCATCTTCAAGTCAATTTTAAATTGAGATCAACTTTTTCCTAAAGAATCTTAACAGCGCGTTTCCCACGTTAGCCAGATAATATGAGTAATTATTAATTTTGCCTTAAAAAAATGACACAAATATAATTTTTTAAAAATTAAATTAACATATGATAACGTTGAAAATTTTATTAAAAAATTATAATTTTTTAAGAAGTAAATCAGAAATTCACCTGATGATATATTTAGAAAAAATATATTTTTAAAAATGCTAGCAACGGAATAACTACGATAGTCTCTTGATACTTCCAAGGTCGCAATTTAAACCATTTAAAGAAGAGAATCATTATCGTCCAATTTCAATTAGTTATTTGCAAGGTTTAGAATGTCGAACATGTTATTGATTCAAAAATTAATAATTTAATTGTGATTAAATTACAGTTAAATTAATACTACTTAAAATATATAATTAATGTATATATTATGAATATTAAAATATATAATATTCAAATATTCAAATCATATTACATATATTTATATATTTATTTATTGATTTATATTAGTCTTAAATATTTTTCTAATAACTTAAATTTTAGGAGATTTTTTTAAAATACATAATAATATTTAGTAAAAATTAAAAATATTTAAAATATTTAAAAAATTAAAAAATTTATTTAAAAAAAATTAGTTGAATCGGTCAGTTTTACTGGTTCGAGATCGATTCAACCAGTTTTTTTACCGATTTAACAGCTCACTGGTTCCCAAGTCTAAACCAGACTAAAGACTTGATGAATTCAATAATTTTCTAATTGAACCGATCAATTCAATTCAATTTTCTGAACCATGATTATATTATATGTATTCCAAACAAAACAACTTAGTACAAGATATGAGAGCAAAAGTTGTCTGTCATATGTTTTAGTCCACAAAAACACATCTAGACTACATTCTAATACAAATAGGGTGTATAAGAATGATAAAATTAAGGAAAGTGATTTAGGAGAAAGATAGATTTGGCATTAATTGTACGATCTGAAAATTAGGTACGTGATATACTTAAAACTTCTAAGGTGTACATCTTTCCTATCCCAATTAATATAGCTTGGAAGAAAATATTTAAGACAAGTATAATTATAAATTATAGTTGGATAATAGTAATTCTTTAATTACAATAGAGCATAGGTGGCCTATATGACTATAGAGCGTTTTTTAGGCTTTTAGCCAAAAATCGGTTCGAAGAACCTACCAACAAAAATGGAAGATGTCTCCACGAGCCACTACTCCTCCAACAGATATTCCTTCTCCTCAACTATCGAATCTAAAAATGGTAACCACAAAGGGTATGAGTTCATCAAAATTCAGTGAGTAAATGACTGTACAAAGAAATAATTATAACAACACCTAGTACAAATACCTAAACTTACCATCACAATTGGAAATAAATATCCCAAGCACGTATAAGTGCAAATATAATACATACATCTGAATATATTATGCAAACAATGACATGTTTTCCTCCCGTGAGTCTACATTCTCACGAATGCCTCATTAAGCCCTAACCATGGAACTTACCCTCCTTGGTTGTTACCACTCAATAGGTTGTTGTTAGGGGTCTACGTTTTCGTAGTCTTAATTCCTTTGAGATTCACCCATAAAGATTCACTCATCCAAGAATTCATTGCTCGGCTTTTACTGTGGGCCTACATTCCTACCACAATTCCTTTTTCTCATGTAATTCATATGCAAATCACCATAGATAACATATTACACAATCCGCAATCCTCAAATATACATCACAATAATACTCCCAATCACAATTGAAAATCCATTATCTAGTTAACACCACTAACTAGAGAATTTAATTTATTTCTGTATATGATGTAGGAGAGATTTATGTTGTACTGAAATTATAAAACTTAGTTAGCAAGGTCACCTACTTACCTCGATGCTGAAAGGATTTATTGTGGAAGAAGACTGAGAAATAAAGTCAAAGAACCTCCCAAACTCACCTAAAGATCATTCTGAAAAACCACTTAGAATTATAGAAATCATCTTCCAAAGTTCAGCCCCCAAGCCTTTCTCCTTACGGCCACATGCACCCAGGCCAGGGCACCTGGGCCCCAAGGCCTCAGCTCTCATCCAGGCTTAGCGCTTTGGGTGCCCTAACTGGAGCCCCGGGATGCCAAGCCCTTAGCTCTCTGTCTTTGGGTGCCTGGGCGCCCCAGATCTGCAACATTCTCACCTCTTAGAAAATTGACCCAAACACTCCCAAAAACATCCCTTTCTCTCCTAACCTTTCCCTTTTGGTTCTTGCTATGAAATAAGCTTCTCAAGAGTGTTTCAAGTGAAAGAAATTGTAATATCCCAAGAATTTACATGAATATTTAAAATCTATTTGAAGTTTATTGAAAAATTTAATTATATGAGAAATGTTCTTTGGAATTAGTGAAGGAAATTTGGGAATAGAAATTTCAAAATTTTAATTTGGGAAATTTTTACAAATTCTCAAGGGCTAAAGTGAAAAAAAAAGAAAATATATAGTACTTTTGAGAAATGACCAAGTAGGAACCCGAGAAGAAGAATAGAGCTTATGGGAATGAATTATGAGTCCGGTACCGAAAGGATGATAGATTCGAGGTTAAAGTGCAGTTTGAGACTTTGAGAGGGACTAAAGTGAAATAAGAAAATTTGTGGGCCACCAAGGATTTAGAAACACCCTAGGTGAGATTTTATGAATTTGCTTTTACTAGTCTTGACTGAGGGTCAACTGGAGAGCAAATGATAATTTCACCCCGGGCGAGTATATAGGTGGCCTCACCTCTTTTTCCTCATTTTCTCCTTTCCTGTATCTCACTTCACCTTCTCTCCTCTCTTCCTCTACTTTATCTCTCTACACTCCAACTCCACAACCGGGCTTTGGATGGCAATCTCGGGCTACGGGGCGAGCCTCTAGAAGCCAAGCAACGTAGGAAAAGCAAGGAATCGAGGTAGAAATTTCTATTTCTCAAGTTTTTCTCTATTTTCTAGTTTTAAGGAAGATTAGGGTAAAAATCAAGATTCTGGCTTTATTTCTTGATTAAAATTGGTACTTTTGGTGTCTAAATGCTCCTTAGACTTCAAGGGTGAGATCCCATGAAATCATGAAAAACGGTGGAGATTTGGCCAGATCTGAGCCAAATCCGAGAGGAATCGCGAAAGGTTACGATCGTGGCGCCCAGGCGCCAAGGTTCAGAAAGTTTTGGGAAGGAAGAAGGGCTTGGAGTCCAGGCGCCTAGTGTGGCGCCTAGGCGCTAAGCTTGTGTTGGCGCCCAGGCGCCAGGTGTACCGGAAAACATTAGCTTATTTTCAATCGGTCATAACTTCTTCATCTGGACTCCGTTTTGGGCAAACTTTATATCGTTGGAAAGCTCTTTGAGTCTAGTTTCCAATGGTATAAGTTTCATTTAGATATTCATTACCAGTTAGGAGTTATGACTTGAGATGTGAGTAAAGGTCGGGAGTAGTAGTAGGAAATTTCTCTATTTTGTAACCCTAATGGTTTTTACCTGGTTACAATAGGGATGGTTGAGGCAAAGGTGGGAGTGCCGAGAGCGTGGAATCTAGGTGAGTAGGAAACCTTGCAAAATTTATTTACTAAAGTAGTCAAAGCACAATATAAATTCATTTGCATTATTTGTGAAATTGAGAAGATTACCAGTGTATGTTCAGGTTGAGAAAAATTATAATATCATTGGAAATTATTTTATTACCTTTGTGAATTGATTTCTCTAGTTGACTAAATAACTAGATGTGTTAGTTCCTTGAATAAATTGGAACATTTTATAAGTGGATAACCTTACTAAACTAATTTGATATTATTAGAAAAAGTACAATATAAGTCTCATTTATAACATTATTGAAATGTTAAACAATCAATCTCTCAATTGATAATATATGATGATTGCTAGATTGATGATAAAAATTCAAAGGAATAAAAGTATGTGTAAATTAATTTATTTCATAGTAATTGTATTGTGATAAATTCTCACTATTTTATTGATAAACAAAAGATCTACGAGATCTAATACACGAGTTTGAAAGGGTTAGAGTTTCATAGTACTCGGTGTATAATTATAAAAATCTATGCATGAGTTTGAAAGGGTTAGAGTCCCATACTACTCAGTGTATAATTATGAAAATCTATGCACGAGTTTGAAAGAGTTAGAGTCTCATACTACTCAGTGTATAACTGTGAAAATCTATGCACAAAGAGTTTGAAGGTTAAATTCCCAGGTCACTCGGTGCAAGTATTTATGGCACATAATGCAAAGTGATTGAGGGATTGATCACCCAAGAAATCATACGCAAATTTAGACAAATGTAATACTATAATTATTTAAAAAATGATAGATTGATTGTATTAGTAAATGTGGTATTTGTGCTTGTGATATTTTCATGTACAGTTGTTTACTCATTGAGTTTTGATTAACTCGCACTCTCTATGATTATCTTTTCAGATACAGTGGTTGAGGAGGAGAATTTATAGCCTTTAAGGATATACTCTACTTTTGTCTGGTAAACAAATAAATATAGATTTGGTAAGGATTAGGAAATACTCTGTAATCTAATAGGTCACCTAGGCTTGGGAGGTTGTATAGTACTGTGTAGTGTATGAATGTTGAACATTTTCTGAATATGTATACAAAATATCTTTCTTGAAAAATTTATTATTCACATAGTTATGGATATTAAGAATGTTCATAGAGATTAAGGGGTAGCACGGGGGTACACTCTAGGTATTTTATGTTTATCTCACATGTAAATTTTGGTATGTGACAAATTGGTATCAGAGCCGATTTTTAGGTCCCCTATAGATTACAGAGTAAAGTGTTCTTTGTGGGCCCTTTTCCATTGTCATGAACTGCGGCATGACCATGGGATTAGATTCCATAAAAGGCCTTGTAGAGTTGAGTGTTCTTTTTGTAACTTACCCTTCGATGGAGTTAGTTAGAGATAATTTTGTTACAATAAGAAGTAATTGATTTCATGTGTAGAACTTTGGAACTTGTTGGAGGCATGATCCTTATACCGATGGAAGAGGTGACCTCTGTGTTAAATTTTCTTTTCTTTTTCTTTTTTGAGAAATTGGGAACATAACTCTGTAGTGTACTCTTGAAACTGAGGATCAGTAGTTGCTAGAATATGGCTTGAGGGCTGGGCTAAGAGTGATGTATTAGATGGGGTAAAGTTGATTAGTGGCATGGGCTAGAGATCAAGAAAGATATTCGCAAAGTATATAGCGCAGATTACTGATGTAGGAATGAGAAAGAACCCTTAAGAGGCAGATCAAAGATTTGGTTTTGATAGATGCCAGACATATGTGATTTATGGAAGAGGATGTAAGTGCCTAAATAATATGTTCCTTGATAGAAGCTTGGTTGAGAAAATCGATGTGGGCTATGTAGTTTTTCCTAAGGGAAATACTATGGTAAAATGGAACCTAACATAAGAGATATTGGGGTAAGCTATAAGTCTTCTCTAGGGGCGACCCGCCTAAGTTGCACTTGTTTAGTTAATAATTGACATGATGTTACTATGTGATAGAAATTTTTCAAAAAAAAAAACAATGTAGAAGTTTTGTAACATTGAAACAATTAGAGCATGTTATAGGTAGGCTGTTGGGGTATGAATATTCATAATTGTTAAACGTGATGTATGATTGGAATGGTCTAGAAAGACATTCTTATAGTAGTTCGTGCCTCAGAGTGTTAGTTTAAGGAAAGCTTGCGAGTCGAGGCTCTCAAGCAAGAGTTCATGACAATTCGAGGGCATAATATCGAGTTCAATTGATCTACACGGGATGCCTTCATCTACTCCCGTATGATAAGAGGAAAGACAACGAGACTTGTATAGAGCTTCTGTTTGTCTCTGTGTTAGCTTATACGGTCACTAATTTTTTTTTATGTGATTGGCTTTTTAAGCTGAATTCGTTATTGATTTTTGTGTGGCTGATTTCTTTTATCTTTCTTTATTATTATTATTATTATTAGTATTATTATTATTATTATTATTATTATTATTTAGAATACCATCTAATAAAAGAAACCATTGATATTAAAAAAAAAATTGAAGGATTACATTTCCAAAAAAAAAAAGTTTACTCATTCATGAGTAATCTACAGGCGAAGTGGTCTCGGATTAGGAGGGTTGTATTGTATCATCACCCCTCGGCCATTTCTTGGAGCTAGAGACAGAGCAATGTCACGGAGGGTAGTGTAAATTTCATTCATACAATCAACACTTCTTTGTTGTTGATTGCAGAAGCATTGGGTTGATCAATAGAAGAACCTGTCTATTTTTGAAGTCATTGCCGCATTATTGCGTTTAGTTAACTTCTCCAGGTCCTTTACCATCTTCTTCAGATTTTTCACCTCCTGCTCTAGACAAGCGATTTTGTCTTCTGACGTGTGGCCCGTGCTAATCTCCTCAGCTTCCTCATTTTTTATCTTCTTCTCCTTTTGATTCTCTTGAGGCCCCTCAAAAGATCTTTTGCCCTTGTCTTTGCCTAAACTCAAGTTTAAGTCAAGCTCTTCCTCCTTGACCTCCACCGTGAGATCAATTAACTTCCTTGTGGCCATGGTTTAGAAAATTTATAAGTTTTTGCAGGAGTATAAAAAGAGAGGAATGCTGGGAAATTGTAGACTCAGAGATGATTACTCTTTGTGGTGTGGTAACTGAGAACTCTGGGGCAGTTTTTATAGAGAAAATTTAGACTTAGAGCCAAAGAAGATATCTCTTCATCACACCCTTATACGCCTAACCTATGGATTTCTGCAAGCTGGAAGCCAAAAGTCTAGGGTAGGCATGCACACCAACAGTGTGTCACATTAATGACAAAACCACGAAAGTCAATATTCAGTGGATTTGCGGCCGATTTATACTTGGTTTTCCATTTCTCTTGTTGGCATTTTCTGAAGTTCAAAGAAGTTGACAATGTAGCCATTAAAGATTGTCTTGGATGCTTTTATGATGAACTAAAATGTATTTCTCTACTTTATTGTGTTGTTCTTAAAAGCCTTCAGTTGAGTATAATATACATGATTGATTGAATCATACTTTGATTACATGTATCTAAAAACATATGATATGTCTGTTATTCATGCATAGTGAGTGAAGGCTATTTGTTATGGTTAGGAATAATATGTAATGATTCCACATACATTCAGAGAATGAGAAGTCAGAAATTTAAAAGGACTTGAATAGTTGAAAATATATAGATAATGATGTATCTCCATGTTTATACATACATACATATATGCTCGTAGAGGCAAGTGAAAGGTAAAAAAAAAATTTCTCACTTTATGGTAACACTTGATATGTGTAAATGTAAGAAATTTTTATTTTAATATGTATTTTTGAAAATGTGTAAGCTTAGAGCAAAGCCACGGATTAGAAACCTAGATAAGGCTAGTATGAAGGTACCCGTTCATGGAGTAATATCTCGATCTAGGATTATTGGATAAGATAAATGCAGAGTTAGGAAGTCATAGATTGAAGCAGCGATTAGTTGAATAATTTGAGCAAGAGTCAAAAGTTAGCCCAAATTTTTGAGAAAATCTTTTGCATTACATTATATTTATTATTTCTAGCATGCTTATCATAGACAGTTGGCATTGCGACGGATAAGGTCTGTAGGCCATCTTTAGAGTATGATGTAAAGATTTTTGTAACCCTAAATTTTGTCTATAAATAATGGATGCCCCATTACACTGCTCACTACACTAAGAGTTCATTACCTATAGGCCTTCTAGCATCAAACTTCTCCTTCCGTACAACCTTTATAGCTCAGAAAAATATGGCCGGCAATAAATCTTTCAATTTAAACTTTGAGGCTGGCAAGGTAGAGCTGGATCTAAATCTTAGCCTGGAGAACTATAAGAATAAGAGATCCATGGAAGAGTCACCAGAGGCTAAGAAAAGAAAAAGGGATGTAGTAGAGCTAGAGGATGTTAGCACAACAACATCTTCTAATAATGAGCTTGTGCTTATGACACAAAAGATGGAGGACTTGGAAAGGTTGATAAACCGCCACTTTGAGGACCAGGGGAGATTGATAAATCGTCTCTTTGTAGAACAAGAGAAGCTCTTGAATCGTCATTTTAGGGAATTGGCGAATAGAGTTGATAGACATTCGATGTTTGCAACTTAAAATTTTCGTGATCAACAAGTGAAGTGTATTGACTGTATGAATGGAGTGACTTCTGCACTTCGCCAAATTTTCCAGACGCTTCCTCCAGAGACCCTTACTAGGCTGCAACGATTAGCTTCCTCCTTAAGATCTGAAGCACCTTTCTTTTTTAGACCTGGAACATCTTCTACATCTCAAAAGCCTCATCGTTCTTAATTTATCCTTTCTTTTATTTGTACCTAATGCTGATATCTGATCTGAGCTTCAAGTATTAAAATTATCTGTTTTGTAAATCAAGTTAAGCTTGTTGCATGTAACTTATGTACTAGAAATAAAATTTTAGTATTTGATTTTTTGTTGTTGAGGTAATTCTTTTACTGAAGAAACTTGAGAGATAAAAATGTCACGCCTCCAACTTACGCACGTGACCGGCACGATAGATGAGCTTTTACCTCACCACCGTAAGCCTAATTCCGTACCAATTTGATATATATAAAAATGCTATCTCATGAAAGAGAGTACAATAAATATTTCAAATATATCCATTTATTCATTAATAAATGATATTCTCAACGAGCATTGTTCGTCCAAGATTTACCTACCCAAATTACAGAGCTACTACTATAATACTTTTGATAAAGTTTTACATAATAACAAATATTTACCCCGATCAATGGGGTTGAGGACTCGAACGATTAGCTGGTTGTGCCTCTACTTCTTCTTGAGAATCTGTGAGGGGAGGAATGACATGAGTATATTTTACTCAGTGAGGAAATATATTATTCTATCACAAACATAAGAAACAATCATATAAAATCACAAAACATATCATATAGTTCCAAATTAAATTCCCAGACATTTTTCGGGTCCAATCCACATAAGGTGGTCGTTGTCCCACGGCCCCTGCCGCATCCTCCCTTATTACTGCTTTCATAAATGCCTCCCTTATTTCACCCCTATATTTTCAATACTCTTTGTATTGGAACAAATTTTTGTTTAACATGATTTGCCACCCTTATTATCTCCTGCTCCTCCCTTTTTCCTCCCACACAGGACCCGTCCCCGTAACATTCTCTATCAATCACAAACATAACAATAATTCAACCTTACACACAATACTACCCATGTATGTGATGTTGTTCACACATATAGTATATGATACTCTTCATAAATATAGCACTGTTCACATGTACGTACAATACTGTTCATATGTACAGTATGATACTATTTATAAATATGGCACTGTTCATATGTACGATATAATACTATTCACAAATACGATATGATACTATTCATGAATACGTCACTGTTCATATATACATATAATATTGTTCATATGTACGGTATGATACTATTCATAAATACAGTACTTTTCATATATACGATATGATACTATTCATAAATACGATACTGTTCATATGTACGGTATGATACTATTCATATGTATAGTATAATACTATTTTATAAATATAATACTGTTCATATATACGATATAATACTATTCATAAATATAACACTGTTCATATGTACATACGATACTGTTCATATGTACAGTATAATACTATTCATAAATACAGCATTGTTCATATGTACTGTATAATACTATTTACGGCATGGTACTATTTATATATGCGATAATCAGAAATAATTTTCAAGTAGCTGAGGATAATTCCTTTCTGATGTGGAGGATCGGCTAAGGCCGCAACCACAGAGCATACTAAGAACTTATCACACAGGTATTTGTAAAAATATAGTACCCTCACAGTATTTTAGTAATCAATAAATAATTCTTAAACAATCGAGGTTAGTTCCTTTCTGATATGGAAGATCAGCTAAGGCCGCAACCACAGAGCATATTAAGAATTTAACCTCTAAATTATTATAAGAATTTAAAAGAGCATAGTAGAATATTCCCTCACCTCGAATCCAAGCTATAAAGGAGGACTTTTATAATAACTCAGAATCTTAACACCAGAATCAGAAGAATTAGAGGAGATGAAAGAATAGAATCTGAAGGTGTGTGTTTAGAAGTGAAATGGAAGGGCCTATTTATAGTAGAAGTTATGGTACTATTTGCTACTATTCCATCTACCATTCTCCTATACTATTTCATCTACCAGTTTCACTTACCAGTTTTCATCTAGCATTCTCTTATACTGTTTCATCTACCAGTTTTACTTACCAGTTTTCATCTACCATTCTCTTATACTATTTCATCTACCAGTTTTCATCTACCATTCTCTTATACTATTTCATCTACCAGTTTCACTTACCAGTTTTCATCTACCGTTCTCATATACTATTACATCTACCAGTCTCACTTTCAGCTATACATTCTAAATTTCACTTTTGAATTGTATTTTACTTAATAGGATAAATTCCATAACGTATCATTCATTATATCTCACAATTTATTCAATTTATAATTGAAAATTCATATTTTCAACATCATACACAGCCAAGATAAAATTTACGTAAAAATTTAAGTAGACATAATTTTTTTTTGACGGGAATTACAAAAAATATGTTGAACTTGTTATATTTTGTACTTGATTGTGAAAATTCTAAAAGAGAGAATGAGATATAGACAAAATATCTGCATGTTTCAATCTTGAGGTAAATTTTGAATTTGAAGGACCGAATTCTATTAAGAGGAGAAGAATGCAATATCCCAAGAGTTTACATGAATATTTAAAATCTATTTGAAGTTTATTGAAAAATTTAATTATATAAGAAATGTTCTTTTGAATTAGTGAAGGAAATTTGGGAATAGAAATTTCAAAATTTTAATTTGGGATATTTTTACAAATTGTCAAGGGCTAAAGTGAAAAGAAAAGAAAATATGTAGTACTTTTGAGAAATGACCAACTAGGAACCTGAGAAGAAGAATAGAGCTTATGGGAATGAATTATGAGTCCGGTACAGAAAGGATGATGGTTCGAGGTTAAAGTGGAGTTTGAGACTTTGAGAGGGACTAAAGTGAAATAAGAAAATTTGTGGGGCACCTAGGATTTAGAAACACCCGAGGTGAGATTTTATGAATTTGCTTTTACTAGTCTTGACTGAGGGTCAACTGGAGAGCAAGTGATAATTTCACCCCGGGCGAGTATATAGGTGGGCTCACCTCTTTTTCCTCATTTTCTCCTTTCCTCTCTCTCACTTCACCTTCTCTTCTTTCTTCCTTTACTTTCTCTCTCTACACTCCAACTCCATAATCGGGCTTTGGACGGCAGATCTCGTGCTACGGGGCGAGCCTCTAGAAGCCAAGCAACGTAGGGAAAGCAAGGAATTGAAGTAGAAATTTCTATTTCTCAAGCTTTTCTCTATTTTCTAGTTTTAAGGAAGTTTGGGGTAAAAATCGAGATTCCGGCTTTATTTCTCGATTAAAATTGGTACTTTTGGTGTCTAAATGCTCCTTAGATTTCAAGGGTGAGATCCCATGAAAGAAATCATAGAAAACGGTGGAGATTTGGCCAGATCTGAGCCAAATCCGAGAGAAATCGTGAAAGGTCACGATCGTGGCGCCCAGGCGCCAAGGTTCAGAAGGTTTTGGGGAGGAAGAAGGGCTTGGCGTCCAGGCGCCTAGGCGCTAGGCTTGTGTTGGCGCCCAGGCGCCAGGTGTACCAGAAAACCTTAGCTTATTTTCAATCGGCCATAACTTCTTCATTCGGACTCCGTTTTAGGCAAACTTTATATCGTTGGAAAGCTCTTTGAGTCTAATTTCCAATGATATAAGTTTAATTTAGATATTTATTACCAATTAGGAGTTATGACTTGAGATGTGAGTAAAGGTCGGGAGTAGTAGTAGGAAATTTCTCTATTTTGTAACCCTAATGATTTTTACCTGGTTACAATAGGGATGGTTGAGGCGCAAGGTGGGAGTGCCGAGAGCGTGGAATCCAGGTGAGTAGGCAACCTTATAAAATTAATTTACTAAAGTAGTTAAAGCACAATATAAATCTCATTTGTATTATTTGTGAAATTGAGAAGATTACCAGTGTATGTTCAGGTTGAGAAAAATTATAATATCATTGGGAATTATTTTATTACCTTTGTGAATTGATTTCTCTAGTTGACTAAATAACTAGATGTGTTAGTTCCTTGAATAAATCGGAACATTTTATAAGTGGATAACCTTACTAAACTAATTTGATATTATTAGAAAAAGTACAATATAAGTCTCATTTATAACATTATTGAAATGTTAAACAATCAATCTCTCAATTGATAATATATGATGATTGCTATGATTGATGATAGAAATTCAAAGGAATAAAAGTATGTGTGAATTAATTTATTTCATAGTAATTGTATTGTGATAAATTCTCACTATTTTATTGATGAGCAAAAGATCTACGGGATCTAATACACGAGTTTGAAAGGGTTAGAATCACATACTACTCGGTGTATAACTGTGAAAATCTATGCACGAGTTTGAAAGGGTTAGAGTCTCATAATACTTAGTGTATAATTATAAAAATCTATGCACGGGTTTGAAAGGGTTAGAGTCTCATACTACTCAGTGTATAATTATGAAAATCTATGCACGAGTTTGAAAGGGTTAGAGTCCCATACTACTTAATGTATAACTGTGAAAACTTATGCACAAAAGAGTTTGAGGGTTAAATTCCCAGGTCACTCGGTGCAAGTATTTATGGCACATAATGCAAAGTGATTGAGGGATTGATCACCCAAGAAATCATACGCAAATTTAGACAAATGTAATACTATAATTATTTAAAAAAATGATAGATTAATTGTATTAGTAAATGTGGTATTTGTGCTTGTGATATTTTCATGTACAATTGTTTACTCATTGAGTTTTGATTAACTCGCACTCTCTATGATTATCTTTTCAGATACAGTGGTTGAGGAGGAGAATTTATAGCCTTTAAGGATATACTCTACTTTTGTCTGGTAAACAAATAAATATAGATTTGGTAAGGATTAAGAAATGCTCTGTAATCTAATAGGTTACCTAGGCTTGGGAGGTTGTATAGTACTGTGTAGTGAATGATTGTTGAACATTTTCTGAATATGTATACAAAATATCTTTATTGAAAAATTTATGATTCACATAGTTATGGATATTAAGAATGTTCATAGAGATTAAGAGTTACCACGGGGGTACACCCTAGGTATTTTATGTTTATCTCACATGTAAATTTTGGGATGTGACAGAAATACCCATACTAACCATGGGTAAGTTGGTTCCATGATTCTCTTTGAAATTTCTAAAAAATTTCCCCCAAATACATTCTTTTACCATTCTTCTTCTATGGAACCATTCTTGCTCATCCATTGTGTTGGGTATCACAATTTCCAACAACCAAACCAAATAGAAAGACAAGAGAAGTAAGATTTATGGCCAAACCCCACAAATTTCCCATTTCTACACCCAAGGTACATGAAATTCGAAAATGGAGGGGATGAACGAGATAGAAGCTTATCTCTTTCCCTTAGGGTTATGGCAGACTGAAATGCAACCGAAGAAGATGATACAATATTTTTGGAGCCGGCTCAGTCATTGACCTCGACTGGCCTCCGAGTTATCGGGTCATTGGTTCAACCACTGGTCATTAGGTTAATTGCTAACCCCAGGTAAATAATTTAAAAAAAATTATATATATATATATATATATATATATATATATATAGACACACACACACACACACATGTATATCTTTACAAATAAATTTAAAAATAAGTAAAATAAATAATGTATATGAAAATTTAACACTTTAAAGTCATAAACATCCATAACAATTCAAACATAAAGTTATAAATAATATCAAAGTTTAGAAAACCATACCAGTCATTGAATCAGTGAATGCACTAGTTCAAAGGTCAATAGTCAGACCGTAGTCGAACCGCAATTAAATCGGTGGTATTTTAAAAATATTGAGAAAATTAAATACATATATATATATATTAAATATAAAAACTAAAAATCATTTTTTAATTTAAAATTGTGACAAACCTACAATTCAACAAGCTCAGCTTTTCCTTTCTCCAAGTCTGAGTATTCACGCCACCTTCATTTCGTTAGTCTCTACTTTCTAACTCTCTCTTTCTCATATTTCACCATTCTCTTTCTCCTCTTCTCTCTTTCCATTTCACCATTCTCTTTTTCTTCTTCTCTCTTTCTCAAATTTCGCCATTTGGCCTCACCGCCTCACCACGAGTCTTCACCTCCTTTACCTCACCTCTAGCAAACATCGTGGCTGCCTCCTCCTTCTGTTGCTACTTCTTCTTCTTCCCAACCGATTAGCACTGTTGAACGAGCCGACCCGAATAAACGGTCCTAAACACCTAACCCAAGACCGCCCGCTTGGCTTGCGGGCCACTCTTTTTTTAAATAATTTTTTAATATTAAAATAATATGATTTTAAATTTTTTTAGTAAAAAATCAATAATATTTTTTAAAATAGAATTTATACATGTAAAATATTAATTCTTTAATATTTTTAAATAACTAATAACCTTAATTTTTCATATTTTCTTTCAAAATTAACTATATTATATTTAATTTTGAAAATTTTATATTCATTTTTAAAAAATTACAAAAGTTTTTATATCCAAATTTATTATATTTATTGAATATAAGGTTAGAAAATATAGAAATGTTATAAAGTGAGATTATTTATATTAAATAACGTATTTTAAAAAAAAACAATTTTTTTTCAAAAGAGGGAAAGCTGTTTAGCCCTTTTTTAAACATGCCTAAATTGGTCAATCCAAGACCGCCCATTTACGGGCAGTTCCGATCTAGCATGCGGGCCACGGCCTTTTTCCCCAGTACTACAACCGGCTTCCTCTCTCTTTTTCCCAACTGGTCAACCTGGGTTGTTGGGTCACCGGATCACCTAAGACCCAATCGAGTCGACCGAGTCGATGGCTAACTGGCCTGAAAGTTTGACCTGGACCGGTCCAAGCCTTAGGTCATCGGGTCCCAGATCGACTCGCTGGTCCGATCTGAGTCCCAAAACATTGAGATGATGGTTGCTGAAGGGAATTGGGGTTGTGCTAGCTTGGAGCGAGAAGGAAATGGAGAAAGGAGTGCTTCCTTTGCCCAAAATGTGTGTTCTATTTGAAGTGAGAGGAAGGAGGGAAGGAAGAGAGCTTAAAGGCTAAGTGAGTCATTGGGTGACCATGGGTATCTATACCCAAATGTCCTAGGCCCAAGTGGTCCAAAGACCCAAACCCAAACTTTCACAACAAACTCCTTAATTCAATTAAGTCCCTCTTTAAACATTTCTATTATTTTAAATAAGTCTCTCTCCCACATTTTCATAGTTCCACATAATATACCACACAATATAAAATATATCAATCAGGCCAATTGCACAAATTCCATAATTAACAATTTAAAACACAATAAATTAATTATAAAAATTAAATAATACAATAAATAACACAATATTACTAAATATGTGACCCTAAATTTAGCGAATATTACATTATTAATGCAGTTAAAACAAGTTTAAGATTTTATTAAGTAGATGCATGGGCAGTATGTGGAAGCAGCGAGATGTAGTTTAAAGTTGAAGGAACAATCGAGATTTCAGAAATAAAACTGGTCCCCACACCGACCAATATAACCAATGCAAAGCAGACGGATGTGTGTAACACATTTGTTGAATTGTTTCGGAGTTTATATTACTTAATCTCACCATAGTATTATTTAGTTAGGAGGGCACACCCACTTAGAAATACCATGTGAGATTGGCAACTTCTATTGATTGGCTTGTGTATTTTTATAATTCAAGTGCATCCCTATGTTAGATTCTGCATCTGCTGTGATTCTTTTAATGGCTTTCAACATCATACTTTTATAGTTTTATTCATCACCAACAAATAGGCAACTCATCTCATCTCTCACTCTCAGTTTGGATGTATGTATGTATGTAAGTATATATGTATGTATATATGTGGATTTCTTTTTTTTTTTTACTTTAACAACAAGCTTTTCATTAATTTTAAGTGTCAAAATTTAGAACGGTATAATTTTTCTCTTAATTCCACCTTTGATAATGCCATTTTTTGGATGTTCGGCCCTTTATTCATATCGAGATTTGAAGTAATGAATTTCCTAACCTATTAATGATAATAATAGAGCTAAAATATTTCAGTCATTTCAATTCCTTGTATGAAGAGGGATGCAGTATGAACATGCAAATGCAATGAAATGATTCAATATCAAGGGTTCCATAAATTGAATTGGTCAAAGTGCCGGTTTAAGGGTAAATAATAGGAGCATGGTTAAATTATAAGTGATATTTAAAATATATTAAAATATTAAAATATATAATTAATGTATATATTTATAGATATTAAAATATTAAGATATATAATATATATAATATTAAAATATCAAAATATTCAAGGCATATTACAGATATTCTAGATCTTTTTTTAAAAGCTTAAATATTTGGAGATTTTATAAAAACACATAATAATATTTAAAAGAATTAAAAAATTCAGAAAATAAAAATGAACTGGTTGAACTGGCCAGTTTTATCAATTCGAAGCCGGTTCATTGGTCCCAAACAGAAGACCTAGCTGGTTTGCCAATTCAGTCTGGTTCTCTAAACACTTTAGTTCAAGTGGTTTGATATTAATTTCTCCTAAATAAAGGATTTAGATTCAAACTAATATTGTGACCTGTGCGATACACAGAAAACTCACGGTTTTAAAATTTTTCATAAATTAAAAGAATGATAACAATTAACTCATACAAAAAAAATTTATATATAAAAAAATTGAATAATTAGAAACAATGACAATACACATTTTAGATTATGCATCATACACTTTGTGTTTTTGACATTCAATTTGCATCACCTGAAATGTAAAAAAAAAAAAAAAAATCCATCCATCAATGTTAATGGCTAACATATGAAAACTTTTATCAATGTATTAATATTATGAAATTAATGAAACGTAAATTTCTCACCTCTAACGGAGATTTATGAAAACTTCTTGTTAAACTACATTTGTGGTAATAGTTGGAGTTTCATTTTTATCAAGAATTAGGATCTTCAAACCCTTTTTACTTTTGACCCTTGATATAGTAACATAAACCTGACCACATATAGTCGAAGACTGAATTTGGTAGATACAATCCAATACAGGAAAGACATTGTCCTTGGCTTTTATTGATTGTCATGGCAAAAGATAAAAAAATTAGAAATTGCCTCCTCTTAAGCTTGAAAGGAAGCCTAATATCTGATGGAGTAAGAACTATTCTAGGTATCATAACTTTCTCTCCAATAAACTTCCCAGCAATAACAATTGCTTCAATAACATGTTTTCCCTAACTTTGTGATGATTAATCTGCTTTCATTATATGAACTCGTGCCTTTATGAATATTTCTAAAAAGCATAATAGGTGCTTCAACTTTCAACTTCAACTCGTGGTTAGATGCTCCAAATTTTTGAATATTTTTTTATAAAATACATATTTATAGTGCTTGTCATTAAATTCTTATTTTTGTTGAGAGTAAAAATCTTCAATCATTGTCGACTTTTTACTCTTGATATGGTAACATAAAATTGAATCTAATATCTTATTATTTTAATTATTTCATATTGAATATTACTTCGATGATTAATGAACAATAATTTTATTAATTATAGACAAATATATTAAATACATAATTTATTATTGTCAAAATGATAAATATTGAATTAGTTATATATCAATTCTTAAATCAAATAGTAAAAGCTCATATAGAAAAAAGTAATTTTGAGCAGAATGCTTCATATAAATGCACAAAGAATACAATAGACATCATAAGTTCAAGTTTTATAAATGCAATAATCTAACTATTGTCATTTAACAATGACTTCATCCAACAAATGTATTTATAAATATTACAATTTCTAATCTTGATGTTGGTTTCCAAAACAAATCCTATACCACTGATGGTCGATTTGGCAAGCGTACCAATCGTACAAGTAATACAGAGTGAATAGAGTATCGTTCCCACGAGGATTGAGGTACCAACTACCCGCGAAGCTAAAGTTAAATGCTATCTAGACTATTCATTAAACAGAAATATGAATTTAACGCTACAAATTAAACTAAAACTCTTATCTAGAACCTAAAACTAAGCTACTCCTAATGAAAATAACCTAGGATTAATGGGATTGACTTCATTTAATTCTTAATCCGACTAATTCATAGACAAATGAGTCTTTGAGTTGCTAAAGAATGATTCAATCAAATTACAAATCCTTTTGGTGTTGGTCAAGCTCTCAAAATTGTTTGAACCTAATCCCTTGGAGAAGCAAACTTACCTAACCTAAATGATTGTTTAATTCCTTAATCCAATCATTCAAGTAGGTGAATAAGTTTAGGAACTCATAAAAACCACATAAATAAGATCATTTATTCCTAGATTAATCCGATTTATAGTGAAAGTTACAATGGGCTAATTAATATCTAGCTATCCCTAGCATAGATAAAAACCCCAAACTCATAAAAGTGGTGATCAAGCATTTTTAGAGCAATTCAATTCCGTAAAATCCACTCTAACAAAATACGAAATGCAATTACGAAGAATCATTCAATAACAAAACCTCATAAGAAATTAAATTACATCAACCACCAAACCCATCATTTTTCATAGGTTCCATTATCATCCTCTTACTCTTGCTTTTATCAATTGTACATGCTAGTCTAGGGTACAAATATTCCTAGAAGGATTTTCCCAAACCTCAACTAAGATAAAACCTAATTCTCCATAATTCCTTATGTGAAAATCAAGTTCATTAAATGAGCAAACCCTAATTTGACTATATGAGGCTAATATCTATATTCCTATAATATTAGCAAATCAATCCCCTCTCCTTTAAGGTTCAAGAACTCATACAACTCATTCCTTGAGTCTAGTTTTTACCTCCCTTTCCCAAGTTTGGTAAAAACACCAAATCATCCCAATAAGTGGCCAATTTAAAGGAAAGCATTAAGATTGGAATAAATAAACATGTATTAACCAAGCAATAATTACAAGAGTTCAAGAAATTATACAAAACCTAATCTAAAATCGGGCTCATAATAATCCTTGAGTTACATACTAGCTATCACTACAAATTACAAGAAAATGCAACATGAAAAGAGAAGAAAATGAAGAGAAAAGAGAAGAGATGGGGGGAAGGAGGACCAATCCTATGAGAGATGGCCTTCTTCCCCCTTAACCAGCTCAAGATGTTGCTCCCTTGCTGCCTCCAAGCTCCCCAATATTTTTCCAATCCAAAGTTAGGGCAAAATGCCCCAAAAGAAGCATTTAACCTGCAGATTCGTGACTTGGCGCCTGGGCGCCAAGGTTGGCAGCTTCTATTGTTAGTTCATGGGGTTGGGCGCCCGGGCGCCAATTGGGCAGAGGGCTCTCTGTAGTTCAAATGCTTGGCGCCTGGGCGCCACGTCTGGTTCCAGGTTACTGGACTCTCATTCTTCTCTTGTTTTCTCCCCAAAATTGTGCCTACAAAAGAGAATAAATAAAATAAATTAAAAAGGCAATAAAAAGGGGAATTAAAACAAGAAAATAAGAAAATTATAAAGCACTAGAGAACTAAACGAAAACAAAGATAAAAAGCGCAAAAGGGAAGCAACAAGGCTAAAAGAGGACCGAAAATCTCACATATGATGGCATTATTTAGTGACTTTATAGGACTTATCAACCACTATTGCATTACCACTAGAAAATCATGCAATTTACATAACTTACATAACCATAAAATTTTAAAACAATAAGCAAAGAAAAGATATATCATATTCTAACTTTAAAATTTAAAATTTTAAAGACTTGTTGGATGCAAATTTAATACTTTAAAATTTAATATATATACATCATAGACGAAGGCATGTCAGATACAACTTGTAAAGCAAGTTCATGGGATGAGAGTTCCTCC
The DNA here is from genome assembly GCA_037074585.1 of Biancaea sappan. Classification (NCBI taxonomy): domain Eukaryota; kingdom Viridiplantae; phylum Streptophyta; class Magnoliopsida; order Fabales; family Fabaceae; genus Biancaea; species Biancaea sappan. Next base: position 62,209,668 of record CM073496.1, read on the forward strand.
TCATACTGCCATCTTCAAACAGTTTATTCCTTTCAAGTTTTGCTTCATTGGCATGAGCTAATATGCTTTTAGGAAAATTGTATATTTTTTTATAACTCATCATTACTTGAGTGATTCCTTAAAGACACTTTTTTACAGTGTGAAAAGACATTGCTTTTATTGAAAAAAGAAATTCATGGTGGAAAACAATTAATAAATCATTTAAATTGTTTATTAAAAAATATGATGAAAACAATATATATTTAAAAGGATATATATATATATATATATAATCCCATTACACTTTTACAATTATTTCAACAATCAAATGTTTTGTATAGTTTATATCAACATCACGATTTATTTCAGTACAGTCTTGAAATAATTAAGCTAATTTTAAAAAGTGAGTTGGTTAATAAGATTATAGATACAAAAATGAAAAAAAATTAAATAACGTAAAAGAATAAATGAGCTATAAAAACTAAAAATGAAGTTACACTAAATGTAGACAAGCTTCAATAATGACAGTAAGCTTAAATAGTATCCATGAAATAGTAGGCTAGTTTGAAAAATAAAATATACAAAAATTGCTCATTTCAAAGAGTTCACCAATACATCTTGCCTCATAACATAATAAAAAGAAATTACATGTTAGAAGCATTTTCCTCACACTCAAGCCTCTCCACTCTTATTATTTTTTCTAACATTAGAAGACATTTGCAATCCATTCAAATCCTTGTTGTCATCATCATCTCCATTTCCGTCAAAATGAGACAGCTTCATTAATGTCACTAAATTTGAATTACATACAACCTCCTATTGCATAAACAACTGTGCATCAACCACAAATAAATTATCAGTAATTCACCAAATAAATTTTGTGTGTGAGAGCGTAGGCAACCTACGACATTCTCAAATTATAAAAAATAATCAAGGCAATATAATGTAATGTACAGAGAGAATTGAGTGAAAGAGGAAAGAAAACTACATAAATGAAAGGAAAATAATACTCTACTGACTGCCAAAATGCTTCCCAAGACCCCTTATATTTGTTATGGCTTTCAAGTCTAGTTGATTTTCGCTTCCCATACAGGATAAATATATATATATATATATATATATATATATATATATATATAGTCATCAATTGTAATTAAATAAATAACTATCAGTTTATGAAACACCTCATATATACAAGAAAGGAAGCAAATATTATTGGTGTCATAGTGATATATCAGTGGAGTTTTGCCAAGACAGCTCCTAATATTATAATATGGCATTATGGCTGCCAGAAGGCCAAATGGGACTGACAATGGCCCATAACATGTAATAATGAGGACTTAAAATAAATACATATATCATTTCAAAATAGTATATTATGGACATGGCAAGCAACGCAACCAGAAGAAGGTAGTGCATAATGTCATTATAAGTAAGATTAAAAAAAAACTTGTAGGCTTCAGCTCCACTATATATGATTAAATATTTTTGAATGAATGCAGCACTAACTGATTCATAGATTTTTATACATCTCATATACAGACGTCGAATAATTACTTACAGCAAAATGTAGGCATTTGCATACAGTGAGAAGGATTTTCTCTATTTTTATATCTGCTCGATCATAGGTTAAGGCCTGATTCATGCACTATAAAATCACTCAGATGCAGAGATCAGATAACATGAAAAGTAAAGCAAAGAGAAAAATAAATTCCATTTCAACAAAGTGATGGAATAGAGCAAGCAAAGGCATGAGAGAATTTCGTTAGCTATAAGCTCTAGCTGGGTTAGTACTAGCTCCTTGGCAACTTTAGGATTCAGAAAATACCATAAAATGAAATATTGTAATTCTGTATAAGGAAAAATAAGCAAAGAATACCAAATAATTTTTACAATAACTACAACACAAAATAAGCTACAAAATTCCATTTTTATTCCCATATATACATGTTGACCCTAAGGCTTTATGCCATAAGTTTTGATGATGACAAATGTATTTGAAATATAGCATTGATATATATAAAGGTTAATTATCATATACATGCTACAAGTATTTAAGCATGACTATGTTATTTAATGTGTAATGTCTTATACATTAATCATGCTATTTATCATGAATTGAACTAACCATTTGATTTGCAAGTAAGATATATTTTATAGGTTGGTTCAAAACAAGAAGAGTGAGCATTGGATTAAAGAACAAGGAAAAGTAACATCATGCCTCACTCAAGGAAAGTAACATACAAGGACAAAGCTCCAAGAAATGAAGAATTAGAAGATTTGAAGTCTTGGAAGCGCTGGATGCATCAAGATAGCCTATGTGTTTACATTAGGTATATTTTATATAGGCTAGTATACTTGTGCAACTCAATGATTTATATTTTCATACATTGGCTCAAGCATTTTAAACAAAAAGATAGTGAGATATGAAGTTTTACAAAAGTTAGTTTTTGACTTTTGGTCACTCCTTATATCATATATCATAAATGAAAAATTAGTTTTTCAAGTATCTTAATCTCATTTGATAGTAGACTCAAAGTTCTTTCCAACGGTATATTATTTATTCAAAACGAAGTCCAAATGAAAAATATATTACTATTTAAAATATAGTTTGAAAAACTGAAAGTTGATTTTACTGTACTAAAAAATTATTCTGTTCTGACCTATAGTCAGTGTTTTGATTATATATTTTAAACGAAAAATAATTTTTGAGTAAAACTTAGCTCATTTGAAACTAGATTCCAAGAGCTTTCCAATGATATATTATTTGTTTAAAACGGAGTTCAAATGAGGGAGTTATGAATTTTTAAAGAAAGCTCAAAATCTGTATTTCGCTACTGCCAGCCGGTGGTCGACCAGGCAGCTTCCGACTGGTCAACCAGTTGTCCTGAAAATGCTATATTTTGCTACTGTCAGTGGGTGGTCGACCAGGTGACCCCCACTGGTCGACCAATGGACATCTGAACTGCATTATAAGTGCTGTAACGGCTATATAACGGCTAGTTTTTTAAAATCTTATATATATGACCTTAGATACACGATTTTGAGCCAGAACTTAATACTACAATGATATATTAACATGTTCTATCATCTTTGAGAGAAATCCAAACATTCTTGAGCCAATCTTGCATATTCTCTATCATTAGAGTTATTAGAGCTTCATTTGTATTCATCTACTCTTTAGAGAGAGTTTCTTTGTATTGTTGATTTTGATCAACACCAATATTATTTTGAGTTGAGGTTCGCAAGTAGCGGTGTTGAAAGAATTTGCTTTGGGTTGAGGAGGAGCCCGGATTCATAAATTATCCGTTGTGGTGTCGCAAATACCCGGATCGAATTTGCGTGGTTGTAGTGGTTTGCAAGTACCCGAATTAAACTTGCAATTATAGTGGAAATACTCAAGTGGTCTCTTGAGGACTGGATGTAGGCTTCGATTAGCCGAACCAGTATAAATCTCCAAGTTTGCTTTCTCTATCCCTTACTCTTTAATTTGTGCATATTGATATCTACTCTTTAATTCCTTGATCTTTATAATTATTTATCTTGACAACACATTGATTTTCTGTATTGTATTTATTATTTTAAGTATTACACTTCTATAGAAAATCATTTCAACTTCCAATTAATTCTTGTGAAAAATTTATAAAACCCAATTCACCCCCATGTTGGGTTCCAACCATTACTTTCAATACAAACTTTACAAAAATACAATAACTACACACTCAAACACAAGCACAACCATTCACAACAAAAAATGAAGCAACACAGTACACTTTTCTCTTTACATAAGTGAAAAATAGGCTACAACTAATAAATGAAATTTAGTCACAAATTTGAATTGACTTGCCACCAAACTTCCACATAAAATATATATATCCATTCTTTTAATGTCAACTGAATAAGAAAAATGAGGTTGGTGGTTTAATAGGCCTGCTAGGATCAAAATTTTTGTTTTCTTTTGATTGTTTCTTTTTCTTCAATTTCTAAAAAATATTTCAGTCATTTCAATTGCTTGTATGAAGATGGATGCAATGAAATGAATCAATATCAAGGGTTCAAAAAATTAGATTGATCAAAGTATCGATTTAAGGATAAATAGTAGGACTGTGGTTAAATTAGGGTTCGAACTAGTGGTAGTTAAAAAAAAAATATATATATATATATATATATATATATATATATATATATATAATTAATGTATGTGTTATAGATATTAAAATATTAAGATATCTAATATATAATATTAAAATATCAAAATACTCAAGATATATTACAAATATATATTTATACCAGTCCTATTTCTTTTCCTAATAGCTTAAATTTTTGGAGATTTCATAAAAATATATATTAAGATTTAAAAGAATTAAAAAATTTAGAAAATAAAAATGAACTGACTAATTTTATCGATTCGAGACCAATTTACTGGTTCAAATGAGCTCGAAGATCTAACCGGTTCGTCGGTTTGGTCCGATTCTCTACACACTTTAGTTCAAGTAATTTGATATTTATTTCTCCTAAATAAAGGTTTTAGATTCAAATATTGTAAATAGGAAAAAAATAGTGATTGAGAAGTTTTATACCTTTTTAGCTTAATTCAGTTTGAATTAAATTAGTCTGGATTAAATAATTTTTTTGATAATGGTGATTAAAAAAAAGAAAGAAAGAAAATTGCAACGATGAGAGGCTTGAGAAAAATGAAAGAAAGGGGTTGGGAAAGAAACGACAGGGTCAGAAATGAAACCGAGTGAAGCCCAATAGGCGTGAGCTTAGGGAATGGGCATTGTGAGCCCAAATCAATGCAAAATATTAAAGTGAATTGAGTTAGTTTTTGAAAAGACAAGTCAGAGAGTATGAGTAACTACAGAAGTTACTGAAGTCTGAAGCCAATGCGAGGGCTTCGGAATGAAAGACTACAAAGGGCCACACAGATTGGCTCTGAAATCTGGGCATCATATTCATCGTCTCTCTCTTGGGAAATTGAACTGGGGCGTTCTTCGTGCATCAATACTTGCAGAAATACACAATTCGTGTTTGAATTTTTTGACCTTTTTTTGAATGTGCGCGTGTATATGATGAATCACTTTTAAGTTTAGATCGAAAACTCGACCTAAAAGTACCACGAGAAATCTGTCAGATAAATCAATCTTGTTCATGAGAATATTTCAGATGTCCTTCGAAAATTGAGCACTGACAATTAACTCCTCGCCGTCGGGAACGGGGAAAACTGCAAACACGATTTCTCACAAAAACCGTAACTTCTCCTAATCTTTCCGACAAGAAACCGTCATCTTTTTTACGTTTCAACCAACGACTACCAACGTTCCTACTCTTACGATATTTTCACGTTTCAAGAATGTGTGTGCATATACTTCTCATGTTCCTTGTATCCACTATTGCTTTTGCTCATTTTCAATGTGTTTTAGGCGAGGTCAGAGTTACATAAATGGGCAAACCCATAAAATGTTTAGTTGAATAGACATCAACTACGATTTTTATGCCGACAAATAGGAATGGAACTGTAACGATTGCAGTGAACTCTAACGATCACGTTTTCCAACTCTAAAATACAATGTTGCTTTTAAAGACCCCACCACATTTTGGGGCTTAATCCCCTTATTTCCACTGTTAACTATTATGTCAGCTAAACTGGAGCTTTCATAATCCGACAGTTTTATAGCATTTGCCAGAAACGACATTAAAATTCCGCCACATAACAGTAAAGATGTAGGGGAAGAAGTTGATTAGCAGGAGTTATATTTATTATTTAATGAGGGCGGGCCTATAGAACTTTGGTCAAACTCAAACAGAAAATTAAATGCCAAACCACTTAGCAAATTTGATAAAGTGCCCAAATACTGCATTGAAAAGTCATTTAAATTGAGTCCACCCATTCATTCACAATTCCACAAACAAGAAAAAGTCAAGCTACTTCGGCTTTACCTCAATAACAAAATGCCAAAACCCTATCACACAATTACAAAGCCAAGCCACCACCATCCCCCTTCTTCTCAGTCAGTCCAAAACCATGAGTTTTGGTTATTATTATAATATTCTTGAAACTCAGAAAACATAACTACTTTCTTTTCTTTTAAACATAACAACTCTCTCTCTTTTTTTTTTTTCTTTTTCTTTTTTCCTTCCCTCTAGTAAGTTTGCCTTTTACTTTTAGGTACCTTTTAACCTTTTCATGAAACTAACTGTACACAATGGAGTGCACATAGGACCTACTCCTACACACCCCATTTCGCTGCAACTGCAATTCAGACAGATTACAGACCCAATGGTGCTCCTGACTAACCCCCCTACTTCCTTAGGCTATTCCATCATCATACAGCGCCTACTCCAAGGAAATCAATGAATGGCATGTTTATGTTATCGCCCACCTTCTCACTTTCCCCAGAAATTGAGAGGTTGCTCCTGTTGGTGCCAACTGACTCAGATACTGAGATTTCTGAGTTTGAATCTGAATAATTCGACTGGTCCACCACACCCATACGCCTCCCCATGGATCCTCCCTCACACGATCCCTTCCAGCCCCCAAAGAACTTGTCAAACCCCACATCCGCAGTTCTCAACCTCCTTTCAAATGACAGTCCTGCAGAAATGAAAATTTTCCCCAAATATGAACATAAACAGTAAGAAATAATAATGAAACGAGAGGACATTTACAAGAAGCATACCCATTGGCGATCCATGGCCCTGGTGACCCAAATTGGGGAAAATCGTAGGAGTGAGGGAGAGATTAGTGGTTGTTGAGGCAGATTCATCTATGATGGTGCTGGAGATGGTGGATTCACTGGCTGCATTATTTGAGAGACCCAAATTTAGAGCCTTTGGAAGGATTTCAGAAGTGAGTCTTCTCTTCCTACACGAATTTGACTGCTCTCTCTGCTTCCTGGCCATGATCACATGCCAGTGGTTCTTCACTGCGTTATCCGTCCTACCCGGAAACAATTTAGCAATCATGGCCCATTTGTTACCGTACATTTTATGAGTAGCTAACAGCCTCTCCTCTTCTTCCTCGGTGAATGTCCTCCTGTTGATTCTAGGATCTAGTTGATTGAACCACCTCAATCGGCAACTCTTGCCTGCAGTTACAATACACCATGTGGAACAAAACAAAACCATTGGGTTTGATTCCTTCCAGGCTTAAAATTGGAAAATTAGTAAAGCAATTAACTTACTGAGTTTTTCTTCTTATGACAATGGGATAGGGATTACCTGATCTTCCTTCGAGATGATCGGCGATGAGGTTCCAGTTTTGAGGACCGTGCTGAGCTACGAGCTCTTTGAGTTTGGAATCTTCAGCTGGCCTCCAGTGGCCTCTAGCGCAGAGCTTGGTGTGGACATTGCTCTCACCAGCAGATCTCTTAGGTTCTACGTCCTCCTCACCGAGTTTGAAAGCCAAGCTTTTGTTTTCACCCCCGAAATGCCCATCACCTTCATTATTGCTTCTCTTTGTTTCCCGGCTCTCTTGTCCCAGAAAAGAAGGGCTCAGGGTCTGAAAGCCTGTCTCACCATCACTCTGACCCAAGACCCCAAAAGTGTTTGACACAAGAGGCTGGAGTCGAGGAGAGGTATGATTAGGGGATGAAGGGAGAAGATTCATATCCCCGCTAAAACCATCAGAACCGTTGTTGAAGAGTTGTGAACTCATGGTGACGGAAAACCCAGAAACACTGACCAAGAAATTAAAGAAGAACTAAAGGAAACCGAAAGGACTGAACTTTGAAATCCTAAATGGGATTCTTTCCGCCAGAAGGGGAGAAAGGCGGAAATTGATATACTATTTGTTGGATAAAGAGGGATACGAGAATCGAGAGGGTACAGGATATAATTGCATTGTATATTCCCTCTCTCTTTTGGCAAAGGGTGGTAGTGGGTACTTAACCAGAGAAGAGCTGAGAGAGAGAAAGAGAGGGGGAGATGGGAAAAATGGAAGAAGCAAAGTGCTATGGAGGAGGGTGGGGATTGAGAGAGAGTTATAAGTATGAGAAGGAAGGAGAACGTTTCAAAGAAAATGAAATAGAATAAGAAATAGAAAGAGATATTTGGGTGTTGGAACTCGAAAGAGAGAGCATTAGGGCGATAACAAAAGAAGGAGCAAAGAAGGGAGCCCACACACGATTCTGTTCACTCTGTTTCCTTTTCTCTCTCCGAAAAAGTGAAACGAAGTGGCCTCTTTAACTCTTTATTTTGGGACTCGTCCACAACATCTCTCTTTCTAAGAAAATATTAAAATGAACAAAATCTGATCTGTGAAACTCTGTGATATGCGCTTTGCATTTTATTCGAGAACCGCTCGTGTGGGTGCGGGTGGGGGGGGGGGGGATGCCAAACGATGCTTAATTTTTTTTTTTTTTGGGTTTTGGTGTTTTTTGGCGCTCTGTTCTGTTCTGCCCTTTCTACTACAGAATCTATGTTGTCTGCTTGTGATGGCTTTTTCTTTTTCAAAGGGAACGGTAATATAAAACACCAACAAACATCATCCTCATCACTTGTCCTTCCCTTATTTCTACCAATATTGTGCTCGTGATCCTCGTATCTCTATCTCAACCCAATTTGTTAATTTGGCAGTAAATTTTTGACCAAATTATTGAAACTCCTGTTCTTTAATTTATTTTATTAGAGTTGCAAAGAGAGACAAATTTAAAAGGTGAATTTGAATAAAATACAATAAAAAAAGACAGAAGAGACAATGGAATCGGATCGGAAGGTAGATAAGAAATCCAGAATATTTGAAAGTCTCACTCTCACCCGTGGTGCACTGGAGTAACAGAATGAAGTAAGTAAAAGGCAGGGAACAAGAAAAGCACATAACTTTTGTGTGAGAAAGGAAGAAGCAACAGTGAAAAGAAATACATTGAATATTGTACATGCAATTATGCCTCCTCAATTTCTCATTTTACGAGATCAAGGAGTTGCATGCGCACGAAGGGCTTCCGGGACGTAAGCTTTACCATAATGATCAATACTTAGTCATCCCCATCCAAGTCTAGTACAATAATTATGATTTATCAAAAGTTGATTGCTTTATTTTGTTAGTTGAGCAAGACCAACCCATCCTTTCCGGGCTTTTTCTGTAAATTACTAAAAGTAATTATCATAATAATAAGGTGAGAATGATTTAGATTAAGAGGGTGAGGGTGGAACGTGGATAAAAGTAGAGAATGATGACGCAGGGCTGTTACCAAAAGCGTTAGGCAGAGGCAGAGGCATAGGCTGAGGCTGAGGCTGAGGCTTGGGAAAATACACAGATTAGAGTGGTAAAAATGAAATGCAATGATGGGGGGGGGGGGGTTGGAGTTGTTTTTGACTGTGGCGAGGAAGGTAGATAATAGTAGCTGTTGCAGGAGACATCACAAATAACTGTTTATTTTGCTTCTTCCATTCACACACACGCATTCCCCCGTTTCTGCCTTCCGTAATTCTGTTAATCTCACTTGGTTGCCACATCAGCAATACACTACCCACACGTGATCAGTGTCGCTTTCACCAAGAACGTTATAACCCCCCCCCCCCATCTGCATGCGGCGTCGTATTGCTTCCCTATTTCAAGTTTTGACTTTGTCGTTTCCTTTGTCTGTGATTATTTCAACTAATTGTTTTTGTTATATTGGGAATATACTAATTAATTAATTTTACAACTGAAATTGAAAGATGATAATAATGAGGGGTGATTATACTAGTAAAGAGGAGTGGGCAGGGAAGGATGATTATTGTTTTGGGGGGTTAGAAAGGGTCAGAAGTGAGAACAGCAGAAAAATCAAATCAGAGAAGATCTGGTTCTCATTGCCCCGAATCTCAGACACAGAGGAGTAGAGAGAGAGAGAGAGAGAGAGGAGGCGTGTGGTGTGGTGTGGTGTGGATGTAATGGGATAGCGTTAGCTTGAGAGAGAAGCAATAATAATAAAAAGAGAGGGAAAGAGGGAGAGGGTATGAGTACGTACAAAACGTTAAGTTACGGGGTGGGGGTGAGCCGGTGAGGGATGTGATGGTATATTGGTAGAGGGGTGGTGTGAAAAGAGTAAGAGGGTTTGGACTTATGTGGGGGAAAGGTAACGGAAGGACTAAGGAGGAGAGGCTGAGAGTGATTTCGTGGAATCCCGTTCCCCCAGGTTCATGCAGATCTGGCGTTCTGTTTTGGGGGAGTTTAGTTTTGTTTCGTTTTGGAAACCGTTTTGCTGGCATTGGCTTTTGTTTTGGATGGAGTCAGTGGGGATGGATGACGTTGTCAATCCGTTACACGTGCGCTTCCATCCCCCCGCCCACGTGTACGGTTCGTGGCCTTCTCCCCCCCCCCCCTCTTGCTGCAACTTAGAAGAAGCTTGCTTTGGTTTCCAAACCGTACGGTGTAACGATTTCTGAAGCCTCCAAACCCCTCTCTCTCTCCTCTCTCTTCTGCTCTGCTATGCTCTGCTCTTGATTCACACAAGTAATCCCTCCACCATATACTCTCACTGTTCCTACTGGTCCCCCCCCCCCCAAAAAAACATCTCTCCAACTACTTTCATTTTAAAAAATAATAAATTATTTATGAGTAAGTCTAAAAATAAAAAACTCACCTTCTTAAAAAGTTTTATATTTTTATTATTAAAACATTTACAATGATAATTCTTAAAAAAATTTTAAGAATAAGAATTTATTCTCAATAAGTTTTACTATTAGAGTGCGTCAGCATGACTAACACATATAAGAATCGTTTTTCTATTAGAATATTTTCAATAATACAACTCTAATAAATTACTTATTATAGATCCTATTATGTCACATCACTGCTTTTGACTTTAACCAACTCTTTATTACTTTAAACAACTCTACACTCTAATAGTGTAACTCATAAAAACTTACAAATAAGTCTCACAAGCAGCTATCTACTATTTTAATTAATGCAGGATAATTAATTTAGATATATTTAATGTTTGCTTTTTTTTTAAGAACGGTTCTTACGTGTGACAATCACATTGACGAATTCCAATAGTATAACTTAATATGAATCGCTTCTTAATTTTAATAACTCTTTAAAAACCTCTATTAGAGATGATCGAATAATCAGTTATTAAAAAAAATCATAAATTACCAACAAGTAGAGAGTTGTGGGACTTATTGGTAAGTTCTTTAGAGTTGTTCAATTAGAGTTTAAAGTTGCTTAGGTAAAAAATTGTGATGTGACATTGTAAAATCCATAATAAACAATTTATTAGAGATGCTTTTAAATCGTTTTAAGATTTATGTGTATGGTAATAAAAAATAATTTATAATAATTTCAAGATTATTCAATGATAGTAACACTTAACCTCTTAAAAATTAAAATTTTTTTATTTTCTATAAACTTACCCTTATTCATTTCATCATCAAATAATTTCTTTTTTCGTAGTTTTTTTAAATATAATAATAATCTTACATTTTTTTTCATTTCTTAAAATAGTATATAATCATTTAATACTATAGAAAATTGACAAAATACTTTGCTCCTTTTTTAATAAAGCAAATCATCAATTTATCTTTCTGGACAAAATTTACCACAAAAGAATTTCAAATGAAAAAAATTACAAGATAATGTTGCGAAATAATACAAAAACAAAATTTAAAGATCTGGTTTAGTCACCTAGTCTTCAAAATTTTTTAAAGAAACACATGATTTAGTTACTAAAAAATTTTCAACTCATCATTCATTAGTCTCTCTTAGTATGTACTAGAGAATTAACAAGTAATAAACAATTTTTTGAAGACTTACTTTTTTTTTTAATTTTAAAAGCTGAAATACTAAATAATTGAAATGGCGTATTTTTTACGAGTTAGAAAATACATTTAGTTTTCAATTATAACATAAATAAACAAATTTATTTTATTATTAGTATATGTTCTTATATTAAAATAAAATAATGAAAATGAAGAGGAAGGAGCGGGGAAATATCGAGTGAATATGGTAAGAGAAGCGAAGATATGGAAAAGGTGGCCATTATGGTAATGACAAAAATATTATATTATATATTTAGATTAAAACACAATGAGAATCAGATACATTAATGGGGAGCTCAATATTATGGATTGCGTGTGTAAGTTGGGGGTTTTAATTAAGATGGTGGGAAAGAGAGGCCTAAAATAAGCTAAGTGTGAGAGCATGGCGTAGCGGTAGCACGGAAGAAGGGGTCCTTAGAGTTAGAGGGCAGGGGTTGTGTCCCAAACCTGTCTCTGAAAACTGCAAATGTGTGTTGGACTTGGGGGTCTTGGTCTTAGGCCTTAGGCCTAGCTGATGACCATTATTTTGTTGCAATCTATTCCCATCAATCACTTCTGCTTTTGATTCCCCCCCCCCCCCCCCTCAAAAAAAAACTTCAAATTCCATCTGATTTTTAATATATAATATTAAAAACCAGTTGATTCTGAGTGAGTACGTACGTAGTACCGTGGACAAGCCATTAAGCCAAAACTCCACTGGTAATTGATATTAAGAAAAAAAAAATGTTGAGTTCTAATTATAGTTAAAATAAATAATTAATTATTTTTAAATAATTTGATATTTATTATTTTAAATTAAATTTTAAGTTTAAGTCTTGCAAGAGAAAAAATTGATATTAAAAAAAAAGTTTATAGGTATGTAATGTAATTATTAAAGTTGTTAAAATTAACTTGAACTAATGGTCCAATAAACCACAACTCCTACAAATAGGATGAAGTTAATCAATAATTTAATAGTCTATTTTAAAAATATAATTTTTAGCTCGATTCATCAAAATTTTTAAGACTTAGATGGGTTAGAGTTGGGTAGTTCTTGTGGACTTATTTTATTTTATTTTATTTCTATATTTTAAGCTTTAGTTTTTTTTTTTTTGAAATTTAGTTCTATTTTTTGAAGTTTTAAGAATACATAGTTTTTGTTATTCAAAATAATTAAAATTACATTTTAAAAAATAAAATAGCCTATTTTATGGTTTAATATTTTTTTAAAAAATTTGATTTAATTTTTTAAAATTTAATTACTCTAATATTTATTTTTATCATTAAAATAATTAAAAATATATATTTTTAATAAGATAAATAAGTTAATAGGACGAACCCATTGCCATAATGGGTTGGGATGAGTAATATTTTTTAACCATATATTATGTAAAGCCTAATCCACCTCAAACTCATCCAATACTCATCATTAGCCTTACAGACTTAAGTTGTGATGGGTCGGCCAGATCCATTTAACAACCTTAGTTGTTATGCTCGAATTAAATTAATTATAGTTTAATAAATTTTTAAACACTTGTGATTCTAACAAAAAAAAACTTATTTATAAAAGATTGAAGTTGTTTTGAATTAATTTCAATATCAAGTATTTGAATTTAATTTTTAAGATATTTTATTTTATTTAATCATTTTCATTTTTAAATCATCAAATTTATGTTATCAAATTTTATATTTATCATTGCAAAAAATTATTTTAGAAAATAAATAAACTAAGATAAATATACCCGTTTAAACTAAGACAAATTTTAAGGCTAAATTGAGACCAAATTAAAAATTTTTCAACTAATTAATTGTGTATTGTTAAATTAAAGACAACTAAAATTAATTTTATACTTCAGCCAATATATGGAAGATGTGTATGAAAAAGTTCTCCATATATACTTAATCTTAAGTTCAGTTTAACACTCATGCTAATCTTTTCAATAAAAAATAGATGAATCGTGTTCCGAATACAATATAAACATCAACTATTAAAGGTACAAAAGAAAAGGAGAAAAAAAAACACTGAAGTACTCAACTAAGTTTTTCTTTAATTAAAAATTTTCAATTCTTGACACTACTTACATTTTATTTTATTCTTACATGATAGTTGCACATATAACTAATTTTAAAAATGTTGAAAGCCCAATTTGAATTAATGCCTTAAATTAATCAGTTATGGAGTTGTGGGAAGAAACAAAATTTTATACATATAATATAGTGAGTTTTGAAGATTCATGCTGTTATCATTATCCAAACAATTTGTAGCGTTCCCAAAAATACGCGCATCACAAAACCTAACACCAAGGAAATATTATTATACAAGTTGAAACTAATGGACGTTACATTCGTGGAATCAAAGTTGAAATATTCGTGGGAGGGGCATTACGGTACACGAGCGAGAAAAAACAAACATACCTTCCCATAATCGGAACGACAAACTCGAAGCACAACACGCCAACCTAGGTATCTCTGACAACTCAATATTTTAAGTTCATAATTAATTTACCATTAGCTTTAAATTTAATTAAGAATCTAAGATATTGGCAGATCCACATGATTAATTGCCCTTGTTGGCGACTTAACTAACCCATTGGATTAAAGGCAAATTAAAGAGATGCCCCCACCAATCTGTTTGAAAAGAAGAATGGGATCAAGAGAGTGTGTTATTTTTTTGGAGGTCACAAATGGAGTTTGTGAGTGTTAGTGACACTTTTGTGAGAGTTGTTGAAGGTTGTCTTGCTGTAGTTAGAAAAAGCAACACATGACCAGAGCAGCCTTTTTTGACATTAAAAGCTGCTTTAATTTAGCGCCACCGCCCCTTCCTCCTTTCTTTGACCCTCACTTATTTACCTCCTAATCACAACCTTAATTTTCCCCTAAACAACAAATCATATAAAAGCTCCTTCTACTTAACTAGCACTGCACATATATATATATATATATATATATATATACACACACACATACATATATATATATATATATATATCAATTTCACGACGGATATACATATGATAATAATAATAATAATATTATTATTATTATAATACATAAGGTTGTTTAGATCAAAATTTTATTTAAAATAGATAAAAAAATAAATTAAATTAAATTATAAAATCAAATTGACAATTGAAATATTTTATCTTTAACAAAATATAATAATTAAATATATATATATATATCAGAAATAAACATAATATTATATTAAAAATAATTAATCAATATATAATTTTAATAAATAAAATTCAAAACATAATAATAAAAAAGACATTTTACAATAATAATAAAAAACAACGTTGTACAATGTTTGAAAATATTTAATTAGTAAAAAAATGAATAAATAGCAGTCCTTACTTTCTATTATGTTTAAAAATATTTTTTTCTCATCTAATAATTAGGACAAATTTAGAAATTTTAGTTAGTAAGGAAAAGAAATAGTTTATAAATATTTTTGTGAAAAAAAATCACATATTATTAATTAAAAAAAATTCCTTGCTCCCACAAGCTTTCAAGTAGATCTGCCACTGCCTAATAGCCACTTATTTATACAAAATCTATAATGTTATAATCTCTTATTGTCAACTTTCACTGAACTAAATTAAAATTTAAACAAATTATAAGTAGTAAGATTATAATTACTAAGTTAGTTTGATAAATTTTTTCTATTATAATTAACTTAATAAATTAAAAACACGTCAATAAATAAAAATAATAAAAATAATATAAAATATTATAAAATTAATAAAATCATAATATCATGAAAAATTACTATTTAAATCAAAATTTTAACAAATTTAAATTATACATAAGACTAAAATCGCCCAAGTTGTTTAAACCAATTGTAAGATTAAGATTTATATTGAAAACTTGACAAATACCAAACTCTGGAATCCCATTTTCCGTATTGTGCACGTGAATTATTAATGGTGACAATTATTAACCCCTCTGTAACTTCCCTCCTCGTGTGTTCTCCTGTAGGACATAGCATTCGTCTGGAAAAGCATCGATGAGAGGAGGTGCTCAAGCTTGTCATAGCATAGTATAAACATTATAATCAATTACGCCTATAATTAATTAAATTTCAGATGGTGTTTGGTAGATGGGGGGAAACAACAGAAATTTCTTATCATAGGAGCAGGAGATGAATACACATTTAGATGCTGTAGCGTTGTACCTACATGTTATAACTTGAAAGCATGCAGCTTTTGTTACGAGACGTACAGGGGTGTGACTTGTGAGATCTCTTCTCACTCTTCAATAATAGTGTGCAAATTACACACTGATCATTTGCATAACTAGGTCCCACATTTCAAATCTTACTCCTCCTCCTCCTCCTTCAAAAGCTTCAATCAAGATAGGTAAATTCCAAAAGCCTAACTTTACTCCTTAATTAATCAGCCCAATTACATTTAGGATGCCGTATGTCAAGTAATGAATATTTGCCTTTTGGAACGACATTGATTCGACTTCCACCTAACCAGTCTTCCCGTCTTCTCAAATTAACACTGCCAATTCAAATTTTATTCAATATCGTTTATTTATTTATTTATTTTTTTTTTCTCACTTTTGTCCCTGTGAGTTCCCTTTCATTTCATAGCAAAGCTTGATAACAAATCATAGCAGCCGAAACGTAACTTTCAATTATCCGTATACCAATAATGAATTTCCACTGCACCAGCACAGAGCAAAAGAAAAAGAACACCATGCATGCTCCAAAGTCTCCTATATATTCTAAGTTTGGTCCTCCTGCTTCTGTTTTTGTTGCTTTCCTTTGCCTCTTTCTTCTTTTTTTTTTTTAACACGCTAAAATATGTTTTTACGTGTTAATATTTATATTAATTTTGTATTTTATTTTTAATATTTTTTATATCAATTATATTTTATATATTTTTATTTTAAATATATTCTTTTCATTAATAACATATATTTTATTGACAAAAAATATTTATTAGACAGTTAGTAAAAATAATAAATTTAAAATAAAAATAAAACATATACGTCAAAAAAAAGTTAGAGGCGTGAAAAAATATAAGTTTAAGTTTTATATATATTATTTTTATTTTAAATCTATTATTTTTAATAATTACCTAATCAATATTTTTCATTAGTAGAATAAACGATATTAGTAAAAATAATAAATTTAAAACAAAAATAGAACATGTAAGACATAACTGATAAAAAAAACGTTAAAAATGAAATTGAAACTTGTTGTAAAAATTAAGGATATAAAAAAAAATACTTTGTCATTCTTTTTATAATTATTCTAATTTCATGTTAAAATTGATTAAATTACACTTAACACCTATTTATTTTAAATATAATATCAGGCTCTTATGATATTTTGTTATATATTACAAAAGTTTCCCATCCAATTTACTATTTATCAAATCAATTAATTTAATTTGTAATATTGTGAATTTATTTTTAATATCAAAGTGAAAATTTTAAGTATTTTTTATTATCAGAAGAAATACATGTTTTTCATAAAGTAATTACGTATAAACTAGAGGATATTTGTTTGTAATTTTTAAAATTAAAAAAAATAAATATAATTTAACAAAATTTTTAAAAAAAATGTTAGTATAATATTTACCCATTTTTAAAAAAGCACATGAATGATTAGCCGCTGTCATTATTGACTTTTAAGTTTTAACAGTAAGTAGTACACCATAAAGAGACTGCACCCAGCATAACAAACAAAAAGTAGGGTAAATAAATAGACTAAACCTCTTCAGAACATTGCATTTGGACCTCATGGTTTGGAGTAAATAATTAAATATCCTAGTTTCAATCAGAGTCCTTCCCAGTTTAATTTAACGCTGATTTCTCAAAAAAGCACTGAAACAGCACAACAAAACAAAAGAGGATGGTAAATCACTAGACTGAAGTCGTTGTCGACATTAATTGCATTTAGACATCTAATTTTGGCACTTAAATAGCAGGAATGGTTAACACTGTACTTACTTCCTTTATATATATATATATATATATATGTACATATTCTTCACTTAATTATCACACTCTGATTATTTTGTCCCATTTGTCATATGATAGAATGGAAAATTAAGCAATAACCATGCATTTGGTTTTGGTTTTGTACTCAATGGTGCGTATAGGAAGACACTCTTGAGTGCATCTGCATTTGAACAACTGCAGCATTATACTTGTAATGAACAACACAATCGTGTTGCATGCCCCTCTATTGCCATTCTTAATTGTATTAGCTTGCAGATTTGATGGTGATGGAGTAATTCTCGTATTTTTGTTTGATATATTTTCATATTTGCTCCAGTTTAGTATGGATTTTAATTTTCAGCAGGTGCTACATGTTATAACTGCGAAATCTATTGGAAAAATCTGCGATGAGGACTATGAAATATTTCGACTTGCGTATATGACAGAGAAAGATATTATTTTAATTTTCAATTCAGTATTGGACGAAGACTACACCACAGCTAGTGTTTTTTCGAGAATAAATTTCTGCTTGGCTTTGAAATCGAATAATATATTTGACTCATATGAATTCTTGATGATAAAAATTAGTAACTCATATTTTATAATTATTTTTTTAAAAAAATAAAATAAAATAAAATTAATATCTTGAAATATTAATTATTAGTTTTAAAAATTAATGATTTAGATAGACTAAACATTTATTGGCTGTTTTTTTCCCCCACTTATTGTTTATGGTGGAGGCCAAGGCAGATGAGGAAATTGGCGAAGCGTTGTAGAGTATGAAACTTCATATGGGCCGACTGTGGGCCTAATTATACTTTTGGATCTTAATGAAATAGGCCGGCATTTTGATGAATCCCAAAAAAAACAAAGAAAAAGACGTACAATTTGTGTGTTAGGAGCCTATTTCGATCCGAACACCAGATTTTGGTGCCATCACAAGATATTTTGGGATATTAAAACAATAAACAACAACAACAACAACAACAACAACAACAACAACAATATAGCCTTATCCCACTAAGTGGGGTCGGCTACATGGATCGCACGACGTCATTGAGCTCTATCAATGACCATCTCTTTAGATATCTCATTTACTAAAAGATCCCGTTCAATAATTTCTCTAAGTGTCCTTTTTGATCTTTCTCGACCTTTTTTCATAGGGCTGGAACATTAAAACAATGGCAGAAAAAAAATATATAATTGAAATGAAAGTAAGAATAATATTCCTTCAACACTGTCTGTTAAGGCATCTGTAACATATTTAAAATTTCAAGAGATAGATGATTATTTAACTAGTCCCTAGAAGATCCTACTGTGAGGATTCAAACAAGGCGAAAAGGAGATTTGAAACAAACCAATTAAATTATAAGATTGGAATAATACATCTCACGCTTACACTGGTGTTATTCAAGAATACGAAACAAATATATGAACCAGAATACTTGTGACGACGACGAAAACAATGTCTAATTACATGAACTAATAATAGTTTATATCGCTCAGAATTATTGTGGATGACTCAAGATCTTCCTGGTGTTCTTGGATCATGGTGATTGTTTGCTTCCGTCCCTTGATAGTCTTCGATTTCGAGAGCCATCCTTCCCTCACCATCAATAACTCTTTCGCCAGCTCTGAATTCCCAATCACCTTGTATATTTTGACAGAAAGATCTCTTCACTGGCATGAAGCACACACAAGAAAAATATGATTCTGGAGAATATAAGGGGGATTTGCTGTCAGCTATATTTTTTCCACACACATATATAACACTAAGGGGAAAGAGAGACGAGAGGAAAAGAAATAACACAACGTCAAATACCCAAAATTCAATATATTGATACACACTCTGATATATTTTTCAACCACACACCTATATGCCTTTTATAGGCTACATAATATAATAAAATAAGAGAACTCAATGGATAAGGAAAAGTGTGGTGCCTACAAAATATATTATAAACTAATGAAACTAAGTGGCTTGGGCAGCACCTACAATTTTGGTTGCAGAAGATAAGTGTGGCTACTTTCATATAGTGAGCTTTAATTTCCAAAGCTTAATTTATTTAATAATACTGACATTGCCTCCCTTAAATTAAGTTTGCGGTCTTATCATTCCGAGCAATCTCTTCAGCTTGTAAAATAACTCAATCTTTAAAGGCTTTGTAAAAATATCTGCAACTTGTTCTTCAGTGGGACAATATTTGATCACCAATTCTTTTTCAGCTACTAACTCTCGAATTTTGTGGTATCGAATATCGATATGCTTGGATCGGCCATGAAAAACTGGATTTTTACTTAATGCAATGGCAGACTTGTTGTCACAAAATATTTCTGTAGGAGCATTCTGTTTCTGGTGTATCACTTCTAATATTCTCCTCAGCCATACCGCCTGTGTAGCACAACTGGAAGCTGTTATATATTCTGCTTCGGCTGTAGGAAGCGCGACAACTGGTTGTTTCTTTGATGACCATGATATTGCTCCAGTACCCAGATGAAATACATACCCTGACGTGCTTTTTCTCGTTTCTAAATCCCCGGCCCAATCACTATCTGTATATCCAGCAAGCCTTACATTATTATTATTAGCATAAAAAATTCCATCAGTCAGAGTACCTTTAATATAGCGAAGAATTCTCTTGGCTCCTTGTAAGTGACAATCACGTGGCTCCTCCATGAATCTACTAAGCAGTCCAACTCCAAAGACAATGTCCGGTCGGGTCGCTGTCAGATATCTCAAACTTCCAATCAAACTTTTGTAATGGGTTGGATCTACCATCTTGTCATCATTTTCTCTTGTCAGCTTCATCTTTTCTTCGATTGGTGTGGAAATCAGTTTTGAATTTTCCATTTTGAATTTCTTTAAGATATCACTAGCATATTTCTTTTGAGAAATGAAGATTCCATCATTTTGCTGAATAACCTCAATGCCGAGAAAATAGGACATTAGGCCTACATCTGTCATTTCAAAGCATTTTATCATAGCCTCCCTGAATTCTGCAATCATCTTTAAATTATTGCCGGTGAAGATTAGATCATCAACATAAAGACACACAATAAGAATAGCTCAAGGCTCAACAAATTTAATATATAAAGTGTGCTCAAATGGACATCTTTCAAAGCCATGCTACATGAAGTAGGAATCGATCTTATTGTACCATGCTCTTGGTGCCTGCTTCAACCCATACAATGCTTTCTTCAATATGTAAACCTTATTTTCTTTTCCATTTATCATATAACCTGCAGGCTGCTCAACATATACTTTTTCTTCCAGTGTACCATTAAGAAATGCAGACTTAACATCCATTTGATATATTTTCCAGTTATTTTGTGCTGAGAGAGAAATAATCATGCGAATTGTATCTAATCTTGCAACGGGAGCAAATACTTCAAAGTAATCAATACCTGGTTTTTGTTTGTATCATTTAGCAACCAACCTCGCTTTAAAACAATCAATCTCACCATTGGGCTTATACTTCGTTTTGTACACCCATTTCACTCCAATTGGCCTTTTATCTGCTGGCAAATCTGTTAGCTCCCATGTTTCATTCATCTCAATTGCTTGAATCTCATCATTCATTGCTTTTCTCCAATTCTCATTGTTTGAAGCTTCTTCAAAATTCACTGGCTCACAATCTGCAAATAAAGCAAAATTGATAATTTCTTCGTCAGAAGTATCATTATTGTTACCCACAATATAGTCCTCTAATCTGGCTGGTAATCTACGGTTCCTCTGTGGTCTATTAGATGTTTCTGGTTCATTAGTTGGTGGGACTCCTTGTCCATTCTCTTCTTCATAATTGTCTGGAATTATCACCGTATCCCTTTGGGCCTTCAAAGACCAATCCCACATTTT
Organism: Biancaea sappan; assembly: GCA_037074585.1. Lineage (NCBI taxonomy): Eukaryota > Viridiplantae > Streptophyta > Magnoliopsida > Fabales > Fabaceae > Biancaea > Biancaea sappan. Next base: position 62,231,179 of record CM073496.1, read on the forward strand.
TTCTTCATCAAACGTCACGTCACGACTGATTATCATCTTCTTTGTCTCTAGATTGTAAAGTCTATATGCCTTTGAGTTTGTAGAGTAGCCAATGAAAATACATTTTTCACCTTTGTCATCTAATTTCTTTTTGAGCTGATCTGGTACGTGGGCATATGCAATACATCCAAAGACTCTGAGGTGCCGAATTGAGGGTCTTCTTCCACTCCAAGCTTCTTCGGGTGTCTTATCACGAACACTTTTTGTAGGACACCTGTTCAAAATATAAACAGCAGTGGCAACAGCTTCTGCCCAAAATTCCTTAGGCAATTGTTTGGCTTTCAGCATGCATCTCACCATGTCCATGATTGTCCTGTTCTTCCTTTCTGCTACTCCATTTTGTTGAGGAGTGTATCTAGTTGTAAGTTGATGTTGGATTTCATAGTGCTCAAATAAATCTATACAGGCAAGATATTCTTGGCCTCTGTCTGTTCTAAGTACTTTGATTCTGCAACCACTTTGTTTTTCTACAAATGCCTTGAATGTCTTGAACATGTCACAAGCTTCCGATTTTTTCGTTAGGAAATACACCCAAGTTTTTCTACTAAAATCATCAATGAAAGTAATAAAATACCTGCTACCTCCTGCTGTTGGTATTTCAACCGAGCACAGATCTAAATGAACTATCTCCAATAGTTTTTCCGCTCTCCAGGATTTTCCAGTTGGAAATGATTTTCTATGTTTTTTTCCCATTTGGTAGGTCTCACATATTCCATTAGGAATATTCACAACAGGTAATCCAGAAACATATTCTTTTCGTGATAAATAATTTAATCCAGAAAAGTGAAAGTGACCAAATCTCATATGCCATAACCAATCATCATTGGGAATTATAGAACTCAAACAAGGAAACTTATCATGTTGGATTTTCAAGGGAAATAGGCGGTTGGGAGTCATTTTTACCTTAGCAATAAATCTCCCACTTTCATTAGTCATCGTGCAGTAGCCATGGTGAATTTGCATATCGTAACCTTTCTCTGATAGTTGTCCCATACTCAATAGATTAAGGTGAAGACCAGGAGCATAGAAAACATTAGAGATAAAATTTTGTGAACCATCTTTCAATCTTATAGAAACTCGGCCTTTTCCCAAAATTGGAATATTTGAATTATTACCAAATTTCACTGTAGATCTTACCGTTTCATCCATAAAGGAAAATAGCTTCTTTTTTCCACACATATGATTACTACATCCAGTATCTAAATACAAAATATTTTCATCTTCTGAAAAAGAATTACTTGTCAGAAATAAACTTTGTGGGTTATCAGTATTCTCACCAGCATCTTGATACTGATTTTCTGCCATGTTTGATTGATGTTTGAATCTACAATCTGCAGATTTATGCCCAAATTTTCCACAATAAAAACAATTAAAATTTGTTCTTTCTTGATAATTGTTACCTCTTCCTCTTCCTCGGTTAGTAAACCCAGAATTGTTTCCACCTCTTCCTTGATTGGATGATCTGAGATTGTTGTCTCTTCCTTGGTTGAAATTGTTACGTCCTCTTCCTCTGAAATTTCCTCGGCCTCTACCTCTGTAATTTCCTCTTCCTCTATTGTTGAAATTATCACAACCTCTACTTTCAACATTTTGACTGGATTCGGCAACTTTGTTGAGATTCACCTGACTCTTCAAGGCTTCTTCATTCACCTTTTCGGTCTTCTCCAGAATTCTGCTCACGTGGCTTTCAACGCTTCCCTGCAACTCTGCTATTGTCATGGTGTCTGTGTCGTGGGACTCAATTATTGTAGTCACCACGTGGTCAAACTTCATTGGCATGGTGCATAGAATTTTTTCCACCACCTTGCTATCAAGAATTTCTTCTCCATACACTCTCATCTTGTTGACGAGATCTGTAACACGTGAAAAATATTGTTCTACTGTTTCTGAACTAGTCATTTCATACCTTTCATATTCTCGACGTAGAGATTGCAGTTTGGATTTCTGGGCCTTTTCAACTCCTTTATATGACAACTTCAAAATATCCCACGCTTCTTTGGCTGTTTTGGCATTTGCTATTTTTCCAAAAATTGAGTAATCTACACCTTGATGAATTTGTGAAAGTGCCAACTGGTCTTTCCTTTGAGCAGCTTCATCAGCTCCTTGTTTTAATCCTGATTCCACCAAGCTCCAAATATTGTGAGCTCTTAAATGTGTAGACATCAAAATTTTTCAATAACTAAAATCTAATTTCCCATCTAATTTTGGACCGGACCAGACAATATTGAAATTAATTGCCATATCTCTCTCTTCCAAAATATACTGTAAAAAAAAATTTGACACAGTGAGAACTCTCTTGTTCCTCACACACTCAAAATATTTTTATGCTCACACTACTAGGCTGTGATACCAATTTGCTGTCAGCTATATTTTTTCCACACACATATATAACACAAAGGGGAAAGAGAGACGAGAGAAGAGGAAAAGAAATAACACAACGTCAAATACGCAAAGTTCAATATATTGATACACACTCTGATATATATTTTACAACCACACACCTATATGCCTTTTATAGGCTACATAATATAATAAAATAAGAAAACCAATGGAGAAGGAAAAGTGCGGTGCCTACAAAATATATTATAAACTAATGAAACTAAGTGGCTTGGGCAGCACCTACAATTTTCGTTGCAGAAGATAAGTGTGGCTACTTTCATATAGTGGGCTTCAATTTCCAAAGCTTAATTTATTTAATAATACTGACAGGATTCAAATTTCATTTGGCTTCAATGAGTCTAATACCGCAACTGTTGCAGTGTGCATGGGGGATTCTTCCCTGTTTGACAAGAGGCTTCCTGCACATCATGGAAATTGAATATACCATTAAAGTGACGTAATTTAAATGAGAAAAGGAGGGATAGAACAATCTGATGATGACGAATTCAATAAACTAATCTAAATTGTTAAGGCTTACTAGTTGCTGGGAGAGCAGCAGATGAGAAAAGCAGGAGGATTATGATGAATTGCAGGGGAGGTGTGTGCAGTAGCATGTTGAACAAAAGAAAGAGAAAAGGGATCTAAAGGGTGAGTGAAGGAAGGTGATGAGAAAGAAAGAACCTATGTGGAGACGCTTCTCATATGTGTAAGTACAAGTGATCCAAGAAAAGAAAACTTCCACTTTCAAAGTTGACAAAGGCAAAACTTTTTTAAAAAAAGAAATAGTTGTGGATGCAGTTGCGTGGCCTTTTAGGTCAAGGGGGCTTTCACTCACATGATGAATCATATAATATAGAGTTGGGGATGGATGGCTGCAGAGATGGGAATCATAGGAGGAGAAGCAATAAATGACGTGGTCACGGGTGTTGTTAGCCGTTGTCAGAGTGTCAACCAAAGGACTAATTGAGGGGACGGTTGTCTACGGTCGAAATATTTTTCTGTAATATATTGTTTGATGAATGGTAGAGTGTATATAAGACTCACGTGTCAGAGTAGATGATACTGATAAGCCCAGCACTATAATGTTTCTCAAAAAACAGCAAAAGATCCTGACTCATTATTTACAAGGTGGACCTCACGCTTGGTTCCCATTCACTTGAATGTTTGGGTGCTGCTTTGTGTCTCTCCACCTTTGTTTATAACTGGTGTGGTGAAACTCAAGGCTTGAAATAGTTTTGTAGATTGCAAAAATAATAAAAAATTGATTCATAAAAAAATTTAGTGACATATAAAATATATGAAACATTTTTCCAGCAATCTCAATACATTAGATAGAAATGCTTTTGAAAATCAACGTAAATAACCTGACAACAACAACAACAACAACAACAACATAGCCTTATCCCACTAAGTGGGGTCGGCTACATGGATCGCACGACGCCATTGAGCTCTATCAATGACCAACTCTTTAGATATCTCATTTACTAAAAGATCCCGTTCAATAATTTCTCTAAGTGTCCTTTTTGGTCTTCCTCGACCTTTTTTCATAGGGCTCCAAACTATCTGCTCAACTCTCCTAACTGGCGCTTCCAACGGTCTCCTTTGCACATGCCCAAACCATCTTAAACGATTTTCAAAAAAATATATAGAAGTTAATGCATGACGTAAACAAATTTGAAGCCATGTATTAATATTATGAAATAATGAAATGCAATTTTCTAACCTGTAACTGAGATTTTTGAATACTTCATTATACCAGCGTTAATCTTCTACCAAAATAATAATAATCGCTGAAAATTGAAATGTGAAATGGATTGGACACTGCTTTCTTAACTAGCGGGTGAGCCCATTTTTTTGGTGGATGGAAGGCCTCTACCCACTAGGAATGAAGGCCCAATAATGCCATTACAGATTTTTTTTTAAAAAGAGAGTGTCCTTTTTTTTTATCGTTGTATCCCTGTTGAGCGTGGGCTGCTGTTATTGGGCCTAAACTGCTGTTGTCACTTCGGTGTATCTTTGGGCTTTTTTGCCTTTGAGGTCTTCTTCTTTTTGATGTCCAAAACAAAAAGTTTAAGTAGGGGAGTCTTAGTTTCCTAGTTCTCCCAATGTTCTACAGACCTAGATGGACGAGTTGCTTCTAAATATTTGACGGAGTAGAAGGTGGGTTAGTTTTAGATAACAAAGGACAAAACAAAGCATGTATATATATATATATATATATTGAGACTTGATTCAAGTGTACTTTGGGCATAAATGGTTTAATTTAACGTGGTATAGGGTTTACAAATTGGGATTCTTCCGTGAGCCCATCCTGTGCTGAGAATTGAGAAATGGGGGGTGCCACGAGGCTCTTCCTCCTCCTCACAACTCCCTTCCCTCTACTCCACCGCCGCAGCTCCTCCCTTCTCCGCCTCTCTCGCCACCACAAGTTGCTCCTCTCCCACTCCCCTTTCCTTTCTTCTTCTCCCTTCGTTACTCCTCTTCTTCCCTCTTCTCCCCTCAAAGCCTCTCACCACCTTCACAATCAGGCCGCCTCCTCCCTCCGCACCGACTACTTCGGAGACTCGTCTTTAGCTCCCCACCATTCCCACCCCTGGCTCGAGTGGTCCAGATTTGTTGACCATATCGCTGCTTCTGGATACTTCGATGATCGACCTTCTGAGGATGAGTTTGTGGACGTCGGGGAATTGACTCACCTTTTTCTGCGTCAAGCCAGAGCCTGCTTGGCTTTTGCTCGGGACCGACAGAACATTTTGCGGTTGGTTTTCAATTTAATGCCGCTTTTGCTTTGATTGGGCTTGCTGACATTTCGCGCCAATTCAGCTTTGTAGAAATCATTTTGCTATGAAGTATTCGGTTACTAATTAGGCTCTTCTGTTGTACCTCTTTCAATGTGTGTGTACTCATTGTAGGCTACTCTCGAGGAGAGACATTGAGGTGCTAGTTGAAGTCGGCACGCCGTTTCTGTTTCAAAACGCTGAGGATTCTGTGAGAAAGATGAGATCTTTTATATCCAACAATACAACGACTGTAAGTGCTGAGTGTCCCTTTTCGCATCTAGGCAGCATACCAATTCATTCTCTATAGTTTCACTGTATTAGAAGTTGATACATTACTGATATTTCATAACTCTGCACTCTGCGGCATTTATAGAAAAATTATTTAGGAGTCTTCTGCCGAAACTCAAGATAGTCCCCCACTCCCAACCTGCTTACTCTTTGTTGGGTTAATTCCTTGTATTTGCAGCAACAGATCGAATTGTCGTTGTATTTGGCAAATTTATACTTTATCACTTTTTTCTGAATTAATGAATGTACTGTTAAGTATGTCAATTTGCCAATGTTATGGTGGAGTTGTTCCATTCTTTTGTTGTTCCGATATGGGATTAAGGAACCTCTGACCTGACTTTTCTGAGTCCTATGATAAACCTAATAATGAACTACTCTTCAACTAGCCCTTCAATCTTATACAATATATATCATATGTATGACTTTCAGGCTCATTTCCAAACCATACCTATTTTTTTCCCGTATGTGCTGTTCCTCTATGCCTAAATAACTATTATTGTTTATCTAGACAATAAACTTGGTGAGCCTTTGATTAATATCAATTCAACCATAAATGTGGTAAGCAAACCTTCCAATTGTAAGTGAGATTTGTTTCGTCAAATGGAAGGCACCATGCCCCTGCCCAAATCTCCTCAATTATATATTTGGATGATAAGAAATACCTTGGAAATGCACAACACCCGAAAATTCTCTTTAAAAGATGGGAATTATATGACTGTAAGAATGTCAAGTTAAGTTTTATAAAAGCTTCTGTTGAGGGGGCACCTGTTAAAGGAGTGCCAGTCTATTCACTCTCATATGATATCTACAAGGCATTGACCTATTTGGAATATAATGTAAAATAATACATATATTTTGATAAGTGCATGGTGCGTATCTTTGCTCATGTCTAGAATATGGATCTTGGCATTGAAGTTGTTGTTAATTTAGTCTTGATATGTTTTTCATAGGTCCTGGATTCTGATAAAGCACATATGGTTGATTTGATGAAATTTATGTTGAGCTATGCGAGTAACCCATTGGTGTCTTCAGAGAGGAACAATCTCCATAACAGAGATCTTGTTGAATCATCTGTCCGGAATCTTTTTGCTGAACTTTTCAAACTGATTTGTAATGCACCTGGATCAAACTCTTATGGTGCTGTGCATAATCAAATGCCCGGTAAATTTGGACAGACAACACCTGCTGGGCAAAAAATTGAAATGAAAAGGGGTGATTGGGTTTGCCCAAGGTAAAATGTGACTTTTTGATGACCTTTGTGCAATACAAGATTACCCAATATCTGTGTACTGTGTGGAGCAATTGTTATAGTCATATTTTCTTTCAGCAAGTATTATATAATATTGCAACATACTGATGTTAGCATACTCTCTCTAATATGGATCAGGTGTAATTTCATGAATTTTGCTAGAAATATTAAATGTCTAGAGTGTGAGGAGGCAAGGCCAAAGAGACAACTAACTGGAGGAGAGTGGGAGTGTCCTCAGTGAGTAATTTCCTATATGAATGTCTATCTTGTCTTATGGTTATACATCTTCTCTCTGAATACCAATTAATTGATATTCTGTTTTGCAAGGTGTGATTTCTTTAATTATGGGAAGAATATGACTTGCATGAGGTGTGATTGCAAGCGTCCTGGACAAATATCATTAGGCGCTACCAATACCATGTCGGGAGTGGGATATGGAAATGGGACGAGTACTACTACTAGCCCTTCGGATATTGATAGTAGGTTAGCTGCCAATGATGAGAAGGCACAGCGCTGGTTTAGTAAGGTTTCTCAACTGGAAAGTAGTGCTGATATTAACAGTGTGATGGCAGATGAAGATTTTCCTGAAATAATGCCATTAAGGAAAGGAGTAAATAGATTTGTTGTGAGCACAAGGAAAACACCACTGGAGAGGAGGCTGGCTAATACTCAATATAAGAGAAACTTGGGTGATGATGTCACTCCTGAGTTTGATGATTTTCAAGCTGGTGGGGTGAACAAGTCACCTGATACATCAATTAGCCAGAGTCTGGATGACATTCTTGTTCGTCCAACTGGCCTTTCTCAATCTGACAATAAGAGCTTTGCTTCTAGGAATAATACCAATACAGACAGCCTGCCTTCAATTTCTGGCAATAGTTTTCCTCAAAATAGAAATGCAAAAAGCAGCAACTCTACTCATGTTCCCTTTGTTCCGTTGCCTGTGGATATGTTTGCCCAAAAGTCTGAGAACTTGAAGACAGAGGAGAGTGAAAAGGTGGTAAGAGATACTGATGCTGGATCTGCTAACATGGGAGATAGTTTATCACATTCTAGTTATTCTAGCCAAATTGTTAGCAAAGACAAGGAGAAAGAGCAAGCTGAGAAATCTGAGAGGTGGTTTGAAAAGGTTGCTGAGCTGCATAATGCTTCAGATTTGACTAGTGCAATATCTGATAAGGACTTCCCTGAGATCATGCCAATACTTAAGGGAGAAAATCGATTTGTTGTTAGCAAAAAGAAAGATCGGTCTTTGTCTTCTCCTGCGTACAAGAGACAATTGGCAATGGAGCAAGCTGGTAATACTAACCATGTCCCATTTGTCCCATTTCCCCCTGACTACTTTTCAAAAAAGGACAAACAACAGTCAGATGGAGCAAATTCAATGGATAAGCCTAGTGTTGAATCATCTTCAACATCAGAGGTGGCAGAGAAGCTTCCAAAGATTTCTGATGATGCTAGAACTGGGATTCCAAGTGCAGATTATGTCCAAGGTATGAACAAGGTTGGAGCATCTTCAGCTGGTCCTGGATTGCAGAGAAGAGATTATGCCCAAAGCTGGAGTCCAACGCCTTCAGGACAGGGCTCAAGTAGCAATTACAAGGGTGCTATATATGGGGCAACAACCAGTGGAAATTCAAGCCAGAGTTATGTGAATTCCCAAACTGACAACCACAAGGATTCCGGGAATAAGTATCCTGGGAATGAGAATAAAGATCATACGCCACATTTGAGTGGGAGTTCATCCTCTGCATCTGAAAACCAAAATATAAGAGCTCAATGGACAGGGAAGAGTTTGGAGGGGTCAGCAGTAAAGGAACCAGATCCTTTGGACATGTCAGAGGAGGCAAAGGCAGAGAGGTGGTTCCGTCGTGTTGCACAGATTAAGGATATATCTGAGCTAAGTCAGATTCCTGATGAAGATTTTCCTTCAATAATGCCTATGCGAAAAGGGGTGAACAGGTTTGTTGTGAGCAAGAGGAAAACTCCATTAGAAAGGAGATTGACATCTCAGCAGTATCGGAAAAATCTTCCAATTGTGAGCTCAGATCCAATTAAAAAACAAAATGAAGGAAACTGAAGACAGACTTTACTTGTTCATTTTTCTTTTGGATGTGTCATTAAATATAATTTTACTGGAAAATTTTGTATGTCATTTATTATTACTATGGAAGAGAAAAATGAAGATGGTAGAAAAGATTACCATTCAAAATCTTCTATTGTGCTTTTCATCATGATTGGAGAGTAGCTTGTTAAGATTTGAAAATAAGTTGATACACCGAAACCAAGTGTCATGGGTAATCAGTTTATGTATGTTGATATGAAACTTTTTAGCTGCAGGAGGAACGATGAGACAGATGCTCTCTCGGCATCTCGCTCGGTGTATACTTGACATTAATCCCTGTGAGTAGTGATGTATGCAAGATAAAGACATATAGTTCTATTTTTTAAAACCTATTTCTCATAGTTAAAAAACCGCGTCTCTAATCCCTTAGAAATAACTTTTTTTGGAAAAGCAACTTGATCAAATAAAATAGAATCAAATTAACTATAGCTTTAGAAAAGTATATTATCCTATTCGATGCAAAAGCTGGTAGGATGCGAAGTAAGAGTAAGGGCAAAAATTGTTGTTGTTTTTTATTTTTTTTTGGGTTTTTGTTTTTGTTTTTGGTTGGGGTTAAGTGTGGTTGGTTCCAATCTTGAAAGGGGAAAAAAGCTTGATCCTCTGTTCCTTATCTAAAGTTTTATTCCATGCAGTCCACTTTGTAATTGTTGCACAGCCTTGAAGATTTCCTTTCACATTGAATCAGTGAGTGAGTTGATTCATTTTGTCTATTTACTTTACCAAAGCAGTGTGAAAAATATGTGGATTTTGCTTAATTAATGAATCAAGGTATGTCGTAGGAATAAAGGTAGCATAAGCTTTGATTTCTGCTTTCATAGTTGATTCTGCGGGAACAGCTAAAGAAATTATGCATCTTTTGTTCTTTGCATGCGCTTTACTTATCTTGGTTAGCAGGTAAGGCACGGTTTGGGTGCAGTCAAGAGTCATGATCCCATCAGTGAGACTGAGTTCATTCCTGTTATCCATATATCTTGTCCCGAAGCTCTGTAACTCAGAGAAGACACTAACTCCGATTAAACAATTCACTGAACAGTAAATGATGAAGTAAGAGAATCGCTAGATGAAGTGTGTTATACATATTCCTTCATCTGAAGATTATTTTAATGGAAGCATAAACAGTTGTTCCCGCTATAAACTCAGGGTCTGTATCTTATATACACCAGCAGCCTCTGCTAAAATACACTGCCACTTGTGACTTGTGACACACCCAGCACGATGGCAGTAGATTTGTTCGCCCGACTAGAAAGGGCAACGCCAATATCGCCGAGTACATGCCCCAAGATACAAAGGGTACCACATCATCTCAGGGATCGAGAACGTTTTGCAAAGTACTATTCCCCCAGGTTCGTGTCATTCGGTCCCATTCATCATGGTGATCCCCGTCTTCAGCAGGGTGAGGAGTACAAGCTTAATTGGGCTCGGATGTATCTTCGAGATATCAACAAATTTGATTTATATCTACTTATTACAGAAAACATCCCCCACCTGAAGAAATTCTACACTGAAGATGCCCTTCGACACATCAACGATGAACAACTGGCGGAAATGCTGTTCGTGGACGGATGCTCCCTGCTTCAAATCATAAAGAATCCCGACCTCTTGAGACCCGAAGCCCTCAACGTGAAGATTGACCAAATGGTCCTTGTTCGCATGGACATGTTGCTGTTAGAGAACCAACTCCCCTTCAACGTACTCAAGCTTTTAAGCCCCCTCGAAGACGCCGCGCTGCTAGACACCGTTGACGAGTTCCTTCGTTGTAATCATCTCTCGCAAGAGAAACCGCGTAATCAGCTTCAAAAGCCAACCAAGGGTGATGGCGAATATAAACTCGATGTTCAGGCTTCACCTCCACCTCTTCATCTTCTTGATCGGCTTCGATGGAACGTATTGCGATATTTCCGTCTTGAAAAGTGTGATCTCAGTAACGACAAGACAACCTACAGGAACATACAGGAGCTGAAAGCGGCAGGGATTCGAGTGAGAAGAAGCAAATCCAAGTGCCCCATAGACATCACTTTCTCCTCTGGTTTGTTCAGTGGACAGCTGAGAATCCCAAAGATAGTGGTGGACGAGACAATAGCTCCGACGTACCTGAATTTGATGGCGTACGAGGTGTGTCCGGACTTCGAGAACAACTACGAGATAAGCTCGTACGTAGAATTCTTGGACTCGCTGATCGACCACCCCGAGGATGTGAAGGAACTGAGGGCAAATGAGGTTCTCCGCAACTGCCTCGGGAGCGACGAGGATGTGGCAGAGCTGTTCAACGTCATAAGCACGGACTTGGTGCCTGACACCAGGATCTATGCCTGTGTAAGAGCTAAAATGGAAGAGCATTACGAGAAGAAATACAAGACCTGGTTCGCTCAAGTTTATCATACCCATTTGAGCAATCCTTGGGCTATCACTGCCGTCATTGCTGCATTCCTAGCCCTTCTTCTCACTTCTATCCAGACTTGGTTCGCCGCTTTCCCCAAATCTAAATAGATGCCATCAATCTTTTTACTTCTAGTGTGTGCTTGTGTGTAAACGTTGTTAGTGTACGTACTTGGTGAAAAATCAGGTGCACGTGTGATTATATATGTTTAATTCCATAGCTTTCGGTTTTGACTGTTGACTTTGAGTGGATCCTCTTTCTTTGACCATAGGTCGCGTGACGCATTATTTGTACGTTTGGATCATTAATGAAGAGTTCTAAAATTCTATTTATCTTTATTTCAGCAAATTATGAAGTTACCTGCTTTACACCGATGATTAAGTTCTTTAAGATGCAATCATAGGCCAATGTATCTTTGCTTGGCTTTGAAAGAAGTAAAATGGTTAATTCATGTAGATAGTGTTTATAATTAATGATTTAAGTTTTAGGATTTTATTTATTTTAAAATATAATTATGAAATCAGAATTATTAATTATAGAATTCAATAAATCAAATGAGTCAAGTATTTTAGTCAAGCAAAAAATCATTCTTGCAAATCACTATAAGTGTCATAACACAAGATGCGTGCAATATATTTTTTTGATCGGCATAAACTAGCTTTTAAATTAAATTCTGTAAATATGTCATTTTAAAATTAAATTACAGATATATACTATTTTTACTGTGACTAATAAAAATGTATTTTGTAAGTGCGAATTACTAAAAATAAAACGCACTTCTGCAGTGCGTACATTAAGTTCGCACTTTATAAGTGTGCATTTCAGCAGTACGCACTTTATAAGTGCGTTTTTTGATAGTACGCACTTCAATTACTAAAAATAAAACGCACTTCTGCAGTGCGTACATTAAGTTCGCACTTTATAAGTGTGCATTTCAGCAGTACGCACTTCATAAGTGCGTTTTTTGATAGTACGCACTTCAGAAGTGCGTACTGATTGTTGACCGTTACAATCTGCCCGTTAAGCTTCATGTATAAAAAGTGAGTGAAGGAAGGTGAAGAAGAAAAACTACTAAGTGTGAGTAAGCTTTTTGAAATATTGTGCAAAAGAAGAAAAAAAAGGTAAATATTTATGATAATTTATAATTTTGTATTGTCTTAATTTGATGATTTTATTATTATTTAGCTTTTTGAAATATTTTTATTGTCAGTTTTATGATAATTGTAAAATTAATTTATGAATTTCATTTTGAATACATGTTTAATATGTCATGAGTTTTTATAATTTCTTAAATTTTTGTATTTAATATATGTCCTGTATTTTTGTTATGATTTTTAATGTCTTTATTTGTTTCGTTAATTTTATAATGAATTTATGAATTCATTACCTTTTAAGTTTTATACTTTTTATTCTTTATTTACGTAATTGTTAGTTGTAAATTGTATTGTAGTTCTTAGTTTTATAATTATGATTATTTGTTTTATATTTTTATAATGAATGTAATTATGAATTTTTATTCTACTTAATAATAGATTTAGTTAGTTATAAATTGTATTATATTGTCGTCTAAGACTTTTTATTTTTTTTAATGTTCAATTTTGTTATGGATTTTGTTCGTAGTTTAATAATTAAGTTATGACGATTGATTTTTCTTAGTTTTTTTTAATATTGTTACATATTTTGGGTGAATGTTTTTCCTAAGTTTTATTATTTATTTATATTTTTTATAATTTTTGTTAGTTTAATTTTTTATAATAATAATTGTAATTGATTAATTTTTATTTTTCTTAAAATGAGTCGAAGTGGGGCACTTTTAGTTCGTATTTACTCGAATGGGACTATATTCAGTGGTGGTTCTAATGGTGTATCATTTGAAACTGATAATACTGTAGTGGTGAAAATTCATCGTAATATTTCTTTACATGTTTTGAGACAAATAATCTACCGTAAGTTGAGGCTAAGAGAACATGAGAAGATATCCCACTTACTATATAGATATCCTATACAAATGACGCCACTTATGTTCAGGCAGCTCCAACTAAACGATGATGATGACGTAGAAGTGATGATTGATTGTCACTTACAATTAGGGGGGACGTTGACAAGTATGGAGGTCTATGCAGATATTGAGGTGACTGAAATCACTTAAATCCTAACATTCCCGACTTGAATGAGGATGCCACGTGGGATGAGGAGAGCGGACCATCAACATAGTTTCATATGTCACCGAGTGCACAAATTCAGCTCATAGAGGATGATGATATAGACATTCCGCCACCTGACCCACCCTATGATATTATGGATGACGTAGACGTCGATGACATAGAAGACGTTGAGGAGGACGATGTTGTTGAGCCAGAGCTTGAAGAGTTTGGAGGAAGCATACAAGAATTAATGGGTGGAAATGACGAGGTTGAGCTAGTTGAGCCCATCACATTCTATGCACCACCCACTTACATGACACAAGCAAATACAGGCCCAACAGATGAGCCAGAAATTTCAGACGTGCTTGATGCGTATACATGGGACGATGATTCAGACCTTGCTATTGGATTATTATTTCCTGATAAAGATGCACTCACAGGAGCGCTGAAATCATACTCAATCAAGAGACATAACAGCTTCAAGGTGGAGAAGTCGTGTAAGAAATATTTGCAAGTAAAATGCGTGAAATTTGGGGACGGTTGTAACTGGCGAGTGAGGGCTTGTTTGAAAAAGAATTACAGCATGTGGATGATCACAAAGTATAGTGGAGATCACACATGTGTTTCATCATCTATTTCCCAAGACCATAGGCAGTTGGATTCTGATTTGATCGCTACTGCAATTATAACACAAGTGGATCAAGCTCCAGACATGCCTATCTCTCAGGTGATACAGTGTATTAAAGAGCAGTTCGCATATTATAAGAAGGCGTGGATGGTAAAGCAGAAAGCCATAGCTAAAAACTATGGTGATTGGGAGGCCTTATATTCCCAATTGGGTAGTTGGTTTGCGACAGTGCGACAATTTCTCCCTGACACAGTGGTTGATTATAATTGGGACTACGATTGGCAAAATGATAGGAGAATATTCCGTCGGATTTTTTGGGCGTACAAACCATGCATCGATGCATTCGATCACCTAAAACCTATGATTCAAGCTGATGGAACTTTCCTTTATGGAAAATACAAAGGGACATTGTTGATTGCATGTGGCCAAGATGGGAATCGTCACGTTCTACCGCTTGCCTTTGCAATTGTGGAAGGTGAAACTCTTGAGGCATGGTCTTTCTTCCTGTACAGTTTACGTCAACATATTGCGAAGAACAAGTCTGTTTGTTTGATTACCGACAAACACGCATCAATTAGGGAAGCCGTGGATAAAGCAGAGAACGGCTGGCAACCACCGCTAGGATACTATGTTCATTGCATGCGACATTTGGCAAGTAATCTGAATGCGAAATTCAAAAACAAGCGGTTGAAGCAACTATTTGTAAATATAGGTATTTTGTTAAGCATATCATGTTGATATCTATATTGTTGCATTTCACATTAATATTTTTTTTTCTTACAATGTTATTACCTGTAAAGGATACTCATATGAACGACCCATAGTTGAGCGAAAGATGATGGAGCTTCGAACACTTGATGTACGAGCTTATAACTGGGTATTGGAACATGCAGGTGATAGATCTTTATTGGGGTCACATGACGACTAACCTGGTGGAATGTATGAATGGTGTACTGAAGGGAGTGAGGAGTCTGCCTGTGGTGGCATTGGCTCAATCTACATACTATAAATTAACGAAGTACTTTGCAGATAGGGCGGAAGAGGCATATTCCCAGATTGCAGCTCAACAGAAGTTTTGTACATACGTGCGAGATCAATTGAAAGAACACGAGTCGAAGGCAACTGTTTGTGTCGTGACAACCTTCAACCTTGCGTAGCTTTGGTTTGAGGTTCAAGAACCTTATGATAGACGACGAAGGCAATTTGGATGTCGTTGTAGAGTTTTGCTAGAAAACAGATATTGCGACTATGGTGAGTTTCAGGCACTTCGATTTCCTTGTGCACATGCAGTTGCAGCCTGCTTAAGTGTCCACCTTGATTGCACAAATTTCATCGACCAAATGTATAGCCTAAAGACGATAGCAGTTGCATATCAGAGTCCCTTTCACCCAGTTGGGGGGGGGGGGAGGAATATTGGCCACAGATTTCAGGACCGACATTTGTCCCTGACCCCAAAGATATCCGAAAAATAGGAAGACCAAAGTCAAAACGTTTAAAAAATGAGATGGATTGGAAAGAATCAGGTGAGCCAGCAAGGTGTGGAGTCTGTCGAGAACCAGGGCATTATCGCAACAATTGCCCCAATCGGCACCGTTTTGAAGGACCTAGCAATCCGTGATCTTTGTGTAGTACAAGTTCATTGTATGTTATGAATGAGTCAGAATTTTCGATGCAACTTATTTACTCTGTTAAATTATATTGAAGTTATCTTTGAATAACCTTATAAATTGTTAAATTATATTTAAAATATTTATAATAACATTACTATAACGTCAAATTATATTTAAAATATTTATGAATAACGTTATATTTGTCGTTTCATTTCATTGCACTTCTGGTAAATAACTACATTAAAACCAAACAAAAATAACTAGAAAATACACTTTCATTTCTAGGTATGTTAAATAACAAAAATAAAACAAACTATAATTTTTTATACAGATAAAAATAACAAACTACAAAAAGTGACTCCCAGTACCACATCGAGTGGGCCTCCTGTCTCTTTGCGGTCGATCACTCTTAGGAGGAGGATCACCGCCCTGGTCCTCATGTTGGTCTTCACCTTGGTTGCCCTCCTCGTTTGGTTCTTGACGACGAGTGAAGCCTACCTGAATCTGAGCTGAAGGAGGTGACTGGAACTGTGAAAATCCCGATGACCCTGAACCCGGCCACAGCCCAAATCCAAGATCTACAGACGGGGCTTGTGTATGTGGTGGCGTCATCACATCCTAGGCAAACCAATCATAAATGGATCCCTCCTGTAAAGTTGGCATGCTGTAAGTAGAGGATCCCTCACCGGTAGGGATAGTCGGCATCGGTGGCATAGTAAAAGTAGAGGGTCCCTCATCCGTAGGCATAGTCGGCATAGGTGGCATGGTGAACGTAGAGGGCACTTCATCAGCTGGAGGGGGTGAGCTGGCCTTTGCTCCAAATCGTCATCGTCGCACTGATCTTCGGGTACGTGTATACCCTCCAGGTCACCGACGATCTTGTCCACTCTCTCCTCCAGGTACCTCTACAGAACGTGTCTGAGGTGCTTTGTGTACATGAGGATCAGGCTACAACAAATGGTCCTCACCCAATGCTCGAAGCATATCTCCGCTAAAGCTCCCAATGTCTCCCAACAGAGTCGATTGAAGGGTCTGACTAGACTGCAGTGTCGCACGGTAGATTGACTGGTACCCAAGCGACTGTAGCACACATATAATTAATAATAATCAGAACACAACACCATGCCCAAAAATTGCTCCTCTTTCATTATGCGTAATAACTAACAACTTACAGTCGCCAAACTTGCAGCTGCAGTGCGTGACATCCACCGCCGCATGATGCGCCAATACCATGACATGTACTCTGAATTCCTATGCAGCGGTGCTTTGAGCGGTTGTGATATGACCACCCTCTGTCTCCATGCCTGCCACCGGACAATGTATTGAAGTTGTTCAGTCAGCCAATTGACGTCCATCTTCCCCGTAAGCTGCTGTGTGTGTTGCCAGTCATTGTGCACAGGAGCCGATGGGATTGATTGATCTTGACCGAACTATCGGAGACATCTATCAGGCTGGTGCCACTCGATGATGTTGAAGCATATCAAGGGAACGACCACCTGCCAAATGTCAGACCCATTGTAGCAGTAATCTGATATCGGGTTCTGACACACTTCCTGTGCATATGGTTGCCACACGAACTGCAAAAAATATTAATTATATAAACATTGAAATGACAATGAAAAAAACAAAATAGAATGCAATGTTACAAGTTTAGAACTCACATCGCTTTCCTTCAAGCGGTCAAACGTCTCGCGATATTGTATAAGCAAATGCAACGGGTGGTCACTGAGTCCTTTGAAATTGCTCCACCTACGAAATAATTGAAACATAACATGTTAAATTAAATTAAACATTAGTTGACAAAATAAAGAAGCTCAACACAATTACGCACCTGAAACTCAAAGGTGGATGACCGAGGTAATGAGCCTCTTCGTCATCTGGGACCAATCGTCGCACATGTCGATCGCGAATCCGAGGTTGGATCAATGGGAGTCGTCCCATGCCCAAGCACAGAGAAGGTGCACACAGCTTGCAAACTCCTTCTTGTCCGCGTCAGTGGCTCCACATAACTCCCGATAAAGGTGTGCTAGCACAGCAGAGCCCCAACTGTACTGGCCAGCCAACTGGAGGTCTCGAAGCAGAGGAAGGTACATCAGGTGCACAAACATACTGGACTTGTCACTCATCAGCATTCCCCCAATCAATTTCAGAATACACGCCTGAGCATGCTGCTGCAATTGCTCCTCTGTGGCGTTCGGGGGTACTCACTAAATTGGTTACCTAACCAAGGCAACGATATACGCCTTCCTCTAATGGCTTCTGCAGGAGGACTGACGCCGAGAAGCTCTTGACATTGATCAGCCCAAATGTAATTGGTTTGCCCAACCACGAGCAAACCGTCTATTGGAAGGCCTGTCTGGATGGCCACATCTTCCAATGTAATAGTACATTCACCAATCGGCAAGTGAAACATGTGTGTCTCGGGCCTCCATCGCTCCACCAGAGCGGAAATCAGACTGTAGTCAACTTCGAAATTACCCATCCGTGATGCTCCATAAAATCCTGCCTGCTGAATATAAGGAACAAGAGGCAACGGCGGGTAAAACGAACTTCGAGTGTACTTGTAGCAACGTCGAACTTTCGTAAATACACGGTTCTCCTGTCACCACAACATTAATCAACTTAGTATTATTGTAGTAATAAAAAAAATAAATAAACGAATTAATTTCATACACATTTACCTCGTCCCATACAACTTCAGATACATGCCTATCTTGCAGGTATAAAACTGAAGGATCCTCAGGACCAGGTTTTGGCGGCACCAAATTTCTAGCGTTTTGGTCCATTTTACTTCTTTTATGCAAAAAAAAAAATAATAATATTTAGATTACAGAGACCAATAATTAAAAATAAAAAATTATGATATTTAACATAAATATTTATTATATATAACTAAACAAAATGAAGTAAAAATACATAAATAAAATAAATATTTTACCTTTAACAAATAGGAAGCCTATTTATTATACAAATAATTATTTCAACATAATAGGATTTTAAATAAAATATTAAAAAATAAATATTACAAATTATGCATATAATAATATTTAAATTAAACAGACGAATAATTTGAATAAAAATTATACATACATTTAAAAAATATATAACATCTAAATTTATATTACAGACACTAATAATTAAAAATAATAAATTATAAAATTCAACATAAATATTTATTATATATAACTAACCAAAAAAAAAAGTAAAAACAAATAAATAGAAAAAAGTTTAACCGTCACAATTATTCTACAATTATCAACAAACTTATTTCACAAAATCAAAATTTAATATGAAAAAATTACTTTTACAATTTACACAAATAATTATTTCAACATAATAACAATTTAAAAAATAAGATCAAACAATTACTTTCACAATTTATACAGATAGTAAATAAAATAAACAGAAATAATTTTAAAAAAATAACTGAATAAAATTAAAACAAAATTCTAAAAACCTATTATCATCCAAACATATCAAAACAAAAATAAAACCTACTGAGACCCAAGAGATATGTACCAAAAAGACTATTGAGACTCAAGAAACAAACAAAATACTGGGACTCATAAGATAAATGAAAACAAACAAAACTCTGTAACCAAAGATATCAGAAAAAACAAACTACTGGGACCCAAAAATATAACAACCACTGGGACCCAAATCAGAAAAATTTTTTTTTTAACTCAATAAAACCGAAATATTACCGGACCTTGGCAAGGAGACACAGAGATCAGAGACTGAGCAAGCTGGAGGGGGGACCATGAGCACGCCGGTGACTGTAAATTTTTTTCAGGGGGACCGGTGATTGTAAATTTTTCAGGGGGGGGAACCAGAGAGGGGAGACCACAGGAGGAAAAAGAAAGGTCGTGGTTATTCTGACCATGAACGCACTTCGTAAGTGCGTCTTGTATAGAACGCACACATAAGATGCGTTCTTTATTAAAGAACGCACTTACCAAGTGCGTTTTTACTGGCCATCGCACTTTTCAAGTGCGTATTAAATGTAAATCGCACTTGCCAAGTGCTTCCTATTCAGCCCATTTTCGCACTTGGTAAGTGCGTTCTTTTTCTTAAAGTAAATTTGAGTTACATTCGGAATTTAAAATTAAAATTGATGTACGGAAGTCAAAAATCGCGTGCAATAAGTACGAGGCAACCCTCCCAATATACTGACATGCCTTCATGTGTAAATACCAAATACGCATCATTCTGTCCACAAAGTTCATAGAAGTAGTGACCAGAGTGAAATAGTCTGTTTTAGTTGTTTGTTTAAAGACCGTGTATTAGTCAGTTTGTATTTTGGTAGTTAGTTTTGTAGTTGTCTGTTGATTCAGTTTGTTTACCATTGTGATTCTGTTGTGTTCGGTTTGAATGTATTGGTTTAAATACATTCACCAGTTGTAATGAATCTAATCAGAATTTCCTACACTTGCTTCTCTCCGTTTTCTCATTTCTATCTGAATACTTTCACTACTAGGTATGTACTGTGGATTCCCTTGCCCTTTATAGGACGGCTCGTGCTTTCTAAAACACATTTTAGTTGAAAAAAAGGGAAAA
Organism: Biancaea sappan; assembly: GCA_037074585.1. Lineage (NCBI taxonomy): Eukaryota > Viridiplantae > Streptophyta > Magnoliopsida > Fabales > Fabaceae > Biancaea > Biancaea sappan. The sequence goes on from CM073496.1 coordinate 62,251,355, forward strand.
AAATTAAAAAACTTACCCAATTAGAAGAGGCAACGACAAAGATCAGATCTCACTAATCTAATGTGTTGACTTAATCAATAATATCAGTATTAAACATCAGGTGCAAGTGTACTTACATGGCTAGCTTTCAACAAATTAGGGTGTATTTAGTAATTTGGTAGGTAAATATGGGTTAGACAACTTAAATTTAATTGAATGTGATTTAGATAAATATAAGTTTGGATGAATGAAATTTATATTTGGAAGAAAGTTGGACAAACATAATTTGGAACAGAGCATGATGTTTGGATGTTGATTTGTAAATGTGATTTTAGATGTGTAATTATCAGAAATGATATAAATTTTATATTTTATTTTTTAATGTATCATTATTATTTATTATCATTTATTTGAATCTAACATAATGCATTATATCAATATTTTAATGAAGGGCATTAAATTATTATTTTTGATTTGTTTATATAATATTACTAATTATTTACTAATTACTCATTAGAATATTTTTTTAATTTAAACAATTTGAACTAAGTATAATTATAATTAAAGTGCTTATAAATTGTTAATTACAAAATGAATTATTGACTAATTTTTAATTAATAATTAAGTTTTAAACAAAATGAACTAAGTATCCATTATAATTAAACTGAATTATGTATCCATTATAATTATAATTAAAATGAACTAAATATCCATTATAATTAAGTTTTAAACAAAATAAATTGATAATTTAAACAAAATGAACTATCCATTTTTTAAAATAAAATGAATTAATAATTTAAACTAGATTTTGTTTTAATTTCACTATTTATCCAAAACTTTTATGTTTATTCACTTAGGTCCCTAGCTAAACTTTTTATTTTGTTCTTTGTTTGATATAAACTCTTCTTATTTCATCTAAGTCCCTAGTTTGAGAATATATTTTATTCTTTGTTAAAATTAAAACCTATAAACTTTTCAATTTATTCATTTTGGTTCATGTTTTGCATTGTCACGTATTTTCACAGGGGAGAAATACACAAGTGGAAAATAGAATGTAACAGAGCATCAACCAATCAAATCATTACAATTATTATTAATAATTATGATTACAATTATTACTAATAATTATAATTAAAGTATAATTATAATAATTATAATTATTACTTAAGTAATATTATTTTAATTTCATATAAATGATTAAAAAGCACAGGAGCATTAGCCACATCATCTTCGTCTTTGTGTTGGGCAACCTAAGAGAGCGAGAGGAAGAACAAGTGACCACCGCGCTGACCACTGTCCATCGTTGCTATGCTACTATACGCCCCTCGTCGCTGACCACTATCCCCTGGCTAGATTCTCTCCAGAGATGAGCTCGTCCCATGGTCTTTTTGGAGCAAACCAAGTCCCCTTCTATGTCTCTGTTTTTTATGCCCAAAAACATAGTATTTGAGGGCGGCCAAGCGAGCATGAGAGAGAAGCACAAGAAATGGGAATGGTAGTAGAGCGTCTCCAGGGATATTTTGTAACCAACCACCTTTGATCATCGCAAAAGCTACATGGGCATGCATTGAATCAACCATGGTTTCCCAAGTCTGAACCATGTTTGATGACCGGCTAGCCAAATAACCAAGCTATCCTTCAAATGTGGTTTGAAACTCTACTAGCATGGTTGCGACAATCTAAACATGCTGTCAAACATGCACTTAGGGTGTGTTTGGTAACTTAATAGATAAACGTGGGTGAAGTAAACTAGGTTTGATTGAATGTGATTGAAAAAAATCTAGGTTTAGATAAACATAATTTATGTTTAGGAGATATTTAGGCAAATGTGGTTTGCAGCAGACAAACGTGATTTGGTGGAGAAGATGATGTTTGGATGTTAGTATGCAAACATAGTTTGAGATGTGTAATTATCAGAAAGGACATAAATTTTATGTTTCATTTTTTGATGTATCATTATTATTTATTGTTATTTATTTAAAGCTTAGTAAATTATATCAATGTTTTAATAAAATTCACTAATTTTTTAATAAATAAATATATGATGTACCATTTTATATGTGTGTGTGTGCGCGCGCGTGTGTAAGATAGAAATATACGTAATGGATAATATAAATATGAATCTACATAAATTTTCATATAATAGTATAAATAGCTAATTTAATAAAAATAAAAATTAGTTTTCACTTGGCATATATGTTTAAAATTAAACTTTAGTTTAGTCCTTCTTTATTCAGTCTATGATATTAATCTAAACCAGATCTTATTTTAATTTCACCATTTACTTCAAATTTTTTTGTTTATTCATTTAGGTCCTTGATCAACATTTTTTCTTTTCTTCTTTACTTGATTTTAGCTCATATTTCACTTCATATAGGTCCCTAGACTAAGAATATATATTGTTTTGAAATTAAATCAACCTCTGTAAACATTTCAATTTTTTCACTTTAGTCCCTATCATGCATGTTGCATACTTTTCTCATGATTTTCATTTCCAAACCTGCCCAAAACTTCTTCTTCGATGTTTTTAGGGCATGTTTGATCATTTCTACTAATAAAATAAGCAAAAGAAAGACTTTTTAAGAATAAAAATCTAGGTCCAAAACTTACCTGAAATCCCTTTGGTCTTGGGTAGTTTTTACTGGTTTTTGCTCCCTAATCACTGGCACTCCTTCCTCAACACTTGTGTAGGTTAGTCACACAAGAAGCTCCCCCAAAATACCCAAAAAAATGGAGTTTAGGTTGTTGCGTTTTCACCTGGAAAAACTTTGATTTTCATGTTCGAAAATAGAGGAAGGATCTTTCTCTCTCTCTCTCTCTCTCTCTCTCTCTCTCTCTCTCGTTTGCTAATAGGAAAGGAGGTGACGATGGCTTTACAAGTGTAATACCCATGAAAAAAAAATGATTCCCTTGTTTGTTTAATTTTGAATGCTTATACGAATCTTGTTACCTTGTTTGTACATGTTGAAAATATGGATTTTCACTTATAGATTGCATAATTATAGGGTACGATGGATGTTATGATATGAAATTTATCCCATGGATAAAATGTGGTTTGGGCATAAAAGGAATCTAGAAAGAAATTGGGAGAAAAATAACGTTTTATGTGAGAAAATCCCGTGAAGGACTAAAATGAAGGACTATTTTGAAAGAAAACTTTAACCTTTAGGAGAAATGATAATTTTTCCTTTAGTTTCTAGTAGTAATCAATAATTTGGTCGCCTCATGCAAATTGTGGTTATACAGTAAAGTGCAAAGTGCCAAATAAATTGAATATTTTTTTAGTACATAGTACCCTGACTTTTTCTATAAATAAGCCCTTTCATTTCACTTTTAAAGTTATATCTTTAATTTCTCTTCCTTCCTCTCCTCAAATTTCTTTTGCTCTGATGTTAAGACTCTGAAATTCTAGGTCTTTCCTCCTCAGCCTAGGTCCAAGGTGAGGATATTATACTTCTTTAAATTCTTATAATTATTTAGATGTTAAATTCTTAGTATGCTCTGTGGTTGCAGTTTTAGCTGATCCTCCACATCAGAAAGAAAACTATCCTCAATTGCTTAAAAAATATTTTGATTATCGGAATAGAGTATAAAATTGTGAACAATACAAGTCTAGGAAATGTTTTGACTAAGGAAAACGTGGTACTTAAAAGTGTCTATTGTGACCCACTTCTCTTTCCTAGAAACTTTCCTAATATATTCTTTTACGGCTTATGTTTGTTATTCCCAATATGAATAGTATCTGTATGTATGAATGATATTTGTACACATGAATAATATCTATATGTATGAATAGTATTCATATATATAAATAGTATTCATACATATGAATAGTACCCACATGTATCCATGATAAAGACAATCCTAATTGTATCTCTCTGACCTTTCATGAAACTTACCGTAGCAAAACTTGAAATCCAGCTATGTGTTATTCTCTATAACAACTTGGAAAGGGGATTCTCGTACGGAATATAGGTAAGTAGATGACTTTGCAAACTGAGTTTATTTAATTTTATTCCAAATACAATATAAATTTTACTTACATCGCAATTAGAATTTCTAATTAATATTCTGGTTAATAATATTAACTAGATAAATCTTGTAGAATTGAGGAAAATTATGTTGTTCATTTGGATTGAGAATGATAGATTGTGGAAACATGTGATGTATTGTATTTGTGTATGAATTGCATGCAAAAGAGAAAATACAGTAGGAATATAAACCCTAGCCATAAACGCAGTGGGAATATAAACCCTAGGCATAAATGCAGTGAGAATTTAATCCCTGGACATGGACCGATATTAAATCCTAAGGTGGTTAAAAGTCCTTATAGATGAACTTCGAGGGAATTTAAAGATTAGGGAAAACATAAACCCTAGACACTTTTGGATTGAGTTATAATTCAATAAGGCAATTATGAGAATATAAACTCACGGATGGATAGCCTATTGTTACTGCTTAATATTTTTTTATGTACGAGTATTTTATATATGCTCGAATGTGCTGGAAAAAAATTGTTCTTATTGTGATAGTGATCATAGTATTTATACTTGTGAGATATTATTTTACTGTATAGTCATTTACTTATTAAGTTTTGATGAACTCACACTCTCTATGATTATCTTTTTCAAATATAGTGGGTGAGGAAAAAAGAAATCCATAGGAGGATTTGTAGTCCTCGGAGTTATACTCCACGTTTGTCTAGTGGGTTATGGATTAAAACTTTGCAAAAGTTTAGAAAATACTCTGTAATCTTTATAGGTCACCTAGGCTGAGAAAGTTTTATTGTACCGTATAATACTTGGCTTATATTTTATTGTTATATTATGTTGGCTATAATTCAGTTGTTTTAAAATTTGGAGAAAAATACTGGAATGCTGAACTTTTCATATATGTATGCAAAACTTCTTTCTTAGAAAATTTATTGTTTGCTTATTTGTAGGCTGTTCACGGAAGTTATAGGGTGCCACAGAGGTACACCCTAGGTATTATAATTCACATGCCCGGTTTTTGGGATGTGACAACAGGGATGGAGAGGTAGAAGGATCAAGCCCCTTTGATGGATTCACGGTTCCATCATTGTCAATGATTTCTAAACAAGCTCAGCATGGGACAACACAAGAACCAAAATTTTCCGCACACCAACCACATTAAATTCACTATAGAAGCTTCACCCACCCATGTTGAACCAAACCGTGGTATGTTGCTAGCACTGGCAAAACGGGCTTTGGCTTTATTTGGATAGACTTAGAGATTAAAAAATAGGCCTGTTTTTTAAACGAGCCGGCCTGGTTAAGCCGCGAACTAAATGGGCGGGGCTTACAGGCTGACCCGTATTTAAAAAAAAGGATAAATTTTAGAATAAAATTATAAATTTTTTATTTATTTTTGAAGATATAATTTAACTTATGCACAAGTCTTGTAGTTAACTTTTTATTGTTATTGCACTGTTATTTTTTCAGCATGTATGAATAACTGAATTGTAATACCCAAGAAAAATAAAATATAAATATTTGTTTACAAACTACTGTTACTATTTCAGTATACGGTACTATTTACCCGTATAATACTATTTACGTATACGATACTGTTCATTATACAATCGAAATGTCAAGTACTAGATGTGGTTTGGTCATAAGAGAAAACTAGAAAGAAGTTTGTAGGAGAAAATGACGTTTTATGTGTAAAAATACCCTCAGGGACTAAATTGAAAGGACTGATTTGAAAAAGAAACTTAAAAGTTTAAGGTAAAAGTAATAATAGAAAAATTTTCGGCCGTTGCCGCTATTTGCACAGTAACTGCATTATTAGAAATGTCATTTTCATAAATAGTAAATTGAATATTTTATTAGCGCATAGTGTCAAATAGTACCATTGACTTTTGCTATAAATAGGCCATTCCATTTCACTTCTAAACTCACACCTTCAACTTCTCTTCTTCTCTCCTTAAGTTTCTCTTACTTCAATGCTAGGCCTCTGAGATTTTGGGCCTTTCCTTTTCAGCTTAGGTAAGGATACTATACCCTTTCTATGTCTTTCAAATTTTAGAAGTTATTTTCTTAAGTATGCTCTGTGGTTGCGGTTTTGGCCGATCTTCCACATCAGAAAAACTGTCCTTAGCTGTTTATATGTTATTTTGATTCTCTGATTACCGAAATAGAATGTAAACTGTGAACAATACATGTCTAGGAAAGTTCTGGCTAAGGAAAGACCTAGTTTTTAAGTGTGTCCAGTGTGACCCTCCACTATTTCCTGGGAACTTACCTGGTGTACTCTTTTACAGATTGTATTCTCTATTTCTGGTATGAATAGTAACCGTACGTATGAATAGTAACCGTATGAATAGTAACCGTACATATGAATAGTATCCGTACGTAAAAAATAGTATTCATACGTATAAATAGTGATCGTATGTACGAATATTATCCGTATGCATAAATAGTATCCGTACGTATGAATAGTGACCGTATATATGAATAGTGACCGTACATATGAATAGTACCATATGTATGAACAGTATCTGTATGAAAACAATCCTAACTTGTTTTCTCTAATCTTTCATGAAAATCTCCGTAGCAGAATACTGAAATTCATCTGTATACTCTTGTCTGTAACGACTTAGAGAAGCGATATTCGTACGGAATCCAGGTGAGTGAAACGACCCCGTTTTAATAGAGTTTTAGCATTACTGGTGATAAAAAGTATGTCGTAGGACACTCCCAAGATTCATAGGGGGAAATTGGATTCAGAATGACGAATATAATAAGATAATTAATCCAGAAGTATGGATAAGAAAAAGTAAGTATCTCATGATGATGTGAAGATTGAATCTCTTGAATTGTGGTTTATAAAGCTATAATATAGTTATATACTATACCTGTTATATGGATGAATATTATATTAAGCTTCTGATTATGATATGAAATGCTATTGATTGTGATTGAGCGGGACAGTACCCCCTCTCACGGCAAGGCGGAAAACCCGGTTGACAGGGTGTCTTGACCAATGAGTGTGGAGACAACGATTCCCTCAGTAGGGATATAGCCCGGATTGGTGATAAATCCGTGAGGCGCCCTAGCTAAGAGGATGAGGTTGTGCGTCATGGAGGAAATATACATAATTGGTGAGCCGGCCTGTGTGCGCTCTCTGGGATATATTGCCATTGACGAGTACTAGTAACATTTGTTGAATTGGATGAATTTTTATCTTCTGTCTATTGGTTGAGTATGAGCCTTCGGATATGCTTGCATGACTGGTAATGTATTTGAATTTTATTAACGCGAGTCCGATTCGCTCATTGAGTTTAAAAGCTCACACTGTTTGTACAACCTTTTTGTTCAAATCAGGTTGCCAGCGAAGAATATCTGCTAGAGGAGTAGATCACTTTGGACCTTCCCGTTATCGGGTAGACCCCTCTTTTGTTATAGATTATGTTGCTCTGTAATCGTCTAGGACATCTAGTTCAGGGGTTCGACATTTGGCTTGTATGTCAGTATAATAATGTATTTTAAATTGATAATCTATGATTACATGCAAATCATCTCTATGATTTTCAGATAAGAAAATTTGATATATTTATTGGAAGGCTTACAGTGATGAGAGATTCATCATTGTGCCGGTCATGTGCCTAGAAAACGGGTCGTGACAAAGTTGGTATCAGAGCAATGGTTGTTAGGTCTCCTAGTGATTACAGAGCAAGGTAACCTTAGTGGGACCTCCTCTATCGTTGTGAACCCGGGCACAACTATAGAGAGACGGCTCTACTGAAGGTCCTGTAGGATGTTTTCATTTCCTTTCCCTCCGAGACTTATCTCTTCTTAGGAATTATGTTCTCATTTTTAGTTTTAGACAGATGTGGCTACACTTTTGAACTTAGTCAAGGAAAAGTTGTTATTTGTTTTGATTCCGTTGCTGTCGGATCAAAATTTTATATGGTGGATTTTATAAGCTGAATTCATGATTGATTTTGTGTAGCTATATTATTTTAGGGTACCAGCCAATAAAAGAAACCACTTGCATTAAAAAAAAACACTGAAGGATTACATTGCAAAAAAAAAAGGAAAGAGAAGTTTACTCATGCATGAGTAATCTAAAAGCGAGGTGGTCTTGGATTAGGAGGGTTGTATTGTATCATCACCCCTCGACCATTCCTTGGAGCAAGAGACATAGCAATGTCGCGGAGGGTAGTGTAAATTCCATTCATACAATCAACACTTCTTTGCTGTTGATTGCAGAAGCACTGGGTGGACCAATAGAAGAACCTATCTATTCTCGAAGTCATTGCCGCGTTATTGCGTTTGGTTAACTTCTCCAGGTCCTCTATCATCTTCTTGAGAATCTTCACCTCATGCTCTAAACAGGCGATTTTGTCCTTTGAGCTATGGCCTGTGCTAATCTCCTCGGCTTCCTCAATCTTCTTCATCTTCTTCTCCATTTGAATTTCTCGAGATCCCTCGAGAGGTCTTTTGCCCTTGTCCCTACATAAACTTAAGTTTAAGTCAAGTTCTTCTTCCTTAGCCTCTACTGTGAGATCAATGTACTTCCTTGAGGCCATGATTTGGAAAAATTTAGAAATTTTTGTAAGAGTATGAGGCGAGAGGAATGCTGGGGGATTGTAGGCTCAGAGGTTATTACCCTTTGTGGTGTGGTAACTGAGAACGCTGAGAAGGTTTTTATAGAAAAAAAATTAGGACTTAGAGACAAAGAAGATATCTTTTCACCGCACCCCTACACGATCAACCTATGGATTTCTGCAAGCTGGAAGCCAGAAGTCTAGGGTAGGCGTGCACACCAACAATGCGTCGCATTAATGCCAAAACCACGAAAGTCAGTATTCGGTGGATTTGCGGCCGATTTTACTCGGTTTTCCCATTTCTCCCGTTGGCATTTTCCGAAATTCAAAGAAGTTGATAACATAGCCATCAAAGATTGCCTTGGATGCTTTTATGATGAACTGAAATACATTTCTCCGTTTTATTGTGTTGTTCTTAAGAGCCTTCAGTTGAGTATAATATACATAATTGATTGAATCATGTTGTAATTACATTTATGTATGTTATTCATGCATAATGAGTGAAGACTACGATCAAAGAGAATATGTGATGATCCTACATATACTCATAGAGATGTGAAATCAAAATGACTTGGATAGAATAAAATGTGTAGATGATGATATATCTTCATGGTTACACATACTTACATATAATGCTCTCGTGGGCAAATGAAAGGCAGTGATTTCCTTACATCATGATAATGCTTAAGGCATGCGACCGTAAGCAGTTAACTTTGTTTTAAAATATATATATTTACATATATATTATGTGTAAGTCCAGAGTAAAGACACCGATTAGAATATAAGATAAGGCTAATATGAGACTACCCGATCATAGAGTGATATCGTGATCTAAGATTACACTATAAGACAAGTATAGAGTGAGGAAATTATAGATTGAAACGGCGATTAGTCGAAAATTTTGAGAAGGGTCAAGATTAGCCAAAAATTTTGAGGAAATCTTTGACTTATGTTAAATTATATTTACTATTTACTTGCATGTCCGACATTAATTGCTGGCATTGCGACGTATGTGATCTGTAAACCTTATAGCGAGCGGCGTGTAGGTTGTGGTGGCTTTAGCTCCAAGGGCTTCGGGTTGTCTATAAATCTTGTACGCCCGTTACCCCACTCATCACACCAAGCGAACTTCTTTCATTACATACCTATTTCTCAATCTCCATTCCTTTCTCATTCAAAACTATTTCTGAGATCCATAGAGAAATGGCCGATAATAAGTCTTTCAACTTGAATTTTGAGACTGGCAATGTAGAGCTTGATTTAAATCTAAGTCTCGGAGATAATAAAGGGAAGAGACATGTAGACAGGTCACCAGAAATTAAGAAGAGAAAGAGGGATGTAATAGAGTTGGAAGAGGACAGCACTGCAACATCCTCAGAAAATAAGCTTGCGTTCCTGGAGCGTAAGATCGAAAATCTGGAGCGTAAGATAGAGAGCCTGGAATACAAGATAGAGGACCAGAAGCGACTAATAAATCATCTCTTTGAAAACCAAGAGAAACTGATAAATCGTCGTTTCGGGGAACTAGCTAATCGAGTTGATAGACATTCAATGTTTGCAACTCAAAATTTCCGTGACCAACAAGCAAGGTGTATTGAATGTATGAACGGAGTAACTTCTGCTCTTCGTCAAATTTCTCAGGCTCTTCCTCCAGAAACCCTTTCTAGGCTGCAACGATTAGCTTCCTCCTTAAGGTCTGAAGCACCTTCCTCTTCTAGACCTGGAGCACCTTTTACATTTCAAAAGCCTCTTCGTCCTTAATTTATTTTTCTTTTGTTTGTACCTAAAGCTATATTTGGTCTAAGCTTCATGTATTAAAATTATCTATGTACTAGAAATAAAATTTAAGTTAGTATTTAGATCTTCTTTGTTGAAGTGATTACTTTTACTGAAAGAACTTGAGGAATGAGAAGATGTTGGACTTATATTTCGTACTTGATTATGAAAATTCTAAAGCAGAGTATGGTAATATCCTTTTGACTGAGAAGAGTTACTAAAATGATATTTCATTGCATTTCTGAGCTATGGAGGAGTGCTAAATAAGTATTTTATGAACCTATACATAGAGAACTATGGGTTTGCCCTAATCATTGAAGGGATACGACTTTATATGAGTCATTGAGGTGAGAGGAATTTCCATATATATAATTATGCATGAGGAGTATGTTATTTACTTAACACATTTTCTAGGATTGTTCTTCCTAGAGATTTATGTAATAATTTTACGTGATTTTTCCTTTTATATGACGCATTCAGCTGAGAGTATCGCCTTAAGGTAGAATGATCGCCTTCGGGCAAGAATATTGCCTATGGCCAAAATGATGCCTTCGGGTAGGATACTTGTATTCGTAAAAGTTATAAGCTATGTGTATGGTAGCTTGTGTTCTGATATTCAGTATAAACTGGAAAGACCACGTGCCACTGTTGAGAAGACACCTATTTGAGGTTTTACATAGAGACAGAGTTCGTCTCTGATTAGGTGGTTTGAGTTTGGTAAAGGTTATGAGGATGAGACACTTTATGGTACAAAAGGTTGTGGAGAAGATCAAACTGATGAGGAAGAGATTACTTGCTGTTTAGAAAAGGCAAAAGTCTTATGCAAATTATTGATAATGCGGTTTAGAGTTCACAGTCAATGGTATAATATTCTTGTAAATCTCACCAAGGGTGTGATAAGGTTTTGGAAGAAAGAGATGCAAAGGATGAGATATGGACGAAGTAATCACATTTATTTCAGTCTTGAGATGAGTTTTGAATTCGGGGGACCGAATTCTCTTAAGGGGGTGATAATGTAATACCCAAGAAAAATAAAATATAAATATTTGTTTACAAACTACTGTTACTATTTCAGTATACGGTACTATTTACCCGTATAATACTATTTACGTATACAATACTGTTCATTATACAATCGAAATGTCAAGTACTAGATGTGGTTTGGTCATAAGAGAAAACTAGAAAGAAGTTTGTAGGAGAAAATGACGTTTTATGTGTAAAAATACCCTCAGGGACTAAATTGAAAGGACTGATTTGAAAAAGAAACTTAAAGGTTTAAGGTAAAAGGATAGTTTTTCCTTTAAGTTTTCAATAGTAATAATAGAAAAATTTTCGGCCGTTGCCGCTATTTACACAGTAACTGCATTATTAGAAATGTCATTTTCATAAATAGTAAATTGAATATTTTATTAACGCATAGTATCAAATAGTACCATTGACTTTTGCTATAAATAGGCCCTTCCATTTCACTTCTAAACTCACACCTTCAACTTCTCTTCTTCTCTCCTTAAGTTTCTCTTACTTCAATGCTAGGCCTCTGAGATTTTGGGCCTTTCCTTTTCAGCTTAGGTAAGGATACTATACCCTTTCTATGTCTTTCAAATTTTAGAAGTTATTTTCTTAAGTATGCTCTGTGGTTGCGGTTTTGGCCGATCTTCCACATCAGAAAAACTGTCCTTAGCTGTTTATATGTTATTTTGATTCTCTGATTACCGAAATAGAATGTAAACTGTGAACAATACATGTCTAGGAAAGTTCTGGCTAAGGAAAGACCTAGTTTTTAAGTGTGTCCAGTGTGACCCTCCACTCTTTCCTGGAACTTACCTGGTGTACTCTTTTACAGATTGTATTCTCTATTTCTGGTATGAATAGTAACCGTACGTATGAATAGTAACCGTATGAATAGTAACCGTACATATGAATAGTATCCGTACGTAAAAAATAGTATTCATACGTATAAATAGTGATCGTATGTACGAATATTATCCGTATGCATAAATAGTATCCGTACGTATGAATAGTGACCGTATATATGAATAGTGACCGTACATATGAATAGTACCATATGTATGAACAATATCTGTATGAAAACAATCCTAACTTGTTTTCTCTAATCTTTCATGAAAATCTCCGTAGCAGAATACTGAAATTCATCTGTATACTCTTGTCTGTAACGACTTAGAGAAGCGATATTCGTACGGAATCCAGGTGAGTGAAACGACCCCGTTTTAATAGAGTTTTAGCATTACTGGTCATAAAAAAGTATGTCGTAGGACACTCCCAAGATTCATAGGGGGAAATTGGATTCAGAATGACGAATATAATAAGATAATTAATCCAGAAGTATGGATAAGAAAAAGTAAGTATCTCATGATGATGTGAAGATTGAATCTCTTGAATTGTGGTTTATAAAGCTATAATATAGTTATATACTATACCTGTTATATGGATGAATATTATATTAAGCTTCTGATTATGATATGAAATGCTATTGATTGTGATTGAGCGGGACAGTACCCCCTCTCACGGCAAGGCGGAAAACCCGGTTGACAGGGTGTCTTGACCAATGAGTGTGGAGACAACGATTCCCTCAGTAGGGATATAGCCCGGATTGGTGATAAATCCGTGAGGCGCCCTAGCTAAGAGGATGAGGTTGTGCGTCATGGAGGAAATATACATAATTGGTGAGCCGGCCTGTGTGCGCTCTCTGGGATATATTGCCATTGACGAGTACTAGTAACATTTGTTGAATTGGATGAATTTTTATCTTCTGTCTATTGGTTGAGTATGAGCCTTCGGATATGCTTGCATGACTGGTAATGTATTTGAATTTTATTAACGCGAGTCCGATTCGCTCATTGAGTTTAAAAGCTCACACTGTTTGTACAACCTTTTTGTTCAAATCAGGTTGCCAGCAAAGAATATCTGCTAGAGGAGTAGATCACTTTGGACCTTCCCGTTATCGGGTAGACCCCTCTTTTGTTATAGATTATGTTGCTCTGTAATCGTCTAGGACATCTAGTTCAGGGGTTCGACATTTGGCTTGTATGTCAGTATAATAATGTATTTTAAATTGATAATCTATGATTACATGCAAATCATCTCTATGATTTTCAGATAAGAAAATTTGATATATTTATCGGAAGGCTTACAGTGATGAGAGATTCATCATTGTGCCGGTCATGTGCCTAGAAAACGGGTCGTGACATGAATATACCCACTTTCTCTATATCATTAAAAAAATTTTAAAAAAAATAAGCCACTGAAAGGAACATCAATTATCAAGTTAAATATTAAAGTCATCCATTCATAGTTTTATATTGTATAAATTGCAAGCCAACTGATGCAATTTAGCGTTCTGAATCTATTCACTTTTATGTTGTCTTATGCTTCTGTCCAACACTTGCCACCTCTTTTTTTTTTTTTTTCTGCACTTGCTAAATGCTTCTGGATGCATCACTGTGCCTCCAAGTTAATCCACCTTCCTTTGTATTGAACATTATTTGTTTTCTGTTGAATATATTTTTCATTTTTTACCAAAAAAATAACCAACTAAATTAATTTTATATTATATTATTTAAATATTTTTTTTAAAAAAACTTAGCCCGCTGGCCAAACGGGCCGACCCCAGGCTCGTACGGGCAGGTATGGACATAAGAATCTAAGCTAGCTCAAAAACGAGCCGGGTCTGGCCAGGTGGCCTGTTTTGCTAGAGCTATATGTTGCTCCTAAACCCAGTTCATGCTTCAACAATGTTTGTGAAGAATACTGCCAAACATCCCAAATTTTTCCCAACCACGTTTGATGCATGAGCAAACGTGGGCTTGGTGGCTTCAATGTGCTCCTAAGAGGCTGTCCATTTAGGGTGTGTTTTGTAACTCAGTAGGCAAATATGGGTGGGACGAACTAAGTTTAATTAAACGTGATAGGAGAAAACCTAAGTTTAGATGAACATGACTTATGTTTGGGATACATTTGGGCAAACGTGGTTAGAGCAGATAAACATGATTTGGTGCAGAACATGATATTTGGATATTAGTGTGCAAACGTAGTTTAAGATGTGTAATTACCTAAAAGGGCATAAATTTTATATTTCATTTGTTGATTTACCATTATTATTTATTTAAAATTAACTTAGTGAATTATATTAATATTTTAATAAAATGAACTAATTTTTTAGTAAATGAATTATTGACAAATTTTTTGTTATTAATTGACTGATAAAAAGAAACAATTTTTTGTGAACTAATTTTTTAGTAAATTTAAAGTGCTAATAAATTGGTGAATTATAATTAAAGTGCTAATTATTTGCTAGATACAATATGAATTATTTACTGATTATCTATTAATAAATAATTACTAATTTGATCAGAAGTTCATTGTCATAATAAAGGATAGATGATGATAATTGTGTCAAGCAACATGAGATAAACTGATCTATTGACCTAAGATCCCAACTCGCCTTTGAACTCATATTTAGTTGAACTAAGTATAATTATAAATCACAATTAATGGATGAATTGCATGTGTAATAAAAACTTTTAAACCACAATTAATGAAATTATATAGCCAAATTAATTATATAAATTGTGTAAAGTACATTAATCACTTATTAATTAGATTAATTATTTAGCAAATAATATTTACCTAATTCAAGTAAATAAAGGAAAATGGCCAAAGTACATTTACCACTTATTAATTAGTTTCTAATTCAAGTAAATAAATTAAGCTAATTATAAATTATTCGGATTAACAATGACCAACAAAAAAATATTGACTACATTTATCATAAATTATTTGGATTAACAATGACTTGGAAAAAAGATTGACTACCATAATTAGATTAAATTAAAATTTACCATAATTATATTAGTTTATAAGTCTTATTGGCCCTGTAATTAGATTAATTATGCTTTTCTTAAGTCTATTAAAAAAGATTGATTACATTCATTAAATTAATTATTTTAATTAGATTAAAAAGATTGATTACATTAATTAGATAAATTATTTTAATTAGATTTAAAAAAGATTGATTATTTTGATTAGATTACATTAATTAGCAAATGCCAATTGTGTTAATTATGTCTTATGCTTAAACAAGGCCCATTGTGTATACTGTAAATTTTTTTTTTTCAAAAAAAATTCAGCATAACATAACAATATATCATCATTTTCTCCACTCGAAAGTTGCCTCATGGGTCACGAAGACCATATGCATGCTCGATAGTTTTTTGTGACTGGGGCTTCGAGAGAGTTGCGTCTTATGGCTCTCGACATTGTCGACACATCTCCAATGCAGGATGACACCAGAAAATGACCACATGCAAACAAAGCAATCACGTATAGAATAACAGAGGCAAACAGAGCATAAAAGTTGATGAGAGAAATCATACCGTAACAACGAGAAACAACAAAAAATGAAAGGCAAAGCGAGAGGAGAACAACTGTAGGCACATAGAAGATGTAGGCAACACATAGAAGACCACACCATAGGCACAACAAGAGCGACCACACCACAGGCACAAGGAGAACGACCACTCTACAGGCAACAACATGCAACACAACATAAAACTGAGAGGGAAGACAGGGAACAACTATACAAATGACATAGTCAACACGACAACACAACAATGCGGTAACACAGGCAAAATGACACACAAAACACACAGCATGGTTAGATGGAGGAATGACAATAATGACGCACACTAACCCTGGATCGAGTTGTTTGAACACGTTAAATGTATACCCAAAACCACATTAAAGCTACCCTCGGTTTCTCCATTGCTGCCAACATCCTATTTTGGTGCAAACTGTGTTTACTATAACTAAAACATAGTTGGAATGTTTCCAACGTGCTACCAAACGAGCACTTACTCCTTATCTTGTTCATTTATACCAATTTTTTTTTTATCTTATTTGTCAAAAGGAAGAGTTCCTTTATCACAATTTCTGTCTCAGATGTATTAGAAACATGCCATAATACATAATAGTATTGTGATTCTAATCCAATATATAAAACACAATTTAACTCCCTAATTGATATATATATATATATATATATTCATTTGGTAAAGAGAAGTCAAACACTGCTAGAATTGAACTTGTTGGTTTAGATTGTATTTAGCTTAGTGCATCTTCAATGGTATTTTTAAAGGATTCTTAAAAATAAGAATTGGTTTTTATTGAGTTTCACCATTAGAGTTCCTCAACGTGACTGTTACATATAAGAACCGTTTTTATATAAGAACCGGTTCTTAATAAAAAAACTAATAAAAAATTAAAAAATTAAATACATCTGCATTAATTAAAGTTGTGTAGAGTTGCTTGTGGGATCCATTTGTGAGTTCTTAAGAGTTATACCATTGGAGTGGAGAGTTGCTTAAAGCCAAAAAAGATTATTTGACATAGTAAGACCAATAATAAGCAACTCATTAGAGTTACACAATTGGAGATGTTGTTAGACTGATACTAATGAAAATTCAAGTGAAATAAATTAACAAAGATAAAAGAAATTTTAAATGCATCATGTTGTCTCGGGACGAGACAATGACAAGATTAGGAAGCCAAGACTCAACTCACATTTGTTAAGGGTTTTTTGTATAGTTATTTTTCTTAACACTTTTTTTTTCTGTGTAGTATATGAGTACAATTCTAGGGTATCAATGGCATCTTACGGGACTAAATCACTAAACCAGACCAAAACTTATAAATGGAAAAAATTTGTCATGTGTACATTGACATACATTACATGTGGTATATCGATCATTACAAATAAACAAGTAACAAAAAATAAATTATGACTCGCAAATTTTTAAAATAACATAAGTGAAGAAGAGACACGGGTGATTGGACTTGCATATATAAGCGGATTCAACAAAAAACCATGTGCTCTAAACAATTCGCTAAGTGTGAGATTTTTTTTTTGGTATTAAGGTTGAGTTTTTTTAATTATTATTAATTTTATTTTTTGGTAAAAAATAAAATTAAAAGTTGAGGTTTGCAGCTTTTTAATTGTTACAAGATGTCGTATCTCACAAATATAATTTACAGATAGTTCAACTAAGAAATACTAGAAATGCCTCAAGCCCATTTGGTATGCAAGAAAGAGTAGAATGGAAAGGAAGTAGGAAAATGGAAAGGAAAAGGGAAAAGGGAAAAAAATATGTTTGATATGAGATGGAAAAGAATAATGGAAAAGAAAAAAATGTGTTTAGTATGTATTTTTTAATAGAAAGAAAAATGAGTATGTGAGATTAATTTACTAAATTACCCCTTATTTTTTAATTTTTTTTATCAAATTCTTTCTTTCTCTCTCTATTCCTCTCACCTCCCGATCTCATCTCTTTCAAGTCTCTCTACATCTTGTCTCTACCTCATCTCTGTGTGTGTGTGTGTATGTGCAAGAAGAGGGGAAGTAGTCACCTGAGTTAAGAGCTAAAAACCTCACTGAAGATCTCGCCGGAGCAGAGCACAAAAGACGACGCTCTTGTCTCTCTCTCTCTCTCTTCCTTTCCCTTACCATCTCTCTTTCTTGTACATGTGCCTCACCACTCAACATTGCTTCTTCTCCCTTTTGTCATTCTTGTAATACCCATGAATTTTAAATTTACTTGGTAAATGTGTTAATTTTATTATATGTTTGTATGTGAAATTTTGGGACTAATTTAAAATTTAGTAAAACCACAAAAATTTTAGAATTTCTAATTTACGTTGTGAGAAATTTATAAGAAAATCCTCAACGAAGGACTTTGGAGGAGAAAAGAGCTCGAGTAGGTTGAATGAGGAAGTCGGAGTTTCGAGAATAGTGGAAACAGAGAAAAAATAGTGGATGGCTTAGTAAAAAGGACTAAACTGAACTAAAATAAAATTTGATGTTTTAAACAAAATATGTTAAGAAATGGAATCTTGATGTTTATGTGTGTTTCTATGAGTGTTACTTGGTACACATGCAGACTATTTCTTTAAAATAATTCCCAATACCTCATTTAAGGGACTTAACTGAACTTGTCCCAAATCTTGAAGGACCAAATGAGAGAGGAGGTGAACTCCATACTCATTTAAACCCACACACACATTAGAAATTTCCACACACTCACCCATTAATTGTCTTCTTCATCCTTCTCATACTTTCTCCCTCTCTCTTCATGTCTTCTATCCCTTTGGCTAAAAAAGGGCATCTATGGTAGCTCCACCATCAACTTTGGCAAAGCTTCTCTATCGACGGTCTCCTCTGCTCATCAGAACCCCTTCTTTAGGTAAGGATCAAGCATTCTCCTTTCAATGATTAAAAGAGTGACTAAAGTTTAGAAATGTTGGAAGCATGTGTGCTAGTAATTACTATTGATGATGTTTTGAGTTGATTGTAGCATGAAGTAAGCTTTTATGGTCTTAAAATTTTTATATGATATTCCTTCGCATATGTAGATATGATCTGGAGAGTTTCATAGTGTTTGAGAAACCATTGCTAGGTCAATTATTAGAGAGGTAGAATCTATCCCATCATTTGCGCTAATTTGACCAAGTTTTACTCAATGCAATGTTAGACTGGTCAAATGGTCTAGTTTTGCTTGAAAAATTTTATGGGAGAACTTCATAACATAAATTATGTGTCTACCAAGTTTCATGGGATTTGGAATTGTTTTGGTGGGCCAAATGCCTGCAAAACCTAGACTATAAAAGCTACAGAGGCAGTTTGGATAGTAGTTGTGTTTTAGTGGTTTTGAGGGGGCAAATCAAAGTATTTTCTTTTGATATTTTTATCTAATATTCTAGACATATTAGGATGTTGCCTACCAAATTTCATGAATTTTGAAGTTATGATAACTACCCAAAAAATTCATCAAGTATAGGGTCCAAATTTTTAGTCTTAATTAGAGTATAAGTGATTATGTGTAGAAATTTAATTGGTTTAGGGGGGACTGGCTTCTAAACTTTTAAGGGAGAGGTAATTAACACATAAAGGAGTAGTCTCATGGCTTTTAACTCCTAGATAAGTTCATTCAATTGTGATTTAAATGGTCACACTGAGGTTGGTGAATTAATAAAGTGATCCTAATGGAAGCAACTTTCTCCTCATTCTGAAATATAAATTATGTGTCTTGATACCTTTTTAATGTTGGAACATTGGTAAGGTGTGAAAGGGAAATATTACTCTTGTTTGAATCAGAATCAATTTCAAGCATGGATATAAATACATTTATATAATAGTATTGTCATGGACATGGTGTTGGATAGTTTCTTTCTATGTGTAAGTATTACTTGCACAAGTTGGTTTGGAATGTGATATGTGAGGCTTATATTGTATAAAAGAAACGAGGAGGGCGCTAACCCTATTCTTATGCTGTAATATGCTAATAGTAACTTGTAAGCTTGGATCTGAATTGGGATTCAATATGGTGATTTATAAATGCTTTTGATTACATGTAATGTTTATAGTGTACTCATATAAAATTATATTCTTGCGGCTTGCTAAGAGAGAATTATATTCATGCAGTTATATTCATGTGACTTGCTAAAAGGGAATTATATTAATGCAGCTTGGCAAGAGGGAATTGCATTAAATTCAATTGTCTTGGAACGGTGGACGAGACCTCATTTAATTATTCATAGTCTTTGTCCTGAAATAGTGGACGAGACTTCATTTAATTATTCATAATCTTTGTCTTAAAACGATGGACAAGACTCTATTTATTTAAGCATAGTCGTTGTCCTGGAACGACAAACAAGACTCCATTTATTTAATCATTGTCATTGTCCTGGAATGGTAGACAATATTATTCTTTTATATAAATGTCCTGGAATGGTGGACAGTATCATTCTTTTATTTATTTTATGAATTGGTGAACAATATTGAGATCAAGAAAATGTGTGCTTATCTATGGGTGTTACTCTTATGAGCTCTAGCCTTGACTACATATATCAATAAGCCACATCTTTATCAATTAACCTATTCGATTGAGGGCATCATGTTTACTTACATGTTTTGGTATAAAATATCAGGCTGGGTCTTTAACCATTGGCCCTAACCTTGTTTGGTATTTGTGCTATTATGGGTTGTCTTTACCTAACTATTTAGTCTTGCAGTGAGTAATTATGTTGGTACAAGAATAACTATGGATGAGACCTAATTTAAGATTCCATTACTGTGACTGGATCCCTTATTGAGTATTCTTATACTCATCTCTTCCTCTGGTGTGTCCCTTGCAAGTTCTGTGTTAGTGGACAAGTCTCTGTATGAGGAGTAGTAGAGTCTCTGAGTCTGTATTCCTCTCTTGGAATGCTAGTACATCTTCTAGTTGGGCTTTTAAGTCGCTTTGTAGTTAGATAGAACACCTAGAAAATCTAGTGTTAGTTGTAATAAATGACTTATACATATTATATTTATTTCACATATTATGGCTTAAGGTTAGGCTTACGGTGGTGGACGGAGTCCATTTCTGTGACAATCACGTTCCCAAGGTGGGGCGTGACAATACCTCTACTAGTGACGATGTGATTCTTCCTCCCTTACTTCAGCTTGTCAACGCTAACACGAGCCCCTACTGGTTCTTTCTCTCTCTATCATTTTCCTGTGTGATTCTTTACCATTCTCCCCCATGTGATTCTCCTATGTTTTTTAGTTACTATTTTGGTTTAGATTGCTTGCTACTTTAAAGGGACAAATTTGTTATGCTTCAGAGAATGAGATTTGAATAGATCTTAGATGGAGGTGTCAAAAAATTTTAGAACATGCTTGAGTAAAAAATTTCAGAAGGCATCATTGGCATTATAGTGAACAGGATAGGGGCAAATGGGGGAAGGATGCATTTCCATTCAATCAGATGATGGTTTTTCATCGATAAGGCGAGGGAAAGAAAAAATACAAAATCGACAAAAGAAGGAATTCCCGTCTCCATGGTTAGCTTCTACAATAATGCATACCAAACGCAAGAAAAAATGCACAATAGTGGAATGGAGTATTCCTTTCCAGCGCACCCACAGCTACTAAACGGCCTCTCAGGGTTTTAACCTTTCCTATTTTAATGTCTATTTGAGGCTTGCTATCTATCATGTTGAGATTAGTGATTATTGTTACATACTAATAGATAAAAAAAAAAAGTGATTTTCTTCTCTCCTAAGTTTTTCTTGATACCAAATCACCTTTACATGAAATAGGTAAAAAGATTTTGATTCTTTTTGTATTTTGGGGGAAAACGAGAAGGTTTCTAGGAAAGATTATGAAAGAGAAATCCCAGGGAAAAGAAGGACTATAGATGTTGGGTCCATTTGGTATGCAAGACATGACTGAAAGGGAAAGAAAAAAATGTTTAGTATGAGATAAATAAATAAAGAAAAAAGAAAAAAATGTGTTTGATATTATAACACATTTACTAAAATACTCTTGTTAAATTTATTATTTATAGCACATTTATTATTATTTTTGTCCATTAACTTTTTTCTATTTCAATATAGTCTTTTTTTCCTCTCAATATAGTCCCTTTAAAACCTAAGCACAAGTGTGGTGGCTTCGAGAAAATGGCACACTCGAGCATCAACTTCACCTCAACATTTCTGGACTCTTTATTGTTTAATTGCAAGTCATGATAGTAGGATTTGGTTGACGATGGAGGTTTGCAATTGACAAAAAAAAAACACTGGAACTCCTAAATGTCATCATCTTCATATTCCTTGGAATTTTCATCAGCTTTAGGTATGGAAATAATTCGACCACCGAAGGTCGAAGACAGGAGAGGCTTTTCATTGTCAAAAAATGTGGGACTGGCTGAGAGAAAGAGGAAATCAAAGAAAACGAGGGACCAACTGAGAAGAAGAGGAAATTACAGAGGAGACTAGCACATGAATGAAAGGGACTAGCCAAAAAGAACGAGAGGGATGCATAGTAAATCACAAAGGAGACTAGTACATGAACGAAAGCATTTGAGGCTGCAAATGCATTAGGGCACATCTCAGAGGATATTTTCAGAATTCACAGAAAAAGATAAGGGTATTTTAGGATTTTCAACCAGTTTTCTTTGCATTTTTTCAAGGAAAACATGCTACAGTTCATGATCAAAATTCCAAAGTTTTTTCCCTCTCCCACTTAAAATGACATACCAAACAGAAGAAAAAAGAAAAGATGATGGAATTTCATTTTCCTTTTCGAATTCCAATGCTACCAAACATGACCGTTGCAATGGAGGTAACAAAAATTAAAAGAAAGGGACGGTGAGAGGAGAATGCCAATCCCAGCCAACACCAGTCGCGTGAGAACTTTTTTTTTTTGTAACAGAGAAAGTTGATTAGTTGCTTTAAATCTACATTGGTTGAGAGCATGCAATGTGAAGGGGCTGAGCAATGTGCAAATTTATATAGAAATGGAAAACGATCCACAAGTAGTTAAGTACAAAGTATGAGGTGGGATGCATGCGTCGAGTTTGAAAATGGGGGATGGAGGAGAAAGGCCATCAATAATGCTTCCATGTGGCAGGATGAAGGCCTCGTCAGATGTATTGACGTCAAGGTTGTTATTCTTGATGACATCATTGAAAAGGGGAATTAAGAGCATTTCTAGTGATGAACCTCACTTAAGTTCTTGTTGTGAATTCCACAATATCACATTAGTTTAAGCAACTCTCTATTACTTTAAATAACTCTCTACTCTAATGGTGAACTTCTTAAAAACGCACAAATAGGTCTCATAATTAACTCTTCACTACTTTAGCATTCATTGCTCTTCACTAACATTTATTGTAAGTTGATTATTTTATTATTATTTTTTGTATAAAAACAGTTCTTATATAAAAACCATTCTTACGCGTAGCAGCCAACATAGCAAACTCCAGTAGTGAACCAAAATAAAAACTAGTTCTTAAATTTAAGAACTCTTTAAAAACCACTACTGAATATGCTTTAAAAGTGGCCAAGGTAGCTGAGGTGACCCAGTGGCTTGTCTTCCAGCATGAACCGAAGTTGGCTCAACACTGTCACTTTTCTCCCACGCCACATTAAGGTTTTATTTCACAAAAATAACTTTAGTTAAAAATTTAAAAGTTTATTTATAGCTTAAAGTTGATAATTGTTAAAGTTGATAATTGAAAATTAAAAATTATTAAATTAGAAGTGTTTGGTAAAAATAATTATTGAATTAGTTGATAGATGTAAAATGATATAAAATGACATTCTTGTATGACATTTTGTAATATCCAAATAATACAAAATAAACTTTTTTTAATTAAATTAATTTGAATTATTATATATATAATTAATTAAATATATATTTATTATATTATATATATTATATGTTATACATATATATATATATATATATATATATATTATATTTTATAATATATTATAATATATTTTTTGTAAATAAATATATATTATATTTTATACATATTTGAGGAACAAGTATAGAATAGGTATTTTAATAAAATAATAAGGATAAAAAAAGAAGAAAACTATATAAATTATAAACTACTCAAAATAGCGTTTTAAAATAAACTATAAGTTACTCAAATAACCTTGTTTATCAAACACATTTATTTTAGTCAAACAAGCTTATAAGCTAGTCAAATAAGTTATAAACTAGTTTAAAAGTCATGTCAAACACATCATAAATTGTAGAGATATGTTATTATTATTATTATTATTATTATTATTATTATTATTATTATTATTATTATGATAATTGATTCAATTAAATTGATGAAATTTTGAATTAGCATGAATGGATATGCGTTGATTAATCCTGGTTGTAAACTTGTAATGATTGAATGTTGAAACTCAAAATATCTGAGATGAGTACAAATTTTGAACAACAGCGTGGTGAGATTTTGTGGGGGAGGTGGTAAAATTTGTAGATGATATTTAACACCGAAACCAAATGTTGTGGGTAATCAGTTTTTGTATGTTGATATGCAACTTTTTAGCTGTAGGAGGAACGATGTCACATATGCTCTCTTGGCCACTCGCGCGGTGTATAATTGACATTAATTAATCTCTGACTAGTGATGGTATACAAGATAAAGACATATTGAAGCAACTTATTTCTCATAATTAAAACCTATGATAGTTCTATTTTTTAAAACCTATTTCTCACAATTAAAAAACCGCGTCTGTAATTCCTTGGAAATAAGTTTTTTTTTTTGTAAAAGCAACTTGATCAAATAAAATCTGTAGCTTTAGAAAAGTTATAAATATTCCAGATTATCCAACTCGATGCAAAAACTGGTAGAATGTGAAGTAAGAGTAATGGCTAGAATTGTTTTGTTTGCTTGTTTTGGTTTTTGGTTGGGGTTAAGTATGCTTGGTTCCAATCTTGAAAGGTGAATAAAGCTTGATCCTCTGTTCCTTATCTAAAGTTTTATTCCATGCAATCCACTTTGTAATTGTTGAACAGCCTTGAAGATTCCATTTCGCATCAGTGAGTGAGTTGATTCATTTTGTCTAATTACTTCACCAAAGCAGTATGAAATGAGGACCTTAATGAACATATAAAATATGTGGAATTTGCTTAATTAATGAATCAAAGTATGTCGTACGAACAAAGCTAACATCAGCTTTTGTTTTTGCTTTCATAGTTTATTCTGCGAGTACAGCTATAGAAATTGTGCACCTTTTGTTCTTTGCATGCACTTTACTTATCTTGGTTAGCAGGTAAGGCACGGTATGGGTGCAGTCAAGAGTTAACTCGAATCATGATCCAATCGTGTTCATTCCTGTTATCCATATATACTATCCCGAAGCTCTATAACTCAGAGAAGACACTAACACTTTGATTAAACAATTCATTGAACAATCAACGATGGAGTAAGAGAATCACTAGATGAAGTGTGTTATACATATTCCTTATCTGAAGATTATTTTAAAGAGAATCGCTAGATGAAGTGTGTTATACATATTCCTTCATCTGAAGATTATTTTAATGGAAGAATAAACAGTTGTTCCCGCTATAAAATCATGGTTTGTATCTCATATACACCAACAGCCAACAGCCTCTTGTAAAATACACTGCCACTTGTGACTTGTGAGACACTCACCCAGCACGATGGCAGAAGATTTGTTCACCCAATTAGAAAGGGCAACGCCAATACCGCCGAGTACATACCCCAAGATACAAAGGATACCACGCCATCTCAGGGATCGAGAACATTTTGCGAAGTACTATTCCCCCAGGATTGTGGCATTCGGTCCCATTCATCATGGTGATCCCCATCTTCAGCCGGGAGAGAAGTACAAGCTTATGTGGGCTCACATGTATCTTCGAGATAAACGTGAGCGAAGTTTACATCAAATTATTACACAGAACATCCCCAACCTGAAGAAACTCTACACTGAAGATGCCCTTCGAGACTTCAACGACGAAGAATTGGCGAGGATGCTGTTCGTGGACGGATGCTCCCTGCTTCAAATCATAAAGAACCCCGACCTCTTGAAACCCGAAGCCCTCAACGTGAAGATTGACCAAATGGTTCTTGTTCGCCTGGACGTGTTGCTGTTAGAGAACCAACTCCCCTTCCACGTGCTCAAGCTTTTAAGCCCCCTCGACGACGCCACGCTGCTAGACACCGTTGACGAGTTCCTTCTTTGTAATCATCTCTCGCTAGAGAAACCGAGTGGTCGGGTTCAAAAGCCAACCATGGGTGATGACGAATGTAAACTCGATGTTCAGGGTTCACCTCCTCATCTTCTTGATCGGCTTCGGTGGAACGTGTTGCGCGATTTCTGCGTTAAAAAGTGTAATATCAGTAACAAGAAGACAACCTACAGGAACTTACAGGAGCTGAAAGCGGCAGGGATTGGAGTGAGAAGAAGAAAATCCAAGTGCCCCATAGACATCACTTTCTCCTCTGGTTTGTTCAATGGAGAGCTGAAAATCCCAGAGATAGTGGTGGACGAGACAATAGCTCCGACATACCTGAATTTGATGGCGTACGAGGTGTGTCCGGACTTCGAGAATAACTACGCGATTAGCTCGTACGTAGAATTCTTGGACTCGCTGATCGACCATCCCGAGGATGTGAAGGAACTGAGGGCAAATGAGGTTCTTTACAACGGCCTGGGGAGCGACGAGGAAGTGGCAAAGCTGTTCAACATCATAAGCACGGACTTGGTCCCTGACACTAGGATCTATGCCTGTGTAAGAGCTGAAATCGAAGAGCATTACGAGAAGAAACACAAGACCTGGTTCGCTCAGGCTTATCATACCTATTTCAGCAATCCTTGGGCCATCATTGCCTTCAATGCTGCATTTCTAGCCCTTCTTCTCACTTTTATCCAGACTTGGTTCGCCGTTTCCCCCAAATCTAAATAGATGCTCTCTCTTTTTACTTCTAGTGTGTGTTTGTGTGAATATGTGAGTGTACGTACTTCGTGAAAAATCAGGTGCATGTGTGATTATATATGTTTAATTCCATGGCTTTCGGTTTTGACTGTTGAGTGGATCCTCTTTCCTAGGCCATAGGACGCGTGACGCATTATTTGTACGTTTGCATCATTAATGAAGAGTTCTTAAATTCTATTTATCTTAATTTCAGCAAATTATGAAGTTACCTACTTTACACCGATGACTAAGTCGTTTAAGATGCAAGCCGTTCTGAGTGTCATAACACAAAATGCGTGCAATAAGTAAGAAGCATCCCTCCACATCAGAAAACCAAGATACGTACATGCCTTCATGTGTAAAGACGCATGATTCTGTTCACAAAGTTCATAAAAGTTGTGACCAGGTATATGTACCGTGGTTTCGTTCCCTCTATATAGCAAGGTTCATGCTTTCTAAAACACAATTCAGCTGGGAAAAAGGAAATAAATTAAAAAACTTACTCAACTAGAAGGGGCAACGACTAAGATCACATCAATCTGATGTGTTGACTTAATAATATCAGTAGTAATTAAACTTCAGGTGCAAGTGTACCTGCTGCATGACTAGCTTAATAGGCTGTACATCTTATTCCTTATCTTGTTCATTTATACCAATTTTTTTATCGTGTTTGTCAAAGGAAGAGTTCCTTTATCACAATCTCTGTCTCAGATGTATTAGAAGCATGCACGTGGATTGACTTTTGTCAATCACACACAAACAACACAGCAAAACGCATCTGATCTGATGCAACGTAACGTCTCTTGAATTATGTCGAAAATCTAAACACTCTGGCGCGTCTGAGGTTCCAGGTCCTTTGGTATCAAAATCTTCTAATGTAGTTTAGAGTGCTTTTCATCATAAATGGAGTAGCTTGTTAAGATTTAAAAATAAGTTAATACACGAAACCAAATGTTACGGGTAATCAGTTTTTGTATGTTGATAAGGAACTTTGTAGCACACTCCTGGCCTCTCGCGCAGTGTATACTTGACATTAATCTCTGTGAGTAGTGATGTATACAAAATAAAGACATATAGTTCTATTGTTTAAAACCTATTTCTCATAATTAAAAAAACCGCGTCTGTAATCCCTTGGAAATAAGTTTTTTTGGAAAAGCAACTTGATCAAATAAAATCCGTAGCTTTAGAAAAGTCATAAATATTTCATATTATCCTACTCGATGCAAAAGCCGGTAGAATGTGAAGTAAGAGTAATGGCTAGAATTGTTGTTTGTTTTTGTTTTTGGTTGGGGTTAAGTATGGTTGGTTCCAATCTTGAAAGGGGAAAAAAGCTTGATCCTCTGTTCCTTATCCAAAGTTTTATTCCATGCAGTCCACTTTGTACTTGTTGAACAGCCTTGAAGATTTCTTTTCACATTGAATCAGTGAGTGAGTTGATTCATTTTGTCTAATTACTTTACCAAAGCAGTACGAAAAATACGGGGATTTTGCTTAATTAATGAATCAAGGTATGTCGTAGGAACAAAGGTAACATCAGCTTTGATTTTTGCTTTCATAGTTTATTCTGCGGGAACAGCTAAAGAAATTAAATTATGCATCTTCTGTTCTTTACATTCACTTTACTTATGTTGGTTAGCAGGTAAATGATGGAGTAAGAGAAGCGCTAGATTAAGTGTGTTATACATATTCCTTCATCTCAAGATTATTTTAATGGAAGCATAAACAGTTGTTCTTCCCGCTAATAAATTCAGGGTTCGTATCTCAAATACGCCAACAGCCAACAGCCTCTGCTAAAACACTGCAACTTGTGACTTGTGAGACACCCAGCACGATGGCAGAAGATTTGTTCACCCGACTAGAAAGGGCAACGCCAATATCGTCGAGTACATACCCCAAGATACAAAGGGTACCACGCCATCTCAGGGATCGACAACATCTTGCAATGTACTATACCCCCAGGTTTGTGTCATTCGGTCCCATTCATCATGGTGAACCCCATCTTCAGCAGGGTGAGGAGTACAAGCTTAGTTGGGCTCGGCTGTATCTTCTAGATGTCAACAATTTTGATCGAAGTTTATATCAACGTATTACACAAAACATCCCCAACCTGAGGAAATTCTACACTGAAGATGCCCTTCGACACTTCAACGATGAACAACTGGCGGAAATGCTGTTCGTGGACGGATGCTCCCTGCTTCAAATCATAAAGAATCCCAAAGCCCTCCTCGTCACGAATCAACAAATGGTTCTTGGTCTCCTGGACTTGTTACTGTTAGAGAACCAACTCCCCTTCCATGTGCTCAAGCTTTTATGGCCCCTCAACGACGCCAGTCTGCTAGACACCGTTGACGAGTTCCTTCGTTGTAATCTTCTCTTGATACCTCCTCGTCAGCTTCAAAAGCCACCCAGGGGTGATGGCGAATCTAAACTCGATGTTGAGGATCCACCACCTCCTCATCTTCTTGATCGGCTTCGTTCGAACGTGTTGGGCGATTTCCGTCTTGAAGAGTATGATATCAGTTACAAGATAATCTACATATACAGGAACATACAGGAGCTGAAAGCGGCAGGGATTCGAGTGAGAAGCAGCAAATCCAAGTGCCCCATAGACATCACTTTCTGCTCTGGCATGTTCAGTGGAGAGCTCATAATCCCAAAGATAGTGGTGGACGAGACAATAGCTCCGACATTCCTGAATTTGATGGCGTACGAGAGTGTCCGGACTTCAAGAACAACTACGCGATAAGGTCGTACGTAGAATTCTTGGACTCGCTGATCAAGCACCCCGAGGATGTGACGGAACTGAGGGCAAATGATGTTCTCTACAACTGCCTCGGGAGCGACGAGGATGTGGCAAAGCTGATCAATATCATAAGCATGGACTTGGTGCCTAACACCAGGATCTATGCCTCTATAAGAGCTCAAATAGAAGAGCATTACGGGAAGAAACACAAGACCTGGTTCCATCAAGCTTATCATACCTATTTCACCAATCAAACCACAATCTTTGCCTTCACTGCTGCAGTCCTAGGCCTTCTTCTCACTTTTATCCAGACTTGGTTCGCCGTTTCCCCCAAATCTAAATAGATGCTCACTCTTTTCACTTCTAGTGTGTGTTTTTGTGTATATTGAGTGTACTTCGTGAATAATCAGGTGTACGCGATTATGTTTAATTCCATAGCTTTCGGTTTTGACTTTTGAGTGGATCCTCTTTTCTTGGCCATAGGACGCGTGACGCATTATTTGTACGTTTCATCATTAACGAAGAGTTCTTAAATTCTATTTATCTTCATTTCAGCAAATTACGAAGTTCCCTGCTTCACACCGATGATTAAGTTGTTTGTTGTTTGTGACGCAAACAGTTTCCAATGGATCCCTACTTGGTTTTAGGTGACCTGGTTTAGATTTTAGGAATTTTTTTTTTAAATAACTATAAGATCTAAATTATTAATTATAAAAATCAATGATTCAGATGAGTCAGATAATTTGTTTGATTTTTAAAACCAATAACAACAATAAAACTTTATTTCATTAGATAAAATCGATTACATAGATCGCACAATGTCTTTAAACTTTATCAGTGATCAAATCTTTTGGTATCTCACTCACTAGATCTTACTCAATAATTTTTCTAAATGTCTTTTTTAACATTTTTTCACAAAATTCTATATTATGTACTCAATTCTCCTTACTAACGTGTTTGATTTTCAAAACTAAACAAAAAATTTATTCTAGCAAGCCATTCTGTGTGTCAAAACACAAGATGCGAGCAATAAGAAAGAGGCAACCCTCCACATAAGAAAACCAAGATACGTACATGCCTTCATGTGTAAAGACTAAAGACGCATCATTCTGTTCACAAAGTTCATAGCTAGAAGAGATGTTGTGACCAGGTATGTACTGTGATTCCCTCCCTCTATATAGCAAGGTTCATGCTTTCTAAAACACAATTCAGCTGAGAAAAAGAAAAAAAAAACTAAAAAACTTACCCAACTAGAAGAGGCAGCGACAAAGATCATCCCACTAATATAATGTGTTGACAATTAATAATATCAGTAATTAAACATAAGGTGCAAGTGTACCTACATGACTAGCTTACAACAATTAGTAGGCTAAAACCATCTTACTCTTTATCTTGCTCATTATACCAAGTTTATTGTTGTGTTCTTATTTATGTAAGTACTTACTTTTTGAAAATAATTTAATACGTAATAACTTTTTAAAAGTAACTTTTCATATACTGCTTTTTCAACAAAATCAACCAACTTTTGGTTGATGTTGTTGATTTTTATTTTTCAAAAAAAAAAAAGCAAACTCGACCTTGGTCGAGTTTGCTTACTTCAATTTTTTTTACTACATATTATAGCTAGTTTTTAGTCTGACGCGTGAATCAGACTGAATTCACGTTAGATTGAATTTTTCTTTAGCAGAATTTTTTTTTTCTTGAAGATTGGATTTTTTTTTTTAGAACAGAATTTTTATAACTCATTTTATATATTAAATCTGAGTGTGATTCAATGAATTAATGTAAATGATGATAAATTAATGAAATACTAAATTAAGTAATGTAAGCAAAAATGATTTAATTAATGAATTAGTGTGATTGAAAATTCATTAATAAATTACTTAACTAATTAATGAGAGTGAAAATTAATAAATTATTTATTTGTAAATTAATGTGAGTGAAAATTAACCGAATTTTTACAAACTATATATTTATATATTGTAGTTATTTGTTACATTTACTAATTTATTAATTTTCACTTACATTAATTATTTAAGTAACTTATAATTAGTTAAGTAATTTACTAATTTTTCAATCACATTAATTGATTAAGTACATTATTAATTAAATCATTTTTATAACTTACATTACTAAATTTAGTATTTCATTAATTTATCATCATCACGTTACTTCATTGAATCACACTCAAATTCAATATATAAAATGAGTTATAAAAAAATTCCGTTGTAAAAAAAAATTCAGTTATAAAAAATTTTGTTATAAAAAAAATTCTGTTAAAAAAACAGTCTTCAATAAAAAATTCAATCTTCACTAAAAAAAATTATGCTATAAAAAAAATTTTAGTCTGACACGCATCAAACTATAATATGTATTAAAAAAAATGAAATAAGTAAACTCGATCCACTTCTAATTGAATTTATTTGTTTTTTTAAAAAATTAAAAATCAATAAAATAGATCAAAATTTGGTCAATTTTGTTAAAAAATTAGTATATAGAGAATTACTTTTGAAATAATTTTTGTGCAGGAGCATACCATAATAGATAATACAGAATAGTATGGTGATTCTAATCCAATATATAAAACATAATTTAACTCGTCAATTGATATATATATATATATATATATATATATTCATTTGGTTAAGAGAAATCAAATATTGCTAGAATTGAACTTGCGTGTCTGTTGGTCTAGGGTGTATTTATTAGCTTAGACTACTACTAATGAAAATTCAAGTGAGAATAAATTAACTGAGATAAAAGAAATTTTAAATGCATTATGTTGTCTCAGGACGAGACAATGTCAGAGGCAGCCACTTCTCTACTAGAAGCAATCATATCATTACAAATAACAAATGGTGACAAAAAACGTGCAGATTCTTTGAGATCACGGAATCCATGAATATCGGCGACGTAAAAACATCAGGTGCATATTTTAACTGGAAATTCAAGAGAGGCGTGTTTCTTGCCTGTGGGAATTTTGAAATGCGTTCAGTGATATTAACTTACATTAATTGATTGTTTTAAGAAAATGTTATGAAAACGAAAGGGAGAAAGCAAGTACCAGAAAATAAATTACGACTCATGTATTTTTAAAATAATATAATGAAGCAAAGAAGAGACACGACTTGCACATATAAGTAGATTCAACAAAAAAAACCATGTGCGCCGGAGGAATGGGTATACCACGTGCGGAGACAGATCGCTAACTCTGAGTTTTTTTTTAATAATTTATTTTTGAGGTAAAAAATAAAATAAAAGTTGAGGTTTACTTGGTTGGCCTTTTACTTAACCAAACAAATCATTCGATGAAGTAAAACTTATACGAACTCCGTCTTTTAAGGTCAATTAGATGAACTTTTTTAATTAAGTAAAAGATCCATATTCATTTTAATGTCTATTTGAGATTTGTTATTTATGCCAATGGATTTCCTGCTCGACTAAAGTTAAACAAAGTGTTTAGCAGATAATATTTTAGAATATTGATTTTATTTTTTATTGTTATCTTTTTAAAATAATTATAAAATTTGAATTGTTAATTTATAAAATCAATAGTTGAAATAAACTTAACAGCATATCTAGTTTTCAACGCCAAAGTATCTAAATCTAGTTCTGCTCCTTTGCACGTATGTGTAGGAGCAGCCTCCTCCGCAGCTCTACCCCTTTAGTATGGTTCTTTTTTTTTGTTTTTAATCTTTTTTAATTTAAGGAATTGTATAATTTACTCCTTTAATTTTAAAGATTTACAATTAGTTTTCTTGAACTTATAATTTTGTCCAACAAAATTTTTTTATTAAATTTTTTCATAAAAAAACTACATTATTTATTCATGCAAGTTGAAAAAGACAAAATTAATGAAAAATATATCAAATATATTGTCTTAAGGGACTTTTTTGTTACCAAAACATTTAAAAAAATTAACAAGAACATCATTATTTTTTTTTCAATTAAGATAATAAGCTAAGTGTATTTTTTCTTAATTTAGATTTTTTTTAGCTTGCACAAAATTATAATATATATATATATATATATATATATATATTAATTTTGTCTTTTTCAACTTGCATGAATAAAAAATGTAAATTTTTTGTATGAAAATTTAATTAAAAAATTATGTTGCACAAAATTATAAGTTCAAGAAAATTGATTGTAATTTTTTAAAATTAAAGGAGTAAATTATACAATTCCTTAAATTAAAAGTATTTAAAAAAAAAACACACTAAAAGAGCAGAGCCGGATTCAAAGTATCCATCATGGTGAGATATGCGATTACTGTTACATACTAATAAATAAATAAAAAAAGCGATTTTCTTTTCTTGTTCTGAAAATGATGGTAGTTGCACCAGATCCGGCCTTACCTACCGCTCTTGTGCCATACTATTTATTTCTCGTTCTCTCTTATTGGTTATTGACTTATTTCCCCTTCCCTATTTCATGCTTTGATTTCTTCGCTTTCCAACCCCCACTACCTGGTGGGGATTTTCTAGTTTGACTGTTTTGCCCAAGCCCCACCCACCCCCATCTTCCTCTTCCCTCGTTCTAGTTCCTCAATCTCAAAAAGTCCAGAAATCAAAACATGGATTTCTCACTCACACCGGAAAATCAAATACTTGTGGGCGTTGCTGTGTCTCTTGTAGCCATTGGCGTCGGGGCGTTCTATCTCTATTCATCTAAGAAGAACAAAGGTTTGACTTTCTTTTTTGAGTTTCTCTGCTTCTTCTATGATTATGAATGCTAGCCCCAATGTGTCGTCATTTTCTGGACATTTGAAGTATTGGTTGTTCTGCATCCTGATGCCAGGAGGAACTTCTAACTTAGTTGTGTAATGCTTAGATCTTGCATGTTACGTTCGATTTTATAAATAAAACACAAGTTTTGATAATGTCTGGTTATAGGTTGCTTGGACCCAGAGAATTTCAAGGAGTTTAAACTTGTGAAGCGTGTACAGCTGAGCCATAATGTTGCAAAGTTCACATTTGGACTTCCAACGCCCACTTCAGTTTTGGGCCTTCCTATTGGGCAACACATAAGTTGCAGGTTCTGTTCCCTCATCTCTCTGTCTTGTCATTCTCTATATGGTCCTGATCAGATTATTCAGATAAATATGATAGGAAATCCCCAAAAAGTTCCTTTTTTTTTTTCCTGTTATATTCTTCATCACTGATTTGTCCTCATATTTTAAACAGGGGTAAGGATAGCGAGGGTGAAGAGGTTATGAGAGCCTATACCCCTACTACTTTGGACTCTGATGTTGGATATTTTGAACTAGTTATAAAGGTAAGTTTATCTAGAACTTCTCTTTGGTTGATTAACTTGAACAGTTTATCTTTTTGTCCCTTAATATTTGGTTGTCCCGATTAGATGTACCCACAAGGAAGGATGTCACACCATTTCCGTGAGCTGCGTGTTGGTGATTATCTTTCTGTCAAAGGGCCTAAGGTATATGTGAATTGCACACATTGGACTTAATAGTTTTCGTTTTAGCAAAATCTGCTGTCTCGACATAACTGCTATGGCCTTCCAGGGACGTTTCAAGTATCGGCCTGGCGAAGTTAGAGCATTTGGGATGCTTGCTGGAGGGTCTGGAATTACTCCCATGTACCAAGTATGTAACCCCGACACATATGTTTGTTTGCTCATCATTCAGAGCATATATGTTTCTAAGAGTTAATCTGATTTTGTTTGTCTACTCAACTCAAGGTTGCTAGAGCCATCTTAGAAAATCCTGAAGACAGTACAATGGTGCATCTTATCTATGCCAACGTTACATATGAGGACATTCTATTGAAGGTAACACAGACAATGAATGCGCATTACGATGTAATTTTTATTCATTACATCTACGAGCATTTTTTGCTTAACACTGTTTTAGTAAACAATAGTTAAATCAATGTATACTCTACTTCATCTTATTTATTATCCTTAGTCCTTTTTCCTTGAATAAATGGGATCAGATAAAAATTAGCAGTCTCACTTGCCAATGTAATCTGCATATTTGTACATGCAGGAAGAACTGGATGGTCTGGCTGCTAAATATCCGGATCGTTTCAAAGTATACTATGTGTTAAATCAGGTTAGTTGCTTTTCTTCCTCAATAATATCTCTCACTCATGGTTAATGTTTAATTAGTGTTCATGCAAAGATGACCTACTATGGACAGAAATTAAAGAAAAGTTTGAATTTTGATAGTGAATAACAAGAGACAAACGATTCATTGGACTTTGATCTCAGATGACTCTGTTTTCGGACAGGGTAATTAAAAAGAGTGGCTTGGAAGAAATTAATGGAACTTAAAGTATTATAACCTGAATTATTGCAATAGAGGATTTTGGATGTGATATTGTAAGTTGAATGATGAATGCCCTAAATTGTGTGATGTGCAGCCTCCTGAATTATGGGATGGTGGTGTTGGATTTGTATCAAAGGAGATGATTCAAACCCATTGCCCTCCTCCTGCACATGACATTAAGGTAACCAGTTCATTCCCCTGAACTATCTATCTGTCTCTGCTTCTTCATGTTTTTAGTATCAACTAAATCCTGAAAAAATGGTTATTGATTAAACATGTTATATGTGGTTGTGGAAATGCAGGTATTGAGGTGTGGCCCACCACCCATGAACAAGGCTATGGCTGCTTACCTTGATGCCCTTGGATATGACCCTGACATGCAGTTCCAGTTCTGATGATTCTCCCTTTTTAACATCTTAACTTTTTATTAATGGCTATGGATGGTAAACATTTACCAAAATTTCTGGCTGAGTTTTTGAAAACCATGGGATCAACTTTCATTGAGTTGTAATTTGAAATAATTGCTCTTTGTCGCATGATGAGGTTGGGACATTCACTGTGTGTTACAAGTGCGACATGTGAATTACCATGTTAAGATGATACTATCCCCTCAAAACAATCTTTAAATTTCTTTTCCATGTACATTAGCATTTTTTCTAATTTATGATTATAGGTGTGTGCGGGTTGAGTTAAGGAAATTTTTGGAACCGAACCAATCAAAAAGCGGCAAATTTGGTGATTTAGGTTGAGATATTTTTGTTCACTCAATTCGAAACAATCCAACCTATTACCAAATTAGTTGGTTTTGTTCGAGTTAGCAGGTTGATTTTTTTTTTAATTTTTTTTATTGGTAGACTTGATTTCAAATGTTAGAATTAAAAATGGAAAAAAAATAGAATTAGACATTAAATAGTTATATATTGAGTTATTATTTTTTTTTGTGATTATTAGAACTACAATAAAAGGTAGAATAATAAATTTTTAAATGAAGGAGCTAGTGATATAATAAATAAGAGAAAAAAGTATAATTCATTTCCCTAACATTTACCTCTATTCTCATTTATATCTTTAACTTTTTTTTTGTATCAGGCAAGTCTTATATATTTCAAATTTTATCATATATGTCTTTTTTTTTAACTTAGATTAAGACATATTGGATCAACCTCTAACCAAAACTAGACAAGAGAACCACTAACTTAAGATTAATATAGCTTGAACCAAAAACAAGGCAGTAGAATAACGTAAGGTAAAAATTTGATATGTTCTTCTAAGTTAGTGGTTCTCTAGTCTAGTTTTGGTTAGGGGTTGATCCAATATATCATAATATAAGTTAGAAATGAAATCTTGAGGCTAAGTATAGGAAAAACCAACAAAAGAATGAAAAACAGACCATGAATGACATGAATAGTCATAATCATAAAAGACTGAAGAAATTCAAAAACTTGATTTTTAATTCATGTTTTGCCTTGATTTGGATTGGAAACAATCAAATATGTCCTAACAACATCTAAGATGAAGTTTTGGATAGGTTTGGAAATCAAAAGCATGAGAAAATAATGTAAATTGCATGATATGGACTAAAGTGCAAAAACTAAAAAGTTTACAGGGGTTGATTTAATTTTTGAAAAAGATATATTATGGGGCGAGGGACTTGGATGAAACTAAATGTGATCTTAAATTATACAAAAGATAAAAGAAAATTTTTGACTAAAGACCTAAGTGAACAAATAAAAAAGTTCTTGATAGAAAAACGAAAAGTTCATATTTTAGCGTGTGGCACGTGGCAAACATATGGTACATGATGTGGTAATACTTTTAGCCACTTCATGTGCCAAGTCAACAATTCTGTTAATTCATTTGACGATGTTAAAAAAAACATATCTGATAAAATTTGAGACATGTAGAACGTGCCTAACACAAAAAAAAAAGAAGTTGAAGAGCAGTAAACGTTAAGGATATAAAATATACTTTTGTCTAAATAAGATGGTAAATGTTATATGTGGACCATATATTATTATTGAGAGGGAAATGTTACAAAGAAAAATAAATAGTATGTTAACTAAATTCTAATTATACACAACAAAAGTGTATAGCATAGGAGTATTACAATTAAAAAAAAAAGGAGGTTTTGAGGGTTGGTTCGAGTTCAGCATATTGAAATTTTATAAATTTGTTATCCAAACCAATAATCGGCAAATTAGGAAAAAAAAAATAAACAAACTTGTCAACCCAACTCAATCTTACAAGTTGTCGAGTTGACTGACCCAATGGACACCTTATTTATAATTAACAATATAGCTACAATTAGTAATTGCAGTGAGACTGTAACTTTTAGTTTAATGAATAATTATATAGTTAAAATTAGAAATTACTATGCTTAATTAATATAGTTAGCCAAGTATACAATGAGTTCAAACGGCATCTCCCTATTGGTGTTGTAAATCTGCAAAGCTCAAATCACTGATTAGAAATTACTATGCTTAATTAATATAGTTAGCCAAGTATACAATGAGTTCAAACGGCATCTCCCTATTGGTGCTGTAAATCTGCGAAGCTCAAATCACTGATTCATTTTTTATGGGACAAAAATATATTTTATATCCCTAACGTTTATACCAATTTTTAGTTATGCCCTTCAACTTTTTTTTTTTTGGGTAGCAAGCATATCCCACATGTTTTATTTGCTTTTAAATATGTCTCAAAATGACAAAAAATACCCTTTATATATATATATATATATATATATATATATATATATATATATATATATATATATATATATATATATATATATATATATATATATATATATATATATATATATATATATATATATATATCTCTCTCTCTCTCTCATTTCAAAATACAAAGCAAAAGTTGATTTTTTTTTAAAGATCAAATAACATGGTAATGACGTATTGTTCATTAATGGCAGCTTTAAAGATCAATTATAGATCACTGCTTCCTTCCTCGGTGCTATGTGCTATGTGTTGGGTTTGACTTGAATTTTGTGGGTGACCCGGTTTGTAACCCGACCCACAACCCACGACCCATAACCCATTATTACCTCTATATATATGTGTGTAATGAAATTCATTAGTAGAGTTGTTGATGTAATTTCTCTCTGTATAGCCTCCGTCAGAAATAATACAAATATTCTCTCTGTCCGTGGACGTAGGTCGCATTGACCGAACCACGTAATTTCTTTGTGTGTTCTTCTCTATCCTTCTCCTTGATTAATTGCCTTTGAATAACCTAACAAGTGGTATCAGAGCCTTGGTTCATTTTTGGTTCGTCGGTTACTGTAGCACGTCCGAAAATTTTCAGATCCGGCTCCAAAATTTCAGATCTTGCCTCGATTTAGTTGTTCTGGAGCATAGGAGACCATTCTCTGCATCTTTGATGCGTTGAAGAAAGTCGGAGACCAATTTTTGGTGGTAAGAAAATTTTCAGATCTAGTTTTAAATTTCAGATCTAGCTTGATTCGCTTGTTTTTGGGCAAAAAGAGACCATTTATTGCATTTCTAGTACATGGGAGATCGTTTTTCAGTTGTTTTGGTGAGTTTTTACGGTTGCGAGTACTGTTCATCACCGGAAAATTCATCAGAAGTACTGTTCATAGTCGGAATCTTCATCGGAAGTACTGTTCATCGTCTTCTACGGCGAGTCACTGTAGCAGTCAACGGTCAACGTACTGTAGTGACTCGGATACTATAGCGACTCGGCACTGTAGCACGGTCAACGGTCAACGGTACTATTTGGTCAAAGTTGCTGTTTGGTCAAAGCTGTTGTTTGGTCAAAGTTACTGTTTGGTTTAAGTTGCTATTTGGTCAAAAACTGTTGTTTGGTCAAAGTTACTGTTTGGTCATAGTTGTTGTTTGGACCAAGTTTTCTGTTGCGATCTTTATTGTTTCGTCTACACGGTTCCGGTGAGTTTATGTTTAATTCAGAAAAGAATTCTGAATTTCTGTGTGAATTTACTGGATTGTGTTAGATTGTGCTGGATTGGATTTCTGGTTTACTGCTGTGAATTTTGTTGGACTGCTGTGTTGAATTTCTGTTAGTGAAGTTTTGGTTAGTTTGCAAGGTTCTGAACAGTTTTGTGAAATTCAATTTCTGATTGCGAAATTTGCTAGTAATTTATCTACTGTTATTTGAGAAGATGTCGACTCATAAATTCGATATTGAGAAGTTCAATGGATCGAATTATTTCACTTTGTGGAAGGTAAAAATGAGGGCACTTCTGGTTCAGCAGGGATGTGCAGTGGCATTAGAAGGAGAAAGTAGTATACCTAACACGTTGAAAGAAGAGGAGAAGAAGGAAATTTTGGCAAAGGCTCATAGTACATTACTATTGAGTTTGACTGATGAGCTGTTGAGAGAAGTAGTTGATGAATCAACTGCTACAGGTTTGTGGAAGAAATTGGATGATAAATACCAGAAAAAGTCTCTCACAAACCGGTTATATCAGAAGCAGCGTTTGTATACCCTACGGATGACAGAAAATATGCAGGTAAAAGATGATCTTGATAATTTTAACCGAATTATCCTTGATTTACAGGGTGTTGGGGTTAAGATAGATGATGAAGATCAGGCTATCATTCTTTTGTGTTCTCTACCAAATTCATATGAGAACTTTGTTGACATTATGTTGTATGGTAGAGATAGTATCTCTATTAATGATGTTAAAGATGCTTTGCAGTCTAAAGAGCTGAAGAGAAGAGTCTCTAGTTCTAATGAGGATGGTGCAGAAGCAGGTTTGTATGTTGGCAGAGGCAGAGACACTAAAAGGGATGATGGAAAAAGAAGCAAGTCAAGGTCTAAGTCGAGGAATAAAGGAGGACCTTGATGTTATCACTGTAAACAAAAGGGGCACATCAGGAAGAATTGTCCACAGAGGAAGAAGGGAAATGATGAGAAGGAACCGAATACCAGTGGTAGTGCTGCGATGGTGTAAGATAGTTCTGACAAAGAAGAAAACATTGATGTTCTCACAGTCAGCACCTCTGGTTCTGTAAATACTTGGGTCTTGGACACAGGTGCATCTTATCATATGACTTTCTCACGTGAACTGTTTACTTCTTTCAAGGAGTGGAATGGTGTTGTGAGGTTAGGTGATGATGAGCAGCTCAGTGTTAAGGGCAGTGGTTCTGTGCAGATTCAGATGTATGATGGAATAGTCAGGACGCTTGATGCTTGGTATGTTCCTGGTCTACGGAAGAACTTGATTTCTCTTGGTACTCTAGACAAACAAGGGTACAAGTACTCTGGAGAGAATGGACAGTTGAGAATTTCCAAAGGTGCTCTGGTTATAATGAAGGGTAAATTGCAGCATGGCATTTACTTTCTGATTAGTAGTTCTGTGATGGGGACAGTGGCTGTATCTAAATCTTTAGGGAAGAATGATGATTGTACAGAGTTGTGGCATTGCCGATTAGGACACATGAGTGAGAAAGGATTGTCAATTCTAAGTAAACAAGGATTGTTAGAAGGGACAGAAACTGGGAAGCTAAAATTCTGTGAAGTTTGTGTTATGGGTAAACAACGCAGAGTTAAGTTCAGTTCTAGGAAGCATACTTCTATGGATGTTCTGCAATATGTTCACTCAGACTTATGGGGTCCTTCTCCAGTTGAATCTCAGGGCAAATGCAAGTACTTTGTTACTTTCATTGATGACTACTCTAGAAGGGTTTGGGTATATTTTCTGAAATCCAAAGATGAAGTGTTTGGGAAGTTCAAGGAGTGGAAGACCATGGTTGAGAAACGGACTGGAAAACAGGTCAAAACACTCAGAACTGATAATGGGTTGGAGTTCTGTAACGCTCCATTTGATGAATTTTGCAAGAAAGAAGGTATAGTGAGGCATCGCACTGTACGTCATACACCACAGCAAAATGGAGTTGCAGGACGTATGAATCAAACACTGTTACAGCGTGCGAGGTGCATGCGATTAAACACTGGCTTGCCAAAACAATTCTGGGCTGAAGCAGTTAACACTGCTTGTTATCTGGTGAATAGATCGCCATCTACTGCAATTGATTTTAAGACTCCTCAAGAGGTATGGTCCGGTAAACCTTCTGATTATTCTGGCCTACGTATATTTGGTTGTCCTGCTTATGCTCATGTGAATGATGGTAAACTAGAGCCTAGGGCAATGAAATGCATATTTCTAGGGTATGCACCTGGAGTTAAAGGGTACAGACTGTGGTGTACTGAAAAGGATAGAACTCTAAAATTTATTACTAGTAGAGATATAACTTTTGATGAGTCTGCTATGTTTGGTCAGAAGAAGGAGCTTGGTAGTCATGCAGGTAATAATGATCAAGGTGCCAACCAGAAGGTGGAAATTGAAGTTCAAACTTCAAAAAGGGTTATAACAGACCCTGTACAGCAGCCTAGGGAAGAAGAAGAATCACAACCTATAGCAACAAGGAGGGAAAGGAGGGAAATCAGAAAACCTATAAGGTATGCAGATTGTGTTGATATAGTTGATATTAATTCAGTTGCTTATGCCTTGGCAGTAGGTGAAAGCATTGATTCTGATGACCCGAGATCATATAAAGAAGCAATTGAGAATAGAGAAGCATCAGAATGGCTGGTTGCAATGAATGAAGAGATGCAATCTCTTGAGAAGAACGAAACATGGGATCTTGTACCGTTACCAAAGGGAGTGAAACCAGTAGGATGCAAATGGGTCTTTAAGAAGAAAGAAGGTATTCCTGGAGTTGAACCAGTAAGGTTCAAAGCACGACTCGTGGCCAAGGGTTTTTCACAAAAGGAGGGAATTGATTATCATGAAGTTTTCTCCCCTGTTGTGAAGCATAAAATCATTCGTGTCCTTTTGTCCATGGTAAGTGTTTTTGACTTGGAGTTGGAACAACTGGATGTGAAAACTGCTTTCTTACATGGAAATTTAGAGGAGCAGATCTATATGTCACAGCCAGAAGGATTTCTTGATTCTAGGAAGAAAGATCATGTATGTTTGCTAAAAAAGTCCTTGTATGGTTTAAAGCAGTCTCCTAGACAGTGGTACAAGAAATTTGATTTATTCATGACTTCTCATGGTTTTCTACGTAATCAGTTTGATAACTGTGTCTACTCTAAGAAACTTGCAGATGATTCTTATATTTATTTGTTGCTATATGTTGATGATATGTTGATTGCTGCAAAGAACAAGGTTGAAATTGATAGTTTGAAAGCCTTGTTGAGCAGTGAGTTTAAAATGAAGGATTTGGGTGCAGCTAAAAAGATATTAGGCATGGAGATTTGGAGAGATAGAAGTGCAGGTTTACTGTATGTATCTCATCAAAAATACATAGAAAAATTGTTGCATTCTTTCCAGTTGATGCTAGTACAATATCTACTACAGCTGAGGAAAAAGGGTACATGAGTTCAGTGCCCTACTGTAATGTTGTTGGAAGCTTGATGTATGCAATGGTGTATACTAGGCCTAATCTGGCTCATGCAGTCAGTGTGGTAAGCAGGTTTATGAGTAATCCTGGGAAAGCTCACTGGAGTGCAGTTAAATGGATTATGCGGTATCTGAAAGGTACGAGTAATATTTGCTTGGTTTATGGTGCTGATAAATCTGATCGTGGCTTGGTTGGTTATACAGATTTAGATTATGCTGGAGATCTTTTGAGGAGGAGATCCTTAACATGCTATGTCTTGACTCTGAATGGATGTGCTGTCAGTTGGAAGGCAACACTTCAATCTACAGTTGCCTTGTCTACCACTGAAGGAGAATACATGTCATTGGCAGAAGGAGTTAAGGAAGGTATGTGGTTACATGGTTTGATTGATAGTCTGGGGTTAAATATTCAGAGACCTATCATTTATTGTGATAGTCATAGTGCATTAAGTTTAACCAAGAATCCAGTCTACCATGAGAGGTCGAAGCATATTGATATCAGATTGAATTTTATTCTAGATGTGATAGAAGACAAGAAATTATCCATCGAGAAGATAACCACAGTAGATAATCCAGCAGATATGTTGACAAAGGCTTTATTTTCAGAGAAGTTCAAGCATAGCTTGGACTTGGTGAATGTTCGCATTCCATGAAGCCCTATAGGGCTTGAATGACAGAGATGAATTTATACTTAGTTCTGGTTATTTGAGAGAATTCAAGTCAAGGAGGGAAATTGTTGGGTTTGACTTGAATTTTGTGGGTGACCCGGTTTGTAACTCGACCCACGACCCACGACCCATAACCCATTATTACTTCTATATATATGTGTGTAATGGAATTCATTAGTAGAGTTGTTGATGTAATTTCTCTCTGTATAGCCTCCGTCAGAAATAATACAAATATTCTCTCTGTCCGTGGACGTAGGTCGCATTGACCGAACCACGTAATTTCTTTGTGTGTTCTTCTCTATCCTTCTCCTTAATTAATTGCCTTTGAGTAACCTAACACTATGACGAAGCAAAATGGGAAGATGAAGAAGAAGAATAACGAGAAGTTGCTAATGTTGTTCTTCCTCGGATCTTGTTGGAGCATGATTTGTTCTGGGAAGACGAGGAGCTAAAAACTCTATTTTCAAAAGAAGAAGAAACTGCTTCTTTTGGTTTTGAAGATCTGAGTGTTGATCTTTCTTTCTTCTGGGAATTTTAATTCTTGAAAGCTACCATTAATGAACAATACATCTGTTAGACGATTATTTCTAAATATAAAATTATCGACAAAAG
Organism: Biancaea sappan; assembly: GCA_037074585.1. Lineage (NCBI taxonomy): Eukaryota > Viridiplantae > Streptophyta > Magnoliopsida > Fabales > Fabaceae > Biancaea > Biancaea sappan. The sequence goes on from CM073496.1 coordinate 62,295,708, forward strand.
TTATGTTGTTTAGTTAACAAGTAATCATCTTCGACGATACAACAAAATAGTGCCGATTATAGAAGTGTCAAACAAGTAATTTGGCACATAGGTTTGACGAAAACCAACAACATGACAGAAAGAAATTTGATAGAGGAAAATAAGTAGAATGGATAAGTCAGTTTGAAATAACTCGCAAAAACATGATCAAGTATAAGTCTGTCGAAATAGAATCGTCGAAAGCACATCATTTGACAAACGATTTCGAGAGACTAAATTGTCGAATGTCAAAGACATGCTGATAACCAAGTTATTGAACGTCGAAGACAAGATAGACAAAAATTGTCAAATAGAAGTTGTCGAATGCAGTTGTGTCGAGCAATGTAAACTGTCATTATGTAACAATTAAATAGATAGACAATTATTTTTATCGTTTGCCTATAAATATTAAGTGTTTTGTTGTAAATAGAGTTGATATCTCTTGATTAAACATCCTAATATCTCACACGAGCATATTAATTGATTGACATCAAAGTATGTTTTCTTCTTTAACATTTCAGTCATTTTAATTTTTTTAAATTTCTTTGCTCTTATTTCTTTTACTTTATGCAATTTACTGCATTTTTGTTAGTATTTCTGCCATTTACTTTCTACAATTTACTGTCGATCGATTACATTCCACATTTTATTTTTTACTATTTACTTTCTGCCATTTACATTATGTATGTCACGTCCCAAAATTTGAGCACGTGACCGGCACGGAAAGTGAATTTCATTTCACCTCCGTAAGCCTATCTTTCTCTTAAAAATCATACAATTCTTTTTCATGCAACCAAAACGAGTTCTCTATACATACTACAATTGCTCACATTACATCACTGAATGAACCTACCCGATTACAGAGATTTCTAGATTTATACAACTTAGAATAAAACTTAACTATTATACCTTTATCCTGAACAAATGAAAAGGTAATTATGGACTAAGGATCCATAATTCCTTGTTCCGATATTTACCTTCAGCTGTCAACTCTGAAAAAAAAATATCAATAAGAGGGGTATGAGCAAACCACGTGCCCAGTGAGTAGATAACATAATACTATGACAAAATAAAAATCATGCATCATAATGATAACATGCAGCAATCATACGTAGATCGATCATCATATGATTTAATATTATTCATAATACTTCACAACAATATCCAAGTGAATCAAATGCATTTCAACAAAATTCAAAATTCACAACAACAATCGATGAAATCAATTTCACACACAATTCCCGTACCAACCGAGTCGTCCAGAATACCTCTGGATCGTTGCCCGCGGCCCTCGCCGTATCCACCCTTATTGCTCCATTTATATTCTCCACCCTTATAGCTTCACATAGATTTCTCCATGGGGTGCACCACCATGCCTTTCCTTTCCAGTCAAACACAATCACAATCACATATAAAAACATCCTCAATCATAATCTTGAGCTACATACACAACTCAGTCATTTACAATTCAAGCCACAACATAATCAATGTGGTTCCAGCAACATAGCATGTATATAACATAACCCATAATATAGAACAATTATTCAACAATAACATACTTCAACTATCCGCATATGATTGAACTCAACAATCAGAGTATGATACATTTCAACTCAGTTCACATGCCATTCACAATCCATCATATAACCTCAATTCATGAGAAAATAAGAAAATATAATTATATATATCACCTGGCACGTTCCACAATTGTTTATGTCTCATCATCCCACATCATTCTCTTCAAACTTGGATATTCAACATATTTTCACTATGATGCAAAAAGTCAATAACAAAGATATTTAATCATAGCAAGTATTAACCCACTCACCTGGATTTCATGCTCTCAGCACTTCCACCTTGCACTTGACCATTCCTATTGTAACCAGATAAAAACCATCAGGGTTACGAAATAGAGAAATTTCCTACCACTACTCTCGACCTTCATCCACTTCTCAAATCATAACTCCTAACTGGTAATGAATATCCAGATGAAACTTATACCATTGGAAACTAGACTCAAAGAGCTTTTCAACGATATTAAAAAAAAATTGATGCTACAGTAACGGTCAACGGTCAACGCAGCTACAGTAACGTTGACCGAGTCAACGCTACAGTAACGTTGACCGAGTCAACGCTACAGTACGAGAAAATCTGGAAAAATTTTCTCGGTGAACAGTAATTCTGGGGAAAATTTTCGATGTTGTTCGTGTTTTTCATCCAAAAATCCAAAAATCATATCTAAAACAACATTTCTTTTGATTTCTTCCATGGGTTTTCATCCTTAATGTCTAAGGAGTGTTTTAACACCAAAACCCCCAATTTCTACCAACAATCCAAGCTCAAATCTCAAATTTTCATCAAGAACACTAACTTTTTCAAATATCCAAATTCTACGAATTTCTCCTAGTTTTCTCCAAATTTCTTGTTCTAATAACATCATAAACCACCTAGGAATGTTTTAGATTAACATCCACACTTAAATTCATCCATTAAAATATTCTACAAAAATTTTGCAAAAATAATAACCAAGGATTTGATCTTGTAATAAGAGGAAGAAGAAGAAGAACATCAACTTACCAATCATCCTAACTTTCATAGCTTCCTTCCCAAAGCAAAAATTGCATAAATGATTGATGAAGAAATTCCTTTGCAAGCATAATCGAGAGAGAGAGAAAGTGAAGCTACGGGAGGGAGAATGAGAAAAAGAAAAGAATAAGGAGAAGTGTATACGCGTGGGCCCCACCAATTTCTTTTTCGATAAAATCACTCATAGCCACCTTAGCTTATAAGATTTGTTCACTTTAATCCCTCTCGATGTCTCAAACTCCACTTTAACCTCGAATCCATCATCTTTTCGGTACCGGACTCATAATTCATTCCCATAAGCTCTATTTTTCTTCTCGGGTTCCTACTTGGTCATTTCTCAAAAGTCCTCTATACTTTCTTTTCTTTTCACTTTAGTCCTTGAGAATTTGTAAAAATTTCCTAAATTAAAAATAAAAATTTCTATTCCCACATTTTCTTCACTAATTCAAAAAGAAAATTTTCCACGTAATTAAATTTTTCACTAAACTTCAAAATAGGCTTTAAATATTCATATAAATTCTTGGGATATTACATTCTTCCCCCCTTAATAGAATTCGGTCCTCCGAATTCAAAACTCAAGATTGAAACAAATGCAGATATTTTGTCTATATCTCATTCTCTCTTCTGGAATTTTCACAATCAAGTACAAAATATAACAAGTTCAACATATTTTTATTTCTCAAGTTTCTTCAGTAAAAGAATTGCCTCAACAAAAAAAAATCAAATACGAAAATTTTTTATTTCTAATACATAAGTTACAGGCAACAAGCTGAACTTGATTTACAAAACAGATAATTTTAATACGTAAACATTAGATCAAACATCAGCTTTAGGTACAAACAAAAGAAAAGATAAATTAAGAACGAGGAGGCTTTTGAAATGTAGAAGGTGCTCCAGGTCTAGAAGAAGAAGGTGCTTCAGACCTTAAGGAGGAAGTTAATCGTTGCAGCCTAGAAAGAGTTTCTGGAGGAAACGTCTAGGAAATTTGGCGAAGTGCAGAAGTCACTCCATTCATACAGTCAATACATCTCGCTTGTTGGTCACGAAAATTTTGAGTTGCAAACATCGAATGTCTATCAACTCTATTCGCCAATTCCCTAAAATGACGGTTCAAAAGCTTCTCTTGTTCTGTAAAGAGACGATTTATCAATCTCCCCTGGTCCTTAAAGTGGCGGTTTATCAGTCTTTCCAAGTCCTCCATCTTTTGTCTCATAAGCGCAAGCTCATTATTAGAAGATGTTGCTGTGCTAACATCCTCTAACTCTACTACATCCCTTTTTCTTTTCTTAGCCTCTGGTGACTCTTCCATGGATCTCTTATTCTTATAATTCTCCAGGCTAAGATTTAGATCCAGCTCTACCTTGCCAGCCTCAAAGTTTAAATTGAAAGATTTATTGGCGGCCATATTTTTCTGAGCTATAAAGGTTGTACAGAAGGAGAAGTTTGATGCTAGAAAGCTTATAGATATAAACTCTTAGTGTAGTGAGCAGCGTAATGGGGCATCCATTATATATAGACGAAATTTAGGGCTACAAAACCTTTACATCATACTCTAAAGATGACCTACAGACCTTATCCGATGCAATGCCAACGGTCTCTGATAAGCATGCCAGAAAATAACAAAATATAATCAAATACAAAAGATTTCCTCAAAAATTTCGGCTAACTTTTGACTCTTGCTCAAATTATTAAACTAATCGCCGCTTCAATTTATGACTTCCTAACTCTGTATTTGTCATATCCAATAATTCTAAATCGAGATATTACTCCATGAACGGGTAGCTTCATATTAACCTTATCTAGGTTTCTAATCCGTGACTTTGCCCTAAGCTTACACATTTTCAAACATATATATTAAAATAAAAACTTCTCACATCTACACATCAAGCGTTCCATAAAGTGAGAGAAAAATTTTACCTTTCACTTGCCTCTACGAGCATATATGTATATATGTATAAACATAGAGATACATCATTATCTATATATATTTTCATCTATTCAAGTTCTTTTAAATTTCAGACTTCACATTCTCTGAATGTATGTAGAATCATTACATATTATTCCTGGCCATAACAAATAGCCTTCACTCTCTATGCATGAATAACATACATACATATCATATGTATTTAGATACATATAATCACAGTATAATTCAATCAATCATGTATATTATACTTAACTGAAGGCTTTCAAGAACAATACAAGAAAGCATAGAAATACATTTTAGTTCATCGTGAAAACATCCAAGACACTCTGTAATGGCTACATTGTCGACTTCCTTCAATTTCAGAAAATGCCAACGAGAGAAATGGAAAAACCAAGTGTAAATCGGCCGCAAATCCACCGAATATTGACTTTCGTGGTTTTGCCATTAATGCGACGCGTTGTTGGTGTGCATGCCTACCCTAGACTCCTAGCTTCCAGCTTGCAGAAATCCATAGGTTAAGCGTGTAGGGTGCGGCGAAGAGATATCTTCTTTGTCTCTAAGTTCAAAATTTTCCTTTATAAGAACTGTCCCAACGTTCTCAGTTACCACACCACAAAGAGTAATCATCTCTGAGCCTACAACTTCCCAGCGTTCCTCTCTTCTCATACTCCCACATAAATTTCTAAATTTTTCAAATCATGGCCACAAGGAAGTACATTGATCTCACAGTGGATGCCAAGAGAGAAAAGCTCGACTTAAACTTAAGTCTAGGCAAAGACAAGGGCAAAAGACCTTTTGAAGGGTCTTTAGAGAAGCATATGGAGAAGAAAATGAAGAAGAACGAGGAAGCTGAGGACACTAGCACGGCCCATACCTCGGAGGACAAAATCGCCTGTCTAAAGCAGGAGGTGAAAAATCTGAAAAAGATGATAGGAGACCTTGAGAAGTTAACTAAACGCAATCATGCAGAAATGACTTCAAGAATAGACAGGTTCTTCTATTGGTCTACCCAGTGCTTCTGCAATCAACAACAAAGAAGTGTTGATTGTATGAATGGGATTTACACTACCCTCCGCAATATTGCTCTATCTCTTGCTCCAAGGAATGGTCGAAGGGTGATGATACAATACAACCCTCCTAATCCGAGACCACCTCGCTTTTAGATTACTCATGCATGAGTAATTTTTTTTTTTGCAATGTAATCCTTCCGCTTTTAATGCCAGTGGTTTCTTTTATGGGATGATACTAAAAAAATAGTAATAATAAAATTAAGAAAGATAAAGGAAATCATTCACACAAAATCAATCATGAATTCAACATATAAAGCCCCATACATACAATTTGATCCGACAGCAATGGAATCAAAACAATAATAACCTTTCCTTTACCGGGTTTAAAAGTATAGCCATATCTGTCTAAAACTAAAACTAAAAACATAATTCCTAAGAAAAAACAAGTCTCGGAGGGAAAGGAAATGAAAACATCCTACACGACCTTCAATGGAGCCATCTCTCTATAGTCGTGCCCGGGTTCACCACGATAGAGGAGATCCCACTAAGGTTACCTTACTCTGTAATCGGTAGGAGACCTAATCCCAAAGCTCTGATACCAACTTGTCACGTCCCAAAATTTGAGCACGTGACCGGCACGGAAAGTGAATTTCATTTCACCTCCGTAAGCCTATCTTTCTCTTAAAAATCATACAATTCTTTTTCATGCAACCAAAACGAGTTCTCTATACATACTACAATTGCTCACATTACATCACTGAATGAACCTACCCGATTACAGAGATTTCTAGATTTATACAACTTAGAATAAAACTTAACTATTATACCTTTATCCTGAACAAATGAAAAGGTAATTATGGACTAAGGATCCATAATTCCTTGTTCCGATATTTACCTTCAGCTGTCAACTCTGAAAAAAAAATATCAATAAGAGGGGTATGAGCAAACCACGTGCCCAGTGAGTAGATAGCATAATACTATGACAAAATAAAAATCATGCATCATAATGATAACATGCAGCAATCATACGTAGATCGATCATCATATGATTTAATATTATTCATAATACTTCACAACAATATCCAAGTGAATCAAATGCATTTCAACAAAATTCAAAATTCACAACAACAATCGATGAAATCAATTTCACACACAATTCCCGTACCAACCGGGTCGTCCAGAATACCTCTGGATCGTTGCCCGCGGCCCTCGCCGCATCCACCCTTATCGCTCCATTTATATTCTCCACCCTTATAGCTTCACATAGATTTCTCCATGGGGTGCACCACCATGCCTTTCCTTTCCAGTCAAACACAATCACAATCACATATAAAAACATCCTCAATCATAATCTTGAGCTACATACACAACTCAGTCATTTACAATTCAAGCCACAACATAATCAATGTGGTTCCAGCAACATAGCATGTATATAACATAACCCATAATATAGAACAATTATTCAACAATAACATACTTCAACTATCCGCATATGATTGAACTCAACAATCAGAGTATGATACATTTCAACTCAGTTCACATGCCATTCACAATCCATCATATAACCTCAATTCATGAGAAAATAAGAAAATATAATTATATATATCACCTGGCACGTTCCACAATTGTTTATGTCTCATCATCCCACATCATTCTCTTCAAACTTGGATATTCAACATATTTTCACTATGATGCAAAAAGTCAATAACAAAGATATTTAATCATAGCAAGTATTAACCCACTCACCTGGATTTCATGCTCTCAGCACTTCCACCTTGCACTTGACCATTCCTATTGTAACCAGATAAAAACCATCAGGGTTACGAAATAGAGAAATTTCCTACCACTACTCTCGACCTTCATCCACTTCTCAAATCATAACTCCTAACTGGTAATGAATATCCAGATGAAACTTATACCATTGGAAACTAGACTCAAAGAGCTTTTCAACGATATTAAAAAAAAAATTGATGCTACAGTAACGGTCAACGGTCAACGCAGCTACAGTAACGTTGACTGAGTCAACGCTACAGTAACGTTGACCGAGTCAACGCTACAGTACGAGAAAATCTGGAAAAATTTTCTCGGTGAACAGTAATTCTGGGGAAAATTTTCGATGTTGTTCGTGTTTTTCATCCAAAAATCCAAAAATCATATCTAAAACAACATTTCTTTTGATTTCTTCCATGGGTTTTCATCCTTAATGTCTAAGGAGTGTTTTAACACCAAAACCCCCAATTTCTACCAACAATCCAAGCTCAAATCTCAAATTTTCATCAAGAACACTAACTTTTTCAAATATCCAAATTCTACGAATTTCTCCTAGTTTTCTCCAAATTTCTTGTTCTAATAACATCATAAACCACCTAGGAATGTTTTAGATTAACATCCACACTTAAATTCATCCATTAAAATATTCTACAAAAATTTTGCAAAAATAATAACCAAGGATTTGATCTTGTAATAAGAGGAAGAAGAAGAAGAACATCAACTTACCAATCATCCTAACTTTCATAGCTTCCTTCCCAAAGCAAAAATTGCATAAATGATTGATGAAGAAATTCCTTTGCAAGCATAATCGAGAGAGAGAGAAAGTGAAGCTACGGGAGGGAGAATGAGAAAAAGAAAAGAATAAGGAGAAGTGTATACGCGTGGGCCCCACCAATTTCTTTTTCGATAAAATCACTCATAGCCACCTTAGCTTATAAGATTTGTTCACTTTAATCCCTCTCGATGTCTCAAACTCCACTTTAACCTCGAATCCATCATCTTTTCGGTACCGGACTCATAATTCATTCCCATAAGCTCTATTTTTCTTCTCGAGTTCCTACTTGGTCATTTCTCAAAAGTCCTCTATACTTTCTTTTCTTTTCACTTTAGTCCTTGAGAATTTGTAAAAATTTCCTAAATTAAAAATAAAAATTTCTATTCCCACATTTTCTTCACTAATTCAAAAAAAAAATTTTCCACGTAATTAAATTTTTCACTAAACTTCAAAATAGGCTTTAAATATTCATATAAATTCTTGGGATATTACAATGTAGTTTACTTTCTTGTAACTTACCTTTTATATACTGTCATTTACTTTCAACTTACTTTCTCGTTCTTATTGCTTTTATTTAACTTTTCTGCAAAAAGCGTATCTCCAGCCTTATTTTCCTTCATGCAGTTGTATGTTACAAGCAAATAAGCTTTCAACATATTTTCTGCCTACTGATGAGGTTAACGCATAACTTTGAAACTACATCATTCTCAATTTTTGTTATTTGTTGTCGGATTTGGGTTAAACAAAAAATCACCGCAAACAACATCATAACCTCATTATTTGATCTTTAAGGAAAAAAAGAAAATCAAACTTTGGCTCTGTATTTTAACGAGCGAGAGAGAGAGAGAGAGAGAGAGAGAGTGTGTGTGTGTGTGTGTGTGTGTAATATCCCAAGAATTTTCATGAATATTTAAAGTCTATTTGAAGTTTATTGAAAAATTTAATTATATGAGAAATGTTCTTTTTGAATTAGTGAAGGAAATTTGGAAATAGAAATTTCAAAAATTTTAATTTGGGACATTTTACAAATTCTCAAGGACTAAAATGAAAAGAAAAGAAAGTATGGAGTACTTTTGAGAAATGACCAAGTAGGAACCTGAGAAGAAGAATAGAGCTTATGGGAACGAATTATGAGTCCGGTACCAAAAGGATGATGGATTCGAGGTTAAAGTGGAGTTTGAGACTCTGAGAGGGACTAAAGTGAAATAAGAAAATTGTGGGGCAATTAGGATTTAGAATCACCCGAGGTGAGATTTTATGAATTTGCTTTTACTAGTCTTGACTGAGGGTCAACTGAAGAGCAAGTGATAATTTCACCCCGGGCGAGTAAATAGGCGGCCTCACCTAATTTTTCTTCATTTTCTCCTTTCCTCTCTTTCTCTTCACTTTCTCTCCTCTCTTTCTCTCTCTACACTCCAACTCCACAACCGGGCTTGGAGGGTGGTTCTCGGGCTACGGGGCGAGTCTCTAGGAGCCAAGCAACGTAGGGAAAGCAAGGAATTGAGGTAGAAATTTCTATTTCTCAAGCTTTTCCCTATTTTCTAGTTTTCAGAAAGTTTGGGGTAAAAATCGAGATTCCGGCTTCGTTTCTCAATTAAAATTGGTGTTTTTGGTGTCTAAATGCTCCTTAGACATTAAGGGTGAGATCCTATGGAAGAAATCATGGAAAACGGTGAAGATTTGGCCGGATCTGAGCCAAAATCGAGATGAATCACGAAAGGTCGCGATCCTGGCGCCCAGGCGCCAAGGTTCAGAAGATTTTGAGAAGGAAAAAGGGGCTTGGCGCCCAGGCGCCATGTGTGGCGCCCAGGCGCCATGTGTGGCGCCCAGGCGCCATGTGTGGCGCCCAAGCGCCAGGTATGCTGAAAAGCCTTAGCTTATTTTCAATCAGTCATAACTTCTTCATCCGGACTCCGTTTTGGGCAAACTTTATATCGTTGGAAAGCTCTTTGAGTCTAGTTTCTAATGGTATAAATGTCATTTAGAAATTCATTACCGGTTAGGAGTTATGACTTAAGATGTGATTAAAGGTCAACAGTAGTGATAGGAAATTTTTCTATTTTGTAACCCTAATGGTTTTTACCTGGTTACAATAGGGATGTTTGGGGCGCAAGGTGGGAGCGCTGAGAGCGTGGAATCCAGGTGAGTAGACAACCTTACAAAATTAATTTAATAAATTAGTCAAAGCACAATATAAATCCCATTTGCGTTATTTGTGAAATTGAGAAGATTATCAGTGTGTGTTCAGGTTGAGAAAAAGTACAATATCATTGGAAGGTATTTTATTACCTTTGAGAATTGATTTCTCTAGTTGACTAAAGAACTAGATGTGATTGTTCCTTGAATAAATTGGAACATTTTGTAAGTGAATAACCTTACTAAACTAATGTGATCTTATTAGATAAAGTACAATACAAGTCTTGTTTATAACATTATTGAAGTGAGAAATAATCAATCTCGCTGTTGATAATATATGATGATTGTTATGGTTGATGATAGACATTCAAGGGAATAAAAGTATGTGTAAATTCATTTATTTCATAGTAATTATATTGTGATAAATTGTCACTATTTTATTGATGAGCAAAAGATCTACGAGATCTAATACACGAGTTTGAAAGGGTTAGAGTCCCATACTACTCGGTGTATAACTGTGAAAACCTATGCACGAGTTTGAAAGGGTTAGAGTCCCATACCACTCAGTGTATAACTGTGAAAACTTATGCACCAAGAGTTTGAGGGTTGAATTCCCAAGTCACTCAGTGCAAGTATCTATGGCATATAATGCAAAGTGATTGAGGGATTGATCACCCAAGAAATCATACGCAAATTCAGACAAGTGTAATACTATAATTATTTACAATAAATAATAGATTGATTGTATTAGTAAATGTGGTGTTTGTGCTTATGATATTTTCATGTACAGTTGTTTACTCACTGAGTTATGATAAACTCACACTCTCTATGATTATCTTTTCAGATACAGTGGTTGAGGAGAAGAATTTATAGCCTTTAAGGATATACTCCACTTTTGTCTGGTAAACAATTGGTAAGGATTAGGAAACACTCTGTAATCTAGTAGGTCACCTAGGCTTGGGAGGTTGTATAGTACTGTATAGTGTTTGAAGGTTGAATATTTTTTGAATATGTATACAAAATATCTTTCTTGGAATATTTATGATTCACATAATTATGGATATTAAGAATATTCACAGAGATTATGGGGTATCACGGAGGTACACCCTAGGTATTTTATGTTTATATCACATGTAAGTTTTGGGATGTGACAAATTGGTATCAGAGGTGGTTTTTAGGTCCCCTATAGATTACAGAGCAAAGTGTTCTTTGTGGTCCCTTTTCCATTGTCATGAACCGTGGCATGACCATGGGATTAGGTTCCATAAAAGACCTTGTAAAGTTGAGTGTTCTTGTCATAACTTACCCTTCGATGGAGTTAGTTAGAGATAATTTTGTTACAATATGAGGTAATTGATTTCATATGTGGAACTTTGGAACTTGTTGGAGGTATGATCTTTATACCGATGGAAAAGGTGATCTCTGTATGAAATTTTTCTTTTTGAGAAATTGGGAACATAACTCTGTAGTGTACTCTGAAAGCTGAGGATTAGTAATTACTAGAATATGGCTTGAGGGCTGGGCCAAGAGTGATGTATTAGATGGGGTAAAATTGATTATGAGGCATGGGCTAGAGTTCAAGAAAGATTTTTACAAAGAATATAGCGCAGATTACTAATGCAGGAATGGGAAAGAACCCTTGTGAGGCAGATCAAGATTTGATTTTGATAGATACCAGACAGATGTAATTTATGGAAGAGGATATAAGTCCTAAATAATATGTTCCTTGATAAAAGCTTGGTTGAGAAAATAGATGTGGGCTAGGTAGTTTTTCATAAGGGAGATACTACAGTAAAATGGAACCTAGCATAAGAGATATTGGGGTAAGTTATAAGTCTTCTCTAGGGGCGACTCGCCAAAGTTGCACTTGTTTAGTTAGGGATTGGCATGATGGTACTATGTGATAGAAGTGTTCCAAAAAAAAAAATAGATATACAATGTAGAAGTTTTGTAACATTGGAACAATTAGAGCATGTTATAGGTAGGCTGTTGGCGTATGAACATTCATAATTGTTAAACGTGATGTATGATTGGAATGGTCTAAAAAGACGTTCTTATAGTAGTTCGTGCCTCAGAGTGTTAGTTTAAGGAAAGCTTGCGAGTCGAGGCTCTTAAGCAAGAATTCATGACAATTCAAGGGCATAATATTGAGTTTAATTGATCTACACGTGATGCCTTCATCTACTCCTGTATGATAAGAGGAAAGACAACGAGACTTGTACAGAACTTTTGTTTGTCTCTGTGACAGCTTATAGGGTCATTAAATTTTTATGTGAATGGCTTTATAAGCTGAATTTGTTATTGATTTTGTGTGGCTAATTTCTTTTATCTTTCTTCATTTTATTATTATTATTATTATTTAGAGTACCATCTAGTAAAAGAAACTATTGGCATTAAAAGCGGAAGGATTACATTACAAAAAAAAAAGGGAAATTACTCATGCATGAGTAATCTAAAAGCGAGGTGGTCTCGAATTAGGAGGGTTATATTGTATCATCACCCCTCGACCATTTCTTGGAACAAGAGACTGAGCAATGTCACGAAGGGTAGTGTAAATCCCATTCATACAATCAACACTTCTTTGTTGTTGATTGCAGAAGCATTGGGTAGATCAATAGAAGAACCTGTCTATTCTTGAAGTCATTGGCGCATTATTGCCTTTAGTTAACTTCTCCAGGTCTTCTATCATCTTTTTCAGATTTTTCACCTACTTCTCTAGACAAGCGATTTTGTTTTCTAACGTGTGGCTAGTGCTAATCTCCTCAGCTTCCTCAATTTTTATCTTCTTCTCCTTTTGATCCTCTTCAGACCCCTCAAAAGGTCTCTTACCCTTATCTTTGCCCAGACTTAAGTTTAAGTCGAGCTCTTCTTCCTTGGCCTCCACTGTGAGATCAATGTACTTCCTGGTGGCCATGGTTTAGAAAATTTAGAAGTTTTTGCAGGAGTATGATGAGAGAGAAATGCTGGGAAATTGTAGGCTCAGAGATGATTACTCTTTGTGGTGTAGTAACTGAGAACTCCGGGGCAGTTTTTATAGAGAAAAATTTAGACTGAGAGCCAAAGAAGATATCTATTCGCCGCACTCCTACACGCTCAACGTATGGATTTCTGCAAGCTGGAAGCCAGAAGTCTAGGGTAGGCATGCGTGTCAACAGTGTGTCACATTAATGGCAAAACCACGTAAGTCAATATTCGATGGATTTGCGGCCGATTTATACTTGTTTATTTTTCATTTCTCTTGTTGGCATTTTCTGAAATTCTAAGAAGCCGACAGCGTAGCCATTAAAGATTGCCTTGGATGCTTTTATGATGAACTAAAATGTATTTCTCTGCTTTCTTGTATTGTTCTTGAAAGCCTTCAGTTGAGTATAATATACATGATTGATTGAATTATATTGTGATTATATGTATTTAAATACATATGACATGTATGTATGTTATCCATGCATTGAGAGTGAAGGCTATTTGTTATGGCCAGGAATAATATGTAATGATTCTACATACATTCAGAGAATGAGAAGTCTGAAATTTAAAAAGGACATGAATAGATGAAAATATATAGATAATGATGTATCTCCATGTTGATACATACATACATATATGCTCGTAGAGGCAAGAGAAAGGTAAAAATTTTTCTCACTTTATAGTAACACTTGATATGTGTAAATGTGAGAAGTTTTTATTTTAATATGTATTTTTTTAAAAATGTGTAAGCCTAGAGCAAAGGCACGGATTAGAAACCTAGATAAGGCTAGTATGAAGTTACCCGTTCATCGAGTAATATCTCGATCTAGGATTATTTGATAAGACAAATACAGAGTTAGGAAGTCATAGATTGAAGCGGCGATTAGTTGAATGATTTGAGCAAGAGTCAAAAGTTAGCCGAATTTTTTTTGAGAAAATCTTTTACATGAGATTATATTTATTATTTTCTAACATACTTATTATAGACCGTTGGCATTGCGACGGATAAGGTCTGGAGGCCATCTTTAGAGTGTGATGTAAGGGTTTTAGTAGCCCTAAATTTCGTCTATAAATAATGGATGCCCCATTACGCCGCTCACTACACTAAGAGTTCATTACTTATAAACTTTCTAGCATCAAACCTCTCATTCCATACAACCTTTATAGCTAAGAAAAATATGGCCGGCAATAAATCTTTCAATTTAAACTTTGAAGTTGGCAAGGTAGAGCTGGATTTAAATCTTAGTCTGGAGAACTATAAGAATAAGAGATCCATGGAAGAGTCATCAGAAGCTAAGAAGAGAAAAAGGGATGTAGTAGAGCTAGAGGATGTTAGCACAGCAACATCTTCAAATGATGAGCTTGCGCTTATGAGAAAAAAGATGGAGGACTTGGAAAGGTTGATAAACCGCCACTTTGAGGACCAGGGAAGATTGATAAATCGTCTCTTTATAGAACAAGAGAAGCTCTTGAATCGTCATTTTAGGGAATTGGCGAATAGAGTTGATAGACATTCGATGTTTGCAACTCAAAATTTTCGTGACCAACAAGCGAGGTGTATTGACTGTATGAATGGAGTGACCTCTGCACTTCGCCAAATTTCCCAAACGTTTCCTCCAGAAACTCTTTCTAGGCTGCAACGATTAGCTTCCTCCTTAAGATCTGAAGCACCTTCCTCTTCTAGACCTGGAGCACTTTCTGCATTTCAAAAGCCTCCTTGTCCTTAATTTATTCTTTCTTTTATTTGTACCTTAAGCTAATATTTGATCTGAGCTTCGCGTATTAAGATTATCTGTTTTGTAGATCAAGTTCAGTTTGTTGCCTGTAACTTATGTACTAGAAATAAGGCAATTCTTGTACTGAAGAAGCTCGAGAGATAAAAATATGTTGAACTTGTTATATTTTGTACTTGATTGTGAAAATTCTAAAAGAGAGAACGAGATTTGGACAAAATATCTGCATTTGTTTCAATCTTGAGTTAAGTTTTGAATTCGGAGGACCGAATTCTATTAAGGGGGGAAGAATATAATATCCCAAGAATTTTCATGAATATTTAAAGTCTATTTAAAGTTTATTGAAAAATTTAATTACATGAGAAATGTTCTTTTTGAATTAGTGAAGGAAATTTGGAAATAGAAATTTCAAAAATTTTAATTTGGGACATTTTACAAATTCTCAAGGACTAAAATGAAAAGAAAAGAAAGTATGGAGTACTTTTGAGAAATGACCAAGTAGGAACCTGAGAAGAAGAATAGAGCTTATGGGAATGAATTATGAGTCCGGTACCAAAAGGATGATGGATTCGAGGTTAAAGTGGAGTTTGAGACTCTGAGAGGGACTAAAGTGAAATAAGAAAATTGTGGGGTAATTAGGATTTAGAATCACCCGAGGTGAGATTTTATGAATTTGCTTTTACTAGTCTTGACTGAGGGTCAACTGAAGAGCAAGTGATAATTTTACCCCGGGCGAGTAAATAGGCGGCCTCACCTAATTTTTCTTCATTTTCTCCTTTCCTCTCTCTCTCTTCACTTTCTCTCCCCTCTTTCTCTCTCTACACTCCAACTCCACAACCGGGCTTGGAGGGTGGATCTCGGGCTACGGGGCGAGTCTCTAGGAGCCAAGCAACGTAGAGAAAGCAAGGAATTGAGGTAGAAATTTCTATTTCTCAAGCTTTTCCCTATTTTCTAGTTTTCAGAAAGTTTGGGGTAAAAATCGAGATTCCGGCTTCGTTTCTCGATTAAAATTGGTGTTTTTGGTGTCTAAATGCTCCTTAGACATTAAGGGTGAGATCCTATGGAAGAAATCATGGAAAACGGTGAAGATTTGGCCGGATCTGAGCCAAAACCGAGAGGAATCGCGAAAGGTCGCGATCCTGGCGCCCAGGCGCCAAGGTTCAGAAGATTTTGAGAAGGAAAAAGGGGCTTGGCGCCCAGGCGCCATGTGTGGTGCCTAGGCGCCAGGTATGCTAAAAAGCCTTAGCTTATTTTCAATCAATCATAACTTCTTCATCCGGACTCCGTTTTGGGCAAACTTTATATCGTTGGAAAGCTCTTTGAGTCTAGTTTCCAATGGTATAAATATCATTTAGAAATTCATTACCGGTTAGGAGTTATGACTTAAGATGTGATTAAAGGTCAATAGTAGTGATAGAAAATTTTTCTATTTTGTAACCCTAATGGTTTTTACCTGGTTACAATAGGGATGTTTGGGGCGCAAGGTGGGAGCGCTGAGAGCGTGGAATCCAGGTGAGTAGGCAACCTTGCAAAATTAATTTAATAAATTAGTCAAAGCACAATATAAATCCCATTTGCGTTATTTGTGAAATTGAGAAGATTATCAGTTTGTGTTCAGGTTGAGAAAAAGTACAATATCATTGGAAGGTATTTTATTACCTTTGATAATTGATTTCTCTAGTTGACTAAAGAACTAGATGTGATTGTTCCTTGAATAAATTAGAACATTTTGTAAGTGAATAACCTTACTAAACTAATGTGATCTTATTAGATAAAGTACAATACAAGTCTTGTTTATAACATTATTGAAGTGAGAAATAATCAATCTCGCTGTTGATAATAGATGATGATTGTTATGGTTGATGATAGACATTCAAGGGAATAAAAGTATGTGTAAATTCATTTATTTCATAGTAATTATATTGTGATAAATTGTCACTATTTTATTGATGAGCAAAAGATCTACGAGATCTAATACACGAGTTTGAAAGGGTTAGAGTCCCATACTACTCGGTGTATAACTGTGAAAACCTATGCACGAGTTTGAAAGGGTTAGAGTCCCATACCACTCAATGTATAACTGTGAAAACTTATGCACCAAGAGTTTGAGGGTTAAATTCCCAAGTCACTCAGTGCAAGTATCTATGGCATATAATGCAAAGTGATTGAGGGATTGATCACCCAAGAAATCATACGCAAATTCAGACAAATGTAATACTATAATTATTTACAATAAATGATAGATTGATTGTATTAGTAAATGTGGTGTTTGTGCTTATGATATTTTCATGTACAGTTGTTTACTCACTGAGTTATGATAAACTCACACTCTCTATGATTATCTTTTCAGATACAGTGGTTGAGGAGAAGAATTTATAGCCTTTAAGGATATACTCCACTTTTGTCTGGTAAACAATTGGTAAGGATTAGGAAACGCTCTGTAATCTAGTAGGTTACCTAGGCTTGGGAGGTTGTATAGTACTGTATAGTGTTTGAAGGTTGAACATTTTCTGAATATGTATACAAAATATCTTTCTTGGAATATTTATGATTTACATAATTATGGATATTAAGAATGTTCACAGAGATTATGGGGTATCACGGAGGTACACCCTAGGTATTTTATGTTTATATCACATGTAAGTTTTGGGATGTGACAGAGAGAGAGAGAGAGAGAGAGAGAGAGAGAGAGAGAGAGAGAGAGAGAGAGTTATGATAGAGAGAGAAGAAGGGCTTTTTTTGTCATTTTAAGATATATTTAAAAGCAAATAAAATATGTAGGACATACCTGAGACCCAAAAAAAAAAGTTGAAGGACATAACTGAAAATTAGTGAAAATATTAAGGACATAAAATATACTTTTGTCTTTTTATAGCTTCAATAACAAAAATATTAGTTATAAAGAAAACTTAAGAAATATGTTCTACGAGCAAAGAAGAAAACGTGTACAAAATCCATCTTGTGTTCAATATATATCCTTTTCCTTTTCTTTTGAAAGAAAACGCTTTAAAAAAAAAATTACAACTTTTGACTATGGATTAAAAAAACTTGTGAAATTTACTTCTTTAGATCTGATTATAAGGATAAAAAAATAGGACTGAATTTGAGTCACATGAAAATGGCAACACTTATATATAATTCTCTATATCTTTTATATCAATTTTTCACCAAAAATAAAATATGTGTAAAAAGTTTTTTTAAAAATTAATTAAGTAATGTTGTATTCTAAAAATATATAGCTATTTTTAAAAATTAATCATATACTTATCCTATTTTAATTAAATGAAATAGTAAAAAGATATAAGAAATCATAATTAAGTTTTTTTTCCTAATTAGGTGCAAAGTGGGAGGAAGAAAGTGATGGCAGCTCACTTAGTTTGGATCCTCAGTGTGCACGTGTGTCTATATCGAGTAAGATATTAATTTGATCTCTAAAAAAATTTAATTATTTTAATTTAATTTTTAAAAGATCAATTATATTTTAATTCTTGAAAGATTGTATTTATTTTAATTTATTTTATCTATTTGTTAAAGTAATTTTTGACAATAAGAATTTTAAAATTTAACAATAAAAAAAATTTTATAATTTAATAATAAAAATGATAAAATTAAAATATATTTACTTGTTTAGCAAGAAGTTATAAATTTAAACTATTGATCTATCATATACCAAAAAAAATAAATATAATTATTTAGTGACTAAGGACACTTATCTTTTAAATATTGAATTAAAACATTGTTATTTATTAGGGTGTAAATTAATAATTTATTATAATATTTATGTATTATCTATTACATTGAGACAAGTGTTTATTGAGAGTAAATAATTTCAAATTATGTTATGTGTGTTTTTGGATATTAATAGATGTATATACACATACTAACAAACGTGTGTACAGTATATGTGTGAGGATCGCTTGACAAGTAGGCTACTTGTCTCTTTTTAACCATTGTCCATTTTTAACCAATTGATTTGCGTATCTGACAACCAGCCAGTTATAGCCATTAAATCTGCAGAAATGAATGATTAGGTACAGTTTGAATATTTCTTATTTTTATTTTTATTAAAAATAAAAAATAGACTTAAAAATATGTTTAGTTAAATTAATTAAAAATATTTTTTAAAAAATATTTTTTAAAATATATTTAAATTTAAAAATATTAAAAAGATGTTTTTAATACTTTAAAAAATAAAAAAATTATTTTTATAAACCATTAGATACCTATGCTTAGATCTGAACTCGTGTACGTGTATATATATATTTATAAAAGCAAGATGAGGCAGTATGTGGGTGGAGCTAAAGCTTAGGCTTAGCAGAGTAGCCCGCTTCCACAGTGAACGCTTAGACCCCATTCCCACGCTTCTTCCGACCACAGCTTCACACTTTTCGTTTCCATGCCTTCCCCAACTCACACCACCATAACATCACTCTCTCTCCTCTTCTTTCTTTGCCTACCATTGTAAATAATGGGTACACCCCCAATCACCTTCTTCTACAGTAATTTCCTTCTCTCTTCTTTGGGTTCCAATCACATTTTACCCAATCAACACTGGGTTGTGCCGCTCATGTCATCACTAGTCCTT
This sequence comes from Biancaea sappan, assembly GCA_037074585.1. Classification (NCBI taxonomy): domain Eukaryota; kingdom Viridiplantae; phylum Streptophyta; class Magnoliopsida; order Fabales; family Fabaceae; genus Biancaea; species Biancaea sappan. The sequence continues at coordinate 62,315,212 of CM073496.1, forward strand.
TTCAGCGATTATCCCCTTCACACATGGTCGTTTCAGATATAGGAATGCAAGTTGATTCCAGGTATTGATTCTGCCTTTAATTTATAATACAATTGAAATGGCGGAGAGAAATGCGTCTTCCCTCGTGGTTGTGTCTCGAAGGTCATTGTTCTGTTTCTTTACAATGACGTCAGTCCTGTTTATTCTATCTTGGTTCTATGTTCTGCGCTCAACGGGGCGTCCCAATTCCATGGGGATGGGGTTACCCAGTTCCAAGATTTTTTCCAACCCTGATGATGATTTAAGTTCTGTGACGCAGATCCAAAATGTGGAATCCTCATTGGCCAACCAAAAGTGCCGCACAAATGATAATGCTGTTCTCAAGGTTTTCATGTATGATTTACCTCCCGAGTTCCACTTTGGACTCTTAAATTGGAAAGCCAACGGCAATAGTGTTTGGCCTGATATCACCACTAAAATACCAGAATATCCTCCGGGTTTGAATCTGCAACACAGTATAGAGTATTGGCTTACACTGGATCTCCTAGCTTCAGAGCTTCCTAACCCCTCCCATGGTGGTGCTGCAGTCAGAGTTCGTAACGCCAGTGAAGCCGATATTATATTTGTACCATTCTTTTCTTCTCTGAGCTACAACAGATTCGCCAAATCTAAGAAACTCCAAGGCAAGAAAAACGTGAACAAATTACTGCAAGACAAGTTAGTGAAGCATTTGACAGCTCAAAGGCTGTGGAAGAGGTCAGGAGGAAGGGACCATTTGATTTTGGCCCACCATCCAAATAGTATGTTGGACGCAAGGACGCAGTTGTGGCCTGCAACCTTCATACTTGCAGACTTTGGCAGGTATCCTCAAACCATAGCCAATGTTGAAAAAGATGTCATTGCACCTTACAAACACTTGGTGGAATCATACCTCAATGATCACTCTGACTTTGATAGCCGTCCAACCTTGCTGTACTTCCAAGGTGCAATATATAGAAAAGATGTATGTTCTTCCCCTCCCACTTTCATTAATTTCTTGCTTCTTTTTGTTTCTTCTGGCTCTGAGAGAGCAAGTACCAAGGTTTTTCAGGGGATTCTGTCTTTATATCATCAACTTTAAGAACAATATATAAATGGCAGTAGAACTAACTGTTCAGTGCTATACAAGTACCAAAAATGAAACGCTGGTTGTAGTTACTGGATTAATGTTAAGATCTGTGCAGCGACCTCTATGAGGTATTCATATGATTTTTTTTTTAAAATAGAAATAGACCAATCAGAGCAGGTTCATTGGTAAAACTAGAAATTTGTTGTAGCTACTCCATATAGTAAATCAAACAAGCATGAAACTTTTGGTGGTGAAAAAAGTTGTTGTGACCGCTTAACTTGTAATTTGTTGGGATGCTCAGGGAGGGTTAGCTCGGCAAGAGCTGTTTTATCTTCTGAAAGATGAGAAAGATGTGCATTTTTCATTTGGGAGTATTCAGAAGGGTGGAATCAAGAAAGCAACAGAAGGAATGCAGACATCAAAGTTCTGTCTCAACATTGCAGGTGACACTCCCTCATCAAATCGCCTGTTTGATGCCATTGCAGCCCACTGTGTCCCTGTCATAATAAGTGATGACATAGAGCTCCCGTACGAAGATATGATTGACTACTCTGAGTTCTGCATATTTGTTCGCACAAAAGATGCCATCAGAGAAAACTTTCTGATAAACTTGATTCGGAGTATTGGGAAAGAAGAGTGGACTCGGATGTGGAGGAAGTTACAAGAAGTTGAACCTTTGTTTGAGTATCAGTACCCATCAAGGCAGGGTGATGCAGTCCAAATGATTTGGCAGGCTGTTGCTCGTAAAGTCCCTGCTTTGAGGCTCAACCTAAACTGGTCTAAGCGTTTTACTCGAGCTCCTCCTACTCCACATCAAGCCTTAAAATCAATACCAGCACCTTCTAACTTAGGTGACAAAACAAAATAGGAATTCTAAACTCTGCACTTCATACAGCAATTGGATGTGGCAGGTGATGGTAAGTTTTGGCGTCACAGAAGTAAGAAGAATGCATTGTTTTACCGAGATAGTCAAGTTATGAGTGAAGCTTTAGGCAATCAGTTACCTTACCGCAATGAAAAATTTTGTATATTCATTCATTTAATCAAACCAGTTTGAATAAGGGCCTTGTTTTTCCTCTTAGGGATGAGTGGACTGAGGTTGTAGACGATGCCATGCTTGCGGATGACATTGAATTGAATATTGGACATGATAGAGGATCTTCACTTAAAGATTTCAGATTTCCCATTATTCACTGGGTTAGGGTTACCCTGTATAAATCATTTAGCCTCAACTTCTCATGGATTCTTTGATTTCTTATGCTATTAGGATGTTATACCAGCATTTTGCCAGTTGTTAATGCCTAACGCTAGACCCTGTAACTGCCTTATAATCTTATTACATCAAATTTAGACATTTTTTTATTCTTTATATTACTTTAACTTTCACTATTTTATTAAAGTTAATTTTTTTTAATATATTATTTTTATAATGTTGTTTTCATCTTCATCTAATTTAATTTAGGAATTTTCTTACGTGAAATCAATAGAATGTAATCTATGATTATTGAATCTACATTATTTAATAGAGCTATATTATTCATCTTGAGTTTGATTCTTAATTAATTTATTCAAATATAACTTTTTTAAAAATGGACTATTCTACAGTTAAATTATTAATTTTTATCTCAATATCCCATGCATAACACAGTAGCATGCTAGTATGCTAATATCACTTATAAATAATAGTAATAATAATAATAATAATAATAATAATAATAATAATAATAATCACCTAATTGAAGATAAAGTTAGTGTTACACATAAATTTTAGATCAAAATTAACAAACAAAAAATCAATTTCTTTGGCCAAAAAAAATCATAAGTTTCAGAGAAAATAAGAAAACCTCGAAGCAAAGGTTCTCGTCTGGGTCATTCCAAATGATCCTTAGGATTTACTAATAAGTAATAGAATCCAATCGAACCCAATAGCACTTGCGGCCCAAAGCCTGCCACAATCGCACATGTGTACGATGGTGCACCAAAACCCAACTTAAACCCCTCTTGTTTCTTCAGACTTGAAAACCAATCTCCTCCAAGATGACGCTATATTCCTCGGTATCTCTTCCTCATCCTTCCGCAATTCCACTCCAACCCCACCGTTTAGTTCTGCTTAAAGCTCGTACCTTTCTCTTACCCGTCAATGGCGGTGTCTGTCCTCGTAGGCTTCCCTCCGTCGTCTCCGCCAAAGCTTCGCCTGTGGTCATTTCCCCTCGAGAAGCGCTTGACTCTGTCAACATTGCCGAAGACGTCACCCAGGTTCTCAATCAATCTCTCTTGCTATGAACTCTTCGTGGCCCCCACTAAAAAATTGTTTCGGCTATGTCTTTTAATCCCTCTATTTCCATCAAAGTTTCCATTTTTATTTTCTTTTGATTCTTTTTTGTGGTTCCAACTGCCACCCTCTTTAAATTAGAATGTTTAAACGCATATGATAATTGTCAGTAATTTTATTCTGACATGAATGTATATATTCGTATAATACTAGGTACTAGGTGAACCTAGTTTAGTTGTATTGTTAGTCTGCCGTTACGGAAAAGTAAACATCTTTGTTAGCGAATAACAATGAATTATAGTTTGACAAATTTTTCTTTCATGAATTGATGTTTGTATTCCTTTGAATTATTTTTGCTAACTGACGTAGTTGATTGGAAGTACGCCAATGGTATACCTCAATAAGGTTACAGAAGGCTGTGTGGCAAACATTGCTGCAAAACTCGAGTCTATGGAACCTTGCCGTAGTGTCAAGGACAGGTAATATTTACATCATGAGAATGTCTGACTCTACATTCTAGACAGTGTTAAAATTTACTGCATATCTTCACCCTTTACATCCTACGTGATATAATTAGTTCTTTTATGTGGTGGCACATGATCTGTTAGATATTCATACTCTTGTTCTGAGAAATTTCTTTGAAGGCTGCTATTTAGTCACTGTATTTCATTACTCCCGCTTTGCAATATGCCTTCTGTCTACATCATGATTTAACTGATATAATTGTTCAACATGTCAGAATTGGCTATAGTATGTTAACTGATGCTGAAGAAACCGGAGCAATTTCTCCTGGCAAGGTAAGCTGTGAATAGTTTATGTTTATAGATCCATGTGAATTTCACTACTTTGACTTGCTCTAAATTTATTGAACTACAATGCAGTGGTTATGTGAGTCAAAGCTTAGCTTCTGAATTTTGGATTTGCTTTAAATTGCTGATTCTGTAATTGTGCAGACTATTTTAGTTGAACCAACAACTGGAAATACTGGACTTGGTATTGCTTTTGTTGCAGCAACAAAGGGATACAAACTTATAGTCACCATGCCAGCTTCCATTAATGTTGAAAGAAGAATCCTTTTACGTGCCTTTGGTGCAGAGATTGTTTTGACAGATCCAGAGAAGGGCCTGAAAGGGGCAGTTGACAAAGCTGAAGAAATTGTTCTTAGAACACCCAATGCTTACATGTTTCGACAATTTGATAACATGACTAATGTGAAGGTCATCCACCTTGCATCAAACCTCATTAAACACTATATAATATTCTGTTTGGCTTGTATCTGTGAAAACAAAGACACATTTTGCAACTATATTTTAAAATGAAATTAAAATAAGATACATGTTATTGAGATTTATATGCACAAATTACAGATCCACTTCGAAACTACAGGACCAGAGATTTGGGAGGATACCATGGGTTTTGTTGATGTATTGGTTGCTGGGATTGGAACTGGTGGCACTATTACAGGCTCGGGGCAATATCTCAAATTAATGAACAAAGAAATAAAGGTAAGAACATCCTTTCAATATGGATATTTTTGTTATAAATCTAATTAAATGACTTATTGGTCTTGTGGCATTGTGTCATTGACTCCCATTATCTAGTAAGTGTGACATCCTGACACCATGCATTTTTGTGTGCCTGTTTTCTGTGGAGAGAGAAAAAGGGAAGACAAAGAAATCGAACGTACCTGAGTGTATCTTCTTCTTAACCATATTTTTTGCTTGCTTAGGTGGTTGGTGTGGAACCTGCTGATAGAAGTGTAATCTCAGGGGATAATCCAGGTTTGTATATTTTACTAACTTTTTAATGTTAAGGTTTTTAATATGTTTTGTTTGCTTTGTTTTGCTAATTTTCAGCACAATTTTAAGAAAGATTTATTTATCTGCTATTGACAATATTGGGGATTTTGTTGCAGGTTATATGCCAAGCATTTTGGATGTCAAATTGCTTGATGAGGTTATCAAGGTAATTAAAAAAAAAAAAAATTCTTCCTGGTTGGTTATATGCTGTAATTTCCTAAACATTTCTAGCCATCACTGCTTTTGGCCAGTCTCTTGGCTTTGGAATTTCCTCACCCTTTTATAAACAAGCTTTATGCATGTATAAAAGTTTAAAAAGTTGAAACTTTTGAGTTTTCATTAGCATGCCTTGATGTTGGATAAATTTAACAAAGGTGTAAGTGGCTAGAAACAAATTGGAAGGGTGGATAAGAATCGTAGAAGGAAGGTGTATTGGAATTGGGGTTTGAAAATTTACTTTTTAGAAAATTAGAAGGGGGCTGGCTTTTAGGTGATAAAGAGCTCAATTGTTGGAGTCATCAACATGTTTTAATTGCTTTATTGAAGTGTCATCCGTGGCTTACCAGATACTTTCTAGTTTTTGTTTAAATGTCGTTTTGAAGCACTTTTATCTTCGTAAATTGCTTACATAGATGATCTTGCATAAAGTAAATTGACACTCTAGAGCACAGGTTACCAATGTTGAAGCTATTGAAATGGCAAGGAGATTGGCATTGGAAGAAGGTTTACTGGTAGGCTGCATTTTTAACATCTCGACAGAAAGAATCTTATGTTTTGTTGTATGTTTTTAATACCATTTATCAGCAAAGAGCGCATAATTTGGCAATTTATATATATATATATATATATATATATTGGTTTTACCAATAGCATCCCCCTACCCAATTGGATGGAGGACTAAGCCATATATAAAAATAGTTTTCTATTAGCAGGGCTTTGCATTATTTTTCTGTTTTGTATATAAAGAGAAATAGGTGGTCTGCTTATAGCTTTTGAAATGCAATTTTTTGTTCTAGTTTCAGAACTCTGTTTATTCATTGGTTTGACCTTCTCACTTCATCTTCAAGTTTAGTACGCTACTGCATATGGCCGTGTCACTATAATCTGGAAAGTAATTTGTTTATCCCAGAATATGTGTTGTCATTGATTATTGTTTCAAATCTCTCTAGGTCGGGATTTCTTCAGGAGCTGCTGCAGCTGCTGCCATAAGTGTAGCAAGACGGCCTGAGAATGCTGGAAAACTAATTGTTGTGAGTTCATTTCTCTATGTGTGTGTGTGTGTATATATATATATGCACTTCAGTACTTGACAATGATAGATTAGATAGAAGTTTTGTGAATTTTTCAAAAGGCTTTTTCAGTTCGAGATACATAATGCTATATTTATAGTTGTTCATTTTGCTCTCTTTACCATCTTAGGCACAAATTATGGTATTGATTGACCTGTCTTCAAAATATTGTTCACGTTGACAGTGCTTCGTCCCTTCTTTTTGTTTTGTTTTGTTTTGTTTTTTGTTTTTAATTTCTAATTCTTGCATGATTGAAGGTTATATTTCCAAGCTTTGGTGAGAGGTACTTATCCACTGCTCTCTTCCATTCGATCTATGAAGAGGTTCAGAGGATGTGAGGATGACAATGTATAGCCTTTATTGGACATGGACAACTACTTTCTGGAGATTTGAGTTGCTCTCAGTGGTATCTATCATTCCAGAAAGGAAGCTGTATTACGCTTTGTATAGGTATGACCACATGATAGATCAATTTAGAATCAGAGTTTTTTTGTATCAGATGCATGATCTGCACAGAGGCACAGTACTTGGAGCTCAGATCAAACAGGATGCAAAGAGAACAATATCTGATATGACCTTTTCATTCTCTTCTTCTGTTAATTTGGCATGCCCTCCCATGCTATTCCTTTTTCTACTCTTCACCTTCCCTTGTCCAATCATCCATTGTTGTGATTAAGATCAATGCTAAAAGATTCAATTTATTTATTTTACTTCTTGTATAACACGATGTATAATATCTTGATATGGAAGCTAACGGTTCAATTTGCGGACTGAACTATGATTTCCTTCTTAAATTACTTGATTCAAACACAACATAAATTACCCATTCAAAGACAATGTAGAAGAACTATAACCATAAAAAAGCTGGAGTTCACGAGTGAAGGGTGTGTACACACTCACATGACAACACTGCTAATGATAAGAAACGCATCTCTTGGTTTGCTTCAATATTTAATTTTTACTTGGGAATGAACAAACATAAATTGAGAGGACTCCTGTGAAATGAGTTCCAAAACTCAGGTTGGTTGAACTAATTGTAACTTTTCATAAGTTCCTCGTTTTGAGGAAGATCTAACTCGAGACAAGGTTCTTCGTTCTCTGCTTTTTCTGCTAATAAGCACTTCTGCTTGGTATATAAGAGTCGTTCAATTAATATGAATTTTATTAGTCTGTGTGAGGTTCATATTGATCGTAAGCAGGTGCTTGGCGAGTGATGGGCAATATATATAATTATATACACATAGGTTTGATCTATTGATCCTATAAAATAGTCATGCCTCTATTAATTAAGCTCAAAATCATTGCAACTTGAGAATTTATTGTTAACATTTTTTACTGAAATATTAACTTTGAATTTACTATAAACTACCTAAACTTTCTATAGAGTGGGCATTAATTGTATGGAAGATTGTATACGCATAGACTTTGCCAGCAAACACCATCCATTGAAATGGTCGAGGTATTAATTTAAATGTTAATGGTCAGACTATGATTAAATTAGTGATAATTAAAATATATTAAAATATTAAAATATATAATTAATATATATGTTATAAATATTAAAATATTAAATATTTAAGGCATGTTATAATTATATATTTATATAAATCTTAAATTTTTTTCTATTAGTTTAAATTTTTAGAAATTTCATAAAAATATATGATAATATTCAGTAAAAATTTAAAAAAATTCAAATTCAGAAAAAAAAAAAAAGAAACCACTTGAACTAGTTAAACTGATCAATTTTATTGATTTGATAGTAGTTTTCTACCGGGTCACTGATCGAAACTGAATCAGAGACTTAATCAATTCACTCGTTTTTTGGTCAAACCGGCTGGTTTGTCATGATTTTCTAAACACTGATTGAAGCAGATGCTAGTGAATCAATAGCAGATAAATGATAAAAATTAAAATCTTGTTAATTTATGGTTCTCTCTCTCAAGTTTTTTCAAAAGTAGATACAGTTGTATTTTGATCTCAAATACTAGAGAGATTACAAGGACGGCCCTCATCTCATGGAGGGGGAGGCACTTTGATAATAGTGACTTTACCAGTAAGTGAAGCTGAAGCATATGCAGCAAGAATATTATAAGTGATAGAATCTTTGTTACTGCTGAAAATGATGTTTATTTGTCGTGTTGTTAGCGCCACAGTATGATCCTATCATGAATTAAAGTAATACGCCACTCTCTTTCTGCTATTACTGGTTTATATGCTAATTTTCTAGGCCAATTAAATGCTGTGGACTAGGCAATAAGCAACCCAACTTCATTTTCAACGTATTGTCGCACAGATGTTGATCCACAATAGAGAGAGAGAAAGAGAAGAGAGGCTTGTGGTGAATTTGAGGATAGGATGGGACACTGACTTAAATTGCATTGAAGGCAGTGGGATCACATAGTAATTGCGCAATGACTCTTGGGTTTTTAAGACTGATCAGTCTCAATTAAGTTTGGCTTAAAATTCTTAATCAGAAACCATTGAAATGGCATGCAGGTTTAAAGAGGTGCGTGGTGGGCGTTGAAGCTATTTGAAAGCAATATCTGTGGAGGTGGTCCCAGTTGGACTTAGTCTTTATGTTTGCCTTTTTCATGAGGATCATAACAATTGGAGTGCTCTTGTCTCACATGCCACCATTCAATGTTAGGTACTATCAGATGTGATGGGTCTTGAGGGGCATATCAAAGTTCTCATATTTTTAGGGTTTTCTGAGGTAAACTTGTCTTTCAAATTCATATCCAGTTGGAGATATGCAAAAGTGAGAGAGGTCTAACCATGAGATAACCTAACCTATTTATGTCTCATTAAGACGCATATAGATCATTCCAGAGCATTATCGCCGTGCCTTCAATTAAGTTTGTCAAAAGTAAGTAGAATCACATGCATTTCAACTCTCAGGAGATCTAGAATGAGAGAAAATTTATGGAGAGATTAACCTTTAAAGAGATTTAATTTTGTTATCGTTGATCGTTTTCAAAATCGTATTTATAACAATAAAGATTTTCATATTCAAACTCCATAAAATGGTTTTTAAATTTGATATTTTCCTTGTTACGGCCTGCACCAAAAAAAAAATATACAGAATTTTGAGATCATTTACAGCTAATTAAAACAAATGAGAAAAAAAAAAAGAATACCCCAACAAGGTTAAACAAATATAATGTTCATTACTCCAAAAAAGTGTCCAAAAAAAAAAAGAGTTTGTTTCTTTTTGCTCAAACCATTCGAGTTTCAACAGTGATATTCGTTTCTAGTACAGCAATAGTCCACCGACAACCCTGAAAATTAAACGAGTTACAGTTGTGTATTTTTTACATATTTATTTATTTTATAAATAATTTTGAATACCGACAATTATTTAGGTGAATTAACATATTAAATATTATATATGTGTACATATTTTTGTGACATACATGAAGTGTTATTTGTAATTACTAATTAAGTTTATTATAAGATTTTCATAAAGTTTGTGTTAAGGGACCTATTTGATATATTTTATAAGTTGGTCTGAGGTGTCAATGTAAATATTTTGTGTACTCTAAATAATAACAATGATGAATATAAAAGGGGTGAACCCATGAGTATAATGATGGGTAGTAGTTTCCTAAGTTATATGAGGTTGGTAAATTTTGGATCGGTGCTCATTCTACGCTATTATTAGATCAAATTTGATCCAATAACTGTCACTTTTCTAGCCTTTTGCCATTTTTTTTAAAAATCACAAATAATTTTTTTTAAATTTGACAATCAATAAACTAAATTAAATATTATTGTAAACATTAAATATTATTGTAAATTCTAAATCTTGAATTCTAAACTATAAATCTTAAACTCTAAATCCTAAGACCCTAAATATTAATGTAAACTCTAAATTCTAAATCCTAAACTCTAAACTCTAAATCCTAAGACCTTAAATATTATTGTAAACTTTAAACTCTAAACCTTAAATCCTAAACGCTAAATAAAATATTACTATAAACTTTAAATTGTAAACTCTAAATCTTAAATTCTAAACTCTAAATTATAAACCTTAAATTCTAAATTAAATATTATTGTAAATCTTTAAAAAAATTCTTTATGAATTTTTTTTTAAAAAATAAAACTAAAAAAACCATAAGAAGCGTAGGATTCTCCTCCATGTAGGAGGAGAACCGTATCTACGAATTTTAGAAAATTAGCTTTGTGCACTATTGTTCTATCAGTCCAAAATCATAGAGAGAGAGAGAGAGAGAGAGAGAGAGAGAGTCATTTATACTCTTTCAGAAGAGTATATTTATAATATGAATCAAGTTATAATTGATCAACATATGCTCTAAATTTGTTTGTAATTATGTGTTCTTTGTTTATCAAAATTTTACAAACAACAAAATTATAACAAAGACATTTATGTTATGATTAATAAAGTATTCTGCTTTTGTGAAATTATAATTCTTGATTGTTTATTTTGTGTTTTATGTCAATTTTTTATCAATCTTGAACTCGGTTAGTGCGAGATAATTGAGGTGATTCTCTTCACTTCATCCTATTTGGATGACAGTTTCAATTTATTATCTTTCCTTTCGCTAATATCTTTTCGGTTAATAACCTCAAATGCAAGTAATTAATTTAATTTCCATTATTAATATAGAGAACTCTGTTAACATGTTTCTTATAACGATGGATATTTAATTATAATTTGCATATTAATAGAGAATTTTCTTATATATTTATAATCCTCATAATTATTATTATTCTTAAGATTTATAGTTAGATGATTCCACCTACTCCTGCATTGCACCAATATAATTAATTTCCATGCATCCAAAATAAAAATGGAAGAGACCAAGTAGAACGCATACATGAATTTAACCAAAAAACGCAAACCAACATTTTCAGTGATAAATTTTATTTAGATTTTTATTGTGGGTCTCATAATATTATATTAATTTAAATAATTTTTTATTATTTTAAATAAATTTTTTATTTTAATGGTGAACTTTTTAAAAATTTATAAATAAATTTCACAATTTATTTTTTATTAATATTTATTGTAAATTAATTATTTTATTATTATTTTTATATAAAAATTATTTTTACATGTAACACTTCATACGACTAACTCTAATAATAAACTAAAATAAAAATTAATTTTTAAATTGAAGAATTTTTTAAAAATTATTACCTGCTCATAGGAAAAGTTCATTACATTCATTAAAAAACTGTCACAAATAGGGCTGAATGTGGCAAGTCTGGAAGGCCACGTATGTATGAAAGCCTTGTACAGTTTTAGCCTTGTCCTTCGCAACAAAAAAAAGCCAAATATATATATATATATATATATATTTATATAAAAAATATGTGAGAGGCTGAATGAATATTGAATGTCTTGGCTGTCACAGACACCAGTTAGGTGTTAGTAGTGTTGCAGTGGAACCTCAGGTATAAAACAAGTAAGATAAACGAAAACAACAATAAATTATTGTTAAGATGAAATTGAGGATCGAAAGATTTTATTTTTTAAAAAATATATTTATGTATATATAAATTATAAATAAGTATAATATTGTATTAGTGAAAAAAAATAGAAACAGCCTCAATTTCTATTATACTTAAATTTTTTTTTTCATTAAATTGATACTTCTTTCTTTAAAACTTATAATATTATAATATTTTATCATTAATTTTTATTAAATTAAATTAAAAATTAAATAAATTATAAGTAATAAAACTATAATTATATAATATTAACAATAATTTAAATTAGTTTAATGACTTTCTTTTATCTTACTTGATTTAATAAATTAAAAACATATTAATAAATAAAAAAAATTTTTTAAAATGTTATAATATCGATAAAATTTTAAGATTTTAAAATTTAAATCAAAATTTTACTAAAATTTTAATAAATTTAAATCTTACGTAACATCAAAATTATTTAAAATTATAAAATTATAAAATTTAAATTGATATATTGACAACTTTAACTTTAAATCTGTGTCATGGGCATATCATATTCATCACTGCATACATATTTCACAGATAGATGGTTCAACACTCTTCTCCTCCCACTGCCCTTTCTTTCTTTCATTTAATTTGCCCCTACAGTCGGCTTTTTACTTTTTACTTTGGCTACGCCTACCCTCACATGCCTTCTGTCCTTTTGAGTTTCACACTACAAATGGACTCCAATCAACCCTCTTTCTCTTTGTTTCCATCCGTTATTGGTAAAATCACAGTGAAAAGTGGTTCAAAGTTTCCAACTTTATTTGGAAATACAAGTACATTCGTATATATGGGACAGGATAGGAACATTTTATTTATAGGCTGAGAAATGGTAGTTTAATTTGAACGTAAGGTTGGAGATTTTTTGACCCCCGTAGATTCATTTTCGTTTTAAATTTTATGGTCCCCTCTGTTGCTGTCTCCGATCTAATCTTTTGAGTTTTGAAAAGGTATTTTTTTTTTTACTAACTTTCCCTTTTACTTGTTTTGGTTGTATTGATGATGATTTCAGTTTCATTTTTTTGTAATATATCTTGTTGGTTCTTTTTTTTTGATATGGGTCCTAATAGTTTTTTTTTTCTGATATATCTTGTTGGTCTCAGTTGGTTCTTTTTTTTTTTTTTTCTGATATGGGTCCCAATAGTATTTATTTATGATATATCTTGTTGGTCTCAGTAGAAATTTTGTCTAATATATCGAGACTTTAGAAATTATTTTATTTAGTGATCTATTTTTTTTTGGTGATAGTAGGGATTTTAGTTATTTGGTTTGTTAAAAAAATTAAGATTTTGGTTAAATTCCAATACTTAAATCATTTGGTGCTCAACAAAATAAAGGAAAATTTATAAATGTTTGTAGAAAAATTTATAACTTCTCTATTCGTAAGTTATTTAATTTTAAATCAAGTTCATTTTATTTTTTGAAAGAATAACACGTAAATAAAATTCTTTAAGTATTCATAATTAAATTTTTTTAATCAAAATATTTTAAAGATCAATTATTTAATGTTGAGAAATAAAAAAATGTTAATTTACTATTTTTCATTAAAAATATATTAAAATTTTTACATAATTATGTTAGTTTGTTTTTCTATTAAAAACATTAAATGATTCCTTCTTGGATGGACAGTAATGAATGTTTGTTTTCTTGTTTTTGTTTTTTTTTGGCATATAAAATATAAAAAGTGGAAAATTAATATACTATTCTATTTATAACATGTTCACTTTCTAAGATAATTGAAGAAAATAAAATATTATACTTCAAAACTTAAGTTTGAAAATTATGATTTAATTATAGTTAAAAAATAAATGTAATTTTTTCTTAAAAAATTTATATAATTTCACAGGAAAATTTCAAAATAATGTGATTGCTTATTTGTTATAAGACAAAAGGATAGGACTACGAAAATCAAACTCTTAATTGTTAAATTATTTAGAGCTTTATATAACAATTTTAGTTGTTACACACGTCCTCTCCCAAATTAAAGATAAATATGAATATGATGTCGCCTTGGCCTCTTTAAATCAAACTCTCAATCTTAGTTCGAGGTTATTCGTCTGTTTAATCTAAATATTATTTATGTGTTTTTTCATAATAGAAGTGAAATGAACCAAAACGCTAGAAATTTGGTGCCGCCGAAATCTGATCTTGAGGATCCTTCTGTTTTATACCTGCAAGACAGACATGTATCTGAAGTTGTATGGGACGAGGTAAGTATGTATGAATTAATTTGTTTATTTAATTTTTTATTACTATCTTCCAATTAAGTTGATTAACATTGTGGTGACAGGAAAACCGTATATTCAGAAAGTGCGTTGTTGCTACAAGTATACATGAAGTTCCTTTTACCCGTCGTTGCCTCTTATCCCTTATATTCAGCAGGCAGGATTTTATGGAGCAGCAAGAATGGATAATTTCGAAGTTGACTATGGTCTAATTTCTGCTTTGGTGGAGCAATGGAGGCCGGAGAAACACACGTTTCACTTGCCAGTTGGTGAGTGTACCATTATCTTACAAGATGTGGCCATTTAGACAGGCCTTCCAATAGACGGTTTGCCCGTGGTTGGGCGAACCAATTACATTTGGGGTGATCAATGTCATGAGCTGCTGGGCGTCATTCCTCCTGCAGAAGCCATTAAAGGAGGGCGCATGTCATTGCCTTGGTTAGGTAACCACTTTAGTGAGATACCCCCAAACGCTATAGAGGAGCAGTTGTAGCAGCATGCTCGTGCGTATATTCTGAAATTAATTGGGGGAATGCTGATGAGTGACAAGTCCAGCATGTTTGTGCACCTAATGTACCTTCCTCTGCTTCGGGACCTCCAGTTTGCTGGCCAGTACAGTTGGGGCTCTGCTGTCACGACCCGTTTTCTGGGCACATGACCGGCACAATGATGAATCTATCATCACTGTAAGCCTTTCGATAAATTCTACCCACGAGTTTAAATTATTTAGTTATTATCTCTATGTTATCAAAATAACTATTTCTTAATAAATATGAAGAAAATATATCACATTTTCTTATCTGAAAATCATATAGATGTTTTGCATGTAATAATAGATCATCAATATAAAATACATTATTATACTGACATACAAGCCAAATGCCAAACCCCTGACCTAGATGTCCTAGACGATTACAGAGAGACATAATCTACAACAAAGAGGGGCCTACCTGACAGCGGGAAGGTCCAAAGCGATATACTCTTCTAGCGGATATTGTTCACTGGTAACCTGATCTGTAAAAAAAAGGTTTCATAGAGAGTGTGTGCTTTATGCGTTAATAAAATTCAAATACATTACCAGTCATGCAAGTATATTCGAAGGCTCATACTCAACCAATAGACATAGTTAGAAACTACACACAAGAAGATAAAAATTCATCCAATTCAACAAACGTTACTAGTACTCATCAATGGCAATATATCCCGGAGAGCGCACACAGGCCGGCTCACCAATTTTGTATATTTCCGCCATGACGCACAACCTCATCCTCATAGCTAGGGCGCCTCACGGATTTATCACCAATCCGGGCTATATCCGCCTTTCCGTGAGAGGGGGTACTGTCCCGCTCAATCACAATCAATAGTATAGCATTTCATATCATAATTAGAAGTACAATGTAATATTCATCCATATAACAGGTATAGTATGTAACTATATTATAGGTTTATAAACCATAAATCAAGATAACAATAAAACTGTATTGAAAAGATTCAAACTCTACATCATCATAAAATACTTGTTTCGTCTTATCCATACTTCTGGATTAATTATTTTCTTAGATTCGTCATTCTGAATCCAATTTCCTCCTATGAATCTTGGGAGTGTTCTACGACATACTTTTTATCACCAGTAATGCTAAAACTCTATTAAAACGGGGTCGTTCCACTCACCTGGATTTCGTATGAGTATCACTTCTGTAAGTCGTTACAGACAAGAGTACTCAGGTGGATTTCAATGTTCTGCTACGAAGATTTTCATGAAAGATTAGAGAAAATACGTTAGGATTGTTTTCGTATAGATATTGTTCATACATACGGTTACTATTCATACATACAGTTACTATTTATATGTACAGTTACTATTCATATGTACGGATACTATTTATACCAGAAAATAGAGAATACAATCTGTAAAAGAGTACACCAGGTAAGTTCCTAGGAAAGAGTGGAGGGTCACAATGGACACACTTAAAAACCAAATCTTTCCTTAGCCAGAGCTTTCGTAGACATGTATTCTTCACAGTTTACATCCTATTCCGGTAATCAAAATAACATATAGACAGCTAAGGACAGTTTTTCTAATATGGAAGATCAGCCAAAGCCGCAACCACATAGCATACTTAAAGAAATAACTTCTAAAATTGAAAGACATAAAAAAGGCATAGTATCCTTACCTAAGCTGAAAAGGAAATGCCAAAAATCTCAGAGGTCTAACGTCGGACCAAGAAATCTTAAGGAGAGAAGAAGAGAAGTTTAAGGTGTGATTTTGAAAATGAAATGGAAGGTCTATTTATAGGAAAATTTAAGGGTACTATTCCATCTACCCCGTCTCACCTACCAATTTCACTTACTAGTCTCATCTACTAGTTTTACTTACTAGTCTCATCTACTAGTTTCACTTACTAGTCTCATCTACTAGTATCACTTACTAGTCTCATCTACTAGTTTCACTTATTAGTCTCATCTACTAGTATAATCAATTTGCTAATTTAGTTTCCTTTCAATTTAGTCTTTCAAGGAATTCTCTCATATAAAATGTCATTTTTTTCTCCCAGTTTCTTTCTAGTTTTCTCTTATGATCAAACCACATTTGGTATTTGACATTTCGATAGTATATGTGAACAGTACCATATACGTAAATAGTATTATACAGGTAAATAGTACCGTATATTGGAATAGTAACCGACCTTACTAATTTTCTTGGATAAATTTACTCATTGCCACTTAACTTATAAGATTTGTTCGCTTAGATCCTTGAGAATTTGTAAAAATTTCCTAAATTAAAAATTTAAAATTTTTATTCCCAAATTTCCTTCACTAATTCAAAAGAATATTTTTCACATAATTAAATTTTTTAATAAACTTCAAAATAGATTTTGAATATTTGTAAAAATTATTGGGGTATTACATTTGTTGTACTAGCACACCTTTATCGAGAGTTATGTTAAGCCACTGACGCTGACAAGAAGGAGTTTGCAAGTTGTGTGCACTTTCTCCATGCTTGGGCATGGGATCGACTCCCATTGATCCAGCCCCGTATTCGAGATCGACATGTGCGACGATTGGTCCTAGATGAGGAAGAGGCTCAATACCCCGGTCATCCGCCTTTGAGTTTCAGGTGCGTATTTGTGATGATATATTTTTTTAATCAGCTAATGTTTAATTTAATTTAACATGTTACGTTTCAACGCTTATGTAGGTGGAACGATTTCAAAGGATTGAGTGAGCACCCACTGCATTTGCTTATACAATATCGCGAGACATTTGGCCCCTTGAAAGAACGCGATGTGAGTTTAAAACTTTTAACAGTGAGTTCTGCATCATTTTAATAATTGTTGCTTAACCATGTAAATACAATTATTTGTTGCAGTTTGTGTGGCAACCTTATGCGTAAGAAATATGTGAGAACCTGATTCTAGATTACTGCTATAATGGTTCTGACATTTGGCAAGCAGTCGTTCCTTTGGTTTGCTTTCACATCATTGAGTAGCACCAGCCCGATAGATATCTGCGACAGTTCGGTTAAGATCAACCCATCCCATCGATTCCAGTGAACAATGACTAGCAGCACACACAACAGTTGACGGGGAAGATGGGCGTTGTCACGACCCGTTTTCTGGGCACATGACCGGCACAATGATGAATCTCTCATCACTGTAAGCCTTCCGATAAATATATCAAATTTTCTTATATGAAAATCATAGATTTTCATTTTAAAATACATTATTATACTGACATACAAGCCAAATGTCGAACCCCTGAACTAGATGTCCTAGACGATTACAGAGCAACATAATCTATAACAAAAGAGGGGTCTACCCGACAACGAGAAGGTCCAAAGTGATCTACTCCTCTAGCAGATATTCTTCGATGGCAACCTGATCTGAACAAAAAGGTTGTACAAACAATGTGAGCTTTTAAACTCAATGAGCGAATCGGCCTCGCATTAATAAAATTCAAATACATTACCAGTCATGCAAGTATATCCGAAGGCTCATACTCAACCAATAGACAGAAGATAAAAATTCATCCAATTCAACAAATGTTACTAGTACTCGTCAATGGCAATATATCCCGGAGAGCGCACACAGGCCGGTTCACCAATTATGTATATTTCTGCCATGACGCACAACATCATCCTCTTACATACAAGATAAAAATTCATCCAATTCAACAAACGTTACTAGTACTCGTCAATGGCAATATATCCCGGAGAGCGCACACAGGCCGGCTCACCAATTATGTATATTTCCGCCATGACGCACAACCTCATCCTCTTAGCTAGGGCGCCTCACGGATTTATCACCAATCCGGGCTATATCCCTACTGAGGGAATCGTTGTCTCCACACTCATTGGTCAAGACACCCTGTCAACCGGGTTTTCCGCCTTGCCGTGAGAGGGGGTACTGTCCCGCTCAATCACAATCAATAGCATTTCATATCATAATCAGAAGCTCAATATAATATTCATCCATATAACAGGTATAGTATATAACTATATTATGGATTTATAAACCACATATCAAGATAACAATTAATCCATTTTTGAAAACATTCAAACTTCACATCATCATAATATACTTATTTCATTTTATCCATACTTATGGATTAATTATCTCATTTAGATTCGTCATTCTGAATCCAATATCCCCCTATGAATCTTGGGAGTGTCCTACGACATACTTTTTATCACCAGTAATGCTAAAACTCTATTAAAACGGGGTCGTTTCACTCACCTGGATTCCGTACGAACATCGCTTCTCTAAGTCATTACAGACAAGAGTTCTCAGGTGAATTTCGGTGTTCTGCTAAGGAGATTTTCATGAAAGATTAGAGAAAATACGTCAGGATTGTTTTCGTACAGATACTGTTCATATGTATGGTTACTGTTCATATATACGGTTACTATTCATACGGTCACTATTCATACGTACGGTCACTATTCATACGGTTACTATTCATACGTACGGATACTATTCATACCAGAAATAGAGAATACAATCTGTAAAAGAGTACACCAGGTAAGTTCCCAGGAAAGAGTGGAGGGTCACACTGGACACACTTAAAAACCAGGTCTTTCCTTAGCCAGAACTTTCCTAGACATGTATTCTTCACAGTTTACATTCTATTTCAGTAATCAGAGAATCAAAATAACATATAAACAGCTAAGAACAGTTTTTCTGATGTGGAAGATCGGCCAAAACCGCAACCACAGAGCATACTTAAGAAATTAACTTCTAAAATTTGAAAGACATAGAAAGGGCATAGTATCCTTACCTAAGCTGAAAAGGAAAGGCCCAAAATCTCATAGGCCTAGCTTTGGAGTAAGAGAAACTTAAGGAGAGAAGAAGAGAAGTTGAAGGTGTGGTTTAGAAGTGAAATGGAAGGGCCTATTTATAGCAAAAGTCAAGGGTACTATTTGATACTATGCGCTAATAAAATATTCAATTTACTATTCATGAAAATGACATTTCTAATAATGCAGTTACTGTGCACCTCACGCGTGATGGAAAATTTTTCTGTTATTACTATTGAAAACTTAAAGGGAAAACTATCCTTTCACCTTAAACCTTTAAGTTTCTTTTCAAATCAGTCCTTTCACTTTAGTCCCTGAGGGTATTTTCACCCATAAAACGTCATTTTCTCCTACGAATTTCTTCCTAGTTTTCTTTTATGACCAAACCACATCTAATACTTGACATTTCGATTGTATAAATGAACAGTATCATATACGTAAATAGTATTATACGGGTGAATAGTACCGTATACTGAAATAGTAACAGTAGATTGTAAACAAATATTTATATTTTATTTTTCTTGGGTATTACATTATCACCCCCTTAAGAGAATTCGGTCCCCCGAATTCAAAACTCATCTCAAGACTGAAATAAATGTGATTACTTCGTCCATATCTCATCCTTTGCATCTCTTTCTTCCAAAACCTTATCACACCCTTGGTGAGATTTACAAGAATATTATACCATTGACTGTGAACTCTAAACCGCATTATCAATAATTTGCATAAGACTTTTGCCTTTTCTAGACAGCAAGTAATCTCTTCCTCATCAGTTTAATCTTCTCCACAACCTTTTGTACCATAAAGTGTTTCATCCTCATAACCTTTACCAAACTTAAACCATCTGATTAGAGACGAACTCTGTCTCTATGTAAAACCTCAAATAGGTGTCATCTCAAAAGTGGCACGTGGTCTTTCCAGTTCACATTGAATATCAGAACACATGTTTCCACACACATAGCTTATAACTTTTACGAATACAAGCACCCTATCCGAAGGCATCATTTTGGTCATAGGTAATACTCTTGCCCGAAGGCGATCCTTCTACCTTAAGGCAACACTCTCAGCTGAAGGCGTTATATAAAATGAAATCATTACATAATTCTCTAGGAAGAACAATCCCAGAAAATGAGTTAAGTAAATAACATACTCCTCATGCATAATTATAAAATAAATATATATAGAAATTCCTCTCACCTCAATGACTCATATAGAGTCGTATCCCTTCAATGATTAGGGCAAACCCATAGTTCTCTATATATAGGTTCATAAAATACTTATTCAGCATTCCTCCATAGCTCAGAAGTGCAATGAAATATCATTTTAGTAACTCTGCTCAGTCAAAAAGATATTACTATACTATGCTTTAGAATGAAATATAACAAGTCTAATATCTTCTCATTCCTCAAGTTCTTTCAGTAAAATGAATCACTTCAACAAAGAAGATCTAGATACTAACTTAAATTTTATTTCTAGTACATAGATAATTTTAATACGTGAAGCTTACACCAAATGTAGCTTTAGGTACAAACAAAAGAAAAATAAATTAAGGACGAGGAGGCTTTTGAAATGTAAAAGGTGCTCCAGGTCTAGAAGAGGAAGGTGCTTCAGACCTTAAGGAGGAAGCTAATCGTTGCAGCCTAGAAAGGGTTTCTGGAGGAAGCGCCTGAGAAATTTGGCGAAGAGCATAAGTCACTCCGTTCATACAGTCAATACACCTTGCTTGTTGGTCACGAAAATTTTGAGTTGCAAACATTGAATGTCTATCAACTCGATTAGCCAGTTCCCCGAAACGACGGTTTATCAGTTTCTCTTGGTTTTCAAAGAGACGACTTATTAGTTGCTTCTGGTCCTCTATCTTGTATTCCAGGCTCTCTATCTTACGTTCCAGGAATGCAAGCTTATTTTCTGAGGATGTTGCAGTACTGTCCTCCTCCAATTCTATTACATCCCTCTTTCTCTTCTTTATTTCTGGTGACCTGTCTACAGGTCTCTTCCCTTTGTTGTTTCCGAGACTTAGATTTAAATCAAGTTCTACATTGCCAGTCTCAAAATTCAAGTTGAAAGACTTATTATCGGCCATTGCTCTAGGGATCTCAGAAATAACTTAGAATGAGAAAGGAATGGAGATTGAGAAATAAGTATGTAATGAAAGAAGTAGGTTTGCTTGGTGCGATGAGTAGGGTAACGGGCATACAAGATTTATAGACAACCCGAAGCCCCTGGAGCTAAAGCCACCACAACCTACACGCCGCTTGCTATAAGGTTTACAGATCACATACGTCGCAATGCCAGCAATTAATGTCGGACATGCGAGTAAATAGTAAATATAATTTAATGCAATTAACATAAGTCAAAGATTTCCTCAAAAAAAATTTTCGGCTAATCTTGACCTTTCTCAAAGTTCTGACTAACTACGCTCTTCAGTCTGAGATTTTCTCCCTCTAACTTGTTTTATCCTGTAATCCCATATCACGATGTCCCTCTATGATCGGGTAGTCTCATATTAGCCTTATCTTAGATTCTGATCGGTGTCTTTATTCTGGATTTACACATAATATATGTATATCAATATATATATTTTAAAACAAAGTTAACTGCTTACGGTCACATGCCTTAAGCATTATCATGATGTAAGGAAATCACTGCCTTTCATTTGCCCACGAGAGCATTATATGTAAGTATATGTAACCATGAAGATATATCATCATCTACACATTTTATTTTATCCAAGTCATTTTGATTTCACATCTCTATGAGTATATGTAGGATCATCACATATTCTCTTTGATCGTAGCCTTCACTCATTATGCATGAATAACATACATACATGTAATTACAACATGATTCAATCAATTATGTATATTATACTCAACTGAAGGCTATTAAGAACAACACAATAAAACGGAGAAATGTATTTCAGTTCATCATAAAAGCATCTAAGGCAATCTTTGATGGCTATGTTATCAACTTCTTTGAATTTCGGAAAATGCCAACGGGAGAAATGGGAAAACCGAGTAAAATCGGCCGCAAATCCACCGAATACTGACTTTCGTGGTTTTGGCATTAATGCGACGCATTGTTGGTGTGCACGCCTACCCTAGACTTCTGGCTTCTAGCTTGCAGAAATCCATAGGTTGATCGTGTAGGGGTGCGGTGAAAAGATATCTTCTTTGTCTCTAAGTCCTAATTTTTCTCTATAAAAACCATCCCAGCGTTCTCAGTTACCACACCACAAAGAGTAATAATCTCCGAGCCTACAATCCCCCAGTATTCCTCTCGCCTCATACTCTTACAAAAATTTCTAAATTTTTCCAAATCATGGCCTCAAGGAAGTACATTGATCTCACAGTAGAGGCTAAGGAAGAAGAGCTCGACTTAAACTTAAGTCTGGGCAAAGACAAGGGCAAAAGACCTTTTGAGGGGTCTCCAGAGAAGCAGAAGGAGAAGAAAATGAAGAAGATCGAGGAAGCTGAGGAGACTAGCACGGGCCATACCTCGGAGGACAAAATCGCCTGTCTAGAGCAGGAGGTGAAAAATCTGAAAAAGATGATAGGAGACCTGGAGAAGTTAACTAAACGCAATCATGCAGAAATGACTTCAAGAATAGACAGGTTCTTCTATTGGTCTACCCAGTGCTTCTGCAATCAACAACAAAGAAGTGTTGATTGTATGAATGGGATTTACACTACCCTCCGCGACATTGCTATGTCCCTTGCTCCAAGGAATGGTCGAGGGGTGATGATACAATACAACCCTCCTAATCCAAGACCACCTCGCTTTTAGATTACTCATGCATGAGTAAACTTCTTCTTTTTTGCAATGTAATCCTTCAGTTTTTTTTTTCTTTTGTTTTTAATGCAAGTGGTTTCTTTTATTGGCTAGTACCCTAAAATAATATAGCTACACAAATTCAATCATGAATTCAGCTTATAAAATCCACCATATAAAAATTTGATCCGACAGCAACGGAATCAAAACAAGTAACAACTTTTCCTTGACTAAGTTCAAAAGTGTAGCCACATCTGTATAAAACTAAAACTGAGAACATACTTCTTAAGAAGAGATAAGTCTCGGAGGGAAAGGAAATGAAAACATCCTACAGGACCTTCAGTAGAGCCATCTCTCTATAGTTGTGCCCGGGTTCACAACGATAGAGGAGGTCCTACTAAGGTTACCTTGCTCTGTAATCACTAGGAGACCTAACAACCTTTGCTTTGATACCAACTTTGTCACGACCCGTTTTCTGGGCACATGACCGGCACAATGATGAATCTCTCATCACTGTAAGCCTTCCGATAAATATATCAAATTTTCTTATATGAAAATCATAGATTTTCATTTTAAAATACATTATTATACTGACATACAAGCCAAATGTCGAACCCCTGAACTAGATGTCCTAGACGATTACAGAGCAACATAATCTATAACAAAAGAGGGGTCTACCCGACAACGAGAAGGTCCAAAGTGATCTACTCCTCTAGCAGATATTCTTCGATGGCAACCTGATCTGAACAAAAAGGTTGTACAAACAATGTGAGCTTTTAAACTCAATGAGCGAATCGGCCTCGCATTAATAAAATTCAAATACATTACCAGTCATGCAAGTATATCCGAAGGCT
The DNA here is from genome assembly GCA_037074585.1 of Biancaea sappan. Taxonomy (NCBI): domain Eukaryota; kingdom Viridiplantae; phylum Streptophyta; class Magnoliopsida; order Fabales; family Fabaceae; genus Biancaea; species Biancaea sappan. Next base: position 62,339,286 of record CM073496.1, read on the forward strand.
CATACTCAACCAATAGACAGAAGATAAAAATTCATCCAATTCAACAAATGTTACTAGTACTCGTCAATGGCAATATATCCCGGAGAGCGCACACAGGCCGGTTCACCAATTATGTATATTTCTGCCATGACGCACAACATCATCCTCTTACATACAAGATAAAAATTCATCCAATTCAACAAACGTTACTAGTACTCGTCAATGGCAATATATCCCGGAGAGCGCACACAGGCCGGCTCACCAATTATGTATATTTCCGCCATGACGCACAACCTCATCCTCTTAGCTAGGGCGCCTCACGGATTTATCACCAATCCGGGCTATATCCCTACTGAGGGAATCGTTGTCTCCACACTCATTGGTCAAGACACCCTGTCAACCGGGTTTTCCGCCTTGCCGTGAGAGGGGGTACTGTCCCGCTCAATCACAATCAATAGCATTTCATATCATAATCAGAAGCTCAATATAATATTCATCCATATAACAGGTATAGTATATAACTATATTATGGATTTATAAACCACATATCAAGATAACAATTAATCCATTTTTGAAAACATTCAAACTTCACATCATCATAATATACTTATTTCATTTTATCCATACTTATGGATTAATTATCTCATTTAGATTCGTCATTCTGAATCCAATATCCCCCTATGAATCTTGGGAGTGTCCTACGACATACTTTTTATCACCAGTAATGCTAAAACTCTATTAAAACGGGGTCGTTTCACTCACCTGGATTCCGTACGAACATCGCTTCTCTAAGTCATTACAGACAAGAGTTCTCAGGTGAATTTCGGTGTTCTGCTAAGGAGATTTTCATGAAAGATTAGAGAAAATACGTCAGGATTGTTTTCGTACAGATACTGTTCATATGTATGGTTACTGTTCATATATACGGTTACTATTCATACGGTCACTATTCATACGTACGGTCACTATTCATACGGTTACTATTCATACGTACGGATACTATTCATACCAGAAATAGAGAATACAATCTGTAAAAGAGTACACCAGGTAAGTTCCCAGGAAAGAGTGGAGGGTCACACTGGACACACTTAAAAACCAGGTCTTTCCTTAGCCAGAACTTTCCTAGACATGTATTCTTCACAGTTTACATTCTATTTCAGTAATCAGAGAATCAAAATAACATATAAACAGCTAAGAACAGTTTTTCTGATGTGGAAGATCGGCCAAAACCGCAACCACAGAGCATACTTAAGAAATTAACTTCTAAAATTTGAAAGACATAGAAAGGGCATAGTATCCTTACCTAAGCTGAAAAGGAAAGGCCCAAAATCTCATAGGCCTAGCTTTGGAGTAAGAGAAACTTAAGGAGAGAAGAAGAGAAGTTGAAGGTGTGGTTTAGAAGTGAAATGGAAGGGCCTATTTATAGCAAAAGTCAAGGGTACTATTTGATACTATGCGCTAATAAAATATTCAATTTACTATTCATGAAAATGACATTTCTAATAATGCAGTTACTGTGCACCTCACGCGTGATGGAAAATTTTTCTGTTATTACTATTGAAAACTTAAAGGGAAAACTATCCTTTCACCTTAAACCTTTAAGTTTCTTTTCAAATCAGTCCTTTCACTTTAGTCCCTGAGGGTATTTTCACCCATAAAACGTCATTTTCTCCTACGAATTTCTTCCTAGTTTTCTTTTATGACCAAACCACATCTAATACTTGACATTTCGATTGTATAAATGAACAGTATCATATACGTAAATAGTATTATACGGGTGAATAGTACCGTATACTGAAATAGTAACAGTAGATTGTAAACAAATATTTATATTTTATTTTTCTTGGGTATTACATTATCACCCCCTTAAGAGAATTCGGTCCCCCGAATTCAAAACTCATCTCAAGACTGAAATAAATGTGATTACTTCGTCCATATCTCATCCTTTGCATCTCTTTCTTCCAAAACCTTATCACACCCTTGGTGAGATTTACAAGAATATTATACCATTGACTGTGAACTCTAAACCGCATTATCAATAATTTGCATAAGACTTTTGCCTTTTCTAGACAGCAAGTAATCTCTTCCTCATCAGTTTAATCTTCTCCACAACCTTTTGTACCATAAAGTGTTTCATCCTCATAACCTTTACCAAACTTAAACCATCTGATTAGAGACGAACTCTGTCTCTATGTAAAACCTCAAATAGGTGTCATCTCAAAAGTGGCACGTGGTCTTTCCAGTTCACATTGAATATCAGAACACATGTTTCCACACACATAGCTTATAACTTTTACGAATACAAGCACCCTATCCGAAGGCATCATTTTGGTCATAGGTAATACTCTTGCCCGAAGGCGATCCTTCTACCTTAAGGCAACACTCTCAGCTGAAGGCGTTATATAAAATGAAATCATTACATAATTCTCTAGGAAGAACAATCCCAGAAAATGAGTTAAGTAAATAACATACTCCTCATGCATAATTATAAAATAAATATATATAGAAATTCCTCTCACCTCAATGACTCATATAGAGTCGTATCCCTTCAATGATTAGGGCAAACCCATAGTTCTCTATATATAGGTTCATAAAATACTTATTCAGCATTCCTCCATAGCTCAGAAGTGCAATGAAATATCATTTTAGTAACTCTGCTCAGTCAAAAAGATATTACTATACTATGCTTTAGAATGAAATATAACAAGTCTAATATCTTCTCATTCCTCAAGTTCTTTCAGTAAAATGAATCACTTCAACAAAGAAGATCTAGATACTAACTTAAATTTTATTTCTAGTACATAGATAATTTTAATACGTGAAGCTTACACCAAATGTAGCTTTAGGTACAAACAAAAGAAAAATAAATTAAGGACGAGGAGGCTTTTGAAATGTAAAAGGTGCTCCAGGTCTAGAAGAGGAAGGTGCTTCAGACCTTAAGGAGGAAGCTAATCGTTGCAGCCTAGAAAGGGTTTCTGGAGGAAGCGCCTGAGAAATTTGGCGAAGAGCATAAGTCACTCCGTTCATACAGTCAATACACCTTGCTTGTTGGTCACGAAAATTTTGAGTTGCAAACATTGAATGTCTATCAACTCGATTAGCCAGTTCCCCGAAACGACGGTTTATCAGTTTCTCTTGGTTTTCAAAGAGACGACTTATTAGTCGCTTCTGGTCCTCTATCTTGTATTCCAGGCTCTCTATCTTACGTTCCAGGAATGCAAGCTTATTTTCTGAGGATGTTGCAGTACTGTCCTCCTCCAATTCTATTACATCCCTCTTTCTCTTCTTTATTTCTGGTGACCTGTCTACAGGTCTCTTCCCTTTGTTGTTTCCGAGACTTAGATTTAAATCAAGTTCTACATTGCCAGTCTCAAAATTCAAGTTGAAAGACTTATTATCGGCCATTGCTCTAGGGATCTCAGAAATAACTTAGAATGAGAAAGGAATGGAGATTGAGAAATAAGTATGTAATGAAAGAAGTAGGTTTGCTTGGTGCGATGAGTAGGGTAACGGGCATACAAGATTTATAGACAACCCGAAGCCCCTGGAGCTAAAGCCACCACAACCTACACGCCGCTTGCTATAAGGTTTACAGATCACATACGTCGCAATGCCAGCAATTAATGTCGGACATGCGAGTAAATAGTAAATATAATTTAATGCAATTAACATAAGTCAAAGATTTCCTCAAAAAAAATTTTCGGCTAATCTTGACCTTTCTCAAAGTTCTGACTAACTACGCTCTTCAGTCTGAGATTTTCTCCCTCTAACTTGTTTTATCCTGTAATCCCATATCACGATGTCCCTCTATGATCGGGTAGTCTCATATTAGCCTTATCTTAGATTCTGATCGGTGTCTTTATTCTGGATTTACACATAATATATGTATATCAATATATATATTTTAAAACAAAGTTAACTGCTTACGGTCACATGCCTTAAGCATTATCATGATGTAAGGAAATCACTGCCTTTCATTTGCCCACGAGAGCATTATATGTAAGTATATGTAACCATGAAGATATATCATCATCTACACATTTTATTTTATCCAAGTCATTTTGATTTCACATCTCTATGAGTATATGTAGGATCATCACATATTCTCTTTGATCGTAGCCTTCACTCATTATGCATGAATAACATACATACATGTAATTACAACATGATTCAATCAATTATGTATATTATACTCAACTGAAGGCTATTAAGAACAACACAATAAAACGGAGAAATGTATTTCAGTTCATCATAAAAGCATCTAAGGCAATCTTTGATGGCTATGTTATCAACTTCTTTGAATTTCGGAAAATGCCAACGGGAGAAATGGGAAAACCGAGTAAAATCGGCCGCAAATCCACCGAATACTGACTTTCGTGGTTTTGGCATTAATGCGACGCATTGTTGGTGTGCACGCCTACCCTAGACTTCTGGCTTCTAGCTTGCAGAAATCCATAGGTTGATCGTGTAGGGGTGCGGTGAAAAGATATCTTCTTTGTCTCTAAGTCCTAATTTTTCTCTATAAAAACCATCCCAGCGTTCTCAGTTACCACACCACAAAGAGTAATAATCTCCGAGCCTACAATCCCCCAGTATTCCTCTCGCCTCATACTCTTACAAAAATTTCTAAATTTTTCCAAATCATGGCCTCAAGGAAGTACATTGATCTCACAGTAGAGGCTAAGGAAGAAGAGCTCGACTTAAACTTAAGTCTGGGCAAAGACAAGGGCAAAAGACCTTTTGAGGGGTCTCCAGAGAAGCAGAAGGAGAAGAAAATGAAGAAGATCGAGGAAGCTGAGGAGACTAGCACGGGCCATACCTCGGAGGACAAAATCGCCTGTCTAGAGCAGGAGGTGAAAAATCTGAAAAAGATGATAGGAGACCTGGAGAAGTTAACTAAACGCAATCATGCAGAAATGACTTCAAGAATAGACAGGTTCTTCTATTGGTCTACCCAGTGCTTCTGCAATCAACAACAAAGAAGTGTTGATTGTATGAATGGGATTTACACTACCCTCCGCGACATTGCTATGTCCCTTGCTCCAAGGAATGGTCGAGGGGTGATGATACAATACAACCCTCCTAATCCAAGACCACCTCGCTTTTAGATTACTCATGCATGAGTAAACTTCTTCTTTTTTGCAATGTAATCCTTCAGTTTTTTTTTTCTTTTGTTTTTAATGCAAGTGGTTTCTTTTATTGGCTGGTACCCTAAAATAATATAGCTACACAAATTCAATCATGAATTCAGCTTATAAAATCCACCATATAAAAATTTGATCCGACAGCAACGGAATCAAAACAAGTAACAACTTTTCCTTGACTAAGTTCAAAAGTGTAGCCACATCTGTATAAAACTAAAACTGAGAACATACTTCTTAAGAAGAGATAAGTCTCGGAGGGAAAGGAAATGAAAACATCCTACAGGACCTTCAGTAGAGCCATCTCTCTATAGTTGTGCCCGGGTTCACAACGATAGAGGAGGTCCTACTAAGGTTACCTTGCTCTGTAATCACTAGGAGACCTAACAACCTTTGCTTTGATACCAACTTTGTCACGACCCGTTTTCTGGGCACATGACCGGCACAATGATGAATCTCTCATCACTGTAAGCCTTCCGATAAATATATCAAATTTTCTTATATGAAAATCATAGATTTTCATTTTAAAATACATTATTATACTGACATACAAGCCAAATGTCGAACCCCTGAACTAGATGTCCTAGACGATTACAGAGCAACATAATCTATAACAAAAGAGGGGTCTACCCGACAACGAGAAGGTCCAAAGTGATCTACTCCTCTAGCAGATATTCTTCGATGGCAACCTGATCTGAACAAAAAGGTTGTACAAACAATGTGAGCTTTTAAACTCAATGAGCGAATCGGCCTCGCATTAATAAAATTCAAATACATTACCAGTCATGCAAGTATATCCGAAGGCTCATACTCAACCAATAGACAGAAGATAAAAATTCATCCAATTCAACAAATGTTACTAGTACTCGTCAATGGCAATATATCCCGGAGAGCGCACACAGGCCGGTTCACCAATTATGTATATTTCTGCCATGACGCACAACATCATCCTCTTACATACAAGATAAAAATTCATCCAATTCAACAAACGTTACTAGTACTCGTCAATGGCAATATATCCCGGAGAGCGCACACAGGCCGGCTCACCAATTATGTATATTTCCGCCATGACGCACAACCTCATCCTCTTAGCTAGGGCGCCTCACGGATTTATCACCAATCCGGGCTATATCCCTACTGAGGGAATCGTTGTCTCCACACTCATTGGTCAAGACACCCTGTCAACCGGGTTTTCCGCCTTGCCGTGAGAGGGGGTACTGTCCCGCTCAATCACAATCAATAGCATTTCATATCATAATCAGAAGCTCAATATAATATTCATCCATATAACAGGTATAGTATATAACTATATTATGGATTTATAAACCACATATCAAGATAACAATTAATCCATTTTTGAAAACATTCAAACTTCACATCATCATAATATACTTATTTCATTTTATCCATACTTATGGATTAATTATCTCATTTAGATTCGTCATTCTGAATCCAATATCCCCCTATGAATCTTGGGAGTGTCCTACGACATACTTTTTATCACCAGTAATGCTAAAACTCTATTAAAACGGGGTCGTTTCACTCACCTGGATTCCGTACGAACATCGCTTCTCTAAGTCATTACAGACAAGAGTTCTCAGGTGAATTTCGGTGTTCTGCTACGGAGATTTTCATGAAAGATTAGAGAAAATACGTCAGGATTGTTTTCGTACAGATACTGTTCATATGTATGGTTACTGTTCATATATACGGTTACTATTCATACGGTCACTATTCATACGTACGGTCACTATTCATACGGTTACTATTCATACGTACGGATACTATTCATACCAGAAATAGAGAATACAATCTGTAAAAGAGTACACCAGGTAAGTTCCCAGGAAAGAGTGGAGGGTCACACTGGACACACTTAAAAACCAGGTCTTTCCTTAGCCAGAACTTTCCTAGACATGTATTCTTCACAGTTTACATTCTATTTCAGTAATCAGAGAATCAAAATAACATATAAACAGCTAAGAACAGTTTTTCTGATGTGGAAGATCGGCCAAAACCGCAACCACAGAGCATACTTAAGAAATTAACTTCTAAAATTTGAAAGACATAGAAAGGGCATAGTATCCTTACCTAAGCTGAAAAGGAAAGGCCCAAAATCTCATAGGCCTAGCTTTGGAGTAAGAGAAACTTAAGGAGAGAAGAAGAGAAGTTGAAGGTGTGGTTTAGAAGTGAAATGGAAGGGCCTATTTATAGCAAAAGTCAAGGGTACTATTTGATACTATGCGCTAATAAAATATTCAATTTACTATTCATGAAAATGACATTTCTAATAATGCAGTTACTGTGCACCTCACGCGTGATGGAAAATTTTTCTGTTATTACTATTGAAAACTTAAAGGGAAAACTATCCTTTCACCTTAAACCTTTAAGTTTCTTTTCAAATCAGTCCTTTCACTTTAGTCCCTGAGGGTATTTTCACCCATAAAACGTCATTTTCTCCTACGAATTTCTTCCTAGTTTTCTTTTATGACCAAACCACATCTAATACTTGACATTTCGATTGTATAAATGAACAGTATCATATACGTAAATAGTATTATACGGGTAAATAGTACCGTATACTGAAATAGTAACAGTAGATTGTAAACAAATATTTATATTTTATTTTTCTTGGGTATTACAGGCGTCAATTGGAAAACTGAACAACATGAATACATCATCCGGTGGCAGGCACGGAGACAGAGGGTGGTCCTATCACGATCGCTCCAAGCACCACTGCATAGGAATTCAGAATATATGACATGGTATTGGCGCATCATGCGGCGGTGGATGTCACGCACTGTAGCTGCAAGTTTGGCGACTGTAAATTTTTATTTATTAAGCATAATTAAACTGTCTACTTTTCTGCAATGTTATTTGTTCTGATTATTATGATTCACAATTATGCCACAATCATTTGGGTACCAGTCCATCTACCTTGCGACTCTGCAGTCTAGTCAGACCCTTCAGTTGCCCCTCTTGGGAGACATTGGTAGCTTTAGCGCTGATATGTTGCGTACGTTGGGTGACGATCATTTGTTGCAGCCTGATCCTCCTGTTCACGTAGCACCTTAGACATCCTTTGTAGAGGTGCCCGGAGGAGAGACTAGACGAGACCGTCGGCGACCCGAAAGCTATACATGCACCTGAAGATTTGTGCGTCTACGACCATCTGCAGATGAAGTCAGCGTACCCCCTCCAACTGCTTCAGTCCCTTATGTCCCGACTGATGAAGGACCATCTACGTTCAGCATGCCACCTATATCGGCTATCCCCACCGATGAGGGACCCTCTACGTTCACCATGCCACCTATGCTGACTATTCTCACAGATGAGGGACCCTCTACTTTCACTATGCCACCGATGTTGACTATCCCTACGGGTGAGGGATCATCTACTTACAACATGGCACCTTGTACTAACGGATTCATTTATGATTGGTTCACCCAGAGTATGATGACGCCACAACAAACACAAGCCCCGTCTGTGGATCTTGGGTTTGGCCTATGACCGGGTTCAGGATCATCTGGATTTTCACAGTTCCAGTCACCTCCTTCAGCCTAGATTCAGGTAAGCTTCACTTATCGTCAGGAATCGGATGAGGAGGGCAACCAAGCTGAAGACCAATAGGAGGACCAGGGCGACGATCCTCCTCTTGCTCGTGATCGACCACAAAGAGATAGGAGGCTAACTCGATGTAGTACTGGGAGCCACTACTTGTAGTGTTATTAAATGTGAATAATGCTTTATTTTTCTTTCACTTTTGTTTTTTGACATATCCAGAATGTAACATTCTTTTCCAATTATTTGGTTTGGTGTTAATCGTGTTATTTAATAGAATATAATATAACGTAATTATACCGTTATTATAAATAATTTAAATATAAATTAATACGTTACAACGTTAGTTATAATATAACGTGATTATATAAGTTAAATTAGTGGACTGCATTTGCTTAAACAAAAATACTCACTCATTTATAAGATACAATTAACTTGTAATACATAAAAATATCATTGAGTGCTAGGTCCTTCAAAACAGTGCCGGTTTGGAAAAGTGTTGCGATAATGCCCTGCTTCTCGACAGACTCCACTCCTTATTGGCTCACCTGATTCTTTCCAATCCATCTCATTCTTGAAACGTTTAGACTTTGGTCTTCCTATTTTACTGATATCTTTGGGGTCAGGTATAAAGGTTGGTCCTGGAATCTGTGGCCAATATTGCTCCCCACCAACTGGGTGAAAAGGACTCCGATATGCAGCTGATATCGTCTCGAGGCTATACATTTGGTCTATGAAATTTGTGCAATCAAGATGAACACTTAAGCAGGCTGCAACGGCATGTGCGCAAGGAAATCAAAGTGCCTAAAACTCTCCACAGTCGCAATATCTATTTTCTAGCAAAACTCTACAACGATGTCCAAATTGCCTCCGTCGTCTGTCATAAGGTTCTTGTACCTCAAACCAAAGCTGGGCAAGGTTGAAGGTTGTCACGACACAAATAGTTGCCGTCGACTCATGTTCTTTCAATTGATCTCGCACATAGGTACAAAACTTTTGTTCAGCTTCAATTTGGGAATATGCCTCTTTCGTCCTATCTGCAAAGTATTTACTTAATTTATAGTATGTAGATTGCGTCAATGCCGTCACAGGCAGACTCCTCACTCCCTTAAGCACGCCATTCATACATTCCACCAGGTTAGTCGTCATGTGACCTTAATATCTTCCATCGTCATACGCTCGACACATAAAGATCTATCGCCTGCATGTTTCAATACCCAGTTGTAATCTCTGACGTCAAATGTTCGTAGCTTGATCATCTTTCTCTCAACTATGGGTCGTTCATATGAGTATCCTGTACAAGCAATAACGTTGTAAATAAAAGATATTAATGTTAGATGAAACAACGTAGATAACAAAATGATAATATTAACAAAATACCTATGTTTACAAATAGTTGCTTCAACCACTTGTTTTTGAATTTTGCATTCAGATTGCTTGCCAAATATCGCATGCAATGAACGTGGTATCCTAGCGGTGGTTGCCAGTCGTTTTTTACTTTATCCACGGCTTCCTTAATTGATGCGTGTTTGTCTGTAATCAAACAAACAGACTTGTTCTTTGCAATATGTTGATGTAACCTATACAGGAAGAAAGACCATGTCTCAAGAGTTTCACCTTCCACAATTACAAAGGCAAGCGATAAAACGTAACGATTCCCATCTTAGCTACATGCAATCAACAATGTCCCTTTGTATTTTCCATAAAGGAAAGTTCCGTCAGCTTGAATCATAGGTTTTAGGTGATCGAATGCATCGATGTATGGTTTGTACGCCCAAAAAACCCGACGGAATATTCTCCTATCATTTTGCCGATCGTAGTCCTAGTTGTAATCAACCACTGTGTCAGGGAGAAATTGTCGAACTGCCGCAAACCAACTACCCAAATGCGAATATGAAGCCTCCCAATCGCCATAGTTCTTCACTATGGCTTTCTGCTTTGTCATCCATACCTTCTTATAGGATACCGTATATGCGAACTGCTCTTTAATACACTCTATCACCAGAGAGATAGGCATGTCTAGAGATTGATCCACTTGTGCCATAATTGCAGTGGAGATCAAATCAGAGTCCAACTGCCTCTGGTCTTAGGAAATAGATGATGACACACATGTGTGATCTCCGCTGTACTTTGTGATCATCCACATGCCGTAATTCTTCTTCAAACAAGCCCTCACTCGCCAGGTACAACCATTCCCAAATTTCACGCATTTTACCTGCAGATATTTCTTACACGACTTCTCTACCTTGAAGCTGTTGTGCCGCTTGATTGAGTATGATTTCAGCGCTCCTGTGAGTGCATCTTTGTCAGGAAATAATAAACCAACAGCAAGGTCTGAATCATCATCCCAGGTATAAGTGTCAAGGACATCTGGAATTTCTAAATCATCTGTTGATGCTATATTTGCTTGTCTCATGTATTCGGGTGGTGCATATAATGTGATAGGCTCAACTGGCTCAACCTCGACATCTCCACCCATTAATTCTTGTATGCTTCCTCTAAACTCTTCAAGCTCTGGTTCGGCAACATCGTCCTCCTCAACATCTTCTATGTCATCGACGTCGACGTCATCCAGAATATCATAAGGTGGGTCAGGTGGTGGAATGTCTATATCATCATCCTCTATGAGCTGAATTTATTCACTTGGTGACACATGAAACTGTGTAGATGGTCCACTATCCTCATCCCACATGGCATGCTCATTCAAATCAGAAATGTTAGGATTTAATTGAATTTCAGTCACCTCAATATCTGCATAGACCTCTATACTTGTCAACGTCCTCCCCAATTGTAGGTGACAATCAATCATCACTTCTACATCATCATCATCGTTTAGTTCGAGCTGCCCGAACATAAGTGGCATCATTTGTATAGGATATCTATAGAGTAAGTGGTATATCTTCTCATATTCTCTTAGCCTCATTTTACGGTGGATTATTTGTCTCAAACCTTCTAAAGAAATATTGTGTTCAATTTTCACCACCACAATGTTATCAGCTTCAAATGATACACCATTAGAACCACCACTTAATATAGTCCCATTAGAGTAAATATGAACAAGAAGTGCCCCACTTCGACTCATTTTAAAAAGAATAAAAATTAATCAATTACAATTATTATTATAAAAAATATAACTAACAAAAATTTTTAAAAAATTCATAAATAAATTATGAAACAAAAATACAAAACTTAAGGATAAAAAAATAAGAAAATTAAAAAATAATAAATTATTTATACAACTAAGGACAAAATCTAACAAAATTGAAAAATAAAAAAAAATTAACAATCTTAAGAATAATAGACGACAATATAATAAAAATTTACAATATAATTTACAACTAACTAAATCTATTAAGCAAAATAAAAATTTCTAAATTACATGATTAAAAAAAATATTAAACTAAGAAAAATAAAAAATCATAACTTAATTATAATAAAACTATGGATATAATCCATAAAAAGATTGACAAATAAAAAACATAAAAAAGTCTTAACAATAGATGACAATATAATACAATTTTATAACTAACTAAATCAATAACCAGAGTAAAAATTCATAAATTACATTCATTATAAAAATATAAAACTAACAAAAATAAATTATTATAATTATAAAACTAAGGACTATAATACAAATGCCAACTAACTATTACCTAAATAAAAAATAAACATTCATAAATTACATTATAAAAAATATAAAACTTAAAAGATAATTAATTCATAAATTAATTATAAAATTAATGAAGCAATTCATAGAAATAACGAAAAAAAAGAGTCATAAGAAAAAAATACATGACATATATTAATTTAAAAATTCATAAAACTAAAGAAATTATAAAAAGTCATGACTTATCAAACATGTACTAGAAAAAAAATTTATAAATTAATTATACAAGTATCAAACATAAAATTCTTAAAATTAATAACAAAAAATTCTAAAATATTAAATAATTATTTCAAACTAAAACATTCTAATAAAAAATTTACCTTCTTTCTTCTTCTTCCTCTAACCAACAAAACACACTATCTTAACTGAAGGATTGTTGTTTCTGTAATGTATTTATACAATGGTTGTAACGGTAACTGGATTATTAAATACGCACTTAAGAAGTGCATGCATTGGTGAATGTGCACTTGTGAAGTACGTGCTTACCGAAGAGCGCACTTCACAAGTGTGAATTATGTCAAGTCTGTTGCCAACATTAACACGTATTTACGAGGTGCGTTTTATGTGTCACTAATTTGTACTTCGTAAGTACGTTTTCATCTCTACAATAAAAATTAAGTTACATCCGTAATTTAATTTCAATGTGGATTATTTGAAAATTTTAAATCAATAATTAGTTTACGGAGGTCAAAAAATCTAAAGTTGGGATTCTAGGCTGCAAATATGTTGGTTTCACTTTCGTATGTGTTAACTGTTCACCCCGTTCCACAGACATGCAATAATTATATGAATTAATTAATTTGAAAAATAATTTTAGGATTATTAAATGACGCACCTCACCTCTAGTTGTCGACTGCCAATCACAATATGCCGCATTTAGTGGCAAAGCTGCTGCATTAACTCCTCTTTTAACACTTCCACATTGTTGTTCTTATTATTTGTTTTTAATTATTACTACATATTCACTATATATACGTCAGCACCATGAATATACACACACACGCGCGAAGCATATACCGTAAACACATGGCAAGTCATGGTTGGTGGAGCTTCAGGGTTGAAAGTTGATGCTGCAGCAGCAGAAGATTCAAACCCAGTTCGTTGCATCTTGTGAAAGCTATACGTGCATGAATTGTAGCCATTTCACAATTCACACCGAAAGTTAGATGAAGAGGATCACATGTTTCCCATACGAAATTTTCTCAAAAGGAAACGACTTTGAGGCACCCATTTACCTTGTTTGCTTGCAAGACTTTCGTGACACCATTCTGCTTCACTCATATTTGGCTCTTTTTCCCTCTTTCGTACACCTCTTTTTTTTTTGGCTTACTATATTTATTCATTAATTTCATGTTGGCGGTTCATTATATATATTTATATTGATTCTATAATATAAAATATCTCGAGACTCAGTCCAAGTAGGTAGTGTTCAAGTATTGTCATAATAATAATATATAATTCGACTGGTGCTATGTATAGCTAATATACACTAAAATTTAATGGCGATGATATCAAATATTTTCAGTGAGCACAAGCTTATACACTCGACAGTATATTGTCACGTCATTCTTTCCATTTTAAACAATTATATACCAAATGTGCAATTGCAAAAAAGAGAGAGAAACAATACAACACATAGAGTAGAAGTATTTCACGCAAATATCAGAAACGTATTTATTATTTTGGCTCACTCAAGTAAACATTTGTAGTTTTTACAAGGTAATGAGCTGGACTAATTAATTGACTAAGCTTACATGAGATAAATCATTCATAAACTTCAAGTTACATGTTGAAAGAGATCCCAACTACTACTTCTCAACCTCATCATTTATGGAATAAGACCCTTTTTTTTTGTGGTTTTACTCTCTCTCTCTCTCTCTCTCTCTCTCTCTCTCTCTTTCTTTCTTTCCTCTGTGTGTGGTTATGTTTTTGATCAATCGTCATATCCCACACCCACACTAATTAGATTAGGGATTGGTGATATAATGGTGTGTTAGAACATAGGGGATAATTCCATCATCTCATCATGACCCACATTTTCCTCAAACAGCCACTTCTCAAGAAATGACAATGGAGGAGCACTATTGTTGTGATCAGATCTGGGCTTATTCCTCTCTGCTACATCCTGAAACACCTTCTGATCAGCAGAAACTTCGGAACTCTGTTCAGCCATAGAATCACCAGTGGACCTGTCCCAAGCAGCACTGTTGAGATTCTCAAACGACAACATAGAATCAAACTCTTCATGGGACACCATATCTCCACATGATGCAGACTTCACCACCCCCTTATTGTTCTCCAAGTTGCTAATGTTGTTGTCGTCGTTGTTTGGAAGCTCTGTGTCTTTGTTAGTTCCTGTAAGAAGACTAGTGTCTGGTTTTGGGGAAGCTGCCATCCAACCTTGTAAAAGGCGTGAGATGTTCTCAGTGCTTGAGGCATAGGTGGAGGATGACGACGACTGAGAAAGCCTAAGAGATGATGTATGATTGCCATTCATGTTTAAACTTGTTCTCTCATGGAAGCTCTTGGACATGAACTGAGAAGAGATTGTTGACTCTGATGGTGATGACACAAGGTGGTGAGGCTCCAAGGCTGCTTGAAATTTCTTCAGCTTCTTCTTTAGATGTGTGTTCCAGTAATTCTTTATATCATTGTCTGTTCTCTGTGGAAGGTACGAAGCTATGGCTGCCCATCTGCGCAACCATCATTAACTTCACACTCTCAGATACATACACATCACTTTGAAAAAATAAAAAACTGAAAAGGACGTGAGGCTCTGTGTGTATGTGACTCAGCAAAAAAGAAGCGAGGTTTGTGAAGATTAATTACTTGTTACCCAGTAGAGCCTGCAAATGAATTATCATTCCTTCCTCATGAGGAGTGAAGTTCCCTCTCTTGATTCCTGGCCTCAGGTAGTTAGTCCATCTCAGCCTGCAACTTTTGCTGCACCTTGCCAACCCTTTTTAATCACAGGAATTGAAATTAATTCTCAATTTGCTATAATCATAGTACATGTCAGAGCTTAGGAACAGACAGAAACTGAAGAGATGATCGTATGTAAATAGAGAGTGGGAGAGATTAATTTTTACCAGTATTAGTGGGCACTGATCTCCAATTTCCAGGGCCATGTTCTTGGATGTAAGAAACAAGGATGATATCTTCCTCAGGAGTCCATGGACCTTTCTTGATCCCAGCTTTATCACAGCAAGGAGGCCTCCCCATGGCTGATGAACTCAGTATTCTGTAACCCTTCTCTGTGTCTTTGGATTCAAATAGTGGGACTACATGTGAGTACTTATATACTGTGTGGCTTAAAAACAAAAGGAAAGCAACCACTTCATTTTCACACTCACTCATCTACCTCACCCTTTTATTAACTTTATTACGTAGTCAATACAGAAACCAAAGTCAGCGGGTTGTTTCAGCAATTTCGCTCTCTTGCTTTTTTCTGGACTCACGTGGCACCATTCTCTTACTTCAATTATCATGTCACTCTTATTACTTGATTATCCGTCTAGGCTGCACTTAACTCACATTTAATCGCGTTATTAAAGTGTCTACCTGGGATCATTGACATTTGAGCGCTCTTTAAGTTTGTCTTTTGATTTATCGAATTTAAATGACATCATCACTGACAAAAACTCAAATCTGAAAGCTAGCAAACTTGTGACGCAGTTTGCCCTTATTATTTAAAAAGGAGGGGTTTCAGTTTCCACTTTCCAGTTTCGTTTTGGTCCCTACAAATGGCAGAATTGAACGGTCGGTGCTGCTGAAACTTAGGCCTTGTTTGGTTGGGTGGTGAAATTTCATAATCATGCGTTTCCATAATCGATTTTGCATTGAAAATAAGGTGTTTGGCTGTGCGTTCAATTGGAATAGCATAATCGCTTTTGGGACTGTTGAGTGATATTTTTAAGTGACTTACATGATTATATTCTAACTGGGATTATAATTTGACTTATTTTTTGGGAGTGCGGTCTAAAAAAAAAATTTAAAAGTCTATAATATAGTAAAATAAAGATTGATAAATATGGAACGACTCAATTTGCAAGAAATATAAAAATTTTCTCTACCTATAAACATAAGCTCCATTGAACCGTTTAATTTATGTTTACTTTAATTTTTTGCACGGTTTATATTCTATATTTTCTGTGATTTATGCGTAACTGATACCCCAAAGACCAAGGTTATGATTTTGAGATTTTGGAAAAGGGTTCTCAAATGCTTCGACTCACACCTTGCTTGCTTGGCTCTAAGGGAAATTAATGCAATGTTCTAATTCTGGAAAATGGAGGGCCAGCGAAATGACAGAAATTTAAATTTAGACATGTTTAACTTTAATGTTATATTTTTTTTAATATGTCACATCAATCTAATGTCAGGAATCGCAGCTTCCTTAGCTTTCAAATTTAAATATAACATTGTATTCTCCTTAAATTGTTAAAAAATATAAAATATTATACATTAGTTAAAATTAATGTTTAAAAATTATATAATTTTAAGAGAAATGTAAATCAGATAGAGTGAAAGACAGGAAATTGAAGAATATAAGAGAAGCATAAAATACCATATGACAAATTACATAATTTTTTAGAAATTAATTTGAAATACTACAAGAAAAAAGCTAAAAGACAATTGTTGTCGACTGTGAATTTTTTGTTTGGTTAAACAGATCGTTCAATCAAGTAAAGATTATATAGGTTCCACTTACCAAATTTGATCAAACAACTTTATTTAGTTAAATAAAAAATTCAAATTTGTTGTTGTCAATAATTGATACTTATTATTTGCTTGTTTCACTTGTTAGCCTTTTAGTGGTGTCTATAATTTGTGTGGGCAACTAAGATTAGGCAGAACAAAAACAGAGTACTAAGAGTATTTTTAATGGTGCAACTCTAATGAGTTATTAGAGTTATTTATTATGGATCCTACAATATCATATCACTATTTGTGTAACTCTTTAAAAACTCACAAATAGATCATATAAATATTTAATATGATTTATTTAATATTTACTTTTTAATTATTTTATTATTTTTGTTAAAAACTCTTTCTTATATAAGAAGATTTTTACGCAGACAGTTATATTGGCACATTTTAATGATAAAACTTAATAAAAATCAATTATTATTTTTAAAAACTTTTTAAAAACTTTCATATGCTCTAACAAACAAACACATGGCCTAATTTTCCTAAAGTTGTCTTACCTACGAGAAGAAGTTTTCTGATGTAATTGTAAAATATAAAATACATTTGATCAATTTTTAGTTATTTTCAATTTTAATATTGAGATTTAAATATTTTTATTTTCAATCCTATTTGTCCAATTCCATTCGAATTACTCCCATCTCACGTTGTTCAAACATTCACAATGAGAGAGACAAGTGAAGAGCTCTTCTGTACTATATGTCCATGCTATGTCATGCTCCCTCTTCTCCAAAAGCATGTCTCTCTTTATACAAAAAAATATTCAATTCAGGCTTTCTTTTGGAGTTACAGAGTTTTATTGTGTAAACCCAACATCCTACACCACATCTATAACTACACCTACTTATTACAGATCCATTTTATACTTCTGCTTCTGAAACAAACACGTGTCTCACCTACTTTGTCAAATATACCTTCTTCTTTCTTTCTTTCTTTCTTTTTTTTTTTTTTCTGATCATTAATGAGAAAACAAGCAAAACCATGTCTCTTCTTCATTCAGTTGAATCAGTTTCTCAAAGGCTTCGCTAATCGAAGCTGGCAGCAGAATGGGCAATAATCTTTATCACAAGTAATCCAAGCCTTTATTAAACACACAATTGAAAAGGCGAAGACAAACGTCCACTTTCTTGGGTTCCATGGTACAGCATGTGATATCATGGACATTCTGCAACAGAGCAATTTGCAGGATTGATGTTGAACCTTGAAGTTTAAAGGGAAAGCTAATGGGGCAAGTTGTGCAGTATGTGATGTAATGGCTTAGAGAGTTATATGTGCATACAAAGTACATAATAAAGGTGTCAACCATTTTAGAGGATACACATAGAGAGAAGTAGCAGATGAGAGCTGCAATAACTTCGACGCCGACTCACCATTATTATGGGTAATTACTGCGGCATCAAATAGGCTGGTAATACTTTTTATTGCATAGCTTTACTGGATCTAGATGATACGGCTGCAATAACTATCATTCATATGCTCCAGCTCAAAAGTTATACCATTACAATAGCTAGCTATGATGAAGAATGAATTCAACTAAACATAACTACAAGATCATCCTCTCCTGGATTTGGGTGAAGTAAACAACCAGCAAAGCTCCTTATTTCTGCCTTTGCTAGTTCCAGACTCAACCATATACATAAATCCAGCAATACGTGGGCTGATTAGCTAGCTAAATGGGAGACACTGCATAAACTGTCCCACACCACTTATCACTACGTCTCAGATTTTATAAAAGGAGCTTATCTGAAGGACAAGATGGATTATGAGGCCTCTCTTTTTAGCTAGTTCTAGTCTTTTTTTATGTCTTTTCTCCTCTCTAATTCCCTTCACTCACTGTTTATCTCTTTTGTTTTCACTGTGCTGAACATGGTTGTAATTTTTCACCCAGTGCTTGTGTTGTTTGCCTTTTAATGAAATTTCTTCTTTTACCCACAAAACCAAAAAAAAACAAAAAAACCCAGCAAAGCCAAGAAGAAACCATTCAAGAAAAAGGAAAAGTTTGGGTTGGGTATGACCTCACCTTTTGATCTTTAATGTTCCATTATGTTTTACAGTTTTGACACTCATATTGGCTAAATTTGTGTTAGATTATTTGTTTTGAAATTGCCCATGCATGATTGCAACTAGAATTGTAATAATTTATTTTGATATTGATTGATGTGATTAGTAAAATATAATATTAAATTAACATGTTAACTAAAAGTATCTTATAATTTAATATGGCATTGTATATTCAATGTTGATTGTAAGTTTGTTTTTCTTGTAATGCAAAATACAGAAATGCGAATCATACTAATTTTGCAATGTCAATCTCACATATCACATCAAGAGAGAGCATTGAGGTTAACCAAGGAGTGTAACATATGAAACACCACAAGAAGCTAAATAGTGGTAAAACAATGGAATAGAATGGGTCTATCAAAGTAAACCAAAGAACATCATACCGAGCCTAAAATTATCACTTCTTTTCCATCACGCATAGCGCCAAAAAAATGTGAGACTATAATATCAATATCAAAAAAAAAGGATTCCTTAATTTTTGGCAGGATTGATAATTCAAGAGAAAATCAAATCCCTTGGCCCAATCTAGATTTATAATTAACGATTTAAATTTTAAGATAATGAACCAAAATTTGGATCCTCTGCTTGTGTTGTAAAAAGTCGTCACCAATATAGTTTGAGTCGCGTCTCAAAAGACATTATTTTTAAGGAAATTATTCTACGTTTGCAGAACTTTTTTCTAAGATTAAACATGTCATTTTGGGTGAAATTAGGTAACAAAACAGCAAAAAAATGAACTTTATAACCCAATAAAAGCATAGAGTAGAAAACTTGGAAGAGGAAAAGATTAGAGAAGTGGTGCACTTAATTTAAAGAAATGACTCTTTATAAAGTGAGGAAAAAGTGTAACCGTCCATATAAATTAATTGGAGAGTTATATTTCTAAAATAATAGTAATTAAAAGTTATAAATGAGTGGATTGATATAAATAAAAAATAATAATAGTAGTCAAAATATTTAATTGTAATAATTTCCAATTAAAGATTATAAATATTTCAAGAATATTTCCACAATTTTAAATATTTTTTTGAAATATATATTTTTCACAACAATCTCTGATATATTTCAAAAAGGAGTTTTGGAAAAACACTAGGTTACGCCTATGGATGTAGATGCATCGAGTTTGGTGTCTTTTAAACTATGAACAAAACCTAGATGAATAAGATTTAACCTGTCAGGCCCCTATTTGGGAACGGGACCAGCACGACATGTGACAACCAATCACAGTAGTAAGCCTTCATATATTTTAAAGTAAATCCTCAATTTAAATATAATTCATTCATAAGATATTGTAAGGGTTCACAAAATTGTCATTATGTTTCTAACCATTCCATGATTATACAAAATAAGGAATGAAACTGTCAAACAAAACTCTATAAATAGATTACACTTCAATATACCAAAATAAAATATGCCCTAGAAAATCCTATGTTGCTACAGAGCATATCTAGGACACCAAAAATCCCTATGACATAACTCCCAAAATACTGACCCAAGTGGCAAAATGAGATTGAGTACGGGATCTCTACTACTCTTCCTGTTGGTGACCTTCTATGGGTTCAGTATCTAAAAGTGGTGACATAAAGAACTATAAGTCATAACTTTTCAATGAGTAGCGAAACAAAATAATATAATTGAAGATACAAAGAGAGCAATTATCATACAATAATATTAAATATTGATAATTCATCATTCTTACTCATTTGATTGGGTCGCTATGAGCCAATATCGTTTTCGGCATTTGGGACTCACCAAGCCCTCTTAAGAAACCTCAGGTTACTAAGGAAGTCATCCCACCAAATCCTTTCACTATTGAGAATGTCAGAGGCTTAAAGCCTACCTAATTCCTTTCGTTGCCAAGGTTACAATGAGCCCTTATCGACCTAGTCCCTCAACTCACGATCATGACCTTCATTTCCTCCTCACGTACCTCACGAGTACTAACATATATTAACAACAATCATGTAATCAAATATACACATATAAATATATCATACTCAATCCCTACTAGACAAATAATTTGTACAAAGAAATAGACAACATGGTGTTCATCCCATACCTTAGGATTCTCATTTGGAACACACTTATATATATGGCCAATTGATAAGTTTTATCTCCCTTAGTTCCCTTGAGATACAAAAGAAACCTACTTACCTGAGAGAAGGGTAAGTTTATTCAAGAGAAAACCCCCGAAAGATGATTAAAAGTTTGTCCCAAACACCTAAAGATGGCACAATTACACATACTTAGCAAGAGGGTGAACTAATAAGAAGGGAGAGAGTTCCCAGTGCTGGGCATCTGGGCACCACCATGGGTGCCCCAGGGCACTAGCACTAGAACTCTCGGGTTGCAACACCCTAGGTGTGGAGTCTGGGTGCCACCATGGGCGTCCTGAGGTGCCAGACTCAGAATTCTCGGGTTGCTGGCATTCTAAGTGCTAGCCCTGGTGCCTTGGTACCCGGATGACAGCAATCCAAAGGCTTCGTTATACTGCAGAAAAACAGGGGTTCTTTTGGTTCCAAATCACCTCTTCAACTCCTCCTACTTCTAATGTAATGTTTAGGTCATTGGAGGATTAAACTAGGTGCCATAATTAAGCTCAATAAGTAGTAACAAAGCTATTAAAGATTAAACAAGAAAACCTAGGTCATTCTCAAAGAACTCTCTAGTAGCTTCAAAGTCGCCATTATCAACATTAGTTCCATGGTTGGTAAAAGGATACAAACAATTTCATCTATCAAAACTTTCTCTTGTCATTAACATCGACAAAATACTCACTCCCTTACTTAGGGTTTGATTAGAAATAAGATGAGGTATAAGAATAGAGAAACCACTTACCCGAACTACATAAGGTTTAGGGCTTCCTAAAGACAAGGGAGAAGGTTCAATCAAGGGAAGAAAAACCGCGCTATAGAGAGGAGAAGCTTGTCAACGAAGAAAAGAGAAAATCTTTGGAAGTGTTATGTGTCTAAGTCATGAACTAGGGGAGAAATGGGGTTAAGGCAATAGTTTGGCTTAAAAGACAAAAAAGCCCTCCTGGAAACTTGGGTCAAGTAACAATATACTGATATTAAACTTAAAATTGTCTTATGCAGTCACATATTTCTTCAAGGGTTTTATCCATAGACAATTTGGGTCCCAAGAAAATGAATTCATGAAGTCATCTAAAATTAAACATTTTTCATTTAAGTCCTTTCTAACACAATTTCTAATTAAAATTAAAAATAAAATATAAAAATATGTAGAGGGGCAAATAAACACAAATAGGCAAGGAGAGTAGTTCGATTATATTTATGTATCCTATTTAGAGAATAAAAAAATAATTAAGAAAAGTCAAATGAGGAAAAATTAGCAGGTGTTACATAACCTATAGAGCTAGTAGTGAAACATATAGCTTCTATGAATCAGCAAACTCTTATTATAGGTTAGAAGTATTACCAGTCACATTTTACCCTCACAATTTCTGCTGTTAATGTTGTTGTGCGCGTTTTCAGCCGTGCACGTGTTTGGTGTTCATGAGTGCTCTAGAAATTTCGCAACGATCTTATAGAAGCGGCCCCACTCCACACTCATATAGGTGATTTCATCAAGTGTATCTGCAATAAATATACCGCCTTTAAGGAAAAGGCCATAAAAATCATTAAAAGTTTTCGCTCAACTGCTCAATCAATGCATTGTAGCACTTTCACACTTAACACCATAGGTAAAGGATTGAAAAAAAAAAGTACTAGCAGAACTAACAGATGACTTATTATTACTCATATGAATCTTTTTAATGGGGTCTCCAATTACAAAAGTTGGGTTACCGCCACTGTTAATTATCAATTGGTTAAGTATCATTCCCCTTGATGTGTGAATGATTAATTTCATTCCTACATGCATGTTTAGTCAAAGAATTGGTCAAATTGAATTCACATAATCTATCGATAGATATATTCTTTTTCATCTTTTAGTAGATGCTTAATTACTTTGTGTCTCAAACACAAGTGCCTGTTCTTATAATGGCTAGGTCAAGTTTAGCCAATAATAAATTTTATCTCATCTGAATCATAGATCCAGTTATCATCATTGTATTTTTTTAATACAATGGGAAATCTACTTTATATAATACCATAATTAATGGTACCACTCAGCTCTTTTTTTAGGATTGTGTGCATATAGACATTCATCTAACATACATATGATATGTCAAGCTAGGTGAAGTTCATTAAATGCAACAGACTCACTTCTGTTTTTCTTAATTGAATGTTAAAATCATAAGAAATATTCACCAGTTTGCAATCAAAATGATCAAACTTTTAAAATATTTTTGAACATAATTGTCACATCCCAAAAATTGAGCATGTGAAAAGATACTACTCATTTGATATAATTCTCAAACATACGTTATATACATATATTCTGTAAGGTTTTACATTCAACCTTAATCATTCATTCCACACTACAGAATTATATTCATCTGATAAGCAAATATAGACATACATAGTCTGATATTTCTATCTCATCGCAAGCCTAGGAGACCTATAGAAAATACAGAGCTTTTCTAATATCCACATTATTAAGTACTGGTATCCCACCAGACAGAAATAGAGAGTAATCCCAAGGGGCTTCTAATCTTCAAACGGATACTCTTGTTCTTTATTTTCTGTATCTGAAAAAAATAATCATAGGGAGTGTGAGTTTATTTAAAAACTCAGTAAGTAAATAACTGTACTATATAAAATATCAAAAGTACAAATACCACATTTACTCATATAATTAATTATCTTATACATCGAGTAGTATGGGACTCTAACCCTTTCAAACTCATGAATAAGATTTCATAGATATACACCGAGTAGTATGGGACTCTAACCCTTTCAAACTCGTGAATAAGATCTCATAGGTATACGCCGAGTAGTATGAGACTTTAACCCTTTCAACTCGTGTATAGGTTTCATAGATATGCACTGAGTAGTATGGGACTTTAACCCTTTCAAACTCGTGTATAAGATTTCTTAGATATACACCGAGTAGTATGGGACTTTAACCCTTTCACACTCGTGTATTAGATCCCGTAGATCTTTACTCATTAATAAATAGTGAGAATTCATCACATAGTACAATTGTCATGAAATAAATAATTTCTTCATACTCTTATTTCTATTGATCATCCTATACTCCCATATGAAAAATTAATTGCTTATTATCCAAATAATATTGCAAATGGGACTTATATTGTACTTTGACTAGTAATATCAAATTAACTGAGCAAGGTTATTCACTCACCTTGATGTTTGTCCAAGTTTACCTTGTTCCACACTAGAATTTGTGTAGGAAAATTTTCTAGTAAAATATATTACAAGGAAACATAAGAAAGGAAACAAAATCACGAAAATACGTAAAATTTTCTGACTGCTACAGTAACTGGTTGTTACAGTACGGTTTGCTACAGTGCCGGTTCGCTACAGTAACGTTGACTGCTACAGTACCGTTGACTGCCGACACTACAGTGCTGCTACAGTAACCCCGAAGAAAATTTTCCAGATTTTGTTTCGAAATTTCTGGTCGCTACAGTAACTCGAATTTTTGCAGAAAAATCTTTCAAAAATTCATCCTTTCCTTTCTTGTTTCAAAACCAGAATTTCAACTCTTTTAACCGATTATAACTCAAATATAACTTCTAAAACTACTGAGATTCATGAATTATCATCAAAATCTTCAAGAACAAAACCTCCTCTGATCTTCTACATAAACTGAAATTTAAGGAAAATAATCGGATTAAAGCTTACCTTTGATCCTTACAAAGCTTTTGAACCGAACAAATAATCGAAACTCTGAAGATCAAGGGAAGGATTTGAGAAGAAAATGAAGAACTGAGAGAGAAATGCTTTTCTGCTTCCTTCGACTGAGTGAAAAATGAGGGTTACTATTGAAACTTTATATTAAATATTTCTAATGGGTTATTCAATAACCCATGGGTATCCATAACCCAACATCCAAACCCATCCAGTCAATTTACAATAAATGGACTAATTGACCATTCTGAAACCACTTTTCCATGAATTTCACCATTCTTAGAATATATCCCTCATTGTGCAAATATTTAGTCCAGTCATTTAACTCAATTTTCATAAATAATATTCAAAGAGAACAATTAAATATGAAAATTAAAAATGACCAAAATAAATAACTAAAGTAACGTTGTAGAATTCTAAAATACTCTTAAGCGAATTATATTCTGAAATTAACGGGTATTACAATAATATTCTTATGACAGCAACTTGCTATCACATTTTTTTACGATTTTGACTCCCAAATCACATTTACTTCACCCATGTCTTTCATATGAACACAATCAAAGTAATATTTGTTTTCTATATTATCCACGTTAATGTAAAACTTAAACATGTCATACATATACAGATAAACAATCACACACTTATCAAGGTAGGAAACTTATACACAACATAATAATCAATGTTTTAGAATTAATTTCTTTCCTTGTAATCATGCTACATATATTTTGCAAAAATACCGTCACACTTTTAGATATTTTAAAAATATGTAAGAGTGTAGCCCAATTAATATGTGTTTTAATTTTGCACATAATAATCTTATATAAAAACTCATAATTATTATAGATGGATATCAAACGCCTAACATATATATGTATCTATATTCATCCACCATATAATAATATTTTTCAAGAGTATAATTACACACAATCATTTAAAAACTTTTCAAACTTATTTTTGTAACCAATAATTTAACAACATTATACCTCTTTATACAATAGAAGTGTTTTGATTAGCATTAGAAAAATGCTAACTATGGCGTATCATTATCTCAATGAGATGGTTTTTTCAATTTTCAAATTGATCCAAAAATTTGTACATGCCAATATCCATAAAATATTTTGGTCACAAATCCACAAAAAAATTTTGGTTCCAAAATGACATGTGTAACTCACAATGTTGCTTAGTAATACTTTCAATAATTTAGATGAAACCATTTTAAATTCTCAAATTCTAAACTCCACATAAATGTTTATTTGAAGAATTCCACATCTTATGTTCATCCAAAATATAATATTCTTATTGCACTTTTAAAATTTCACATATATGAAATCACAATTTTAATATAACGTGAATTTCTTCAAAATTCACAATTACAATTTATATAAAATGAATTTTCTCAAAATTCACAATTTTTTTCACACATGCCATTAAATATCTCACAAAATAGATATAGGCATTTTTTAAAAATACTTTTCATAAAGTATAATTTGTCACATGGCTTTATAAAACTAAAAAAGTGTAATTAAAATAAATTTCACAAAATATAATTTATTTTCCATATAACTTTATATAGCCCACAATAGTAGAATTACAAACAAAATTCTACTAACAATTTTTTTAAAAAAAATTATTTTAATTCTCTTGGTCATTGGCCAAAAATTAAAATGTAGAATTCAAAATTCACATAGAAAATTTTCATTTCACATAGCTTTAAAAAACTCACAAAAAATGGTCATAAAACTTTATTGTAGAATTCATAGTTCCACAAACACAATTTTTAGCATTTTATCAAATGCTTAAAGAAAAGTTTTTCATATTATCAAAATAGTTATGTTAATAGAATTTTATACGATTTTAGAATATTCTCAAAATTAAATATTAAACCCATAAAATTTTTATTAATTAAATTACAATCTTATTAACTATTGACCATAACCAAAATATTTTTATAACAACACTCTTATATCCTTCACTTGATTATGGAACAATGAAACTATTTTATAAGCAGTGCACCAGGTAGGTTTTCAGGAAATAGAGGTAGATCATAACTGACATACTTAAAAACTAAGTCTTTTATAGTCAGAACGTTTCTTAGACATGCACTCTTAGTTTTTCCACATTTTTCCCGTAATTAAGTTTTTAGGGACAACATTTAAACTATAAAGAATAATTTTTAATTTTTCGATAAGAAAATCAGGAAAAGACTGGCTTTGTTACTAATTGTTGTTATAAAATATATCTCAAATTTTCCTTTTTTTTACCATTAATAAAATGCTCAAAATAGAGAAATTTTAAAATAGTTCACATACCTCATAGTGTAGGAATAAGAAATCACCATTCCAAATCATCTTCATGAGTAATGATTAACCGCTCATGGATATCTTAAAATTATTGGACCTGTTTGAAGGTTCTTTCTATTATTCTACACTGACTTGGTCTCTTCCTCCATGCATTTGAATTCTTACACTGCGCCAAAGTTGCGATTGTGGCTACGTTGATAGTATTAATTTTCTTAAGATTGTTATAAAAAGTTGTCACCAACATAGTCTGAGTTACGTCTCAAAAGACATTATCCTTAAGAAAATTATTCTGCATTTGTAAAACTTCATCCCAAGATTAAATAGACATTTCTAGGTAAAACTCAAGTACCAACATAGCAGAAAATAAACTCTATAACCCAGTAAGAACAGAGAGTAGAAAACTTGAAGAAGGAGAGATTAGAGAAGTGGTGTATCTAATCTAAAGAAATGACTCGCTTTATATAGTGAAGAAAAAGTGTAACCGTCCATTTAAGTTAAATGAGCAGTTACTGTAATATCTACTAGAATTATATTCATTTATATAATTTAGCAAAAATTATATTATGGATTAAAGAAAATCTGGTTAAGGACATGATACTTTTCTAAAATATTTACAAACTATCTAGTTTTACATAATTAAGTAAATTCTAAAAAAAATAAAATTTCAGTCTCTACAGTAAGCGATCGGTCGACTAATCCATAATGATCAGTCGACTGATCGACTGTGAACTTGAATAAGTTTGTAAATCGAAAGGCATTAGTCGACTGATTCAGGGTCATAGGTCGACTGACGTGCCCTGAACTTCTAATTTTATAAAACTATTAGCTAGAATACAGGGTAAAACCATTAAACTCATTTATACTTATAATCTACAACACCTCTTCAGCTTTTCTTGTAAATTCTTTTCTAGAATAGAACTACAATACAAGAGGTTTACATAAAACTTATATATTTCTATACATACACACCAAATGTACACATGTCTCTAAAATTTGCATAAAAAGCTAATTTAACTTCTTCTATGACAAATAACATTTAATAACTCTACTATCTTGTTTTTTCTGCTTTCCTTCACCTTTAAACTTCAATTCCTGAAATGATTAATCATAATATAAAACATGAGATATATAATTTCAGTAGCTAGTTTGTCTAAAGATAACATTTCATAAACTATTTTAGTCATAAAATCAATTCCTAATACATATGTGACATTTTCATGAACATAAGAGAACTATCATAAAGTAATCTCAATAGCAAACTCATTGCATGAAATATAAACTGATATGCTAACACATAACTGGTATCATAAACTTCTTTCTTGTATAGTGTACTATACTTTGGTTACTTTTTCAGTAAAAGCATTCAATGTCCTATGAGAAATTCTTAATTCTGTCATCCCATAAGGAATTTTACGTCTTATGAGAAATTCTATCATCCCATAAGGATTTTACTCCCTATGAGGAATTCTGTCATCTCATGAGGAATTTTTGGGGTTCTGTCTTTTCATAAGGATTTTTATATCTTATGAGGTATTTTTGTCATTTCATGAGAAATTTATGGGGTTTTGTTTTCCCATGAGAACATAAACTTTACTTTTCAAGAGAAAGTTGATTCTTTATTCTCATAGAAAACTTCAAGATATACATACTTGCTAAATCATACAAAAGTATGATAAATAATTGAAAAACTTGCTTTCTAACTATCTCATGGAGAAAACTCACTATATCCTATGAGGTATTACTTCATCCCACAAGGAATCAAGTTCTACTTTCATGAGCAAGCATATTCTTAAATATTCATGGAAAGATTTAACATAAAACTATAACATATCATACACAACATGATAAATAACTGAAAATAAATTGCTTTTATGAATAACTAGCTACCTTCAATTCTTTCTATAGCTGAACTTGTGGATTCTCTCCTAGTTTCTCTCTAGTTCCTCTTGTTTCCTCAATTTTCAGACTTCTCCTTCTTCTATTTTCTTCTTCTTAGTCTGAAAATGGCTATTCTATGAATTCTCAAGCACTAGAATCCATCTAAACTAGGAAAATTAAGTTAGGAAGCTTATCTTTGATGATTTTCTTGTTAGAAATTCAACTAAAAGTCCCTTCTCTCTCTTCTTCTTCTCCTTCACGTTTTCTCTCTCTCTCTCTCTTCTCTAATTTTTATAAAAATGCCATTTCTCTCTCTTCTTTTGTTTTTAAAAGGTCTCAAGAGTGTTCTTACCATGGAAAACCCTCTTTTACCCCTACTTTCTTGTTTCAGAGCTTTGTTAGCATGTTAGAAGTATTCTAGTTAATTTTTCATTGATTTTTCAGTTGGAACCGACTTACTTTCGCACTGCAGCAGGCGGTTAGTCGACTGATGTGCCATTATTCAACTGATCCAACCCGATTAGTCGACTGATTATCTCAGCACCTAAAATTTCATCCTGACAGAGAATAATTAATCGACTGATCTCTCCTCATTAATCGACTGATTGTAGATATCAGCAACCTAGTCTATTTTCTGATGCTATCAGTCGACTGAGTGTTACCATTAGTCGACTAATTCCCTCAAAACTTCATTTTTCTTCTATTCTTAGCTCATTTATCCTAATTTTTTATGTCTTCCCTTGATTACTTGCTTCTAGGCATCTAAAGGGATGAATAACTTAATTCTATTATTATCTGAAACTTAGATAAGAAAAATTTGGGATGTTACAGTTACATTTCTAAAATAATGATAATTAAAAGTTATAAATGGATGGACCGTTACAAATAAAAAATAAGAATGGTAGTCAAATATTGAATTGTAATAATTTTTAATTAAAGATTATAAATATTTCAAAAATATTTTTATAATTTTAAATATTCATTTTAAAATATCTATTTTTCACAACAGCTTGGCCTCAAAGCCAAGTATGGTGCTTGGTCCAATCTGACTCAAATTTTAGGATATTATTTTTTTAAATAACTATAAAATATGAATCATTAATTATAAAAACTAACAATTTATACTGAGTCAAACAGCCAAGCTGGATATCTAAATTAGATGCAAGGGATCTAAATTAGTAGCACCGTAGTTTTCTGAAATGTTGTACAATGTAGCTGTCCTTTTTGAATTAGTAGCTCAGAGATAATTAAATACAGAAATTCAAATTATATTCCCACATGGGTTAGTATTTTGTAAAGGAATTTAGATGGAAGTGAAAGATGTCAAGGATGCTGAAGAAGGGGGAAAAAATGGCGTAAAGGGTTTGTGAAAGAATTGTAAAATTTTATGTAAAATTTAATACTCTGTTGGCTTGAATAATATTATAATAGTGTCAAATATATCAATTTCATCTAAATTATCATATTGTTAAATTGATGTTATACTTTGATTAATGATTTGGTATATGAATGAAATTGAATATTTTAAAAAATAAAATGTGACATTGTCTTTTTTAAACAAGATGAATTAATTTGAAAATTTTATGAAATTGGAAAAAAACCAAAAGTATATTCAAACCCAGATTTTTATAATTTAGCAACACAAAGTCAACTTACTTAGTACATAAGATAATTTAGTTCATAAAATTGGGGTTGAAAAAAAAATGAGAAGTTTTTAGAGTGAATAACAATTCGGTAAAATGCGCATGTTAATAAATCTCATTATCTATAATATTTATTTTAAGAAAATTTATCAACTTATTACACTACTTATTCATACCATAAACATACCTTTTTTTTTTTAATGAAAACTTTGAATATCATAAAAATTAGAGTATAGATATGAATTAACCCGCGTAAACCAGCAATCGGATAACTCCTAGTCTCCTATGCTAAGTAATAAAATATATAATGACTATATGAATTTTTTTTCTCTTTTAACCTTAGCAATCAGCTAATTTGTCCTCATCAATAGCCAAAAGTAACTAATTCTCTCTCTGTCACACACATATATTAACAAGCGTTTATTAATCTAAATTTAGGTTTGGTGAAATTATAATGAGCAGCAAAATTTCTTTTATCTCTTTTTATTATGTTTTAATATAATTGTATTCTCAAAAATTTAAAATCAAAATTTGATAACCGGTTATCAATTATTAAATTTTACTACAAGAAAAAAAAAATAGGGTTTTTTAACTGGAGCGGAACGGTGAGACTGTGGAGAGAAGATCGAGTGGAAGCAGCTACAGGTCTGGATTCGCGGGTCTCCATGTCAGCAAGGCCAAGGCAATTGCCTTGGGATGCCGTATTCGGCAACGTCGACCTTCTGATTCAGCTTCTTCTCTACGTACCAACCAAAGATCTTCTGAAACTCAAGTGCGTTTCCAAGCACTCCGTCATCTCCGACCCCGACTTCTGTCGCAACCACGTTCTCCACTACTACGACGTCGCCGCTTCTGACCTTTTGTTTCTCCACTACTACGACGTCGCCCCTTCTGACCCTTTGTTCAGTGGTGACTATTTGCCCTCTCCCTATTTCGAAACTCTCTTTGACCCTTCACTCATCCCCTATCAATGTTCCCAACTTCGACTATCTGGATGTTTCCTGCGCCATGATTTGAGTTCTTGCAATGGTTTGCTGCTTTGCTCTGCTAGATTCCGATCTCCCCCCGACAAAAGTAGAGAAATCACTAAGGGAGATTGTTCATTGAGGCGTTATTCTGCTCCTTCTGTTGATGTCTTATGGCTTCAATTATTTCACCTGCAACCCAACTACCAAGCAGTTCAAACCCATCCCTATCCTTAATTGGGAACTTACTCATCAATTCAATAGGTCCTTGGTGTTGTCCCTTTATTTAGCTTTTGAGCCTTTGAAATCCCCCAATTACAAAGTCATCTCTCTCCGGAAAGCAGAAGATTATTCTAACTTGCGAGTTGATATATTCTCGTCCGCGACTGGCTTTTGGAGTGACACTGAGGTTCGCTTCATTCCTCCACGTGGAATGGGCATTGCTTCTGGGGTTTACTGTAAGGGTGCAATTCACTGGTATAGTACTGACGAATACTCTTTCT
This sequence comes from Biancaea sappan, assembly GCA_037074585.1. Lineage (NCBI taxonomy): Eukaryota > Viridiplantae > Streptophyta > Magnoliopsida > Fabales > Fabaceae > Biancaea > Biancaea sappan. Next base: position 62,371,468 of record CM073496.1, read on the forward strand.
ATTTTGATGTTGATAGCCAGTGCTTGAAACCTATGCCAATGCCTCAGGAATTGGTATCGTCTAAATGTTGGGTATTTCGGGGAGTCTAGGGACCATTTGCATACGGCAGTCATTGACTGGCCTAACGTGGGATTTGAGATATTGGAGATGGAGGATGATTACTCTGGTTGGTCATCGAGGTGCCATGTGAATTATGGCTTTATGCGAAGTTGGTTTCCTGAGCTTGTTAGAGACGATTTGTACTCCATTTTGTGTGTTGTTGAAGGAAAAGAAGACGACTATTCAATGGTTGTGTTGCTGGTGGGTAGCCTGGTCGTGTCCGATAATCTCAGGTATTTATCACACACTGGAAGAGCTTCAAGATATGGAGCCTTGGGGCATAAAGGCCATTTCACATCGCATCAGTGATGGGGGATACACGTCACTAAACACAAATCAAAGTGGTGTCTTTAATGACATCAAGAGCTTCTCTTCTTGTGTTTCATGTCATTATACTGTTTCAATTTCCTGCTCTCATGACTAAAACACTTTAAGTGTGTTTTATCTCTGCTGTATATTTCTTTTGAATGTTGACGAACTTTAAAGTCTATAGCTATATCAATGTAATCTTTTTGGAACTAAAGATTTTCAGTTGTTGATTCCCAGATGCCATTGCCTACTGTGACTGAGCTGTGGAGAGAACCCAGCCCCGGTTTTAGATACATGATACACCACTTCATCTTAGTCAGTAGGAGAAAGGAAAAAGACATTCTTGAAATATAAGATCATCTGTCAGGGCTGCTGTAATCAAACAAATTGCAGCTGGATTATATATCTTACTACGTTCATCAAGTTTCTCACTCATTTAAGATAAAGATTACAAGTTGTTGACTTACAACGGTTTAAACGTAGCAAGATTAAATTCTTTTAGTCATTAGTTAGCGTCGTCATGAAAGATCGAGACTAACTTTTTCATTTGTCACGTCTGGTTTGAGACATCATATGCTTCTAAGGGAGGAGAAAAGCAAACAGACAACGCTGCTTTTTTTGCTGCTAACCAAAACATACCATGATACTAGTCCAATATATGTTAATTCCATTGAATCTGCAGTTAAGACCGATAATCCTTTTTTTTTTTAAAATTTAATATCGAAGCGCAATAACAAAAAGAAACAGCTCTAAGAGAGCCGTCACGCTGTATGGGGACAGCAGAACATCTGATGCTCACGACACGAGTCATTTAATTACAATAATGATTACCATCTAAATTCCAAATAGTCTACGTTCAATTACAATTTCTGCTCTAACTAAAAAATATTACAATTTCTGCGAGATGCCCAGAACACTAATTAACCACCAATAATTCCAAGTACAACGTAATTCGATAACAACAAATATACTAATGCATGGCCCATATGTCGCAGGCACTAAGCAAGGCCTCGCTCGCTGTAGAAGCTATTGGAAACATTTTAGCCAAGAACAAAGCATAACTAATCTCTCCCAGAGTAACTAGCGGCTGGCTACGCGTAAATTTCTATGTAGAAAAAATACTACAGTATACAGCATCACTATGCAAATGGATTTCCCCCGAAAGAAGCAACTGGTCCCTGCGCCTGGACGTTCCTGTATATAAACAAATCAAGTCAACAACCAGTCGAAAGCTTATATCACACGAGCACACATTCATGCACAGCAGCTAAAACCCAGTGGACCAGCACAAACTTCTCAATGTTTGCAAATAATGATGTAATATTGTAATGTACTTGGACAAAGAAATGTTGTCCGCTATATCCACTAACTCCATGCTGCTAACCTTGTTGAGGTATCTTTAGAAATGTAATTATTTTCCCTTTTTATATGCCTACTTTATATACAAAAACTGAAATCTACATTTAGAGTCCTGAAAATTTTAGTTAATGCTGGCTAGAGTGCTTCCTCAGATGATGTTAGTACATTGGGCTTGATGCCAAAAGGATGGAAAAACAAATTCTCTGCTTGGCTTCGAAAATCAAGAAAGGTGCTTGGTCCATTTAGACTGTTGATTTTCACAATTAAATATCCAAATTTTAAAATCTTGTTTTTATTTTTTCTTTAAATTTTTTTCAAAAAAAAAATTTTAAAATTTGAACAGTTGATTGTCAGATAGGCCAAAGACCCCTATGTTTCCCAAAAGGATCACTTTCATAAAAATAATAATCAGATACTGCAGGGCCAGAGATCTTGATAATGCAACTTCACTGCATATAATTTTGCACTTTGTAGAGAAGGAAAGTTTCAATTAAATTTAATATGGCTGATTAATATATGACTATTAATTTTTTTTTCACTGTCAATTACGTATGGATCCTTACTTATCCATAGCCACACAATTCCTGAACAACTCATGCCCTTTCCATACATGGACACAAGTTATCTCCAATCCACTTCCTTAAAATATTACCCAATTTATTTGGTAAATGAAGACAACTTAATACAGTCTAATACCCATTTTATGTAAAGTGGCCAACCTCTCTAAGTAATTAAAATGATGACTCAAAAAGTTTAAAATGTTAAAATTTTTATTTATCAGAGAGAATGAAAGCATTTTTTTTTTTTGCAGGGTAGGGGGAGAACAGAAACAAACACAACCACAAGATAGCAGGGAGAAAAAAAATTAAGGTCCTCATGCAACTTACGGTATCTGAGAACTTGGTGGTTGAGCAGCCATGAATGTTAAACCACCTGCAAAATTGAACCAAAATCAAAATATGATTGACAAGAAAATCCTGCTACCACATTCATTTGAATGATTGCATTTACTTGTGCACACGAACAAGATTATTCTAACTGCAGTGGAGCTAGGAGTCTGATAATGAATGTAACAAAATGAAAAATGTTATAGTGATGTTTGAACTTCAAGCAGAATTCCCGAAAGACTACCTTGTCCTGCAGATGGAATATAAGGGGCGATACTTTGAGGGAGCCATGGTTCAGCAATACTGCCATGGAATGGGGGTGCCAACTGGGCATCTGGCAGAGCAGCTTGCAAAGAGCTCATATCAAGGAACTGCAATTGATACAGCAGACATGTTAGATATAGGAAGCTGAAGAACATGTTTATCTGTCTTCATAACCACCATGCGTGTGAAATAAGTTCTAGGAAGGAATAGTATGATTCTAAATTAGGGTTTACATTATGATATATTTAGAGAGATAAGTGGCAGAAAGGATATTATTAAGGCCAACTATATTTTGAAACATCCTACAACTTCAAGTCTATTTGTTCTTTAAAAGTACAAAAAAGGTGAAAGTGAGGTTGTAGATACTATTGTGCTAAGATTCAAACATAATAAAGGGAGATATTTAAAAAACATGATGGGAGTCTCTAACAGTGTAGAAATGGTAGAGAAAAAGATACAAAAGCAAAAGAAAAATCAAATTTGGGTGTACTTTTTCCAAGCTTAAGCTACATGAATTTCAGAACCAAAATCTGGTCCTTTCAAGGTCCTGGAGCAGTGTGGAATTTGAACTAATTTAAATGGGAGCAGCAAGGATAGGACTCCTAACCACATGGCCAATATAGGCTTTGTTACTATGTCAAGAACCATTTTATTCAAAAACTTTAAGATGTTTGACAAGCCTCAAGAACAGTTTTACAAACATCTTTAACAATGAGTATCAAGTCAGCAACATACATGACATCCTGATTAACACGAAACAGTCCATGGCATACCATATTGTTGTGCTCTACATCAGATTCAAAGGGAAGATCAAAGGGATTAGTTGATTTCTGGTTTGTTGCCTTGTGTTGAGACTCACCCTAAAAAAAGAATCAAAATTATTAACTGGAAATCCAAAAAACAAAAAATAAAATAAATTAGAAAAAAGACTCAAGCAACCTGAGAATAAACCATCAAGGGAAGCACCGATGGAGGATATGATGAACCATTAACATGTGATGGAATATTATGATCATTAGGTGCACCAACAGGAGCAAAGCCTTGCATCCCACCTTTACTGGAGCCCTGTTAAAAGCAAAATCTTTTAGGATTTTTTTCCCCTCAAAATCTTAAGGACAGCCATGATATTACAGCATACATGCACCAACCTCAGAAACACTTAAACCAAGGAATTGATCATCGCTTGATGGAATATGGTGCAGTTGCAATCCTTGAGTAGTAGCATCTACAGGAAGGTGTGAACCAGAATCTTCAAATGCATTCCATGGCTGTTCAGTATCAACAAACACAGCTTGTTTTAACTTTCAATTCGTTCCACAGTCTCTTAATATTTGAAAGGAGATAATAAAAAGAAAATTTAGGGCATCATTTGTTTCTCATGGAGTTTAACACAAGAATATCAAAACAGCCACACACCAAATTTTGTTACTCCAATATCTAGATGACTTACTTGAGAATTTGCTGCAGTAACAGAAACATGTTCTCCATTCTGCACAGCACCATGCCATGGATTAGATGTAACAGAAGGTTCGTGAACACTGGAATTTTCGAAAGATGCCAATTCTGTGCTGGCACTTCCAGTTGAAAATGGATCAAATACTTCCAGCAAAGACTTATCAGTTGAAGGTACTCCTGCTGGAATTTCAACTTGTGTCATAGATGCTGCTTGCTGAGGCACATCGAATGTTGCCCATCCTTCATTTTTAGGCACAAATAGCTCTGGGGACTTCTCATCTGAGGTAGCAGCCAACTGCTGCTGAGAAGCATCCACAAAGAAGTCAGTAGATGAGGGCTGAGATATTTGTGAAGGATGACTTTCATTCATAGATGGAGCAGAAGACAAAACAGATGGTTGAAACAAATCCACTGATGAAGCCTGAGAGAATGCCGGCGACTCAAAGAGATCGATAGGTGGCATTGAGGAAGTTAATGGCTGGGATGCTGCTGGTGCCTTTGAAAGATCCAAGCTAACAGATCTTGTGGGGTGAGAATGTTGTGGTATGGGAGACGGTATGGGAGACACTTTATTCTCGTGGGATCCAGAACCTTGGACAGGTTCTGAAAATAAATCAACTAAACCACCAGAACTGTAAGATTTGAAGTATATTTGGTTGCTGTCTGTTGATCCCAATGACGTAGTTCTCTGGGAAAAGTACAGCAATTAATATCATGCTAACTGATGGAGAAGAACATGATCAATATGTTATAGATATATGACCACAAGCACTTGGAAAGTAACAAATACAGAATCATAGAATATGTTGCATACTCATCAAGAAAGTTCAAACTATAAAAACTTTATGAAATGCAGCCATACTTTATCAATTTAGAAGGGTGGTTACTGAAAATCTGGAATTTGGACAATCATATTGAACAAATTAACTGACAGAAGTATTTTCATTTCCAGCACAATTGGGAGTTCACGTAAAGACTGCAAATAACCTTCTTATGAGCTCTTATTGTATAGAAACAATTATTTAAAAAAAAAAACTACCTGTGGATGATGTCTGTCTGCCTCTCCCTTTGCAATTGTTTCCAGAGAGATAAACTTTGGTTGAGCCCATACTTCTTCACTTGAACCAGTACTAGAACGCTGATGGGATGGACTGCTAAATCCAATGTCTTGATGGAACTTTGGAGACTGCACACCGGATTTGAATTGTTCACCTCCACTAGACAAAGAATAGTCCGAAATTCGTGGACCAGGTCCCTCATTTGCAAACCTGTCCTCAGATGCATGATCACTGAAGCGACCAGGACTATAAATAACACTAGTCATCTTCCCTTCATAGCGGCCTTTATCTGAACCAGGCTTCCTGGTCAATACAGCTGCTTGTTTTCCATACCGCCGATCTTCATATTGATAATCATATGGAGGACTTTGAGAATAAGAATGATAAGAACTGGCGCGCCTTGTCTCATCTCCATGGATTCTAGGGCTCTATAATCAGTTGCAAAAATAACATGTTAAGCATCGAACAAGAGGATGATAAATAATTTGGATCTTTAGGACATTGATGCAATTAATTATACCTAGTTTGATTTCATTCACCATTACAATGAAAAACTTGTTTGACATCATTGAATTCAAAAACTGAAGCATCCTTTAGACATGTATATGTGGTGGACACAACACTGGAAATAAGATCAGTCTGGACACTTTACTTATATATTCATTTATTTAATGTTTTGATTATATTAAATTCGAATTAATATTTTAGTACAGTGGATGCAACAGTACATATTCAACAGTTTACACAATCAAATATTATGTAATGCCAGAAACTCAGTACTTGAGTTTTAAGAAACAAAACGGATCTCCAAAAGCAAATCTAAGACAAAATTTGCTTCAGAATAGTACAGGAATCTAGAGCAACATATCAATATCTAAGAATATATTGCCTGCAAATCTCTTGGAGGCTTGTCGGAGGACTTTGCTCCAGCATATTTTCTATTGATGTATACATTCCTTATAAACTCCCTTATTTTGTCAACATTGCTGCAAAGCAAAACATGAATATGTTAAGTAATGAGAAATACATATTCACATATATACATGGTAATTGTCACGATAATTTTTTGGTCTTAACAACAAATGACATATATTACACCTGCTATCTGGCAATCGCTGCCTTTGGAAGTCCCAATCTTTCAAATATATGTCTCTTGCCCGCTGAATGGAAAAAGCCATAAATAAATTCATTTCAGCATGTAATTAAGGGCAGCTTCAAATATCAGACGGATAAAATTCACCCTTTACCTGGTTGCCACCATTTTGAAGAGCTTCTACTTCTTGAGAAGTGAACTTCGCCATTGATACAGACTTCACACGATGAGTAAACTCACGACTGTATAACATTAAATTGGACAAACAGTTTTAAGAACCATACACTATCTACCAAATATAATATATGAATACTATTGCTGCTCCAATGAATTTTTGTCACTTATCATAAAGAAATGAATGTTAATTCCGCAAAGGATAAGACATTACCATTAAACTATGAGAACTGCGCTATATAATTTTACATAAATAAATCATGAGGCCTACAAAGTAGATTGAGCATAAAGTTCAAAACATATTTTTAAAAAAAGGCTGTTAATATTAATGATGATTCATACTTTTATCACATTCCTCATGAATATACTGAGTTACTCCCAAAAAAATAAAAAATCAAATCCCTCCCGAGAAAAGCATTAACTTTTAGTTGAATTACTTCCTCTTTTTCTATGATTGCTATTTCATACCAAAAAATGGCAGAAAGAAATCACAAGCGATGCAGCAGTAAATTTTCTCATTTAGAATTTCAGGTTTTAAAATTACAAATTTATTATCAGTCACTCCAGAAACCACAGTTTTAGAAAACGTCCACTGCAGCTATGCAGACAGCCTGATCTATCAGCCACAAAGGCATCAAATGTCACCCAACCACAATGAACATCTTATGGCTTAAGATGTTCATTTTCTTCACTACAATTATAAACACAACAATTAACTGGCTTGGCAAATAAACTTCATGTTCGAATTCTCATTTTTTTCAAAAAAAAATGATTTTTATCCAAGGGATATTTCAACATTGAGAATACAATAATGATATTTTCAAACCAAAAAAAAAAAAAGGAGAACTCACTGTATCCCACTGCATGTCATGCAAATGAAGGTCCAAAAATTCGTACAAACATATTGCGGACCCTGCACAAACAAATACAGGTCATACTGGGAAATGTCTTTTTAAGAGATAAGCTTTCAAAACAAGAAGTTCAAGTGTTTCTTTTCACAGACTATAGAATTCACACAAAACAAAACCATGAACTTATACAACCCAACACTAAGTGCTGAGAAGAAGAATATTGCAGGATCAATTTCAAAGAATTTTTGCAGTAACCCCGAAAATTTTGGGTGCATCACATATTGGGCAAATACTTATACTTATTTAGCAATCAGCTAAGGCATTGCAATTATGGAGGAAAGCGCCATTCTGAAATAAAAGTATAAAATCCTAACTTTCCGTGATGCTTTCAAGCCTTCACGATTCTACCTAGTCAACCGTCAAATGGTTTAGCTTCAAAAGAATTACAGAATAGATTGATTTACTGCAAGGAATCGGAACTAAAACGAACAAAGAAACCCAAGAACAAGCAAAAAAGATAAAACAGAAGGGGGGAAGGGAATACCAAACTATTGCAATTGATACATCTTCGGTTTGGCGGAAGCTTCATAAGTCCTCTAATGATCTTCTCGTTTCTCTCATCTTCCTTTCTGCTACCCATTATTGGAGAAAGAATCGGGAAGAGCTATCAGAAGCAAGAACCCTAGAAACTGGAATCAAAATCAGAAGGACGTCCGCCGTCAGGAAATGCAAATTCAGTACGAAAAGAGGGTAATCAAGCACTACAACTTGGGAAGTAGTGGTGATGGATCTTGGGTTTAGTGCTTATAACTTAAAGAATTGATGAGGAAGAGGAGAAGAAAGGAAAGGCACCTAGAAATAGCTCTTGTTTGAACTCAATGCTCGATGATCGGTTTGGGTTCAGAACAACCAAATAATAATAGAAGCAAAAAACTAAAGCCTCCGATTTTGTTATATTTATTGATAAAAACCTTTTTGGGCTCTTATATTATTAATTCACTTCACACGTCGATGATTGATCTTCCATGATCCAACTCACGCACACAGGATAGGATGATGTTTTTCAAGTGTGGGAACCCCCGGGAACGGCAAGTGCCAACGTTTATTTTCCAACTTTTCTTCTTTTTCACTTTTTGCTTTTCTTTCGTTTTCTTTGTTTGTTTCCTAAATTCTCGTTATTCATTCGCTCTTCAGTTTACTTTTAATACGGTGAATTTACCTTCTAACAAAATTCCAAAAATTATATTTAATTGGACACGTTAATATGAACACTCTATATATATTGGCGATTTTCCTTTTTTTAAACTATTAACTGCTAAATTTTCATTAGATTTTGTCCACATTATTAGTTATGTACATATTAAGATTCTAAAACACAGATGGAAGGAAACCTCCCCCATCGGCAAATTAAATAATTAACATGTCGGCTAATATGAATTTAGCCCATAAATATTTGTTTCTTTTATAAACACCAAAGTTGCTGAGGTATTCTATTTTTAAGTTATAAGTCAATCTTTAATGAAGCTCTTAAAATATGTACTCACATCCTTCTTTAAAAAAAAAAATATATATATATATATATATATATATATATATATTAAAATTACTTCTAAGTTAGATTGACATTTTCTTTGACAAAAAAAAAATGTAAAATAAATGTTAAATTATTGATTTAACATTTTGTTCATCTCTTATTAAAAAAAAAAACATTTGATCATTTGTATGTAAGTCTTTGTGCAACTCCAGATGATGATGTTTTATATTTTTCCTTTTTTAATTTAATTTTTAAACGTCGTTTTCATAACATGAACTAACTCACAGTTGTGTTTTGGTTTGACTGTCTTGGTTGTGCGTTGTCGGCGAACTGATTTGCTACCCGTTGACTGTTGGGACTTCAGTCTTTTTGTTTCAAATTTTAAAAATAAGTTAAAAAGGCCAAATATATTTTTTACATCACTAATGTTTATAATTTTAATTTTGTCTTTAATATTTTTTTAGTCAATTATAATTAATATTTTTTATTTTTATTTTAAATTTAATTTTTATAAATTTGTTTAACATATTCCATTAATAAAAAATAATGATTAAATAATTAGTAAAAATGATATATTTAAAACAAAAATAAAATATGTAAAACAAAAATTACATAAAAAAACTACAAATATAAAAATAATAAGTTTGAATCATATATATTTTATTTTTATTTTAAATTTATTAATTTTACTAGTGTTTTCTATTAATAAAATAGACGACATTAGTAGAAATAATAAATTTAAAATAAAAATAAAATATATAATACACAATTGTAGCAAAAATAATATTAAAAACGAAATTAAAACTTAATAAAAATGTTAGATATAAAAATTATTTTTGTCTTAGTTAAATTATTCTTTTGTCTTTATAGTTTTATTTAACTTTTTTATAATTTAAAATTTCAATCAAACTCTAGTCTTTATAATTCCAGACAAACTTTAAGTAATTTTTTATAGTCTTTATAATTTCAGACAAACTTTAAGTAATTTTTCATAGTTTAAAAGTTTTAATGAAATTATTATAATCTGAGTTTAAAAAAACGATATTAACCTTAAATTTTCCATCTAAATAATGTTGAGACTGTGACATGGAATCATTTGGTTTGGTTGTCCTAATATTGCAAATTCTTGGTTTGTTGGCTCTTATAGAAAGAGTTCTTTGTTTCATAATAAAAAGTAAAAAAGACACTCTCATGAGAATAGTTAACATTATAAGTGTCAAATGAATTGGGCTGCGTTAGACCAATTAAAACTCTACAACATTTATAATAAATAAGGATTGAATTAGGTCGGACTTAAATGATAAATAGATTGAAAATTATAACCCAACCAATCATTCAAGGGTCATGGGCTGAGCTAAATTAGGCTAGCCCACATTTTTTATTATTTTTTCTTTTTATCCATAATTTTAATATATATTATAAATTTAAATATAATACATAATAAAATAAAAAACATATTATTCATGATATTTTTGTTCAATAAAATCCAAACAATGAGAAAGAAACAAATACTAGTATCAAAGATTTAAAACAAAAAAAAATTATAGCTCTTATGATAAAAATTAACATATCTCTAACTCTAACTATGAGGTCCTAAAACATTGTTGCTTATTGAGATCCCAAATAATCTCTTGTATTGTATATACTACATCCACAATTTGCAAAATGAAAGGGGAAAGGAAAAATAAAATTTTTATAATCTGTCAACTTATAATCAAATAGTTCATTAAGAAACTAATTTTCAATCTAAAAAAAAAAAAATCCGAGGCCAACCCAGCCCAACCAACCTTAACCAAATAGGTTTAAACGAGTTGAGCTAAAAACTCTTGTTAAATATTAGCTATTAAACTTTTAGCTAATTACACTTATTTATAGGGTCAGACTAGACTGACTCAATAAATTTAGCTCATTTTAAAAGCTATAGATGACACAGTTCATTTTACAAAATTGTAAGATGGCAATATTATGTTTATGGCCTCAAATCAACAGTTTTTTTCTCCTTCTTTCACACAAATCAGGGAAAAATATATATTTGAAATGTATTGGGGAATTATTTTACTAGCAAATGGAACTAGACATTTCTTTATTAGTTATATATAATAATTAAATTGTTGTAATTTCTAGGATAGGAAACAATGAATTATTTGTCAAAGAATAAGGTAAAGATTTGAAGATGTAATTGGAAAAAGACTGAAAGGAAGACGATAAATAAATATTTATTGATTCAAATAATTTGATACTTATTATTTTTCAATAAGGTAGTCTTATGAATAAAAAAATAATATTATAAAAATTTTACACTTTTGTGATTTAATCTAATTTAAAATATATTAGTTAGAATTAATATTTTAAAAATCAAACTGATTTACGATTTATTAATTTTTTTGTAGTTGAACCAATAATAACTAAATATTTTAATTATATATTAAAATTATATAATATAATAAATTAATAAACGTTTTTTTACTTAATTTTAGTAAACTCTTATATTTTATATAAAGGAATTGGATTCTTATATTTTAAAAAAATGATTAATTTCTCTTTTAATTACGTAAATTATGAAAATTAAATTAAAAATTAAATAAAATAATGAGGATTATTTATGAGTTTTTCCCTCCAAGTCAAATCTACTCCTTATCGTCGTCAAACAACTTTTTATCAAACTTTCTATTACTTTAAATGATGACATCAACTTTTAATTCTAGTCTACATGATCCTCGATAACACCTAGTGACCTAATTCTCTATTTCTTATTCGTAGTTTTGTTTAAAAAGGTTTGGGTTTTCGCTTTTCACGGCCACAAAGTTCTATAATGTAAACAAAGAAAGTGTGAAATTGAGTTTTCTAGAATATAATTTGAAATATAATTAAACATTTAAAACAAAGTTTTAGAATTTCCTTGTTATTATCATGGTGTTAAACTCGTCAGTTGTGTGAATTTTTATTGATTTATTATAAAGTAAGCTGATATTAATCTGTACATCGAGCTACCAAATTATATCTAGCGGTCCACGTCAAACTAGGCCCCACCCGATCCCTTATCCGACGGACCTCATTTTTTTGAAAAATTTGACGCATTCTTCATTAATAGTGGAAATTATCCCTCTTATCCCTCTCTGCTAAATCCTGCCTCTCGATGGCCAGCGTCCTCAGAACTCCGATCTTCCGGCCACCGCCGCCGCCACGTCCCTCTGCCCTCCTATCTTCCAAGTCTTCGAAACCCTTGTGTGTATCTTTCAAACAGAGAAGTAGCTTCGGGCCTTCTCCTCTCACCTCTCTGCGGTTGGCTAACTTAGCATCGCTTCGGTTCGTAAAGTTACCCCCTTTTGCTTACAACGGGGAAACGGAGACCACTGAGAGTGAAACTCAGGAAGTTCAAGTATCGGAGGTACATGTTAGTTATTTTGGATTTCATTTATGCATTTTCATGAATTGCTCATTGTGGTGCTTGGCCTTGCCTTTATGTATGGGCTTCATTTGTTTACTAATGACCAGTAGTGAAATGCTTGAAGCTTTGTGAGCACGCAGTTTTGGGGATGTAATGTAATGACTTATAGATTACTCTAAAATTGTGTTCTCAGTTGCTATAATTTCAAGAAGAGAAGGGTTGGAGAGAGAGGGAGGTGTCAATTACTTGACTTCTGAAGCGCAAATAATCCTGCGGTTCCTATTTACTTAAAGCTTTTGAACTTATTTATTTCTGCAGTTGATGTATATAGATGAAACTGAAGTCCATTAACTAGTTTGAAAGATATATGGTTATAATTTTTAGGCAAAACTATTTTTTTTTTCTTCTTACCAATGTTTATTTTGGGTTTCAAATTACTTTTTTTTTTCTTTTTTCTGTACTAATTTCATCCTCCATATTCCTTTTTGTTTCAATTTTGTCTCCAAGAATAACACCAATAATAAAGTTGACGAAAAATACTAACTTGGACATGTAGACTCTATCACGTGATATGTTAGACGTTTAATTGTTAACTATTAATTTGGAATGAATGAGAGAAATAAAAAATATATCATTTGGGTCAAAATTGAAGCTTATTGAAATGTTTGGGATAAAATTAAAACTAAAATTAATTAGTATGACACTTTGGCAATGGATGAGTCTCATGGAGAAGTCTATGGCAACATTTTCCATCAATTATGTTAATGGCATTAACCTTAGAGACAAAATCAAAACAAAAAAGAAATATGTGAAATGAAATTGACACAAAAAAATTGTTAGATGAAATTGAAATTTGAGGTAAACGTGAGGAATGAAAATGGTACTTTTGCCTAATTTTTATTGTTATACTTGCTTAAGTAATAGATGCTTCTGTATTTTTGAAAACTTGATGCCAGCAACATAGTTTATAACTTGAAAATTGAAATGTAGACTTGGTCAATTAGTTTTATGAGGGATCTTAGGGAACTAGGTAATGTTATTATTTCCTTTTTTCTTCTTTGTGGAAATTATCTCTTAGTTCTTGATAGTATACTTTTAAGCTTAATTTTAGTTTAGTTAATATAGGATGTATATGTCAGGGAGGCACTGGATTGAATCAGAGTCTTATGACTTATCCATGAACTTACACTCTGACAAACAGCCATGTGGAGGTTTCTATGTTATTATTTTGCTTTCTTCTGTTGAAGAATTTAATTTATCAGTTTAGTGCCACACGAAAGGGTTTACTGCTTAGAAATCATTTTATTTGTTTGGAAAGTGCTTTCAGTTGGAATGAAATATAGTGAGAAAAAGGAACATTATAACCTCTTTTTAGAAAAAAAGGGGAAATAGTAAAACGAGCTTAAAATCAACATATCTTGGTCAATTTTGAGGAAATAAGTTAATAAAAATATTTGTTACACAATATGGATATAGTAATATTTGTTACACAATATGGATATAGTAATATTTCTTACACAATATGGATATAGTAATATTTCTTACACAATATGGATATAGTAATTCACATGATCATAGTAAAATGCTGTCTCAAGGAGTCATCTAATTATGAAATCTTGGGATATTAATTTTGATGGGTTTACGCTGAGAATTCCCCTCTTTAATGTTCAGATGTTGAGTACCCAAATAAGGGAAATGAAATCATGAGAAGTTTTAGTGTTAGTTCTTGTTCCCACCTTGATTAGCTGATATACGCGTTTAACAGGACTCTTCAGACGGTGCTCTTGATCAGGAGGGCAGTACAGGTGAAGATGAGGTTACTAATGTTGGGGAAGCACCCGCATCACCTTTCTTGACTTTACTTCAATCCTATAAAGAAGCATTAGCTAATAATGATGAAGCCAAAGTTGCTGAGTTGGAATCATCATTAAAGTCTATTGAAGATGAGAAAATTGGTCTGGAAGAGAAAATTGCTTCTTTATCAGAAGAGTTACAAGTAGAAAAAGATCGGATTCTGAGGATTAGTGCGGATTTTGACAATTTCCGGAAGAGGACTGAGAGAGATCGCCTTTCACTGGTATCAAATGCTCAGGGGGAAGTTGTGGAGAGTTTGTTGCTTGTATTGGATAATTTTGAGAGAGCAAAGGAGCAGATCAAGGTGGCGACAGAAGGAGAGGAGAAGATAAACAACAGCTATCAGAGCATATATAAACAATTCATTGAAATTCTAACTTCTCTTGGAGTCGAACTGGTTGAGACAGTTGGAAAACCCTTCGATCCAATGGTAAGTTAATATGCACTTTTGATTTTATCAGTTACTTGACTTTGAAGGGGAAAAAACCTTTTCTATTTATATCGTGTAGGTGATTACGAGACCAAAATCATGCAGTATATAATGATGGGGTCCAATCTCCTTTGAAACTCTCTTTTTTGTCATTTGAAAAATAAGTCAATATACTTCATTTGTTAATGCCTAGTAGTTTAAACTTTAAACACCAGCTAGTTCAGCTGCCTGCTAGAAAATTTTGTTTATGGTGTCAATGTTGCATAAAATACAGCGGAGTTCCTTTTTTTTGGGGCATAATTTTTGGTCATCTATGATTGATGCAGGCACGCAAGTCAGTTGGCTCGAAATTCAATCGTGTACTCGATGAACTTTTTCAAACACTTAATCAAGTTAGTAAAGGTTTTCTGAAGTCCTGGAAAAGCTTTTAACTCAAAGCAATTCTTGATTGATTCGAGCCAACTTGGTGAGTTAGAATTGTGTAACAAAAATTGTCCGAGAGAAGGAGGGGGGGGGGGGTAACTAGTAATATCATGCAATAATCTCAACATGCATTCTTAAGCAGAGAGACTGAGCTATATGTGCCTGTACAATGATTAGACTTGGGAACTTTTTGCATCAGCTGCTGCCTTGAAATGAAACACTAGAACCCAGCTCTTTTTAATGAAATTATATATTAAGAGATTGACAGTCTTGAGCATCCAACTGATAAATTATGATTTGTGCTTTCCTTTGTAAAAGCTTCATGAAGCAATTATGCGCGAGGATTCCACTGAATTTGAGGATGGCATCATAATCCAAGAATTCAGAAAGGGTTTTAAACTTGGTGATCGACTCTTGCGTCCCTCAATGGTGAAGGTGTCAGCCGGTCCAGGACCTGCAAAATCAGAGAATGAGGCACCACAAGAAAAACAAGACACAAGTGAAATATCTGAGAGCAGCACAGAGACGGATTATTCTTGAAAAATTCAATTTTCTGCCTAGATTCAGTTTTGTAAAACTAGTTGTCAGTTTAATCACCAGGAACATAAATGTTGGGTATTAGAGTTACTGAAGAAATATTGCAGCCAAGTTTTCTATTAAGAAAGTTAATGTTGTTTTGAGATTTTGAATTGTGATCTCCGCTCAGCATGCCTTTGCATGACTTATAGAAATAACACCTTATGCAGTTTGCCACTTTTCAGAAAATATTCAGAGTATTTCCTTATCATATGCATACTCTGTCAACTGATCAACTGCTTTGAACCGGGAGTATCATAGCATGATGATAGAACCCAAGACACCAAAATGCTGAAGTACTCTGAATAACACTAATATTTAATCACAGAGACGTAACAATGATGCTCATAAGTTAAACACCTATCATCTTGACAACAAACATCAACACAGCACTGAACACCCAATAACAGAATGCCAAATGCAGGAAACATAAAGCCAGCATGGACAAAGCTAGACATTCGAGAGGTTAGTACTCTCCCTGACCATTCTTCATATTCCCCCTCCCCTATTCCACTCTCAAACTCCCCTAAATATGCCTCAAAACCCTATCCAAAAACCTAGTACACCTCCCTATCTATCCTCCATGTGTCCCATGCCTAACTGTCTTTAGTGGCTACACAGCATGAAGCATGAATCATACTCACAGCATATCATTCTTTTCTCTAGAATATACCGGTTCCATCACATGAACTTTCCAATAAATTGATTTCATATGAAAGAACTTATTCATCAAACTGTGCATCGCCAAACTATCAGATTATAACACTGAGGGAGATACTGCATGATGTACCTTTTGGTTAAACCAGAGAATAGAGACTGTGTAATGAAATCTTTAAAGTTATAATCACATGATTCTACGGTCACATAATACTATAATTATTAATCAGACAATAGACTTGCCAGATTCTATGGCCCACATAATACTAGACTTACTAATTGCAAGACACTTCAATAACCTAACATCTGCGAATTGCTTCTACATTTTCATAAAAGAGTCCGGCTTTTGAATGAAAAAGCCAAGTGGTTCTTCTATGTGCTTGCATTCGGCCAGAGATATTCCATTTTCATAAAGCTTCCTTTTTTGGGTTCGAAGTGTTGAGAAATTTTACCAACGAACAATGTAGCCTGAGTCGTACTCTGGTTGACACTGTTTTTAAGAAAAGATTCGTAGCTTTTCTCCCATTATAAAACAGACCCTTCTAAAAAATTCAGGTAACAAAACAGCAGAAGAAAAATATATAAAGTATAATAACCCAGTAATTTTCTTCTTCAAAAAAGCGCTCAAAAAACCGTCCACCTCTCTGGATATATTTACGCCATTATATACACAAAATGAAAAAGTGAGAGTGACGTTACTGGAGGAGTGGAGATAAAAAAGTGGAAGCATGAGGGAACGTAATATATTGAAAAAGTCAATACGTGGAGTGGGGAAGTTGCTGAAAAAGTGGTAGTTGGTTTTGAACTTCCTTTTTCAAATTAGTTTTATATAAGTATAATATATAAACCTAATTTAATTTAAAATCACATTAACACATTTTGCAGTAATTAGGATTAATTTCTGATAAGAATAATAAAATTATTAATTCAACAGAATTAACAAGTAGATAAAATTACAGCTAATTCTGACTTGTTCAGATAATCACAAAAATAATTAAAATAATTTAATTATTTTATTTTATTTCAAAAAAATATATATCAAGTCCACAATGTTTATGAATCCATTATCACACTTAAATATATATATATATATGGCCTCATCCCCCTTTAATTTAATTAATGTGATACTTGAAAATAATATTTTGAAATACACATTTTAAACTCAGTTTTTACAACAATCCCCCACATATTTTAAAAGATTTTTTTAAATAAAAGGAAAACTGGGTTACATACTTGGGTGTAAATGTATTAATCCGGTGTCCTCAAGACTATGAACCTGATCTAGACAGATAAAATATAACTCACAGAGTTAGTGGTGAAGCATATAGCTTCTATGAACCAACAAACTCTAAATGTAAGTCAGTGATCTTACCAGTCACATCACACCCCCACCATTTCTGCTGTTGACGCTGTGGTGCGCGTTTACGGCTGTGCGCGTGCCTGGTGTTCTTGAGTGCTCTAGAGATTTTGCCACAATCTCATAGGAGCGGCCCCACTCCACACTCATATAGGTGACTTCATCAAGTGCATCTACAATGAATGCACCACCCTTAAGGGCTATGTAAATCATTAAGAGCTTTCACTCAGCCTCTCCATCAAATGCATTCTAGCACTTTCACACTAACACCATAGGAAAGGGACAATTAACTAGTGCTAGCAGAAATAACAAGTGACTTGTTATTACCCATATGAACCTTCTTCATGGGACTTCCAATCACAAAGGTTGGGTTACTATCACCGTTAATTTCAAATTAGCATAAGTCTCATTCCCCTCGATGTAATACCCGTAAAAAAAATTTCAGTATATGATACTATTTACCTATATAGCACTATTCACGTATACAGAACTGTTCACGTATATGGTCATCATGAATGAGTGCTAATTTTGATTTGGAGTAATTCAATGGAGAAAATGATCTCTCTGTCTATTTAATTTCCCATATACTTATGTGAATCTTGTTATCTTGTATGTGTATGTTGATAAAAATATAGATTTTCACAATATTGTATAAATTGTGGGATGTGGCAATAATCCCACGGTTAAGATGTGGATTGGGCATAAGAGGAAACTAGAAAGAAATTGGGAGAAAAATGATGTTTTATATTAGAAAATTTCCCTTAGGGACTAAATTGAAAGGAAACTTAAATAGTAAATTGATTATACTGATAGATGAGACCGATAAGTAGAACTGGTAGATGAGACTTATAAGTAAAATTGGTAGGTGAGACTAGTAAGTGAAATGGTAAGTGAGACTAGTAGATGAAACTGGTAGATGAAAACTGGTAAGTGAAACTGGTAGATGAAAACTGGTAAGTGAAACTGGTAGATGAAATAGTATAGGAGAACGGTAGATGGAATAGTAGCAAATAGTACCATAACTTCTCCTATAAATAGGCCCTTCTATTTCACTTGTAAACATACACCTCCAGTTTCTCTTCTTTTCTCTCCTCAAACTTCTCTTACCCCGCCACTAGGTCTCTGAGATTTTAGGCATTTTTCTTTCAGCTTAGATCCAAGGTGAGAATACTATACCCTTTCTTATAATTATACAAGTTAAATTCTTCAGTATGTTTTGTGGTTGCGGCTTTAGCTGATCCTCCACACCAGAAAAGAACTTTTCCTAGTACGAATAGTGATTATATGTATTTATACTATATTTATGAATAGTATTCGTATATATGAATAGTAACTGTACATATAAATAGTATTTATACGTATGAATAGTGATTATACGTATGAATAGTATCTGTATGTATGAATAGTATCTGTACGTATGAATAGTGACCGTATGTATGAATAGTAATCGTATGTATGAATAGTGACCGTACATATAAATAGTGACGTACGTATGGATAGTGACCGTACGTATAAATAGTATCCATATATGTAAATATTAATCATACCTATTTTTTGAATATTACAAGAGTCGAAGGAAAAGGAGAGAACAGTGCATCCCAATGGAGATGCATGTTTAGCTTTGAGCCTTCAATGAGATTTTGGACATCCTTTGATTGATATAAGATGTAGAAATCTAGCTCGGACTCGAGGTGAGGGATCTAACTATACCTCGTATGATTTTATTTTCTAGGATTGTACTTTCTAAAGTTTCATAAAATGATATCATGTGATAAGGTGATTATGTGTTTGACATACATGATGTAAGGTACCACATGCATATAATTTGAGCTTGCAAACTGTATGTGGATGAAGGAATATAGAACTTTATACTATACTTGAATTTTGAAAATTTGAGCTCAGTTGAAGGATTGATCTATCCTTGTCTTGTTTGATTTATTTTTAAAAATTTGTTTGTTAGAAGATATAATAAATTAAGGAATGAATATATTTTCTATATATTGGGATAGAGCTTGCAAAGGAAATCATGTGAATGATTGATGATTATGAATGACATGGATTTATTAAAGTTCATGATGTGCATATGAATGCTCTTGATTGTGCAATTGATTGTATTTGAAAGAAACAGAGATTTCGAACACTTTTGCGTCCTTTGAGGACGGGTGAAATAAGGTTGAATTGCTTGACGTCCTTTTAAGGGCTTGACACAAGATATTCAATGTATATAATTATACACATGGAATAATTGAGGGATTCATCCCTCCAAGATACAATATAAATTCCATCTCATATCGCAGTTAGATTCTATATTTAATGATGATTATTAGATAATGAAATTTATTGTTGATTTAAGATTATATTGATGAGAATTATGAATTGAGTATATAATATACATAGAATGGTTGAGGGCTTGACCTAAGATACCAATGCATGAAATTATGCAAAGGGAATGGTTGAGGGCTTGACCCAAGATACCAATGCATGAGATTATACAAATGGAATGGTTGACGGCTTGACCCAAGATACCAATGCATGGAATTATACACATGGAATGGTTGAGGGCTTGATTTCCCAAGATACCAATGCATGTAATGGTTGTAGACATGAATATATCTTTAAGCAGAAATATTACCTACGGGCAGAACACGCCTTCAGGCGGGATGACATCTACAAGTGGGATAATGCTTTCGGGCGAGGTGCATGTGATTATTTACGAACTTTCTTATGATGAATTCCTCTTGACTTACATTTATGTCATGAATTATTAATGTTGTGAGTTTTTCACATGTTCATACATGATTATATGTACTTTTGGCATGCATAATTGATTATATGTGCGGTAAGGCTATTTTATGGTGAGTCAAGTGGATAAGACTCACCCCCTCATAGTTTCAGGTAAAGAAGGCCCTTTAACTTCGAGGATGAACGTGTCGATGATGCCTCCCCTTTGTTCGGGGTACGGTAACAGACTTAATTATGTTGTTTTAGTAATTTTAGAAAGCTCTGTAATCGGGTAGGTCATGTATTGTTGTATAGGATGGTTAAATATGAAAACATTCTCTTATTTTACTTCTTCATTGTGTAATTTAAAACAATTATATTTAAAGTAATAATTGGATTAAGGAAAGAGTAATAAGTTAAATGGAAAGTTAGGCTTGCGGTGGTATGGGTTTAGACATCTCCGCGCCGGTCACGGGCTTGGATGTAGGGCGTGACACTCGATGTCTGAAAAATTAATTTATTACCCAAGGGTTTAGTCAAAGGGTCAGCTAGATTCACTTCTGACCTCACATAATCGATTGATATTATTCCATCTCTAAGCAATTGCTTTACCACATCGTGTCTCAAACGGATGTGTCTACTTTTTCCATTATAAATTTTATTCTTTGCAATAGCTATAGCCGCTTGGCTATCGCAATGTAAAGACACAGACGGTGTTGGTTTAATGCCCAACGGTATACTTGCTAAGAAGTTTCTCAGCCACTCAGCCTCATTACCAGCCAGCTCTAGAGCTATGAACTCTGATTCCATAGTAGATCTAGCTATAATTGTTTGTTTGGCTGATCTCCATGATACTGTGCCACCACCAAGAGTGAACACATATCCGCTAGTAGATTTTGTCTCATCTGAATCAGAGATCCAGTTTGCATCGCTATATCCTTCTAATACAGCGGGAAATCCACTATATGTGATACCAAAATTTATGATACCTTTTAAATATCTCAAGAGTCTCACTAAAGCACTCCAATGGTCATTACTGGGTTATGTGTGTACCTACTCAATCTGTACACAGCATATGCTATGTCAGGTCGGGTGAAATTCATTAAATGCAACAGACTCCCAATGATCTGTGCATACTTAGACTAAGCTACAGACTCACCTGAGTTTTTCTTTAGTTGAGTGTTATAATCATAAGGAGTATTCACTGGTTTGTCATCAAAGTGACAATGCCTTTTCAGAAGTTTCTGAACATAATGTTCTTGTGATAATAAAATATTATCACCTTTCCTTATAATTTTAACTCCCAAAATTACACTCACTTCACCCAAGTCTTTCATGTCAAAATTAGAGGCAAGAAAATCTTTTGTCTTATGTATAATTTTCATGCTTGTACCAAATATAAGCATATAATCAACATAAAGACAAATGATTACACAATCATCATCTACTAATTTTGTATACACACATCTATCTATTTCAACTGAAGTAAATCCATCATAAACTAAAACATTATTTAGTTTTTCATGCCATTGTTTAGGTGCTTGTTTTAATCCATATAAAGATTTAAGAAGTTTGTAAACTTTATTTTCTTTTCCAGGAAAAATACAACCTTTAGGTTGTATCATATAAATTTCTTCCTCTAAATTACCGTTTAAAAATGTTGTTTTAACGTCCATTTGATGAACATAAAGTTTATATATTGAAGCTAGAGCAATTAAAACTCTTATTGAAGATACTCTACTAACAGGAGCAAAGGTATCAAAATAATCTATATTTTGTTTTTGTGTAAAATCTTTGGCTACTAATCTGACTTTATATTTTTCAATTGACCCATCTGAGATATATTTTCTTTTAAAAATTCATTTGCAGCCAATGGTTTTTGCTCCTAGTGGTAGATCTACTAAAATCCATGTATTATTTTTTGTAATAGAGTCAATTTCAGTTTTAATTGCTTCTTTCTAAAATTTTGCATCAGAAGATGCAACTACTTCAAAATATGTTTTAGGTTCATCATCAACAGCAAAAGTGTAAAAATCATCTCCAAAAGAGGTTGCCTTCCTTTGTCATTTGCTTCTTCTTAAATCCTCATAGGTATTTTCAGATAACTCTTTAGATATTTTCTCATTTATATTTTCCTTATTAATATTTTGTAAAGATGTATCATCAATACATTTATTTTTTAAAGGAAAAATATTTTCAAAAAATTCTGCATTTTTTGTTTCAATTATGGTATTAATATCTAATATATCACTATTTAATACAAGAAACCTATATGCTGCGCTATGTTCAGCATATCCAATAAACATACAATCTGATGTTTTAAGGCATAAATTTCTTTTCTTAAGATCAGGCAACATAACCTTAGCTAAGCACCCCCACACTTTTAAATATTTTAAATTAGGCATATGATTTTTCCATAATTCATAGGGTGTTTTACTTGTCTTCTTATAGGGAATCCTATTTTATAAGTGACAAGCTGATAATAAAGCCTCACCCCACAAATTATTTGGTGATGAGGAACTAATTAACATTGCATTCATCATTTCTTTTAAAGTCCTATTTTTTCTTTCAGCTACTCCATTAGATTCAGGTGAATAAGGAGGAGTTGTTTCATGAATTATCCCTTCTTTTTCACAAAAATCATTAAACAAAATATATTCTCCTCCTCTATCTGATCTAATCCTTTTAATCTTTTTATTTAATTGATTTTCTACCTCAGCATTATATTTTAAAAATGAATTAAATGTTTCATCTTTATTTCTAAGTAAATACACTTTTGTATACCTAGAAAAATCATCTATAAAAGTTACATAATATTTTTTACCACCTCTAGTCATAGTCTGTTTTAAATCTCCCAAATCTGTATGAATTAAATTTAATAAATATATTTCTCTTTGTGTGCTATAACAAGACTTTATTAATTTTGATTCAGCACATATTTCGCACTTATTTAAATTAATATTATTAAAAACAGAAATTAATCCTATTTCACGCATTTTCTTAATATAAGAAATACTAACATGTCCTAATCTAGCATGCCATAAATCTATAAAGTCAATCAAATAAATAGAATTTGCAGATTTTTCATTAATAACATTTAAAACATTTAATACAAAAAGTCCCTGATTACAATAGCATTTTCCCACAAAAAGTATTATTTTTTGTCATTACAATCTTGTCAGATTCGAATGACACTTTAACCCCAGCTTTTCCTAATAGAGCTACAGAAACCAAATTGGCTCTAATATTAGGGACGTGCAGAACATCATTTAACGCCAAAGTCTTGTCGGATGTGAGTTTAAGAAGAACTTTTCCTTTTCCAAGAACACTAGCGGTGCTAGAATCACCAAGATATACTTGTTCTTCTCCATCCCCTACTGGAGTGTAGGAGGTAAAGGCATCTTTGTTTGCACAAATATGCCTGGTATGTTGACCCTAAGGCTATATGCCATAAGTTTTGATGATAACAAATGTATTTGAATAGTAGCATTAATATATATAAAGATTAATTATCATATATATGCTACAAGTACTTAAATATGATTATGTTATTTAATATGTATGTTGCATATACATTAATCATGCTATTTATCATGAATTGAACTAACCATTTGGTTTGTAAGTAAGATATATTTTATAGGTTGGTTCAAAACAAGAAGAGTGATCATCGGATTGAAGAACAAGGAAAAGTAACATCATGCCTCACTCAAGGAAAGCAACATACAAGGACAAAGCTCCAAGAAATGAAGAATTCGAAGATTTGAAGTCTTGGAAGCTTGGATGCATCAAGATAGCCTATGTGTTTAAATTAGGTATATTTTATATAGGCTAGTATATTTGTGCAACTCAATGATCTAGATTTGCATACATTGGCTCAAGCATTTTTGAACAAAAAGATAGTGAGATATGAAGTTTTACAAAAGTTATTTTTTGACCTTTGGTCACTCCTTATATCATATCTCATAAATGAAAAATCTGTTTTTCAAGTATCTTAATCTCATTTGATAGTAGACTCAAAGATCTTTTCAACGGTATATTATTTATTCAAAACGGAGTCCAAATGAGAAATATATGACTATTCAAAATATAGTTTGAAAAACTGAAAGTTGATTTTACTGTAATAAAAAATTATTCTGTTCTGACCTATAGTCAGTATTTTGATTATATATTTTAAAAGAAAAATAATTTTTGAGTAAAACTTGGCTCATTTGAAACTAGACTCCAAGAGCTTTCCAACGGTATATTATTTGTTTAAAACGGAGTTCAAATGAGGGAGTTATGAATTTTTAAAGAAAGCTCAAAATCTGGACTGCACTATAACGGCTATATAACGGCTAGTTTTGTAAAATCTTATATATATGACCTTAGATACACGATTTTGAGCAAGAACAAAGTCCTACAATGTGATATTAACTTCTTCTATCATATTTGAGAGAAAGGAAAGCATTCTTGAGCCAAATCTTGCATATTCTCTATCATTAGAGTTATTAGAGCTTCATTTGTTTTCATCTACTCTTTAGAGAGAGTTTCTTTGTATTGTTGATTTTGATCAACACATATATTATTCTGAGTTGAGGTTCGCAAGTACCGGTGTTGGAAGAACTTGCTTTGGGTTGAGGAGGAGCCCGGATTCATAAATTCTTCATTGTGGTTTCGCAAATACCCGGATCGAATTTGCGTGGTTGTAGTGGTTTGCAAGTACCCGGATTAAACTTGCAATTATAGTGAAAATACTCAAGTGGTCTCTTGAGGACTGGATGTAGGCTTGGACTAGCCGAACTAGTATAAATCTCCGAGTTTGCTTTCTCTATCCCTTACTCTTTAATTTGTGCATATTGATATCTATTCTTTAATTCCTTGATCTTTATAATTATTTATCTTAACAGCACATTGATTTTCTGTATTGTATTTATTATCCTAAACATTGTACTTTTACAGAAAATCATTTTAACTTCCAATTAATTCTTATGAAAAATTTATAAAACCCAATTCACCCCCCCTCTTGGGTTCCAACCATTACTTTCATGGTAGCCCCATAGTCTACCACCCATTCTTTCACATCGGTGACCAAGAGAGCCTCAGAAATAACAGCTGCTATTATGTCATCTCCTTGAACCAAATTCACATTTGGCTTAGGAGGATTATCACCTTTTGCTCTCTTTCTACATTGCGCTGCATGATGTCCTGCTTTTCCACAAACAAAACAATTTCCCTTCTTCTTGAAGGTGGGGTTAGAAACTCTAGGCTTGTAATCAGATTTATAATTATTTTTATTTTTATTTTTAGAATAAGAGGTACCTTGCACCAAATTTGCTTTTGACGTCATCTCCTTAGCATTCGCCATTTTAGACTCCTTTCTATTAGTGTCTTCAATAATGATGTGCGTGATAAGATCTGGAAGTGCCAATTGTTTGTTCTTGTGCTTCAATTGTTGCTTGTAGTCTTTCCACGAATCTGGCAATTTCTCGATCAGGATCCCAGCAACGAACTCATCGGGCAAGTGAATATTTTCAGCAAGTAAATCCTCCAAAAGCTTGTGGTACTCGTTGATCTAAACCTTGATGTCTTTATCATCCGCCATCTCCCATCGATAGTAATTTCTGATCACGAACTTTTGTTTTCCGGCATCCTCCGCAGTGTATTTGAGAATCATCAATTCCCAAATTTTGTTCGCTTCCTTGTAGGTACAGTAGACATCGAACAAATCGTTAGATAAAGTGCTAATAATTGTATGTCTACATACCTTATTAGCATATGTCCACGCATCAAGTCGATTGGGATCGTCAGTAGATAGAGGCTTCGATTCTGTCAATGCCGTAGCGACTCCATGCATATCAAGAATGGAGTAGACACGCTTTTGCCATCTCCAAAAATTCTGACCGTTGAACATCTTGATTTTGGAGATGTCAAGGAACGGCTTTGAGAATGTGACAGGAGGCATCACCGGTATGGATGGCGCAACGGGTTGTTGGACGGCAACAATAGCAGTAGGTGTACCGTTTTGAGGGGCAGCTACGGTAGTGTAATATCCCAATAATTTTTATGAATATTTAAAGTCTGATTTGAAGTTTAGTGAAAAATTTAATTATGTGGAAAATTTTCTTTTTGAATTAGTGAAGAAAATGTGGGAATAGAAATTTTTATTTTTAATTTAGGAAATTTTTACAAATTCTCAAGGACTAAAGTGAAAAGAAAAGAAAGTATAGAGGACTTTTGAGAAATGACCAAGTAGGAACCCGAGAAGAAGAATATAGCTTATGGGAATGAATTATGAGTCCGGTACCGAAAAGATGATGGATTCGAGGTTAAAGTGGAGTTTGAGATATTGAGAGGGACTAAAGTGAAATAAGGAAATTTGTGGGGCACCGAGGATTTAGAAACACCTGAGGTGAGATTTTATGAATTTGCTTTTGCTAGTCTTGACTGAGGGTCAATTGCAGAGCAAGTGATAATTTCACTCCGGGCGAGTATATAGGTGGTCTCACCTATTTTTTATTCATTTTTCTCCTTTCCTCTCTCTCTCTTCACTTTCTCTCCTCTCCTTCTCTCTTCCTTCTCTCTAATTTCTCTCTCTACACTCCAACTCTACAACCGGGCTTTGGAGGGTGGATCTCAGGCTACGGGGCGAGCCTCTAGGAGCCAAGCAACATAGGGAAAGCAAGGAATCGAGGTAGAAATTTCTATTTCTTAAGCTTTTCTCTATTTTCTAGTTTTAAGAGTGTTTGAGGTAAAATCGAGATTCCGGCTTCGTTTCTCGATTAAAATTGGTGATTTTGGTGTCTAAATGCTCCTTAGACATTAAGGGTGAGATCCCATGGAAGAAATCATGAAAAACGGTGAAGATTTGGCCAGATTTGGGCCAAAACCGAGAGAAATCGCGAAGGGGTCGCGATCGTGGCGCCCAGGCGCCATGTGTGGCGCCTAGGCGCCAAGGTGAGATGGGAAGAAGAAGGAATTGGCGCCCAAGCGCCACGTGTGGCGCCTAGGCGCCAGGCATGGTTGGCGCCCAGGCGCCAGGTGTACCGAAAAATTTTAGTTTATTTTTCAATCGGCCATAACTTCTTCATCCGAACTCCGTTTTGGGCAAACTTTATATCGTTGGAAAGCTCTTTAAGTCTAGTTTCCAATGGTATAAGTTTCATTTGAATATTCATTACCAGTTAGGAGTTATGATTCGAGAAGTAAGTGAAGGTCGAGAGTAGTGGTAGGAAATTTCTCTATTTCGTAACTCTGATGGTTTTTGTCTGGTTACAATAGGAATGGTCAAAGTGCAAAGTGGGAGTGTCGAGAGCGTGAATTCCAGGTGAGTGGGTTAATACTTACTATGATTAAATATCTGTTATTGACTTTTTGCATCATAGTGGAAATATGTTGTATATCCAAGTTTGAAGAGCATGATGTGGAACGATGAGGCATAAACAAATATGGAACGTGTCTGGTAATGTATATAATTATATTTTCTTATTTTCCCATGAATGGAGGTTATATGATGGATTGTGAATGGCATGTGAACCGAGTTGAATAATTGTTCTATATTATGGGTTATGTTATATACATGCTATGTTGCTGGAACCACATTGATTATGTTGTGGCTTGAATTGTAAATGACTGAGTTGTGTATGTGGCTCAAGATTATGATTGAGGATGTTTTTATATGTGATTGTGATTGTGTTTGACTGGAAAGGAAAGGCATGGTGGTGCACCCCATGGAGAAATCTATGTGAAGCTATAAGGGTGGAGAATATAAATGAAGCGATAAGGGTGGATGCGGCGGGGGCCGCGGGCAACTATCCAGAGGTATTCTGGACGACCCGGTTGGTACGGGAATTGTGTGTGAAATTGATTTCATCGATTGCTGTTGTGAATTTTGAATTTTGTTGAAATGCATTTGATTCACTTGGATATTGTTGTGAAGTATTATGAATAATATTATATCATATGATAATCGATCTATGTATGATTGCTGCATGTTATCATATGATGATCGATCTACGTATGATTGCTGCATGTTATCATTATGATGCATGATTTTTATTTTGTCATAGTATTGTGTTATCTACTCACTGGGCACGTGGTTTGCTCATACCCCTCTTATTGATATTTTTTTTCAGAATTGACAGCTGAAGGTAAATATCGGAACAAGGAATTATGGATCCTTAGTCCATAATTACTTTTTCATTTGTTCAGGATAAAGGTATAATAGTTAAGTTTTATTCTAAGTTGTATAAATCTAGAAATCTCTGTAATCGGGTAGGTTCATTCAGTGATGTAATGTGAGTAATTGTAGTATGTATAGAGAACTCGTTTTGGTTGCATGAAAAAGAATTGTATGATTTTTAAGAGAAAGATAGGCTTACGGAGGTGAAATGAAATTCACTTTCCGTGCCGGTCACGTGCTCAAATTTTGGGACGTGACAGGTAGCGTCGGCACTCATCTTTTCTTAAGATTGTTGAGAAATTTTGTCAACGAAGCCTGAATCGTGCTCTGGTTGACACTGTCATTAAAAAAAATTCGTAGCTTTTCTCTTAGAATAAAACAGGCCCTTCTGAAAAATTCAAGTAACAAAACAGCAGAAGAAAAATATATAAAGTATAATAACCCATTAATTTTCTTCTTCAAAAAAGTGCTCAAAAAACCGTCCACCTCTCTGGATATATTCACGCCATTATATACACAAAATGAAAAAGTGAGAGTGACGTTAGAGTGGAGATAAAAAAGTGGAAGCATGAGGGAAAGTAATATATTGAAAAAAGTCAATACATGGAGTGGGGAAGTTGTTGAAAATGTGATAGTTGGTTTTGAACTTCCTTTTTCAAATTAGTTTTGTATAAGTATAATATATAAACCTAATTTAATTTAAAATCACATTAACACATTTTGCAGTAATTAAGATTGATTTCTGATAAGAATAATAAAATTATTAATTCAACAGAACTAATAAGTAGATAAAATTACAGTTAATTCTGACTTGTTCAGATAATTACAAAAATAATTAAAATAATTTAATTATTTTATTTTATTTTAAAAAATATATATCAACTCTACAATATTTATGATTCCATTATCACACTTTTATATATATATATATATATATATATAGCCTTATCTTCTTTAATTTAATTAATGTAATATTTAAAAATAATATTTTGAAATACACATTTTAAATTCAGTTTTTACACGAAGATCAAACTGTGAAAGAGGCAAACAGGATTTGGGTTAGGTACTAATCAACACAAAGGCCGAAGCCTCAGGTTACCCAGAATTCATGTGCCTTATATGAGGGTGAGGCCTAAACAAAGAATAAGAACAGCAGCCTTTTTTTAGGTTGTTGCCTTGTCGGAACGCAATTGGAAAATTAACACTGACATTATTTTGAAAAAATAAACTATACATATATATAGCGACTTTCAGTGAACTAGTATCTCTGCATTGCCACATAAGATACTCAGTCACATGGGATAATTTTCTACGATAAGATCACGAGGGATGTAACACCAAAAGAAAATAATGCAACAATTTGTCCTCTATTGCCGAATTTTCTTTCTGAAAACATCATTCCGAACAAAAGAGCATGTCACTCTATCATCATGTCTGCCAATAAACATTGACTTGCAGTTTCCAGTTCTCACTTTGTGTTCAGAATGTAAATAACCTAACTTATAACTTATTTAATTAATTTATAACTTATTTATAACTTTTTATTTTTTATTTTATTTTACCTTTATTACTTTTTAAGAATATCCAGTTTACATCTAAACTTATTATAACTTAAATCTCCAAATTTTATCACTTGTTTGTGAATTTTTTTTATTTTTATTTTTATCTTTAATTAAAATTTTATTTTATATATACAATACTATATAATAAAATACATATATAAATATAATACATATAATAATTTAAAAATTAACAGATGATATATTTATTTATATTATTTTTAGATTATAAAATATATATTCTTTTATGTCATTTTATATTTTTCAACTACTTCAATAATTATTTTTACCAAATATTTTTAATTCAATAAATTAGATAAACAACTTCTAACTTTGAACTAAAAATTAATTTATAAACTTTAAACTAATTTATCAACTAATTTACCGAATAAACCCTAAACCTATGGCAGAAATAATAGAAAATGGTTTTCCCCACCATTTCATATTGGGAGAATAAATCCAATAGAATAATAGGAGAACCTGCAGAATTAGAGACGTGAATCATTTGATCAGATAGCTGCTGTTATCTAGAGTCATCTTATCTTCAGATTAAATTAATAGCCATTAAATTTCCTTTTTTTTGTTTCTTCATTCTTGTCCTTCCCAAATTTTTTAATGATATAGTGAACTTTGTTTTTTACTATGTATATTAACTTGTTTGTGGTTAGATTAAATTTAAAATTACGTTGAAATGTTCCTAAAGTAAATTTATTATTGAAAATGTTTACTTCCATGGTTTAAATAGAAAAAGATAAGTGACATTGATCATTCAATCTAATTCAAACAAATCCAAAACTAATTTGATTAGTTGAATTACAGACGATTCTACTAGATTAATTCTATGAAATTCTTAATCATGTAATTATATAAATTCAAGGGCAGTGTTACTCCCATTGGTTAGAAATCATTAAAAAAAATTTAATATTTAATATTAAAATAAACACTTTACAAATGCACAGAGGTCATCTCATCCCTAAATTCAGAAAAAAAGAAAAAGAAAAAGATGAAGCCAAACTAAATTAGACCGACGAAGATTCCTACACGCAACCATGTTCTTCCAAGTGATAGCAATACTAAATATTATCCATCAATTTACTGTCAATTCTCAGTTTGGAAATTTCACAATTCACATACAGGTCCAGCCATTCCAACCAAGGATCAAGTAATTATCTTCCTGTTCTTAAGTGCACTTCGCCTTCTAACCTCATGCATATCTCTTCTAGTTGTCCTTGTCTTCCTGGTTTATCTGGGGATGTTTGCCATTGATCTTTGCTGGATAGAAACATTAGACTCAAGAATCCTTGTGTAGATTTCTATTTCGAAAGCAAACACAGCAGTAACAAGTAATCTATAATAAAGGTCAATGAGAGCCCTTCTGTTTTGTTGAGAATTTTTCCATTTCCCTCTTTCAGTAGGGTGGTCCAAGAATCTTTATATAAATATGTGTTTGAAACTTTCCGGTATCTTGGCCCCTAATAATCTGAAAAGTTATTGACAACATGGAGTTAAAAATTTGCTGATATCTGATAACATAAACCTGCTCCCACTTTCTTGAAAATAATATTCAGGTGGGAGTAATATAAAATTAATCTGAACTAATTACTGTTTTCACCCTTCATAGATGAATTGTAATGATTTTTCAATTTGGTCCTATATGGTGTAGTTTATCTTTAAAAGATTAATTTAAAAGGTTAGTCCCGTGACAAAATTGAGAAGGTTATATTATAGAGGACTAAAAAGATTGGCCAAATTCGCTCTGGTACTTCTGTTACTCTCTAGTTTCGTGCACTCAATCAACACTCAAGTGTAAACGTTCTGGGAATAATGATATCACGAAAATAGTTCTTGTATAAAGAGAAATGATATGTTTCATCTCTTACACTAAAGAATGGATTTTAGCTTAAAGGAAACCCAACTTAAGAAGACCGATAATAAGACAATCATATCAGCAACGCAGAGTAGCAGGTATTCAAGCAATGGTTCATGTGGTCCATATGACATGTATCATTATGAAGAAGAGACAACGTATTTAGGACAAAAACAAATGGCCTAAAAAATTTAGCCATACCTATACGCATAGTATAGCCTCCTTTTTCTTCCTCAGGTTCTTACATATTAAACTTCTCCTGTTTCTTCACAAACTGTTCTTGCGAGTAAGCAGTAAACTGTTCATCACAAAGTGGTGCTAATGAGAGAGAAGCTAAAGGAGGAGAAGCTTTTGCAGAAGCAGACCAAACCTGAAGAGGAAGAGGAAGAGTCATCACTGAGCAAAAGAGCATGGAGAGAAAGCAAGAAGATGTGGAGGGTAGCAGGTCCAGCCATATTCACCAGATTTTCGACGTTTGGCATAACCGTAGTAAGCCAAGCCTTCATTGGCCACATTGGCTCCACTGAACTTGCTGCTTATGCCCTTGTCATGACTGTGTTAGTCAGGTTCGCTAATGGCGTCCTGGTGAGTCCTCCTTTGCTTATACTCACTTATCACTTCATGTGCTTATTTTATAACGGTTTTGAATGGAAAAATCTGCAGCTGGGTATGGCGAGTGCATTGGAAACTCTGTGTGGGCAAGCATATGGAGCAAAGAAGTATGAGATGCTTGGAGTGTATCTTCAGAGATCTTGGATAGTCTTGTCCTTGACCGGAATCTTTCTTCTTCCTATTTACATCTTCACAACCCCACTCTTGAAGGCTTTAGGTCAAGAAGAGAGTATTGCTCAAGTGGCGGGAAGCATATCCATATGGTCAATAGGTATTGTGTTTGCCTTCCTAGTGTCATTCACCTGCCAGATGTTCCTACAAGCACAGAGCAAGAACATGATCATAGCTTACCTTGCAGCATTTTCTGTCTCAATTCACCTTTTTCTGTCATGGCTTTTGACTGTTAAGTTTAAGTTTGGGCTTAATGGAGCAATGACATCCACAATCTTGGCATACTGGATACCCAATATGGGTCAGCTTATGTTTATTATGCGTAATTGCCCTGATACTTGGAAAGGTTTCTCCTTTTTGGCTTTCAAAGATCTCTGGCCTGTCATCAAGCTTTCTTTGTCTTCTGGAGCTATGTTGTGGTAAGGATTGAACGAACTTCAATATTTAAAACCATAAATATATATCCAATTTCCCACTGTATTGTGAAAAGAAAACTCATCAAGCTTTGGAGTTTTAGTCATCAGGAGCAAAGGGACGATCAGTTTTGGGTACCTATGTAATGTAGCTTCATTTATTCTGTACTGATATTTCAGATGACACTAAGCTGTGGATTTGATTCCTTTTACAGTCTGGAGATATGGTACAACACAGTTTTGATTCTTCTAACAGGAAACATGGAAAATGCCAAGGTTTCCATTGATGCTTTATCCATATGGTAACTCTACCTCGGTATTACTTCTACTTTCATATTAAGCTTTTCATTGATTACCTCAAAAATTATTATTCTCTTGCAGCCTCAACATCAATGGGTGGGAAATGATGATAGCCCTTGGATTCTTTGCTGCAGCTAGGTACTTAATGTCATCACGATATTTTTCCCCAGATATGGCTTACAATTTAAAAAAAGTAATTTATAATTTAGTTCTTGCCTTAGATTTAGGCTCTGAATATTGATGGATTTGCAGTGTGCGGGTGGCAAATGAGCTTGGAAGAGGGAGTTCAAAGGCTGCAAAATTCGCCATTGTGATAACAGTGCTCACATCATTTGCCATTGGTTTCCTCCTATTTTCACTGTTCATGTTTCTGAGGGAAAGACTTGCTTATATATTCACTCCAAATCCAGAGGTGGCTGAAGCAGTTGGCCATCTCTCGCCTTTGTTGTCAGTCTCCATGTTGTTAAACAGTGTTCAACCTGTCCTCTCTGGTAGTCCCTTCCACTTACATTTTCTTTTTCCAGGATGTTAAGCCAAACTTTCAAACAATCAAAACATTCTCAGTAGATTTAACTATAAATCAGTCATTATATATATATATATATATATATATATATATATACTGGTTTCATCTCTAAATTTTAACCCAAGTTTTAATTTTATCTCAAAATTTTATTTTGTGTTAAATTTATTTTGTATCTTTTTAATTAATTTTAATTTTTTTTCTTGAGTCCAATGTCGTCTTAATTATTAATGACAAATACTATTATAACCATTTTTATTTCACATGTTAGTTTCATCTCGTTTAATAGACACGTACACATCAAATATATATATACTTAAAATGACAAAATTATCTTTTAGGTAAAAGGGGCACAATCAACTAAAAATGAAGTAAAGGAGGGTAATTTTGTCATTTAAAGTGCATGTTCTGAAGTGAACATATTTAGTTAGACGAATTAGCGCTAATGTATGCATTAGAAGTGAGCACATCAACATTTGTTCTTATAAATTAAGATGGCGTTAAATTCAATGACAAAATTAAAATTAATTAAAAATATGTGGAACAGAAATAAAGTTGACAAAAAATAAAAAATTTGAGACAAAATTAAAACTTGAATTAAAGTTTAGAATAAAAATGAAATTTTTGCCCAAAAAAATAAATTTAATGTTATTTGATTTTATGCTATTGTGAATAGGAGTCTCTGTTGGAGCCGGCTGGCAAAGCGCTGTAGCATACGTAAACATAGGCTGTTATTATCTAATTGGCATTCCTGTTGGAGTTGTTCTTTGTCATTTATTTAATATGCAAGTGAAGGTAAAGTAGCTATATATTGTTTCTCTCTCATATAATAATACAAGCTTTCTTGAGGGCAATAATAATAATTAGGTGAGCAATTATGTGTAATTTTGTGCAGGGCATTTGGATTGGAATGTTATTTGGGACGTTTGTGCAAACTGTAGTACTTATTATTATCACATTCAAAACTGATTGGGACAATCAGGTAATTGACTCTTGTTTTGTCTTTTCTGCTATTATTGCCAGAATTGTGAGTTTCAATTTTTTGACTTTGCGTGGAAAAAGCCGAATAGCTTATGAAAAGTCACATTTTGATATTTACAGGTAGTGATAGCTCGGAATCGTGTTAACAAGTGGACTGTAGTGCAGACAGAAGAATCAAACAACACATCAGATATCTAGTTTAAAAATTAAAAAAGTACATTCATGGACCTTTATATGTTTAAATGAATAATTGATACTCTAAAACTTGAAAAATTATTATGAATTCAAATTAAAAGCTTTGAAGTTCTCTTTTTTAGCTTACTTATTAGAGGTTGGTGTCAAACCTGTGCTATTTAAGGAAGGTTACAGTTCTAGCAATTTCCTCCTCATCATATATCATGGCACTCTTTAGTATAAAATGGCATTTCCATTTGTTTTTCTCAAGTGTTTGTTTTATAAACTCCAACTATCTCGTGCCAAGCTTATTTCCGGTGCGCATATTTCTCAATGAACTTTTGAAAACAGTCTCTCCATGACGAATTTTTGAGTGGGTATAATAGGTTAATCCTGCTAATAATCACTGTAGATCAACATGCATGTTTTTATTTCGAATTCATTATATTTTAGATGATAGAAGTGACTAATAATATTTCAAGATAAGATTAAAAAAAATTACATTTTTTCTGGGGACAACAATGGGTAAGTCTATAGAAAGTTTAATTTGTGCATTTCTTGTTTTATTTTCACTAAAAATGGAAAAACGTGCTTAAAAATGTGTTTAATTTATTTTAATGAATATCTTTTTTTGAAAATACATGGCCCAAATCTAAAAATATCAAAAAAATGTTTTCACTGTTTTAAAAAATAAAAATAAAAAATATTTTCATAAATCAAACGAAACCTTTCAAGAGGTTGAGTATTTTTTCTCTTAGATCATTTTGAAATCTGCATATATTAATTAAAAAATAATTTAGTTAGATCTTCAGATGATCTAAAAATAAAAATACTCAACATTTTGGGAGAATGAACTTTCTAAAGACAGACTTGACAAAGAATTGCATATTCAGATACTAACAAAAGTTAGCAAGGTGATGATAGATCCATCACCTGCTGCAGGACCCACATATACAAGCTTTTCCCACTAAAGAAGGGAAACAGATCCCTTGTTCTTAAAACTTGCTAAAGTTTTAATCATTGGTTTTTCTACAATACTTTTTAACTATTATTAAAATTTTTAGTAACAATTTTTATTGTTGCTAAAAAATCGTGGTTAAGTAGAAAAATACTTTGCTCTTCTATAGGCGAAGAGCAGGGGATCCTGATCCCTAAAGAAGTAACCTTCAAGAGAATTTTATGAGTGCTCCTCTAGAAAACACATGCTAGATACACCAGATATGCAATGCATAGGGAAATGCACATGTGTTTGGCACCATGTTTAAATCGCTGCACTCACGTTTCTTCATGCATTAAACATGGTTGGGAAAATTTTGGGATGTTTGGCAACATTTGGCTTAAACGTGGTTGAAACATAAACTGAGTTTGGGAGCAAGATACCTCAGTTTGGTTCAACGTGATTGGAAAAGCTTTTGCAGTAAATTTAACGTGATAGGTGTGTGGAAAAATTCTGGTTCCTCCTTTACCCTTTGTTGTCCTTCCCACTTCCAGTGCTTTCCTCTCATTCTCTCTTTTCTTCCCCTCAGGTGCTTTATTTTTCATTCTCAAAACAAAGGCACACATTATACTATGGTTAGCGATTGAACCAAAGTAGAGGCACACACTCAACAAATCACCCTAAACCAGAAATGTGTAGCTCAACTTTAGATGGAAATCAAAACTAAACCAAAACAACAAGAAAAACTAGAAAAAAAATGAGAATAGAGTAAGAACAACGTGAATAGTAGTATAAACTTGTGGAATTCGAAAAACTTTTAATTCATGTTTTGCCTTGATTTGGGTCGGAAATGATCAAACATATCCTAAAAATATCTAAGAAGAACTTTTGGGCAAGTTTGGAATCAAAAGCATGAGAAAAAAACGTAACTTGCATGAAAGGGACTAAAATGAAAGAAATAAAAAAATTATATGGATTGATTTAATTTTTGAGAAAAATATATTCGGTATCTATAGACCTATATAAAGATAAATATGATCTTAATTTTGCAGAAGGCAAAAGAAAAATTTTGACTAAAAACTTAAGTGAATAAACAAAAAAGTTTTTAGCAAATGTTGAAATTAAATCAAAATTCAGTTTAAAATTAAATTTATGGACTAGACAAAGAAAGACTGAACTGAACTTTAATTTAAAACTAAATACCAAGTGAAAAAATTTATTTTAACTAAATTAATTATATATATATATATATATCTATTATATTTTTATCTATATTATGTATATTTATATTATATTATATATCTATATTATGTAAATATAGTTAACTTTGAATAAATGATAATAAATAATAATGGTATATCAAAAAATAAAATATAAAATTTATGTCATTTCTGGTAATTATACATTTCAATCTATATTTGCATACCAACATCCAAATATCATATTTTGCACCAAATTACGTTTATCTATTCCAAACCACGTTTGCCCAAATATCTTCTAAACATAAATCACGTTCATCTAAACTTAGATTTTTTTCAACTACGTTCAATCAAATATAATTTGTCCACCAAATTACAAAACACACTAAAACTTTATGAGTGCATCTATAAATCTTACCACTTGAAATATTGATTTTGATAAATGTTTATTGATTTATTGTACAGTGAATTTTGACATAAATATACTTATTCTATACTTATTCTGCTTCTTCTTCTTCTTCTTCTTATATTGTACTGTGACATTGGTGTTGCTGTTGTTTGGCTTAAAAGGGTGGAGAGGGATATGTTGGACCAACTGTGTTGCAATATGTAATGTCCCCATTTTTGGGAGTGATAACTGTGGGGAATTCCATGGTGGGTATGTCACTGTTCTTTTACGTATAATCATTTGGCTGTAATTGTTTGTTTGGTTGCGACCTATTAGCATCAGGAGAACTACATGAAAGTGGAATTTGAAGAGGTTTCAGAGGCCATACCCTTCACTTTTTTGTTGCATCTTCCTTATAACGCTCTCCTTCCTTATCCACATGCTAACAAATTTAATAACACCATTTTTACAAAATCGCAAATAGAATTTCAGGTTGACGTAATAGACTTGATTACTATAATTGCCTTAACAGTCCTCGTCACGTGCTAGATAATATTTGAATGTTGTCAAACCTACTTGATTACTATAATTGCCTTAACAGTCCTCGTCATGTGTTAGACAATATTTGAATGTTGTCAAACCTTATCAATTATTCGGGTTGTACCAGCTCACCCAGCTTTATAAATAGGAATGAAATACCCGAGACATGTTTGGTATGAAAAGTTAATTTTGAGAGAAAGAAAATTCAATAACTCCAATGGAATAAAACCTCTTTCCATTCATTTTTTTATGGAAACAAAATGTAACAATTAAATTCCAATCTTCATTCTCTTGCTTTCTAATTTTAGATATCAAACATACATGAAATAAAATTCTATCTCCATTAATGAATACCAAACTTGCTTAAACAGTGTAATAAAAATAGAATCCCTCTTCTTTAATGAGTACCAAATGAGCTTCAAAGTTAGTTGTAGAGGTAGTAGTTGCTTAAACTCTAAAAACAACATTAATTCAATTTCCAGAAATATTCTGAACAATTTGACTTGAAGATCTTTCAGATCCTCTTGCTTGATTTTGATGATAAATTACATAGTGTTCATAAATTTGAGGTCATGTCTATAGATTTGACACATGAGGTGCTAAAAAGCCACAGGAGAAAAAAGGGAGGTTGGGAGAAAGATGTTGATTCTATATATAATAACAAACAAAATCATCTCAACATGTTGTAAGCTGGTATATCTTTCACACAGGTTATATCTTCAAGAGCAAGCTCACGCTCTAACTGTGTTCTTGTGAACTTCAAAACTTCCTAATAAAGAATAAACTTGAAATCATTGATTGGCTCGCCTATCCGGGTAAAAAGAATCAAAAAGGAAATTAAAGTAAGGCACAAAACAGTCTAGCGAAATATACTTACATTAAATTGCATATAAGAAGCATCCATTGCAAGCCACTGAGCATCCATCATTTGAAAGGCAATACAATAAAGTTTATCAAATACCATTTCATCCTCCTCAAGCATCTCTACAAAACGGATTCCTGCCACAGAGGACGGAGTCCCTGCATGGACAATATTTTTTGAAAAAAACAAACAAAAAACGATTATTTTATCTGTGAAGGTGGCTTGGTAAAATAGCATTTCATTAGGCCGGGTCACTATAAACAAAAAGAATTTTAAGCAAAATAAACACAAAAAATATTATTTGTACTTCATAATCGACAAGATCTCATCAGTACAGCCCCGTAATTTGTGAGAACAAGACTCCTCTTATATTTTTTCTGAATATATCGAAAAATAAGGCTATGTTGTTGTTGTATATGGAATAAGTCTGAAGACTATCTTGAGACAGAACCACCAAGTTATCACACTGAATTTACCTGCTTGAAGATCCAGCATTTGTGCCAACATGAAAGATATATTGATTCCAGCTACAGCAAATGGATATTCCCATTCTGCTCTTGTTCCATTTTTTTTATGTAATAATCTCTGGAAAGATTCCTGTCACAGTGCCACATAGAGATGTGTTTGATACTCGAAAATCACACTACCTAGTGAAATATTTAAGGCACTATATGGATACGCTATGCTCATACAAAAAAAAAATGCATAAATGAACATGACAAAACATGCACAATAATGAGCATACGCAGAACACTGTCTAATAGCAGGGAAAGAGTCAGAGCTTGGCACTGAGCTGATAAAAATGCGGTAAGCAAAGTCACATGTACAACCATCTTGCTTCAATAGGCTAAGATCCATGTTCATTGAAGCACGATGAAGACAACTTATAGATCAAAATACATGCACAAGTGCATAATAAAGATCAGAAACTCACTGGAAACGTCTGGGCAAAAAAGATGAGATTCTCTAATGATATATATCCTCCACCCCTGCAGATAAGTTACGAGAGTTCATGTTAACTCATTCATAGCACAAATCTCAAAAGAAGTAGTGCTAACTGCATAAAGATTACTCCTAGTTGAACCTCCATTGTTCAAAGATTAAACACGTCAATAAGGATTAGCAAAGCAAAATCATATGGAAAAAATTGGTGATACTTCAGTCTCTCTATCTCTCCTTTTGTTGCCATAATGATCGCAGCAAAGTTTCACAGCCACATTAAGAGATCAGGAAAATCTTCTATAAGTTTCTTGCCACTCTAAATAACCTTCAGTTGTTCACCCAACAAAACTCCAATACCCTAAAATTTCATTACTGTTCCTCCATCAAACTAACCCTATCCACCCACATTTTTTCAATGCTTGGAGTACAACATATTGGTTTGATCACATACCGAAAGTCTGTCGAAGGGTCCTGCCCTTGCCAACCCATTTCTTTCCAAAGATCTGATTTAAGAGCAGGAAGCTCCCTGTCAGGG
The DNA here is from genome assembly GCA_037074585.1 of Biancaea sappan. Taxonomy (NCBI): domain Eukaryota; kingdom Viridiplantae; phylum Streptophyta; class Magnoliopsida; order Fabales; family Fabaceae; genus Biancaea; species Biancaea sappan. The sequence continues at coordinate 62,412,118 of CM073496.1, forward strand.
TAAGCCAATTGCCATAATTGTTTAAGTTCATCCTGCAACAGAAATTTTGAATGACATTTGATTTGGAAGTATAAATAAAATATTAAAAAAAAAAAACTGATGTATGCAATATTGTGTCCATTGACCATTTTATGTTTTCCTATTCATAATGAAGTCTCAAACATCCTACGGGTACAGTTGTGCAATATAAACATGCATCAAATACAATTTGAGGTTATTAAACCCGATAAACATGCATTTGGCAGTCAAGCAGTCAAGCAGCCCTCATTCTAGCATCCATGCAGAACAAAATGGAACATCAATGAAACAAACAACAAGGTAATACCCATAAACAGCATAATGCACAATAATTGAACATAGGAAAACAGAATGCAATGATAGTGATAAGTGTCAGCAAAATGACTCCGAAATGAGAAATTGGGGAAGTCACATACTTGATGCTCCAATCTAGAACCATCAAAGGGGACTTCAAGCCGGTACTGTATATGTCTGAGTCTTTCTTCCTAAGAAAAAAACAACTTGAGCATTGGGTTATGATCATAACAAACATGGATTATTCAGAGTAAAACAAAAGACACCCTATAAGGCTTATAAAGCCAAAAGCTAGCCAATCACTCTGCATACAAGATTTAACTTGCAATCGATTTAAAGCACATATTTCACTGTACACCACAAACTCAGCTAATACTAATTGATACAGGATGGAAGTCCAAAAACAATAATAGGACCTAGGTAGTGTTCCAGTACATTTCTGGAATCCACTCAGTTCAAATTTTGGAACTTACCTTAACAAGGAAAGCACTTGGATATCCATGACTAAAAATATAAACTGTGACTTGTTATTATAGACATAGCAAGCCGTTTTATCAACATGCTAAAATTTGAATTACAAGTAAACAATCATTTAGATTTATATATATACAAAAAAAAAAAGATTTTGAATTTTTCCAACTCACATAGATATAGTATCCTAATAGGAGTCTAACCCAATCTTAATTACATCGATCAACTAAAATATTTTTTTAAAAATTCTACAAATAATATACACCAATTAGAATGCTGCAACATTGCTTCTTCAGTTTGCCATTCGAGCAGTCTAGTCTCTCTTGTTTCAATTAGAGCAATGGTATCCCATTAATTTTATATTAAAAAGGAAAATTACATGTAACCCCCTAAACTATAACATAATTACAATTTTAGTCCTTGAGCTTTAAAACATAACACTGTAAAATTACATATTAATTAAAATAAACATCTAAAACTATGTGATTTTGGGAGAAAAACAAGTCAAAAATCATGAAATTATAATTACACTATAATTCAAGAGGATTATGTGTAGTTTCTCCTATTAAAAAGCTAAAAACAATATTTAAGAGAAGCGATATGTCTATAAGACTCTGAATTCACTTCTAACAGTTATTTCATACAACAAACATCTAATATTCAATAGAAAATTAGTAGAATTCTCTTATGGAATGTGATAAATAACACTACAATGAGAATTGAAAATAAGATATCAATGAATATACCTGCAATGGGCTGAGAGGAGCGAGCATCCTTTGTCTATTTAGAGTAGTAGCAGGATTCGATAGAAGCCGAGAAACCAGTGATTTAGATCCAACTGTACTGTTTGCTGCAAAGACAATATAAAATAATGAGTCACCAAAAGCATCATCAAATTTATTCAAAAAGACCAAAGAGATCATGAGATACTGCATTGTCTACCTATTTGTACATCTATCAATAATGGGGAAAAGATGACAAAGATATTGGCGAACTGCAACCAACAATTACACATACAAAAAGCCCTGATGCTTCCTATTTTATATTATAGCTCCAATGTTTTCTTATTCCGAGCACCATGAATGCGGCCATTCTCTGGTGCTCTACTCAAATGCTTTCTAATAAGCACAAAAGGATATCTATGTTGCATTTTTTAGCCTCTTTGAATCTCCATTTTTCTTTTTGTTTTCTGTTTAGGGGGATATCTTATCCTCCTTTTAACTGTGTTCTCTTCTCTCATAATTTTTTTATGTAAAAAAAATAAATAAAGCAGTTTCCAAGTTTGAGAGTCTATAACCCAATTCCTATTTTTACTACAAGAAGGGAAAGTCATACAGAGCTTAACCATATAGATATTGTAGTTACAAAGATTCAGAAGTATAAAGCTGTGGAACACTAACACTTTGAGAGAGGAGTTACTGACACGCGTACTACAGTCCACCTTCCTGTGTCACATGTCAATTAAGGAAAATAAAGTTCAGTACTGGATATAGTGGCATTTCCTAGACATGCTTTGGATTTCAACATGCATCAACACATATTAAAAACATTTCATCACTATATATGTTTTGCTCCTTTGGACAGGCATGGACATACATAACCAAATAGATCTATAATATACATTTGGTTATCGATACATATACAAAAAAAAAAAAAGTGATAAACTCAATCTACTATCTATGGTCACTTTTTGTGAGTAAAATTAACATGCCATGTCTAGACAAATCATTAAGAAATGACAGAGGGACTAATGAATAGACATTTAAGATTTTTCAGAGACTAGGCAGTTAACCCATATATCTTAAAGGGACTAAAAAGTACTTTTTGCTCAGTGGCTCTTGACACGTGTAATATGTAAATTGGCCTAAAAATCTTTGCCCATCTTATTTCTCCACTATCAAACAATGTGTTACCTTTGGAATAACCTCCCCGGTATTTTTGGCAGAAAGTTGGATGTGTCCTAGTACCTAAGAACAATTTCTCCTAATTCAATTTTAAAAAAAAAATGGTTATAAGAAGGATAACAAAACATCATGGCAATACACAATTTAGGATATTCTTTGGTTTGTTTGGTTGGAGAAGAATGCCCCCATCTTCAAGAGCATATATTCACCTTTGAATTTGTTACGGCATATAGAAGTGTGTACATGGCTTCTAAGTGGTGCTCTGCACACGGATTTTTTATTTAGGGAACCACTATTGTTGATTTGCAAAGGAAATGGAGAGCCCTTTTACACTATTTTGATAGGGATTTTTTTTTTTTAAACTTTGTTTTGTTTTGAGCTTTTCCTTATATTTTATGGCTTGAGGGTACTTTATTCTCCCACAATATATTCCTTCTCTTTCTAATAAAATTTATTCTTTTATCCGTAATAAAAAATAGGACTTTCCCTGATAAACGAAAAGGAAAACATATTTGTATGGAGCAACAAAATGTGGCAATGTGAGTTTGCCAGAGAGGATAAGATATCTTCCTAATATGCAAATATAAAGAAACATCTCTATAGTTAATGAAACAACTATCCATGTTGGATGAGCAATCAGGAATCATTAAAAGTGAACAAAATGCAATACTCATTTATCTGTATATTTATACTACAAGAGAAACCCAGAAAATCATATATGGACATACCTAAACTATGCGCCCATTGAGCAATCAGTTGTGAATATAAGAATGTCCAATGAAATTGTTCCTTTTTCCTTTCGTCATTCCATATATCTTCAAGAATGGATACCTATATAATGCAGAAAATGAAAATAAGCAAATAACCTAACTTATATAACAACAAATAACTGCACTCTCCTTTAAATTTTGAAACACGGACCAAAAGAAAGAGCTAATACCTTCGATTTATTATCGTTCATATCAGAATCCTCCAACAAAGGCTCGTCTCCAGCATCTGAGTCCCCTGAAGTGTCGAAATGTTCATGCACTTTGCCATCAATGTCTCCATGATGGAGTCTTCTTCTCAATGTTCTTGATGACATTTATAGGCTTACTCCGTTATCCTAGGTATCAAAAAAAGTCATTTTAAGAGCTCACAAAATCAAGATCAACGTCAATGCTTTACACTTAGCTCAACAAATCCATTATATTTGTGGATCATTCTAGCCGATATATTTTTTTTTTTTTACATTAAACGACGAAACAACTATTCTTTTAGTCTCTTTCAGATGCTGATAATTATCAAACCATAACTACCGAATAAAGAGGCAAGATTATATAACCCAAAGAACAGTAACGGAACATATGAAGCAATTGAACTGAAATTCAACAGGAGAAGACAACAACAAAAACAAAATGACCCTAAAACTGAACAAATGATGCCCCAACGACCAAATAAAAATCGTTCCTTTTGCTTCTCAATTGATAACGAATAGAAAGAAGTAGAAATTGGAAATGCGAATCAGCAGTATTGAAGTTCTTACCTGAATTTGAACGAATTGAAAAGCCAAAGGACGCAACTAAAAAATGTATTTCTATGGATATCGCATTGCGCCAAAGACAGGCGTTCCCATTGGTGCTTTTTAAGTAAGAACGGCTAATTGGTTGGGTCACCACCCCGCCGAGCCAGCTCATACCTCTTCAGCAGAAAACTGTGTTATGCACCACCGAGGCTCTAAATCTGATATTTATTTTTTTAAAAAAAATATGGTAAATTCCTAATTAGAGGGGTAATTCAGAATTTACCCCCAAAAGAAAAAAGAAAAACTTCTCTGTCTTGCTTAGATTAGACTGAAATAGATATATGTTTGGGAAATCTAGTCGTCTTGCTAAAAATATGCCGCACTTAATGTAATTTTCCAAAGATTTTATGGCTGGAAGCTCGAGGCTTTTCTGATAATTGGTGTCTCAATTATTCATGCTTGTCTCATTTGACTCAACTTGATTCGACTCTCCAAATTATGATAAAGGCACGAACTGTCGGCTTATTTATATGGTGGTAGGACCTGACAATCAAAAGTTCAGTTTGATTCCAACTTCCAAATAAAAAACACAAAAAAAAAATGTTGTAAAGGTGAAAGAAGGGCTTTTCACTTCAATGATATGATTTAATAGAAGACAAAAATACTACATTCTAAAAATTATATACCAATATAATACGCTTGATTATTTTAATATTGTTTCCTTTTCTTATGAGAGTTAGAATAATAAAAAATTTAGTATACTGGTAAATAGTTTTTAAAATATAGTGTTATGATATTTTATTATTTTTCTTAATGCATTGAAGTAACAATAACATGTAGACCCCGAGGAAGAATTGTTGATTCTGTCCGTCTAAAATACAATAGAGAAACTACAGACTACAGAGGGAAGGATGAACAGAAGATTCTCCGCTAACTTCAAGCAAGGGGGTCTGTCAAATTGCATAACCACGAGAATTTATCAAGAGTCTTTGCATGAACCATCCAGAAGCTAGCAGGCAACTAAGTCATTAATACATCATGACCAATTGGATCACTGGCATTCACCTCCTACCTCCTGCCAGGACAACATCCTATGAGCATAATGGATCTTTGAAAAATCATCATCTAAGGATGCTTCCAGTTTCAGAGGAGGTGACTGACACCAGTTGGCAGCTGCTAACATCAAGTCTAGTCCACAGGCAGCTTGATTAAGACAGACGACAAGATCTCTAACTAAGCAAAATACACCATTAGCGAGTACTCCACAAGGTTCTTGTTACAGAAGTTGCAAGGTAACTTCAGTATTCGCTACATGTCAAAACCTACCACTCAGTATTTGAGCAGTTGGGAGGTGGGGCGGGGGTTAAAAGGAACAAAAAAAAAAAAAAGGTATACAAGGGTACAGACAAAATTCTAGCCACATCTAATTTGTTACTAATTTACATCATTACACAGCCTTAGGGAAAATCATCAAGCATAAAGCATTTTCCCCGAGGAACTTGTTACAAACATTGCGGCAATGTTGGATTATGGTCATCTTAGAAAAATCCTCACTGCCTAGGAATTGAAGGCGGCATGGATGGGTGGTTTTGCCTGTAAAACCCCATGCCTGGAGGCGTGTAAAATCCTCCTGTTGCTGACTGATGAGTCTGCTGCTGAGCTTGCTGAACATGAGATGGCCGAGTGCTCGGCCTTGATAATCCTATTGCTGAATGTGGAGGCAAAGGAAGTGGAGGTGCTAGGTTACTAGATCCATACCCAAAAGGCGTCCCCACGAGCATCAAACCAGTAGATTGGACATATTGATTTGCTGGTGAAAGAGATAGAGGTACAGGTTGCAAGCTAGGAGATGGTGCAACAGGCACATTCAACATTGATGGATGCTGTAAACTGGGGAAATAGGAAGAGCTTCCTATGTCAGAACTGCCAATATCAGAAACAGGAAGCGGTTTTTCAAGTTTGGGTCTTTTCTCTGGGTTGAATATTGATACTTCTGAATTGAATCCCCCGGATTTTGAACTGCCATTCAAGGAGGCAACTTCTTCAGCAACTAGGGAAGAAAGAACTGATGTAAGCATCAGAGCAGAGGATGTAGAGGCAGCAAGCTTGGCAGCAACAGCAGCTGCTGCTGCCTTTTTGTTATCTTCAATAGTTCTGAGAGGAGCAAATGAAATAACAGGTTGGGTAAAAGGAGGTTGAGAAGATGTGCTGTTTAGTTGATTTGATGAAAGATTCTGTTCTAACAACCGAGTGGCTTCTGCTGCATAGTTAAACCTCTTCCTCATGCTGATTGCTTGCTCAATTTGGCCTCGTGCAGCCTGCACCATTAATAAAACCATTAATATTAATATTCCAGACAGCACCTGAGACACACACACACATATCAAGCCAGTTATTGCATGAAAGGTGTTGAAATGATCATGGGGCCTTTTCTTGGTAAAGCAATCTTGTAACCTTTTATGGGTGTCTTAATTTAATCCTAACCATTGACAGAAGATCCAACATTGAAGATTATTTCCTCTCACATAATAAACCAGCACTCTCACTAGATATGAAATCACTAGAGTGGAACCAGCTTGATATTTGAAATCCAAAATAGAAGCCTAACATCTGAGAGAGACATCAACTGCACGTACAAGCTAGTGGCAAATATGCAAAATCTAGGTAATTCCCAAATCTACATTTTTCATGGCTGTGGAGGGAAAATTTACCGTGCTTATCAGGTGCCAACACCAAGCCCATTTACCATTATTTTCTGCTTAAATTGTCCATAAAGTGTGGGAAGAAAGTTCTAGACAATTATTTCGGTTAAAGAATATCTTGAACAGCTCTATCAACTGCTCCATTGGGAAAGCAAATAAAGATGTTTCATTTCAGGTAAATATATATCTAGTCGGGTATATATATGTCAGGTCCTTTGACTCTTCACAAAACCACATTGTAGGCTAGTGGACGATTCGATTAGGAAGTGGGGAAGCATCAATACTCCCCTTCCAACACATACCGGGTGAGTAGAAAGGCACACATTGAGAATCTGGCAAACTGGACGTATGTCTAACAAGCTTGGACACAGTAGTTGTCTCAGATCTAGCAGAACAAGGGCTTGAAAAGCTATTGGAAAAAAAAAAAAAGTATAATCAAGAAAAGATAAGTTGATTCTCTGCACTGTTGCTGGCCTCGAAAAGAGAGAGAGAAGAAAAAGACACCAGTCTGCTTGAATATTTTGTACCTATCAAGATATAGAAGAGGACCACAAGGTACACATCGCACAATAATGAGGACAATCAATCTGACCTCCCTAATGTTAATCACATGTTGATCTACTTTATTTACCACATTAAACTGCCAAAAATGTAGGACAAAGAGAAGGCAGTGTCTTACATTCAGGGGAAAAAAAAAATAGAGTGCTAAAAAAATACACCCAAGGGAGGTGAGGGAGAGAAACAGAGAAGGCAGTGTCTTACTTGCAACTGAGTGCGAATAAGCTCCTGCCTTGATTCCTGGATAACTTTAGATCAGTAAGCAGTCCTTAATTGCGCAAAGCTTGTAAATATTGCAGTTTCAGAGTATGAGCATAATTATAAAAACAAATGTACTTGTTCCTGAAGTGCATCTTTCATCTCAGAAAGCAAAGAAGCCCTAGCAGCCTCAGATTTTTCAAGCTGCACCATATATTGTTGAAGCTCCTTTTCCAGCTCTTGCAGATCATTCACTAAGGTGGATCCTGGCTGATTTCCTGATGTGATGTTCAATTCACAACAAAATGGTTACCATCAATACAAGTAACTTTCCACAATCTTAAAAAAATAGAAATATAGTCATAACTCAAATAAAGTAAGAATAAAGACAATTCAAGTGATGAAAACTGTACTGCCTGTATGTGAAAAGACAGCCAGCTTGTCTTGGAACGTCCTAAAGGATTCGGGAAGTATATGAACATCAATTTTCGCTTGTGTAGGGATAACGAGCCACCAGAATTCAACTTTTACTTATAACACCAAAACCACCCCAAAAAGATCATAAAAGGAAAAGTAACCAGAACCCTTTTGTTTAACTTATAGGAAGAGAATGACAGTATGATTGAGAAGTCAGATCGTTGTTTCTTGTCTAGGGAATTACAAGTATATCCACCACACTGGAAGCGGCATATCAAGCACCTTTGCTTTAGACTTTTCATTTCTTTTTGTTTTTTTGTCATTTGAATGAAACCTTTGTAAATTCTGTAGAACCAGAGTCCAAAATTGACATTTCCTTTCGTTCCTACTCATAGATGAAAAAGACCAGTACTTTGACCTTAATGAGCATTGAACAGGATACAAACCTGTGAAAGCTGCGGATCGAAATCAGGGACAATTTGGCTGGTGATAGTTTGAGAATTAAGACACCATCATATTCGTGAGAGATAGACAGATAATTTATACTCTCTCATTTCAGTGATCTGTATAGTACTGCTAATAAGGAGTGGGCAGCTCAGGAATACCATTTAGGGATGGCAACAAAGGCACTATGATGGGCCTGAGAATACTGGCCCTGCTACCACAAAGTTTATAACCAACAGAACAAAAAAGGGGGGGGGGGGGAAGTCTAATGGGCCTGTGACTGATTAGCCTGCTGAAGTTGCTACTGTGCAAGTATATCCCCAGAAGGGATAAAGCTGACAATGTGACAGAGGACAGAAAAGGAAATAGGATCAGAATAACAGATCCTGGCAAGTGTTGCATAAGGAAGCTGAGGTGGAGGGAAAAGATAGAGAGAGAGAGGGAAGTTTGTTATAGAGGAAGAATAGTAAAGACCTGAAAGGTTAGAAGAAGGAGCTGGAAGGATTTCATCAAAAAATACAGGGAAAGATCTACGCTCTACTGTTTTAGGTACTCTTGGATAGGGTTGTTTAGCTCTGTTTAAGTCCTATTAATACAAGTATTTTCTGGAGGTTTTTATCACACTATTTAGCATGTATTATGGTTAATGCACTACTGAAAGATGTTTCAATTGATGGAAAAACCAGTTAGTCCAATACTCGAGTAAGCAAAGAATCCATAGGTTTTGCACAAAAAATTACACCAAATTCGAAAATTATATGAAATCTCATTGTGAGATGGTCAAACAAAGTGTGATTTCTTCAGAATTCTCGCTTTTCACCTTTGCTACCAAGAAGCAATCTGCAGAAAGTAAGACCTCTAAATCCCTGTCTTGTTTTTCCCTTTACAATTGATTCCTAGCACTTCTAAATGGTTGCCACCAAGAATTACTTGAGCATTTCAGATTTTTCACCATCTCCTAATTTTTTTTATGTTCCACAATTAGTTTTTCAGCCATGATGGATATCCTTTCACTAACTAAAACAATCACCAAATGGCCCTGCAAAATTTGCACCTAACAGATTTCTAATCTAATACTTGATGCCAATGAATCAAATATTTTTCATCTTCACTAAATAATGTTCAGCACCCCATTACTTCATTCTAAAGATAGTTGCCAGTTGAAAACATTAGCTCCCAATAGTAGTTCTCTTACCTTGAGCCAACGTATTCTCAATATCTTCCATAAGTTTACCCACATGACGTACGGTGGCATTACACTTGTCTAAGGCAGCTTCCTCATTAGGATGTTCATCAAGAACGAACTGAAATGCTGTAAGAATTTTTTCTGGCAAACCCCCAACAGCCAGTTTCTGCAATGAAGATGACCAAGAAAGAACACTTCAAGATCAGACTCATCAAAACAAAACCACTAGTGCAACAGATCAAAGAGCAGATAGTGCTGCAACAACTTTCTTACTATTCTCACTGAATGAGCATCCCTCTTCCCTATTTTGATAGGAATTGAACTCTTTCCATTGCTTGCAGAGGGCTGAAGGGGATTCTTACCCATTATTTCCTCTTTAAGACCCTGGCCTCGCGAACCAAAAACCTTTCTTTCTTCCCATATGTCAACCTAAACAAGCCAATATAAGACCACCATCACCAACTACCCACCCACACCAAAAAAAAAAAAAGGCACCCAGAAGGAAAAGGAAGATAAAATGATCAAGTAAGAAGGAAATCACTTGCATAGTAAAACAAACTGTAAAGGAAAAAAAAAAAAAAGCTACTTCAAAGTAAGAATACACATGTATGCACACACAAGTAAAATGCAAAAGAAATTCACACACACATACACTCTTAATGGTCACACTATCATCACATTCACAAATAATATTCCAAAGGCATCATAAGTCTTGACCCTAGTGATGTTTGTTGGCACAACAATGCCAAAGATCACTATAAATATTCCAAAGACATCAGGTGGAAGCAAGGATCAGAAACTTAACAGGAATGAGACAAAGGCAACAGAAAACATGGGAGAACCATGAAACAGAACCTTCTATGCAGTTGTAGTGGTTCCTAGGATCATTTTGAGACTCCTTGATTCCCTAATTTCTTTCGGTTTCACTTCTTTTGGAGGATACTAATGACACATTCAAGTCAATGTTCTTCCTGATATGTGGAAATTTGAAGTTAAATATTATAGAATAATTATCATTTTTAGGACACCAAAACCAAAGAAATTCCCGGCAGCAGGTTTCCAAATCTAGAAGAGTAACAATTATGCTAAACAAATGGTGCACATGTAATTTATATACTCTTAAAAAAAAGGGCAAACCTGGTGCTACAAAGCTCCCGCTATGCGCGGGGTCCAGGGAGGGGCCGGATCCACTTTGTGGATCTAATGTATGCAGCCTTACCTTGCAATTTTTGCAAGAGACTGATTCCACGGCTCGAACCTGTGACCTCCAAGTCACATGGCAGCAACCTTACCGTTGCGCCGAGGCTCACCCTCGTAATTTATATACTCTTAACAAAACCAAATGAAGAAAACAATAGTTCACAATGTAGTATGTAGTTTATAGATTAGGCATTCAACCGAGAATTTTCATCATTCTTTTATCCATTCCAATTCAATCCATTGTCCATATTATAAAATGGGGAAATGGGCAAAATTACAGAGGTTTTCAACCAATCACCAAAATCAGCCACCTATAATTAACAAAACTGCACAAATAAGCATAGTATGTTGATATTACTATACAGTGCCATAAATTAAAAACGACTGGTACTTTCAGCCATACCAGTTCAGTTTAATGTACATAATCAAATAAAAGAAGAGGTCAATAATAAATCACCCCAGTCCAAACCTACCAAGCATGGTATGAACTATGAAGATTGAAGACATTCCTATACTTTACATGTATCAATATTATTGGAGGCATTTATAACAAGTGAGTAGGACTTACAAGTCTGGTCACTGCTTTCCTTCCATATTCCTCACCATTTTCAAATACATGTCTGAGAGCTGCAGGAAGAACTTTCCAGAACTCACTGACAAACTCACCACCCTTCCGCCTACTATTTTGCAAGATGTCATTAGCCAAGTATAGAAAAGAGACACGCTGCTCTTTTTGAGAAGAGTTGAACAATGTATCCCATGTTTCAACTATTTCCTTTGCTTTCTTCCGGTGAGAAATACACCATCGGGACAATGCTGATAGGATGTTCAAAAGATAAATATCACAATATGCCAATCACACTGATAGAGAACAAAATGGGACAATAAAGACGCAAAGAAAATAATATTAACCAAAAGTATTGCAAATCATGTATAATCATGTCACTTTAACATTAAAAAAAAAAATTTAAGGTAAAAAGAATAGCTAAAATAATCTGTCTTCTTGCAAATAATTCAGTTAGTGGGGAAAACTGAGTGAAATATGTTTGATCATTTATCAACAGTTTAGAATTCATCACTAGAAGACTGAAATTGCTTGATGCCAGTTACAGAAGTTACAGGCTTAAAGCAACTGTCATAAACAAACATATGAAAGCAAAATATTCTTTTTTTTTTCTTTTGATCGAAAAAGAAATACTTTTATGGACGAGAGAATGATACAAAGAAAAAAGAAAACAATAAAAAACACAAGAGCACAAAAGGAGGACTAGATATCCTCCTAAAAACAAAAGACAAACACAAAACCAACTCAAAAGCCCAAAAACAAGGCTAATACATCAAAGCCCTCCAATCCCTAAAAACGGACAGTCCCTTAAAAGACCCATTAGCTGAAACCCAAAGAGTAGCAACATAGCGAATTCTATCCCACAGTAGAAGACGAGGCAAATGCCGCTGCTAAAAAACTCTGGCATTTCTTTCCATCCAAAGGCACCACACAGTTGCAAACAAAGCCACCTTCCACAAAGCCTTATTATCTTTTCTCATTCTAAAACCCATAAAATTAGTGGCGAAGAAAGCTCCAAGGTCATACGGACAAACCCAACTCTCCTCAAAGAGGCCAAATAACCTATTCCAAATCTCCCAAGCCACCTCACAATGTGAGAACAAATGACTATTTGTCTCTGAATTCCTAAAATACATCACACAAATATAAGGAGATAAGACCGCCTAATCTGACGCAGATCATTAGTATTAATTCTATTGAGTACTGTAGTTCAAACAAAACCTTTACCTTTGAAGGCACCTTCACTTTTCAAAACGATTTTTTAAAAGACAATGAACCATGTGGGCTATGAATCAAGAAATTAAAAAAAGAAGCACAAGAATAAGAGCCCGAGAAGTCCAAATTCCACAACCTCATATCAGGGAAAGAAGAGATGCTGAATGGATCCAAAATGTCCAGCAGTAAAGTAAGCTCACCCACAAGTCTATCATTGATATTTCTAGAATGAAAATTCTAAGAAAATTGGTCCCCTTGAGAACATAAAAAATCAACAATGAGGGCTTCATACAAAGAAGACAAAGAATAAAGGTGAGAGAACCTTTCCATGAAAAGGGAAGGACCAATCCAACAATCCTCCCAAAAATGAAAGCGGGACTTATCTCCAACATGTAAAGACAACATAGGAGAAAAAGAATAATATACCTGAGAGATCGCCTTCCAAGGACTTGGATGTGTAGCGACACCACCACCCCCCCTCAGGAGTTTGCATCCCAACCATTCTGATGTAAGTCAAACTTAGCTTTAATCACCTTATGCCAAAGGGAATTAGGCTCCAAAGGGAAGCGCCATAACCACTTAGCCAAAAGGAAAATATTTTTAGACACCAAGTTACCAAGACCTAAACCCCCATCTTCCTTCAATCTACAACATATCTCCCAACTAACCAGGTTTATATGGTCACTCTTACTCTCCCCACCATACTATAAAAAATCCCTTATAATCTTCTCAATTCTATTGGCCACCCCAACCGGAATCTTGAACAAGGACAAAAAATACAAAGGCACACTAGATAAGGAGGCCTCGATTAAAATAATTCTCCGTCCCAAAGAAAAATAAGTCCCTTTCCAGCTATCAAGCTTCTTTGAAATTCTTTGAATCACAAGATCCCAAAAAGACTTCACATGAGAATTATCACCTAAAGGAACACCAAGGTAGATAAGAGGCCAACTCAAAACCTCACACAAGGAGCCACCCTGAATGTTAATATTAGCTAGACCACTCTTACCTAAATTGATATGAAGCCCAAACACCAACTCAAAGACTTGTAAGTGTTAAATAATCACCAACTTCTCTCTCTCATAAAAAAATCTAGAAAAATCAAGAAAGAAAAAGAAAAGTCAGGAAGGCTAAGGAGAAATGTTGAAAGAACATTATAGAAAGGAAAGCAAACGGCAGTGAAGCAGATATCTGTAACCTTCATATACCGACCTCTACCATCTATATATATGGCAAGAGGTACATGGAGTGTGTAAGAGAGAACGAGAGACAGTCCAAGAAAAAGTGGCGTGAGGCTTGCATGTAAGAAAGAGTGATTGAGAGAAAGAAAGAAAGGGTGATCTTTAAGGTGTATGCGAGTGAAGTGAGAACTTGGGAAAGAGTGAAGAATAATTAATGCAAGTGTAATGACTAGTGAGATATAAAGAAAAAGTCAAAGTGTGTAATATTTATATTTTGAAATAAATAAAAATCACATAATATTCTATAATTGGTATCAGAGCAATTTGGTTCGGGATGTCGATTGAGTATTCAACTAAGCAAGGTCATTTGTTCAAGTTTGTGGTTCAAGACCGCAATAAGGGGAGACTCTAAAAAAATACAATCAAGGACTGTGAAGGTTCTTGATCAAGGATCAAGATTATTTGGTGGAAGTGTCGTACACTATTGAGATTAGTATAGCAGGCTTCACATTTAACACCTGCTCAGTGGAGAAATTAAACAAATATAGCGTATGAAACGTTATAGTCAAGCTTTATCTCGGAGGACAAAATCTTTGGGATATTATTGATGGAGATAAGGCCATGCCGCCGATGAATCCCGCTGAATTGAAAAAGTTGAACGTGAAAGCCAAGAAAGCTCTGTATATCCTCGCCACCACTGTTGAATCTCAATTTTTAAGTCATATTAAAGATGAGAAGACACTGAAGGAAGCATGGGAAGCTATAGCAATACTCTTTGCAAAGACAAATGATGTGAAATTGCAGAAGTTGGAGAATGAGTTAATTACAACAAAACAAAATGACATGTACGTAAGTGAGTATTTTTCAAAAATAAAATCTATTTGTGCCGAAATTTCAAAACTACATCCAGAAAAAACTATTAACGACGTTCAAATGAGGAGGATTATTGTTGCGGGGTTAAACCCAAAATACAATATCTTGTTACTGCATCGAGAGGCTGGGCTAAGGAATCAACTTTGACCAAGTTGGAAAGCATTTTAGCCAACCAAGAAGCATTGGACTCACAAATGTCCAAAGTCTCATTAAAAAATGAGAAGGCTCTGTTCAGCAAAAAGAAGGATCGGGAAGGTGAGTCTAGCTTTAAAGAAAATAGAAGAAATGGCAAATGGTATCAAAGTAGTTGGCAAAAAAGTTGTAGAGGAGGAACTCCATATTGAGGGGGAGGACGCACAGACTCACAATATCAGCAAAGAGATGATAAATGCTACAGTTGTGGAAAAAGAGGTCATTTTGCTAGAGATTGCAGAGCACCTCACATAAAGGGTAATAATGCAACTATGAACTACAGTAATGAAGAATGGGATTTTCAAACATCATTCGCAACCACAAAAGAAGAAGCAGTAGCAATACTATGCCTTGAAGAACCAATAGAAGATAAGACACTAATAACAGTCAGAGATAATTCTGTTAATTATGAAGAAGACTGGATTGTGGACTCTAAATGTTCCAATCATATGACTAGAGATAAAGAAAAGTTGACGACAATGACAAACTATAAAGGCGATCAAGTTGTTGTGATTGCAAACAACACAAAACTACCAATAACTCATGTAGACAATACCAAAATTGTCCCCCACCATGGCTCCGAGAAGGTACAGCTACAGAATGTTTATCATGTACCAAGAATGAAGAAAAACCTCCTATTGGTATCACAGTTAACCGCTGATGGTAACTACGTGGTGTTCGTGCCGAATGATGTCAAAGTATATAGAAGCCTAAAGCACACTGACACACCAATTATGAAAGGAAGACGTTTTGAGTATGTTTATGTGATGTCTGCACAAACAACTTACATAGACAAAACAAGAAGGAACGAGATAGCTGATTTATGGCATGCAAGACTGGGACATGTCAGCTATCACAAGTTAAAAGTGATGATGAAAAAGTCAATGCCCAGAGGGCTTCCTCAATTAGAAGTTCGAGATGACACCATCTATGCTGGATGTCAATATGGCAAGGCACATCAACTACCGTATGAGGAGTCCAATTTCAGAAGCAAAGAGCCGTTTGAGTTAGTGCATTCCAACGTTTTTGGACCAGTAAAGCAGCCATCAATTAGTGGATTACGGTACATGATCACCTTCATTGACGACTATTCAAGAAACGTATGAGTAGATTTCATGAAAAAGAAGTCTGAAGCATTATCTAAATTTAAAATTTTCAAGGAAAATGTTGAAAGTGAAACTAGCCGAAAGATATTACACCTACGTACCGATAACGGAGGAGAATATACATATGAAGAATTCAATAAGAATCTCCAGAAAAACAATATTCGACGACAATTAACTTGCCCAGGAACACCGTAGTAACAGAAAGGAATAATCGACATCTAGCAGAAATATGCAGAAGCACGTTACACGGAAAGAATGTACCACCACGGTTCTAGGCTGAATGCATGAAGACCACCGTTCATGTCATCAATAGATTACCGCAAGCAAAGCTCCGCTTTATAACGCCATACGAAAAGTTTTGGAATGTTAAACCCATTGTTAGTCATGTTCGAGTATTTGGCTGTGTGCTATGTCTTCACACCTGATCGTCTTCGAAGCAAGTTCGATAAAAAGGTAGTTCAATGCATATTCGTGAGTTATGACGATTAATGGAAAGGTTGGAAATGTTGCGATCCAACCATTGGACGTGGCTATACGTATCATAACATAGTATTTGATGAGGCGTCATCATGGTGGTCATCGCAAGCTGCTGTACTTCCTGACTGGAGAGATTAAAGAAGAATTACAAGAAAGGCTAAATGAATCAGAAGTTGAAAAAGTACAATCAACACCTGAAGGGAGGACAAATGATAAAAGTGAAGAAATTAAGTCCACAAACAAAAGTTCATGAAAGACTGAAGTATACACAACTTTAGAAGTAGAAAGGCCAAGTCAACCAGAAGAAGAAATTACAGAAGAAATTCCTCAATCACCACAGCTGCGTAGTTCAACAAGGCAAAGGAAGATGAATCCAAAATATGCAAATGCAGTAGTAATAGAGAGAGAGAAGTCGTTGAGGGCGAGTGTTAAATAATCACCAACTTCTGTCTCTCATAAAAAACATATAGAAAAATCAAGAAAGAAAAGAAAAGAAAAGTAGAGAAGGCTAAGGAGAAATGTTGAAAGTCTCGTAACTGACTTTTCTCTCTCTTGATGGAATTATCCAGATAAGTATAGAACATTATAGAAAGGAAAGCAAACGGCGGTGAAGCAGATATCTGGAACCTTCATAAACCGACCTCTACCATCTATATATATAGCAACATGGAGTGTGTAAGAGAGAATGAGAGACAGTCCAAGAAAAAGTGGCGTGAGGCTTGCATGTAAGAAAGAGTTATTGAGAGAAAGAAAGAAAAGGTGATTTGTAAGGTGTATGTAAGTGAAGTGAGAACTTGGGAAAGAGTGAAGAATAATTAATGCAAGTGTAATGAGTAGTGAGTGATAAAGAAAAAGTCAAAGTGTGTGTAATATTTATATTTTGAAATAAATAAAAATCACATAATATTCTATAGTAAGATCATCAACACATGAAGGAAATTTTGCCTATCAATAGGTAGGAAAAGGATAGTATCATCAGCAAACTGCAAATGGCAGACATGGCACCCATCCATCCCAACCAACAAACCGCGAGCAACCCCTCTATCAGATTGCCTACTCAACATACGACTTAACACATCAACCAAGAGCGAAAAGAGAAAGAGAGACGATGGGTCACCCTGCCTTAACTCGCATTGCTCCTTAAACCACTATTTAGGTTGATCATTAACAATAACCAAAAAGGCTACTGAAGAAAGACAACCCCTAACCCAACACCTCCACCTATCACCAAACCCCTTCCAACATAAAACCATGTCCAAAAAACCCAATTAACCCTATCATAAGCCTTTTCAAAGTTCACCTTTGAACACTAAGCCCTTATGCTTTCTACGATTGAGGTCCTCAACTAATTCATTAGCAACCAAACTAGCATTAAGAATGCTTTGATTCTCAGAGATAGTAACCACCTCACTCAATCTCACTGAGAGCACTTTGGCCACAATTTTATAAAAGCTAGTTACCAAACTAATAGGTTTAAAATCACTCACCTTAATCGAACTGTCTTTTTTAGGGATGAGGATAGTGAAGGTAAGATTCATACTAGTGGAAATACAACCAATATTATAAAATTCCAAAAACACCTTCATCAAGTCCTCCTTCACAATTGGACAACAAGCTTGGAAAAAAGCTATATTAACAATCAAGTCCAGGCGCCTTTCCTTTCTCTATCTTCCAAATGACACCCCTAACTTCTTCCTCCTCCACAGGTCTTTCTAACCAACTACGCTTATCACTATCTAGAGGAGACCAATCCAAACCCTCGGGGGTGTTTGGTACATACTACAAAGTAGGAATGGAAAAAAAGTAGGAAAAGGAAAAAGGAATGAGAGAGAGAAAAAAAATGTTTAGTATAAGATGGAAAAAAATATAGGAATAGAATATTTATTGTGTTTGATATGTATTTTTTTAAGATAAAAAAAGACAAAATAATAAGAAAATGACCATGTTACCCCTATAATTCTTTGCCCTAGTTTTGATTACAACCAATACCCCATCACTGGCTTTTTTTTCTCTCTCTCTCCCCCTCCCTCTCTCTCTTTGTAGCTCTCAAATTCTGCAGCTTCAAGTAGCAAAGGAAATCATCCTCAAGCTTTGATTTTCCCATTCCAGCCCACAGAAGTTAGATTAGAAGGATTAGTTAACCTCCTTTTCCTCTTCAATCACACATGTGCGAGAGACGGCGAAGAGTTCGAAACAAAGCACATTTTGTCTCTTACCAGTTGTTGTTTGCTTCCGCCACTGTGAACCTCCTCCACTCCCGCAGCCACTCAACACAACGAAGAACCCACATGCAAGAAAAGGTAATGGAGTCTAAGGCCCGAAAGTAAGAGTGCTTAGCTTTCTCACTGTCAAGGATCATCTTGAATAAGGCCAACCCGAGCGAGAATCTTCCGATGGTAGAAGATGAAATTTCGCAGTTGCACAGGAGGGCATTTTCGGGATCGCATGCTCCATTTTGGTCTTTCCTAGACCGGTTTCCTCTTCCAACCAAGTCTTCCATGCTCCTGGGTGTGGAAAAAATTTCTGGAAAAAATTGGATTAAGGAAAGGAGCATTTCCACGAATTTCAATGTGCAAAAAAGCTACCAAACACGTGATGTACCAACAGTAGAGGAATGGACTTATTCCATTCCTAGTGTTTTACACTACCAAACAACCCCTCATTGAACGGCCTCCCGAGCACCTCTTCCTTATAAAGCTTCTTGTAAAAAATTCTCCAAAGAACGTCAGAATGACAACTATATAGGATAGATCTCCCAACCACTAGGTGATACAAGCTCTAACCAAATGTTAAGAACCACTTCACTAAAAAACATAAGTTATTAATATTAAGTGAAGATCCATACATAGCTTTATTATAATCTTTACATAGTTACCATTAGATCACAAAATTAATGGTCAAAATTAGAGCAAAAACTCTCACATATGTGTAATAAATATCTCCTTAATTTTGTATTAATTTTGACTATTATTTTGCGATCTAACATTGAGTAGTTACTACTCTCACCTCTCACATGACATCACTCATCTTACTTGAACGCCCCTATATATGGAACATTTCAAATAAAGAGGAGATTATACATAGAATCCACTTACTAATTTAATAAGAGATAAAGATCTACCAAGCTGGCATCAAGGGAAACCATTGACAAGATCAAAACAAAAATAACAGTGTGGTGCACAGTATTCCTATATGTAAGACTGCAATAAACTAAAATATGTGCCATAAAATGTTTTAATTATTTTTAAATAAATCATATATGGGCATTGGCAGATTGATTATACAGAAATAACCAAATGAGGAAAAAAAAAAGGAGGACAAAGAAAGGAAGAGCTCGATACATTCAATGCTTTGTTGTGAATTGTTGAGTTTCAACAACTTCTCCGCTAATATCTGTCCATCAAATATGTTGTCACTCATACTGCTTTCCGACAAGTTTCACATACCCTGGAGTTGTTCCTATAATTCATAGATGAAGAGTATCAATTAAAATAAGGATTTGATATTTAGAATTAAATGAAATGCATGGACAAAAAACAGATTAAGTCAATATACAAAAAAGCCAATCCATTTGATAAGAAAGATAACATGAGCAAAGATAAATTACAAATTAAGCAACTTAGAGAAGCCTAGTGATAGTAGTGATTCTAGTGAAGGTCACCTTCAGAGATGCCACAGGTTTGTGAGCATAACATGCAGGCATGCACTTATTTTTATGGGCAACAACACCAAATCAAACAGCACCTAGAAAGCCACCATAGCTACATGTTGATATAGATTGTGAATTACAAGAATTCAGTGCAAGGGGGAAAAATAAAGAATCCAACAAAACAACAGCTGATGAAGCCATAGGAACATTTTTCAATCAAATGTGCCTTTGGAATAGTCAAAGCATTGGACATTTCTTCTTCTTCCCCCCCCCCCTTATGGTAACTGATAGAACTCAACAACACAATACAGAGAAATAACAAAATAGGATGCACAGAATGAACTGAAAGTTATATTGAATTGAAAGTAGTCTCTACCAGTGGGGTAGATGTGATTACAAAATATCAGTCCACTCACAAACAACACTACAACAGCACATAAGTTAAAGACTCAATACAGAACATACACAACATGGACACACCACAGCCCAGCTTTCGAGAGGCTAGGTTCTCTCCATTCAAAACATAATTCCCCCGCACATTTCCCTTCCCCCGAGTACACTGTATATCACCCTGCCAAATCCTCCTTGCCTCCATTACTATGTCAAAAGCCTTTTTGCCCACTACTGTACTTGCTCCCTTACTCTTCCTAAAATACTCCTTGGGCTCACTGTTATTGTTGGGTTTAGCACTTACTTCTTTCCCCTTGTGTTTCCTTTTATACTTGTGAATAACAACAGACTCATCAATACCCTTCCCAATAAATCTCACCTTGTCCTCAAGGTTAAATTCAAGAAATTGGCGGTTTATAGTGTCATTTTTCCCAAGTACTCTGACACTCTGGGAGACCAACCCACTTGATCAATACCTCTCGATCACCATTGGTCATCTTTCTCTCCTTAACTGCCTCTGGCTGCACTAGGAGTTCTAGTTCTTCTGTCAAATAAGAGGGTAATGGAAAAACTTCAGTTGCTGGTTGGAGAGTCTTCCTAAGCTAGGAAACATGAAAAACCGGATGAATGCGGGTAGAGGTAGGAAGTTCCAACTTGTAAGCTACCTCTCCATACTTGGCAATGATTTTGTAGGGACCATAGAACTTAGGACTCAACATCTCATTGGCTCTCTTGGCCAAAGCCTTCAATTTGTAGGGCCTAATCTTCAAATAGACATAATCTCCCACTTCAAATCTCACATCCCTGCATCTTTGGTCTGCTTGTGTCTTCATTCGATCCTGAGCCTTTTTCAAATGTCCCTTCAATTCGTCCAAGATCTGATTTCGATTGTGCACTTGCTGATTCACTTCTTCCACTGTTGAAACAGTATCTTCAAATCTGAAGAGGGTAAGGGGTCTCTCTCGTAAAGCGCCTTAAATGGGGTCATACCTGCTGATTGATTAAATGTTGTATTGAACCAATATTTAGCCCACTGAATCCACTTCGACCACTGTTTTGGTTTATCTCCGGCAAAGCAACGAAGGTATGTCTCCAAACTTCTATTAACAACCTCCATTTACCCATCGGTCTCCAGATGGTACCCCGAACTATAGTTTAAAGTGGTTCCAGCCAATTTTAAGAGTTCCTTCCAAAATTGACTAATAAACACACGATCTCTGTCAGATACTATAGACTTAGGAAACCCATGCCATCTGGTCACCTCTTTCGTAAATAATTTTGCCACTTCTTTTGCTGTAAAGGGGTGGGACAGCAGCAAAAAATGGTTGTATTTGGTCAATCAATCAACCACAACCATTACTGTGTCATACCCTTGAGACTTTGGCAGCCCAACAAAGTCCATACTTATATCTTCCTAAACTTGTTGTGGAATGGGCAGCAGTTGTAATAAACCCGCAGGACTCATAGCTTGGTACTTGTTTCGTTGACACACCTCGCACCTTGCTACAAATTCCTGTACATCCCCTCCCAGTGCACATGTTCTACCAGACGCTTGTAAGTTCAAAGATATCCCGTCCCAATGGTGAAAAATGAAACTCAGCCAACAATTGGGGTATTCTAGTTGATTGCCTTGGCAGCGCCATTTTTTCTTTGTAAAGTAGACATCCTCTTTTCATTGTGTAGGGTCCAACAGTGGGCTGTCCAGCAATTAATTGCTGCATAAATTTTGCACTTCTTTATTCCATTCTTCCACATCGGGGTATTGCCACAAAGAGTACGCCTTCAACTCCACGGTTTCTCCTCTTCTTGATAAAGCGTCTGCCGCTCCATTCTCCGATCCAGGCTTATATTGAATCTCAAACTTCAATCCCATTAATTTAGACACCCATCTCTGTTGATCATCATCCATGTCCTTTTGTTCCAGCAAATACTTCAACACTTTCTAATCTGTCTTGATGACAAAAGGATGACCCCTCAAATAATGGCACCACTTTTTGATTGCAAAAACTAGTGCCATTAGCTCCTTTTCATATACTGAACTTAACCTTGCTTTTTGCGACAAAACTTGGCTGAAATAAGCAATGGGTCTCTTGTTTTGCATGAGGACAGCCGCAACACCTGTACCACAAGCATCGGCTTCGATCTCAAATGGCTTAGAAAAATCCGGCATAACTAGTACGGGAACTGTGGTCATTGCTATCTTCAATGTTTCGAAAGCTTGCTGCTCTTTTTCACCCCACTTGAAGGCATCTTTCTTGAGTAAATCAGTAAGCGGTGTTGCAATCCGCTCACAATTCTGCACAAACTTCCGGTAATACCCGGTCAAGCCCAAAAATCCTCTCAATGATTTGAAATCCTTCGGTATCGGCCAGCGAGTCATACTCTCAATTTTAGTAGGATCCGCTTGCACACCATCAGCGAATATGATATGTCCAAGGTACTCAAGTCGCGGTTGAGCAAAGAGACACTTCTTCCTGTTAATGACTAACTTGTTGTGGCATAGAATCTCTCAAGCAACTCTCAACCGTCCCATGTGCGTCGAAAAATCATGGCTATAAATTAGGATATCATCCAAAAAGACCAATATGAATTTTCGGAGGTGCTCCTTGAATATCGCATTCATCAAAGCTTGAAAGTTGAGGCGGCGTTGGTCAAACCGAAAGGCATTACAAGGAATTCATAGTGCCCCTCATGTGTTCTAAAGGCGGTCTTGGCTTCATCACCTTCTTTCATGCGGATTTGCTGATATCCAGACTTCAAATCTAATTTGGAAAACACTGTGGCACCTCCCAGTTCATCCAGTAGCTCATCTATGGCTGGAATTAGGAACTTATCAGGCACTGTTATCCTATTTAAGGCCCTATAATCAACACAAAAATGCCATCCTCCATCTTTCTTTTTTAATAGCAACACCGGGCTCGAATAGGGGCTTCGGCTCAGTCTAATGATTCCTGCCACTAGCATCTCATTCACAAGTTTCCCAATCTCTGTCTTCTGTGAATGTGGATATCGGTAGGGTCGAATGCTAGGTGGGTCTGCTCCCTGTTTAATGGCTATGGCATGATCACATTCCTTTATTGGAGGCAACCCTTTGGGTTCTTCACACACAGCAGCATAATCCTTGAAGATAAAGTTAATCTCCTGACTGGCCTCTTCTTCAGATGGGGTCTGCACTCTGCAAAGTGAGTGCACCAAATTCCACCAAAAACCCCTGTTCCCCATGCTTCACTAAACTCAACATGCTGTTAAGGGACACAATGGTCTTCGTTAGTGCTAGGTCCCCTTTCAGATTTACTGGAGTCCTCCCATCCTTATATTTCATTGTGAGCTATTTCCAGTTGACCTTCAGGTCCCCCAAAGACTCCAACCATTCTATTCCCAATACTAAATCTTCTCCACTTAAATCAAATGAATAAAAATTTTGCTTAATGCATGTTCCTGTAATTCCTGCTCCACGCCTCGACATATCTCCTTCTCTTGCACTGGATACCCATCGCCCACAATGATCACAAACCTTTTGCTGATAGTGGGTAGCTTCAATTTACTAACCACTTGATTAGAGATGAAGTTGTGAGAAGCACCACTGTCAATCAGCACCAGAAGCTCTTCCCCTCGAATTTTACCCAGCAACTTCATGGTCTTCCCCTCAGTAAGTCCCACGATCGAGTTCATTGACAGGGACAGCGTTTCTTCCTAGCAAACGGGTTGACCCACTCCTACTTCTTTGTCGACTTGTTCCTTTTCATGTTCCTCGTCTTCCTCCATCTCCGAGACGATGAGAACATTCAATTGCTTGTTTTTGCACTTATGGTTAGGGCCAAATTTCTCATCGCACTTGAAATAGAGACCGAGCAGCCCTTTTCGAGCAACGTCCGACAACCATTTCGAGCCCATCGTTGCACTGCTATCCTTCTTCGCTAACGCTGAACTCGCACTGGCCGAAGCTTGCGACTTGCCGTCCCAATGATTTCGCAGGTCCGACTTGCTCGAAGAGGTAGGAATGATTGTTCTGGTTTGTTCCAGCCCATTTGATGTGCACGAGAGTGGTTCCTTAGGTAGCCCGATCCATTTCGTTTCCACTACCGACTTCAGAGCTATTTTCTGGGCTTCCTTTTGCTTCTTCAACAAAGCATTACAATCCTCTACCTTTTGGGCCAACTCCATTAGGCCCAATAAGGACTGGGCTCCCAACATCTTAACTTCAGCCTTGATACTCTCTTTCAGACCATTAGTGAAGGCCCCCACGAAAAGATCATCAAAAGCTTCCCTCAAGTTCGCCAATATCACCTCAAACTGCTCCCTATACTCAGCCACAATGCTCGATTGTTTCAGAGCCATGAGTCGCTCATAATTTCCTCCTTGCTGAGATGGGTGGAAGCATCTTATTAACTCCGCTTTAAACTCATGCCATGACTGAAGTTTTTTGTGGGTCTCAATCCATTGAATCCAACTAAGGGTTGTTCCTTCCATACATACTGCTACTGCCTCCATTTTCTCGCACTCTGAAATGTGATTAATCAGAAAATAGCGCTCTGCCTTAAATATCCACCCCATCGGGTCTTCTCTGTTGAACACTGGTAACTCCATTTTTCTATACTTACTGAGGTCTCTTTCCTCTACAACTTCCTGATTTCTCTATATATTTTCTCCACTCGGTTCCTGAGTTTGATTATCGTGAACACTCCTGTTATCTGCTCCTTCACATCTAGAAGCTCTCATCTCATCCAACGCTCCTTTAATCTCCTCCATCCATTGTCTAATGCTTATTATCTCTTGCTCGACATTTTCCATTCTTATCTCCATTCTAGAATCTGTCCGAGTACTCACAACCATTCCCTACTCGTCACCGCTCTGATATCAATTGATAGAACCCAACAACAAAGTACAAAGAAATAACAGAATAGGATGCACAGTATGAACTGAAAGTTATATTGAATTGAAAGTAGTCTCTACCAATGGGGTAGATGTGATTACAAAATATCAGTCCACTCACAAACAACACTACAGCAACGCATAAGTTAAAGACTCAATACAGAACATACACACCATGGACACACCACAACCTAGCTTCCGAGAGGCTAGGTTCTCTCCATTCAAAACATAATTCCCCCACACGTTTCCCTTCCCCCAATACACTGTATATCACCCAGCCAAATCCTCCCTTGCCTCCATTACTGTGTCAGAAGCCTTTTTGCCCACTACTATACCTGCTCCCTTACTCTTCCTAAAATACTCCTTGGGCTCACTGGTATTGTTGGGCTTAGCCCTTACTTCTTCCCCCTTGTGTTTCCTTTTATACTTGTGAATAACAACAGGCCCATCAATAACAAATTAATTTACTGAGAAGAAAGACCAAATCCATAAACAGCAGGAACTACCCTATGAAAAGCTTCAAGAGGCAAAGATAAAGAGGGAAACAAATAACATCATCTTCAAGACAGAATGTCGAAGCAAAAACCATTAAAAAGCTCAAAGAATCACATACTAAGATCCAACAGAAGATGAGAAAACAAAAGTTGTTCCAACAACACTCTCGTGCTCATTATCCTTCAGACTTCCAACCAAATACATCATATCAAACAAAAAGTTAACATACTCCGAAATTACTCTTTTGTTTCAATCTCCTATTTGTTGCCTCAACATTGATGAGCTATTTTAACCTGACCAGTAACATCCGACAACATACAAAGCAAAAAATGCAAACCATGCAACATATGATCAATGACAATGGAGATAGTGGTAAACCATTCTCTATACATATTTCATATTTCATCCACAGACTAAATGTCCACTTATGCAATTCATACACTTTGTGCAATTGCACTATCCACAGACAAGCTTCATTTTCTCAGATAGTCATCCAAATTTCAGCCAAAATTAAGTGCTACTAAAGTAGATAACCAATACCAACACCTCTCTGAGGACAAATGATAATAAAGTGTTCCAAACGTCCTCCCCCCCCCCCCCCCAAAAAACAACAAAAAAAACCAAAAAACACACAAAAGAAAAGGAATTTGCTAGCAATATTATGATTTGGCTCCCCTAAAGTGCATGATACTCTTTAGAGAATAAAGTAGAAGTAACTACCCTTGTTGAGAAAATCATGGGAGTGGGTTCTGACGCATCCATAAATTGTTTTTCAGTACCCTGAGGATCTTTATCTGAGATATTGGAATCCTAGAAGTTCCAAGATTAGGAGGTGGAAAATTTGTAAAGAAAAATTAGATAAAAGGGAGGAAGTACCTCTAGAACAATATATTATTGATCAGATGATTGTCTGAGAATCTTATAAGAGAAGCATAGCCTAGCTCGAGAAAAACTGACAATCTAAGACAGATCATAAAACGTACCCTTGAGGGATGAACTATCAAGGATTCAACTGAACAGCCATGACTATCAGGTCGGCATCCCACCTATAAAGCCATACTTGATCTTGACAAACTGGTGGCATAGGCAAGTAACAAGTTGCCTATGACGAAACATTCATCAGTCAAATCAATGAATTTGGACACCAAATGCCCAGGAACACACTAATGCTAGATAACACATCAACATTGGAAAACCATAATTCTACTTTATTTTTTTTGTTTATGCAAGCAAAAGAAATGCAAACCTCTGCATCCATTTTATTATCTTTATATCGTTTCTTATTCATACTTTCGTATTTCCTTTAATCACAAGTCCAGGGAATGTTCCATGGTCAATCTTCAGATATTGCACCAGCATAGATCCTCGTAAAGTCGTAAAGGGCGTCAGGACCCATAACGACGTACAATTTCAGAGTCGATTCTATACCCAGGTACCATTGAGCAGGGTATGCGCCCCGCCCCCCCCCCCCCCCCCCCAAAAAAATAAAAAATAAAAAACCTCTATATGACGTGGAAACCACACAGGAATCTTCGATTTTGGAGCTCGAGTGTCCAAATTCCGAATAGATGAGCAAAGACGCAAGGATTCGTAGGAAACCATGCCCAAAAAGGAGATTCAACAAAAGCTCGGGCGAAGGCGGACCCTGATTAAGTTTCGTATTACTTTTCAGGGTAAAAAAGAAAAAAGAAAAAAAAAAGAAACTAACATTGACAGGCAATAATGCTCAGAAACCAGAGGAACTGAAGCCGAGGTAGATCCGAGAGACTTACTAGGGAAGTCGCAGAACCAGAGAAAAGTCAAAAGATGAATCTTTTCGTCAGGAACGATATTCCCTCAAGTTCAGCCGTCTTCTCTATTATTTTTTCCCTTCTAATTGTTCTTTCTTCCTCTTCGGCGTCGATAGCAAACCCAAGTCAGAATATCAGCTCCGCGTCTTCTGCTGTTTCCCAATCTCCATATCGTTATCAATGCCTTTTGGTTTTTTTTTTTTTTTGGTGTGGAAAGGGGGAGTTGTGCACTTTTGTTAGTTGGAAAAGGGAACTTCTTTTGAACAAGAATATCGATATCTCTCTTGCAAAGATGACTGTCAATTCTTGTTTTTCTCGAGCAACTCAAATATCATAACCAGTTTCTTTTTTGTTTTCTGCTTCAGTTTTTCTTATTATTGTTTTATTGTTATGGACTACACTTATAAACAGTGTTTTTTTAACTAAAAATAAAATTTTTGAAAATATTTTTAAAATCAATTATATAATATTGAATTATTTTTAATATTATACACTTATAGTATTTTAGTTAACAAAATTTAATAATAAAAATATAATAATTAGACCAAAATTTTTAATTATTATTCAATAAAATGTCACTATATAGTTGGCTATTTTGATGTTTCTTTTTTATTTTTTATATATGAAAGAAACTTTATGTTCAAGATACTATAATACATATAATTTTTTCTTTTGGTATTAAAGAAGGCCTAAAACTAAAGGACTAAGAAATCTGTATAAATGAAATAAAAAGGAACTAAAAAAAAAAAGGAAGCAACTAATTGGCATAGCATTTCACTAAAGCGAATATAGAAAATAAAAGACATCTTGAAGTACTTTTGCGTGCATGTGACGAGAAGTCAATGTTCAAAGAAAATCTATCATCTTTTATTATTTTTGAAATTTCACTGCATGTGATAAAATTTTCACTTGCTTAAAATTTAATTGAACGATCTAGACAATTTATTTAGGCAAATAAGAAATATATGTTCGTAAGTATACAATATTTGCAAGTTATTAGTTGGGAAAAAGAGTCAATCATTGTAATACTCATCATTTTTAGGTATTATGGAGAAAAATTTTCGTTGTGTAGACAGAAAAAATGTGAGTTTAGAAGTGGCAATGTTGTGGAATATTAAGTGGTAGAAAATCAATAAATATATTAGTGGAACCGAGGGCATCGAACGAGTTATGAGATAGGTTGAATACAAAAAGGGACTAAAGTGAAATAAGAAAAATTGTGGGGCACCTAGGATTTAGAAACGCCCGAGGTGGAATATTACGGATTTGTTTTTACCAGTCTTGACCAAGGGTCAACTAGAGGGCAAAGTAGTAATTTCACCTTATGTGAGTATATATAGGTGGCCCCGCCCCTTTTTCCTCATTTCCCCTCTCTCTCTTCACCTTTTCTCTACTCTCTCTCTCTCTACTCAAATCCTTCAACCGAGCTTCGGGAGATGGATCTCAGATGGTGAGGTGAGCCTCTAGGAGTTAAGCAACTTAGGAAAGCAAGGAATCGAGGTAAAAATTTCGATTTCCCGAACTTTTCCCTATTTTATAGTTTTAAAGATATTTTGGGTAAAATTGAGATTTCGACTTCGTTTCTCAATTAAAATTAGGGCTTTTGATGTCTAAATATTCCTTAGATATCAAAGATTAGATCTTATGGAATAAATCATGAAAAAAGATAAAGATTTAGCTGGATCTAGGCCAAAGCCAATGAGGAGTCACGAGTTTAGAGCCGTGGTGCCCCAGGGGCCAACCATTCTGAGGGACCTTGGCTGTTCTTCAATCTGCCGTAACTCTTTCATCCGGACTCCATTTTTAGCAACCTTTATATTGTTGAAAAGTTCCTTGAGTTTAGTTTCTAATGGTATAAATTTCATTTGGAGATTCATTACCGGTTAGGAGTTATGTTTGAAAAAGTGGATAAAGGTCGAGATTAGTGATAGGGAAGTTCTTTATTTTGTAACCCTGATGATTTTGCATATTTACTTAATAGGGATGGTCAAGGAGCAAGGTGGCTGCTGAGAGAGCGCAGAATCCAAGTGAGGGATCTATCTAGCTCTCCTATATATGGATATATACATATATGTATGTATGTATGTTTATATTTTAGGAGTTATTCTCTTAAATTGTTTTATATACATTTATTTATTAAATGTATTATATATGAGGTTTGTAGAGGGGATTATTAGGGATATGTGGGATGGGAGTAGTAGATAGGTTGTGGTATTGTATTGGTGTGGATGCATTGCATTTTTATCATGTGCATATTTATATTATGGAACGTGTGGAAATAGAGTGGGAAGTGTATCCATTGAGTAATACCGATTGAAGGTGTCAATGGGTATGCATACACATTGAGGGTTGGTCGTCAATGTGGTCTGAAAAGAGCGAGATAATCATTACATCTCATTCATCTGCATAGTGTATTATATGTGTGGTTGTTTATTCTTGTATGTAGGATACATGTAACAGTCAGGGTATAATCTAATAGACCATAGGTATGTTATGGTTATAGATATGACTTAATAGACCAAGTACATATATTAGGGATTTATTGAGAGATAGTCCGTGGGAATATAAACCTACGTTGATTAAACTCTTGAAATATGGTAAGGGAATGAGGACCCTTGTGTAAAGTTACACACATTTAATATGTGGTGTGTGTGTGTGTGTTTAGGGGAGAATATGACGGGACGTGATACCATATGGGTGTCCACGGGCAGTTTGGTGTCATGCGAGATGAACTTTCGAAGGGATATATATATGTATATATTTTTGTATATATGTGTAGTGTAGGGCTAACATTAGTGAGTCTGTAGTTTAGACTCACTCCCTCACAATTACAGGTATGCATGAGGGTTAGAACGAGGACTCGCAAGTCAAGGATGCCTCCCCGTTATTTTAGGGTAAGGTGATTTATTTTTATTATATTCCTCTAGTGTACTCTGTAATCAAATAAACTACATACGATCCTGCAATAGAAATTTAGGCTTGCGGTAATGTTGGTGACATATTGTCTGCACTGGTCACAAATTGGGTTTCGGGTCGTGACAAAGATGGTATCAGAGGTGAATAGGTTAGTCCAAGTCTAATACCAAAGATGGTATCAGATGGAAGTTTAGGAAAGTTTAGGTCTCTTATTGATTACAAAGTAAGGTAACCTTAGTGGGTCTTCCTCTATCATTGTGAGTCATAGTACAACTATAGAGAGACGACTCCACCAAAGGTCCTGTAGGATGTGTCTTCCTTTCTTTTCTATCGGGTTCATTTTCAAAGGACATGTTTGAACTTGTGAGTGATTCAAACATTCACGTTTACCATGAATATGTTTGAGACGCATACCAAGTGATCTGAGGCATGAGTATTTTGGAGCCACAATGGCGAACGTAGCAAGATGACGGGATAGAAAAGTGATGATAATCTTGAAGAAAGTAGAGCTTTGTGGGTGTGCTCCCTGGTAAAAGCTTAGTTGAGCTAAGAAGATGATGGGGAAAGAATAGAGAGGCTTGACAAGCAATAAAAACAATGAGGGTAGAATCCCATGGAGGAATTTGGATGATTAGCGTGAGAGATGCTAAAGTGGAAAGTAGATTAGTAAGTGTAGAAATCATGCTCCTAGAGTATGAAGATTACATAAACAATGAAGTGAAATGCATGGAAGATCAGCTTCGTCCCTTTCGGGAAAGGAAGAGCTTATGGTT
The DNA here is from genome assembly GCA_037074585.1 of Biancaea sappan. NCBI lineage: Eukaryota > Viridiplantae > Streptophyta > Magnoliopsida > Fabales > Fabaceae > Biancaea > Biancaea sappan. Next base: position 62,443,508 of record CM073496.1, read on the forward strand.
GAGGAAGGACGAAGTGCACAATGGTAGGATCGCAGATTCTTACCTGAGGGATGGGAATGGTTCAGGAGGAAGTTATTGAAATAGTTTTTGAGAGATTCGGATACTCCATTCATGGAACACTGGCACTCGTATTATAGGCGCATTCTCATAACCTTAGTGTGGTGCGATAGTGATCGCAACATTATCTGTGTTTTGTGGAGTGGGTATGTGTGGGATTATGAGAATAGATATTATTGAGTTAATCACCCCTGGGGGTTAGCCAATGGGTTGATACTCGATATGGGCTTGGTACAGCTAGTTGCTATCCATGACAAACCACATAGAGGGGAGGTTTGAGGTTATGCTTTGGGAAGTACCTGGATTGTATATAAGGTGATTCAGAATGCAAGATAGGGAAATCTCTGATAGAGACAACCTCTGGTTGTATCAGAGTGGGGCATCAGAAGCGTGATGGATATCGATAAGTTGAGGTAACCCCTGGTTGCACCAAACTAGTACTAGGAGCACGACATAGTTTCCTAATGATGCCTCTTTGAAGGTCAGGAACGATGAATCGTGCTAGGATAGGGTATTTAGAAACTTGATAAATGGGTGATACCTGAAGATTGGGACCGTCAAGATATGGTGAATAGGGTGAGTAGGATATGCTTTGAGCGTGGCTTAGAGCCTAAAAAGGGGGGAAGTTTTGTAAGAATTTCATTACCATTCTCTAGGATGAGAGAAGATGTGTCAGAGGATGGCAGGAGTGGTGCGGTCCTATCTGTTAGCCCTAATGTATTATGCTATAAGTTTTGATGATGACAAATATGTGGGAATGATTTAATCTTCTTGGCCCAAAGTATGATTTAATCTTTCTTAGTCCAAATAGTATGATTTAATTTTCTTGGCCCAAATGTATGATTTAATCTTATTGGCCCAAATGCATGATTCAATTTTTCTTGGCCCAAATATATTTAATGCTTTATATATTTATATATAGTAATATAAATTGATTTTTGATAAAGTTTATTGGGTGTTGTAATATAATTTGAAAAAGAATATCTTTTACTGTAGCACTTTTGAAAAAGAAATTTGATTGTTGAAAAAGTATGATATAGTTTATTGGGTGTTGTAATATAATTTGAAAAAGAATATCTTTTACTGTAGCACTTTTGAAAAAGAAATTTGATTGTTGAAAAAGTATGATATAGTTTATTGGGTGTTGTAATATAATTTGAAAAAAAATATCTTTTACTGTAGTACTTTTGAAAAAGAAATTTGATTGTTGAAAAAGTATGATAAAGTTTATGGGGTGTTGTAATATAATTTGAAAAAGAATATCTTTTACTGTAGCACTTTTGAAAAAGAATTTTGATTGTTGAAAAAGTATGATAAAGTTTATTGGTTGTTGTAATAAACTTTGAAAAAGAATACTTTTTACTGTAGCAAATTTGAAAAAGAATATTGATTGTTGAAAAAGATTGATAAAGTTTTTTGGTTGTTGTAGAAAGGTTGAAAAATGGTGATGAAGCTTACTGTAGTAATTTTGACTAAAGCAGTCACTGTAGCAGCAAGGTTTCACTATATAAAGGGGACTTCACAACACCATTTGTATCAAGCTTCAATTGTTCATTTCTCATATTATCTTGAGTTTCATTCTGTCACGTCCCAAAATTTGAGCACGTGACCGGCACGGAAAGTGAATTTCATTTCACCTCCGTAAGCCTATCTTTCTCTTAAAAATCATACAATTCTTTTTCATGCAACCAAAACGAGTTCTTTATACATACTACAATTACTCACATTACATCAGTGAATGAACCTACCCGATTACAGAGATTTCTAGATTTATACAACTTAGAATAAAACTTAACTATTATACCTTTATCCTGAACAAATGAAAAGGTAATCATGGACTAAGGATCCATAATTCCTTGTTCCGATATTTACCTTCAGCTGTCAACTCTGAAAAAAAATATCAATAAGAGGGGTATGAGCAAACCACGTGCCCAGTGAGTAGATAACACAACATTATGACAAAAAAATATCATACATCATAATGATAACATGCAGCAATCATACGTAAATCGATCATCATATGATATGATATTATTCGTAGTACTTCACGACAATATCCAAATAAATCAAATACATTTCAACATAATTCAAAAGTTCACAACAACAATCGGTGAAATCAATTTCACACAAATTTCCCGTACCAACCGGGTCGTCCAGAATACCTCTGGATCGTTGCCCGCGGCCCCTGCCGCATCCACCCTTATCGCTCCATTTATAATCTCCACCCTTATAACTTCACATAAATTTCTCCATGGGGTGCACCACCATGCCTTTCCTTTCCAGTCAAACACAATCACAATCATATATAAAAACATCCTCAATCATAATCTTGAGCCACATACACAACTCAGTCATTTACAATTCAAGCCACAACATAATAAATGTGGTTCCAGCAACATAGCATGTATACAACATAACCCATAATATAGAACAATTATTCAACTCAGTTCACATGCCATTCACAATCCATTATATAACCTCCATTCATGGGAAAATAAGAAAATATAATTATATACATTACCAGACACGTTCCACAATTGTTTATGCCTCATCGTTCCACATCATCCTCTTCAAACTTGGATATACAACATATTTCCACTATGATGCAAAAAGTCAATAACAGATATTTAATCATAGCAAGTATTAACCCACTCACCTGGATTTCACGCTCTCGGCACTCCCACTTTGCACCTTGACCATTCCTATTGTAACCAGACAAAAACATTAGGGTTACGAAATAGAGAAATTTCCTACCACTACTCTCGACCTTTACTCACATCTTAAGTCATAACTCCTAATCGGTAATGAATATCTAAATGAAACTTATACCATTGGAAACTAGACTCAAAGAACTTTCCAACGATATAAAGTTTGCCCAAAACGGAGTCCGTATGAAGAAGTTATGGCCGATTGAAAATGAGCTAAGGTTTTCCGACACACCTGGCGCCTGGGCGCCATGCCTTTCTCTTCCCCACATGTCCTTGAGAATTTGTAAAAATTTCCTAAATTAAAAATAAAAATTTCTATTTCCACATTTTCTTCACTAATTCAAAAAGAAAATTTTCCACATAATTAAATTTTTCACTAAACTTCAAATCAGACTTTAAATATTCATAAAAATTCTTGGGATATTACATTCTTCCCCCCTTAAAAGAATTCGGTCCTCCGAATTCAAAACTTACCTCAAGATTGAAGCAAATGCCAATATTTTGTTTATATCTCATTCTCTCTCTTAGAATTTTCACAATCAAGTACAAAATATAACAAGTTCAACATATTTTTATTTCTAATACATAAGTTACAGGCAACAAGCTGAACTTGATTTACAAAACAGATAATTTTAATACTTAAACATTAGATCAAACATCAGCTTTAGGTACAAACAAAAGAAAAGATAAATTAAGAACGAGGAGGCTTTTGAAATGCAGAAGATGCTCCAGGTCTAGAAGAAGAAGGTGCTTCAGACCTTAAGGAGGAAGTTAATCGTTGCAGCCTAGAAAGAGTTTCTGGAGGAAACGTCTGGGAAATTTGGCGAAGTGCAGAAGTCACTCCATTCATACAGTCAATACATCTCGCTTGTTGGTCACGAAAATTTTGAGTTGCAAACATCGAATGTCTATCAACTCTATTCGCCAATTCCCTAAAATGACGGTTCAAAAGCTTCTCTTGTTCTGTAAAGAGACGATTTATCAATCTCCCCTGGTCCTCAAAGTGGCGGTTTATCAGTCTTTCCAAGTCCTCCATCTTTTGTCTCATAAGCGCAAGCTCATTATTAGAAGATGTTGCTGTGCTAACATCCTCTAACTCTACTACATCCCTTTTTCTTTTCTTAGCCTCTGGTGACTCTTCCATGGATCTCTTATTCTTATAATTCTCCAGGCTAAGATTTAGATCCAGCTCTACCTTGCCAGCCTCAAAATTTAAATTGAAAGATTTATTGCCGGCCATATTTTTCTGAGCTATAAAGGTTGTACAGAAGGAGAAGTTTGATGCTAGAAAGCTTATAGATATAAACTTTTAGTGTAGTGAGCAGCGTAATGGGGCATCCATTATATATAGACGAAATTTAGGGCTACAAAACCTTTACATCATACTCTAAAGATGACCTACAGACCTTATCCGACGCAATGCCAACGGTCTCAGATAAGCATGCCAGAAAATAACAAAATATAATCTAATACAAAAGATTTCCTCAAAAATTTCGGCTAACTTTTGACTCTTGCTCAAATTATTAAACTAATCGCCGCTTCAATTTATGGCTTCTTAACTCTGTATTTGTCTTATCCAATAATTCTAAATCGAGATATTACTCCATGAACGGGTAGCTTCATACTAGCCTTATCTAGGTTTCTAATCCGTGGCTTTGCCCTAAGCTTACACATTTTCAAACATACATATTAAAATAAAAACTTCTCACATCTACACATCAAGCGTTCCATAAAGTGAGAGAAAAATTTTACCTTTCACTTGCCTCTACGAGCATATATGTATATATGTATAAACATAGAGATACATCATTATCTATATATATTTTCATCTATTCAAGTTCTTTTAAATTTCAGACTTCTCATTCTCTGAATGTATGTAGAATCATTACATATTATTCCTGGCCATAACAAATAACCTTCACTCTCTATGCATGAATAACATACATACATATCATATGTATTTAGATACATATAATCACAGTATAATTCAATCAATCATGTATATTATACTTAACTGAAGGCTTTCAAGAACAATACAAGAAAGCATAGAAATACATTTTAGTTCATCGTGAAAACATCCAAGACACTCTGTAATGGCTACATTGTCGACTTCCTTCAATTTCAGAAAATGCCAACGAGAGAAATGGAAAAACCAAGTGTAAATCGGCCGCAAATCCACCGAATATTGACTTTCGTGGTTTTGCCATTAATGCGACGCGTTGTTGGTGTGCATGCCTACCCTAGACTCCTAGCTTCCAGCTTGCAGAAATCCATAGGTTAAGCGTATAGGGTGCGGCGAAGAGATATCTTCTTTGTCTCTGAGTTCAAATTTTTCCTCTATAAGAACTATCCCAACGTTCTCAGTTACCACACCACAAAGAGTAATCATCTCTAAGCCTACAACTTCTCAGCATTCCTCTCTTCTCATACTTCGACATAAATTTCTAAATTTTCCAAATCATGGCCACAAGGAAGTACATTGATCTCACAGTGGATGCCAGGAGAGAAGAGCTCGACTTAAACTTAAGTCTGGGCAAAGACAAGGGCAAAAGACCTTTTGAGGGGTCTCCAGAGAAGCAGAAGGAGAAGAAAATGAAGAAGATCGAGGAAGCTGAGGAGACTAGCACGGGCCATACCTCGGAGGACAAAATCGCCTGTCTAGAGCAGGAGGTCAAAAATCTGAAAAAGATGATAGAAAACCTAGAGAAGTTAACTAAACGCAATCATGCAGAAATGACTTCAAGAATAGACAGGTTCTTCTATTGGTCTACCCAGTGCTTCTGCAATCAACAACAAAGAAGTGTTGATTGTATGAATGGGATTTACACTACCCTCCGCGATATTGCTCTGTCTCTCGCTCCAAGGAATGGTCGAGGGGTGATGATACAGTACAACCCTCCTAATCCGAGACCACCTCGCTTTTAGATTACTCATGCATGAGTAATTGTTTTTTTTTTTTTGCAATGTAATCCTTCTGCTTTTAATGCCAGTGGTTTCTTTTATGGGATGGTACTCCAAAAATAGTAATAATAAAATTAAGAAAGATAAAATAAATCAGTCACACAAAATCAATCATGAATTTAACATATAAAGCCCCATACATACAATTTGATCCGACAGCAACGGAATCAAAACAAATAATAACCTTTCCCTTACCGAGTTCAAAAGTATAGCCATAACTCTCTAAAACTAAAACTAAAAACATAATTCATAAGAAAAGACAAGTCTTGGAGGAAAAGGAAATGAAAACATCCTACAGGACCTTCAGTGGAGCCATCTCTCTATAGTCGTGCCCGGGTTCACCACGATAGAGGAGATCCCACTAAGGTTACCTTACTCTGTAATCGGTAGGAGACCTAATCCCAAAGCTCTGATACCAACTTGTCACGTCCCAAAATTTGAGCACGTGACCGGCACGGAAAGTGAATTTCATTTCACCTCCGTAAGCCTATCTTTCTCTTAAAAATCATACAATTCTTTTTCATGCAACCAAAACGAGTTCTTTATACATACTACAATTACTCACATTACATCAGTGAATGAACCTACCCGATTACAGAGATTTCTAGATTTATACAACTTAGAATAAAACTTAACTATTATACCTTTATCCTGAACAAATGAAAAGGTAATCATGGACTAAGGATCCATAATTCCTTGTTCCGATATTTACCTTCAGCTGTCAACTCTGAAAAAAAATATCAATAAGAGGGGTATGAGCAAACCACGTGCCCAGTGAGTAGATAACACAACATTATGACAAAAAAATATCATACATCATAATGATAACATGCAGCAATCATACGTAAATCGATCATCATATGATATGATATTATTCGTAGTACTTCACGACAATATCCAAATAAATCAAATACATTTCAACATAATTCAAAAGTTCACAACAACAATCGGTGAAATCAATTTCACACAAATTTCCCGTACCAACCGGGTCGTCCAGAATACCTCTGGATCGTTGCCCGCGGCCCCTGCCGCATCCACCCTTATCGCTCCATTTATAATCTCCACCCTTATAACTTCACATAAATTTCTCCATGGGGTGCACCACCATGCCTTTCCTTTCCAGTCAAACACAATCACAATCATATATAAAAACATCCTCAATCATAATCTTGAGCCACATACACAACTCAGTCATTTACAATTCAAGCCACAACATAATAAATGTGGTTCCAGCAACATAGCATGTATACAACATAACCCATAATATAGAACAATTATTCAACTCAGTTCACATGCCATTCACAATCCATTATATAACCTCCATTCATGGGAAAATAAGAAAATATAATTATATACATTACCAGACACGTTCCACAATTGTTTATGCCTCATCGTTCCACATCATCCTCTTCAAACTTGGATATACAACATATTTCCACTATGATGCAAAAAGTCAATAACAGATATTTAATCATAGCAAGTATTAACCCACTCACCTGGATTTCACGCTCTCGGCACTCCCACTTTGCACCTTGACCATTCCTATTGTAACCAGACAAAAACATTAGGGTTACGAAATAGAGAAATTTCCTACCACTACTCTCGACCTTTACTCACATCTTAAGTCATAACTCCTAATCGGTAATTAATATCTAAATGAAACTTATACCATTGGAAACTAGACTCAAAGAACTTTCCAACGATATAAAGTTTGCCCAAAACGGAGTCCGTATGAAGAAGTTATGGCCGATTGAAAATGAGCTAAGGTTTTCCGACACACCTGGCGCCTGGGCGCCATGCCTTTCTCTTCCCCACATGTCCTTGAGAATTTGTAAAAATTTCCTAAATTAAAAATAAAAATTTCTATTTCCACATTTTCTTCACTAATTCAAAAAGAAAATTTTCCACATAATTAAATTTTTCACTAAACTTCAAATCAGACTTTAAATATTCATAAAAATTCTTGGGATATTACACATTCTCTCTAAATTGCTAGAGATATATTCTGAGCTTAATTTCTGCGTTATCTACACTTTGAGAGTGTTTACCATTATTTTCCTTAAACATTTAAATTTAGTTTCTCAAGGATTGGTTCCTTGAGTTAGTGTTTGAGAGAAAACACGTTGTAAGGGGGAGAGACACCCTTGAGGGAGAAAAGTATGTTGTAGTGGTTTGCAAGTACCCGGATTAAACTTGCAATTATAGTGGAAATACTCAAGTGGTCTCTTGAGGACTGGATGTAGGCTTGGGATTAGCCGAACCAGTATAAATCTCTGAGTTTGCTTTCTCTATCCCTACTCTATTTACATTTGAAGTTAATTAATTAATGCTTTGCGTTTATATTTGATTTCTACCTCAAGTATTAATTAATTTGTGTATATTTATATTTGCTCCTTAATTCCTTGCACTATAAAATTATTCATCTTGATAAACATTTTGATTTTCTGAATTAAATTATTATCTTTAACATTATCCAATTTCAGAAAATCATTTTAACTTCCAATTAAGTTTTGTGAAAATTTTTATAAAACCCAATTCACCCCCCCTCTTGGGATCCAACCATTTCTTTCAATTGGTATCAGAGCTTGGGCTCTTGATTTGAGACTTAACCGTCTAAGAGTAAACATGGTTGGATTTAGTGATTGGTTTATGTCTGAAAATTATTCTTTCACAAAACCTCCAGTTTTTTATGCTAATCATTTTCAATATTGGAAGTATGAAATGAAAATGTTTTTAATTTCAGTAGACCATAAACTCTGGGAAGTTATAAAAAATGGTTTTTATATGCCTGTCAAGGAAGAACAAGGAAAATGCATTCCAAAACCCAAGAGTAAATGGAATGATACTGAAAGAAGTTTAATACAACTCAATGCTAAGGCAAAATTGATTATTTCTTGTGCATTGAGTCAAGATGAATTTTTCAAAATCTCCAACTGTGCAACTGCAAAAGAAATGTGGGAAATTTTTGAAGTTGCACATGAGGAAAATCTTATTGCTGAGGAATTAAGGTATAGAAGTTTCATTAATGAACTTGAAATTGCTCAAATGAACAATTGTAAAACCATTAATGAGATACAACTTGTGCTTAATCAATTGCAAGCTCTTGGTGTTGAACTTACAGAAAAATCTCAAATCACCAAGGAGATAGAAGAAAAAGAAAAAGGAGAAAAAGGGAAACCACAACCAAAAGTTGAATCATCAAAGAAAGCTTACCTATCTTCCATTTGGGGAAATAACAATTCTGATGAGGAGAACACAAATGAAGAAGCCAACACTTGTCTTGTGGCCAGAAATAAAGATGAGGTAAATTCATTTGACTACTATTTTGAAGAATTACAAGATGCCTTTGATGATTTACATAAAGAATCTCTAATACTTGCAAAGAAACTAAATGTTTCAAAACAGAAAAACTCTTCTCTTGAAAATGAGTTGGAAACATTGAAAAACGAATTTTCTATTTCTAAGGAAGAGAATTTTGTTTTTGAAAATCAAAACAAAACTTTGCAAGAAGAGAATTTGATTTTAAAAGCAAATATCTCTACCAACAAAAATTGCTTTTGTACCAAGTGTGATTCCTTGAAAAAGGAAAATAATAATCTTAAAAACACACTTGTAAAATTTTCTCAAGGTAGAGAAATTTTAAATACCTCAGTTTTGAAACAAAGAAGAAGGTTTAACAAAGTTGGTCTTGTTTCTAAAAGGAAATCAAACCAAAAACATTCTAAAAACTTCTTTGTTTCTGTAAAGATGTCCAATAGTCCAACTTGCACTTGTTTTTATTGTGGACTGAAAGGACACAAATCTTACTCATGCTTTTATAAGAAAAATCTTGTTCATGGAGTAAAAATGAAATGGGTTCAAAAAGGAACTCATGACCCAGGCGGACCCAAAGAAATTTGGGTACCAAAAACAAAAGATTAATTTGCAGATTCACCTCGAAGCAAGGAGCGGAAATGACATTTTAATGGCTACATCATTTAAACTCCACTTCCTTGCATCAAAAGGAGGCAATGGATAAGTAAACATATAAGCTGGAATGCATTGTAAGAAATTTGACTGATATGTTTACTGCTCTCTAATGCTTTTGTCTGTTCTCTAATATGCCTTACATCTATCCTTGATACTCATGCATGCTATATCTGAAAACAATTGTTAGGTATGCAGATTATAGATTCGAATTTTGTTTTGAGCTAAAATCTTTCTTCCAAATTTTGCTCAAACTATCCTTTTTACCGCATCATGAAAACTTGCTTCCATTACACGCACATTTTTCTTGTCTTCACAATAATAAGATTCCTCCTACCTATAGTATTTATCCTTGCTGTAATCTTATTTAAATATTTTCAATGAAATCAAATATTTTGTAAAATTGCATTTCATGAAAGCATAGCACTTTTATTAATATGGCATATCTTGAACATAATGTTGCTCCTAGTACTTGAGATTTATTTGAACATTACTGATTTGAACATCAAAGTGCTCCACCAAAAGTGTTTTGCAGGAGTTAGTCCTCAAATCTATCCTCTAAGCTCATTCCTAATTGTCGACCAATGCTTGACAGTGATCTTATAAGAGATTGTTTTCAAGAGGATCTTGCAAATAATCAATCAATTAAGTTTATTAAAATTGCAAGAAGATAGAATCAAAAGAAGAGCAATGAGCAAAACAAGGATATCAAAATCTTGAGAAGAAACTTCAAGAAGTAATAAGAGTTTGCCAAAATTGATGAGTATCTCTATTCTTTACCACTTTACTATTTAATTAAGTGATACTCCTTGATCATAATTGGCTATGTTGGCAATTTTTTTTTACTGACACACTTTCATTGCAATGATATATTGTTCTCTAATATCTTACATATTTGATCATATCATTGTATATAAAGATATTGTCTTTATACCATTCATCATGGTTTGAGCATTATACATGTCATATCCTTTGTATAAGATATAGCTTATGAACGATTGTTTATGGATTATAATTTATATCTGATTATATCTTATTAATCCATATTACCTCAATTATTGTACTACATACTCAGGTTATAATATGTTTTATCTTGATAAGTATGTAACTTGCTTTTGCTTTGAAATGATGATATATATATGTCCATGTCAGAAAATTCTTTCCATCTTTAAAATGGATATATATTTTTCAATATATATATATATACTATGCTGAATTTGTGTAGCTGATTTCTTTTATCTTTCTTTATTATTATTTTTTTGTATCGTCCAATAAAAGAAACCACTTGCATTAAAAAACAAACTGAAGGATTACATTGCAAAAAAAAAAAAGGGGGAAAGTTTGCTCATGCATGAGCAATCTACAGGCGAGGTGGTCTTGGATTAGGAGGCCCGTATTGTATCATCACCCCTCGGCCATTCCTTGAAGCAAGAGACTGAGCAATGTCACGGAGGGTAGTGTAAATCCCATTCATACAATCAACACTTCTTTGTTGTTGATTGCAGAAGCATTGGGTAGACCAATAGAAGAACCTATCTATTCTTGAAGTCAGTGCCGCATTGTTGCGTTTAGCTAACTTCTCTTGGTCCTCTATCATCTTCTTGAGTTTCTTCACCTCCTGCTCCAGACAAGCAATTTTGTCTTCTGACGTATGGCCTGTACTAATCTCTTCAGCTTCTTCGATCTTCATCTTCTTCTTTCGATTCTCCTGAGATCCCTCCAAAGGCCTTTTACCCTTGTCCCTGCCTAGACTCAAGTTTAAGTCGAGCTCTTCCTCCCTGGCCTTTATTGTGAGATCAATGAACTTTCTTGCTGCCATGGTTTGGAATATTTAGAAATTTTTGTGGGAGTATGAAGAGAGAGGAATGTCAGAAAGTTGTAGGCTAAGAGATGAATACTCTTTGTGGTGTGGTAATTGAGAACTGTGGGGCAGTCTTTATAGAGAGAAAATGATGACTTAGAGCCAACGAAGATATCTCTTCGCCGCACCCCTACACGTTCATCCTACGGATTTTGCAAGCTGGAAGCCAGAACTCTAGGGTACGCATGCACACCAACAACGCGTCGCATTAATGGCAAAACCACGAAAGTCAATTTTCAGTGGATTTGCGGCTGATTTAATTTGTTTTGATTAAAAATTTTAAGGATTAATAAAATGGTGATAAACAGAACCATATTTCTCTGCTTTGTTGTGTTGTTCTTGAGAGCTTTCAGTATAATATACATGATTGATTGCATCATGCTATGATTACATGTATCTAAGAACATATGTTGTGTATGCTATTCATGCATCATGAGCGAAGGCTATGAATAATATGTCATGATTCCACATGCACTCATAGAAAATGAGAAGTCAAAAAAAAATTTTTTTAAATAAAATGAAATGTGTAGAGAATAATACATGTTCATAGTTACACATACTTACATATAATGCTTTTGTGGGCAAATGAAAGGCAATGATTTCCTTGCATTATGATAATGCTTGATGCATGCGATCGTAAACAGTTAATTTTGCCTTTAATCCTTGATTTACATTACTAACTTAAGCATCGGAGTGGTTGTCAAATTTTTTGCAGGTGCTCATCCTCAAGATACATATATGAATACATCTTGAAAATTACATTTGTTTAATATGCATTGATTGAGGGGGAGCCTAATCTATACTTAAATGCTCTATATTTTTAGGCTCACTTTATCTATCATGCAAAGTTTTCCTTAACTATATATTTTTGGCATATCAATGATAAGTTTTGATGAAATTTTACCCTATGACGTCATATGATATTCTTGCTTAAAGAAGGAATACGCTTTAGCCTTTATATATTGCCTTCCTTATACCTTTTTGTTGATGTCAAATAGGGGGAGAAGAATATGGAAAGAAAAATATGTGTATATTGTATAATGATTATTACATTGTAACATATTTTTCTTTGGTGATTTGTCATCATCAAAAAGGGGGAGATTGTTAGCCCTAATGTATTATGCTATAAGTTTTGATGATGACAAATATGTGGGAATGATTTAATCTTCTTGGCCCAAAGTATGATTTAATCTTTCTTAGTCCAAATAGTATGATTTAATTTTCTTGGCCCAAATGTATGATTTAATCTTATTAGCCCAAATGCATAATTCAATTTTTCTTGGCCCAAATATATTTAATGCTTTATATATTTATATATAGTAATATAAATTGATTTTTGATAAAGTTTATTGGGTGTTGTAATATAATTTGAAAAAGAATATCTTTTACTGTAGCACTTTTGAAAAAGAAATTTGATTGTTGAAAAAGTATGATATAGTTTATTGAGTGTTGTAATATAATTTGAAAAAGAATATCTTTTACTGTAGCACTTTTGAAAAAGAAATTTGATTGTTGAAAAAGTATGATATAGTTTATTGGGTGTTGTAATATAATTTGAAAAAAAAATATCTTTTACTGTAGTACTTTTGAAAAAGAAATTTGATTGTTGAAAAAGTATGATAAAGTTTATGGGGTGTTGTAATATAATTTGAAAAAGAATATCTTTTACTGTAGCACTTTTGAAAAAGAATTTTGATTGTTGAAAAAGTATGATAAAGTTTATTGGTTGTTGTAATAAACTTTGAAAAAGAATACTTTTTACTGTAGCAAATTTGAAAAAGAATATTGATTGTTGAAAAAGATTAATAAAGTTTTTTGGTTGTTGTAGAAAGGTTGAAAAATGATGATGAAGCTTACTGTAGTAATTTTGACTAAAGCAGTCACTGTAGCAGCAAGGTTTCACTATATAAAGGGGACTTCACAACACCATTTGTATCAAGCTTCAATTGTTCATTTCTCATATTATCTTGAGTTTCATTCTCTCTAAATTGCTAGAGATATATTCTGAGCTTAATTTCTGCGTTATCTACACTTTGAGAGTGTTTACCATTATTTTCCTTAAGCCTTTAAATTTAGTTTCTCAAGGATTGGTTCCTTGAGTTAGTGTTTGAGAGAAAACACGTTGTAAGGGGGAGAGACACCCTTGAGGGAGAAAAGTATGTTGTAGTGGTTTGCAAGTACCCGGATTAAACTTGCAATTATAGTGGAAATACTCAAGTGGTCTCTTGAGGACTGGATGTAGGCTTGGGATTAGCCGAACCAGTATAAATCTCCGAGTTTGCTTTCTCTATCCCTACTCTATTTACATTTGAAGTTAATTAATTAATGCTTTGCGTTTATATTTGATTTCTACCTCAAGTATTAATTAATTTGTGTAGATTTATATTTGCTCCTTAATTCCTTGCACTATAAAATTATTCATCTTGATAAACATTTTGATTTTCTGAATTAAATTATTATCTTTAACATTATCCAATTTCAGAAAATCATTTTAACTTCCAATTAAGTTTTGTGAAAATTTTTATAAAACCCAATTCACCCCCTCCTCTTGGGATCCAACCATTTCTTTCACTATTCTTTTGGATGGATGCCCCGAATTGGAGAAATTTTCTTGTGCAGTCAAAGGGAAAGCCGTTGCACAAATAACTAGTAATGATGAAAATCTATTTGATATCATCATATCTAAAGTTTTGGCTGGAGAATGATGTGAAGAGTAATTTTTAAAAGGATGTTGAAATTCAGGGATGAATTTTTAAAAGGGGAGAAGAATGTAATGCCAATGATTTTCAGGTACTATGGAGAAAATTTTTAGTTACGTAGGTAGGAAAAATATGAGTTTAGAAGTGGAAAAGTTGTAAAATATTGAGTGGTAGAGAGTCAAATAATATATTGGTGGAACTGAGAGCACCGAAGGAGTTAGGAGACAAGTTGAATACAAAGAGAGACTAAAGTAAAATAAAGAAAACTGTGGAGCACCTAAGATTTAGAAACACCCGAGATGGGATATTACGGATTTCCTTTTACCAGGCTTGACTAGGGGTTAACTGGAGGGTAAAATAGTAATTTCACTTTAGATGATGATATATAGGTGGCTCTACCTTTTTTCCTCATTTTCTTATTTCCTCTCTCTTTCTCTCTTCACCTTATATCTCCCCTCTTTCTCTCTTCCTTCTCTCTACTCTCTCTCTCTCCATTCAAATCCTTCAATTGAGTTTCGGGGAATGGATCTCGGGTGATGAGGTGAGCCTATAGGAGCTAAGCAACATAGGAAAAGTAAGGAATCGAGGTAGGAATTTCAATTTTCTGAACTTTCTCCTATTTTCTAATTTTAAGGGTATTTGGGATAAAATCAAGATTTCGGCATTATTTTTTTATTAAAATTAGGGCTTTTAGTACCTAAATACTCCTTAGACATCAAGGACAAGATCCCGTGGAAGAAATCATGGAAAACGATGAAAATTTGGCCGGATCTGGGCCAAAACCAAGGAGGAGTTGTGGATTCAGAGCCGTGGCCCTCCTTACTTGGTGCCTCAAGCGCCAACCATTATGAGGAACCTTGGCTTTTCTTCAATCAGCCGTAACTCTTTTATTCAAACTCTGTTTTTAGCAAACTTTATATCGTTAGAAAGTTCTTTGAGTCTAATTTTCGATGGTATAAGTTTCACTTGGAGATTCATTACAAGTTATGGGTTATGTTTGAAGAAGTGGATAAAAATCAAGATTAGCGGTAGGAAATTTCTTCATTTTGTAACCCTGATGATTTTGCATGTTACCTAATAGGGATCATCAAGGCACAAGGTGACTATCGAGAGAGCGTGGAATCAAAGCGAGAGATCTATCTAGCTCTCCTATATTTGGATATATACATATATGTATATGTGTATGTTTATATTTTAAGAGTTATTCTCCTAAATTGTTTTATATTTATTTATTTATTAAATGTTTTATGTATGAGGTTTGTAGTAAGGATTATTAGTGATATGTGGATGGAAGTAGTGGATAGGTTGTGGTATTGTGTTGGTATGGATGTATTGCATTTTATCATGTACATATTTATATTATGGAACGTGTGGAAATAGAGCGAGAAGTGTATCCATTGAGTAATACCGATTGAAGGTGTTAATGGGTATGCATATACATTGAGGGTTGGTCTTCAATGTGGTGTAGAAAGAGCAGGATAATCATTGCATCTCATTCATCTATATAGTGTATTGTGTGTGGGATATGTGTAACGGTCGGGGCATAATCTCAAAGACCATAGGTATGTTATGGTTATATATGACCCAATAGACCGAGTACACATATTAGGAATTTCTTGAATGATAGTCCGTGAGAATATAAACCCACGTTGATTATACTCTTGAAATATGGTAAGGGAATGCGAACCCTTGTGTAGGGTTATGCACATTTAATTGTTTTGTATGTGTGTGTATGTTTGAGGGAGAATATGACGAGACATAATATCATATATGTGTCTATATATATATATATTCTATATATCTGTGTAATGTAGGGCTAATATTGGTGAGTCTATAATTTAGATTCACCCCCTCACAGTTACAGATATGTAGGAATGTCAAAACAAGGGCTCATAGGTCAAGAATGTCTCCCTATTGTTTGGGGTAAGATAATTTATTTTTATTATATTCCTCTAGTGTACTCTGTAATCAGATAAGCCATATATGATCATGCAATAGAAATTTAGGCTTGCAGCAATGTTAGTAACACATTGTCTGCACCGATCACGAATTGGGTTTCGGGTCGTGATAATCATGTAATAATAAATCACAATGATTTGAAAAAGGCTTAGAGAAGCTAACATGAAAAAAAGGCTCAATTGGAACTTTTTTTAAGACTATTGCCATGTGTTATAGCGTTCATAGTTCCATTAATGATAGGGATTGTATCAATAGTAAATTTATAGAAAATTAGTGTTGTGACTTGTGCACTTTAAAATTTTTCGTAACTTATAAAAATAATAATAATTGATTAACAACAAATATATAGTGGTTGACATAAGAGACAAATGTTTTATAATATCCACATCCAATGTAAATGAAAAAAATCAAATTATCCAAACAATAGAAATATTTCTTCAATACAAATACACCTCAAATACTTTTCAAATACAATATCCTTAACCTGAAAATAAGAAAATAAAATAAAATAATTGATGAATAACATAAAATAACTTTGAATCAATATAATAATATTATGGAAAATATCATATAAAAGTTTACTTACAACTAATAGAGATTTCTAAAACTTATTTATACACTACATTTGTAGTGCTTGAATTAATATTTTTATCTTTGTCGAGTATAACAATCTTCAATCACTTTATACTCTTTATTCTTGAGATGGTAACATAAAGTTGATCATGACTAAAAACTATAGTTGCTAGATATAAACTGACATAGGAAAATGATTGTCGTTGACTTTTATTAATTGTCATCACAAAATACAGAGAAATTGAAAATTGTCTCTTGCAAAGCTTGGAAATGAAGGCTAGTATATGTGGAGTAAGAACAATCATAGGTATCGTTACTTTTTCTCAATTGCCTTCTCAACAATAACAACATCTTTAATAACGTGTTTCCCTAACCTTGTGATAATTAATTTACTTCCATTGCACATATACATGGATTTATCAATATTTCTAAGCACAACAAGAGTTCCAACTTTTAATTTTAACTTGTGGTTAGAGACATCAAAAGACTAGACACTATTAAGAAACTCTGATGTATACAAATTATCAATATTGTTAGAAGTAGCATTAGCTTTGAATATACTACCAGAGCTAAAATATGTTATTTCTTCTCCTAAAAAAATGACAACATGTAATTTTTTTTATATCATCAACATCATTTAATCTAGAAAGTGAGAGAGAGTGAAAGGACATCTGAGAGAGATATGTTAAAGACTTGGTTTAATTTGCCTAAATAGAAAGAGAGAGTAGAAATATGGAAACAAAAACTATAATAATAATTTTCATATTAATCGTGGAAATATGGACCTATGGCTTAAAATGTATATATTGTGCATTGATCCATGTCGTACGTCTTCATGATTCACACAAAGTCAAAGAATGTGGTATCCCTCATAACCATCTCACTTAGTTTGGAATCAAAATATAATTAAATAATATGCATATAAAACATCTTAGAATCAAAAAAGGCAATAGCATTAAAGTTTGTCCACATAAATATTAACAATAATTATAATTAAATTAAATTATTTTATTTTGAACCAATAGGAATACAATATGAAAGAGTATCGTATTAATTGATATAAGACTTCATGTACCAACAAATGATGTTTCAGATTATATTAATTAATTAAATATATTACTAATTTATATTATTATTTATTTAATTATTAAAATTCATTTGATGCATTTAATGTGATGTGATTAATTTAATATTGTTGAATTTCAATTGTAATTCAATTCAATATATTTGAAAGTACAATTTAAAACTAAATATATTTGAAAACAATAAAAAATTATTATGTTAATAAGTAGATAAAAATGTTAATTTCAGTAGATTTTTTATTTTAAAATTATAATTATAATTATAATGTATTATAATTTGATAAAATACAAGTATACCAATTAGATATTTTTTAGAATATTATAGTTTATATTGTAAAAAAATATATTATAAAATTATATGCTAAAATTATGCAGAAACGGTTTATAACAATTTACATTTATAAAATTTATATTATGAACTAAATAGTCAATTATTTATATTAATACACATATACATTATTAGACACATTAGTAAATTTACCTAAATATGTATTGAAATAGACAAAATCAAAGCATCATAATTTAAGAAAAAGATAATTTTAGGAAAAAAAGTAATTAAGGAAATTTAATTAATTAAAAAATAATGTTTCATATTATATTATATTAATTAATTATATTATTAATTTTATATTTTATATTATTAATTATTTATTGTACTCTAACAAATTGAATGAATATGGAAAAAAACAGATATAGAATTAATATTAAAGAGCATTAACATATATAGAATTAAAGAGTATTAATTGAAATAGTATTAGGTACATTAAAAAATTTACCCAGATATGAATTAAAAAAGACAAATTTAAAGCACCGTAATTTAGAAAAAATATAATTTTAGGAGAAATTTTATAAAAAAAGTAATTTAGGAAAAAACCAACGAAAATTCAACATTAAAGAATATCGTATTAATTAATATAAGAATCCATGAACCAACAAATGATAGTTCAGATTATATTAATTATATTCATTAATTAAATGTGTTATTAATTTATATTATTATTTATTTAATCACTGAAATTTATTTGATGCGTTTAATATGATGTGATTAATTTAATGTTGTTAAATTTCAATTGTAATTCAATTTAATGTATTTGAAAGTACAATTTGAAATTTGAAATTCAATATATTTGAAAATAATAAAAAAATATTATGTTAATAAGTAGATAAAAAAATGTTAATTTAAGTATATTTTTCATTTTAAATTTTTTCAATTGACAGTCATCATTTAATATATCAGATTGTTATAAAAATGTTAATTTTACATTTTAAGTAGATTTTTCATATTAAATTTTAAATGTTAATTTAACTTTCTAAAAATGTTAATAATAAAATAATAGTACTCTATCACTTGGGGAAAAAAATTTGATAGTTATAATTTAATACATCAGATTGTTATATCAAATTGCGAAGCTATCATGAAAAACAACATACAACATTGGGAAGATAATTGTTACTGGAAGATATGCGAATGCACTTTATATTCATACAAATTAATAAAAAAACCAAAAACCACATGGAGTTTATTGATTATAATATTGTCTTTGGTAAAATACATAGAACAATATCTATAAGTCACTCAACATCTTTAATGGACTCATTAATTTTTTTCATTTTTAACGATGTTTTTAATATTAGAAAACATCTGAAAAGCACTGAAATCATTATCATCATCATCTTTGTTGACTTTAGCAAAAGACCTTTTTCGTGGATATAATAAAACATGAAGTGTTTCCATCTTCATATTCTGAAACCTTTGAAATATGTCTCTATACAACATGATATAAATAATTCAGTTAATAACAAAATAAAATCAGAAAGCAAAATGAATGTTTTCACCTGCTCTTATTATTATTTTTAGAGCTCTCTATAATATGACCAAATCTATTAAATAGCCCGATAACATCTGAAACACAACAATATTATTCATAAAAAGTTGGAATCAACAACAAATAAATCATAATCTATAAAACAGAAGATAAAAACTAACCTACTAAATAGTTCTCGTCGGCAACACAATTCAAAATATCATTTAATGGATAAAACTTGAAGACAAATTTTGAAATACTCAAATCATCTTCAACTAGTCCGATATCAATTGAAAAACGAAATTCAAGCATGAATGAATACTTCGTTGTACGATATTCACTATTATACTTAACTACACCAAAGATAAACATTTTTTTTTACAAATGATCTCTTCACATGACTGTGTATGTAATCACCCTTAGAAGGCAAAATAAACACAACATAAGCATAATGAACAAAATAATATATATAAAAAATTTGAATATAATGAAATTAAATTCACTTAAGAATCTTGCAAAATCAAATCCAGACTGAAAATCTCCTTAAGCATATTGAACGATGGAACTGTCAACAATCTCACTATCCATACTTTAATCCTCCAATCACCAATTGATGTATTAATATTAGTAACGTCACTAAATTTAGCCATATGCGAAATACTAACAGATAAAAACTAATTTTACAAGAAAAAATAAATAATACAAACATAGAAGCAATACATGACAGTTAGAATGACATTTATTTATATAATAGGAGTAAGGAATATGAACAATTTATAGTTATTGAATATTGAACATAATAAATTGAACATAATAAATTGAATATAATAATAATAATTATATAGCAATTAATGTTATTAAATTTCAATTCAAATTAAATCAATTCAATTCTACCATTCCACCAAAATTTATTTAATGTGATGTCATTAATTTATCAAATTTATTTATTTAAATTTATTATATTATTCTTAATTTAATAACACACCTAATTAATGTCTAAGAGTAAAATTCTTTTAGTCTATTATATAGATTCCAACTATAAAAGAGTTGTATACTTGTACTTTTTTTTGTATCATTTGATTATTTTAAAATTTGTGTACAATATATTTTTATTGTTATTTATAAAATTTTTAAAATAAACTAATAATAAAAACCTTCAGCTTTTGCAAAGCCTAACTTTTCAAGGACTTTTTCTTATATTAGTAAAGATGGTGATAAGGGTTTTCTTGAGAGATATTTTTCTCTTTTATAGCTGTTTTCTTTTTCTCTCTCTTATAAGAGTTTTAACTACGTAATTCATATTGTTAAGTTTGTTTTAATACATTATATTTTAGGATAAATTACATTAACCTTTTTAAAATTTAGTGAAATCACACAATATCATTATACTTTCATACGTTAAAATTGGCACTCCTCTAAAAATCTACTTTTTCCACACAATATGTGTTTTTTTTCATATAATTATCACATAAAAACAAAGCCACAGTTTTATATTATCTGTTAATATTTACTTGATTGTTATTACTATGTTAAACGTAAAGTTATAATCTCATGTTGTTCAGAAAATTAATATATGTTTGATTTGATATGTGGATTTTTTAAAAGTTAATCTAAATTCTCATATATAATTTTAAGTATACAAACAACTATTTGATTTGTCATTTATTTTATTTATCAAATTACTTTTTTTTCCTCAAATTCCACCTGTATAAGAGCAACTTTAACTTATTTTTCATCAAAATTAAACTTAAAAATCAAGTTAGTTCAGAATTAAATTCGTCTTATTTTAATCTAAATGCATACTTAATTGACTTGACAAACTATCAATTGAAAATACCATTTTAAAATGTGTATCAAAATATCAAAAAACCAAATGTAACAAAAAGTGGGTGATAACAAAAAAATGTGGTAACGCGATTTGTTATATTTTTTATTAAAAAAATTGAATTATCTATTTTTTAAAGTGGCAAAAATAATAATTTGGTCACTTATCTTTATGTTAGGTTTCAATTTGATCCTTTATTTTTCAAAAGTTTTATTTTGATTTTCTATCTTTCAAAAGTGTTTCGTTTTGGTCTTTAACCGTCGAAGTTGTTAAATGTTAACTCATCTAACGAAATGACATGTCATGTATTATGTGGATGCTAAGTTGCTAACTGGATTAATGATTTTTATGTTAATAGTATTTTGGTTATTTTCTTTATTTTAAGTTACATTTTTATCATCTGTCTTTCAAAAAGTTATATTTTAGTCTTTTATCTTAATTTTAGGTTTCATTTGATCATTTATTTTTCAAAAGTTTTATTTTGATCCTATACATTTCAAAGTGATTATACTTTTGTCATCTACCATTAAAACCATTAACTTAGCTAACAAAAATTACACATCATCTGTCATGTGGGTACTAACTGAATTAATGAGCCTATGTGTAAAATTAAAATTTCCAAATGGCCCTTATAATATGCTCCCCCTTGTTTTGATTTTCAAATATTAGGTGCTTAACTTTGTTATTGCATTTTGGTCCTTATGTGTGTTGATGGGAGCAGCTAAGAAAGGCCAAAATACCGTGAAATTTTCTTACTCATTATTGTTTACAATAAGATTTATGTGGACTAAGTATTGAAAATTAAAACTGATGTAACTTTCCATAAAATGAACAAATAGAATAAATAAATAAATAAATAAAAACAACCAATAAAATAAAATGTGCTTTGATGCTTTTAGAGGAGGGGGAGGCAAAGGTACAAATCGAAAATCACTTATGCTTTAACGCCTCATGCTTTTCACATTTGATTATATTTTCCGCCTCATGTCGTTTGCCTTCTATTGAAAATTAAGGTATGCAAGCATTTGTGAATTAAAGCACCAGTATTTGAGAATTTTAATTTTATATATATGCTTACTAATCCAATCAACACCACATGGCAGATGACGTGTAATTTCTATTCGGCATGTTAACAATTTGGATAGTAGAGAATCAAAGTATAACAACTTTGAAATATAACGGATCAATATTGAACTTTTGAAAGATAGAAGACCAAAATAAAACTTAAAATTATAAATCTACAAATAACTCAATCTCCAAAGAAGTCAAAATTTTTACTATTGAATCCCCTTGAGATTTGTGTAAAATAATTTTTAATTGTCATATACACAAATCTCAAAGTAATATAATATTAATATAATAGCGAAGAAACTCAATATCTTTAGATATTAAGTTCTTTATAAACTTTCATAACCTAATATAACGATAAATGACCAAAATACTATTAACATAAAAATCATTAATCCAATTAGTATCTACGTGGTGTGTGACATGTTATTCTCTTAGGTGAGTTAAGAGCATCTCTAACGAGAATTCTTAAAAAGTTTTTAAATTCAAGAATAGGTTCTTATTGAGATTTATTATTGAAGTTCGTTAAGTTGGCTGCTATATGTAATAACGATTCTTATACAAAAAATAATAATAAAATAATTAAAAAGTAAACTCTATATGAAATATAATAAATAATTTGTTTCCCATTCATATTTAGATAAAGAAACTAAGTTCATTATTATAAAATCTATTTGTAAGTTTTTAAGAATTTTATTATTAGAATTGAGAGTTGCTTAAAATAAAAAATAATGATGTGACATAGTAAAACTTACAATAAAATAAATTTATCATTAAAGATGCTTTAACAACTTTGATAGTAAAAGACCAAAATAAAATAATTTTAAAATTTAAAGGGTCAAAATAAAAATTTAAAAGATAAACGACCAATTTAAAATTTATAATAAAGATAAGAGAACAAAATACGATATTTGCATTTTTAAATTTAGGGATAAAGATATTTATCTGGCAGTACGTTTCCTTTCACATTATCGATGGAGATCATTGATAAGTGATACCCCACCGTCACCACAAATCGGCTTCCACCAACATCTGAAGTAGCAGCAACAGCAAGAACCGCCGAAAGCAAAGAAAATGGGGGACGACACACTGTACCTGCATTTGCACAAACTGTCGGTCATAAAATCAGAGGAAGCTTTTGACCACATCCTTTCCACCTTATGGAAGACCCGAAAGACTGGTCTTTCCTCTCCGGAGAAGTCCCATTTTCAGTCCCTTCTCCACCTCCCTTCTCTATCCCATCTCGATCCTGTAATGCATATTTAGCTTCGTTTTCGATTTTATTTTCTTAATTTATACTTTTATGTTTATTTTAATGACTTTGTCGGGTCATTTCGAATAATAGAACGCGTCGCCAAAGCTTTGACCTATGTCCCTGTATTTGGGGTTTTCCTCTTAGAGGCGAGAACATCTTTAAATCATAATTATGTGAAGACGAAGCATTTCTCTTCTCCCTCTTCTAGAAAACATTATTCAATTGTTATTTAAATGTCGTCTAATTTTTATTTTGAAGATTACTCCTCATTTGTTGTGAATGTGATTTTTTTCATTTGCTGAAAATGTGCTTATTATTTACTGTATATTTCTTTGATGAAATGTAGAAAAATGTATGATGGAATTTATGTATAATAATCTGACAGTCAAAATAGGTCTTGGCATGCCTTCGCTCACTAATCAGAAAATGTGCATATCAAAACTTTGCTGGCGATGACCTTCTGAAACTGTTTCCCCCTGATCTGCCGCTTGACCTGCAAGGCATTCTTGTATTATCCTTCCAGAAGAATCTAGATGGGTGGAAGGAGGATATATCTAGAGAACAGGTAAAACCTTTCATTCTTTTAGTCCCACGTTATGCATGGATTTGTTTTCTTCTTCTCTATATTTTCCATATTAAAAGACTCTAGAAACTTCGCTAACTATCTACATACATATGGTGCGATTCAAAATATGTATGCATTCTAATGGACAGAAAGTTATGCGGCAGTAAATGAGATATCTAAAGAGTGGGTCATTGATAGAGCTCAATGGCGTCGTGCGATCTATGTAGTCGACCCCACTTAGTGGGATAAGGCTTTGTTGTTGTTGTTGTTGTTGTTGTCGTCTAATGGACAGAAAGTTCTAGATTTATTTATATAATTGACTAAGTCTGGTGTTTTGATTTAATTCTTGAAGCTTGTGTCAAATGCTACAAGAATAATCCTAGATAACCTTAAGCTATCAATTACAATGTTAATCTCATTGTTCTGATGGTAGCTTCCTATTTAGTAGGAGGGAAGTCTTAAGTCTTGACAGTCCATTTGTGAGGACATTTTTGCAAATGTAGAATATCCTGCATTTTATAGTCTCTTATCGTTGACTAACATATATTTCACTTACATAGATTTTTCAATTTAATAAATGAAGATTAGACAATGTTATTTTTCTCCTGCCCATTCTCATCCCATCACTGCTTTTATGTGCGTTCTGTTCAGCATTTATTGCCAAGGACAAGTGTCTCCTATCAGGTCAGGACAAACGTTTCACCATCATTTACTTCTTTTCCATCTTCAGACATGTCGACATCTCCATTGCAACGTCAAGATGATCCTATTGCCCGACTGAATCACAATGATTTTGGAATTCTAATGCCGCCTGTTGCTGATATTAATGAATCAGGGTTGCATTTGTGCTTCCAACCTAATATTGCTCCTTCTCACAACTTGGTAATCAGGAGCCATTGATTTTGTTCTGTTATAAACATTCAAATTGTTAGTTTTCTATTAGTTGCATTTTACAATCCATTTTGGCATAAGCAGCACTTCCTAGCTACTCCTTATCTTCTCAAAGAAGTTAATTGAATATTGTTAAGGGAGCAGATGTTTTCATGTTCAGTATGGTAAAAATGCAGCAGGACAAATGGTCAAGAAAGATGCTTAAAAGAAGAGTTATTAAAAAAAAAAAAACAGAATTAGGTGGGATGGGAAAAAAGTGACAAGGAATCATATTGCCACATGGAGCTTATGTGGATAATGAATAACGAGGACCCAGAAATAATGAGGGTCAAGAAATTTATTTAAGATATTCCATTTAGTCAAACAAAAAAACCATGATGAAACTGAACACTGAGAAAATATGCTGTCTCTTTTAAAGTTGTAATTCAGTCATTAACAATGGAATATGTGATGTGATTTTTTTATTGGCTATTTATCTATGTATTGTATGCTTTTTTATCTTCAAATAAAATCATAGGAAAACCTTCCCCGCCTGAAGTCAATGACTTGGACCATGGAGAATCATAGGTCATCCCCAGCAGAAAAAGTTGCCATCATCAGCCTTCAGGTAATTTGATGAAGAGAAGTATGCCTTTGATCATTAACTTCCTTAAGCTAGGACAATTATGATGAGCAGATTGCTTTTATCACTGACCACTTTCTGATAACAGATGAGTTCTTGTTCATGTATAAAAGAATATTGTAACCATCAAATTCTGTTCATCCTTCAATTATGGGTTGTGTATATTTTGTGGAGTCTGAAGGTATTTGATTAGGTGATTTTAGCATGCCAAGTCATAGGAGCCTGTTTTGAATTTTTGGTGCTCTTTCTAAAACCTTGGTGCTGCTCAAGAATTGTGTTTGGCAATATGTGTATAAAGCCGCTTCTAGGAGCAGTTTAATAAAAATTTGTTACAAGGGATCATAATGTACTGGCGGTATTTTTTTATTTTTCTTCTTTAAAAGATTGTTAGTATTGTCGTTGATCCATATTCATGAGAGTTTCAAAAGAGTTTTACGTTGGTTGTCGAGGGTGTAACATAACCTTTATCATTTATTCGGGCTTGGAACCGGCTATGAAACATAGGCGGAGTTAAAGTAATAATATGTACAAGAATGCATCATTGATAGAGCTCAATGACGTCGTACGATCCATGTAGCCGACTCTACTTAGTGGGATAAGGATTTGTTATTGTTGTTGTAAAAGATTGTTAGTATCATTCTGATATAACTTAGTAATATTGGTAAATATGATGGATAGTAATTACAATATCTGATTTATTTGTAGCTGCTTGATTATAGCAAGTCTCCATTAGGTGAAACTGAGGTGAAGTTTAAGCTTACAAGGGATACACTTGAAGCTATGTTGAGATCTATGACCTACATCAGTGAACAACTCTCAAGTGTGGTAAGAATGAATTTCTTCTATATTTTATCATGATTACGATAATGGAATAGAGAAGTAACCCTGTGATTCTGGGAATTCATCAAAGATTATACTTATGAAAAATGAGGCGTAGTCTTCTAGTCATTCCTCTTTCAAACTTTTTTCTTTAAATGGAAGAGTCCAAGGTGAAGTCTAATTTCGTTCAGATTGATAACAGAAAAGAAAAGTAGATGAATTCACTATATGTTTGGGTGGCTATTTAAAGAGACCAAATATACTTCTACTGATTTTTGGCATATGAATATTTCAAGTGGCAAGAATTTAGGTGGGCTGGAGGTTGCCATAGATCATGCTTGTTAATGTTCGATAGACATAAGTATTGTATTTTATCCAAGTCTCATGACTCTCATCTATTAATGTCTCTTGCAGGGAGGGACATCTTTCGGGCCAGTAAACAAGAAGCAAAAGCAGTAGCTTGTTTACCATCGATGTCGCTTGCATATTTTTCTTTATTACCCTTAATCTTGATTTGAAAGCTAATTCTTTTAATCAACAAAAAAAAAGGGTATGTGTACTTGTACTTCATAAAAAATAATGACGAATCATAGATGTAGAGACAACTTTGACCAATCTGAAGCAAGTGTACAGAGAAATTCCATTAATTTATGCCTCATAGAGAAGGGCATTTTCTGTAACTCCTCAAATTCTTGGCCAAAATTGTAATATTGATATGAAAGTGACCTCATTATTATGCAACCCCAAACCGTACATATTTATTGTCAATCCAAAAAAGAAGTTAGTCTATTCGAACAATATGAGATTCTCTATCCCCTTCCCTTAGTAGGGGCGTTTGGTACAAGAATTTTACATTTTCAAAAATATTTATATTTCTAGAATTGTAATTTTTAAAAATGAATTGTAATTTTTAAAAATGTGTCATTTCTATATTTTGTTTATTACAAATATTTTTGGAAATATTTTTTTATATTTATAGAAATTTGATATTTTATTTGGCAAATTTTCAAAATTATTCCTATCAATTTTTAACTTATAATGTTAAATGGGGCCAACAAAAGAGTATTATTGATTACATATTTATTTGTGTGGAACCAAATAGAAAAATATTCACATGTGAAGAACTAAATTCAAAAGATAATTTTGTAAATGATTAAATTGAGAAATATTTCATGTAAGGGATCAAAATGAAAAAATAATTATATGAGTGGCTGAATTGAAAAATGTTTCACGTGAGAGACTAGATTGAAAATTATCCATATGTGAAGGATCAAATTGAAAAGCTAATTTTAAAAGTTACAAAATTGAGAAATATTTTATGTGAGGGATTAAATTGAAAAATATCCATATGTTAAGGACCAAATGAAAAAGATAATTTTATAAATGACTAAATTGAAAAATATTTTATGTGAGGGTCCAAATTGAAAAATATCCATATGTGAAGGACTAAACAGAAAAAAATAATTTTATGAGTTACTAAATTGAGAAATATTTCATATAAGGACCAAATTGAAAAATATCTAAATATGGAGCAAATTGAAAAAATAATTTTATTAGTGACTAAATTAAAAAAATATTTCATATGTGCTGCACTAAATTAAAAAATATCCATATGTGAAGGACCAAATAAAAAAATAATTTTATGAGTGATTAAATTAAGAAATATTTCATATGTGAGGAATTAAATTAAAAAAATAACTTTATATCGGACTAAATTAAAAAATATTCTATTTATAAGAAACCAACATAAAATTTATTTTAAATAATAAGAAATACTAAATATAGATAAATTAATAATTATATATCAAAAAAATATTTTTATCACATAAAAATCTATAGTCCCACTACTTTTCATGGGAATGAAAAGTTCTATACGAACATTTGATTTCTGAGGATGTAACATTTTTTAAAATCTTGTTTTAAAATCATGTGACAATTGTGGTTTCCGAAAATTACTTAACATTCCTGCTACCAAACACCTCATAGTTATATTTTCTTTTCTTTTTTTTTTTTTGTCAATTTAACTGAACTTAACATTTAAATTTGAATCATAATTTCAATATTACCAAAGCTTTGTTTTTCGTTTGACTATAAATTTCAGTCTTAAAACTCGAATATCATCGTTGGATGACAGTTCATTTAGTCACCTCAATTTCAACAGCAACTGCAGTGCGATTTTAAGTGGTTGTAAAATGGCGTCGTTGTACTAATCGTGCCCAAAGGATACAATTTTCTACTGGATATCATTTTCTAATTTCTTTTATTTGCTAGAACAGAATTGTAGGGAATATCCAATTACTTAAAAGAGAAAAACCTTTATAAACTTCCTTATATTTTTTAATTAAATTTAT
This sequence comes from Biancaea sappan, assembly GCA_037074585.1. Lineage (NCBI taxonomy): Eukaryota > Viridiplantae > Streptophyta > Magnoliopsida > Fabales > Fabaceae > Biancaea > Biancaea sappan. Next base: position 62,472,575 of record CM073496.1, read on the forward strand.
TAATAAATTATATCATGTGTAAAAAAAAAATTTGAAAAACCAATTGTGTAATATCAGTTGTAAAAGATATAAAATTATTTTTTAAAGATTATACATTTATTGTATTTTGATTTGAAAACCACACTTATTATATTATAATCGAAGAACTCGATAACAAATATATCCCTTCTTGGCTGGTGAGAGGCTTATGCCCCAACAAGGTCATGGTATTGTTCATTGGTTTGCTCCCTGTTGATTACGTCAAACTTAATGTTGACAGTAGCTTTCTTGATTCCTCTTCTTGCATTGGCTCGGGAGGTTTGGTTCGGTCTCATGCTGATGATTGGCTTGTTGGCTTTTCTAGTTTTGATGGTCAAGGAGATGCCTTTCTTGCTGAGATTCTTGCTATCAGAAATAGTTTGACTTTGGCTTGGGACTTTGGGGTTCGAAAGGTCATTTGTGAATCAGACTCTCTTGATGTTGTTTCCATTATCAGGAGCAAAGAGAACGTTCATTTTCATGTGTATGCTTCCTACATTTTTCAGATTTTGGAATTGCTTTCTTGTGACTAGTTAGTGCAAATTGTTCATATTCCTCGTCAGGCTAACATTTGTGCTGATTGGCTTGCCAAGCATGGTTCCAAAAGATGCTCGGGTTGGACTGTTTGGAAGATTGCCCCTGGAGAGTTAGGCTCTACCTTGCTTGCTGATGTTCTTGGGTTGCGCTTTTTAGCTTGCTAGCTTCTTTGTTTGTCTTGTTTGTTTCCTTACTCACCAAAATATATATATATATATATATATATATACACACACACATACAAGAGTGTCTCAAATTGTGTAAATCTAATGAGTTGTTTATTGTGAATTTTACAATGCTACATCACCATTTTTTATTTTAACTAACTCTGTACTACTTTGAATAACTCTCAATTCTAATGATACAACTCTAAAGAACTTACAAATGGATCTTATAAGTTACTTTACATCTTTATACTCACACAATAATGAGTTTCACAACTCTCTACTACTTTTGCTCTCTCACAACTCTCATAATCATTTCTTATATAAGAACGATTCTTATATATAATAGTCATATTATTACATTCTAATGATAAAACTTACTAAAAACGAGTTTTTATTTTTAAAAATCCTTTAAAAACTGTCATTGAAGATACTCTAAAAATCTAAGAAGGTATACCTAAATTTTTTCCTTACTTCAAATATTACCCTACTGAGACCAAAATAATAATAACCATAATAAATAAACATCAAGGCAAGCACAAAAACAAATCATGAGCCATAAATATCAACAAATTTCACTCTCGTGCTCATATAATCTCAAACCAAAAAGAAAAAAGTTAAGTCATTGTCGTCAATATATAAAGAAAAAAAAAACTACTTGGTACGTTACATAAGAAAAAAGAGTCTAGTAATCGTTTCTACAAGCGGAATATGATATACAATATGTCATTTTTTACTTGATAGAATACTCAACATGCAACACGTGGGAATAAGAATAAGATTTCGTCAACCTATGTGCCTCCGACTGCTGCGCTCAGAAGGACAAAACTGAACCCCAAAAAGGGAAGAGGGAAAAAAAATTCCACGCTTCAAGAAACTCATCTTTCAAGAAGCTAATATATAAAAAATAAATAAATAAAAGAAAATAAAGAAACGTGACCATTCTGGCTAAGATATGATGGCACCGAGGCCAGAAAATCCAAATTCTTGTAATTACGGAAAAATGCATCACCATAACTAAGAAAGGTTCAACTTTTCTGTGTCAATCAAAGTGACTTGAACTAGAGCTGGAACTAGAACTTTATCACGTACTTCGAGATATTGCCTCATCAGTCATCGCTGGAGCTGCTCACAAGCACATTTACTGATTAATTCAGAGGATTTCTGTTTCTTTCCTCATTAGCAGGTTCTACAACAAAAAATTCTGCTACTTCATTTGCTTCCACTTTAGTTGATCCATCCTTCAAACCCAAGGTTTCTAGCAATATCTCTTTATCACCTTCTGTCTCAGAGGCTAAGGCGATATTGATATCATCCAAAGATCTAGCTTCAACAACTTGCAAGCCTGAAGTAGCTTCTGAGTAGCCTTTAGATTTTTCACGAGCGAGATGATCCTTAATCATACTTGGAAGAATGACCTCTTCAACATCCACTCCTTCTTGAAGTTGCTTAAAAGCCAAGTCAATATCTTCAGCTGACTTTACTTCAAGAAATGGAATGCCTTGCTTAGCCTCTGCCTTAATCATACTTGGAAGGATGACCTCTTCAACGTCTGCTCCTTCTTGAATTTGCTTAAAAGTCGAGTTAATATCTTCAGCTGATCTTACTTCAAGATCTGGGATGCCATGCTCAACCTCTGCCTTAATCATACTTGGAAGGATGACCTCCTTAACATCCACTCCTTCTTGAAGTTGCTTAAAAGCTGAGTCCATATCTTCAGCTGATCTTACTTCAAGAACTGGGATACCCTGCCTAGCCTCTGCCTTAATCATACTTGGAAGGATGACCTCCTTAACATCTGCTCCTTCTTGAAGTTGCTTAAAAGCCGAGTTAATATCTTCACTTGATCTTACCTCAAGAACTGGGATGCCCTGTTCAGCCTCTGCCTTAATCATACTTGGAAGGATGACATCCTTAACCTTCGCTCCTTCTTGAAGTTGCTTAAAAGTCGAGTTAATATCTTCAGCTGATCTTAATTCAAGAACTGGGATGCCCTGCTTTGCCTCTGCCTTAATCATGCTTGGAAGTATGACCTCCTTAACATCCGCTCCTGCTTGAAGTTGCTTAAAAGCGGAGTTAATATCTTCAGCTGATCTTACTTCAAGAACTGGGATGCCCTGCTCAGTCTCTGCCTTAATCATACTTGGAAGGATGACCTCCTTGACATCCGCTCCTTCTTGAAGTTGCTTAAAAGCCGAGTTGATATCTTCAGCTGATCTTACTTCAAGAATTGGGATGCCCTGTTCAGCCTCTGCCTTAATCATACTTGGAAGGATAACCTCTTTAACATCCACTCCTTCTTGAAGTTGCTTAAAAGCGGTGTTAATGTCTTCAGCTGATCTTACTTCAAGAAATGGGATGCCCTGCTCAGCCTCTGCCTTAATCATACTTGGAAGGATGACCTCCCTAACATCCACTCCTTCTTGAAGTTGCTTAAAAGCTGAGTCAATATCTGCAGTTGATCTTAGTTCAAGAACTGAGATGCCCTGCTTAGCGTCTGCCTTAATCATACTTGGAAGGATGACCTCCTTAGCATCCGCTCCTTCTTGAAGTTGCTTAAAAGCTGAGTCAATATCTTCAGCTGATCTTACTTCTAGAATTGGAATGCCCTGTTCAGCCTCTGTCTTAATCATACTTGGAAGGATGACCTCCTTAGCATCCGCTCCTTCTTGAAGTTGCTTAAAAGCTGAGTCAATATCTTCAGCTGATCTTACTTCTAGAATTGGAATGCCCTGTTCAGCCTCTGTCTTAATCATACTTGGAAGGATGACCTCGTTAACATTTGCTCCTTCTTGAAGTTGCTTAAAAGCCAAGTTAATATCTTCAGCTGATCTTACTTCAAGAACTGGGATGCCCTGCTCAGCCTCTGGTTTAATCATACTTGGAAGGATTACCTCCTTAACATCCGCTCCTTCCTGAAGCTGCTTAAAAGCTGAGTTAATGTCGTCAGCTGATTTTACTTCAAGAATTGGGATGCCCTGTTCAAGCACTGTCTTAATCATACTTGGAAGGATGACTTCATTAACATCTGCTCCTTCTTGAAGTTGCCTAAAAGCCAAGTTAATATCTTCAGTTGATCTTACTTCAAGAACTGGGATGCCCTGCTCAGCCTCTGGTTTAATCATACTTGGAAGGATTACCTCCTTAACATCCGCTCCTTCTTGAAGTTGCTTAAAAGTTGAGTTAATGTCTTCAGCTGATCTTACTTCAAGAACCGGGATGCCCTGCTCAGTCTCTACCTTAATCATACTTGGAAGGATGATCTCTTCAACATCCACTCCTTCTTGGAGTTGCTTAAAAGCCAAATCAATATCTTCAGTTGATCTTACTTCAAGAATTGGGATGCCTTGCTTAGCCTCCATCTTCTTTACATTTTTAGGTGATTCCCCAGCGGGTGATTTAAATTCAGGAGTCTCAGATGAATCATAAGTCACCGACAATGCATTTAGATGAAATTTGTCCATGGCATCTTTAATTTCTCCAGCTCCATTGTTGGAAATGCTGACACTCTGAACAAATTTTACCTGGAAGACATGATTTTGCAGAGTGTCAAAAGAATTTATAATAAATTCATGAATTAATTAAATTTCTAGTAAATCAATTAAATGCTAGCAGAGTTGTTGATGCCAATTATATGAGAAAAAATTAAGAGGACAGAATTAAGGTTTAGTGTACATCTAGCATGCACATGTAAGAATAGACAATAAATCTATTATTTGAACATTTGCTAATAATAAGCAAAATAAAAACACTTACCTGTAGTTGTGCAATGAAACAGAAATTTCACATATATACTTGACCACTAAGCATTGTGTTTGACATCTGTTTGCATAATGCAATTTTATATAAAATCTTCTAAAAATTCTTCTATTTCATAAGGGTGTTTTAGAAAGAGAGGGGGGGGGGGGTCTAGTAACAAGTTAGACAAGATGGGCACTATCTCATATTCTAACCAATAGGCTATAGCAAGTAGCAAACTTGTCAATCCCAGTAACAATGATTGTGAATAGCTACATAAAAGTATGGGGTAAAGATGGACAAACTCTATCATTTGGAACTAAAATATAGATTTAAAGCAAAACAGGTTCCAAGGGATAAAATTTATTCAGATTAACGGAAGCTTAATTATCAAATTTGACCTTACCTGGCTTTCACTATGATCACTAACAGATGGCTTAGCAACAAATTTATCGGAGCCTGACAGGTTATTCTCCAATTCTGAAGGAGGCTTTACTTCAGATTGCACATATTGGTAATTGGAAATTGAAGAAGCTGCCTTCTTATCCAAATCTTGGTGAAGCTTCGTGTTAGCCTGCTCCATATGCGGTGGGGAAGAGGCTAAGTGAAATTCTTCTTGACCAGTTTTTTTATCATCTTGTCCTTGATGATGCAGCCTAGATAATTTATCTCTTTCATTAACAGTCATTTCTTCTGATGCTGGAGGTGAAGTGCTTTCAGACGACTCCTGAGGAAAATCAAAATATGCAGAATAAAAAGTTTGAAGCTTTCTGGCAGCTGGTGGGCTAGAGTCATAAACAGGTTCTTTGTGTTGATTTTCTTCCACTTCACTATTCACAAACTGGAAATTTGAGTCCTCCACTGAAGCTTGTGCTGAAATTCTGAATCCCTGGAGATCGTCTTTTTCTCCTGGCTGCACACTACCTGATTTTTCCTGTTTCTCACAAGGTATGTTGTCAATCACTTCTGATAGTGAAGAAGGGCTTGATTTGTTGCCGCCCTCCTCATCGACTACAACTCTTTGAAATTGGGTTTCACCTATATTGGATTCATCATGAATTGCAGCCTCTCCTGTTTCAGGATAGATTTCCATTGCAGAGGGATTTTCCATCCCACCCGACACCACAACTTCATCAAGGGGAACATTTCTCTGCTTTGCTTTTATTGTCTCTTCAGAATCAACCTCCCCAGATGATTGGCTTCCACATTCAACACGACCAGAAACATAATCTATGGTGGATACTGGTTCTGTTTCTTGAGGCAAATCCTGTTCATTGCACATCGTTTCGTCATGATCAATTGAACTCACTGATTCAGCATCAGGAACAGAACTCAACTTTGAATGACTTACTTCACTTGATTGCCACTGGAATGAGGAATAGCTTGTTCCCTCTGAAGCCAACTGCTCTGACACAAAGATAGGTTTCCAATAAAAATCTTGTCTCTCAGGTTTAGTCATCCCCAATACCGATGGTCCCATGCTGAAACTTTCATGCCTACGGAGAAATGTATCTTTCTGATTAAAAATTGTGCACTCTTCTTGAGGATTGTCCCCCTTGAGAACAGGTTTTTCTTCATTTAAATCATAATGAATATCAAAAGGATTATTTTTAGTTCTCAAATAAGATGGAGCGGATCCAGGAATGGGCGGTAACCCCATGGCAACATAGGATTCATCAGGGAGATCAAATGGGTTGCATCTTGTTGAAATGGGTGAAAGATTTGAGGGATGATCAGTTCTTTCCAGATCTTTTAGTCTATTCTCACCCGTCTGCCTCCAAGCTCTTCTCCTTGCAATGACATTCTCCAAACGTTGGTTCCTTTCTAGCTCTAGAGAACGCAACTCCATCAGATTCTTTTGGTCATCCTCTGTCCACTTAATTGCAGATTTACTTTCATCCTCTATGCCACTTTCCATTTCGTCTTCCTCGTAACCCTGGATTTCAGTACCTTCATCTGATTCAACGCTGCCCTCATCACTTTTTTGAGACTTTCCATAAGCAATGGCAAAACTAGCACGAGACACAGGTTGTGTGGATCCTTGGTCTAGTAGTGGGTGAAGCTCATCAAGCTCTGGATTGATGTCATCCATGGAAGCATCTAGTGAGGAGCTTTCAGTATCATCTGACCTTGTCTCCAAGGACTCCTCTTCCTCATGTACAGCTTGCGCATCACTTGAAAAACTTTTAGCCTTCGATTTCCCCGCATGAACTTCCCTCTCCATTTCTTTCTTCACGTGTTTCTCATTTTGCATTTTCAGAAATTTTTTATCACCCACTGGCACATTTAAAAAAGACAAACCATCACCTTGATTAGCATTGTTGACTTTATCTCCCGCCAAACTTGCTTCTTTAATGCTCCTCTCTTCTATAACACTTATATTTTCATCTCTATCAGCAGTAACAGTGGCACTCTCTGAAAATCCCGTTTGAAAAGATGAAATGCCATCAATTTTCTTTTCTTTTTCAACTTCGGGTATGTTGGATTGCCCATAAAATATAAGGGTACCAAGCAGAATAGCAGTGCAGACCAAAACAGGGGACAAATATACAAAAATAGAGAACGCGTAAGGAGCCCATCTGTACAGATAAATCAAGAAACCCAGAAAACACACAAGGAATGGGTGATTACAGATAAATCTGTAACACGCTATAAATGAAACAGTCGGCAGATTCCTCATTTGGCTTCCAATTTCCAATGCAGATCCCGTTTACCTCCCTTTCTCTGACTCTCTCTTTGGATATTCTCCTCCGATCGAAATCTGTTTCGATCAATCATGTGGAAGCAAACCGACATATGCCCATAAGATCCATGAATAAAACTTTCCAAAAGCCGAAAAAAAAGAAAACCATGCTTGATTAAGAAAGTACGGAAATTTTGCACAATGTAAGATGAAACTTACCTAGACAAGGAACCAAGAGAAATTTCTTGAAATCATAATGAACAATCTAACTTCTAAAAACTAATATACAGATAAACTGATGCATTGATTACAATAGGCGAGAAAGGGAAAATGGAGGAGGAAAGCGAGGACATTCTGGAGAGGAATGAGAAACCGCTGAGATTGGGGAAAAACGAACAACATAGGCAACGGGAATGCTTCACTCTTCTATCGTTCTTACATTACTTCATGAGCCTCATCAGCAAAAAGAGCTGTAAGGAGCTGTCTATTCTGATACGTTATATGGCATTGGCATTATATTTCATTGTGACAGAGAGAGTAGATCGGCACGAAAAGGAGAAAAAGAGAGAGAAAAGGGAATCGAAGGAGAAAGGATAAAACTGTAGTTAGTAGTTACTATATATATGTGTGTATATATATAATACATATATATATATATGTATATATATATATTATATGTGTTATATACATAGTATAATACATATACGTATGTAAACATGTGTATATATGTGTGTGTATACAAATCTGTATAAAACATTGCGTCAATCAATCCTTTTTTAGCAAGGAGGGGAGCGGCTTCCACTACCGAATTGTAGGTGTATATATATATATATATATATATATATATAAATCATAATATATTCATACGATGGTTTAGACAAATTTGGATACATAAACACACACACATATATGTTATTGAAAATTACTTTATGCAATTAAACTCATAAGGCATACATGTCATGAATATAATGGTCTTAAAACTCAAAATCTAAGAAGCTACTCTCCTCTTTATTAAGGAGGGGATTTGACAAGGAGAGATTTTCCAAAATCATTTAGATTTATAGTTATTTAATGGTTATAGGAGTTCTTCCTAATTAAGGAGTTTCTCCTAAATTCTTCAATAGTAAGATAACCATTAATCATATACTAGATAAGATTTCATGAGAATTTGTTTTAGCAATTTTTGATATTACAATCACGAATTTTCTCAAATTGCATTTAAATCTCTTTAAGTGGTCTTAAGGTTCTTATTTTAAATTGATATGGTATATTTAAGATTTTAATTACGAAGTATTCAAGAAGAATGAGACTGCATTAATATCCTTTTCTTTTCTTTTTTTAAATCACCATAAGTATTAAAGATTCATGGAGTTATGATAAATCTAATTCAAGCCAAATCAAATTAAAAAATATAAAATATAAAATTTTTTTCACTGGTCTTCTTTTGATCATTCTCTTCTATTTTTTGGTTCTCTCTCTCTCTCTCTATTATTTTTTTCATTCTCGGTCTTTCTTCGTTTCTTTCACACTGTTATTCTGTTTTTAGTAGCTTCTGTTTTCTCTTGCCTCTTCCGTTTCTTTTCCGCTCTCTCGTATAATTGTTCTATATATATACATATATATATGTATATGTATTAATATGTATTATATATGTATATATATATATATATATATTATAGTTTATGTATTATATATATATATATAATAAAGCATCTACAGTTCTATCTTTTCTTAAGTTTTAATAATTGTGATCCAAATTTATTTAATTTTTCTTAACTTTCTCTAATAGTAAAGTCTTACTTAGAGCTTAGGAAAGTAGTTTAATCAAGATGTTACATGCTTTTCCCCTAAAAAAAAAAAATTATTCTAAAAAATCGATTAATGTATTGTAAGTGTAAACATTAAGTTGCCTCATATATTGCTAGAAGATTAATCGATTAATGTATTGCAAGAAGATTTCTTCATTTCTTCTTTGGACTACCGAATTGCTTCTATAAGGAGATATATATATACACACACACAATGGTTTTAGGGTTAGTGAAATATTTGAGACAAAATTAAAATTAAAATCAATTAGTATGACATATTAGTAGTAGACGTGTCACATAAAGAAATTTATATTAATATTTTTGTCAATTATATTAATATTTTTAATTTTAGAGACAAAATTAAAATAAAATAAAAATTTATAAAATAAAATTGATAAAAAATATTAAAAATAAAATTAAAACTCAAGTTCTTAGAAACAAAAATGCTTTTATCCATTTAATATAAACATAAGGGAAAGAATGATGATGTTAGTGAGTTCATTGTCTCCTCCAACGATGACCTTCGGGTTTTTGACATTTTATTATTTATTTATGGTTAAATTATATTTTTGGTTCTTATAATTTTTTTAAATTATAAATTGATACTTATATTTTATTTTGTTATAAATCGATCATTAAAGTTTATAATTATATTAAAAAAAGTCCTAATTGTTAAAAAAGTTAAGTTGCTGTTAAAATATGTTTATACAGTAATTGATGTGGACTTCATTTGCACATGTAAGCCAGTCATATCATCTCTTTTATTCCAACTCAGCATCACGTCATCGTCTTCATCTGCACATGAACAAGAAGGAGCTCACACAAACTTGCAAGCAGAAGCTCACCCCTTTGACCAACAACAGTGAACACCACATGCGAAGATCACGACTTGAACTTGCAAGGAGGATGTAGCGAGCCCCAAGTCATGAATCATCACTTCAAAAACACCACCAATTAACCAGAAGGCTTTACCTATAATTGAAAAATATCATTAAGAACAGATAAATTTTACTTCGTAGAAATCAAACCCAAAACATTATTCAAATCTAAATACCCTCGCATTTTGAGTCTAACAATTATATTTTCGAATTGTCGAAGCCTCTTTGCTTCATGTCACTTGCATATTGCTATGCTTTCTCTCCAATGCGGCAGCATCAGAAGCCGTCACCACAATTCTGAGATGTGTTGATGGCAATTACTCTTCGTTGCAACCAACGCCACTTTCGTCGTTGTCTGAATATTACTTCTCTTCCTGGTGGCGACTTCCCAAGTAGATATTCAGGAAACATTGAACCACATCTATGGTCCCTTCAACACCTTCTACAACTAGGCATTCCACGTCATCTCGTCAGTGTCTATCAGCTTCGTAGCCCTCCAAATTACATTGGACACTTCCGGCAACGTCACTCTCACAAACAACTCCAGCTGAGTTCTCTTCCCGCAACCCTTCAAGCTCTAAGACGACGATGTCAATGGAAAAGTCGCTTCCTTCAACACTTTCTTCCTTATCAACATCTTCCGCGTCAACAACGCCACTCCAGGTGAAGGCTTCACTTTCGTGATTGCTCCATCCCTTGACCTTCCCGAAAACAACCACGACCAGATTCTGGGCCCCACGAACTCCACCACCAATGGAAATGCCACGAACCAGCTCATCACAATCAAATTGGACACTGTGAGGATCGGAGCTTGCATTGCTCTCTACTTCGTCATCGATGATTCATGACTTGGGGCTCGCCACATCCTCCTTGCAAGCTCAAGTTGTGATCTTCGCCAGTGGCGTTTGCCATTGCTGGTTAAAGGTGCAAGCTCCTGCTTGCAAGTTCGTGTGAGCTCCTCCTTGTTCATGTGCAGATGAAGATGATGACGTGGTGTTGAGTTGGAATAAAAGAGATGATATGGCTTGCTTACATGTGCAAATAAAAGCCACATCAATGACAATGTAGACATCTTTTAATAGTAACTTAACTTTTTTTTAACCGCAAGGACTTTTTTCAATGTCATTAGAAACTTTAGGGACCAATTTATAATAAAATAAAATATAGGGACAAATTATAATTTAACCTTTATTTATTTACAGTATCTCCCTACGTGCCATTGTGTCGGCATTGCTTCTTAGTGTATACGGATCTCCTTCGAATCCTACGCGTTTTGAGTTTTATTATTATTTTTAAAATCACAAAGAATTTATTTTTTTATAATTGAAGGTTTAATGTTTAGGATTTAAGGTTTAGAGTTTATAATTATATTTAATTTAGGGTTTAGGATTTAAGATTTAGAGTTTAGAGTTTATGATTTAAGATTTAGGATTTAGAATTTACAGTAATATTTAATTTATGGTTTAGAGTTTAGGTTTTATAATTTAAGATTTACGATTTATGGTTTAAGATTTAGGGTTTACAGTAATATTTAGGGTCTACAATAATATTTAATTTAATTTATTAACTGTCAAATTTAAAAAAAAAACTATTTGTATTTTATTTTAAAATAGACAAAAGGCGAGAAAAGTAACAATAGATAGATCAAATTTGATTCAATGACTATTACCAAAAGAGAGCCGCATCCCTTCTTAGTGGGAGTGTTTGTGCATAGGAGGAGAGCCGCATGCCTTCTTAGTGAGAGTGAGCATGAATTAACTGTGTGAAGGACTAACAAATTCTTTGGAATTTTATAAAAAAAGATCAATTATCCATTTATAAGTTTCTTCTTATAATATATCCTAACTCATTTCGGCCAGAAAATTGAGTGTAGCACTGGTAAAATGGGCTTTGGCCCACGGGTCAAACCCGGCCCTCCCGTATTTGGGCAAGCTTTGAGATTAAAAAGTAAGCCAGTTTAAAAATGAGCCTAAATGGGCCGGTCAGTTTAACTAGCGGGCCTGTTCGTATTTTTTATTTTTAAATTTAGAATAAATTTATAGTTTCATATTGTACAATTTTGAAATTTATCCTATTTTTTTTATTATCCTACAATTTTGAAATTTATCAATCCATTCTTAACTTATTTTTTTTGCTTAACTAATCCATCAATTATGGAATTTATTCTAAATAATTGATTTGTATGAGTTAACATACAATTTTGGAATAGATAAATTCTAAATTTTCAAAAAATATACAATTTTGAAATATATTAACTTTTTTTTTGTTTTCTACTTAATATATTTTCTATTTTTTACCAAAAAAATAAACTAAATTAATTTTATAATATATTATTTAAATATTAAAAAAAAGCTTACCTGCGAGCTAGCATAGATGAGTTTGAATATGAGAATCCAAACCCACCCAAAAACAAATCAGCCCAGCCCAAGCCATGTTTTGGCCAAATCTGTTACGAGTTGAATTGAACAACCTGTTTTATCAGTGCTAATTGAGTGTAAACGACATGGACTTGGGGCTCTTTTTCTCATATAAATTTCGGACCATCTCAATTTTGTTTTATTAGCATGAATAATATTTTTGAATATTATAATACTTTTTTCAGTGAAAAGGATATCAGTAGTAATAATAAAATAACCAAAAAATATGTGCTTATAATTTTACGATTTTCGTCATTTTCTAGTTTTTCAATACATGTGTTACAACGCAATTCCCTCGTATTTGTAACTTTGGATTTGTTGATTGTCTTTAGATATAAGCATTATTATTTTTTTTATAAATTATTAGATATCAATTTAATGATTTAAATTTTAATTAATATTTTTAAAAAATATTAAAATTTATGTCATTAAATCTCAAATTTAACGATCTATAAAAAAAAATGTTATTGTCATTGAAGATAAATAACAAATCTAATCTCCATATTTGTTGGGCAATAACAACTTATAAAGCTCACTTTTGAGTTTTGACCAACACAAAAAACAGCCAAAGATGTCACCCTTTGCTCATTAATCATTTTAGGAAAAGATCAATTGTTTAGTAGCCATTTTCCTCTTGTTCCCCACGAAATCAATTTATGGTAATTTGCCTTAGAATTTCATATTGCTATATTGATTATAAGGAAAAATGTTTTCTTGTCCAAACCTACGTGATGGAGCTGAATTTTTTTTAAGTAGGATTATTTGATTATGTGAGATTTATCAGACGATTTTATTTGGTCAAACACAATACTTGCTAGATAGAGAATATTGGCAATAAATTTTTTTAATATTATAGTACAAAAATTACATGGTTCAAAGTACAACTACAAACTAAATGTTACATGCTAATTTAAATTATATTTGGATTAAAATTGAACAATATTTTTAATCTTATAATCTTATAGTACAAATTCTTTTAATATTATATGAATACTAAAATATAATAAATTATGTGGCTCAAAGTACAAGTCAAGTACAAACCAAGTGTTACATGCTAATTTAAATTGTATTTGCATTAAAATTGAACATTTAATTTTGAATCAACTTAACTTTTAAATTTATTTTAATTAAAAATAAGTTAAAGTAACTTCAAACAAAAGAAAGTTTTAAAAAAAAGTGACTTGAGAAATAGATGAATGTCATATTAAACCTTTTTTTTTGGGTTTAAAATCATGTTGGAAAATCTAAGCTAACTTCTGAAAATTCCAAAGGCAAAACTGATTACACTCTTAAATTATATACATTTGATTTAATGATAAGTATAAGTTACATTTTACCATTGCATTGTTCTAAAATTTCATTTAATGATAAGAACAAAAAAAAAGTTACAGAAAAATAAACATATGAATATGATATTTCTAGGAGTGAACCCAATTTATAAGAAAAGAAAATTTATCAAGTTAGGTTCAATTTCTTAAAAATTATTGTAAGAATGAAATACTAAAAACTATCAGGTCTTATAAAAATTTGTATTTTGTATCATGTCAATAACATTGTCAATATGGGCCAAAATTCACAGGTTCGACTTGTATTTAGGGTAAATTTGGGTATGTAAAATTAGATATGTTTTAAAAAACGAGGTTAAACGAATAGACCTATAGGCAAAATAAGTTGGGTATGGACTGCAACCCGGCTCTTTTTTTTTTTTTTTATAAGAATTACTTCTTTTTTTCCCCGTAAACCACAACTACAATGTAGCTCAGCAGCGCACAAAAAAAAAAGAGAGAATAGGTCATGAACTCTACCCACCCAACTTCGACATGATTTATGGTGCTATCTCCGACGTGGATTTATTGGTTTCCCTGGGTACTAGAAAGAGAAATATCAACGTTGAAGTAGTGAAAGAATGAGACCATTTTGTGACTTATAGCTTCTCTTTTCGATGCGATTTTCAGCGTAATTGCCTGCCTAACCCATGGTCTCTATGTATAAAAAGGGAAGACAAACTAAATAGGAGGATGATTGATTTTTTGGAGAGAAACATAGAGAGAGTGAACGATGACTTTAGGAGAGCTTTAAATAGTAAGCACGAACAGAGAAGAGAATGCAGAGGGAACGGTAGAGAACAAAGCAAGGTGCGATGGGAAACAAAAAAAAATCAAAGAGAGGGAGAGTGACAGATAGACGGCAGAAGGAGAGAAACGAAAGAGAGCGACAGAGAACAGAGCAAGGTGTGAATAAGGAGAAAAATCAGGAGGGCAATGGTTCCACAAAAAATTGCCAAGAAGGTGAGGTGATTGAAGAGTACAGAATCAAAATTATAGAAAAAGGCATAACAAAAGACTTTTTTTTTTCTTTAAATTAAAAAAAAAGCCTAGCTCATGGTTGGCCTGTTAACCCGTAAGCTTGAACATCAGAATCCTAACCCTATTTAATGTGGGCTCGTTACAGTCCAGCCCATTTTGACAATTAACCTACTCCAAAAATCACAATTGAATTTTGAGATAATTAAATAAAATGTTAAACTATTTTTTAGTCCTTGTAATTTTTAGTTTAAAATTTTAATTTAATTCTTTATAATTTAAAAACCATCTTAAGAATTTTAATATATTTGATTTAAATCAATTCGCCCATAATATTTGACATGATTTGCATCCGACAAAAATTTAGTAATAAAGATTAAACCAGAGTTTGTAAAACTAAAAAAAATTAATTATATATTTTTAAACTATAAACACTAAATTAAAAATTAAACAAAATTATAAGGAACAAGGGAAAATTTTAACTTTATTATATGTAAGTTTTGTCATTAAATATTACAGTAAAGGCAATTTTTGTCTGAATTCAGTTCACCATTTTATTTGCACATTGAAATAGTCGGACCATAGGACATGGGCCAGCGAAGTTGATTCAATCATGTGGCCCAATCCCAAGCCCAATCCATAGCGCGAGCCGCGAAAGCAGCGGCCACCGCAGTGCCACGACTTACTTCCGTTGCCGCGCGCTGTATGAACCGAACTTCTTCTTCCGACTCGCGGAAGCAGAAAGAATGTTACTTTCGTTCCGATCGTATGTTACCGACTCACCGACTCTTCCACCTCCCATCTTCCCGAGAATCGAGTGGGAAAGTTCAAGACTAGGACTAAATTTGAATATCGAGTTTAATTAAGTATCATGGATCATTACAAGATTCTAGGTTTGCAAAGAAACGCTACCAAAGACGAAATCAAGGTGGCGTTTAAGAAATTGGCCCTTCAGTTCCACCCAGACAAGCATTCGCAGTCGTCCAAGACCGTCAGGGACAATGCTACTCTCAGATTCAAGCAGCTATCCGAGGCTTATGAGGTTCTCATGGATGATCGGAAGCGTGCTGACTACAATATGCGATCGCGGGCTGGAAGTAGCAGAAGTGGGTTCTCTGCTGGTGGGAGTAATGGTTACAACTACTATTATTATTACAGTTATAACTATGGTGGGAATGGGAGCACTTACAGTTATAAACCTAGATACAAATCTGGGTCTGGCTCTGGTTTTGACGGCATCGCGTCCAAGTTTGAGCTAGCCCTTCGGTTTCTGACGACACGAGCTTTTCTTCTTAATCTTGGCTTCGCAGGGTAAAGAGCCTTCTTTTCTCTATTCATTTCCTGCAATGATTTGGTTCCTTTTTCTTAACCACTCTCTTCGGCTTAGCTAACTTTTGATACGATACTTTTAAACATTTTAAACCTTGAATTTGTTATATTTAATTGACTGTATCCAAGAATATATTTTGTGTTATTCGAAGTTCTGAGAGAAGAAGTCAATGCATTTTTTTTTTTGGGGGGGGGGGGGTGAGAAGTAATGTTATTCTATGTTCATAGCTCTAAATGGAGTGATCTATTGGGAATTGGGCTGAATTTTAGGGATGTGGTTGGTTACAATTGATAACTAAATTACGGCAATACTATAATATTCACATTTTTTATTTCCTAGCGTTTTACATGTCACTCTGAACTTACTTTGTATGACTACTATACATTTCTTCTCCCCCATATATGAATCACTTTAGCTCCAGCTATACTTCCCAGTTTATCTCCAATCATCAGAACAAGTACTGAATCTAAGACTCCAAATTTTGGTTATGAATCAAATGATATAGATATATTGATCAATGTCACCCATGGTTCCTCACCAGCATGTCTATTTACAAGCAGCATGCTGACCTTTATTTACTTGCTGTAATTGCTGTAAAATGAAGTACAACATATGTTTGCGTCCCTTTTACTCGGAAATGTTTTGCTGAGAATCGCTCAGTTAGTTAAAATAATAGAGCCCTCCTTTTTCATAGTGAATTATATGCTTATGCACTATTTTACACTCTAATCAATGTTTGTAACTTTGTATAACCATTTTTAAGACGGTCCTGAGTGCCTCCTTAACAGATTTATCATTTTTGCTGTAATATGTACAGACTTACAGTTCCAGATATAATGTTATATATATATCACTGTATTATGCTTACCACACAGGATATTTGGCCTGAATTGCTAATTTGAAGTACAGAACTTTGCTTCTTGATGCGTGTATCTGAAATCTTTTTACTTGTGGTGGAAGGGATAAAACATTAAAGGAGTAGGATGTTTCCTGCTTGGTGTTTGTTCATTCAAGAGGACATAAGTAACTCACACTAAAGGGATATGAGAAATAGTTTTTCCAATATTCAAACGAAACTATGCATCTTGTTTATTAAATTGTCATTAAAAAGGATATATTTGATATATATTACTAGTATATTCTTACAGGACTAGATGTTTTTGATAATTCTTGGGACATTATGATTCGTTAGTGTTCATTTGACAAATAGACCAGTTTATTATTGACAACTCTATTATAGAATCCTTTAATACGACTTCCTTGGTTTATTGTAATTACAAGTTGTTTTCATCTATTTTAATGTTTTCCTGGTCTATCCCATTCCTTCTGTTGTAAACATCCCTGGTCCTTCCATTTAATATTAATACTAATACTTAGTAAAAATATGAGATTGATGATTGAAATGAAGTCCACTCACCCTCTCTTGTGTGCATTATGTTTAGTTAATTAGTTTTAATTTGTGTGATTTCTACCCAATGCATATTACTTTTAGACTTATACTTCCTTTGTTGGGTGTTCAAGATGGGATGTTGTGGTTAAATGGTTAAACCGTCAAATATCATATCATTATTGGTCCAGACAGGTAGGCATAGCTCTATGTCTTGATATGAATCTTACTAGGTCCGATTATTGTATCTTTTTATTTATATTGAAAGTATGTGCCTGACATACAGCGGATTTTTGTATGCATGCATCTGAATGGATAGGGTGTAAAACAAATTAAGGCATGTTTGGTTGGTTTTACCCATTTGTGATCTTGATTATATTTGAATAATTGAACCTTTCAGAAGTTTGAAATGTTGTCAAAGATATGTTTAAATATTTTAGGTGCTGAAGATAATATTTGGTATCTTGGTTTCTTGTTGCCTACACTGAGTGCACTTCCAAATAAGCACTGAATAGAACTTGCTTGTGCCTCAGTCGCTATATCCAATCCGTTTCTAGGAATAAGCTAGCAAGAGTTCAGCTTCTTTTAGTTTACAACTATCTTGCTGAAAGCCTGATATAAGATGTTAATGCAGAGCTTTCTTAGGTGGTATAATTATTATTGATAAAAGCAGAGAAGCCTTATGGAAGACGCAGAATTCTGGGGTAAGCTATCGATTTTGTTGTTTCGTGCTTTCCCTCCTTTGCTGGATAATCCATTTTTTGTTTTATGTACCACATTACGGCTTAAGTCTTGGCCCTTATTTTTTTCCTGTTCGGCTTAAATGTGATTTTTTCTTATAAAATGCCTATTATGGTAATTCACTATTGGTTAGTTAAAATACATATTACAATATCTTGTCTCTTTTTGGCATTAGTCAGCCATTGTGTTTTTCAAATTTAATCTTCTGCTTAAAATTGTAACAGGTCTTTGTAGGTGTTTTAGGCAGTTCCTTTTGATGGTCTTCTGGCAACCTGTTGTACCTTTCTCCCGTTGCATCTTTTACTAAAATCGTTCCTTTCTACTTTTGTCATTTTATTTTGAACTTAGAAATCATTTGAAGAAGCCATGGAGTCCATCGAGAAAGCCAGAGCTGGGAGACGATAAGACGTAGAAGGGATTCATTAATTGACTCTGTTCTCGTTGCACTCGCTTGATAAAAGAACTACCAGTGTTAGAAGCAGTTTTCTTGAATTTTTTTGTTTTTTTGATAGAAAAAGAAGTAAGTTTTCTTGAATTTTTTAAATAACTGTCTGTCCATTTATGTGACGCTGACCGCTGCAATTGGCAATGTATATTCTTGAATTATGTAAACAATATAGAAATAATGCAAAATCATGTAAATAAGATCACACCTTATTAATATATGCTAAATTGTCTCCGTTTGATCTACTTCTTAATAGAAATAAAAAGACAGGAAAGTCTTTCGCATAAGAACTGACTTTGGAGCAAATCTCCTCTTTGATCTCTACATTTTATTGGCGATTTTTTTTTTGGGGAATATTTTTGGAAGTTTAATTCGTTTTCTAAACAATTTGGTTTTCCAGAGCACAGATGTAAGGCTTGTACGTGGGTAGGATTGATATTTGTCACAGATAGTTATATTCCTGAAGTACCAAATAAAGTTATTAGACTAGAAATAATAATAACAATAGTGTATTATTTCCTGATTAATAATCATACACATAACGTAGAGATGAAAACTGAAATAGGTTTTGTCCACGAATTAATATCAATCCTGCAAGCTTGCATAGAAAGATCTCCCAGGAAAGCAAGGAGAATCCTTCTAATCTTGAGAATAAAAGGGCCGTTTGTTATTTAGAAAAGAGTAAAAATGAAAAGAAAATGAAAAAATAGAATGGAAAGAGAATGGAAAAGGAAAAAGATAATAGAAAAAAAAATGTTTAGTATAAGATAGAAAATAGAGTAGGAATGAAATATTTTGTGTGTTTGGTATGTATTTTTTAAGAGGAAAGAAAGGAAAAATTAGAATGAATTGACTAAATTATCCCTATCTTATTTGCCCTAATTTTGATTTAGAAAATCCTAATCTTTTATTCTGTTGCATTCTCCCCTTCACCCAGTGAAGTTTATGTCGACATCCTAGTCACCGAAGCTCCAGTAAGAACTACTCTGACTTGAATGTCGAGCTCTCTCTTGTCGACGCTGTCGACTTCACGTCCTCAACAACAATGATCCCTTCAGCAGAGAGATTCGCTTATTTCGTTTGAATAAATTGGATGCAATTCACGATCCATTCAGCAGAGAGACTCGCTTATTTCGTTTGAATATATTGGATGCAATTCACGATGATTGCATATGTTGTTTCACATGTCGCTGGCAGCCAATCAACCGCTTGCTGGAAGCCGATTGACTGCCTATAGGTCGACTGGTTGGTACCGAAGAGCATTCCTTTCCATTATTAGGGCATTAACAAGGGTGTTGTTGGAATTAAAGTGAACAATAGAGGGGTAAATGAGGGCAACTTAGGCATTACAGTGAACAGATAAGGGCAAATGGAAAAAGATGTGTTTCCATTCTATCAGATGACCGATTTTCCATCGATGAGGCAAGGGAAAGCAAAAGGGCAAATTTAACTGAAAAAAGAATTCCTGTTTCCATCACCAGCTTCTACAGTAGGACATACCAAACGTTGAAAAAAAAATATAGTACTGGAATAAAGTCTTCCTTTCTAGTGTAAGCGAAGCTACCAAACAGGTCCTAAGGGGCAGTTAGGTATCCAGGAAAGAGTATGAATGAAAAGAAAATAGGAAAGTGAAAAGAAAAAGAGAATGGAAGAGGGAAAAGAGAATGAAAAAAAATATGTTTGGTATGAGATAGAAAATAGAGTAGGAATGAAATATTTTATGTGTTTAGTATGTATTTTTAAGAGGAAAGAAAGGAAAAATTAGAATGAAACAACTAAATTACCCCTATCATATTTGCTCTAATTTTGATTCAGAAAATCCAATCTTCTATTCTGCTGTATTCTCCCACTCACCTAGTGAAGCTCACATCGACCTCTTAGTCACCGAAGCTCCAGTGAGAACTATGCTGGCTTGAACGCCGAGCTCCCTCTTGTCAACGCCTTTGACTTCATGTCCTCAACAATAACGACCTATTCAGTAGAGAGATTCACTTATTTCGTCTGAATATATTGGATGCAATTCACGATCCCTTCAACAGAAAGACTCGTTTATTTCGTTTGAATATATTGGATGCAATTCCCGATGACTGCATGTGTTGTTGCACATGTCCCTGGAAGACGGTCGACCGCCTGCTGGAAGCCAGTCGAGATCCGGTTGGAAGTCGATCGACCTTCGGTTGGCAACCGATTGACCGTTGGATGGCAGCCAGTCGACCGCCTGTAGGTCGATTGGTTGATACCGAACGGCATTCCTTTCTATTATTAGAGCATCAACAAGGGTGCAGTTGGAATTAAAGTGAATAATATAGGGGTGAATGATGGCAACTTGGGTATAACAGTGAACAGATAAGGGCAAATGGAAAGAGATGCATTTCCATTCCATCAGATAATCGATTTTCCATCGATAAGATGAGGGAAAGCAAAAAGGAGAATTTGACTGAAGAAAGAATTCTTGTCGCCATCACTAGCTTCTATAGTAGAACATACTAAACGCTGAAAAAATATATAGTATTAGAATAGAGTCTTCCTTTCCAGCGTAAGCGAAGCTACCAAACCGGCCTTAAGGGGCCGTTTGGTATCTAGAAAAGAGTAGGAATGGAAAGGAAATAGGAAAATGAAAAGGAAAAGAGAATGGAAGAAGAAAAAGAGAATGAAAAAAAATATATTTGGTATAAGATAGGAAACAGAGTAGAAATATAATATTTTATGTGTTTGGTATGTATTTTTTAAGAGGAAAAAAAGGAAAAATTAGAATGAAATAACTAAATTACCCCTATCTTATTTGCCCTAATTTTGATTCAGAAAATCCTAATCTTCTATTCTGTTGCATTCTCCCACTCACCTAGTGAAGCTTACGTCGACCTCCCAGTCACCGAACCTCCAGTGAGAACTACGCCGGCTTGAATGCCGAGCTCTTTCTTATCGACGCTGTCGACTTCATGTCCTTAATAACAATGAAACCTTTAACAGAGAGACTTACTTATTTCGTATGAATATATTGGATGCAATTCACGATCCCTTTAACAGAGAGACTCGCTTATTTTGTCTGAATATATTGGATGCAATTCACAATAACTGCACATGTCACTGCACATGTCGCTGGTAGCCAATTGACCACTTGCTGGAAGCCAATCGACCGCCGGCAAGTGGTCTACTGGCAATCGATCGACCGTTGGTTGGCAGTCGGTCGACTGATTGGTACCGGAGGGCATTTCTTTCCATTATTAGGGCATCAACAAGCGTGTGGTTGGCATTAAAGTAAACAATATAGGGGTATGTCACGCCCCAAAATCTAAGTACGTGACCGGTATAGAAGATGAATTTCACCTCACCTCCGTAAGCCTATTTCTCTTTTAAACACAATACTAATCCTTATTTTGGTTATTCTTTTAAATGCAATTAATTTAAATTACACAATTTAAGAATTAAAATAAGAGAACTATTTCTCTTCTCACAAAAAGATAAGAAAGTATGGCTAAACCAAATTTCTCATACACGCTATAGTCATACACATTACATCGTAGAACGAACCTACCCGATTGCAGAGCTTTTCTATATTTATACAACTTATTGTAAGACTTAAGCATTATACTTTTACCTTGAACAATTGGGAAGGTAATCATGGCGTGTACGTCGTCAAACTAGAAAATCCTCCATACCTGAAATTGAAGACAGCTTCTACTTGAGAGAATCCTACCACATTTACACACAATATAGCTATATATATATATATATATATATATATATATACATGTAGATACACATAATTGATCTAACAGTACAATCATCTAAGTTTTGGTGTACAAGATATTTATCAAGACACACACATTAAAATCACCTCGCAATTATTAACAAACACATTCAAGATCAAGCCAAATCACATTTCAAACAATTCATATAATTCCAATTTAAGTTCTCAGATATTTTTCGGGTCCCGTTCATAATAAGTGGCCGTTGCCATACGGCCCTAGCCGCATCATCCTTTATTTTACCCCCGTCCTCAAAGGGACAAATCTGTAGTCCAACCTTATTTCACCCTGTCCTTAAAAGAACTAATATCATATTCAATACCACGTAGCTATAGTGATTTCATTCCACCCTTATTTCATTCCATGGGATCCCATAAACACCATTTCCCTTTCTTTCAAGATCAAACACAACCATATTACACAAACATAGACAACTATATGCATTTCATTTAAGGAAAAGTTCACAATAGTCTCACACTTACACATTTCAATGTATAACATGAATGTATCAATTTCATGTCACATATATATATATATATAGTACATTTTCAATATATACATAAAATAAACAAACATGATAAGGTATGATCTCTCACATTGATTCCAAGCTAAAATTCTATACTTCAAATCAGAGGATAAATGGCAAGGAACTCATCAAAGACCTAAAGAACAAGCCAAGCAAAGACATAACACCAAATCAAAACATAAGCTATTTAATCATCTTGCTTTGTTCTGTTTTGAGGCTAAAATTATAACCAATCTTTAAGAAATTTCTGGGAATAAACTGTAGCTCCAAAAATTTTGAAATTTGTTAGAAATCCTTATTAGTATGTTGAAATGATAGGATAAAAATTTCATAATTTGATTCTATCGTTTGACCCCTCTAAAGACCCTATTATTGACCAAAGGTCAGAACTGTCCAAATCTGTATAGGTTATGACTTTCTATTTAATAAGCCTATCAAACCTTAGCCAAATGCTATGAAATTTGGTAGACAATTAGTATGAGGTCTTATCTAAGTGTTATAAAATTTTCAAGTCAAAATAAGGTCGTTTAGTTATTGCGTAAAATCCAAAACTCACACCTATTTAAAATGTCTCTGCACTGAATAAAGTGTTGTTCCCATGTTTATTCGACCCAGCAAACTAATTTTAATGAATTTGAAAATTTCCAAATTAGATTATCACAATATAAAGAATTCTCACAAAAATTTCATGATTTTATGAATTGATTTGGTCATTCAAAATCACATAAAATCAGAAGCATTGAAACTGTCATATTTTCCCTTCACAGCTCTCCTTAGTAAATTTTCCTTATTTCCTTTACTTGATTTAAGCTCACAATTCACTTCATCTAGGTCCATAGATCAAGAATATATTTTCTTCTAAAATTAAATCAATCCCAGTAAACTTTTTAATATTTTCAGTTTAGTCCCTATAGTTTACTGTCATTTTTTTTTTCTTTCTCAAGCACCATATGAAGTCTCATGCTAGACATAGTTAAACTTACTAGTTATTGCACACTATAGTTTATATCAATTATAACCTACTACAAGCCATACCCACAATCCCATCTATAAACATTTTAGCATCTATCCTCTTCTTTCAAATGGGGGAAATGGCTATTACTCTATTAGAAGGACGTAAGTGATGCATTTAAGAGGATTTACAACAACTGTACATACCGAGTAAAATTTACCCAATTTTTTTTTCCAAACACAGAACAACCATATCAGAATTTAATCCCTAAAAACTTTCTTTTTGATCTCTCTAACTCATCATCCGGTCTAATAGACTTTGATTTATAAGAATTTTAAACCAAAAAGTGAAGAACATTCATGCAAGCATAGAGACACAAAAAAAAAAAAATCTAAACATCATCTACCTCTCAGTCATCGTCGCCCCACTCTGTTCTTCCTCATGGTCTTTCTCTCCACAGCTCACTCTTTGAATTTATTGCTCTGCCTCAAATCCTCTCTTTCTCTCTCTCTAGTCACTCAAGAAAAGAAGAGAAGGAAGCCTTGTGGGAAGCAAAATGAAAGAACTAAGCCTTCTCTCTCTTTCTTGATGAATACCTCACGGAAAAGATAAGGAAGACATAGTGGGATACACATGTCATGTGTTTAGGTTACCACCATATTTCATTGTAGCAAATTATCCCTCACTTTCGACTGAAGCATATCACACACTTAGTGGATTCCATGTGTCTTGATTTTGGTTAGCCATTTCATCACTCTTGGAGGAAATCTTGAATTTAACTTTCCATAAGGTTTATCTTTCACTTAAGTCCATACTTCTTTAGGAAAATTTCCACATTACCCCAAATAAAGAACATTAAAGATTTCTAATTCCTATTTCCCAAAAATTCAAACTTATAATGTTATCATTGTTTCATTTTATTTTCAATCTTAATTTATTCCTCAAAAGTTTCATTAAATAAAAAAAATTAATTCCCCATATTTAAAAATATTATGAATAACTAAAAAAAAACTTCGGGTATTATAGGGTAAATGAGGGCAACTTGGGCATTACAGTGAACATATAAGGGTAAATGGTAAAATATGTGTTTCCATTCCATCAGATGACCAGTTTTCCATCAATGAGGCGAGGGAAAGCAAAAAGGTGAATTTGACTGAAGAAAGAATTCCTGTTTCCATCGCCAGCTTGTATAATAGGACATACCAAATACTGAAAAAAATATACAGTACTGGAATAGAGTCTTCCTTTCCAGCGTAAGTGAAGCTACCAAACTAGCCCTAAATCTTGAGTATTCCCATGGCTTTCTCTTTGAGATACGTGGGATGATCTGACTGCGGCAATATGATGATGTTGGAAAGGCGAGTTAGCTTGTAGATGAGGGAGAAGAGATTTCTTTTTTTTTTTAATTATTAATAAGGGCATTTTTGTAATTTTAGGTATTAGTCTGTGTGACAGGTGATGTGGTGGAACAATTTTGCCACGTAGGAGTCCAGTCAGTATTTTTCGTTAACTTATTTGACGATGTTAAAAAAAGAACATATCTGATAAAAAATGAAATATATGGGATATAAAATGGGCAAAAACAAAACATTAGGGGCAAAAACAAAAATTAGTATAAATATTAAAGATATAAAATACCTTTTTGCAGAAAGAAACTGATTTTGGAGCAAAGCTCCTCTTTGATCTCTACAATTCATTGGCGATATATATATTTTTTTTGGGGAATATTTTTGGAAGTTTAATTCGTTTTCCAGACAATTTGGTTTTCCAGGGCACAGATGTAAGGCTTGTACGTGGGCAGGATTGATATTTGTCACAGATAGTTATATTCCTGATGTACCAAATAAAGTTATTACTTATTAGACTAAAAATAATAATAACAATAATGTATTAAGTTTGAACTTTGAAATTTCTGGTAATTTACTTAAATTCTTCATCAATAAAATTTATTTAACGGCTAAGTCAGTCCATAGAAATCCCTTTTTCTTTACAGTAAAAAATATACATGATTAATGTAATCTCATTGTAGTTTGCTTGAATGAACTCTCTTTCTCAAGTGGTGAAAAGAAAAGGTGATCAAATTTTTTCATGCAAAACATAGTTAAATAGAGACGTTTATTGTTTGAAACGAAAAAAGATTCTCTCCTTAGCAAAACTCTCTTTAACTGTTCAAAGGCCACAATTGTTGAATGACTTTGGATCTCACTTCTCTGTGTGGAGCACATAATCATCCAACGGTTGTAAGTAGCTAAAGACTCCCATTGACCTATAGGTTAAGGAGAGGATTCATGTCTGTTTGAAGCAATGTAATACTGTTATTCTATTTGTTATGATTTTATTATATATTCAAATTTATTATGTGTGAAACTTATTCGGAAATAACAACTATTGAAATTTAGTGAGATATATGATATATGTGAAAAGTGAAAACCCTCAAATATATCTCCTAACTTAATTTTGTACGAAAAAAATAGAGTTTATAAACTTAAATTAAGGCCTAAACCATACATTTGAGATGCAGAAATAATAGTATATGCATTAGAGTTCACATAATGGTGCAATATGCATGAACATTGTCATCACTGAAAAGAGCAACTGTTTCATCCTGGAGCGTGGAGTATGCTTGATCTGGAAAATAGCCATGAACACTTTCATTGTTGCCATGCATGTAGTAGTTATAGGAAGAAGTGAAGGTAGATTCATCCAAATACTCAGAGGCATATGGGTAGTATTCACTGTCATAAGGGAATGGCCAAAACTCTGCCTTCCTTCCTGTTCTTCTCACTACCTTCAACACTTTCTTCTTCTTCACATACCCTCTCACTGTCACCTTCTGTTTATCCATCTCTATCTCCAAGCTATCCACACCTGCATATACATAAAAATGTGCATCTTTTCTCGTAAAACCTCTTTCTGACTTCCACAGAACAAGCATATAGAGATTAGAGACGGAGGATATCTTGCCATCTAATTTGGAGATTGCTCTTCGCATTCTTTTTTCGCACCCTTCGCAGTCCATATTCACCTTTAGTTCCACAATCTGAGGCCATGAAAAATTCACAAATTGGAGGTGAACCCATTTAGATGAACTCATTGTTATAACTGTCATAGATTATGCTACGAAAGAGAGATGATTGGTAAACTTACAGACAAGCCATTAGGAAGTGTGGTTTTCCCAGATGACCATCCAAACATGTTGTTATATACAGTTCTGGAGACCCAAAATGCCTCTGTAATCGATCAAGGGATTACTTCTTTCCTTCTCCTGTTTTTCTCAAAGAAGTTACCCTCTTCAGTGTCTCCCAGCAGAAGCTGTTGCTAGCTTTATATAGCTGCAGTCCTTTATTCTGCGATATATAGAATATGTTCACATCTTCAACCTCAAAACTGAAACAAATAATCCTACTCTTACTCATTTTTGGTGCTAATAAGGGACCTCAACATGCTACAACTTTCTCCAAGAATGAAAACCGAATCTATTCCATAGGTTGAAGTTGCAAACTTGCCATACATGCATCATTTCCTCAAAAGCAAGCAAATTATCGCTGTATAAGCAGGCTTTTTTAGACCACTTTTCACTTTTAGGAGGGATGGAACATTTTAACTGTTATATCTTCTACGAATTTGAATCTTGTGATTAGCCTCAGAGTCAAGTAAGATATTTAGCCTTAAAAACAAATAACATCATAAAATTTGAATCGTTAGTTTGTAAAATCTAACGGTTTAAATTGGACTAAATACTTTATTTGACTTTTGAGTCAAGCGAAGATCTTTTTATTTTGTACGCACTTAATACTAGGCCAAAAAACAAAAATATTGAATTCAAGAGTTTAACTATAATATTACCCTGAGGCTCCATTATAGCACAATTGTTGCTACACTTTGATTAATAATCTCTTCTTCAACTGTATTTGTTTGAAGAAATCAAACACACCATTGTGGCATTTATACCAGTTTAAAAATTATGGGTTAGTTACAAAAAAGATTCCTATAGTTTGGCCTGCTTTGATATTGATATTATGCAGTTCAACAAGTGACCATCGAGGGCCATATAATTTACACTGTTTACACTTTTGAGATCCTATAATATACTTCCATTAAGTTTTTAATAAAAAAAAGACATGTAAGATGCACATGACTCTGAAAAAAAAAAATCCCAATTTACCTATTTGAGCCTAGCTCTATTTTTTCTTAAACATTTGAAGCAAATTAGTATTTATATCTTATTTATATGATATTAATAATCTCCAATTTTATGAAATTGCTCCTTTTTCGAACATTAAAGTAAATTAGTGCTCAAATCTTATTTATTTCATACAAATAACTCTAGTTTGATATGATTCGATTTCACACCTCAAATTTTATCAAGAGATGATTATTGATACATATTGATCTACACCGTAGGGCATTTTTTTCCCATGTATTTAAAGTGTTGTTTTCTTTTTCCATTCTTGGCAGATTATGGGACTTCGAAATTAAGACATATTAACATGATAAAAATATTTTTTATATCCCTAACGTTTCTCCTAAGTTTCAATTTTGTCCATTATGTTTTCTTTTTGCTTCAATTTTGTCTTATATATTTCATTTTTGTTTTAAATTTATTCTTTTTACTAATGTTGTTTATTCCATTATAAAAATGTTGACTTAGAGATTAATAAAAAAAAGGTAGATTTGAAACAAAAATGAAATATGTAGAATATAATTGACAAAAAAAAAAGTTAAGGGACGTAAAAATTGTATGTTTGTGTCCTACATGTTTTATTTTTATTTCAAATATATCATTTTTATTAATCACCCAATTAGCATTTTTCGTTAATAAAATACACAATATTAGTAAAAAAAAATAAGTTTGAAACAAAAACGAAACATGTAAGACATAATTTACATTAAAAAAAAGAGAAAATAGAGATGACATTGAAACTTATTATAAACGAATATAAAAATTATTTTTGCCTATTAATATTTTGTAAAGGAAAACACCTAGAAACACCATGACTAGACAAGTTGTAGTGTTGTACCATAATATGTGTCTTGGGTTACAAAAAGCTTTGCTTTTTCACAACTCTTATTTGCTTACAACCATTGCTGCAGCATATGCTTTGAGATTAACCACTGGCTCTCCCTTCATCTTCTTCATCCCACAACTCACCCCTCCCTTTTATTTATCCTCAATGTCCTTATAGCTTCGCTTTATTCTTGCCATTAAAAAAACAAAATCGATTTTGTTGCGAAATGGGTTAACAATTCATATAATATCCATTTCAGTCTTTAAGATTAGTATAAATTTAATGTCAAAAGCTTGATTTGGATCAATGGACTTACCTTTTTCACTTCCTACCCGAGGAAACGCTTTGTCTTGAGATACTCAAATTATATACTCTCGATTCGTTATTCTTTTTTTTTTTTCTGTGCAAAAATTTCTTAACTTAGGCCTATATACAATTTTGTTTTAGAATAGAATGGCTTTGTTAGAAATTTAGGGTCCATGTCACATCATGAATTGATAAGGAATTCAAACTATTTGAAGTAAGGAATGCAAACCAAAATTAAAAATACTCCAATTTGAAGGAAAGAAAATGTAACTCGAATAAAATTCAAATATCTGTTTTCACAGTTAGGAAATTAGGAATACCTTTTTTTTTTGGGTAGAAATTTAGGAGTTCTTGGAATTGTGCTTAAATAACCAATCTTAAGCCACTCCACATGGAGGAGGTGAGTTAATTGTAAGTTCCAAGACATAACCAAGCTAGAAATAATGCCCAGTAAATTTTGTGCCGTAAATTATAAAATCAGCAAAAAAAAAATTTATCTTTAATATTTATCTTGAACTTTAATTTTGTCTCATATGTTTCTTTTTTTTTTTTAATTTTGCCCCTATCACTAATATCATTAATAAAATTGACAGAAAATGCTTCATTCAAGTCATACATGGACTTCTTCAAATAACAAGTAAAATCTTTCATATGACATATCAAATATTTAAACATTAATTTGGGACGAAAGAGAAAAATAAAAAAATATATCATTTAAGATGAAATTGAAACTTAATAAATATTTGGGACAAAATTAAAATTAAAATAAATTAGTATGACACGTTTACAGTAGATGTGTCACATGAATAAATCTACGTCAATATTTTTTATCAATTATGTTAACGATATTAACTTTAGAAACAGAATCGAAACAAAAAAAAAAGTGTGAGATGAAATTAAAATTCGAGATAAACGTTTGGAACGAAAGATACACTTTAACCTTATAAGCTCCATACCAAACTATAGACTAATCGTTAAAAGCTTAATTGAAGCCTGAAAAGAAATAGCAATGACATCAAAAAAATTCTTAAACACCATATAATGTATTACTATATAATGTATTACATATTAAAATAAAGTCAATTTATTTAGATTTTATACCACATGATCTCATGCAATATAACATTTATTAGACAAAAATAAATAACTTAATAATTACTTGTCTCAATCTCAATTCAAAATTTCCACCACTATCTTGTATCTTCGTACTTGATGAGGTAGTTAGTTCTCAAATTCTGTGCCAACCCACAAATATAATAATAAATCGTACCCACCAATAATTCAGATACCCAATGTGGCCCAGAAAAATGTCTCTCAAGTTCAGGCAATTAATAAAGTGGTATTTCAATTAACTTGTGTATATTACCTGAATTTTATTTTGTTAATGTGATTTTGATTAGAATAGAATCTGTTAAGATTTTGATTTTTATAAACAATTATTTTGAACAGTACTCAGATAAGTTTCTTTAAACTTTATGACTAAATAATAACGATAAGAGTATGATTTAAAGAATATGAAAATTTTCCTTTAATTTTTTAAAATTATACTTAATATTAATTAATTCTATTTTTAAATTTTAATAAGTTCTATTAAAAAATTAGACTAGTCATGCTAACATGAAAGTGGACTAATTAATTTTTTTTTAAATTGCATGTGGGGAGAAATTCTAGCCACCTATGTGCTGTTAAAATTGAGAGGGGAAGAGTGAGAGAGAGAGAGAGAAGGTCTTAAAATTAGTAATTAATCATTAGGTCAAAATTTAACATAATCAGTAGTGATTTAGTTCTATCTAATCAATATTATATTGTGTGAAATTAATTGAGGTATAAGATCTAAACAAATAACTTTATTTTATTGACTATTATATAAACTAGTATTGTGACCCGTGCGATGCACGGATAAATCACAACTCTAAAAATTTTCTTAACTTATAAAAAATAATAATAATTACAATTGATTTATATAAAACTTATGAGTTATAACATATATTTTTAAACGTAAATTTTTTGAATTGATTTATTAATTCTATAATTAAATTTATTTGACCTACTCAAACTTTGACTTAAATTGATTTATTTATTTAATAGAATAAATTTAAATAAATAAAATAGATAAATTTGTTAATTTGTGAATTATTTTTTATTTGTTATAAATTATTTGTTACATAGATTGGTAATTGATTGAATATTGATTTTATCTTTTCTTTTGAATGCGTCTTTTTTTGCTGCTACGTTTGGATTGGATCTCCAAGCCTCAGATTTTTATCTTTTTCTTTAGTCAAAGGATTATGATTCAAAGATTCATATATCAAACTTTGATTTCTATTAAATTAAGAACTATTTTGAAAAGAAATCAAAGTAAAGTCAAATAAAGTAACTTTTTTAATTCACATGTCAATTTCATAATCAAATTTATTTTATCTACTGAAAAAACTTCTAAGACTCTACAGTGATTAAATAATAAAGGTAATTATTTTTAAATTTCAATTTAAATCATTTAAATCAATTCAAATCAAATAATTAATATTATATGATGTCATTAATTTACCAAATTTATTAATTTACCAAATTTATTTATTCATTCAAATCAAATGCAATAACGAAATTCACTAATTATTAATTTCACTAATTAATAATTATGATAATGTATTATGATAAAAATATATTCTGCTATTCACTTTAACAATAACCCACATAATATATTAAATATATTGGGACTCACATAATATGATAATAATATAATAATTTATAAATTTGTGAAACTTATGAGACTTATGAGTTATGATATATACTTTTTAAATGTAAATATTTAGATATAAATTTTGATTATTTGTACAAATATAAATTATAATTTTTAATATAAAATTTATGATAATAAACGACCATATTATATTATGATATAAAAAATTTATCAAATGGAATAAAATAAATAGATGTATGTGTAATAAATAACAATTTTTAATTTAAAATTTTTTGTAAAAAAATAATAATCAAATTAAAAATGTTCATATGAAATATAGGATACTCAATTGTAAAAAAATTTTATATGTATGATCAAGAATTAATGACAAAATGCTTTGATCCTTGTGCATGTATATTTCAACAATTTATTATGTATATATATATATATATATATATCAATTCAAATCAATTCAAATCAAATAATAAAGGTAATTATTTTTTAATTTCAATTCAAATCAAATAATTCATTTAATGTGATGTCATTAATTACCCTACAACAGCCAAATAATAAAGGTAATTATTTTTTTAATTTTAATTCAAATCATTTTAATCAGTTCAAATCAAATAATAATATTATATGATGTCATTAATTTACCAAATTTATTAATTTACCTAAAAAAATTATGACACGTGTATTAGTTTCTAATTCAAGGTTTTCCACTATCTCATAGTTCAGACAATACAACTACAAAACATATTTTCACAGATACTGTGTGTAATAGTGTAGCACGAGATTCAAATTTATATGAGATCAATTTTACAGGAAGAATCTACTCTGAAAGACAGATTGAAAAAATATTAAGATCTGATGAAGATGAAAATTTACATATCTTGAAAAGTTCAAAGGGATTGTTTTAGCGATAGACACCACTCTTCTTACTATTGCTAACATGAAAGCATCTGCATTTGAGATATATGGAAAAATGGGTTTGAATTTTGGGATAAGAACTACTACGATTTTGAGAAAGATAAAGGTGTGTCTTTGAGAATAATAAAATCCATGCAAATGTAGAAAAAAATTCATAGAGTAAGGATACATGTTAAAAATTGAAGTTTTACATAACGTGTAAGAGAAGTAATAACAAACTTACAACACAAACCAAAAGAACTTAATGTTTTTGAGATTCTTCTTGCAGGAAAATTTGTACCTCTTAAAGGAAATAAATTGTTGCAGTAATAGACATAAAGATTGAGTGGATAGTCTGCCAGAGCTATGGAGAAACACGATGTCAGGGAAATAGTGCTAGTTCATTAGACCATGATATTCTTCTTCGATTCAGAAAAACGGTGGTAGAAAAATAGTGTTAGTCCATTATATCATGATATTCTTCTTTGAGATATATATATATAGACGGAAAAAAAAATTGAAGAAACGTACCTAAAGGAGAAAAAAGCTTGGAGCTTTAAGAAGCCATATCACCAGTTATCGGTTGTGTTCCCAATTGATGGAAGAAGGTGATCAAATGGCGAAAGATTAGCAGCGAAAGCTTAGTTGGGAGATAGAGCGTTGTCGAGTTGTACTAGTGAATTCAGACAATAAAAACAGACATGCATGATGGAGAGCAAAACTCTATAGTTTATCACTTCTAAAGATAGGTATATAGCAATTAATTATTTAATTATTTGTATATAATAAATGCTAATTTATCAAAAGATAATACATTATATTTCAATCAAAAAATTTACCTAATTTATCAATTATATAGAAATTATATAGTAATTATATCAATTATATAGTAATTTACCCTAATTTTTTCAAATTCATTTAATATGATGTGATTAATTTACCTAATTTATTTATTTAAATTTATTCTATTATACATCATTTAATGATATACCGACAATTAATGTGTTAGAATGAAATTGTTTTACTCTATTATATAGATAAGATCATATTATTGATACGATATATAGTCAATAAAATAGAACGAACATAAGTTCAATAAAAACTTATAACATGTTTGGTATAAAAAAAAAGAAAAGAAAAGAAAAGAGAAATGAATGAGATAAAAAAAATATTTAACTAAAATATCTCAATTTTCAAATAAAAAAGCTTAATGTTTGTTAAAAAGAATAATTTAAACAATTTTTTATTATCTTTCTTAATACATCAATTGCTCCATGATATCAATAAAAGGAACCAAACATGTCCACGTCTTTGCCAAATTACCCAATCTGCTAATCCAATGAAATATCAAGCATGTCAAAGAAAGTTGACATGCTCATGATGTCAAATTAGTGATTTGATATATACATTTAACTTGTTCTTGAATAAAATTTTAATATAAAAAATTATAATACTTGTTATTATAATTTTACATTAATAAATATAAAAAATAATAAAAATAATTATTTTAATTTTTCTCATTTATATTTTAATTTATATTTTACAATTTATATTTTATTTTATGTAAATACTAACATGTAAATTAAGAATAAATAAAAATAAAAATTATATATGATGAGTGATAATCTCACGTTTTCAAGAATATATATATATATATATATATATATTGTTTTTTAAGAGAGTATATATTAATATCTTATATATATATGTATATTTTAGTAATTGAAAATGTAATTAGTTTTTTTAAATAAATAATTACTATTTAAATCATTTAGCCAAGTTAAATTTGAAATATTTACAAAAAGTAACTTAAATTTATGGAATTAAGTTTAAAACATTGCTGATATCTTAATTTGAGACATATATGATGAGTAATATTAATTTTAATATGTTAATATTTGTTATCTAATTGTAAGTTATATTAAAAAATTAACTGTATATTATATATAAATTTTTCATATTAAAATCAAATAATTTACATGACTTAAAATGGAAAAAACTCTTTAATTATGATAGTTTCATTCATCAAAAAAAAATTCTGCTAATTTTAAATTCAAGCTCTAATATTATTATGTTAAACACAAAAGGCGTGAGTTATTAGAGGAAGGCAGCTTGCATCGCGGTTCCAATGGCAATGACTAAAATAATAAGAATTTTTTTGTATATTTAAATTAAATTATTTACATTTCTAGGTTTAATAAAATAAAACTTATTAAATCAATTGTCTTTAGAAGATATAAAAATAATTAAAATATTAATAAATTAGAATTTCATCAATAATTTAATTTATATTTGATAAAATATTAAAATTATTTTTATCAATAAAAAATAAATGCTTGTTCAGAATATGTTAATACTTAATATACACGAGAACATGAGATTACTATTCATATATATTATTAAAATAAATTTTAAATTTGTATGTATAACAATAACTTCTTATTTAAGATTATTACTTCACAAATTAAAATAATATATAACAAATAAAGAACAAAGAAATGATATTGATTCCCGAAGGCAAAATGGTAAACAAAATACCATAAATGGAAACGTATAAATAAGAAGGCCCAACAAGAATGGCTTTCGGCTTTCCCATATAGCGACTTTGCCCGAATTGAAGAAGCCGCCACCCGCGGCCAATGTTTCAATTGAAAACCTTCTTCCAGAAAACCCAAAATCCGTTTAGAATTCTTTAAACTGTAATGCAGAGATAGAACTCTCTCTCTCTCTCTCAAAAAACGGCAGGAGTCGGAGAAAAGGAACTTTAGCTCCGGAAACGGCCGGACATTTTTTTTTCTTCCTTTCTTTTCTGGGTATATATCTTTCTGTCCATGTGATTCGTTAGCTTTGATATACTGCCTTTCATGTGCGCGTTTTGTCGTTGAATGAGTTGTTTGTCTGTTGTGATTCTATCTGAAATTAAAGGTTAAATGATTGGACTTTTTCCGTCCAAGTGAGATTATTGCAACTATTAACAAATGTTGAAGAAAATGTTTTATTTGCAATGATTTTCTTCGATGTTTCCAACTGCACTTGATACAGTCGACAATACTCTGCTTGCTCTGTTGCCGGGTGCGTGCCATTCTGTCCAGGGGCTAGATTCGTTGCATTTCATTTTAACTTTTTGTGGTCTAATATGGCACTTTCGTATTCTGGTAGGAAGAGACGTCTAATTTTAAAACTTATATTATCTACTCGTCACTAGAAGCACCATTGGGTGTTCTTTCTCTGCCTTTTTGGTTTATTTTAAGGGGAAATCAAAGTTAAGCAATTATTGAAGTGTAACGGTTCCAGTAAAAAGATACTTACTTTCTAAAAGAGAACCCCAGGATTCTTTTCTTTACTATATTACTCCTTCCTGACAATTCGAAGGGGATATACTATTATATTGACATCTTCGGCTTTCTATAACATAGTTCGGTTATAATGTTGTGTCTTCTTGAGGAGGGACTCTCTCATTGATTTTCTTCATTTCCGGATCGTAGACACTTTGATGCAATGGGAGTCCTGGGGAGCTCCATGCCATTGTGTCCTAGCAACCAGCATTGCTCGCAGTGGGCTGAAAATCAAATGAAGGACACAATTTCTTTCACGTTAGGGGTGATCAGTGTCGTTACCTGGGTTGTTGCTGAGATACCGCAGATAATCACAAACTACAGAGAAAAATCAACTGAGGGCCTTTCTGCCGCTTTCTTGACAACATGGATAATCGGGTGAATAATTTTTCTCTTGGACTCCCTAAAAGCTGCTTTCTTTGTTCTTACGTGATTCAACCCTAAAAAGTTAGTCCAACTATTTGTATGTATCTGTTTGTCTATTCTCCTGCTTTATTTGTATTGTACGTCTATTATCTTTTGGTAATTTAATAATTTGAGTTTCTCTCTCTTTAATGGAATCTTTTCAAAATACCAGCTTAAAGTTCTCAATCTTGGTTTCTTATTTTAATACAGTTTATTTTTATTACCATTCTGCAGAGATCTATTCAACGTCTCTGGCTGCATGCTGGAACCTGCTACTGTGAGTAATTCAGTGTTTCCGTGATTTTGAAGTTCATTTTGTCCTAGCAGTAATCTATACAAGTTTGTCGTTGTTTCTCTTATTAATATGTGAATACTGTTGACTGTCAAGCAACAAAATCCTGGGGAAAATATGAGAGCAGGGCAGGTTATAATTTAAGTAACTTGATTCATTCATGAAACAACACTAACTTCATCATTACTTAAACAGGTTAAGCTAGGATTCTGAATTGTGGAAGTTGCCTAATAGATTATTAAAACTCTGATAACCCTTTGACAGTCCCATGAAAATCTTGGGGAAGGTCTTAACATATTCTAAACAACAATGCTGAATGATAAGTGGCTGCATAGATCTGCGGAATGACAAATCTGCCATGTCAGAAGTACTAAAAGAAGGAATCAGCTTTAATATCTTTTCAATCGTAGCCTCATTGATTCAAGCAACCATGGCAAGTTGCTTTCTTTCAGTATTGCAGTGCTACACATGCCCCATAAAGGAAAACTAGGACCAAATTTGGATAACAGATCATGTTACCAGCAATTGAACCTTGCTTTATGCTCAAGTCATTGTTGAGATTATTCACTTCTGGTCCTTAAGGTTTGAATATTCTAGATTTCATTGATACTAGATTTTTAACCGTCAATTATACCTTTTTGAGTAAATAGTCATTGGCTTGAATTGAAAATAGAAGGCTCTCTTCATTTTGTTCCCTCGGATGGCTGTTGTGGTGATAATCATAAATCATAAGTTCTCTTTTACCCATTTTAAGAGGCATTTGAATTGAACTTGTACTTCATCATATGCAAACAAATAAATTTTAATGCCTAATCTAATAAGGATATGTTCAGTGATAGTTTTTTCCTTGTCTGTGCAGCTTCCAACTCAATATTATATGGCAGTGGTAAGAAATCTACCCGAAGGCTTTTGGGTTATTATGCCTAGTAAATCTTTCTTATTTTCTGACTTTGCCATGGCTAGTTGAAGTAACCTTTTTCCTGTTTATTAATGTGCAGCTGTACACCTTTATAACTGTTTCACTTTCTTTGCAAGCCATATACTATGGACACGTATATCCACGACTCAAATGCAATAGACAGAACAAGGTGTTACCTCTTGACTTGCTTTTATGTGTTTGTGAGTGATAATTACTGATCTAGATTGGAAAGGTTAAGCACTCTCTTATAACTGGTGAGAGTGAGCATTCTGGAGGAATGTCAATGTAAGTAGACGACAAAATGACAGATATAAGTTACCCTATGTAAGGTGAAGCTAACCCACAAATGATTGAGGCGTAAATACTAGATTCCTGATAAGTGGTTATCACAATGAAAGATCAAGTTCAATTCATCAGTAAGCAAGTTTGTCCTAGTAATACACTGTATCTGTGCTTCTGTTCAACTTCTTACTTTATGAGCTGTCATATATGGAACTTCTTGATGCTTAAAATTCACGAAGATTGGTCAGCTTTTTTCTGTGGTATCTGAATAATTATTTGCAAAATGCAGAATAAAGGATTATCAGATCCATATCATTGAATCCACATTAAAGACATTTTTCTTCAGTTAAAGAGGAGTATTGAAGAACATCATAATTAAATTAAGTTTATTCCACCAATGATTCCAAATGCATAAAATTTTGGTGGCATTTTTCTTTTATCTCTGGAGAGTTGAGACTAAATGATCATATAAAGTGATTAAAAGAGTTTCCTAACGAAATTTTTTTTCCTAGATATTTGTAAAAACTCCAAACAAGTAAGATACTTTTATTACACTAATTGCCAGATATTTTAATTTGTATTCTGACATTACAAGTATGGGCAGGTTGAGACACCACAAGCTGGACAAAGCATTAGTGGAGGGAAAAAAACCAGTGGTCCTAACATGTCTGATGCTTTCAACACAGACAACAGTTACAGTTCTCCTATTCCTCTTCCAGCCCTTCCTCAGAATTTTACTGGAAGAGAATTATACTACAAGTAATTAATCTTACTTTTTGAAAATTGTTCAGAATGCTCCTTATTGCTCAAGCTACTTTTGTAAATTTTCAATGTCCTGACATGTTTGGTATGAAGAGTTATATATGATTCTGAAGAAATTTATATACACCTAGCTAGGACAATAAGAAAGGAAAATAATCAACCCTAATAAATACAAGTTGATTCTAATCAATCATATTAATGAAAAAGGAAACAAATCAAAAGACCAAATATTTACAGAAAAGTCCCACACTCCCCCTTAAGCTGGCGGCTAAATGTCAATTATTCCTAGCTTGGATAAAAGATTGTCAAACTGAGTTCTGAAAATAGCCTTGGTAAGGATATCAGCCGTCTGTTAGAGTGTAAGAGTATAAATTATCTCGATAACCCTTTGCTCTAACTTCTCTCTGATGAAATGACGATCGATCTCCACATGTTTGGTTCTGTTATGATGGACTGGATTCTTAGCAATCTGAATTGATGCTTGATTGTCGCAATTGAGTTTCATGGAGGTGGTGATTGGAAGCTGAAACTCTTCCAACACTCTTCTAAACTATATTACTTTACAGATTCCATGTGCCATAGCACGAAATTCTGCTTTTGCACTACTTCTAACCACTACATACTGCTTTTTACTTCTCCAAGTAATTAGATTTCCCCACATATAAGTACAATTTCTTGAAGTAGGCTTCCTATCTGTTAGGAAACCAGCCAAATCAGCATCCGAGAATACTTTAATACTTCTATTGACCCCTTTTCTAAAGAATAGACTCTTTCCGGGTGTCATCTTCAAGTATTTAAGTATCCGATTAACAACCTCAAGATGTTCTTTAGTAGGATTATTCATATATTGACTTGCAACACTTACTGTAAAATTGATGTCAAGTCTAGTATGAGAGAGGTAAATGAGTTTTCCCACAAGACGTTGATACATCCCTTTATCAACAGGACTAGAGGACTCCTTTAAGCCTATTTTGTTGAACGGATCCATGGGGTGTCAGCAGGTTTACACCCTAGCATCCTAGTTTCTTTCAGAAGATCTAGGGTATACTTTCTCTGTGAAATAGAGATTTCTCTACTAGACCGAGCTATTTCCATCCCGAGGAAGTATTTTAAAGGACCAAGATCCTTGATTTCAAATTTCTTACTTAGGAACTTCTTTAAGTTCGTCACCTCATCTTCATTATTTCCAGTGACTATTATGTCATCCACATATACAAAGAGGATAGTGATTTCCCCCAAAAGAATGTTTGATAAACAAAGTATGATCTATCTGCCCTTGAACATAACTAAGCCTTTTATTTGCCCATAAGAACCTTTCAAACCAGGCCCTAGGAGATTGTTTAAGGCCATAAAGAGATTTATGAAGTTTACGCACCATATGAGAGTTATTCGAGTTTTTCAGACCAAGAGATATCTCCATGTAGACTTCTTCAAGATCCCCAATAAGAAACGCATTCTTGACATTAAGTTGATAAAGCTTCCAGCCAAGGTTTGCAGCAATAGACAGGAGAATACTTATAGTGTTTAACTTAGCTACAGGAGCAAAAGTCTCTTGGTAATTTATCCCATAGGGCTGAGTGAATCTTTTTGTCACTAATCTCGCCTTGTATCTGTCAATGCTCCCATCAGCTTTGTACTTGACCGTGAACATCCACTTACATCCCACAGGTTGCTTTCCTGGAGGTCTCTCAGTAAGAATCAACATGTCGTTCTTTTTCAGGGCATTCAACTCCTCGTGTCACACCTTACTTTGAGAACATGACCGGCATGGAAGTGGACTCCGTCCACCATCGTAAGCTTAATCTCAAACCATTAACATGTGAAATAAATATAATATATATGGGTTTATTTTTAGAACCAACACAAGATTTTTTAGGTGTTCTATTTAACTACAGAGCAACTTAGACGCCCAACTAATTAGACATACCAGCATTCCAAGACAGAGGAATACAGACCTGGAGACTCCGCTACTCCTCATATGGACACTTACCTTCTAAAACAGAACTTGCAAGGGGTATACAGAGGTTGTAAAGGGCAAAAAGGTTATGAAAGGCCCTTCTGACTTTGGCGATCTCGGTAAGCATGACAATCACAGAAGAGGAAAATATTGTGCTGAAGGCGTGGCAGTTATTTCCAAATCGGACGACTATGATAAGAAAGGCTCTGGTCCAGCTTTCTCGAGGACCCTCAGGATATTGGTGAATCCAAAGGGGATTAGGAAGGTCCACTGGGCCTTGGTGAGAAATCAGGTTGGAGTAGAAGGTTGTTCTCGAAGGGAGCCAAATCCTGACTCCTCTGGGTCTAAACTTCCATTGGACAAGACACCAGTCTATGCATCCAAATCCAATGGGTCTGCCTCTTCCAACAGGGTCCTATTTTGGAGAGCCAAAAAGGCCCAAATCTCGGGTCCAGTAGAAGTGGAGAGGACCGAGAGGGCTGATCCGATCAAAGCACCTTGCTATCGGGCCCCAGAGAAGCAATGCGACCCGATCCCTTCGACCCCCTCCTCGACAGCGTTTCAGGAGGCGGACATCGACCGGACATGCACAGAACCAGTTGACAGAGACTATGGGGTACCGAAGACCCCGCCGGAGAATCTGAATGGCCGGCAACTGCTCCCCCGTGATTCCCCTCATCCGTTCAAGCAAGGGGCGACGGTGAGGAGTTCGGTATCGTCGTTGAGGAAGTCTGTCGATCCCGAAAGCGCGCCAGCGACAGAGGCTATAAGGGAGGAGGAGTTGCTCTCTGAAGATGATTTATCCCTATCCGATTTCGATAGCGAAGATGGTCTTCTTATACAGCAAATTGAGGAACAAATTGATGATAAAGATGTTTCCATTGGGGAGATCGATGATACTCTGGAAGATGTCCACCGGCTCTTTGTGCAAAATAAGGATGATGGAGCTTTTAAGGGACCTTGCGATTTGCCTTTGACCTGGACTTGCATGCGTAGCGACAAATTCCAAGCAGGGTCCTCCCATTCTCCCGATCCCGCCAAACAATCTTCTGCCTGTAGGGAGGATATAGATCTAAAGGAAAAAGTCATACATCTTCGACATTTAGGAGACGAGAGGGCCAGCCAAGATCCACAAGCCTTGTTGGAGTCTCTTAACTTTATGTTGAGAGATAAATCTGGAAAGGAGGTCAAGTTGTCAGTTTCCCCTAGGACATACCAAAGGAAGAAGAACAAACTTGATAATGAGTTAAAAAGGTTGACTTCTTCAATTAATTATGGCACGTCCAAGAAAGGAAAGGGCAAGTCAGGTTCTCTATGAGGATTTTGAGTTGGAATGTGAACGGCCTTGGTAACTCCCTCAAAAGGCACAAGGTGAAAGAAGTTTTCAGGAGGGTGGATCCAGATATTGGGATGATACAGGAAACTAAACTAGGGGTTTTGGATAGATTTCTTATCAGAAGCATTTGGGATTTCAAGTTCAAGGATTGGGAATACTTACCTTCCGTGGGTGCTTCAGGCGGTCTTTTAGTCATTTGGGATACTCGTGTCGCCACAAGAAGGGATGTTCTTCAAGGAGCTTTCTCTCTTTCGGTGCTTCTTGAGTTTAAGGACAAAGGGTGTTGGTGGTTTACCAATGTTTATGGTCCGACGAACCCTAGGTTGAGGGGCGAATTGTGGGAGGAGTTATCTTACATTCATGGTTTTTGTAACCCCCATTGGTGTGTTGGCGGTGACTTCAATGTGGTGAGGTCCCCTGATGAAAAGCTTGGAGGATCAAGGATCAATGCTAGCATGAGAGGTTTTAACTCCTTTATCAGGGATTGCGGCCTTAAGGATCTCCCACTTTCTAATGCTCAATTCACCTGGTCGGTTAACAGGGGCTCGATTTTCTCCTCTCGCCTTGATAGATTCCTGCTCACTCCCGAATGGGAGGATTCGTTTCCTGACCCCATTCAAGAAGTTGGCTCTCGCCTGGTGTCCGATCACTTCCCCGTTATCCTTGAGACTAGCACAGTCAAATGGGGTCCTACCCCTTTCAGATTCGAGAATATGTGGCTTCTACACCGGTCTTTTTTTAGCAACGTAGAGAAGTGGTGGTCAGAATACACAAATCCAGGATGGGAGGGATTTAAGTTTATGAAGAAATTAAAATACGTGAAGGAGAAGTTAAAGACCTGGAACAAAGAAGTCTTTGGAGACATCAGAATCCAAAAGTCTAACATTCTTAAGGAATTGGATGCTCTTGACAAACTAGAGAGTGAGGGTGGCCTTGAGCAGAATCTCGCTGAGCGTAAAGTGATTCTCAGGAATGATTTGGATAACATTAGGAAAAAAGAAGACATAAAATGGCGCCAAAAGAGCAGAATTAAATGGGTTCGTGAGGGTGATGTGAATTCAAGATTCTTTCACAAGGTGGTGAATGGAAAGAGGAGAAGGAACTTCATTAAAGAGCTTGAGACGGAGGATGGTATTACGGTGAAGGACAATGAGGGGATCTCT
The DNA here is from genome assembly GCA_037074585.1 of Biancaea sappan. NCBI lineage: Eukaryota > Viridiplantae > Streptophyta > Magnoliopsida > Fabales > Fabaceae > Biancaea > Biancaea sappan. Next base: position 62,515,606 of record CM073496.1, read on the forward strand.
GAAGAGTCGACTAGTTTCTTCAAGAAACTCTACAAGGAGGACATGCAAGAACGACCCACAATTGAGGGTTTGGATTGGATCCCTATCGATGATACCCAAAGGACTTGGATAGAAAGACCCTTTGAGGAGGAAGAAGTTAGAAATGCAATTTTCAAGATGGATAAGGATAAAGCTCCTGGGCCTGACGGTTTCAATATGGCTTTCTTCCAAGCCTGCTGGTCGATAGTGAAGGACGATTTGATGAAAGTCTTTGATGAATTCTTCCATACTGGCCGTATTCCTACTAGCATGAATTCTACTTTCATCACCCTTGTTCCCAAAAAAGACAGATCCATTAAGGTGGGGGATTTCAGACCTATAAGCCTGGTTACTAGTGTCTACAAGATCATCGCCAAGGTCCTCTCCGACAGATTGAGTACGGTTATTGGGTTTTCCATATCGGAGAACCAAAGCGCCTTCATCGCTAACCGTCAAATTCTTGATGCCAGCTTGATAGCTAATGAGCTAGTTGATGATGTCAAACGCAGAAAACAACAGGGCTTAGTATTTAAATTAGACTTTGAAAAGGCCTATGATATGGTCAATTGGGACTTCTTGGACTTAATTTTTCGTCGCAAGGGTTTCGGTGATAGATGGAGACGGTGGATGAATGGATGTCTTTCCTCTGTCGCCTTTTCGGTTATTATCAATGGACAGCCCAAAGACTGGTTCAAGGGGCAACACGGGATCAGGCAAGGAGATCCCTTATCTCCATTCCTCTTTACCCTGGTGGCCGACGTTTTTAGCTGCATGTTGAGGCGGGGGTCCGAGAGAGGGATTCTCAAAGGACTATCAATAAAGGGAGATGGATGTATGGTTACTCATTTGCAGTTTGCTGACGACACAATCCTCTTCTTGCCCAAGGATAAGGATAACTTTCTTAGAGTGCTTACACTGATTCAGATTTTTGAGCTGGTCTCAGGTCTCCGTGTTAACTTAGGCAAAAGTGGCCTAGCTGGCATTAACATTCAGGATGATTCTCTCGGGCAGATGGCGGAGCAAGCGGGTTGCGCGGTTCTCAACTGGCCTCTTAACTATCTAGGTGTCCCTCTTGGAGGTAATCCTAGAGCCAAATCTTTTTGGGATCCCATTATTCAAAGAATTTCCCGCAAGCTTGACAGTTGGAAAGGCCCTTACTTCTCCCTAGGAGGCAGATTGACCCTTATTCAGGCCTCCTTATCTAGTGTGCCCCTGTACTTTCTGTCCTTGTTCAAAATCCCTTCCGGAGTGGCTAAAACGATTGAGAGAATTATGAGGGACTTTCTCTGGAATGACAGTAGGGGGGAAAAGAAGGGCCATTTGGTTAGTTGGGAGGTGTGTTGCAAACCTAAGGATGAAGGCGGCTTGGGTCTTGGAAATATTGTGTCTAAAAACATCTCTCTTTTGGCTAAATGGTTATGGAGATTTCCCTTAGAGCCTAACTCCCTTTGGCACAAGGTGATCAAAGCTAAGTATGGGCTTCACCGGAATGGATGGGACGCTGGTTTGGGGGATGTCGTTACGCACGCAAGTCCTTGGAAAGCGATTTCTCAAGTATATCACCTCTTCTCTCCTTCGATATCTCTTATTGTTGGTGATGGTTCCCGTTTTCGGTTTTGGGAGGACTGTTGGATTGATCCCACCCCCTTCAAAGAAAGATTCCCGCGCCTTTACTCCTTATCTTCCCTCCATGACGCCCCCATTTCTGAATTCTTTTGCTTACAAGGGGATCAACCTTGTTGGAATTTGCATTTTGCCAGGAATGTTAATGATAGACTTTTGCCTGACCTTTCCATATTGCTTAACATCCTTGATCCTATTCACCTTTCTCCTTTTCCTGATAGGAGAATGTGGAAGCTTGATTCCTCAGGCTCTTACACTTGTGCTTCCTTCCTCAATTATCTCGCTCGTAACCCTATCGTCTCCCCCTTTTTTAAAAAATCTTATTGGAAAGTTAAGGCTCCTTCAAAGGTTAAAGCTTTTTTGTGGTTTGCAGTGCTCAATAAAATTAATACAAACGATCTGTGTCAAATCAGAAGGCCAATTAAGGCTTTATCCCCGGACGTTTGCATTATGTGCTTCAAACATTCAGAGACAAGTAATCATTTATTCCTGCACTGCGACGTGGCTTGGAGTATTTGGAATAGGTTATTTGATCTCTTTGACGAGAGTTGGGTTTGCCCAAAGGACCTTGGTGATTTCCTTGCGACCAAATTTATTGGCTTTGGCCATAGGAAGGACAACAGAACTCTTTGGAATACGGCTTTGTTCGCAACTGTGTGGTGCATATGGCTGGAAAGAAATGCCAGAGTTTTTAATGATCGGTGTATGCCTACTCAGATGTTATGGGATCGAATTCGTTACGTGGCTTCAATGTGGGTTTCAGCCAATGGGCTGTTCAAGGGGATGCCTATATCTGATGTTTATAGGGACTGGAGGGCGTTATTGCATTAATACGTTGTTAGGGGCTATGTGGGGTGTCTGTGCTGTCTGTTAGTTTTTCTTACTTTATGTTCTTGTTTTTTTTAGGAGGATCTCTTGTCCTCCACCTTTTGTAACCATTCCCTTTGTATCTCTCTTTTTTCTTTAATAATACTTCTTTTTCTATCAAAAAAAAAAATACTAAGAAAGGAATGAGTATGAAAATACTTAGTAAGAAAAAAATAACTAGAAATTTAAATGTGACCTGTGTACCGCTCACAGGGATGGGACACAAAGAAGGACCCTATCCACCAACATAAGACCAAGGACTCATCTCATATAACCTACAAGCCGAGTAGAAAGTCCTACCATACACATACAAGCATCCCTTAAAACATGCATCATAAGTGGATTACTAAGTTGATCTCAATCCATTCTGGAATAGATTATTAGTAGGCACACACCCATATATATATATATATAATTAAGATTAGAGTCCCCACAAGAAGAATACTCATAGATAAGCACACACATTTATTATTTTTAATACTATCCACCATTCTAGAACAAAAGTTATGATTAAATAAATGGAGTCTCATCCACTGTCCCAGGACTAAGACTATGATTAAATAAATAGAGTCTCGTCCACCGTTCCAAAATTAAGACTATGAATGGATAAATAGAATCTCGTCCATCGTTCTAGGATAGAGACTATAAATAATTAAATGAGGTCTCGTCCACTGTTCTATGACAAAGACTATAATTAATTAATTCGCCCCTTGGGAGCCAGGCTCAACCCAGGCCTCAATCATAATACCAATAAGTTGCCCCTTGGGAGTCAAGCTCAACCCGGGCTTCCCACATTGCCATCATAACTCATTTGCCCCTTGGGAGCCAAGCTCAACCCAGGTCTCAATCATAATACCAATAGAGGTTCCATTTCTAAATAAGAGGCAAAGAATTCAATTCCTTATATGAAAATTGTACCTCAAAGGTTTACCTTTCATATAAAATGATTCCGAGTATACAACATCAATTATCAATGAAACATTAGTAAAATAATTATGACTACATTATACAAGATAAAGTGAAAGTGGCATTTATCCCTCACTTACATGTATCCTATACTATAGTATTGGCAACTCCCTTAATACACACATACACACACACTTATTTATGTGTATATATATGCATATGTAATTGGCCTAAACATTAGGAAGAGTTACGATTCCCACATACACAAAATGATAACAAGAGATAAGAATAAAGTAATTTGTCATTCTTGTTCATACAAGATTGATTATTTCACTTTCATAATTTACTAGGGTTCAAGCATTAAGAGGATATCAAGATGCAAAAATTACATTTCAAAATGAAGAGAGAGGTGTTTCTATTAGAATCACTTTATTGTGTCACTAGACTCAGTGTAACTACTTAAATCACCATTGAATAAACCTATCTAGGAGCTAAAAGCCATGAGACTATTCCTTTATGTGTTGATTACCTCTTCCTACAAAGTTTAGAAGTCAATCCCCTCTAAACCAATTAATTTTCTACAAATAATCAACCATGCTCTACAATTTGAACCCTGAACTTGAAGAATTTTCTGGGAAGTCATCACAACTCCAAAATTCATTAAATTTGGTAGGCAACATCCTTAATATGTCTAGAATCTTAGATAAAAATTTCAAAAGAAAATACTTTGATTTGCTCTTTCAAAATCACTAAAACGCAGATACTGCCCAGACTAACTCTGTGGCTACTGTAGCCTCGGTTTTGCAAGAATTTGGCCCACCAAAATAATTCCAAAAATTATAGAATTTGGTACATAGACCTATTTATGTGTTATTACACTGTTAAAAATTTCAGTTCAAAACTCTACAATTTGGTCACTTTAGTACCCATACATCAGGATTACTTAATTCTGCTATGGGTTCAGTTTTGTCATGCAATAGACCATGTTCAACATATCCAAATACAACGAAACTTTCCAGATCATGAGATTTATATCTTCAATAAGTGCCATAAAAATTTCAGGTGAAAAAAAGTCCTTTAACTACCGAAACCAAAATAATCTCCAAAACTGTCCAAATTTTCCTCTGCACTACACAGGTGTTGTTTCCATGTTCATTTGACCAAGCAAACTAATTTAAAATAGTTTGAAACTCTCTAGATCAGTTTGCCACTATCTAAAGAATATTTCCACGAAGTTTTATGATTTTAGGAGTTGGTTTGGTCATTCAAAAACACACAAAACCAGAAGCATGACAAATCAGTCATGTTCTGTCCTTTACAAACTTCAGCTGCTGTTCTAAGGGTTTTTAGGGTACCAAATCAGCCCATACAATTTTGAAATAATTTAGACACATACTTGGGTATCATACCTCAATACATACCAAATTTCATATCAATAAAAGCTCATCTATTGCCGGAAACGATCAAGTTCAGCAACCATGACAACAACAATACATTTCCATAGATCCCAACCTTGCACACTTTTCTTCATTTTGGCTAGCATCTCAAATAGCACTTTTCATTAGGTTAAGCATTACCATTCTACATTTGCTAATCCATTTCCCTTCTATACTACTACCATAACTATCAAGTTTATATAGATGAACTCTTCCTAACTCATTTTCACACATAAATCACACATTGCTTATTTAAATCAGAAATTTCAGCTTAGGCAGAGTGTATTCATGACAATAACTCATACAAACACAAGTGTATTACTAACCCTCTCTCTTATTCAGCATTTAAAACAATTAAACCTCACAAAAGGGAGTCAAAAATCAGAAAATATATCAGAAGAGAGAATTTATGTTGTTGGTCCCTTACCTCTTGGCTTCCCTTCTATATTTTCCTCTTCTTCTTCCTCCTCCACATGGATTCTCCTACTAGTTTATGGAAGCAACTGTGAGTCACCACCATGGTAGCTGCATCACGGCCAAGAACCACCCACATCGACAGTTGAGGAAGAGAAATGATGAGATCAGTGATTTTCTTCTCCATCATCGCTTTTCTCTCCCTCTCTCCTATGGTTATGTTCTTGGCATCAAGGGGCAAGGGAAAGGTCGAAATGAGGAAGAGGAGGGAGGGAAGAATCTTCTCCGGCGTGGTGGTGGTTGGCAGTGGCCACCACGGTGACCTCTCTTCCTCCCACTCTCTCAGCGATGGCCCTCCTCTCTCTCTCTCTCTCAGTTTTCCTCTTTTCTCTATTGGCTTCACTTCCTTCTCCCTTCTTTCTTTTCTCCTTCGTGAAATCAGAAGAAGAGAAACAAAGTTAGGGCTCAAATGTGTTGGTTTCTCTACATCTAAGGGTGGAGAATTGAACAAGTGTCTTCATCTCATGTGCCCCACTCCCTTTGGCTTAAGACCTCATAAATCCACCACTTCTTTTCTCTTAAGTCACTTGGGTCCTTGGGCTTTTCAAATAACATTTCTCAAATCGCTTAAGGTCCAAAATTATTTTTATTTCTCCTTCGCTATACTTTCCCGAAAATTATTGTCATTAATTTAGTTAAGTCTCTCGTTGAAAATTTTCTTGGAAATTTCTCACAACAAAATTTAGATATTCTAAGATTTTCATGCTTTTACAAAATTTCAAGTTTACCCCAAAATTTCACATATATGCATATAATGAGATTAACATATTTATCAAGCGAATTAAAATTCACTGGTATTACACCTCGTTTACAGCCTCACTCCATTTTGGGTGTTGTAGGGCTTCTTCTATACAGGTTGGAAGCTTGGTGCTATCCAAATTTGTTGTAAAAGCCCTGAAGGTACTAGATAATTTCTCATATGAAACATGATTAGCAATGGGATGTTTGGTACATGACTTAACTCCCTTTCTCCAAGCAACAGGAAAGTAGAGATCAAATATAAAATCAGTAGAGATATCTGAATTAGGTGTAACTTGAATGTCTCGATTGTCCTCCCTAGGAGTTGGATTTAGGTTAGATTGGCAATTCTCACGGATTATATGTTGTTGCGCGATCTAATTCTACTTCTGGCACCTTGAGTATACTGTCAACTCTACATTGCCTTCATGATTATGAGCACCTAATTTAGGTGGGCAGGTAGGTAACTTTTCAGAATCAAGTTCAATAATTCTTGATAGGGTAGCCCAAAATTGATATTTTCCTGGTGTTGAGTTCTCCCCTTGCATATGAGTTTTGAGGTAGAAAGAAGTGTATTCAAGGAAAGAGACATCCATGGAGATATAAAACTTTCGAGAGGTTGGAGAATAACATTTGTAACCTTTTTGGTAAGGGGCGTTACCCAACAAAAATGCATTTCTCAGATTTAGGATTAACTTCCCTCTATTGTGAGATGGAATATGAACAAAAGCATAACAACCGAAGATCTTAAAAGGAAGATTGATAACAAGTCTATTGTTAGGAAATTGCTTTGAGAGGACCTGGCATGGTGTGTTGAATTTCAAGGTACGAGATGGTATTCTGTTGATTAAATAGGCAGCGGTCAACACAGCTTCTCCCTAGAATTGATGGGGAACATTATGGGTAAGCATTAAGGATTTAGCCACTTCTAAGAGATGTTTATTTTTATGTTCATCAATCCCATTCTGTTGAGGCATGTAAGTGCAAGAACTCTGATGCACAATTCTTTGTTCAAGAAAGTTTTTAAGGATCGAATTGAAATAGTCCTTATCATTGTCAAATCGAAAGATTTGAGTTTTGGTTTGAAACTGGGTTTTAATAATGGTATAGAAATTTTTGAAAATTTGTGCGATTTTTGACTTATCTTTCATAAGAAAAACTCAAGTAACATGAGTGTGATCATCAATAAAAGATATGAACCAACGTGCTTTAGATATATTTTGAATGTGAGATGGACCCCAAATATCACTACGAATGATGGAAAAAGGATAGGATGTTTTTTATCTATGACTAGGGTACGATCCTTGACAATGCTTAAAGAATTGACACACTTCACATTGAAAGGACTTTGGATGTTTAGTAATAAAAAGAAAGGGAAACATCCTAGATAAATATATAAAATTTGGATGACCAAGACGATGATGTCACAACATTACATTGTCATTATCAATGCTATTAGGACTATTAGCAATGTGGCATGTTAGAGCTGCTTGATTCCTGGCTTGAATCTAATATAATCCATCAATCTTTTTAGCATTACCAATCGTCCTCCCCAAATCCAATAAACAACCAAAAGGAGAGAATTTAGCAATACAATTCATGTCCCTTGTCAGCTTACTAATTGAAAGTAAGTTGCAAGATAAGTTTGGGACTAAAAGAACAAAATCAAGGGTTAGAGTGTTTGAAATAGTCACTTTTCCAACACCAGTTACTGTGGAGAGGGATCCATCAGCAATTTTGACCGTGATATTTTTATTACACGGTTTAACCTCTTGAAGAAGAGAGGCATTACCAGTCATGTGATCTGAAGCCCTATAATCAACAATCCATGTCATAGGGTCTGTGGGTGTAACCTGAAGGGCATGTGAGAAGGTACCTTTCTGGGCACTGGACCTAACAACTATATGTGAATTTAGAGATAAACTTTGAGAGAAAATTTTCTGCAACCATTCAACTTGCTTTTTACTGAAGATTGCTGGCTCATTGGTGGCCTTTTCTATAGTTTCTGTAGAAGTCGCACATCCTTTGTTCTCTTTTTCTTTGTTTGATTTCTAGTCAGCCGGTTTTCCATAGAGCTTCCAACAAGTATGATAGGTACCTAGTAGGAATATAGTGTGTGGGCTGTGGTGTAATGCATGTGAGTTTGTTAGAGGGGTAATTTAGGAAATGTAGTGGGTCAAAGTTGGTTATAAATAAGGGAGTGAGAGTGTGAGTGGAGCAGGTAGAAAGAATGTTTGGGCAGTGTAGTGCTGTGGGCAGAATACTTAGTATTCTGAAGGAGCCTAGCTCTGAGGGAGGATTAGTTGTAATCCTTCATTTGTATTGAATCTCTCGGTCTATTTCTGTATTTCTAGGGTTATTATTATGTAATCCTTCATTTTGCCTTCAATATTACAGTGATATATTTCAGTGTTATTTCTTGGGTTCTATCAATTGGTCTGACCTGCCGGATAGTCGGATACCGAGAGGAGAGCCAGCGATATCACCAGAATGTCAGACCAACAATGGGAAGAAACATTAGAAGAGTTGAAACAAATCATTAATAGAGAGTTCGACCGGTATCGGGAAAGGATACAAGCGACATTTGCTGCAATTGAAGGAAAATTTCAAACGGAGAAGGAATTATTCGTTGGTCAAAAGGGATTCGGAGGGGCAAAGTCACACGGAGGAAAAGATGTTGTTTCGTCTCAGGCGAAAGGAAATAGGAGCTCGACGTTGGCAGTGAAGAAGAAGAGGATCTCGGCGGGCAAGAGACAATGCAAGGACCTGCAACTGCGAAGCACAAAACATCGGACAACAAAGCTCTCTGATAGAAAGAGAAGGAACAGAGGTCGTTGGTGGCTTTGGAGGTGGATCCAACACAACAAGATCAGGTCCTCTCTCGGTTTGGCAATGTGAAATCCTTCGCACGAGGACGCTGATGGATTCTAGCCACAAGGGAGCTCAACAAATGGGCAGACGACACGGACGATGGTGCAAGGGTCTCCGGTGAAGCTATTTGAGGAAGAATGATGAGGACCTAAGGCATCCGTGGTGTGGAATCATTTGCACAAGGGTTCATACGGCCCATCGTCTCGGGGAAGCCTCCTTTGAGGGGCGACGACGCCGGCCACGACGCATGAATCACCGGCGAGCAGCACTGGCAGACCGCTACAAACGATGAAGGCACAGAGGACCACGGCAAGAGATCTTGAAACCAAGTTCAGAAAACCCTTTGGAGAGGATGACGATTATGCGAGTATCAATAGAGAAAGAAAATTGGGTTGGATATCAGGTAACCCATTTCACACAATTAAACCCCATTCTACGTCAGGCCCGAAGGTACTTAGCCAGAGGTGTAGTAGCATGTGTCAGGCCCAATTCGGCGTCTCAACAAATATGGGCCAAGTCCAGACTTGGTTGAACACTAAAAAAGGCAGAACCTTATTCGAAATAATCAGTTGGACTCCTCGTTGAGCATACAGGGACCCGTGACCAATTCCGCAACTGTAGCTGCGTCTTTAACGTTGTTTCGTTTGTGATGGGAATCAAACATCTGCTGTATTCTGAGCTCATGGAACGGAAGAACCGAGGATAGTGACTCAGATGTAGTGGGCGTTATCAACCGTTACATCGTTGTGCCGATTGTCAGGTGAAGTTAGTGATTATGGATGATAAGAAGCTAAATGATGAAGTGGAAGTGATGGCCATTGAAATCAACAGGGGAAGAGAACTGGGTTGGAAACCAAGCTTTCATGTAGATGATTCAGATGTCACCTTGAATATTTGCTTGGGAAAACAATTTTCAGGTGGAGAACTATTCTTTCAGGGTGTTCAATGTGATGCACACGTGAATACAGAGACCCAACCAGAGGAAATTTTTTATTATTGCCATGTTCTTAGACATGCGGCTCTTCATAGTGGTCGGCATCGACATGGTGCTAGAGCTACAACATCGGGCAATGGATTAATTTAATTATATGGTGTAGAAGTTTGGTTTTCCAAGAGATAAAGAAATATCTAAAAGAATTTTCTAGCTGGTGCGGGGAATACAGACACAAGAAGAAAGAGAGAATGTCTCTCAATTGGTGGCCCCCTTCGCACAATGAGATTCCAGTCCACGTTCTGGTCTTCCAGAGCTTATTTCTCTTCTCTCTTCTGGCCCAAAGTCTTTAAGTGTCACTGGATCGGTTATGGGACAAGCTCATTTTGGGGTGGACATGAAAACATTATTAGAAAGAGTTGGAAAAGGCTGAATGAAACTAACTGTAATTTTCTTATTTCAGCCTTGAGGACAAGGCTAATTTTAAGGAGTGGGTAATGATAGGTACCTAGTAGGAATATAGTGTGTAGGCTAGGGTGTAATGCATGTGAGTTTGTTAGAGGGGTAATTAGGAAATGTAGTGGGTCAGAGTTGGTTATAAATAAGGGAGTGAGAGTGTGAGTGGAGCAGGTAGAAAGAATGTTTGGGCAGTGTAGTGTTGTGGGCAGAATACTTAGTATTCTAAAAGAGCCTAGCTCTGGGGGAGGATTAGTTGTAATCCTTCATTTGTATTGAATCTCTCGTTCTATTTCTGTATTTCTGGGGTTATTATTTTGTAATCCTTCATTTTGACTTCAATATTACAGTGATATATTTCAGTGTTATTTCTTGGGTTCTATCAAAGTATCACCGAGTGTGCCCTAAACTTTTGCAATGATCGCACCATGGTCTCCCTTTCTTTTGCTTGTTGTCGCCTTGTTGGTTGGTGCTTCGAGACACAAGAGTAGAATTCTCCGATGTTACAACGTCACCTTTTTCCTGCTTTCTTCCCTTTTAACTTCAGAAAAAGCTTCTCGATTAGATGGTAAAGGTTTGGTTCCAAAAATCCTCCCCCTGACTTCATCAAGAGATATGACCAAGCCAAGAAGAAATGTGAAGAGCCTCTCTTTCTCTACTAGCTCCTTGTAGGTCTTTGCATCATCAGGACACTTCCAATCTAGATTCTCAAAACAATCCAATTGTTTACAAAGACAGGTTATGGAATTATAATACTGTGTGACATACAACTCACCTTGCTTGAGATTATGTAACGTGCTCTTAATCTCAAACACCTCTGCTATATTTTCGTTGTAAGATAAAGTCTCCTTCACAGCTTCCTAAATTTCAAAGGTCATATCATAGAACAAAAAATTTTGTCCTATGTCATTGTCTATGCTATTGATTAGCCATGACATAACCATGTTATTTTCGGTCTTCCAAATCTTGTATTTAACTTCCTTCTTTTCTAGAGCAACAACGATACCACTCAAATAATCGTGTTTCCCTCTCTCATAAATAAACATCATAACCGACTTGGCCCATTGTGGGTAATTTTGGCCATTCAACTTATGACCTTTGATAATCTGAGTAGACCCTTCTGAACCCCTGAACCATAAGCAGCCATGGTTAGAAAAACAAAAAAGAGCCAAAAAACTGTTGGAGAATACCGGGATTGATGAAGAATGGCACGAACAAGGGCCTAAATGAACTAAACCATAATTGGGCAATATCTTACAATGGCCGGCGAACAACTCTGTCCAAGTAGGTACTAGAACGGAGTCGTCACGCGCCTTCACACGCTGGCGCATGAGAAGATGTTGCAGAAGATAGAGGCGGCGTGTGCAGCGATTGGAGAAGCTTCAGTTGACGGGAATGGGCCAACGATGACCTCTTGAGGCGAACCCGAGGGTGGCTTAGCCAATACGATGGTTATGCGACGGTGGAAAGGCTAGACGAATATTCCAAAGGGACAACGGTAGAGAGATCAAAGGAGGGAGGTTCAGAAAGTTGGCTCTGATACCATGAAAAAATTGGAGAGTATTATTTTTCCTCAAAATCTAATTCTTACAAGGAGGAGTCTAGGGTTTATATACACCTAGCTAGGACAATAAGAATACAAATTGATTCTAATCAATCATACTAATGAAAAAGCAAACAAATCAAAAGACCAAATATTTACAGAAAAAGAAACAAATCAATCATGATAAAAATAGAATAGATTAGAATCCCACAGATTCCCTCTATCTAGGGAAGTATACAGATGAAAGACTTGGATGTAGTTTGTCAAATAATTTTCAATTCATAATGTAAATATCTCTAGTCTTCAAGGACCATTCAGAAATTTAGTTGTTTGGTGGTTTTTTAAGGCAGTATAAGGAAAAAAATATTGTAATCATGTTCTGTTTGTGACTGGCAACGCCCCTTCCTTTGGTCACATTGATATGGTTTAGAAAGTACACTATAGGTTGAGTATAATATTTAGCTAATAAAAAAATCATATTAACTAGGAATTAGGAAACCTATTTCTCTAGTCTCTAACCCTTTTAATTTTTTGGTATGTATCTATTCTACCTCTTGCAATTATTTGTTGAGTAAATATTGATTCCTAAAAGTTATACCTCCCACCACTTTAGTCATTGGTTTCCTCTGCGGGAGTTAGTCTTTATAAAGTTTGTAACTCGCCACACTTCAGTCTTTGTCATTGCACCAAATTGTATATTTACTCTACTTTGAGATATTAGCTCAATATATATATATGCATAGCAATTTATAAACTTTGAGGGACAAATTTTTTAGAGTAAATCCAAGTACTGAATAAAATACTGTGTTTGTGAGGAGCTATTGCAGAAATGGTTTGTTTGAAGGTATCATTTTTGAACAGTAAAACTCTGCTATGAACATCTGGTTTCAAATCATGTTCAAGTTTAATGAGTTTCAAAGTCTATATAATAGTGTTCCTCTTGATTGAATTCTTCTGGGTCTTTCTGTAGGATGTGCACTTTTGTTGGCTTTCCTTTTGAAAGTGTTACTTTATTCAGATGTTGAAAAATTCACTACTATTTGAATGCATGATTATGCTCGCAAGACAAATGGTTCTTGTGCCTTCTATTTTAAAATATTGGTAAGTTCTTATGAGTAATCATTTTGTTTTAAACTCACTTCATTAGGTCAGCAAGATCTCTATCCAAGAGTCATACTCCCACAGCAGGATCTTTCTTAGCCCAGATAACGACACCTACTTCTCCTCAAGTTCTGGCTTCTACAGAGGAACCCTTGCTTGCTTCAACTGTTTCTACACAGTCTGCACCAGATTTGAAGATAAAAAATACTCTATGTTTGGTAAACTCCTACAGCTATCGTATGAGAATATTTATCTATGACTACTCTTGTGTTGATGTCTAATCATATCTGTTCTTGGTTTAGGTATCTACATTCACATTTCTTGGTGCTTTAAATCTGCTTCAGTCACCAGATAGAAAACCTAATTCGGTGGTCACATCTCCGAGACATGAATTTGTTATACGAGTTGGAAGAAAGCTTTTCCAGGTACTACAAATTGCAACTTGTTATTTACAATTTAGTCAGTGTATCCTATAAGAATAGGAAAAACCTGTTTAGCATCATTTTATTTAAAAAATATTGCTTTTTTCCTAAAGACAGGATTTGATCTGAAATCCTTGTGCCTTTGCAAGAGATAAAACGAGCTGAACCAGTTGGCACCTTCTGAATTTTTATTCTTAATGTGAAACAATTAGGTTATATTGTTTGTAGGCAGTGAGTTGTTGATTGGTTTACATTTGAATCAATTAAGTGAGGAAGTGACTTATTTCTTTTCTTGTGGGTGACTAAAGATTTGATATCAAACAACCAGGAAAATTATATTGATTATAGAACATATTAAAGGAAACAAACAATTTTCATTATATTGATCATGGCAATTGCAGGTTAGCGGGGTTCAGTCGCCAGATCATGGGCCCGAAGGAAGCAGTGGCATAGGGGCTTTACTTGGTTGGGCAATGGCAGCTATATATATGGGTGGAAGACTTCCTCAGATTTGTTTAAATGTAAGTTATATTTTGCTACAACTTTGGTAAGAAAGTTTACCATCAAGAACTCTCTGTTACATAGTTATAGATGTGGACTGTAATTGTCTAATTATCTTCATTTTCTAGTAGATCATAAGCTTTGAGCAGCTTTATTTGTTTGGTTCTCTTGATCATTTATATTGACACAATTTTCATCAATTCTGCAGATCAGAAGGGGTAACGTTGAGGTAAGGAATTCCAACTGTTAAATCTGTTATTCGTTATGCCTGAATTCTTGCTTATCAATTTTCAATTGAGTGAATACTCAGATATGAGTACACATGCATTTTTTCTCTTCTAAAGACGCCCCCTACAGAGTGGAAGAGGAGTTAAGTTTTTCTGTCTGTTTATATCAAGCAATGTTGACTAGTTCTCGGGGCTAAGACTCTTTTATGATATGTAGGGCCTCAATCCTTTGATGTTTCTCTTTGCTTTAATTGGGAATGCAACTTATGTAGGAAGGTATGCTGCTATTTTGTATCACCCTCTTCGTTTTAAGTGTTAGTACTAAAGTGACTTTTTACATATGAATATAGTGAGGGTCTGATATTATCACATATATTCAAAGAAACTGTACTCTGTCTTTTCTGTAGCATACTCGTGAACAGTTTGGAATGGTCAAAAATCAGACCAAATCTACCATGGCTGGTGGATGCTGGTGGATGTGTCCTCCTTGATTTTTTTGTATCCTTTTAAATTTATCTACAATATTGAAAATTTTTCTTGTTACCATGGCTGGAGGATAAGTCCAGTAAAAAAAGGTCGAGAAAAACTAAGAACGACATTGAGAAATGTCATTGAACGAGATCTTTTGATAAATGAAATACCTAAAAAGTTGGTCATTGATAGAATTCAATGGCGTCGTGCGATCAATATAGCCGATCCTTGTTATTGTTGTTGTTGTTGAAGAAGAAAGTTGATTTTATTTAAGTGATGAATATGTGGGACCAGCAAAACGAACCGTAGAATATAGCTGATTAACTTTAAAAGTCAGATATATTGATTATCTAAACTCTCTTGGACATGCACATTTTTCTCTCTTATCCCATTGGAACGGATTAGTTGGATTTTAGTTACAGGTTAAGAAGCAACCTTAGTACACAAGGTTCATGGACAATGTCCAAAGCAGAAAAAAATTCATAATTGATTATTCCCTGACATTCAAACTGATACTGAGAGTAAAAAAGAAGACAAGAACAAGACAGACTTGAGATTCTTCTCGAGCCATTTGCAGAGTGAGCAAGCAGAAATATGTCTTCCTTAATATCAGATTTAGATTTTACTTCAATTTATCTATTTCCGCTATAGCACATCCCAGGGCAAGAAAAGCAGACATGAATATCAGAATCTTGCTTAGATGAGGAGCAAACAAGGATTTCAGGTATTCATGTGTTTTTCTGCATGCTTGATTGCTAGATCGTTATTTGTGCAAGTCATATGCCTGTGTTTTTCGTGTCCTTCAAATCTTGAGATTCTGTTTTTCAAGTTTTGGAGACTTCCAGGATTAATCATGTTCCAAATCTAATAAAAATGAGGGTATCAATAGCGGCCAATTTGTTAAGTTGAGCTTGTCTGTCTATAATTAAAAACAAGAAAGAGAAGAAGCCTGTCTAAGCTGGACAAAGATAATAGAGATTGGAACTTGAAACGAGCCATAAATGCAGATACACCTAATAAGAAAATACGTTCTGTCGTTTTTTCAGTTGGCTCTGAAATATATGTCTTGAGTTAGTAAACCTGGCTTGTGTCTGAAGATGGTGTTTGAAACAAAATGAGACATCTGTTGTAACAAAAATTCTCAAGTAGACCCAATCTAAAAGATGTGTGTGTATAACAAACAAGTGCCTGACATGTATACAGATTTTGTCTTTTTATGATTGGCTTGGTCCACATATTTTTTGTGAAAGGAATTGACCTAGGAATCTCTCCTGTCCTAAATATACCAGAAGTTTTTGTTTGAGTATGGAGTTTTGTCACAGTCCATATATGTTAGTTCAATCACTTGTGCAATCGTACTCTGCTTAATGCTGTTCTCCATGGAGTTTTATTTCATTTAATTATATATATATACATATATATATATATATATATATATATAGAGAGAGAGAGAGAGAGAGAGAGAGAGAGAGAGAGAGATTTCATTGAGCATAATTTTTTTGGTGATTTTATGCAGTATATGCCAATCCACAGCAGTCTTGCAATCACCCCCAAATTGACCCAGAGAGACGTGATCGAAACTGAATAGAATCCCTGATGATGATGATGATGATGATGAATGATCACCATTAAGAAATCGTTTCTGATCTTTGGCCTGATATCCCGAAAAAAGGATGCCAGCAATTTTGTATAACTACGATGATTTTTTTTTTTTTCATTTCTTTCAATTTGCTACTAATTTTTTTGGAAGATATTAGCAGAATCATGTTATTGTTACTGTTAAAGGCCACTTATGAAGCTATCCTTGCTAATTATCTTATATCTTTCTCATGCATTTGCTGAATTCTGAGCTTATATTTGACTTTTGAACTCGATAATCATCCAGCTCCTTTACTCCTCTTCGGTTTTGGTAGAATGTTCCTTCTATTTTTTGTTTAGATATCAATCATCAAGGGCGACAAATAGGGGAAGACAAGAACATGGACAAGCAATAATGTTCTCTTTTTTGGGGGTGGTGAGGGAAAATTATAGAATATGCCTGTGTATGTATACATTTATGATTGTGTCTATATATATTGTTGGATCAAGCGCTTATTACTAGGTCAAAAGTTTTAAAACTTTTGACCTGGTGGTTAAAGTTTTTGGTCCAGTTGTAAGCGCTCAATCCAACAATTGGTATTAGAGCCAAGGTCATGTGTTTAATTTCTAGCGGGAGCAATTGCTGAGAGAGAGATTATTGCTTGGGTTGTGGCAGCAATTACCTCGTGACGAAGATTCGGGTAGTGGCCAAGTCACAGTTAACACATAGTGCTTGGGCAATTATAATTAAATAAAAAAAGTTGCTCTTTGACAAATAGTTATAGTTTTTGCCCTAGTAATAAGCGTTTGATCCAACATATATATATATATATATATATATAAACAGACAAAAGTATATTTTAAATGTTTGTCTTAAGTGTCAATTTGGTCTTTAACTTTTTTTTTTGCATTAGTTATATTATATATGTTTTATTTTTGTTTTAAATTTTTTTTTACTAATGTTGTCTATTCTATTGATAAAAAATGTTAATTGAGTAATTAATTAAAATGGTAGATTTGAAACAAAAATAAAATATATCGGTTAAACCTACCCTTTTTACATCTATAATATTTTTTTGGTATCAGTTATGTTTTACATATTTTATTTTTGTTTCAAATATATCTTTTTTACTAATCTCCTAATCAATATTTTTCATCATCAGTGGAATAGACGGTGTTAATAAAAATAATAGATTTGAAATAAAAATGAAATATGTAAAATATAACTGACGTAAAAAAAATTAGGGACAAAATTAAAACTTGGTGTAAATATTAAGGATATAAAAAAGTACTTTTGCCTATATAAAAGAAAAAAGGTCAAATTATAATTTTGGTCCCTATAGTTTTATCAAAATTATAAATTGGTCCCTATACTTTATTTTTCATATAAAGTGGTCTTTATAATTTTTCCATCCATGTAAATTAATTCTTGTTGTGAGTATGGTTAACTTTGCTCTTAAAATAGTTTTACATGACAGTTAATGTGTATATTTGTGAACATGTCAGCATGCCTATTCATTAAATTTACACAATTCAATCGCTATATCAACAAAATTTTATTTTGTCCTTAATTTTCAATTTTCTAACCCAGGGTCTACATTGAATTTTGTAAGAATTGTTATACCACGTGCATTATATCCACCAATTACTTGTACACGAAATATCTGCCTCAAGAGAAAGAGGAGTCTTGAGTCTTCAAGCTTCCCTTGATATAACGTAATGTGTATTCCACGGTTCTGAATTAGAAAATCTTATCTTCTCCTAATAGGATAATCATGAAGAAGAATAAAAATAAAAGAAACCAGAGCTCATCTGGTTATAGTAAATTGCAGAGGTAAAAGAATTCGATCTATTAAATCATCTGGGCGAGTAGATCAAATTATACCCCACCCAATCAATGGCCACCCACAATCGGTGTTAAAGCAAATCAATAATGAAGCAGTGCATGTGCCTCCAAGATCAATCCAATTCCAACTCTGAAAAGATTGACTGCGTAAACCCATCAAGCCAGTTCATAGCTGGGACAGACCTTCCCTGAATATCAAAAGGAATGGGTCCTCCCATGACATATATATTCACATTTGTATATGACTCAACACTCATGTTTGATGTCACATGGGGCTCACCCACTTTCTTTCTTAATCTCTTTAGATGAAGATGAATACCTCTCAACCAACTTATCACGCGGCCACATGAAGATAAAGCTTTCTCGCAAAAGCTAAGATAAATGCGAGCAATGGTCACACATCTTTCAGTTTGGAAACAGTCCATCAAGCAAAAAGTGGTTCAATCACTTTTTTTCTTTTTTAGCTCTCTCAATCAGTAGTAATCTTCATTGTTTTTGAGTCGTCTACATCATAATTACATCCTAATTTTAGGAATCGACCCGGTACCAAAGAATATATATATATATATATATATATATATATATATATATATATTCATAAATAAATAATTTATATGTAAATTTAACAATTAAAATATTTTTAAAAATATATTTAAAGTAATTCTAGCACACAAATATTATATTTAATAAATAAATAAAACATTTTATAATTGTATTAATAAATTGTAAAAATAAAATTGAAAATAATTTATTTTTGAATATCTAATGTTTATTTAGTTATTTTTATTTTCTATAGCATTATAAAATTTGTTACTAACATTGCTTAACATTTATGTATCTCAGATCAAATCAGGTCTTCAGTCAATCAATCAAGTCAAAACCTAACTTGATCAACTAGGCTAATTACAACTCGATTCAATAAGACGACTCAAAACGAGTTGAACTCTAAGTTATTAGTTCCCAGATTGTAACATCCTCTTATTTACTACATTTCCAATAGAATACCAGCCATGCAAATTAAATTATTCTTATATTTGAATCTTCCTCTCTTTAAAGTAATATTTTAAAGAAACTTTCAAAGAGTACAACAAAGTATTTCTTATAAATATGATCTAATACTATTTAAGTAATTTAAGATGATGTCACTAATAATACGTATAAGAACAAAATAAATAATAAAAAATTAGTAAAGAAGAAGACGTTACACATACTGATTCAGTTGGATCAATCCGGAAATGATGTACAGATACATGACCCTAGCTGGCCACAAGAGAAGCTAATAATAAATACATGTCAATATTAAAGTTTTTTTTTATAGTTTACGCAGAAATCTAGAACTTACGTGATAAAAACAGCTGAGAAGAACAAAATGGTGATTAGTTTTATAAGATTTTGATTTTAACATAAAGTTCTGAGATTAGATTATGTGATATTGTAATAACTTGTACGAATATAATAGCTTCATGATACCTTTATGTTACGCTCACCAACAAACACTGAATCTTGACTCAATGATTGATATCTATACAGACTAAAAGGTGGCCATGATGCACCCAAATGACGATGCAGCACATATAATTGGTTATTGTGTCATTCTATCTACATGGATGTCATAATAGAGGGGATGCTCCATTTTTAATTCAGACTTTTGTTCTTTATACATGGAAAATCTCGGAGGTCATAGTTTCGGAATTTGTTTAATTTATGATACATCAAAGCAATTAAATGGTCCGAGAGTAAGTTATTTATTTTAAAATAAATTATATATATGTGTGTGTGTGTGCGTGTGTGTGTGTAGATAGAGATATTCAAAATATATATTTTTCCCTTTTTTTTTTAAATTGTATTCTTCTTTGATATCAAATTATATGCTATATTGAAAAGAACTATAATTACATTTATTTTTATCAAAATATCCTTATATATTATTGACATAAAATAACGATTATTAATTATGTATTTTATTAATTAAAAATAATTTTTAAAATTTATAATTTTTAGTACAAAACATGTAGCAACGAAATAAAATTCGTAGTAAGTTATGTTTACAAAAAGAATTTAATAATATACTTAAAAGTATTTTGTTCATAATGTGTATATCTTTTTTTATAATAAAAAAGATGGTATAATTTAGACAAGAAGCATAATTTACCCTTGATTTTGGTGCTACACAGCCCTATATATATAATGGGCATAAGGAATTTTAGAGGCAACAACTCAGCAGTTGAGTTTCATGAATCATACTTAATTGCTTACTTAGCTTTCCCTTCTACAGCCATATTCAATCAATTCCGCAAGAGTGATGAAGACCTCTCATGGCAGCCTTACTCCCAAGTCACCCACCCTCACCATTGATGATCCCACCTCTCACCTTCCTGTTCTCCATGCCCACAACTGCTTCACCCATTTACCCAATCATGACACTCAGAAATTGACTATTACCAGAAACTCCAAAGTTTCTCCTTTGGCTGATATTGCAGACACAGCTAGATGCTCCTCTGATTCTGCTTCTGCTTCATCCCCTCTCGCCTATAGCTATGCCAACACCAATCATTTGCTATCTCATCCTCCAATGTTAGTCCCTATGATCAATCCTTCTCATCCTCCTACTCATACCAACAAGAAAATCAGGGCCTTTTTGTCTAAACCCCTACGGTACTTTCGAAGGAAATGCTCCTGCTCTGATAAGAAATCTGTTCAAGTTAAGGAAAGTTCAGTACCAAAATCCAAAACCCAAATGCCACTACCATCACCTCCACGTTCGTCACACGGCCAAATTACAAGAGACTCCGTGAGTCTCAGAAATTTGGAGACAAAAGACAAGTCTGCGATGAATTTGGAGACAGCAAATGATATGGTTCCAAGGACGAATTTGCAGTCTGTTAGACCTTTCAGTGATGTCTTCACCTTTCCCGTTTTAACCCCAAAATCTTCAGATGGAGAGCCACCTCGTGATCCCGTGGAAGCTCCGGGACCCACAGATGTTGGACCCAACTCTGTTTCGCGGTGCCCCGAGTCAGGAATCATCGACGACGATGTCGCAAGCGATGCAAGTTCGGATCTTTTTGAGATAGAGAGCTTCTCCGTTCAAACCACGTCGACAAACGCCGTGATCTATCGTCGCAGGGATTCGTTAGATGAGGCTTCCAATAATCGGTTATTGTTTAGTACTGAGGAATCAATGACAAGCACAGTAACAGAATGTTACGAGCCAAGCGAGGCTGGCGTCGATTGGAGCGTCACCGTCCCAGAAGGGTGTGACAGAACTTGTGCCAGCGACTTCACTGTTGGCGCATCAGAATTTGGTGACGGCGGCAACCGGCCGCAGGAGAAATGCAAACGGAGGAGCTTGTCGGGAAATGGGTTCTTTTCTCTTGCTTTTGCGGTATAGTGATTTGCAACATATTCGTTTAGTGGATTCTACTATGAGTCTTACGTACAATGTTTCTGTTTTTGATGAAATTAAGAATGTCAAAATTTCAAAATATCAAGAAGATCCAAATTCGTGTGCGTGCATGGCTATTCTTCTAGTTGCAGACGTATTTCAGATCTTTATTGGCACCGATCTTTTTTTTTTTTGGGATTTTTTTTGCATTCTGTGCCAGATTTCAGTAACTGAGTAATCTCTTATATTTTAAGTAATCATGTTCTTTAAAATTTTATTTATCTATTATGAACATACTGATCATTTATAAATATGACCACATTATTTTAAACTAAAATTCAATTTTAGAAAAAATAAACATTGGGTATGGAAAATTCATATTTATCTTTTTTTTTGTCACCAAAGTTGGAGAATGTAACTATTAACCATTGCTCCGTTATAAACTAAAATTAATAGCTTAAATGCTATTCTTTAAACTTTTTTATTACCTAGAAAGTTAAATTCACCAGCAAAACCATCTACCAGAAGAAAATATGGGGAATAATAAAATGTGAAGATGGTACGTCTGATTATTTTATTGTTTTTAATTTAATTTTTATATTATGTCCCAAAATAATTTTTAAAAACAATTCTTTTTATTAATTATATATATTGAAATGATGAAATCAAATCCAAGAGTTCTTTTGGAGTTTACCTAACATCACAATATACAATTTTAGCTTTATTTAAACACCACAAGATGAAAGGTTGCGTTCCGTATACATTAAAGACTTTTAAAAGAAAAGGAAAAAGAAAAGAGAGAGATGGAATAAGAATCATAAAAATGTGTTTCGTATACAGGAAAATAAATTGAGTAGATTTGTTTGGTATAAAGTTTTAAATGAAGGAAAAAAATTTAATGTATTTTTACCTGATTACCCCTTATTAAAAAAATTAAAATATAACAAAACAAGAAAATAGAAGAAGAGATAGTCCCAGTCCCACGGCCTCTGGTAGTCTTCTTGCGTGCCTTCATCATCATCATCTTCACATCATCTTCTTCTTCTTCTTCTTATTTTTCTTTTTCTTCTTCTTCTCTCTCTTTCTCTTTCAAACACACACATATATATCTGAATAAGAAAAAATTCATCTCTAATTATTCAGAGACAGATTTAAAGATGAAAAAAAATTTGTCTTTAATTCTTCCGTTGCAAAAACTCTGAGACGAAAAATAAAATTTCATCTCAAATCAGAGATAGAATTTTCTGTCCCTAATTCTCTTTTAGATCATGAACAGATTTTTTGGTCCCTAATTCCATTTCAAATTCTTTGAACATACTTAAGAATCAGTGGATTGTTAAACCGATCAAATTTGGCCACAAAAAAAATTTTAACCACATTAAATAATATTAAATTGAAAGACGCATCTATTTAGAGGTGGATGTAAGTTGAAGGGGGTGGGAGCAATTGCCCCCACAAGATTTTTTTTAAAAATTAATATATGTAGTAATTTTTTTGTCCCCACAAAAATTTAGATATTGCTCTCACATGGTAAATTATGACCAATCATTTTATTAAGAGTATCTCACCTAATAAGTTTTTTTTTAAAATTGAACATAAAAATTAGTTGTACCCCACCAAGAAACTACCCCTTCAACGTCTCCACCACTATAGCATCCCATATCTTCTTTTATCTAACTTATATTTTACTTACGTTAGAAATGATGTTAGAAATTAGTAAAGTATGTTTTTTGGATGTTTAGGAGGAACTAAAAAAGAAAAGGCATGAAAATTAAGATAATTGAGCTAACAATAAAGGAAAAATGAAATTTTGAGTGAAACATTAGACTGACTATGTTAATTAGTAGACTGATAGCAGCAGAGATTAGACAATGTTGCTGATACCTGTAATCGGTCAACTGATAAGAAGAGATCAGTCGACTGATTATTCTCTGTCAGACTGAAATTTTAGGTTATGAAACAATTAGTCTACTAATCAGGAGAGATCAGTTGACTTCAAGAGAGCAATCATTCAACTAATCACTTGCTGAAGTACGAAAATAAATTGGTTTTAACAAAAAAATCAATGAAAATTGACTAGAACACCCTCAACATGTCAACAAAGCTTAGAAACAAGAAAGTAGGGGTAAAAGAGGAATTTCTATGATAAAGAAGCTCCCTAGACTCTTTTCGAAGCAAGAAGAGAGAGAAAGATAATTTTCTGAAAATTAAAAAGAGAGAGAGAGAGAGAGAGAGAGAGAGAGAGAGAGAGAGAGAGAGAGAGAGAGAGAGAGAGAGAGAGAGAGAGAGAGAGAGAGAGAATGTGAAGAACAAGAAGAAGACAGAGAAGGGAGTTCTAGTTAAAATCCTAGCAAGAAAATCATCAAAGACTAAAAGAAAGAGAATAGAAGAAGAAATTGTCTGAAATTTTGTCACGTCCTAAAATCTGAGCATGTGACCGGCACGAAAAGTGAATTTCATTTCACCTCCGTAAGCCTATCTTTCTCTTAAGCATCATATCATTCTTTTAAATACAACTAATTTAAATTACATAATTTAAGAATTTAAATAAGAGAAATATTCTTTTGTTTTTTTTTACAAAAGATAAGAAAATACGGCTAAACCGAGTTCTCTATACACACTACAGTCATTCACATTACATCACTGAATGAACCTACCCGATTACAGAGATTTTCTAGATTTATACAACTTAGAATAAGACCTAAACATTATACCTTTACCCTGAACAAATGAAAAGGTTATCATAGGCTAAGGATCCATAACTCTTTGTATAGATATTTACCTTCAACTGTCAACTCTGAAAAAAAATGTTAATAACAAGAGTATGAGCAAACCACGTGCCCAGTGAGCAGACAACACAACACTATGACAAAAAAAAATACCATGCATCATAATGATAACATGCAGCAATCATACGTAATCGATCATAATATAATATAATATAATTCATAATACTTCACAACAATATCCAAATAAATCAAATACATTTCAACATAATTCAAATAATTCACAACAGCAAACAGTGAAATCAATTTCACACATTTTCCGTACCAACCGGGTCGTCCAGGGTACCTCTGGATCGTTGCTCGCGGCTCCCGCCGCATCCACCTTTATCGCTCCATTTATATTCTCCACCCTTATAGCTTCACATAGATTTTTCCATGGGGTGCACAGTCATGCGTTTCCTTTCTAGTCAAACACAATCACAATCACAATCACATCTAAGAGCATTCTCAATCATAATCATGAGCCACATACACAACTCAGTCATTTACAATTCAAGTCACAACATAATCAATATGGTTCCAGCAACATAGCATGTATACAACATAATAACCCATAATATAGAACAATTATTCAACAATAACATACTTCAACTATCCGTATATGAATGAACTCAACAATCAGAGTATGACACATTTCAACTCAGTTCACATGCCATTCACAATCCATCATATAACCTCCATTCATGAGAAAATAAGAAAATGTAATTATATACATCACCAGGCAAGATCCACAATTGTTTATGCCTCATCGTCCCACATCATCCTCTTCAAACTTGGATATACAACATATTTTCACTATGATGCAAAAAGTCAATAACAAAGATATTTAATCATAGCAAGTATTAACCCACTCACCTGGATTTCATGCTCTCGGCACTCCCACCTTGTGCCTTGACCATTCCTATTGTAACCAGATAAAAACCATCAGGGCTACGAAATAGAGGAATTTCCTACCACTATTCCCGACCTTCACTCACTTCTCAAATCATAACTCCTAACTGGTAATGAATATCCAGATGAAACTTATACCATTGGAAACTAGACTCAAAAAGTTTTTCAACGATATAAATTTCACTCAAAACAGAGTCCGGATGAAAGAGTTATGAACATGCTACAGTAATGGTCAACGGTCAACGCAGTTACAGTGTCGTTGACCGAGTCAATGCTACAGTAACGTTGACCGAGTCAACACTACAGTAACGAGAAAATCTGGAAAAATTTTCTCGGTGAACAGTATTTTCTGAAAAATTTCCAGAATGAACAATGACGTTCTTCGTGTTCTTCATCCAAAAATCCTAAATCACATCTAAAACAACATTTCTTTTGATTTCTTCCATGGGTTTTCATCCTTAATGTGTAAGGAGTGTTTTAACACCAAAATCCCCAATTTTTAGCAACAATCCAAGCTCTGATATCAAATTTTTGATTAAGAACCCTAACTTTCTTCAAATTTCCTAATTTTCTTTGAATTTCTTGTTCCACAATTATTATCCAACATGTAGAAATATTGTAAACTAATATCTTTACTTAAATTCATCCATAGAAACAATATACAAAGATTTCCCAAAATGATAACCTAGGATTTATTCTTGTAAGAGGAGGAAGGAAAAAAAAAGAAGAACATCTACTTACCAATCTTCCTAGCTTCCAAAGCTTCCTTCCTTAAGCATTTGGCATGGATGGAGGTGAAGAGAACTTGGGAGTCCTTGGCCGAGAGCTATGGGAGGAAGATAGAAAAATGAATAAAAGAGAATGATGAATGTTTAAGTGTGTATGTGTGGGCCCCACTCATTTTCTTTTCAATTTAGTCCCTTTGGCAACTATCTTACCTACTTGCAAGGGAATTGAAAAAGCTTGATTATACTTAGGGCACCCAATAGACTCCCACAAAATACACCTCATCACATCCCATTTTTATTAAAATTCCAAAATCCCGTATTTGTTCACTTTAATCCCTCTCGATGTCTCAAATACCACTTTAACTTCGAATCCATCATCTTTTCGGTACCGGACTCATAATTTATTCTCATAAGCTTTATTCTTCCTCTCAGGTTCCTATTTGGTCATTTCTCAAAAGTACTCCATATTTTCTTTTCTTTTCACTTTAGTCCTTGAGAATTTGTAAAAATTTTCCAAATTAAAATTTTGAAATTTCTATTCCTAAATTTCCCTCACTAATTCAAAAATAACATTTTATACGTAATTAAATTTTCTAATAAACTTCAAAATAGATTTTAAATATTTATATAAATTCTTGGGATATTACAAATTTGAAGAAGCAAGTGGAACTAGAAGAGAACTCACAAGTTTCAGCTATAAGAAGAATCAAAGGTAGCTAATTTTTCATAAAAGCAAGTTATTTATATGTATTATCATGCTTGTATATGATATAACATAGTTTTATGATAAAGTCTTCCATGAATGTTTGAGAACATGATTCCTCATTAAAGTAGAACTTGATTCCTCATGGGATGTAAGATTTTCCTCATAGGATGTAGAGTTCTTTTCATAAGATAACTAGAAAGTAAGTTATTTCAGTTATTTATCATGCCTTTTGTATGATATATCAAGTTTTATATTCAAGTATTCCATGAGTACTTTATAAAGAGATTTCTCATGAAAAGTATAGCTTAATTCCTTATATGATGACAGAACCCCAGAACATTTTCTTATGGGATGATATAAATTCCTCATAGGATGTAAAATCTTTATGGGATGACAGAAATTCCTCATGAGATAATAGAATTTCCCCATGGGATGTAAAGTACTTTTCATGAGAAAGAGTTAGAAGTAATAGTGCATTATAACAAAGAATGAGAATACTTTGATCATATGTTCATATGATAATTTTATGTTCATGGATATGAGAATTATTTATATTGCTTTTATAACTGAAATGGTTTTTATGATGATTTCTTAATATAAACTAGCTACTGAGATTATATATCTCATGTTTTATATTATGACTAACCATTTCAGGAGTTGAAGTAGGAAAGCAAGAGAGGGTAAAAAAAAATGAGCCAATAGAGTTGTTAAGTAGTTATATAACAAAAAGAAATGTTGTGTCAACTTCCTATGTAAACTTTTGGAGACTTATGCATGTTTTGTATGTATGTATAGAAATATATAAATTTTATGTATGTAATACCCATGAAAAATAAAATATAAATATTTGTTTACAAACTACTGTTACTATTTCAGTATACGGTACTATTCACCTGTATAATATTATTTACGTATACGATACTGTTCATTTATACAATCGAAATGTCAAGTACTAGATGTGGTTTGGTCATAAGAGAAAACTAGAAAGAAGTTTGTAGGAGAAAATGACGTTTTATGTGTAAAAATACCCTCAGGGACTAAATTGAAAGGACTGATTTGAAAAGAAACTTAAAGGTTTAAGGTGAAAGGATAGTTTTTCCTTTAAGTTTTCAATCAGTAACTGCATTATTAGAAATGTCATTTTCATAAATAGTAAATTGAATATTTTATTAGCGCATAGTATCAAATAGTACCATTGACTTTTCCTATAAATAGGCGCTTTCATTTCACTTCTAAACTCACACCTCCAACTTCTCTTATTCTCTGCTTAAGTTTCTCTTACTTCAATGCTAGGCCTCTGAGATTTTGGGCCTTTCCTTTTCAGCTTAGGTAAGGATACTATGCCCTTTCTATGTCTTTCAAATTTTAGAAGTTATTTTCTTAAGTATGCTCTGTGGTTGTGGCCTTGGCTGATCTTCCACATCAGAAAGACTGTCCTTAGCTGTTTATATGTTATTTTGATTATCTGATTACCGAAATAGAATGTAAACTGTGAACAATACATGTCTAGGAAAGTTCTGGCTAAGGAAAGACCTGATTTTTAAGTGTGTCCAGTGTGACCCTCCACTCTTTCCTGGGAACTTACCTGGTGTACTCTTTTACAGATTGTATTCTTTATTTCGGGTATAAATAGTAATAGTACGTATAAATAGTGACTGTACATATGAATAGTGATCGTATGTATGAATAGTAACCATATGAATAGTAACCATATATATGAACAGTACCGTACGTATGAACAGTATCTGTATGAAAACAATCGTAACTTGTTTTCTCTAATCTTTCATGAAAATCTCTGTAGCGGAATACTAAAATTCATCTGTGTACTCTTGTCTGTAACGACTTAGAGAAGCGATATTCGTACGGAATCTAGGTGAGTGAAACGACCCCGTTTTAATAGAGTTTTAGCATTACTGGTGATAAAAAGTATGTCGTAGGACACTCCCAAGATTCATAGGGGGAAATTGGATTCAGAATGGCGAATATAATGAGATAATTAATCCAGAAGTATGGATAAGAAAAAGCAAGTATCTCATGATGATGTGAAGATTGAATCTCTTGAATTGTGGTTTATAAAGCTATAATATAGTTATATACTATACTTGTTATATGGATGAATATTATATTAAGCTTCTGATTATGATATGAAATGCTATTGATTGTGATTGAGCGGGACAGTACCCCCTCTCACGGCAAGGCGGAAAACCCGGTTGACAGGGTGTCTTGACCAATGAGTGTGGAGACAACGATTCCCTCAGTAGGGATATAGCCCGGATTGGTGATAAATCCGTGAGGCGCCCTAGCTAAGAGGATGAGGTTGTGCGTCATGGCGGAAATATACATAATTGGTGAGCCGGCCTGTGTGCGCTCTCCGGGATATATTGCCATTGACGAGTACTAGTAACGTTTGTTGAATTGGATGAATTTTTATCTTCTTGTATGTAAAAGGATGATGTTGTGCGTCATGGCGGAAATATACATAATTGGTGAGCCGGCCTGTGTGCGCTCTCTGGGATATATTGCTATTGACGAGTACTAGTAACGTTTGTTGAATTGGATGAATTTTTATCTTCTATCTATTGGTTGAGTATGAGCCTTTGGATATGCTTGCATGACTGGTAATATATTTGAATTTTATTAACGCGAGGTCGATTCGCTCATTGAGTTTAAAAGCTCACACTGTTTGTACAACCTTTTTGTTCAGATCAGGTTGCCAGCGAAGAATATCTGCTAGAGGAGTAGATCACTTTGGACCTTCCCGTTGTCGGGTAGACCCTTATTTTGTTATAGATTATGTTGCTCTGTAATCGTGTAGGACATCTAGGTCAGGGGTTTGGCATTTGGTTTGTATGTCAGCATAATAATGTATTTTATATTGAGAATCTATTATTATGTGCAAATCATCTCTATGAATTTCAAATAAGAAAATTTGATATATTTTCTTCAGGAATGGTTATTTTGATAATGACTAAACTCATGGGTAGAATTTATCGAAAGGCTTACAGTGATGGGATATTCATCATTGTGCCGGTCATATGCCCAGAAAACGGGTCGTGACAAAGTTGGTATCAGAGCCAGGTTGTTAGGTCTCCTAGTGATTACAGAGCAAGGTAACCTTAGTAGAACCTCCTCTATCGTTGTGAACCCGGGCACAACTATAGAGAGACGGCTCTACTGAAGGTCATGTAGGATGTTTTCATTTCCTTTCCCTCTGAGACTTATCTCTTCTTAGGAATTATGTTCTCAGTTTTAGTTTTAGACAGATATGGCCACACTTTTGAACTTAGTAAAAGAAAGGTTATTATTTGTTTTGATTCTGTTGCTGTCGGATCAAAATTTTATATGGTGGATTTTATAAGCTGAATTCATGATTGATTTTGTGTAGCTATATTATTTTAGGGTACCAGCCAATAAAAGAAACCACTTGCATTAAAAACAAAAAAACTGAAGGATTACATTGCAAAAAAGAAGAAGTTTACTCATGTATGAGTAATCTAAAAGCGAGGTGGTCTTGGATTAGGAGGGTTGTATTGTATCATCACCCCTCGACCATTCCTTGGAGCAAGAGACAGAGCAATGTCGCGGAGGGTAGTGTAAATTCCATTCATACAATCAACACTTCTTTGCTGTTGATTGCAGAAGCACTGGGTGGACCAATAGAAGAACCTATCTATTCTCGAAGTCATTGCCGCGTTATTACGTTTGGTTAACTTCTCCAGGTCCTCTATCATCTTCTTGAGAATCTTCACCTCCTGCTCTAAATAGGCGATTTTGTCCTCTGAGCTATGGCCTGTGCTAATCTCCTCGGCTTCCTCAATCTTCTTCATCTTCTTCTCCTTTTGAATTTCTTGAGATCCCTCGAGAGGTCTTTTGCCTTTGTCCCTGCCTAAACTTAAGTTTAAGTCAAGATCTTCTTCCTTAGCCTCTACTGTGAGATCAATGTACTTCCTTGAGGCCATGATTTGGAAAAATTTAGAAATTTTTGTAAGAGTATGAGGCGAGAGGAATACTGGGGGATTGTAGGTTCAGAGATTATTACTCTTTGTGGTGTGGTAACTGAGAACGGTGAGAAGGTTTTTATAGAGAAAAAAATTTGGACTAAGAGACAAAGAAGATATCTCTTCACCGCACCCCTACACGATCAACCTATGGATTTCTGCAAGCTGGAAGCCAGAAGTCTAGGGTAGGCGTACACACCGATAGCGCGTTGCATTAATGCCAAAACCACGAAAGTCAGTATTCGGTGGATTTGCGGCTGATTTTACTTGGTTTTCCCATTTCTGCCGTTGGCATTTTCTGAAATTCAAAGAAGTTCACGATATAGTCATTAAAGATTGCCTTGGATGCTTTTATGATGAACTGAAATACATTTCTCTGTTTTATTGTGTTGTTCTTAAGAGCCTTCAGTTGAGTATAATATACATAATTGATTGAATCATGTTGTAATTACATGTATGTATGTTATTCATGCATAATGAGTGAAGGCTACGATCAAGGAGAATATGTGATGATCCTACATATACTCATAGAGATGTGAAATCAAAATGACTTGGATAGAATGAAATGTGTAGATGATGATATATCTTCATGGTTACACATACTTACATATAATGCTCTCATGGGCAAATGAAAGGCAATGATTTCCTTGCATTATGATAATGCTTACTGCATGCGACTGTAAGCAGTTAACTTTGTTTTAAAATATACATATTTACATATATATTATGTGTAAATCCAGAATAAAGACACCGATTAGAATATAAGATAAGGCTAATATGAGACTACCCGATCATAGAGTGATATCGTGATCTGAGATTACACTATAAGACAAGTATAGAGTGAGGAAATCATAGATTAAAACGGCGATTAGTCAAAAATTTTGAGAAAGGTCAAGATTAGCCGAAAATTTTTTTGAGGAAATCTTTGACTTATGTTAATTGCATTTACTATTTATCTGCATGTCTGACATTAATTGCTGGCATTGCGACGTATGTGATCTGTAAACCTTATAGCGAGCGGCGTATAGGTTGTGGTGGCTTTAGCTCCAGGGGCTTCGGGTTGTCTATAAATCTTGTACGCCCGTTACCCCACTCATCACACCAAGCGAACTTCTTTCATTACATAAATCTTGTACGCCCGTTACCCCACTCATCACACCAAGCGAACTTCTTTCATTACATACCTATTTCTCAATCTCCATTCCTTTCTCATTCGAAGTTATTTCTGAGATCCCTAGAGCAATGGCCGATAATAAGTCTTTCAACTTGAATTTTGAGACTGGTAATGTAGAGCTTGATTTAAATCTAAGTCTCGGAAACAACAAAGGGAAGAGACCTGTAGACAAGTCACCAGAAATTAAGAAGAGAAAGAAGGATGTAATAGAGATGGAGGAGGACAGTACTGCAACATCCTTAGAAAATAAGCTTGCGTTCCTGGAGCGTAAGATCGAAAATCTAGAGCATAAGATAGAGAGCCTGGAATACAAGATAGAGGACCAGAAGCGACTAATAAGTCGTCTCTTTGAAAACCAAGAGAAACTGATAAATCGTCGTTTCGGAGAACTGGCCAATCGAGTTGATAGACATTTAATGTTTGCAACTCAAAATTTTCGTGACCAACAAGCAAGGTGTATTGACTGTATGAACGGAGTGACTTATGCTCTTCACCAAATTTCTCAGGCGCTTCCTCCAGAAACCCTTTCTAGGCTGCAACGATTAGCTTCCTCCTTAAGGTCTGAAGCACCTTCCTCTTCTAGACCTGGAGCACCTTCTACATTTCAAAAGCCTACTCGTCCTTAATTTATTCTTTCTTTTGTTTGTACCTAAAACTATATTTGGTCTACGCTTCACGTATTAAAATTATCTATGTACTAGAAATAAAATTTCAGTTAGTATTTAGATCTTTTTGTTGAAGTGATTCCTCTTACTGAAAGAACTTGAGGAATGAGAAGATGTTGGACTTATATTTCGTACTTGATTATGAAAATTCTAAAGCAGAGTATGGTAATATCCTTTTGACTGAGAAGAGTTACTAAAATGATATTTCATTGCATTTCTGAGCTATGGAGGAATGCTAAATAAGTATTTTATGAACCTATATATAGAGAACTATGGGTTTGCCCTAATCATTGAAGCGATACGACTCTATATGAGTCATTGAGGTGAGAGGAATTTCTATATATATTTATTTTATAATTATGCATGAGGAGTATGTTATTTACTTAACACATTTTATGGGATTGTTCTTCCTAGAGATTTATGTAATAATTTTTACGTGATTTTACCTTTTATATGACGCCTTCAGCTAAGAGTATCGCCTTAAGGTAGAAGGATCACCTTCGGGCAAGAGTATTGCCTATGGCCAAAATGATGTTTTCAGGTAGGGTACTTGTATTCGTAAAAGTTATAAGCTATGTGTATGGTAGCTTGTGTTTTGATATTCAGTATAAACTGGAAAGACCACGTGCCACTGTTGAGAAGACACCTATTTGAGGTTTTACATAGAGACAGAGTTCGTCTCTGATTAGGTGGTTTAAGTTTGGTAAAGGTTATAAGGATGAGACACTTTATGGTACAAAAGATTGTGGAGAAAATCAAACTGATGAGGAAGAGAATGTTTACTGTTTAGAAAAGGAAAAAGTCCTATGCAAATTATTGATAATGCGGTCTAGAGTTCACAGTCGATAGTATAGTGTTCTTATAATTCTTACCAAGGATGTGAAGAGATTTGGAAAGAAAGAGATACAAAGGATGAGATATAGACGAAGTAATCACACTTATTTCAGTCTTGATATGAGTTTTGAATTCGGGGGACCGAATTCTCTTAAGGGGGTGATAATGTAATACCCATGAAAAATAAAATATAAATATTTGTTTACAAACTACTGTTACTATTTCAGTATACGGTACTATTCACCTTTATAATATTATTTACGTATACGATACTGTTCATTTATACAATTCGAAATGTCAAGTACTAGATGTGGTTTGGTCATAAGAGAAAACTAAAAAGAAGTTTGTAAGAGAAAATGACGTTTTATGTGTAAAAATACCCTCAGGGACTAAATTGAAAGGATTGATTTGAAAAGAAACTTAAAGGTTTAAGGTGAAAGGATAGTTTTCCCTTTAAGTTTTCAATAGTAATAACAGAAAAATTTTCAGCCGTTGCCGCTATTTGCACAGTAACTGCATTATTAGAAATGTCATTTTCATAAATAGTAAATTGAATATTTTATTAGCGCATAGTATCAAATAGTACCCTTGACTTTTCCTATAAATAGGCGCTTTCATTTCACTTCTAAACTCACACCTCCAACTTCTCTTATTCTCTGCTTAAGTTTCTCTTACTTCAATGCTAGGCCTCTGAGATTTTGGGCCTTTCCTTTTCAGCTTAGGTAAGGATACTATGCCCTTTCTATGTCTTTCAAATTTTAGAAGTTATTTTCTTAAGTATGCTCTGTGGTTGCGGCCTTGGCTGATCTTCCACATCAGAAAGACTGTCCTTAGCTGTTTATATGTTATTTTGATTATCTGATTACCGAAATAGAATGTAAACTGTGAACAATACATGTCTAGGAAAGTTCTGGCTAAGGAAAGACCTGGTTTTTAAGTGTGTCCAGTGTGACCCTCCACTCTTTCCTGGGAACTTACCTGGTGTACTCTTTTACAGATTGTATTCTTTATTTCGGGTATAAATAGTAATAGTACGTATAAATAGTGACTGTACATATGAATAGTGATCGTATGTATGAATAGTAACCATATGAATAGTAACCATATATATGAACAGTACCGTACGTATGAACAGTATCTGTATGAAAACAATCGTAACTTGTTTTCTCTAATCTTTCATGAAAATCTCTGTAGCGGAATACTAAAATTCATCTGTGTACTCTTGTCTGTAACGACTTAGAGAAGCGATATTCGTACGGAATCCAGGTGAGTGAAACGACCCCGTTTTAATAGAGTTTTAGCATTACTGGTGATAAAAAGTATGTCGTAGGACACTCCCAAGATTCATAGGGGGAAATTGGATTCAGAATGGCGAATATAATGAGATAATTAATCTAGAAGTATGGATAAGAAAAAGCAAGTATCTCATGATGATGTGAAGATTGAATCTCTTGAATTGTGGTTTATAAAGCTATAATATAGTTATATACTATACTTGTTATATGGATGAATATTATATTAAGCTTCTGATTATGATATGAAATGCTATTGATTGTGATTGAGCGGGACAGTACCCCCTCTCACGGCAAGGCGGAAAACCCGGTTGACAGGGTGTCTTGACCAATGAGTGTGGAGACAACGATTCCCTCAGTAGGGATATAGCCCAGATTGGTGATAAATCCGTGAGGCGCCCTAGCTAAGAGGATGAGGTTGTGCGTCATGGCGGAAATATACATAATTGGTGAGCCGGCCTGTGTGCGCTTTCCGGGATATATTGCCATTGACGAGTACTAGTAACGTTTGTTGAATTGGATGAATTTTTATCTTCTTGTATGTAAAAGGATGATGTTGTGCGTCATGGCGGAAATATACATAATTGGTGAGCCGGCCTGTGTGCGCTCTCTGGGATATATTGCTATTGACGAGTACTAGTAACGTTTGTTGAATTGGATGAATTTTTATCTTCTATCTATTGGTTGAGTATGAGCCTTTGGATATGCTTGCATGACTGGTAATGTATTTGAATTTTATTAACGCGAGGTCGATTCGCTCATTGAGTTTAAAAGCTCACACTGTTTGTACAACCTTTTTGTTCAGATCAGGTTGCCAACGAAGAATATCTGCTAGAGGAGTAGATCACTTTGAACCTTCCCGTTGTCGGGTAGACCCCTATTTTGTTATAGATTATGTTGCTGTGTAATCGTCTAGGACATCTAGGTCAGGGGTTTGGCATTTGGTTTGTATGTCAGCATAATAATGTATTTTATATTGAGAATCTATTATTATGTGCAAATCATCTCTATGAATTTCAAATAAGAAAATTTGATATATTTTCTTCAGGAATGGTTATTTTGATAATGACAAACTCATGGGTAGAATTTATCGAAAGGCTTACAGTGATGGGATATTCATCATTGTGCCGGTCATGTGCCCAGAAAACAGGTCGTGACAATGTACATCTCTTATATTGTAGTTATTCTAGAAGAGAATTTGCAAGAAATAGTGGTTATTGTGCTATAAAGCATGCATAAATAATAAGAAAAGAATTGTATTATGTTTTAAGTTACCATTTTCTGAGATTTTGAATGCAGGACATATCAGTCAACTGAATGCCCTGTATCAGTCGACTGATACCTCCTAAATTTATGAAGTATACAAACTCAAGGTTTATCAGTCGACTAGTAAACATCCATCAATCGACTAATCGTACTTTGCCCAGCTTAACATTTTATATTGTAAAGTACTCCATAATTACCCTATTTCTATGCAACTAAATATTTTATGAGAATTTTCAGAAAAATCCCATGGTTTTAACCGAACTTTTCACAAAATCTATATTACAATTTTCTTAAATTGTATAAGTTTAGAATAAATCTAATAGACATTATATTTTGGTATCAGAGCATGGTCTTAGGCACTATGTGGGTAAAGATTGGGTAACAAATAGAGGAAATATGATGGATATCCTTAGAACTATGAATATAAGATTAGGATGATATGCATTAGTATAGCCTAAATATCCTAAGAATCCCTACTTAATATCACTAATCATCTCTTTTATGCCATTGAGGTAGATGCTATGGTTTTATTTGTAGGATAGCCTTCCAGCAAAAAGGAGTTTTGGAGGAACTCATGGAGAGCGTAGATATCCTAGGAATCCAATTAGAAAGACATGTAAATCAATGGGCAACTGCGTTGAATATTCTTGCCTCTATTTTGCAAGAGATAAGGAGTTTAAGAAATGATATTTGCAAGATGAATGAACAAAATAAAAGAAAGAAGAAGTATAATGCCTGTAAATCCATGGAAATATGAAGTAGTGGAAAGAATAAGAAATCCAAATATTGATGATGTTAGGTCCTTAAAGAAATATGTTAGTTTTGATGACAAGAAAGTAAATGTTAGTCTATCCAGTCTTAATTTAAGTACATAGAAATTGTGTACGTGTATAGTGAAGTAGTCTTTCCAAGAAACTAAGTACACAAAGATGTATTATAGAAAATTTGAGCATACATGATGTATTATAGTATGAGTACAAGTATCGGTTATGCTTTATATGTTGTGTAATTCATTTTATGATAAGCACTATTTCTTGGAAAGTAGATAATGCTAGAATAACAAGAATTTTTAAAAGACTAACCGTATATTAAAAAATGACTATCATGATATAACAAAGAAAGTTATTTTGTGCATAATAAGAATGAGTTAGCAATTAAGAAATTTAATGAGCCAAGAAACCTTATTGGATGAAGGGTGGTTCATAGAACTTAAAAGAAGTACTTCAATGATTGAGGTGAACTTCAGATAAATTTCTTATGTATAGTATGCAATGAGTTATTTGTATAACATGTGAAATTTCTTTGTATGATTTTTGCTCATGTTTTTATGACAAATGTTTATTTGAAGTTGAAATAATTGATTACATGTCAATATACTATTGGGAGTCTGAAGGCGTGCGATGGTTATTTCAATTTAGATAAGTGGTCATTTGTTAGTGTAAGATTAGAAATTAAATTATATGAATATCTATAACTGAGGGATCCAAATGTAAGTTGAGATCTGATATGTGATGATTATTAGTCTTATTTATGTTAAGAATTCAAGAATGGAACTAGGACTTATTGATATCATTAGGAGAAACATAAATGAATCTAGAAAGAAGTATACCGTACATCCTTGAAGAGTGAAGAAGTAGTGGAGTCTTGTTTGTAAAGTATATCTAGCCAATATATTTTACAAATAGGAACTCATTATAATACAAATTCATAAAAGGGGAGATATTCTATAGTTTTGTGAAAAGTTGAGTAGAGAAGTCCCCTCCAATCAAACTAAGAAGATGGAGGTGATTATCTCAAAAGTAAATATATTCAAGTTTGATTCACAATATCTAACCAGCTGACTGAAGACCTATAAACAATCAGCCGACAATGTCTAGATAAAGTAATGATGTAGAAAATACACAAGAGAATAGAGATACTAGTGAATTATAAGAAATTTTCATATCCCTAATGAAGTGATATCTATGATGAAATTAGCATAATATCAGCTTGGAAGTTTACTTCCATGTTCAGCTTGGGAGCTCTACTTTCATGTTAGCTTGGGATGTCAGTTTGGAAATTATATTTCTATATTTCAGCTTGGAATCTTTCTAGCTTAAGTTAAAGGATTGTAGTAGCCTTTCTCTCATGTTCAGGTTGGAAAAGTAGTTTTGCAAATTATCTTTTCTATATCGTTGTGTATGCCATCTGTCACGCCCTACATCCAGGCCCGTGACCGACGCGGAGATGTCTAAACCCACACCATCGCAAGCCTAACTTTCCATTTAACTTATTACTCTTTCCTTAATGCAATTATTACTTTAAATATAATTGTTTTAAATTACACAATGAAGAAGTAAAATAAGAGAATGTCTTCATATTTAACCATCCTATACAACAATACATGACCTACCCGATTACAGAGCTTTCTAAAATTACTAAAACAACATAATTAAGTCTGTTACCGTACCCCGAACAAAGGGGAGGCATCATCGACACGTTCATCCTCGAAGTTAAAGGATCTTCTTTACCTGAAACTGTGAGGGGGTGAGTCTTATCCACTTGACTCACCATAAAATAGCCTTACCGTATATATAATCAATTATGCATGCCAAAAGTACATATAATCATGTATGAACATGTGAAAAACTCACAACATTAATAATTCATGACATAAATGTAAGTCAAGATGAATTCATCATAAGAAAGTTCATAAAAAAAATCACATGCAACTCGCCCGAAAGCGTCATCTCACTTGTAGATGTCATCTCGCCCGAAGGCGTGTTTTGCCCGTAGGTAATATTTCTGCTTAAAGATGTATTCATATCTTCAACCATTACATGCATTGGTATCTTGGGAAATCAAGCCCTCAACCATTCCATGTGTATAATTCCATGCATTGATATCTTGGGTCAAGCCCTCAACCATTCCATGTGTATAATTCCATGCATTGGTATCTTGGGTCAAGCCCTCAACCATTCCATTTGTATAATTTCATGCATTGGTATCTTGGGTCAAGCCCTCAACCATTCTATATATATTATATACTCAATTCATAATTCTAATCAATATAATCTTAAATCAACAATAAATTTCATTATCTAGCAATCATCATTAAATATAGAATCTAACTGCGATATGAGATGGAATTTATATTGTATCTTGGAAGGATGAATCCCTCAACTATTCCATGTGTATAATTATATACATTGAATATCTTGTGTCAAGCCTTTAAAAGGACGTCAAGCAATTCAACCTTATTTCACCTCTGTCCTCAAAGGACGCAAAAGTGTTCGAAATCTCTGTTTCTTTCAAATACAATCAATTGCACAATCAAGAGCATTCATATGCACATCATGAACTTTAATAAATCCATGTCATTCATAATCATTAATCATTCACATGATTTCCTTTGCAAGCTCTATCCCAATATATAGAAAATATATTCATTCCTTAATTTATTATATCTTCTAACAAACAAATTTTTAAAAATTAATCAAACAAGACAAGGATAGATCAATCCTTCAACTGAGCTCAAATTTTTAAAATTCAGGTATAGTATAAAGTTCTATATTCCTTCATCCACATACAGTTTGCAAGCTCAAATTATATGCATGTGGTACCTTACATCATGTATGTCAAACACATAATCACCTTATCACATGATATCATTTTATGAAACTTTAGAAAGTACAATCCTAGAAAATAAAATCATACAAGGTATAGCTAGATCCCTCACCTCGGGTCCGAGCTAGATTTCTACATCTTATATCGATCAAAGGATGTCCAAAATCTCATTAAAGGCTCAAAGCTAAACATGCATCTCCATTGGGATGCACTGTTCTCTCCTTTTCCTTCAACTCTTGTAATAGTCAAAAAAATACGTATGATTAATATTTACATATATGGTCACTATTCATACGTACGGTCACTATTCATACGTATAATCACTATTCATACGTATAGATACTATTTATATGTATGGTTACTATTCATACATACGAATACTATTCATAAATATGGTATAAATACATATGATCACTATTTATACTAGGAAAAGTTCTTTTCTGTTGTGGAGGATCAGCTAAAGCTGCAACCACAAAATATACTAAAGAATTTAACTTGTATAATTATAAGAAAGGGTATAGTATTCTCACCTTGGATCTAAGCTGATAGAAAAATGCCTAAAATCTCAGAGACCTAGTGCCGGGGCAAGAGAAGTTTGAGGAGAGGAAAGAAGAGAAACTGGAGGTGTGTGTTTACAAGTGAAATGGAAGGACCTATTTATAGGAGAAGTTATGGTACTATTTGCTACTATTTCATCTACCGTTCTCCTATACTATTTCATCTACCAGTTTCACTTACCAGTTTTCATCTACCAGTTTCACTTACCAGTTTTCATCTACCAGTTTTATCTACTAGTCTCACTTATTATTTCACTTACTAGTCTCACCTACCAATTTTACTTATAAGTCTCATCTACAGTTCTACTTATCGGTCTCATCTATCAGTATAATCAATTTACTATTTAAGTTTCCTTTCCATTTAGTCCCTAAGGGAGATTTTCTTATATAAAACGTCATTTTTCTCCCAATTTCTTTCTAGTTTCCTCTTATGCCCAATCCACATCTTACCCGTGGGATTATTGCCACATCCCACAATTTATACAATATTATGAAAATCTGTATTTTCATCAACATACACATACAAGATAACAAGATTCACATAAGCATATGTGAAATTAAATAGACAGAGAGATCATTTTCTCCATTGAATTACTCCAAATCAAAATTAGCACTCATTCATGATGACCATATACGTGAACAGTTTTGTATACGTGTGTTGTATAGGTAAATAGTACCATATACTGGAATTTTTTTTTAAGGGTATTACACCATCAACTATTTTGATTTCATGGTTTATTTATATATCAGGTTGCAAATTTTCATCAGACTTATGAAGGAGAGAAATGGTTCCATAAAAGAGAATAAGAGAATAGACTCTTATTCCAAAGGAAGAATAAGAGAAGAAAGACTTATTCTTTTTATATAAAGAACAAGGAAATAATCATAACTAAGTTAAGAACATGAAAGTGTGTTATGATAAATTAGATAGAATAGAATAACAACCCTAGAGAGGATAAGAGCATGTTTATTTTATAAAGTGGATAAGTAGAATACACACTAGTTTCACAAAGAATAACACTTATGTGTACATAATTTTTATAAAATAGACCATAAGTCTTATAACAAAATAAAATAATAAACAATGTGTATATTGTAATGATAATAGATATTATAGAAAGATTCATTTTCAGCATAAGAGTATCATGTATGATGTTTCTACATGTTAAATGATGAAAAGAATTTCGTGATTTGCTTGGCTTGTATTTTGTTATGTTTGAATACACCTTTGGCATAAAGTTTAAGGACTTGTCTTCATGAAGTTTGGAAAGTTGTCTTCTATGATTTTACATCCTTTTAGCTTGAAGAAAATTTTCACTTTATGAGGATTGGATGCTTGTTTCCATAGAATTTAGGAACTTGCTTTCCATAGCATTATGTATAATGATGAGTGATGCAAGTATTCCAGCAGCTTACCAAATAGTTGAAAGAAAAGATGTATGTTTGAGTACATTTACTATAAGGTAAGGGATGTTCTTTTATAAGCATGAATCAAGCAAGATTTGATATGTTCAAGATAGAAGCCTTAGTTCTTATGAGACTAGAATTAAGGCCAAGAAGTTAAAGAAAGCATTAAGTCTTATGTAAGAAGAAATATGGAACAAATAGAATTTTATTCTGTAGGTGAAATAGAAAAGATTGGAAATGCTTGTTTTATAAGAGAGTAATAGTTAGTTAAAGGTAGAAATAGTTAATAACACCTTAGTAAAAGATATGTTCCATAGAAGAAGAATATAGATTGGTTAAGGTAGAAATTAAAAGACAATACCTTTAGCAAGATTCATAATGGAAGGATAAAAGCTAGCTAAAGGTAAATATGATTAGTAAGACTTTTAGTAAGAAATTATTTTGTAAAAAGGACTCTTTCATGAACATATGATATATTATAGACCTAAGGAGTTAGGTAGACCCATGATGCATTAGACCCAAAGAGGAGGGTAGACTTATAAAAATACAGTGCAAACCCCTAAAATGGGTAGAGTTATAGTAATTTCATGATAAGTTATGACAAATCTTCTACGATTATAAGAGCAAGTATTTTGTAAAAGTAGTGCATTATAAGCCTATATTTTGAGTAGACTCATAGTGTACTAAGAACCCTTATAATAGGTAAACTCCTTGTGCATTATGAACCCATAAGTAGGGTAAAATTATGGTGCAATATAAACCCTTACAGTGGATAGACTTATGTTGCATTGTAAACCCCTATGAAATAGACAGACTTATAGTGCACTAATGCTATGTTCTTGTTTTAGTTCTCTATATTCATGGAAGTGGTTATAATGATTAAGAGTGTATTTCCTTATAATAAACCTATTCCAAAGAGAGGATAGAAAAATCCTTCAAGAAAATGGGTAAAAGCTTATCTTATAACTATATGTTTCTATGTTCATGTATATGCTAGCTCAAATTTTAAGGACAAAATTTTAAAAAGGAGGGGAGAATTGTAACATCTCATATTTTCTTTTATTTAAGTTATATTTTACTTAAGTTAGAAATGATGTTAGAAATTAGTAAAGTATATTTTTTGGATGCTTAAGACGAAGTGAGAAATTAGGATAAATGAGTTAAGAGTAAAAGAAAAATGAAATTTTGAGTGAAACAGTCGACTCACTGTGTTAATCAATCAACTGATAATATTGTAGATTAGACTAAGTTGCTGCAATCGATCGACTGATAAGGAGAGATCAGTCGACTGATTATTCTCTTTTAGGCCAAAATTTTTAGGTTTTGAAGCAATCAGTAGACTAATCAAGAGAGATGAGTTAACTAATTGTGAATCAGTCGACTATCGGGGAGCAATCAGTCAACTAATTGTCTGTTGGAGTACGAAAATATGTCAGTTCTAATTGAAAATCAGTAAAAAAAAATTGATTAGAATACCCCCAATATACCAACAAAGCTTAAAAACAAGAAAGTAGGGGCAAAAGAGGAATTTCTATGATAAAGAAGCTCCCTAGATCCTTTTAGAAGCAAGAAGAGAGAGAAAAAGATCATTTTCTAAAAATTAGAGAGAAAACAGAGAGAGAAAGAAAATGTGAAGAGCAAGAGGAAGACCAAGAAGGGAGTTCTAGTTAGGATCCTAGCAAGAAAATCATCAAAGACTAAAAGAAAGAGAATAGAGGAAGAAGTGGTCTGAAATTTGAAGAAGCAAGTGGAACTAGAAGAGAATTCACAAGTTTCAACTACCGGAAGAATCAAAGGTAGCTAGTTTTTCATAAAAGCAAGTTATTTATATATATTATCATGCTTGTGTATGATATAACATAGTTTTATGATGAAGTATTTCATAAATGTTTGAGAACATGATTTCTCATGAAAGTAGAACTTGATTCCTCGTGGGATGTAGAATTTTCCTTATAGGATGTAGAGTTATCTTCATGAAATAACTAGAAAGCAAGTTATTTCAATTATTTATCATGCCTTTTATATGATATATCAAGTTTTATATTCAAGTATTCCATGAGTACCTTAGAAAGAGATTTCTCATAAAAGGTATAGCTTAATTCCTTATCGGATGACAGAACTCCAGAACCTTTCCTCATGGGATGATAGAAATTCCTCATGAGATGATAGAATTTTCTCACGGGATGTAGATCACTTTTCATGAGAAAGAGTTAGAAGTTAAAGTGTACTATAACAAAGAATGAGAATAC
This sequence comes from Biancaea sappan, assembly GCA_037074585.1. Taxonomy (NCBI): domain Eukaryota; kingdom Viridiplantae; phylum Streptophyta; class Magnoliopsida; order Fabales; family Fabaceae; genus Biancaea; species Biancaea sappan. The sequence continues at coordinate 62,559,159 of CM073496.1, forward strand.
TTTGATCATATGTTCATATGATCATTTTATTTTCATGGATATGAGAATTATTTATATTGCTTTTATGACTGAAATAGTTTTTATGATGATTTCTTAATATAAACTAGCTACTGGGATTACATATCTCATATTTTACATTATGACTAACCATTTCAGGAGTTGAAGTAAGAAAGCAAGCGAGAGCAAAAGAATAAGCTAATAGAGTTGTTAAATAGTTATATGGCAAGAAGGAATGTTGTGTCAACTTCCTATGTAAACTTTTAGAGACTTATGCATATTTTGTATGTATGTATAGAAATATATAAATTTTATGTAAATCTCTTATATTGTAGTTAGTCTAGAAGAGAATTTGCAAGAAATAGTGATTACTGTGCTATGAAGCATGCATAAATAATAAGGAAGAAATTGTATTATGTTTTAAGTTACCATTTTATGAGATTTTGAATACCAGACATATCAGCCAACTAAATACCCTGTATTAGTTGACTGATACCTCTTAAATTTATGAAGTATGCAAACCTGAGGTCTATCAATCGACTAGTAAACATCCATCAGTTAACTGATCATCCCCTGCCCAACTTAACATTTTATATTGTAAAGTACTCCATAATTACCTTATTTGTATACAACTAAATATTTTATGAGAATTTTCAGAAAAATCCCATGGTTTTAACCAAACTTTTCACAAAATCTATATTACAATTTTCTTAAATTCTATAATTTTAGCATAAATCTAGTAGACATTACAACCACCACGTCATTACGCTCTCAACTTTTCCAACACTCAATGTTTCAACGTCTCTTCAAGAAAATAAGAGAATGGGCAAGAACGAAGGAAATGTTGTGTGCATCACTGGTGCATAGAGAGCAATTATAATTTGTAAAAATTTATGTATCTTATGTTTTTTGTCAGAAAATTATGTATTTTGTGTAAGACATTGGATGTAATTAGAGATTTGGTGAAAGCGAAAATTACTTTTGTAATCTCCTATCTTTTACTTAGTGAATCACTTCTCATTTCTCACTTGTGGATATAAGTTTCACATTGAAACTAAACCACACTATATCTTGTATATTTTATATCATTTTTTATCACTTATGCATATTGATAATATTTTTTTAGTAAAAATATTTATAGTCTACTTTTTGCTCTCGCTAACTAAAATTTTTAGATCCGCCCCTGTATCTATCCATTAGTCTTCTAAAGACAAGAGTATCTACAAAAGTGTTATATATAGGAAAAGGTGTGATGCTTGTCTTCTAGTCTAGTTGATGTGAGACTTATTAATGTTCCATCTCTAATTCTGTCTTAACTATTTTAATAATTTTTTGTCAAATTTCAAATAAATTGAGATGGATTCTAATGTAACTTAAATCCATATCAAAGAGAAACAATATTTAGGAATGGAAATTGACATAGAAAACCTCATTTCTACATAAAATCGAGGAAAAAATTAAAAACAAAACTAAATAATATATTAGAGACGGAAATTAGAAACGAAATAAATTCTATCTCAGATTTTTTGCCTAGATTTTAAGTTGGATTTCTAACATTTCAAAAACAGAATTTGAGACAATTTATTCCATCACTAATTTTCGTTTCTAATTTTGTTTTTTCTTGTAGTGTGTACACATTTCGAAGGAAATGGATTGTCAAAAAAAATTTGACTCTTGCATCTTAAAATATACCAAATGAAAGAAGCGCTTGATTTTATCTCTTTTACTATCTCCATAGTGTATACCAAACACATCAAAAAGGTTTTAGCTTTGATCTTTTAGTCCTATCAAAGAGAAAGCTTCAGCTTTGATCTACATGCATGCATGAGCCAAAGACAAATTGATGCTCAAAGAGTGAAGCTGAGTGCTAGCTGGCCAGTGGCCACATCAGACATGACGACTTAAGACAAAAGAGAAGTGAATTTATACTTTATATATATATATAGGTATAGCTCACCATCGTGATTTGTCATCAGAAGGATACATGATAATGCATCAAAACTGTTCATGTAAGTACAGTAAGAAACTCAAAGACTTCACGTATACACCCACCGTAATAATTATAAAGAATTATAGTCTATTAATTATTATTGTTGATTCTACTGCATACATTAAAATTAAAATATTTTTTAACTTAATCAACACAAGCAATAGGATTAATAATAATTGATGAGCACTCCTTTATAATTATTGCAAAGATCTGGACTCAAGGACTTGGTGGGGATCATATTAAGCAGAAAGCAATTAACAGACTTATGTGGGTCCATTCAGATAATCATCAAAGAAAACGCAACAGTCTCTCTCTCTCTCTCTCTCTCTCTCTCTCTCTCTCTCTCTCTCTCTCTCTCTCTCTCTCTCTCTCTCTCTCTCTCTCTCTCTCTCTCTCTCTCTCTCTCTCTCTCTCTCTCTCTCTCTCTCTCTCTCTCTCTCTCTCTCTCTCTCTCTCTCTCTGTGTTTACGGGTCTGAATTTACTAAAGACAGCATGCCTTTTTTTTTTATCAGCAAAAAAAATTGTTGATGAAAATATTTTATACTTTCAATAATAATTTTTTCGTTGTTAAAAATTTTAACAACGATAAAAATTATTATTAAAAGAAAAGCATACTGCCTATAAACAGCAAATCCTATCCCGTGTGTGTACACACTTTATGTTGAAAAAAGTAGATGATAGTTAGCATTAATAAGAAGCAATATTGTAGGCTAAACTTTCCGGGCCTGGTAACAACGGATGATGTAAAAGGGTATCTGTTGGTTTAGATAATTAGTTTGACCATCTAAATCAGTATAATTGGAGGGAAAGAAATTCATTCAATTAATTTAGACATTTAAGATAAAATCGAATTAATCTAATATAGTTTGTCATTTTGGATTAAATTGGATGATTAGTTTATGAGAAAAATAGTAAAAAAATTATTAAAATTTAATATTAGATATTTTTCAATTTCAACCATAACAATATATATTTTTAACAAAAAAAAGTTAATGTTAAAAGTATTTCAATAAAACTTTAAACTTATTATAACATAAATAAATTAAAATTTATATTAAAAACCAAAAATATATTAAATAAAATATAAAATATATAAGTTTAATATGATAATTGATTATTTCAATTGATATTGGATGTCTAATATATATATATATATATATATTATGAAGGTCTAATATAATCATCTAACAACACAAGTTCAAATCTTAAAAAATATATTTATTGGAAGAGTTTTAAGCTCTCAATCCAAATATGAATTAGTTTCAAATTCAAAGTAGCTTAAAGATACCTTGAGTTCAAACCAAAAAAAAAATATATATATATATATATATAATCATCTAACAACCAAACAGATTTAATTAATCTAGGTCAAACTTTTTATTCAACTGATGTAATTATTTAAACGAATTCAATCAATTTTAATTGGATCAAATCAAATTTGAAGGTGGATTTGTTTGATCTTCAACACCCCCTGAATCCACCTATGACCTACCCCACATTTTTCTTTTTCCTTTGTTTATCTCTTTTATTGTATAAATTGCAGCTTGCAAGATACGATTCACTCCCCTAAAAGAAGTGTGAAGACCCATTGTTTTGCGCGCGCCCTAGGAATTTGGGAACTATGCTTCTGAGTCTGACCCATTGTTTTCCTCCCATAATGTGCACTGCAAAAGTAGCAGAAAAGGCACAACACCAATGAAAGTCCACAGTTTTTCTATGCCTAAGTGAGAGCTGTTCAAGCTTCTCGTACTGATCGATTTCTAACTCAAAACAACTCTTGTTCTGGGGCATATCAAGCAGGAAACTTTAGGCCATATTTCCACAAGCCAATGAGTTCGAAGTTCTTCAACCTAAGGTCAGAACCACGCAAGTTTGGGTTATCATTCACGGTGCCAGATCGTGTCACTGCGGAAATCAGTGATAAGAAGAGAGTAAAGGGAAGGCATCCCTTGAGGATTTCCAGAATCCATTGGGATGGACCTGTTGAGTTTCATAAGCTGGTGGTAGAGGCTGAGAAAGAGTCATCCCCTTTGAGGTTGCAGAAGAATAACGGTGGTGTTGTGAAGAAGAAGGTGAATTACAAGAACGCCTACCACAGGAGCCGCTTCAATGATTGGTATGTCGAAGTCTTCTATCTCGAGAGTTTGAATGAAAGCCAAGCCTCAGAATGTATCTAGTTAAATGAGTTTAGCTCATGTTTTTGTTAGTATAAAGAAAGTTTAAGAGTCTATTACTTACACCAACTATTTAAGAAGCCTGTACTTTGTACTGGTGTGGATCACAAAATAAATGTTAATGGTTATAATAATGGAACAGAATTACAGAAGAATAAAGTTTCAGAGTCTATCGCGATCCCAAATGGCAATGGTGGTGGATGTGGTTGGAAACAGCATATTACAGATTTATAACACATAAGTATATATAATCCTTTCTGTTCCAGTAGGGATTCATTAAAGCTTTTCGGAATCTCAGATCCAGAGACATATTCATCTATTCCATCGTGCCTTCCAGATTCTTGAGGTTCTGTTTGTAAATAGTCCATACACAAGACTACTTATATTAAAAGGCTAACAGTATAAAGGAAAACATAGGACAGGGGAGGGACAGAACAGAAACGGCGGGATAGATAAAAACATGACATGAATTGAATTAAACAGAGCAAATTGTTATTTTTGAACATGAATCATGAACCAAAAAACCAGACTTCTAGGGAACAAAAATAATTCAAGCTAAACCAAAAAGACACAAACTCTTGGCTCCTGCAAGTTCTTGTCCTCCAACTCATGGCTGTAGATGCTGCTCTCCCTTTGCTGTGCCAATCTTGAATCCAAAGTTGAAGCATTGCCTGCACTCTCAGAAAACGCAGCAGGAGCAACAATAAGAGCCTGGTTTTCGTTTTTGGGACGCACAAATGAAGTCATGAGAAGCACAAGAGAAGCCATGGCATCAACAATGGAACCCAAACTTTTAGTTGATCTAGCAGGTGACTTTGTAATGAACGTTTATAAAGTACACACATTTTATTACTGTATATACCAATATATGAGAAGAAACTGTAGGAGAATTTTTATTTTTTTGGCCTGCATTGAAGCTACCGGCTTTCCTTATGATAAAAGTGCTAAAAGTAGTTGGGGTTGTTGGAGACATCATCCTTTTCAGCATCTGTTTTTTGGGGCTACTTAAGTTGAAAAGGATAACAATTAATGACGATCAACAACGTTTTTTTTTTAAAAAAATTTTTGGGCCGGTGGGTGGGGGGGTTGATCTGCGCAAAGGTTGTATTTGCAGCAATGTTGATGAAAGAAAATTGTTATCGCGCAAAAAGAACACGCTGCTTCCTGCCATTGCATTAAAATAGAACAACCTGAAGAGTGAATGGTCAGATGCAATATTACGCCATACCATAAAAGAAATAAGTAGTTATAGAATAAAAATCAGTTTTACAATTTATTTTACGTTTTTGGTGATGAGATTTTCCATCAGACAGTTACTGTAAAAAAATAATTGTAAACATTTTTTACCAACTAGATTTTTTTTTTTAATTATTACAAAGGAGTTCAAACTCAACCTCTAAATCTATAATACTCAGTTCTATACCACTTGAGTGACAAATCTTTTAAACTACACAAAGCTTTTGGTTAAAACGGGGCGAGATTCATTCAAATACTGCAGCCTCTTAAGCGAATTTTAATCGTTCATCAAAACTTATTGTACAACTTAAAAAATGTGCACCTTCTAAATTGCATAAGAGTCATCGGTGACGAGTAACCACATGAGAGACTTCAAAATCTAGAATGAATCTGTGTGCTTTCAAAACAGTTTGTACGACAAGCATCTCATAATTTTAACGTGCGGATGAAATATTACAATGTTTGTCCAATATATCAACCAAACTGCGAAATTAACAGAAGCAAGAGCGCTTCCTTTTCATTCGGAATCCAACCATTAAATAATGCATGGTCTAAATTAAAATGTTATTGCCATGCATCAAGCACATCCTTGCATTTTCGTTTCTGATAAAAAAAAGATTATGTTTACGATGAAACATGGGTTAACGATATTGTAGAAATTTAGATGCAATTTTTTAAATATTCATTAAGTTTATAAAAGAAAAAGGACATATTTAAAATCTTCTAAAAAAATCAATAATATAGCACTGAATTATAGAAAGTGTTACATATTATATTTTCAATGGAAAATCAGATAACAAACAGTTAAAAGTGTAAAAACATTGCTTAAAACTAATCTCAGCTATTATGCCCCCGTGATTTCATAAGCCTTTGAAATTAGGGGAGTGTATAGCAAAGCAAGTAAAACTCGACCGGTCAGCGGTAAGAGTAACAAACTAACAATAATGAAGAAATTGCACCTGGTATCTAAATTGCATCCTTTACAATTATACCACCATGATTATTGATTACTGATGCCAGAATCCAGAAACCACCCGGATTTCCAGGTTCAGCTGATTCAGCCGGACAGAGTCTAATCATAGTTCATTCTATTTTTAGTCATCTAATTCATAATCATAGTCGCTTCAAGAGAAGATGCTACTATTAGCCAGCGGGCCAGGTCATCTGTCGTCCCCCAAGTAGATGCACATGAATGTGGTAAACTGATTGGCCTGCCAAAAACAAATCTTCAACTAAATATGGAAGTTTTATATATAAAGGAGAGAGATCAAACACTCAAGAATCTATGACTTAAACGAATGAAAGATTATTGATCAAACTTCCTGTATTGACATGGAGAAGAACACTTACATCCCTTTGGCCCATCATTTATCACAATCCGGAACCCATCATCAAGACCTTCTTGCTTCGCAACCAGCTTGGCAGTGTAAAGAAGGCGACCAAGAATCTCAAAGTGCCTCTCCTCAGCCTGGACAAAAACGCCATCATTAATCAGTATACAAGCACTCAGTTTGATTTGTTAATTGAAAAAAAAGAAATTGAATGCACAGGAACTAATGATGGAGTAAATGCGAATCAATATATATATATATATATTTGAGCGACGGAAATAAAATAATATGCCTAAACCAATTGATAGGTTTCAAATTTCAACTTTCAGTCCTCTCCTTCATACAGAATGTCTAAAAACCAGGAAGAAACAGTCTCCTGCGTAGTTTTCATTAATAAACTCACATACAAGGAAAGAATAATTGCTGTCCAGTTCCCATTATATATATTGTTTTCGTTTCTCTCGTCATGTCAAATCATTCTGAATCCTTTCACCCAAGAACTCAACAAGGTGTTGCCTGATTAATAAAATTTTAATCAAGACTAACATTAGCTCAATCTAATCATAGGTAAACAAATAGTCGATTAGAAGAGAAGGGCTCAGGCAACATGGACAACTAGGCTCTTGAACCCCTGCTTAGAAAAGTAGAGACAAATTGATAACCTCATTATCTAAGAAGTTAATGATAATTTGACATCAAAAGCCTACATCAAAAGCCTGTGATCATTAGGATCCGTAGTGGGAATATTCCTATGGGCACAGAAAGATCAAAACCCATTAACAAATACCTTGGATAGACCAGTTAACCCATCCTTGACTTTAGGAATGATTAAGATGTGTGTTGGAGCTTGGGGAGCTATGTCCCTAAAAGCAAGGACCTGTCAAAAAGTGAAACAAAATAAGATGATCAATTGTAAAGGCACACTGTTAAATCAACAAGCATCACATGACCAGTACAATGTTCAAGCATAAAAAAACTAGCTATCCAAGATTCACTTCAAAAATAAAAAATATGTATAAGGAAAAGAATAACTTTAATATTATTTTTTAAAAAAATAAATAAATACAAGAATTTCCTCCTCCTATTTTATTCAAATAAGTGATACTCTTTTCCCTTTAACCAACTATTAGTGCACATCATTATACTTGAAGGATCCAATTCAAAATTTGGAAACTTTTCCTCTACAAGAAGTTTATAAATGGAACATGAATTGATGTCTACAGTCAAGTAAGAACTGAAAATATGATTAGGGAATCGATATTTTGAACAAGCCATTAAATTTTTTTTGTCAGAGGAAAAAATTTATAGATAAGAAGAAAGAAGTAAAACCAGAAATAAAATAAATTTTCTCAAGAAAACATATCTGTAAAACCAGAAAACCCTTGGTTATGTTACTTATAGATCAGAAAGTAGCCACGAGTTAACCATTAACCAACAAAAGGATACAAGTTGAGTACAAAACTCAGTCCAATAAGGATGGTTATAGAGAATTTGGAATATCCTTTTTAGGTTTGTTACATCCATGAACATATTGTCACACTATCAGCCTAGCAGGAAAGCCATCTTTTTCACTAGCTTGAACCATGTCTTACTCTTAGGATGTGCAGTCCAGCAAGAAAGCCACTTCCTGTGGTAGGTAGTCATTCCCAGAATATAGCAGAATACCCAATTTTATTTCACATAGAAAACCCATTAAACCATTTTACATATTTGCAGGGTTAAGTTGGAACTCTAGAGAGTAAGAATACATGATGTGGGTGTTCGCGTAGGATCTAGTCAAGGGACGAATCAAGGGAAAATCCTCTTTTTCCTTGTTCGAGTTTCTTCCCTTCTTGGACCGTATTGTGACCGGTTCTCTCAATGTTTCTGAATGAAATGTCTGATGATTTCTTATTCATTTCTAGCCTTTTAAATAGGCAAGATACATAGAGTGATTTAGGAAACAAATGAAAGAGGAATCAGCTATTGATTCCCTTACAAATCATAATATGTCCTATAGGAAAACATTCCTAAAATGTAAAACTAAAAAGTCAAACAATTACCGAAAGTAAAACTTGCCAAATCAAAGATGATTTTCTGATTAAGACAATTATTTCGGAATCAAAGATGATTCTCCTAATTAATGCAATTATTTCAGATTTGAAATTAAGAATTTCCTATTCAGATCTTCCATCTTTCTCCTTTATTCCCTTTTTCATATCAAGACATTAACAAGAAACTTCAAAAAGGATAAATAAGGGCAGGACTTCCATTCAAACTGAAAAGCAATAGTAAACGTCCCAACACAACACTTCGAATAAATTCCAACCTCATTCTGTTGTTTTGACTTTTCACTATAAATAGCAACCTATCAACGTTATTTTTGTCAGTTAAGTGCAACATTTTAAGCATGGTTCAATATCAATAATATAAATTCCTGAAGTACAAGCACATTGAATCCGCGTTCCCAAGAAAAATTGAAAAAATAAAAAAAAGTATGAAACTACAATTAAAATGAGGACTACATAGAACATCAGGCAGTACCTTATCATCCTCATAAACCACAGAAGAAGGAATTTCCTTGTTGATGATCTTGTCAAATCTGAGCAATGTAGAATGCAAGAAAAAATACGTCACTTCTAGGTATTGATAAGTTTTCAAGATAGAGATATATTTTAATGTGCTGCTACCAGCACAGAGGCAAATTCTCTGGTTGTATTGTGGGTGCATGATTTTCAGCATATGCAAATTGGGTACACCGATTAAATGCCATCAAATGAAAAAAATTAGTATAAATAAAGGAACAACCAACTTCAAAACGGAACCGACAATCACCTCACAGAATTGTGAACCCAAGTTAAATTTTTAATGGTAAAATATTTGCACTTTCCTCAAAGGATTGTATACTGAAGCATTCAATTTTCAATAATTTACCCACTATATCCAGTTATATACAAGTGCGCACTCTTTAGGGTTTTTACACATTAAGCGAGATAACCGAAGCATCAAAGTGGATACTCGCAGAAAGATTGGCCAGACAAGCTGATACTAATCCAAATGAAGCAGTAATACACAATCGAATTGCGCACAAAAGCGAAAAGCAACTAGGACAGAAGGAAAGAAGGGTTTACATGGTAGGACCATCAGATGGAGTGGCTGCAAGAGCGGCTTCTTTCTCTGAAGCCATGGAAGTCAAGTGCGATGCCAGAACACCAATCCTGCCTCTAACGTTGCTGCTGCTATCAGGCATGCTCTTCATTGCGATCCCATTACCTTCGGAATCACATGCTCTGACTTTGTAATTCCGTGACTGGGTAACGTGAATTTTCAGCCTTCAGATTGTGCAAGAATCAAGAGTTGTGATGTGTAGATAGTTTTTTTTTTTCATTACAATAATTTTTTTATCAGTAATATTTTATTTTGCGCGTCTTTATGGTGAATTTTTTTTTTGTTTAACTCGCGTATTGTTGAGACAATTAAATTAATATTAAATTTGATTTCTCTATGTAATATTTATTAATTTAATTACTCATAAAATTATTTTTTTAATTTGTTCTTTTATATATACAAATTATTCAATTTGACTCCTCATATAAATTTTTTTTTAATTTAGTAAGTCACAAATTATATTTTTAATTTGGTCCTTAACATATAAAATATTTCTTAATTTAGTTAATTATAAAATTATTTTTTTAATTTAGTTTCTCACATAAAATATTTTCATAAAATTATATTTCATGTGATAATTTAATATCAAAATATTTCATGTGAGGGACCGAATTGAATAGATAATTTTATAACTGACTAAATTGAAACATATTTTATATGTGAGGGATCAAATTGAAAAGATAATTTTGTGAGTTACTAAATTGAAAAATATTTCATGTGAGGGATTAAATTAAAAAATATCCATATGTAAAGGATCAAATTGAATAGATAATTTTATTAGTGACTAAATTGATAAATATTTTATATCTAAGGGACCAAAATTTAATATTAATTTAATTGTCTTAACAATATGTGAGTTTAAACCCAAAAAAAAAAAAGTAAACAATCTGTTACAATGCCTAAGGACGTACAAAGTGAAACATTACTGATGAAAAAGCTATTGTAGTGAATAAAAAAAACTATCTACATCACAACCCTTCATTCTTGCACAATCTAAAGGTTAAAAATTCAAGTTACCCAACGTCACAAAATTGCAAAGCCAGAGGATCTGATCCCATTACCTTCATCCGCAGCAATTTCCACATATTGTTTTTGGTTTTATTCTTTGTTTTATTCTAATTTTTTTATTAACTCTTCATATTACTTAATAAATTATATAATTAAATAAAGAACATAACTAAAAATTTAAGCAAACATATTATTACTATTATTTTGAATCTTCATTTGAATGTCAACTTTTATTCAGAATATTATGATAACTTGCTTATCTAAAATTACTTTTATTAAAATTTATGAATATGTATAAAACTATTCTTTTAGTATATTAGCATCTGAAATATTCAGTGTTATTTACAAATAATAAACAATAATATTATCTTAGATTATATTCTATACTCAGAAAGTTTAAAGTGCACATTCTAAAATATTTTTTCTTTATTTTTACAAAATATTAGCTATATATTTTTATGATAATTTTAATTGTTATATTAAATGTGATAATATTAAATATCTTATTATTTTATATCATAATGTCCATAAATGAGCTCATTTACCAGATGAGCTGCAATACTTGATTTTATATCATAATCTAGTACAACATTATGTTAATAAACTATAATTGGATAAAAAAATTTAATTATTTAGTTTTTAATAAACTATAATACATCAAAAAAATTTGAAACGTGATTTTACTATAAAAAAAATTATTTGTTATATTTTTTAAAAAAATTCAATAAACAATATACTTTAGTTTTATTTTATATTTATTTAGAATTTATATGTACAAGATGTGAAGTTGATTATCTTTATGATATTAGGATTAAGGTAAGAAATATGTGAATACTTTGTGTGTCGTAGCCCAAAAGGAAAACTAAAATGAAGCTAAGGAGTCCTTTTTCAAAACAATATTACTAATGTATTGCATATTTTTCGTGCCCATTATTAATTTTCAAGTTGAAAGCATTTATGGTACTGTTATGTAAGTTTGCACTTTGCACATTACATTAGGAATTTTAAATAAAAGGTAAAAAGTATTTATATGTCCCTAAACTTTATTTTGATTCTTATTTATGCCCGTTGCCCATTTATGTCCCTTATTTTTTAATTTTTATCATTTATGCCCTTCTCCATCCACTCTGTCAACTTGACTAACAGCAACAGCAGAGTAGGATCCTATGTGGCTCAATGGCTCATCCACATCAGCCTCCACTTGGGCACTTATTTTGGATTGACCAAGATACCCCTTCATTATATAACATGTAGACAAAATGGATGGAGACAAAGTGCATTGCTAAAGCCGAAATCTAGCATGAATGACATCGTTATGGCCTTTTCTTCAACAGTGATGACTAGAGTTCCAATGACTGTGGTGGAGGACATCAAGGGCAGCGACAAGTAGGTAATTTCCCTCTACTAGCCATGATTTTGTTTTCATTTTTTCCCTAATCTAAAATCAAGATCTAAACTTCTAAATCTTGTCCTAATTTTCAATCGATTAATTTTCTAAATTTCCCCTATTTCTTCTCTGATTCTGCTCATCTTTCTCCTGATTCATCTTTGATGTTGCTTCGATTAGGATTTTGGTGATAGTAGCAGAAGGCATCGATGTTGGCTGTGATAAGGTATTTTCCCTCTATTAGCCATTGATTTCGTTCCCATTTTTCCCCCTAATCTGAAATCGAAACATAGAGGGACTTGTAAGTTATGCCCTGATTCCGATTATAATGATGGTTGATTTTGTGATTATGTGTAATGCTATTCATGTACCTTTGATTCCTCTTATTGTTTACCCGAGAGTTCGATTGTAATGATTGTAGTTGATTCTAGTATATTGGAAATACTAGTCTTGATAATTTTTCTTACATTGTAAATATGGTTGAGTATTGTAATTATTGTTATGGAATGTATCTGGATAATTAATGAAGAGTGTGTATCAGAATGCCATTTTCAATACTTTATGGGTTCCACTAGCAACATCTTTCAACTTTTGCTATGTGGGACCATGAAATTGGTGTTAACAATGTTCTTGTTGTTAACCATGTTCAAATTTTATCCCTTCAGTTTCTATAAAAGATATACAAAAGGAAGAAAACCCTAAAAATGGAAAACACTAGTAAGGATCTTAATAAAGTTCAACCTCTCACTAATAGTAAGAAATCAATGAAGTTGTGACTTGTGATTAAAATGGGTCAAGAAAGACAAACAAAAGTTTAAAGTTGATATTAAATTGAAGTGTGAAAATTTATTAAGTTGTAGGTAGCCAACTTGAGCTAGTCACTAGTGAGGATCTTAATAAACAAATGTGTTATGTTGTTAACAATGTGCCAACTTGATCTTGTCAATGATGATAATTTAAAATGTAGTATTAAAGTGCATAACTTAAGAAGATTCTCGATGTAATCAAAGTGTTAACCTCTCATCCATGGAAAATAGTGCAAGTTACTTTTTGTGGCATGAATAAAAGTAATGCTCACCATTTTTTGTTGTTATTCTTGATGTGATTAAAGTGCAAAACATTATTTAGCTAATAATATATGCCTCTTTTTGTGTTTGACCCCAAATTTTGAAAAATTTAATTATTGAAAGAAACGTGCACAAAAAGGAGATGGCGTGAATATTTTAAAATATAACAGCTTTCCTTTTTTATTTAATTAGGTGATATTGTCTGTCCATGGATATATTTGCTGTCAAAGTTCGCCATGGTGGCCAAATGTTCCCAAGAATTTATATGAATATTTAAAATCTATTTTGAAGTTTATTAGAAAATTTAATTACGTAGAAAATGTTATTTTTGAATTAGTGAGGGAAATTTGGGAATAGAAATTTCAAAATTTTAATTTGAAAATTTTTTACAATTCTCAAGGACTAAAGTGAAAAGAAAAGAAAATATAGGGTACTTTTGAGAAATGACCAAATAGGAACCTGAGAGGAAGAATAAAGCTTATGAGAATGAATTATGAGTCCGATACCGAAACGATGATGGATTCGAGGTTAAAGTGGTATTTGAGACATCGAGAGGGATTAAAGTGAATAAATACGGGATTTTAGAATTTTAATAAATATGGGATGTGATGAGGTGTATTTTGTGGGAGTCTATTGGGTGCCCTAAGTATAATCAAGCTTTTTCAATTCCCTTGCAAGTTCTAGGTAAGATGGTTGCCAAAGGGACTAAATTGAAAAGAAAATGAGTGGGGCCCACACATACACACTTAAACATTCATCATTCTCTCTTATTCATTTTTCTATCTTCCTCCCGTAGCTCTCTCACTCTCTATAGGCCAAGTACTCCCAAGTTCTCTTCTTCACCTCCATCCATGCCAAATGCTCAAGGAAGGAAGCCTTGGAAGCTAGGAAGATTGGTAAGTAGATGTTCTTCTTTTTTTTTCCTCCTCTTACAAGAATAAATCCTAGGTTATCATTTTGAGAAATCTTTGTATATTGTTTCTATGGATGAATTTAAGTAAAGATATTAGTTTAAAACATTTCTACATGTTGAATAATAATTGTGGAACAAGAAATTCGAAGAAAATTAGGAGAAATTCAAGAATTAGAAAATTTGAAGAAAGTTAGGGTTCTTAATGAAAATTTGAGATTAGAGCTTGGATTGTTGCTAAAAATTGGGGATTTTGGTGTTAAAACACTCCTTACACATTAAGGATGAAAACCCATGGAAGAAATCAAAAGAAATGTTGTTTTAGATGTGATTTAGGATTTTTGGATGAAGAACACGAAGAACATCACTGTTCATTCTGGAAATTTTCCAGAAAATTTTCAGAAAATACTGTTCACCGAGAAAATTTTTCCAGATTTTCTCGTTACTGTAGCATTGACTTGATCAACGTTACTGTATCATTGACTCGGTCAACGTTACTGTAGCATTGATTTAGTCAACGACACTGTAGCTGCGTTGACCGTTACTGTAGCATGTTCATAACTCTTTCATCCGGACTCCGTTTTGAGTGAAATTTATATCGTTGAAAAGTTCTTTGAGTCTAGTTTCCAATGGTATAAGTTTCATCTAGATATTCATTACCAGTTAAGAGTTATGATTTGAGAAGTGAGTGAAGGTCGAAAATAATGGTAGGAAATTCCTCTATTTCGTAGCCCTGATGGTTTTTATCTGGTTACAATAGGAATGGTCAAGGCACAAGATGGGAGTGCCGAGAGCATGAAATCTAGGTGAGTGGGTTAATACTTGCATGATTAAATATCTTTGTTATTAACTTTTTGCATTATAGTGAAAATATGTTGTATATCCAAGTTTGAAGAGGATGATGTGGGACGATGAGGCATAAACAATTGTGGAACTTGTCTGGTGATGTATATAATTATATTTTCTTATTTTCTCATAAATGGAGGTTATATGATAGATTGTGAATGGCATGTGAACTGAGTTGAAATGTGTCATACTCTGATTGTTGAGTTCATTCATATACGGATAGTTGAAGTATGTTATTATTGAATAATTGTTCTATATTATGGGTTATTATGTTGTATACATGCTATGTTGCTGGAACCATATTAATTATGTTGTGACTTGAATTGTAAATGACTGAGTTGTGTATGTGGCTCATGATTATGATTGAGAATGCTCTTAGATGTGATTGTGATTGTGTTTGACTAGAAAGGAAAGGCATGACGGTGCACCCCATGGAGAAATCTATGTGAAGCTATAAGGGTGTAGAATATAAATGGAGCGATAAGGGTGGATGCGGCGGGAGCCGCGGGCAACGATCCAAAGGTACCCTGGACGACCCGGTTGGTACGGAAAATGTGTGAAATTGATTTCACTGTTTGCTGTTGTAAATTATTTGAATTATGTTGAAATGTATTTGATTTACTTAGATATTGTTGTGAAGTATTATGAATTATGTTATATTATATTATGATCGATTACGTATGATTGCTGCATATTATCATTATGATGCATGGTATTTTTTTTGTCATAGTGTTGTGTTGTCTGCTCACTAGGCACGTGGTTTGCTCATACCCCTCTTATTAACATTTTTTTTCAGAGTTGACAGTTGAAGGTAAATATCTATACAAAGAGTTATGGATCCTTAGCCCATGATTACCTTTTCATTTATTCAGGGTAAAGGTATAATGTTTAGGTCTTATTCTAAGTTGTATAAATCTAGAAAATCTCTGTAATCGGGTAGGTTTATTCAGTGATGTAATGTGAATAACTGTAGTGTGTATAGAGAACTCGGTTTAGCCGTATTTTCTTATATTTTGTGAAAAGATGAATAATTCTCTTATTTTAATTCTTAAATTATGTAATTTAGATTAATTGTATTTAAAAGAGTGGTATGATACTTAAGAGAAAGATAGGCTTACGGAGGTGAAATGAAATTCACTTTCCGTGCCGGTCACGTGCTCAGATTTTGGGACGTGACACCAAATTTCAAGTGGAGAATATTTTGGCAGCTATATTGACCTGTGGACTAATTGTGACTTTGACAGATAGAGTTACTTTGAGATCTTGGACCTACTTGAAGAAAAATATAGGTACTCAGAATTTGAAAGTTTGTGGCACAAAGTTCCTAGACAATCATTGGATAAGGAGTTGAAGATGCTGAAAGATGACTATGGAGCATTGGAAATGGTAGGCATCGCTACTAGGGAGGGCTTGGTTCAATTGTACATCATCTTGAAGTTGGATGGGCCTTCTCCATCCGTGGATTGACTTCTCGACACAAATGTCAATCTGGATGTTGACCTACCTCAAAATGTAGAGGATGCCCCTGATGATGCCCTAGTCTCTCCGTCCCACGCTTCCCCACATCATTATACGAGAGCAAAGATATAGCATTTGTGTGATTATATGTACTAACTTCTTTGGTTGATTACCATAACATAATTGTAGATCCCATTTTTTTTGAATTTATCCATTTCACAAATAACGTACAAACTTAAATTATCTTAAACATTCCTATTTAAGAATCATTATTTTTATTTTACAAGTTGTTTTACTGGTAATTTTGTATTTTTGTTTTTTTTATGTTGTAGGGCAAGTAATCTATTGTACATGGGCGAAGAACAAAAAAGGTTGCAAGCCATGATGACGGAGACAGTGGTAATGATGATGGCATAGGAAGTGGCAGTGATGATGGCATGGGAAGTGGATATGAGACCGAGGATAGTGCGATGAATGTGTGCTTCATTGATAGTGAAGATGAAAATATGTTAGGGGTTGTTTGACGTTGAAGAGATCGGAGTTGCGTCCACGTAGTAGAGCAGAGGTGCTCACACATGTATCACCACCTTTCACCAATAAGCCTATGACACAAGATAGGTCGTCGGCAAGTGTTAGGGGCCTCGGTGATGACGAGGAGTGTGAGACTGATTCTTTAGATAACATTGATAGTGAGGATGATGACAACATACCTTGAAAGTTGAAGTTCCCAATTCATAAGTTTCTAAAGAATATTTCTGAATACAAATGGGTTGGAACTATTTAACAAACTCATGAAGAGTTTCAGGATGCTATGGTGACATACGTTGTACACGTTGAAAGGAATTTATACTATGCAAAACTAGATAAAGTCAAAGTAAGGGTGAAGTGCAAGGGTGCTAAGTTGATAAACAAAGACACATGGCAGTTGAGGACTATTAATAATGAGCATACTTGCACACGATGCTTTAATGTGCACTTCATGACGTTGAAGTGGCTAGACCATAAAATGCAAAAAAAAAAAAGTGAAAGAGAACCTAAAACTCTGACTGAATGACAAAATTACAAAGGCTAAAGAGAAATGGAATATGGGTTGTCTATAACCAAAGCCAGTAGGGCTAGAAAGAATGTGAGGGCTCCTTTAAAGAGTAATTCTTGAGATTGTATTACTACTATGAAGAGCTTAGAAACTCCAATCCTAGGTCCACAATGAAGATGCATGTGAACAGGCCACTTGCGTATGAGGATGACACTCTTAGTGTTGGTAGAGATTTCAAGTCGATGCTACCAACATTTGGGAGGCTATATTTCTACTTAGGTGCATGTTGGAGGAGTTTCCTATTATGTCGACCCATCATTGTTGTAGATGAGTGCTTTATAAAGACCCTATATGGAGGACAAGTGCTGACTGCAATAAGTAGGGATCCAGATGACCAACTCTTGCCCACTACATTTTTCATTGTGGAGGCTGAGACAACGGATAGTTGGATGTGGTTCTTGCAACTCCTGACTGAGGACATTAGGATAGAATATAGCAAGTTCATCATTTTTATTTCAGATCAGCAAAAGGTTCCCCTTTGAACTTTTTTTTTTAGTGTTTTAGGGTTATTGAGTAATGTAAAATGAAATTATGATACTTTTAATCTATGTCTTTACGGCTAACTGGGTGATGGTTTTGAAAATGTCACATACCAACCCGATATATGATCGGCATGGTGAAATGGTTCGTCCTTACATTGTAAGCCAAGATACCATGACATTAGACACAATTTCCTTACACCAAAAATAATAAAAATTTATATAATAATAACATCTTTTTATCAATAATTATCCAGCAAGAAAAAAAGAGTAATAGTTAATGGTTATTATGTTACATGTCAATATAAACTGTCAATTTCACATGTAGGACATTAACATATTAACATTCCTTCTTAGAAAATTTGCCATCCAGCATCAATTACAATACACACACATTATCTTAGATATCTTATGAGATCACAGAATGACCACTAGAGGTTCAAAGGAACACATTGACAGCCAAACAAAGGCAAAAGAAATCACCCTGGAGACAAAGTAGGGGTGGTGGATTAGGGAGCCACTATTCTTCCATAACTTACCGCCACAGCTACAGACTCTGTAGAATATTCAAAGAAAAACTGGAGTGAGTAAATTAATTACTCAGTAAGTGAATCTCAATTCAAGAGAAAAAAAAAAGTCAGTGACATTAAATAACAACGAGCCAAAAACTGCAATTGCGTAACTCACCAATTAAATGATAATCTGTCACGTCCCAAAATCTGAGCACGTGACCAGCACGGAAAGTGAATTTCATTTCACCTCCGTAAGCCTATCTTTCTCTTAAGTATCATACCACTCTTTTAAATACAATTAATCTAAATTACATAATTTAAGAATTAAAATAAGAGAATTATTCATCTTTTCACAAAAGATAAGAAAATACGGCTAAACCGAGTTCTCTATACACACTACAGTTATTCACATTACATCACTGAATAAACCTACCCGATTACAGAGATTTTCTAGATTTATACAACTTAGAATAAGACCTAAACATTATACCTTTACCCTGAACAAATGAAAAGGTAATCATGGGCTAAGGATCCATAACTCTTTGTATAGATATTTCCCTTCAACTGTCATATCTGAAAAAAATGTTAATAAGAGGGGTATGAGTAAACCACGTGTCCAGTGAGCAGACAACACAACACTATGACAAAAAAAATATCATGCATCATAATGATAATATGCAGCAATCATACGTAATTGATCATAATATAATATAATATAATTCATAATACTTCACAACAATATCCAAGTAAATCAAATACATTTCAACATAATTCAAATAATTCACAACAGCAAACAGTGAAATCAATTTCACACATTTCCCTTACCAACCGGGTCGTCCAGGGTACCTCTGGATCGTTGCTCGCGGCTCCCGCCGCATCTACCCTTATCGCTCCATTTATGTTCTCCACCCTTATAGCTTCACATAGATTTCTCCATGGGGTGCACCGCCATGCCTTTCCTTTCTAGTCAAACACAATCACAATCACATCTAAGAGCATTCTCAATCATAATCATGAGCCACATACACAACTCAGTCATTTACAATTCAAGTCACAACATAATCAATATGGTTCCAGCAACATAGCATGTATACAACATAATAACCCATAATATAGAACAATTATTCAACAATAACATACTTCAACTATCCGTATATGAATGAACTCAACAATCAGAGTATAACACATTTCAACTCAGTTCACATGCCATTCACAATCCATCATATAACCTCCATTCATGAGAAAATAAGAAAATATAATTATATATATCACCAGGCAAGTTCTACAATTGTTTATGCCTCATCGTCCCACATCATCCTCTTCAAACTTGGATATACAACATATTTTCACTATGATGCAAAAAGTCAATAACAAAGATATTTAATCATAGCAAGTATTAACCCATTCACCTGGATTTCACGCTCTCGGCACTCCCACCTTGCGCCTTGACCATTCTTATTGTAACCTGATAAAAACCATCAGGGCTACGAAATAGAGAAATTTCCTACCACTATTCCCGACCTTCACTCACTTCTCAAATCATAACTCCTAATTGGTAATGAATATCCATATGAAAGTTATACTATTGGAAACTAGACTCAAAGAGCTTTTTAACGATATAAATTTCACTCAAAACGGAGTCCGGATGAAAGAGTTATGAACATGCTACAGTAACTGTCAACGGTCAACGCAGCTACAGTGTCGTTGACTAAGTCAATGCTACAATAACGTTGACCGAGTCAATGATACAGTAACGTTGATCGAGTCAATGCTACAGTAACGAGAAAATCTGGAAAAATTTTCTTGGTGAACAGTGTTTTCTGAAAATTTTCTGGAAAATTTCCAGAATGAACAGTGACGTTCTTCGTGTTTTTCATCCAAAAATCCTAAAACCATATCTAAAACAACATTTCTTTTGATTTCTTCCAAAGTTTTTCATCGTTAATGTGTAAGGAGTGTTTTAACACCAAAATCCCCAATTTTTAGCAACAATCTAAGCTCTAATCTCAAATTTTCATTAAGAACCCTAACTTTCTTCAAATTTCCTAATTCTTGAATTTCTCCTAATTTTCTTCGAATTTCTTGTTCCAAAATTATTATCCAACATGTAGAAATGTTTCAGATTAACACCCACACTTGAATTCATTCATTAAAATTCAAAATCAACCCAAAAGAAAATTACCCAACATCATCAAAGAAATCATTACCGAAAGAAATCTTAGCTAAAATTTCATGAGAAGGGATCATGAGTTCGAATTCTTACCACTCAATACCTCTGTCTTTGTAGTTCTGTTATAAGGTGGAGCAGCAAAGAAAATCAAAGGAATGCATAAGGAAGAAGAAAGGAGGAAGTATTGTTTTTTTCTCTCTCTATTTTTCCCTTTCGGTCTCTCACTTTCTCTCTCACTTTCTTTTTCCTTTCTTTCTTTTTCTTTTTTTTTGTCTTTGTCCTTTCGTCTTTCTCTCCCTCATCCTCCTCCGCACACCTCACACACATCACTTTCCTTTTTTTTTTGGGTTAAAATTGCTCTTAGCCACCTTAACTTATAAGATTTGTTCACTTAGGTCATTGAGAATGTATAAAAATTTCCTAAATATCGATTCCATTATCTTTTCGGTACCGGACTCATAATTCATTCTCATAAGCTTTATTCTTCCTCTCAGGTTCCTATTTGGTCATTTTTCAAAAGTACTCCATATTTTCTTTTCTTTTCACTTTAGTCCTTGAGAATTTGTAAAAATTTTCCAAATTAAAATTTTGAAATTTCTATTCCCAAATTTCCCTCACTAATTCAAAAAGAACATTTTCTACGTAATTAAATTTCAAAATAAATTTTAAATATTCATATAAATTCTTGGGATATTACATAATCCTAGTTCCAAATAATTAGCAACAGCCTTACATATATATATATATATATATATATATATTAATTACTCAGTAAGTGAATCTCAATTCAAGAGAAAAAAAAGTTAGTGACATTAAATAACAATGAGACAAAAATTGTAATTGCGTAACTCAACAATTAAATGATAATCCTAGTTCCAAATAATTAACTACAGCCTCATACTTATATATATACACAAGCATGACCAATAATTCAAAATTTCATATTTTATATCAACAATTAATCTTAGCCATATAAATACCATTTTAGTCATAAACTTCCCGCCCAAAAATATATATATATAATTCCAAATAACTTACCACCGCTAGTCTTGACACCAAGAAAGCATACAAGATATGTAAGTATGAATCAATTTGAAGTACATAACTAATCCTAATCTTATAATGTCCAAGAAGCAATAAAGACCCCAGTCTTATCCCTCCGAAAGACACCTTCGGACAAACACCATAACCATTGTATAACAATCAAATAATAATAGCAATACAATAGACCAGATAAATAAATAATACTACCAAGAAGTCAATCCTATGATTAACCACACCATTTGGACCAATAAATTCTATTTCAATCTTGTCAACCATACACACATAACTTCTAAACATCTAGCCATAGTCATTTATGAGTACAAAAAGACTATAAGAGATGGTGTATGAGCAAATCACAATAATAAAAATGAATAGATACAATCCTCATCCTTATATCACCACAAATAGAAAGAAATTGTAAGCCCTATTCTTATAACCCCTCTTGGCTTAAATGCCATATATATATATATATATATATATATCTCATATGTATGCCTAATCTCATCCTTATGTGTTTGATAAGCCTCTGCACGTGCCAGTACGTGGCATTATATCAACCAATTTAACCAATCCATCATGCCAGTTGTAACATCTACTAGAATTATATGCATTTATGCAAATAATTAAAAATTGTAATATAGACTAAAGGAAAATTTGGTCTAAAACATGATATTTTTCTAAAAATATTTACAAAATATCTAAGTTCATAAAAATAAGTGAAATTTTGAATATCTTAAAACATAAAATTTTGCACTTGAGAGAAGGCTATCGGCCAACTGATTTGTAACCATCGGTTGACTTATTGTCTTTGAATTTGTATAAATCAAGACAAAGAAGTATCAGTCGACTGATGTAAGACAATTAATAGACTAATATGTCTTAAACTTCAAATCTTATAAAATGATACTTGAAAGATAACACATATAACTCCACTTAAGTATACATAGCACATGTTCACTATTTCTTGCAAATTCTCTTTCACATATACATAACACAAAAGGTTTAATTACAACTCTTATGAAGTTACAACAAACTCTTAAACTTTATCATCAATATATACAATACACAACATTCTTTCAAAATGCCATCAAAAAAAGGTGACTTAACTAGCCAACACATCATAAACTTATTTCTTTTATTTCTCTTTTCTTTCTACTTCAATCCTTAAAATGGTAAAATTATCAAAAACAAGGTGAGATATGAAATCTTAGTAGTTAGCATACGTTATGAAATTACTACAACCATTTCAGTCAGAAAAAAAAATCTAAAAGATAAAACTTATTCCATGAAATATAAACTAATATGAATACATAACTGTGTTAGGGTCTTTTCCTTTCAATATAGTGCACTATACTTTTATTCTTTCTTAAGAAAAATATTTAATGTCCCATGAGGAATTTCTGTCATCCTATGAGAAATTTCTGAGGTTCTGTCATCCTATAAGAACTTTTATATCTTATGAGAAATTTTTGTCATCACATGGAGAATTTCTAGGATTTTATTATTCCATAAGGACATAAATTTTACTTTTCAAGAGAAAGATAGTTCTACATGTTCATGGAAAGCTTTAAGATATAAACACTCGGTAAATCATACAAAGATATAACAAACACATCAAATACTTTGCTTTTATGAAAATTGTAATACCTCAAGAATTTATATTAATATTTTTTTAGTCTATTTAGAAGCTTGTAAAAAAAATTTAAAATTAAATTTTATGGATATATTTTTATAGGAAAATATAATTTTATTTGGGGCATAAAATAGAATTAGCCCAAGTTGTTATAGACCTTGATGAAAGAAAAAGAAATGTAAGAGGTGCTTCCTCTTATTTTAGCATAAACTAACCTTGGTGGCAGAAGTGTGTGTAACCCACTTCTCATCTTGTCCTTTGCGTGAATCCATCCAAAAAAAAAAGGAACAGAACAGAAAAAGAAGAAAAAGAGAAAAGGAATTTGGCTTCTTGAAGGCTTTCTTACGGGCATACAGAGGAAGACACAGAGAGAGAGAGAGTCTTGAGCATGAGTGAGGGTTCATCTTCATCAATCATCATCCATGGTTGTCTTGCCAACAGTCAATTTCACCGTCGACCCCTTTAGTTTGTTCAATGCTGAGAGCTTTCCTTCCTTTCTCTAATGATTCTTTCAACCGAATAAATTTTTTATTTCATACCCATGCCCTATTCATCTCCCAAACTGAATTTGCAGCTTAAATCCCTCTTGAATCTGACTGTAAATGTTTTGTATTTAGGTTCTTTAGTTGATAATTTTTATAGTGGTTTGAGTTTACTATTTCTGTTTTCAAGGGTTGTTTTTGATTGAAAATTTTGGGTAAAATTTTGTAAACTACTGGAAATATTATTAGTGCATGTGAAACTAAATTGATGACAGAAAAATCTAAGGGAAAAAGCTTGATAGTAAACTGTAGGGACTAAACTGAAAATATTAGAGAGTTTATTGGGGTTGATTTAATTTTAGAAGAAAATATATTCCTAATCTATGGACTAGTTGAAGTGAAATATGAGTTTAAATCAAGTAAAGGAAATAAGGGAAATTTACTAAGGAGCTATGAAGGGATAATATGACAATTTTAAATGCTTATGATTTTATGTGATTTTGAATGACCAAATTAATTTGTAAAATCATGAAATTATTATGAGAGATTTTTCATATTGTGGTAATCTAATTTGGAAAGTTTTGAGCTCATTAAAATTAGTTTGTTTGGTCAAATAAACATGGAAACAACACTTTATTCAGTGTAGAGGCATTTTAAATAGGTGTAAATTTTGGATTTTACGCAATAACTAAACGACCTTATTTTGATTTAAAAATTTTATGATACCTAGATAAGACCTCATACTAATTATCTACCAAATTTTAGAGTTTTTGGCTAAGGTTTGATGAGATTATTAAATAGAAAGATAGGACCTATGCAAATTTGGATAGTTCTGACCTTTGATCATTTATAGGGTCTTTAGAGAGGCCAAACAATAAAATTAAATTATGAAATTTTTATTCTAGTATGTCAACATACTAATAAGGTTTTGTACCAAATTTTATGATTTTTGGAGCTATGGTTTATTCCCAGAAATTTCTTAAAATTTGAATTTGATTTTAGCCTCAAAATAAAATAAAGTTAAATTATTAATATATTATGTTCTGAATTAGTGTTAATACTTGCTAGAATTAATTTCTAGGATTATGATGAGGCTCTTGGCATCTCTTTTTGAGTATAAAGTGTAGAAATATAGCTTGGACTCCAGGTGAGGGACCTAACCTTACCTTATTTATTTATTTTTCTAAAATTATTGTCCTAGCAACTTTTACATTTTGTAAATATTTTAGCAGTTAATAAGATGTTTGTTGTGCATAAATCTTCATATGATTGGGAACGTAATAAACATACTCATGTGTGGTTGTTGATTTGAGATACATAATTGTCATGAATCATGAATAGAAAAGATTGATTATAAATTTTGCATTTAAATGCTAAGTTATAATTTGTGAATCAATCTCGTTGAGAATGGAGACTAGTGTGAAATGATGAAATGTTATTGAAACATGTATTTATGTATGTACACATGAAATATTGTGAATGTTATGTGTGTATGTGATTGTGTCATGTGTTTTGATGGATTGTTAATGTGGTTATGGTCGAGGGCATGATCCTATAGACTTGTTATTGGTTGCGGATATGACCCAATATATCAGAGACATCAAATGGTTGAGGGCATGATATTATAGACCTATTATTGGTTGCGGACATGACCTAATATACCGGAGACATTATATAATTGAGGGCATGATTCTATAGACTTGTTATTAGTTGTGGACATGACCCAATATACTAGAGACATTGTATAGTTGAGGGCATGATCCAAGAGAGCCTGATATTGGTTGAGGACATGACCCGATAAATTGGGATACCTCATGTGAAACTTAACTATTGATTGGCTAAGTATTGAATAAATTTCCCTATTTATGATTTAAATTGTGATTTTTATGAGTGAGTGCTTAATACAAATTTCCTAATGAGTTATGAATGATCGATGATATTATTTCAGTGTTGAGTCATGGAGGTGAACCTTCATTACAAGTGATGCATGGTTATTTGTGAATATTCATATGTTCATGCATGATTATATGTACTTTTGACACGTATAGTCGAATATGTGTGATAGGTAGGACTAGTTTTATGGTGAGTCAAGTAGACCAGACTCACCCCTTCACAATTTTAGGTACAAAAGACTCTTTAGCTTCGATAACGTGAATGCCAAGAATATTTCCCTTTTTGTTCAGCGTAAAGGTATAATACCTCATTTTTATGTTAAGTTGTATAATTTTAGAAAAGCTCTTTAATCAGGTAGGTCATATATTGTTGTGTGATATAATTTTGTATTGTAAGAAAAAATATTAGTGAGTGTAGTTGTAATACCCGTTAATTTCAGAATATAATTCGCTTAAGAGTATTTTAGAATTCTACAACGTTACTTTAGTTATTTATTTTGGTCATTTTTAATTTTCATATTTAATTGTTCTCTTTGAATATTATTTATGAAAATTGAGTTAAATGACTGGACTAAATATTTGCACAATGTGGGATATATTCTAAGAATGATGAAATTCATGGAAAAGTGGTTTCAGAATGGTCAATTAGTCCATTTATTGTAAATTGACTGGATAGGTTTGGATGTTGGTTATGGATACCCATGGGTTATTCAATAACCCATTAGAAATATTTAATATAAAGGTTCAATAGTACCCTTCTCATTTCTCACGCAGAAGGAAAAGCTGGAAACTGAACAGTGGAAGTTTCTCTCGTTTCTTCATCCTCTTCTCAAATCCTTTCCTTGATCTACAGAGTTTTGATTGTTTGTTCGGTTCAAAAGCTTTGTAAGGATCAAAGGTAAGCTTTAATCTCATTATTTTCCTTAAATTTCAGTTTATATGGAAGATTAGAGGAGGTTTTGTTCTTGAAGATTTTGATGATAATTCGTGAATCTCAGTTGTTTTAGAAGTTATATTTGAGTTATAATCGGTTAAAAGAGTTAAGATTCTGGTTTTGAATCAAAAGAAAGGAAAGGATGAATTTGTGAGAAATTTCTGCAAAAACTTCTGCAAAACTCGAGTTACTGTAGCGACCAGATTTCGAGAAATTTTCTTCGAGTACTGTAGCAGTACTGTAGTGTCGGCAGTCAACGGTACTGTAGCGAACCGGCACTGTAGCGAACCGTTACTGTAGCAAACCGTACTGTAGCAAACCGTTACTGTAGCAATCAGAAAATTTTACGTATTTTCGTGATTTTGTTTCCTTTCTTATGTTTCCTTGTAATATATTTTACTAGGAAATTTTTCTACACAAATTCTAGTGTGGAACAAGGTAAACTTGGACAAACATCAAGATGAGTGAATAACCTTGCTCAGCTAATTTGATATTACTAGTCAAAGTACAATATAAGTCCCATTTACAATATTATTTGGATAATAAGCAATCAATTTTCATATGGGAGTATATGATGATCGGTAGAAATAAGAGTATGTAGAAATTATTTTATTTCATGACAATTGTATTATGTGATAAATTCTCACTATCTTGTCAATGAGTAAAGATCTACGGGATCTAATACACGAGTTTGAAAGGGTTAAAGTCCCATACTACTCGGTGTATATCTAAGAAAGCTCATACACGAGTTTGAAAGGGTTAAAGTCTCATACTACTCAGTGCATATCTATGAAACCTATACACGAGTTGAAAGGGTTAAAGTCCCATACTACTCGGTGTATATCTAAGAAAGCTCATACACGAGTTTGAAAGGGTTAAAGTCCCATACTACTCAGTGCATATCTATGAAACCTATACACGAGTTGAAAGGGTTAGAGTCCCAT
Organism: Biancaea sappan; assembly: GCA_037074585.1. Taxonomy (NCBI): domain Eukaryota; kingdom Viridiplantae; phylum Streptophyta; class Magnoliopsida; order Fabales; family Fabaceae; genus Biancaea; species Biancaea sappan. Next base: position 62,586,897 of record CM073496.1, read on the forward strand.
ACTACTCGGTGTATACCGATGAGATCTTATTCATGAGTTTGAAAGGGTTAAAGTCCCATACTACTCGATGTATAAGACAATTAATTATATGAGTAAATGTGGTATTTGTACTTTTGATATTTTATATAGTACAGTTATTTACTTACTGAGTTTTTAAATAAACTCACACTCCCTATGATTATTTTTTTCAGATACAGAAAATAAAGAACAAGAGTATCCATTTGAAGAATACAAGCCCCTTGGAATTATCCTCTATTTCTGTCTGGTGGGATACCAGTACTTATTAATGTGGATACTAGGAACGCTCTGTACTTACTATAGGTCTCCTAGACTTGCGATGAGATAGAAATATCAGACTATGTATGTCTATAATTGCTTATCAGATGAATATAATTTTGTAGTGTGGAATGAATGATTAAGGTTGAATGTAAAACCTTACAGAACATATGTAAATAACGTATGTTTGAGAATTTTAACAAATGAGTAGTATCTTTTCACATGTTCAATTTTTGGGATGTGACAGTAGTAAAGTTAGAAAACCTGTAATTTAATTGAAGGAATGTTTATTTTTACATTTATGTATAGTTATAAAAGAAGATGACTTTGTGATTATCTATATTTATAAAAATTTTGATTTTTTTAAAGTAAAGAATATTTGAGATAAAGAAAATAAAAATTTTCAAGAAGTTCTGGGCTTGCAACGGTGTGGGGTTAGGCACCGTCTACACTGGTCACGGGCCCAGATTTGGGGCGTGACAAAAACTAACTACCTTAATTCTCCTAAAGGTGAAATTAATGTGGTATCTTCTAGTTCTTGTTTAATATTCTTCGTTTCTTTAACTTCTAAACCAACTCCTTTCTCTTTCTTCTTTCCTTAGCCTGAAGATTCCTATTCTATCATTTTTCAAGCTCTAGAATCTATCTAAACTAGAAGAATCAAGTTAGAAACTTACCTTTTATGATCTTCTTGCTAAAATCTCTACTAGAACTTCATTCTCTCTCTTCTTCTTACTTTTCATGTTTTCTCTCTCTTTTTTCTCTAAATTTCAAAATTTACTCTTTTTCCCTCGCTTCTTGCTTCTAAAAGAGTCTAAAGAGCCTTTTATTATGGAAATCCCCCTTTTAACCCTACTTTCTTATTTCTAATCTTCATTAGCATGATAAGGGTGTTTAGGTAAATTTTTCACTGATTTTTTAGTTAATACTGACTTACTCTCGTACTCCAATAGTCCATTAGTCAATTGATTGCTCATCGATAGTCGATTGATTCGCAATTAGTTAACTAATCCATCATGATTAGTCGACTGACTACTTTAAAACCTAAAATTTCAGTTTGATAGAGAATAATTAATTGACTAATTTTTCTCCATCAGTCAACCGATTGCAGATATTAGCAGCCTAGTCTGATCTCTGATGCTATCAGTCGACTAGTTTGCTCAGTCAGTCAATTGATTACCTTAGAACTTTATTTTCCTCTTACTTTTAGCTTATTTATCCTAATTTCCTCATGCCTTTCCTTTATAACTTTCTCCTAAGCATCCAAAACATATTATACTAATTTCTAATATCATTTCTAACTTGAATAAAGAAAATATAATACAAGTGAAAGAAATTATGGGATGTTACACCAGTAGCCGGCACTATATCAACCAATATAACCAAATTAACTTTTTAAAGTAAGGTACAAGATTAATAAACCAATATGATGCAATCTTTCACATCTATAACATATAAGATATATATATATATATACGAAAAGAAATTTTCATGTCAAATAAAAGAAGAACATTCTAATATAACACAGTTTCCAATATTCATAATCAACTCTAAACGATTCCTTAGCCATGCATGTATACTACTAAAAGTTTGAGGAATTTCCATATGAAATTCGTTTAAGCATGCTGATTGTAGAAGTATGTCTTAATCTCATAAATGTTTAATTGTATATAGATCTCCAGTTAATTGGAAGAATTGACTCCATTTGCTAATCCAAATATATATTAAGCATCCTTTTCTATAATTAATGAATATAGTTATTCCATCCTAATAGAATTAAAATGATTAACATACGATAAAAGACAATTCATTCTCATTTTTAGCAATAAAAACGTACCATTTGGGGAGTTCATTTCTCCGAAGTCATCGAATGTCAAACCACGATACAAATATACTCTAATGCCAATACTTCTAACACCAATTAACGAATCCAAGCATACACCATGAAATGAGAATTACCATCCAATTTTCATCTTTGGTGACTACATTAATGGTACTCGCAATCAAATCCCATAATTATCCTTAATTCCTAAATCCAATTAAACTCCTCTCGCATTAATAAAAACTTCAAACCTAGCTTACTCACCTCACTAATAATATAACAGTTATCTTACCTTGTATCTTCAAATAAAAACCAACACCCATCATAGGAAGATGAGGGCTCACACTTAATAGATTGACCATCACCTTCTGGATCTAAATAAGGGAGTTCTTGCATTGATTAATTGTACTATCTCAACATAATTTAAAAGGAACACATAGTCCTACTCCCATTTGTTAAAAGTGGAAATTTAAATGATAATAAGGAGAATAGTCATCTCCACTTACCTTGAATGCAACTCAAAATTTACCTCAAACCACCTTGGAGATTGTGAGAGATGTCACAAGGAAGTTCCCTAATCAAAATAGATCATAATTTATGAGACAAGATACCAAAACAAGGAAAGAAGAAGAGCATTGCCTACCTAAACTGGTGAAAAGTAGCAAAGCTGCTACTCTCTATAGGTTGCGTGCTACAGTAGGCCCTATTGCTTGTTGCAGCGGGTGTTCAGTGACACAGTTCCGTGATAGCATATTTTTCACCCATTTTCCTCCCCTTTTGTGTACCTTAACCATACCTAATTCAAATGCGAAATTTTCCAAATATATACCATTTCAAGAACAACCAAAGTAAGATAAAAATCAATAAGAGATTACAATCTAACAATCATTACATAATTCACTTTTCTCTCTAAAAATAAGAGTTTCCCATGTTTCTTCTAATTTATCATGATTCACTCCCTACCAATACTCTTTCAACCAATTCCTACCATACCATCCCTTAACGATTCCATTACTACAAAGAAATCAAGAGAAATTCCACCCCTAGTTTCCTCCACATTCGAAAATCTACTATACCCACATCTAGGGTTTTTTGAATTGCAGAAAATGGAGAAGGAAAAGACTATTTTTACTTACAAGCTCAAGAAGTTCAACAAAGAAGAGCAAGAATCACAGTCAACAACTATGGATGAAAGATCACCTTGAAACTTAGGAAGAAATGGTGTATAGGCGTAAAGGAATGAGGATGTCGAAGATGAAGGAAAGAAGAGTTGAGGGAGTATATTGAGTGTCACCAAGTCTTCAGGAGAAGAAATAAAAGGAATCTAATTTCATAATTCCACCCATGTCCCATGCTCTTAATTTTCCATAATAAACAATTCTAACACAACAATTAAAGCATCACCTCATATCATTTATTTTCTCTACCACTACAATATACTTAAACCAAAAAGGTAACATCAAATCTCTAAATATTACACACAAACCATTTATACACTTATTATCACCAAGAATACACTCATATAAAATTTAAAATTAAATCTCCACACATCCATAATTCCAACATCAAAAATTTCAAGGACCCCTAACATGGATGTTATAGAAAATATTTGATCCAACACTGTCTGTGTCTGCATGCTTATCATTATGTCTGATGTTAAGATTATTTTTTGGATGAACGTGTTGTTAGACAATATGCCACATATATCCTTTAAATTTCAACATGATTTCACATATGTCCTTTAATTAATTAAAATGTGTCATTAATGTCCTTTAATTTTCGATAAGTTGTCATATATGTCCTTTGAGGATGCTATTGGTTTTGGAAATTTAGAAATGCATGCATGCATGATACTTACAGTCTATCTCTGTCTTGTACGTTGACATGTGCCTCTGTATATGTGAATATATCACCCATTGAATAATAAAGTTGAATTATAAAGTTTTGTTTCAATTTTAAGGTTATGTGTGAATTATAAAGTTATGTTTGAACACCTCACTTTTCTTGGCTATGTATAGGGATTGGAGATTGCCCTTGATACAGTAATACCCATAATTGACTATCAGTTCTATATATGTCAGCTGTACAACAATTTTAGAAAGAAGTTTCCGGGAGCCCACTTAAAGAAACTTGTGTGGCAAGCTACAATGTCCACCTATCCACAAGCTTGGGAGAAAATAATGCTTGAAATCAAAAAACACAATGAGGATCCACATAATCATTTGATCAAGATTTCTCCACGTTTTTAAAGTAGGGCATTCTTTAAGGTGAAACCACGGTGTAATGTACTTCTAAACAACATGTATGAGATATTTAACTCCGTCATTTTGGCTACTAGGGAGATGCCCATTGTGTCCATGATAGAGGAAATCAAATTATGAATGATGGAGAGGTAGGCAAGAAATAGGAAGGACATTGAAAAACTTCCTGATGGACCGGTGCTACAAAAAATTAAGTTGATACGTGGTATAAATGATAGAGAAAGTAGCAAGTGGCTGCCAACGTGGGCTAGGCAAAAGAAGTACAAGGTGATGGGTCCAAATGAGAAGTTCATGGTGGATCTTGAATTGAAGTCCTGTACATGTAGGCATTGGTTGCTTATAGGCATTCCTTGCCTTTACGCAATCAATTGTATCAACCATATGGGAAAGAAACTTGAAGAGTACATCACATCGTACTTCCGAAAAGAACATTACCAGTCATGCTACCAATATAGGGTCCACCCGACAAATGACCTAAATATGTGGCCATCTACACCATATGATGATGTCCTTCCTCCTCTATGTAGAAAACATATTGGACGACTGAAAAAGAAGAGAAGAAAAAAGGTTGACGAAGAGTCTCAGAGTACAAGGCAGTCATCTCGCAGTGGTTTGTCTCGAATAGGGTTTAAACTACGATGTGGAAATTGTGGAATCCTCGGCCATAATAAGAGGGCTTATGAACAGCCAGCATCATCTTTTGTGCAAGCAACATAACCAAGTGCATTATTTTTCTTTTTACCTCAACAAGTTTATATATTTCATGATTACTTTATATAGTTCATAATTACATCTTACAATTTACTCTCGTACACCTATAGTGCCCAAGAAGAGAAAATATGTCAATCAGATGTATAAGCACCAAAGCTTAACCACCACATACTGCATCTTTGGTAAATATTTTTCCTTTTACCTCAACAAGTTTTCTTTAGTTTACATTCAATTGTCAGTGTTATATTATTGGACTTATTTCAAAAAGGAGCTCTACCTCCAAGATTCCGAAGGCATAGCTCGCAACTAGTAACGTCTTTATCCACCTCTCATCCATTGACTCGATCTCAAACTCAGCAGCAGGTGTACCTCTAATTTAGTAACATAGTATTCACATACTCTACTTCATTGATGTTATGTCCTAACTGCAGTAAGAGGCTCCATCTTCGATAGTCCTAAGGCATAGTTCACAGCCATCATATTTGAGTCGTCCTCATTTAACTTTGTATCTAACTATCTCTCGGCCATTGACTCTATCTTAGAGTGAAGAGCAGGTACACCTCTAATTTACTTCCATATCTTTCACATGTAATTGTATATTTTGTTAATTTGGTTGCAAATAATATATTGTAATTAACTATGCATTTATTTGCAGACTTCACAAACTTAACATAATGGTTCACTTAGCACTAGAACATAGTACAAGACCATGGCAAGAAAGAATCTAGGTGGCGGAAGTCGACTATCATAGAACAGTGCTAATGATGCTCCATGAGATTTAGTATTTCATGTGTTACGTGCCAAGTATTTGGCATTTTTATATTTCAGGGCTATTTTGTATTCTGAATTAAGTGTGCATACACTTTGTTTGTACCTCCTAACACTTTTGTATATGCCAATTTTTTTGTATTTGAGCTACAGTTTAGCTTTTAGCACTTTTGATAGACTACCATATAATCTACATTTAATGTAACATATATATAATCTATTGGTATATTTTGGAATCATAAATGTATTTGAGATCATCTTGTGTTAGCAGTTGCCATAGTTTATTTCCCTTAAAAAGGAGGATTGTTAAACCAAGGTTTAGGCATTGTTCTTTGCAAAATAAGCAGGGAAATGATTCTTTAAGCTTCAATAAGCAAGGAAATGTTAAGTTAAATGGTTCTTTAAGTTTCATTAAGCAATGAAATCATTCTTCACAAAATAAGCAGGAAGTGTTCAAAACCACTTGCCATGTGTGTCCTTTAAGTTTCAATAAGTTATCATACATATCCTTTATGTTTTTTATATATACTATATATATCCTTTATGATACAAAAATTATTATATATATCCTTTATGTTTTTCATGGTGTCATGTATATCCTTTGAAAGTGTTGCAAGTCTGGAATTTTTGATGTTCTGATCATAGACTCAATTTAATAGTACATAATCCATACTTCATTAATACATAATATCTCATACTCCAACATCTAAACTCATTATGTCAGTACATAACACAATACATACTCCTACTCCAAACTCATCATATTATTGCCTATATAATACAATCCATACTCCTAAGTCACTCTCCTAACTAAGACACAATAAATTGACAATCAAAGACAATATTAGAAATAAAATTATTCATTTCTTCGTTTTCTTCTCTTCCTTCAATTCACCCTCAAGAGTGCTAATCTTCTTTCTCAGACAATACATAGGCAATGCATCATCCTCAAATGGAGGATCTAGCCAAACAAAGAAAGCACAACCTCCTTCTTCCTATAATAATGTAAAAGTCATTATTAGCCAAAGGATAACAAACTCTATTCAACTCATATTAAATTTACTCTTTTCAAATGACCTATATATCATACGACATAGTTTTTGCAACCCTAGAACCTTCAACCTAGATTGTCTTGGGTGCATGAAGTCGCTAATCAAGCGTACTTGCAATAATCACAAATGTACTTTCCTTTCCTGCCAATGTAACAATGACCCTCGAACGCCATTGGTGCTAAATTACACAAAATGGCAATTCAATTTGGAAAAAGAAGGTGTTAACAGTTGTTACATTCATTCACTTTGAAAAATTAGTACATGTGTCTTTGATGAGAGGGTTAAAGTCATTTCTATCAATAGAAGCATTTGGGATTAAAAGACATATCATTCACCATCTTTACATCACACCCTCCATTTCCAAAAGCACATATATATGGTCTCCCACATCACAACAAAAAAAAAATGAGGGGTTTGAATATGAACCCTAAAATCAAAATTTGCAGAAGCCAACAAAGAGCAAACGCTAAAGCAATTTTAAATTAAGAAAAAAAATACCATAGTTAAGTGAATTTTCAATGTTTCCTATAATATGTGCAAACAATATTACAAAGAACAATCATTTCAGAATTTGAAATGCTATTTAGGTTAGAACAAGCATTTTAGAATCTCAAGGTTCAAACAAACATTACAAAGGAATTTGGGATTGGAAATTACAAAGCTGAAATTGATATTAGGGCATAAACAAGGCAAAGGAATTGATGAATTTAAATTCACTAGGGTTCAAATCAACACTTCCACCACTGTCGTTGTCCTTCACCACTGTTCTGTCACACTCAACACCAGTAGAAGTCGACCGTCACCTTTGCTACACATGACTTTGTTTGAGGTATTTTAGAATTCCAAATGCTTTTTAGGTTAGAAGAATGAGAGGCGCCTTTGGCATTTTGTGGGTTATTGTTTACATGGAGGCTAATATGGATAAGCCATTAAGCCATATGGGATCCTACTCAACCGTTGTCGTTAGTCAAGTTGACGGAGTAGATGGAGAAAGGCATAGTGATAAAAATTTAAAAATAAGGGACATAAATAGGCAAAAAAAGTTTAGGGACATAAATGATAATCGAGATAAAGTTCAGAGACATATAGTTACCTTTTGCCTGAATAAAACTAGTATATATTCAGGAGGAAGAAAAAAAAAAGGGAGATTGATGCTAACTTATTAACATTGGACTTATAGTTTTTATTTAACACAATTTTTTGTTTTGAAATATTTTTTTCACTCTCTATTTGGTTTTTGTAAGATTTGCTCTATGCCTGTTAGTTCCTACAAGATTAAAAAAAATTATATTCATTAGTCCATGTCTCCATTTTCACCATTTAGTCCACTAACGTGGTATCTTATGTGCATGCATGTCCCGCAAAGTAATAATGTGGCATTAATGGGCCTCCACATTAATAAAAATGATGTCGTTTTGCTCGTGATATGGCAACTACGTTGTCATTTCATGTATATTAAAATAGACTAATCAATCCCTAAATATTTAAAAAAAAAGTACACTTAATAGTTCTCGAAAGATTCTACAAAATACTAAAAGGTCACTTAATATTTAGGCCCTATTTGGGTAAATAATTTATTTAAGTGCTTATAAAATAAGTATTTATCATATAAACATTTATATATAAGTTATTTTCTATAATTGAAGAGTTTATGAGGACAAACTTCACATAAGCTATTTTCAACTTATAATAAACTGAAAATAGCTTATGAATATGTCATAAGCTATTTCTATAAGCTCTCCCAAATACGTATATAAGTGTTTATGTCATAAGATAAGCCAAATAAGCTCTTCCAAATGCACCCTTATACTATTCATGCTAAAATGTCCTTATTACACACATCATATAATGCCTATAAGAAGAAAAATTCACAATAAAACATACATAAGTTTCATTAAATTATAGTAATGTAACATTCAATCCAAATAGCATAACATTGAACTCTATTTCAATAAATTCTAGTAACATGACATTGAAGATCAATAGCATAAACATTCAATCAAAAGTTCACCTTTACCACATAGCATGGGCATTGTGTTTGTAGGCATTATATGTTTTGTGTATTTAGCAATGTTTTGAAAACCGGATCGGTCATTGAACCGATAAAGATATTGGTTCAAGGGTTAATGATCAAACTATTTTGAATCATGATTGAACTGTTCTATTTTAAAATATTAAAAATAATAATATATATAATTATAAATTATAAATATATGTATATATATATATATTAATTTTATTTGTATATATATATATTAAAAAAAATAATAAGCTAGCCTATGATGATGTACAACTGGAATCCACAACTTGTTTTTAATTAATAAAAGTGTTTTTCCATAAAAAAAATATAATAACAATTAATTTTATTTTTAATAATATATAACACAAGTGTTAAAAAACTTTTTGCTTTCCTACCACGCCACAATGTCATTAAGACATAGACTCATTATGCTTCTTGACCTCCACAGCTAGCCTACGCATATATCACTTTATTTCTGGCTTTTTCTTTAGTCTCTTCAGCTTCTCCATCTCATCTTCATCTATTTATCGTTGCTATCGTCGCCATCTTCTTCTTCATCATCTTTGTCATACATCCATCTCCAACAACTTCTTCTTCTTCACCACCCGCCTTGACAGCAAGATTCACCTTTGCAGCTATATGTGAAGATCCTTCAGCATGAGGGTGTTTGGTCCTTTCCTTCTAGTTACTGCTAGTAGGATAACATCTATTAGTCCCTTCCTTCTCTTTTTGCTTTCTTTCTATCTTCTGGTATCTTTTTTTATTTTAACTAGTCAGTTTTTTCAATTTTTGACCGATCGACTGATTTTTGACTTTTTACTCCCCGATTTTATGGTATATTCTGGACCGAAGACTAACTGGTTCACCGATTTTTCAATCCGGTTCGATTTTCAAATCAATGGTATTTAGAACCTTTTAGTGTGGCCCATACAAATATTAAAAAATCTTTTAGTACTGTTTTTATGGAATCTTTCAAAAAACAATAAGTGTAAAATTAAAATTGAGGTAAAATGGTACTATATGCCCTTGACGTTTACCCTAATTTTCTTTTATTCCCTTGAATTTTTTTTGCCTGATTATGCCCCTATTCTTTCAATTTTTATCATATATGCCCTTTTTTGTTAACTCCGTCAATAAATTGACGAAAAATGCTGATTAGGCTCCTACGTGGCAAATTATTCTGCTACATCACCTACCACGTAGACTCATACTCCAAAATTACAAAAATGTCTTTACTAATAATTTTAAAAAAATCTTCTCCCTTTTACTCTCTCTCTCTCTCTGTTTACACCTCCTCTCTCTTCGTCTTCCTCCTCCCCCTCCTCCTCTGTTCACCATGACCAAATCCTTCCTTCCTCTACCCTCTACCCAATATTTTTAAAATCAGACCTATCACTAAACCGATGGAGGCACTAGTTCAAGGTTCAATATTCGGACCGTGGTCAGACCGCAGTTGAATATGTGGTACTTAAAAAATATTAAAAAATAAAATATATAATTAAAAATATTTAAATACTTTACATAATTACAAAATTTGTAAAAAAATACTCATTTATATATTTTTGAGTAAATATTATAAAAAATTTTATTTTTTTATTTTTTCAAAATATATAATTTTGATAATTATTAAAAAAAAGCATTTCATGCTTCCAGCCTCTTAACTCTACTGCCATAGTGCCATCATTATTGAGTTTCATGTTTTCCCATTTATCTTCATTCTTCCTCTTTTCCTATTTATCCAGACTATTTTTGTAACACTCCGGGTGTTACTATGTCATAAAAAAGGGACATAATTATGGAAATGGAAATTTTTCACGAATTAAGAAGTTCTAACCAGGGAAACAAAGAGCCCTAAGGTTTAATAAGGACTAAGACATGTTATAGGTTAAGTAAACTTGCAACATAAAAGAAAAACATAGGTAATGGGTATAAGAAGTACGTCTAAGGACTAAAGTGAAAAGAAAAGAAATTTTGAAAATAGTTTTGAGAAAAGACCAAATGAGAGCCCATGAGAAAGAATGAATCATACAAGGATAAGTATTGAGTCGTTACCTTAAAGAGGTTAGACATGAGGCTAGAGTGGATATTGAAGCCCCAAGAGGGATCAAACTGAATGAATATGGGATTTTGGCAATTTAGTGGAAATGGGATGTGATGATGTGTACTTTTATAGGAGTGTATTTGGGTGCCCCATTAAGTATGTAAGCCATTCTAATGCATAGAAATCATCATGAGTCATCTAGAAATCTTATGTATGTGTATATATGTAAGGTAAATGATAATTTTTTACATGAACAAGGTCATGATGCATGATGATGAATATTATGGATTGGTTATGATGCGTAATGCATGTGCTGATTGAATGTGTATAAGTTGAACCTTTGGGTGATGAAGCAACATTAAATAAATATGTTAAAATGCATTATATGCATGTATATGTCGATTATAGAACGGTAAACAAGTACACATATATATTTATATGTTCATAGCACATTATATATATTTATGTGTTTGATTGATTATATGCACACTTGTGCTGCCATAGTTTTTTGGATAATTTGGGCATGAAAGTGCTGCCTAAGCTTTTATAATGCAGTTGATTCATTTCTCGTAACCCCAAGGCCATGGTGAGGGGCTAAGTTGAGTAGAGCTCACAACGACCCTAGTAGCGAAAGTGGCATGGTGGGCCTTTGGCCCACAACGTCACCTTTAGTAAAAGGGCTTGGTGGGTTAAGTTTTCTTAGTGACCTAAAGTTCTATGAGAGGGCTTGGTGGGTTATCAGAGCCAGTTACGGTGATGGCCATATCGACCTAATCGACTAAGTATGTTTGACAGTTATGTGGTTTGTTATGATTATGATTGTGATGAAATGGTTTGCAATCAAATTCTTGTATTTGATATGCTTACAAATGTGATATTCATTTAATAAATTGCAAGTTGAATTATGGTTTATGGTGAAATAATATGAATAAGTGTATTAAGCTTTACTGTTTAGTATGTTAATGTGTATCAAGATTGCCCCATGTTTAATAAGTTTTATATATATATATATAATATATATATGTATGTATAATTTATGAGTTTTTCGTAATCATCTACACATTAATACCTCCATATTCGTTGTCTACATTTTACCATATATATAAGAGTGTTTTGGGTGAGTCAAGTGGTTGGACTCACCCCGTCATAGTTTCAGGTACAGAAGACTACATAATCGATGATATACGAGTTGAGAGTACCTTCCTATTCGAGTTGTCAAAGAGGGTCAGCCTGACCCGTTCGGCCTAACCAACAATCGAGTCAGAGAAAAGTGGGCCGGGCTGGCCTAGCCCACTTTTTAAATGAGCCAACATTTTGAGGGCTTAACCCTTATTTGGCAGGTTAGAGGGTTAAACGGGCCAGCTTGCTAGCCCACTTTTTTACATCTAAAAAAAATCAAAAGCTTCTATATCTTATTCTTTAGATCTTCTTCCTTTTTCGTCATCTTCAAATACTTCTTCTTTAGATCTTCGAGTGTGAGAACTGAGGGAGGGTGGAGCTGCTGCTGTAAGGTGAGGGACTGAGCCACTGAGGGTGCATCATGCGTGATCACTAGAGTTTAGAGTCTGACTAATGGAAAACGAAGGGTGGTTTCTCTGAGGCAAATAAACAGAGATATCATGTCGGAGAAGAGTAAAAATGGAGAAGGAGAATGTTGGAAGGAGAAGTTACTAGAGTGTGCGATTGCAAGGACTAGAGCTTGAGGAGTCGTCGGAGTGAAGCTTGAGGTTGAGGGCATAGGCATGACTGCACGGGAGTCAGGACAGAGTGGACTGTGGAGAAGTCTCTTAATAATTGTTGACGAAGGAGCTTGAGGACAAGTGGCCGACAACTGGAGAAGGTCACTGAAGAGGAGGAGCAGGCGTGGGAGTCGAGACGACGTCGTGTGTGTGTGTGTCAACGCTACTGCTATATGAAAGTGAAGGGCTAGGGTTTTGAGATGTGAGTATTGAGTGACAGTATGCCTGTGAGAGAGTAAAGCTGTAGTAATTTACAAAAAAAAAATCTCACTAGGTTAGCAGGTAACCTGCGAGTTAGCTAGATTCAGTCCGGATAACCTGTAGGTTACGCGGGCTAGGACTAAAAAGCCCGGTGAAAAACGGGCCTATTTTCACAAAACTCGACCTGCTCTAAAAGTGGGTTAACCTGTTTTGACAATTTTACTTCCCATTGTTCGGGTAAGGTAATGTACCTTAGAGTTATGTTGAGTTAAGTAATCTTAGTAAAGCTCTATAATCGAGTAGGCCATGCTATGATGTGCACTCATGTAAGAGATAATAGGAACTAGTACAAAGACTATAAATTGTATTGAAAGTATGTTGAGCTAAGTGTAATGATGATGTTTAGTTAAATGCTTCGAATGTTAGCTTATGAATGTAAAAGAATTTTCTTAATTTCAGTTGCAGACTCAATTTGTTATGAATCTAAAGATAATTAAGTTAAATAAAAGTATAAGGGTTCTATGTAAAACTTAGGCTTGCGACACAAAAAAAAAACTCTTGTATTTTCGCGTGACTTTGGATTCTCTCATCCCTATCCGTCTGCTTTGGTTAAGTGCCCAGTTTTGGTTCATGACAATTTTGTTTTATCTTCATCTTCACTCTCCTCCTTCCCCATTTTTCATGCCTTGAGCTTGTCCGAATCTCTTTCCTTTGTTCCCAGCGCCTTTCCTAAATCCTTGACAACACCAGCACCATACAAACACAAAGACGAAGGAGAAGAAAAGCCCTCGACAGACGTGCATCCACTACTAGCCGAGATGCTTAGAAGCTTACTATTGCCACCCACTTCAATTCTTTCTTTCTTCTCTCTTTCCTCCTCCTTCTTCTTCTTTCCACTATACACTAATTTTTTTTGGCATTCTGTACATTGGTTTGATGCTGAAAAAAGGCCACTCAGTTTTACCAATTCAACTGGTTTCATACGAATTTGACGTCCAAATGATTTTTAACCATGACCAAACCGAACCCTCTGTTGGTCACTAGTCCAGTCTGTTTTTGAAATCTATGCCTCTACCAAATCCCTCCTCTTTCCCCACCTTGTCTCTTTCCTCATCCTTTTTCTCTTTCCTAGAAGACAATGAAAACAAAGATTTATTAGAACCCCCTAACTGGCTTGCTGCCCCAACAAGTATGTTCTGGGAATTCTCCATCTAAATGGCATGATCTCCTTCTCCTCTCCTTCTTCTTCTTCTTCTAAATCCAAGCACTACTACAAGACTTTTCCTTCCTCCCTCTCCCTTTTACAATGTCGATGTTGGCCAAGAGTAGCCTGAGCTATTCGTCGCCCATCCAATCCCCTTGCCATGTCATCTACTACATGTAGAGCCTATCTCACGACTCCTATGACAGCAAAAAGACCACCAACTTCTTCCACTCAAGTGTGCTCTAAAGCCCATTGGGCTTCCCTCCCCACTCCCACTTAAACTCCTCATTGAGCCCTCATTCCTGTGAATCTTCCTCCACCCGCTTCTCAGGCTCCCGCAAGAATAATCGGTCTCACCGGAAAGGCAATTGAAGGCCATGGAAAGATCAATTCCACACCATCGAAGAAGAAGGTCTCCTTAAAGATAATGATGCCAAACATGCCCTCCCTCATCACTATTATTTTCTCTCTTTCGTCCTCAATTTCATAACTCTCTTCTTTGTTGCTTGGGAGTATGACTTAGAATATGCATTCGTGATATTTGTGACTAGTAATAAAGTTGATTGAAATGGTTTATTTGAATCAGGAAATGATTCTTCATTCTTTGCGTGGATTTTCAACTTTCAATTGCTCTGTTTTGGACTACAATCTACATTTTCTTGGGGGTGCGCTTGTCAAAACCCAAAGCCTTCTTACTCCTATGCAGGTCATCGTCTTCTGAGGGAGAGAAAGAGAAGGAGGAAAGAAATAAAGTGAGGAAAGGGGAGGGATTTGGTAGAGGGTAGAGGAGGGAGGGATCAAGCTAAGGTAAAAAGAGGATGAGGAGAGGAAGAAGATGGAGGGAGAGGTAGTACAGACGGAGAGAGAGAGAAAGTAGGAGGAAGATTATTTTTTTTAATTATTAGTAAGGGCATTTTTGTAATTTTAGAGTATGAGTCTACGTGACATGTGATGTGGCAGAATAATTTTGCCACGTAGAGGCCCAATTAGCATTTTTCGTTAAGTTATTAGTAGAGTTAACAAAAAAAGCAACCCATTGTCGATGTCGAACGCCCATCACCATTGCCACTGTCATCCTCCACTATTAAACCCTAAAGCCCAACGCTATCCTCTGCCTCAACCACCCTTCACCGACCATTCTCCCTTACTCACAGCACCCAAATCTATCTTTTTAGACTTTGCCTTCTTCGTCTACTTTGCCAAAACCTCTTACCAGTGACTCTCGTGTTTTACAATCTTCACACACATCATCTTCCTTCACCAAAGCCCATGATCTCTAATAATATACACCTTTTGGTGGTTAAGTTCTTTCTGCCTCATGAGTATCCAAAAAAAACAATTCATGAATGTGGGTTGATTTTAAGGAATAAATTAAAAAGTTTATAGGAATTGATTTTAACAAAGAATAAAATATATTTTTAAATTAGGGATCTAAATAAAGTAACAAAAGAGTTTATATCAAGTAAATAACAAAAAAAAATTTAGTTAGAGACCTAAATGAATAAATAAAAAAATTTTTAGGCAAATGACAAAATCTATAAAATTCTCAAATTTTTGTAATAAAATGAAAAAATTATATTATAGGATAAAATAATAAATTTATTCATTTATTTATTTTCTATTCCATATTAAATAACTTTTTTTGTCTTGTTCTTTTTAATCTTATCCTATACTGTGAAACCCACGGCATGTAGACATCAAGATATATAATAATATTCTTTTCCTTATTTTCGCATTAAATGAGAAAACAACGCAAAATGGTCGTATAAATTATAAAATATCTTAGAGATTAGGGTTGTGATTCCAAATCTCAAACCCTAGAGCCTCCTGCCTTCAGCCTTCAGCCTTCAGCCGTTCTTCTGTCAGTGTCCATCCAACAATGGGGAGGAAGCGAAAGCTTACGCCAAAATCTGCCGAATCCGTGGAACCCCCACTGAAGCAATGTTATCAACAACAACTAGAGCAGTTTGAGCCAGAAGTGGAGCAAATTGTTGAAGACCAAGAAAATGGAGCTGAGTTCGAAAAAGTTGAAGAAGTGGAAGAAGAAGAGGAGGTAGAAGATGAAGAAGTAGAAGAAGAGGAGGAAGAGGAGGAGGAGGAGGAACAACAAGAGCCAGCGCAAAATACGAATGATCTGGCAGCCAAGGCCCAGTCGACATCGACGGCGGCAACGTCAGGGACAGTTCAATATGAAAAGGACGACGACGACGAGGAGCCGATGTATAAGCTTCTGGAACCGTTCAGCAAGGAACAAATTGTGAATCTGCTATGCGAAGCAGCGAATAAACACCGCGATGTGGCCGATCGGATCCGACAGGTAGCTGATGAGGACCCCGTTCATCGGAAAATCTTCGTACACGGCCTCGGATGGGACACAAACGCGGAGACTCTCATCAGCGTTTTCAAGCAATACGGTGAAATTGAAGATTGCAAAGCCGTATGTGATAAGGTGTCAGGGAAATCCAAGGGCTATGGTTTCATCCTCTTCAAGTCGCGTCGTGGAGCTCGTAATGCGCTGAAGCAACCCCAGAAGAAGATTGGGAACCGGATGGCGGCCTGCCAGCTGGCTTCAATTGGTCCCGTTCAACAACCAACAGCCGCACAACCAACTCCAGCACCACTCGTATCTGAGTACACTCAAAGGAAGATTTACGTTAGCAATGTTGGGGCCGATTTGGATCCTCAGAAGTTGCGTATGTTTTTTTCGAAGTTTGGGGAGATAGAGGAAGGACCATTGGGGCTTGATAAGCTGACTGGGAAACCAAAAGGGTTCTGCTTGTTCGTGTACAAGAGCACCGAGGGTGCCAGAAGGGCGTTGGAAGAGCCACACAAGGATTTTGATGGCCACATTTTGCACTGTCAGAAGGCAATAGATGGTCCAAAGCCAGGAAAGCCTCAATATCAGCTACATCTGAATCCTCAGAGAACTCAATTCCGGAGAAATAAGGACTCTCCATTTGGTGGGGCTGCCAGTGGACCGGGGCACCTGATGGCGCCAGCTGGTCCTGGAATTGCATTTAACCAGGGGGCAGCGGCTGCACAGACACTGAACCCGGATCTTGGGCAGGCATTGACAGCACTGCTTGCAACTCAAGGTGCTGGCTTGGGGCTGACTAATTTATTGGGAACGCTAGGATCAGCTGCAGCAGCAAACCCAGGTGTTCCTGCTGCAGGCCAGGGAATGCAGGGTGGATATAGTAACCAACAGAACATAAGCCCGGGTATCGTTGGAGGATATGGAAATCAAAGTGGCTTACAGGGGGCATATCCAAACCAGCAGATGGGACAGAGTGGCTCTGGCAGAGGGCAGCATGCGGTTGGGCAATATGGTGGTGTTGCCCCCTACATGGGGCACTAGGTATGCCTCAGTCTCAGGTATGTTCTATTTGTGTTCTTTCTTTCCTTTATTAATTTTCATTTTGTATTATTATCCGTTTTTTCTATTGGAAACTATATTCCTGACTTGCAAATGGTAAGACTTCCAATTTTGATTTGCTTGCGTGTAAATGCTAGATAGAAGTGCTATTGTGTATCTAGTTATAATATTGAAAGAAGCCTGAACTGTAGAGAGAAGGATTTTTTAGATGATGAGTTGATCCTGTTATGTTCATGCTTGAAGTTGGGAGAACTTTTTGTTTTTTTTTTTTAGGTTCTCTGATTCTTTAAAACGGAAGAGTATCAGATTCATGCTTTTTATATGTTCTACTTACACTCTCTTCTCAGTATAACCATTTTTGTTGGTCCCTCTTTTTTTTTTTTTTCCGGCAACTCACTACTTATTACCCTATATTTACTTGTGGAGCAATCTACAATGTTGTGGTTTAACGGACGCCATATGGCTTTCTATGTGCGTACATAGTTATAAACATACACTTATTTTTGTTACCACAGCTGCCTGATATTCCCAGCAAGTTAAGAACGTCAAATTAATTTGAGCTTGTGGTTGACTCTTAATAGCTCTGCTCGACCAAGTTTGTTAAAACCCTGTTTCTGGACACTTGCTGTCTTTTTTTTTTTCACTCTTGAAAATGTTTTTTTATGCTTTATCATTCATTTTGCAGATTCCACATAAGTGCATCAATCTTTTATTTCTGGCCTGGTGATTCTTCTGAAGTTTAAGGAGCTGATGCAAATGGCGTCTTTATAATGAAATGTTACTTACGACAAAGATCAGAATATTTAAATTATCAAATGGAGTTCTGTTTTCACCAGCTACTTTTCCATCTTTACTTTTACTTCAAAATATTGTAGTATTTTTACTTTTAATTTATCTTCAAAAACCCTTTGGAACTGTTTTAGACATTAATTACTATGAATGTACTATATATGAACTTTATGGAGTTTCAGATGCTGAACAAAAGACCTTTTAAATTTATGTTTGCTTGTTTCATTTGCTGCCACTTGATATTTAGGATAGTGTTTTATATAATAATAGGCTGCTATTTTTTCTTTTTCTTGTTTATGTATGTATGTATTTTGTTATTGTATACTTACCTATTTCTTTTGGAGCACATGTTATTTGAAATGAAATAATAGCTGAGTTGTTTTCAGACCCTTGAAATTATTGCTTAGAAACCAATAGTTATGTGATACTTTTTACTTTAAAACAATGCTTACCTAATTTGTGCAGGTATGTTTGTATTGCAGGTTTGACAGCCATAGGTATATTATGTGTCAGCAATGAAATCAATCTAAAAGATATAGTTAAAAAAAAAATCTTGTGATTTAAATCTGATTTTGATCAGCTTGGGAACTTTGCACATTTTGAGAAATGTTTTTGGGAATGGTGGGGTTCCTTAGCTAAGAACTGATGCAGTTCTTTACCAACGTTAGAAATGGTTGTTTTTGGCCATTGTGCAATTATCTTTTGTGCTAAGAACCAGATTTGGGTATTGTGTTTTTGCTGTGGGTTAAGTTGGTCTTTCCCTTTTTTTGTTTGCCAACTTTTTTTCCCTTGCCCTTTTTCACCTGATTTGAAGCAAATCTTTCACTCTTTATATACATCTATAAATGCTGAAGCAGTTACGGAGTAGTTTATTATTAAATGATTCTGAAGGAAATATAGCTTTCTTGGCATCCTTTGGATGGTTTACATTTTTTCCGAACTTGCACAGCATTGCATGTTGTTTTATCTTAACAGGAAACCAAAATTTATCAGAAAAAAAAAACATTTTATGGGTGTTTAGTTTTTGTACAAAACCTGCTTCTAGAGTACATGTAACAAAAAATACAAGCTTAGGCTGGCTCAGTAATTATGATAGTGGACTTGTTGCGTGCTGATTGTCCTCAAAGAACTAGGCGACTTGCAAGGAGCGGAAGGTAAGTAGCAAGTATAGTCTTTTCATGATGTATTTCTAGTGTTCTTTAACCATTGAGTGTGTTGGGGTACTTTTTTGAGGTTGGCTGGATGAGAAATATGCAGTCTTAATATGATTGCTCGTCGAAGGTAGTTTCTTCATCCAAATGTTGAACAAAAACTATTTTTGCGGCTTGCTTTGCCTAGGTATAGAAAATATACAACATACGACAGGTGCAGGGATCCTCTAATGTTATAGGATAGTCCTGTTCCTTTTTTATTTCCCATTTTATTTCAGCAAAACAAACAGAATCTTCCTACAATTGGAGGGGATCCGGATCCATCCAACAGAATATTCATACTTTAATTGCTCGGCAATCGTTATTTACTTCCTAGTGTAGAAATTCAAGTTCCAATGCACATGCGACACTGATAGGCTGGAGATAAATTTTCTTAGCTGTATGCACGAGAGCTTAGCTTCTCTTTGTTATCTTTCCGCTTGTATCATCTGATTGTGATCTCTTCATTGCTTCGAGTTAAATGCTTATTTTTAACAATTGAAATCTACCCTGCTTCTCTGTGATCTGTTCACTGCTTCTCTTTGTGGTGAGTGTTCTGTTGCTCTTATTGTTGTAAGAACCGGACTGAAGTCAAAAAACCAGTTTGAAATAATTTTTAAAATATACGAGTGATTGAATCAGTTAAGAATCGGTTAAAGTAATGTGAAATGAATTGGTTTATTTGAATTTTTTTAACAATTTTTTAATTATGTTTATTCTTTAAAAAAAATATATTTTACTTCTTGAATTTTTTTTATTGTGCAAATAACTCTAATAAACTATTAAACTTAATATAAAATTTCTCTAAACTTTTTATTTTGTGCGGATTAGTCTTTTTATTTAAAATATTATTAGTTTAATTATCTGTTAACGTTACATTAGCATTATTAATCCACATTAGCAGTTGCCATTATCAAATAAATGCTATGTTAGCCCAAGACCCAACCACGTGTTGAGAGTCAGATTATCCCCTTATTCGTCTCCTCTGCCATCAACAATACTAATTTTGATACTGGGATTTTTCTCGTTGGGGCTCTTCATCTTTTAAGTTATAGTCACACAAGCTAGTCTTTCTTTCTTACAGTTCTTAATAACGGAGTCACTGAACCTGATTCAACCTCTTGGTGTCCTGACCAGCGGTGGTCGCAAAACTTCCACAGGCAGATTCATCTTTGCTCTAACGGAGTTTTCAACCTTGCACCTCCACCATGGGAGCATGAGACTCCAGCGCATCATGATGCCATAAATCCTTTTTCAAACACACCATGGAAGCTCACAGGAATTAAATCGGTTGCGACATCACCAGTAAGATTTAAAGGATAATATACCCAATTGTCTTCCAGGGTGGCCATTGTGATCGCCCAGAGTCATCTGAGTTTGCACCTTTTTAGACTGGGCATTTGGGATTTCAGGTTTAGCTTGATTATCATTCTCACATGGAATGAACAATTTGGAGAAACAGCAACTAACAATTCTGACACAGGAAGCAAGTAGAAATTGTCAGTAGGCAAACAGGAAACCCAGCAAGAAAGTTGGAGAAAAGGTAGAAACTAATACAAGAATGTTAGAAAAATTGATCGAAAGATCGAATGAGCAGAAGAGCCTGAAAGAAAGAAGGAATTGTTTCGGTAAACTCTTGCCAACTTTCTCATAAGAAATAGGAATATATTATAATAAAGTTCTCAGAGAAATAGCAATGTATTTATATAATGGGAAAAATAATGTAACTTGGGTTGGGATATTAATTTATAATTTTTTTAAAGAAAAGATGAGGAAACACGGAAAGGTGTGGGGTGACGGTTAGACCAGGAGAGAGAAAGCAAGCACCGTTGTTATCTTGAATGGGAAGACACATCGAAATACCTTTTTATCAATGCCCAGCAGTAACAGGCGCATAAGAACAAGGAGGAGGAGAAGAAGAATCCTCGATGTCAATTCAAACGACAGTATGGCAGAGGAGGAGGAGGAGGAAGAGGCGGAGAGCCATTGCTAACATGACATTAATTAAATAATGTCAACTGCTAATGTAGATTAGTGGCGCTGAAGTAAAGTGATTGACCGTTAGTCAAATTAATATTTTTTAGGTGGAATGGCTAAATTGTACATAATAAAAAGTTTAAAGGTTTTATGTTGAGTTTCATAATTAATAGGGTTATTTGCACACTGAAAACATTCATAGGATTAAAGTGCATTTTTCTCTATTCTTTAATCAGGTAATAAAGAAATCAATATTATAAATCAATTGATTTCAGATGATAATATTTTGATATTTTATGAATTTGATGAGTGACTATTATTTTGAATAATAATATTTTCTTATTATTTAGTCAATTTTTGTTGTGAATGTTGGATGGTAAATGTTTTGTATAATTTGACATTAAATTTTATTTTTAATTAAATTTGTAAATTTATATTTTTAGTCTTTAATTATGTATATTATTTTTTAATATTTTATATGTCTCTAACATTTACCTCGATTTTCATTTATACCTATAACATTTTTTTGTGTCAAATATATTCCTTATGTTTTAATTTTGTTCAAATACACTTTTTTTTTAAAACCGTTAAAAAATTGACTGAAGTTTATGTCACTTGTTGACTGGGATACTTTACTTGTCACATATATATGCCACATCACCAGACACATCTAATTGCATCGCGACATGTTGCATTTGGAGGGAAAAAATTAACAAAGTGCACAAGGAAAAATTTGAACTCAACAACTCATGTATATAAAAGTATCTCTCAACCATTGTGTCACTAATTCATCTTTAACATAAACATGCGTAATTTAATATATATATATATATAGGAATTTTTGTTATTATATCTAAAATTTAAAATAATATGCATCAATTATTATATATTATAAAATTATTTTATAATATAAGATTTAATAATATAATTTTTAATAATAATTTTATACATTAAAATTATTATTAAAAATTATATTGTAATTAAATGTAATAATTTTATTGTAATTAATAATTTTATACATTAAAATTATTATTAAAAATTATATTGTAATTAAATGTAATAATTTTATTGTAATTAAATATAACAGAAATACTATAACATTAATTAGTTTAAAATTACAATAAAATTTAATTACATTAAAATTATTAAATTTAATTACATTAAAATTTTTAATAATAATTTTGATGTATAAATCAATGTAATTAAATTTTTAATAATATTGTAATTTAATTATGAAAAATTATTATTAAAAATTATAATATCAAATATTATATTATAAAATAATATTAATATGCATAGCATATTGTTATAATTATTTTTTAATATAAAGTTAGTTTCAAATAACTATAAATAATAATTAAATTTATATTATAATATTTGTTATGAAATTTTTTAAATTTTTATATAATATAAAAAAGTTATGTAAAATAATAACATATCTCTTATTATAATATGTATTATTATTTTATAATATATAATAATTAGTGTATATTATTTTAAATTTTAAATACAATAACAAAAGTTCTTTTATATATAAAATTGCATATATATATATATATATATATATATGAAAGATTTATGCATGAGGTGCTGATGCTATTAGATGTGTCAGATAACGTGGCATATTTCTCCATATGGCTGTCACGTCTCAAAATCTGAGCACGTGACCGGCACGGAAAGTGAATTTCATTTCACCTCCGTAAGCCTTTCTTTCTCTTAAAAATCATACAATTCTTTTTCATGCAACCAAACCGAGTTCTCTATACATACTACAATTATTCACATTACATCACTGAATGAACTTACCCGATTACAGAGATTTCTAGATTTATACAACTTAGAATAAGACTTAACTATAATACCTTTATCCTGAACAAATGAAAAGGTAATCATGGACTAATGATCCATAATTCTTTGTTCCGATATTTACATTCAGCTGTCAACTCTGAAAAAAAAATCAATAAGAGGGGTATGAGCAAACCATGTGCCCAGTGAGTAGATAACACAACACTATGACAAAAAAATATCATGCATCATAATGATAACATGCAGCAATCATACGTAAATCAATCATCATATGATATGATATTATTCATAATACTTCACGACAATATCCAAGTACATCAAATACATTTCAACATAATTCAAAATTCACAACAGCAATCGGTGAAATCAATTTCACACACATTTCCCGTACCAACCGGGTCGTCCAGAATACCTTTGGATCGTTGCCCGCGGCCCCCGCCACATCCACCCTTATCGCTCCATTTATAATCTCCACCCTTATAACTTCACATAAATTTCTCTATGGGGTGCACCACCATGCCTTTCCTTTCCAGTCAAACACAATCACAATCACATATAAAAACATCCTCAATCATAATCTTGAGCCACATACACAACTCAGTCATTTACAATTCAAGCCACAACATAATCAATGTGGTTCCAGCAACATAGCATGTATACAACATAACCCATAATATAGAACAATTATTCAACTCAGTTCACATGTCATTCACAATCCATCATATAACCTCCATTCATGAGAAAATAAGAAAATATAATTATATACATTACCAGACACGTTCCACAATTTTTTATGCCTCATCGTTCCACATCATCCTCTTCAAACTTGGATATACAACATATTTCCACTATGATGCAAAAAGTCAATAACAGATATTTAATCATAGCAAGTATTAACCCACTCACCTGGATTTCATGCTCTCGGTACTCCCACTTTGCACTTTGACCATTCCTATTGTAACCAGACAAAAACCA
This sequence comes from Biancaea sappan, assembly GCA_037074585.1. Lineage (NCBI taxonomy): Eukaryota > Viridiplantae > Streptophyta > Magnoliopsida > Fabales > Fabaceae > Biancaea > Biancaea sappan. Next base: position 62,611,105 of record CM073496.1, read on the forward strand.
TCAGGGTTACAAAATAGAGAAATTTCCTACCACTACTCTCGACCTTTACTCACATCTTAAGTTATAACTCCTAACCGGTAATGAATATCCAGATGAAACTTATACCATTGGAAACTAGACTCAAAGAGCTTTTCAACGATATTTTAAAAAAAAACTGATGCTACAGTAACGGTCAACGGTCAACGCAGCTACAGTAACGTTGACCGAGTCAACGCTACAGTAACGAGAAATCTGGAAAAAAATTTTCGGTGAACAGTAATTTCTGGGGAAAATTTTCGATGTTATTCGTGTTCTTCATCCAAAAATCCTAAAATCATATCTAAAACAACATTTCTTTTGATTTCTTCCATGGGTTTTCATCCTTAATGTCTAAGGAGTATTTTAACACAAAAACCCCCCAATTTCTACCAACAATCCAAGCTCAAATCTCAAATTTTTATCAAGAACACTAACTTTTTTCAAATATCTAAATTCTACGAATTTCTCCTAGTTTTCTCCTATTTTCTTGTTCTAATAACATCATAAACCACTTAGGAATGTTTTAGATTAACATCCACACTTAAATTCATCCATTAAAATATTCTACAAAAATTTTGTAAAATGATGACCAAGGATTTGATCTTGTAATAAGAGGAAGAAGAAGAAGAACATCAACTTACCAATCATCCTAACTTTCATAGCTTCCTTCCCCATGTAAAAATTGCATGAATGGTTGATGAAGAAATTCTCTTGGATGCATAACCGAGAGAGAGAAAGTGAGGAAGCTACGGGAGGGAGAATGAGAAAAAGAAAAGAATAAGGAGAAGTGTATACGCGTGGGCCCCACCAAATTCTTTTTCGATAAAATCGCTCATAGCCACCTTAGCTTATTAGATTTGTTCACTTTAATCCCTCTCGATGTCTCAAATACCACTTTAACCTCGAATCCATCATCTTTTCGGTACCAGACTCATAATTCATTCTTATAAGCTTTATTCTTCCTCTCAGGTTCCTATTTGGTCATTTCTCAAAAGTCCTCTATACTTTCTTTTCTTTTCACTTTAGTCCTTGAGAATTTGTAAAAATTTCCTAAATTAAAAATTAAAATTTCTATTCCCACATTTTCTTCACTAATTCAAAAAGCAAATTTTCCACGTAATTAAATTTTTCACTAAACTTCAAATTAGACTTTAAATATTCATATAAATTCTTAGGATATTACAATGGCACATGATATGTGCCACGTAAGCATCCAAGTCACTTGCATCCAAGTTAGCAAGTGACGTGGACTTCTATTAGTTTTTTAACGGTGTTAAAAATATATATATATTTGAACAAAATTAAAATATAAAAGACATATTAACACAAAAAAAAAAGTTAGGGACATAACTGAAAATTGAGGTAAGCGTTAAGAACATGAAGTACTATTTTGCCTATTTTAAAATTGACTGATTTAACCATAGTTTGACTATTTACCTTTGAACCAATGTTTTTGCTAGTTTAATAACTGGTCTAATTTTTAAAACTTTGCTTGCATTTCTTTCTTTTTTGTCTTTTTTTAGGGTCGAAGTACACAAAATCCTCATAAAGTTTGATGTTGGTGTACTTTACTCACTCAACTCTTTCAAATTCAATGAAAGAATCCCTTGAATTTTCATTTTGTTGTAGAATGTTCCCGTTATCCTCCAAATAGTCAGGTCAACTAACAATCAATACTACATCAGATTATTTTTCTTTAGGTAGATGCCAATGTGGCACTCCCACTACATAGAACACCAGATAGTACTTTGAGATTGTTTGGAAACTCATTGGGTAACCTAGCTTTGAGTATAATTAATTTTGCATTAACGTAATTTATATTTAGAAATTGTTATAAAAAATGATTTTGAAAAATAGATTTCGTTTGTATATTGGTTAGCAGAAACACTTTTGAATGTGTAATTATCAATAAATGTATTTGACACATCCCAAAACTTACATGTGATATAAACATAAAATACCTAGGGTGTACCTCCGTGGTACCCCATAATCTCTGTGAACATTCTTAATATCCATAATTATGTGAATCAATAATATGCCAAAAAAGATATTTTGTATACATATTCAGAAAATGTTCAACCTTCAAACACTATACAACCTCCCAAGCCTAGGTGACCTACTAGATTACAGAGCGTTTCCTAATCCTTACCAATTGTTTACCAAACAAAAGTGGAGTATATCCTTAAAGGCTATAAATTCTCCTCCTCAACCACTGCATCTGAAAAGATAATCATGGAGAGTGTGAGTTTATCATAACTCAGTGAGTAAACAACTGTACATGAAAATATCATAAGCACAAACACCACATTTACTAATACAATCAATCTATCATTTATTGTAAATAATTATAGTATTACACTTGTTTGAATTTGCGTATGATTTCTTGGGTGATCAATCCCTCAATCACTTTACATTATATGCCATAGATACTTGCACTGAGTGACTTGGGAATTTAACCCTCAAACTCTTGGTGCATAAGTTTCACAGTTATACACTGAGTGGTATGGGACTCTAACCCTTTCAAACTCGTGCATAGGTCTTCACATTTATACACCGAGTAGTATGGGACTCTAACCCTTTCAAACTCGTGCATAGGTTTTTCACATTTATACACCGAGTAGTATGGGACTCTAACCCTTTCAAACTCGTGTATTAGATCTCGTAGATCTTTTGCTCATCAATAAAATAGTGACAATTTATCACAATATAATTACTATGAAATAAATGAATTTACACATACTTTTGTTCCCTTGAATGTCTATCATCAACCATAACAATCATCATATATTATCAACAGCGATACTGATTATTTCTCACTCCAATACTATTATAAACAAGACTTGTATTGTACTTTATCTAATAAGATCACATTAATTTAGTAAGGCTATTCACTTACAAAATGTTCCAATTTATTCAAGGAACAATCACATCTAGATCTTTAGTCAACTAGAGAAATCAATTCTCAAAGGTAATAAAATACCTTTCAATGATATTGTACTTTTTCTCAACCTGAACACACACTGATACTATTCTCAATTTCACAAATAACGCAAATGGGATTTATATTGTGCTTTGACTAATTTATTAAATTAATTTTGCAAGGTTGCCTACTCACCCGGATTCCACGCTCTCGGCGCTCCCACCTTGCGCCCCAATCATCCCTATTGTAACCAGGTAAAAACCATTAGGGTTACAAAATAGAGAAATTTCCTATCACTACTCTCGACCTTTACTCACATCTTAAGTCATAACTCCTAACCGGTAATGAATTTCTAAATGACATTTATACCATTGGAAACTAGGCTCAAAGAGCTTTCCAACGATATAAAGTTTGCCCAAAACGGAGTCCGGATGAAGAAGTTATGACTGATTGAAAAATAAGCTAAGGTTTTTCAGCATATCTGGCGCCTGGGCGCCACACATGGCGCCTGGGCGCCACACATGGCGCCTGGGCGCCAACACAAGCCTGGCGCCTGGGCGCCACACCTGGCGCCTGGGCGCCAAGTCCCTTTTCTTCCCAAAATTTTCTGAACCTTGGCGCCTGGGCGCCAGAGCTGGCGCCTGGGCGCCAGGATCGCGACCTTTCGCGGTTCCTCTCGGTTTTGGCTCAGATCCGGCCAAATCTTCACCGTTTTCCATGATTTCTTCCATAGGATCTCACCCTTAATGTCTAAGGAGCATTTAGACACTAAAAACACCAATTTTAATCGAGAAACGAAGCCGGAATCTCGATTTTTACCCCAAACTTTCTGAAAACTATAAAATAGGAAAAAGCTTGAGAAATAGAAATTTCTACCTCAATTCCTTGCTTTCCCTAGGATGCTTGGCTCCTAGAGGCTCGCCCCGTAGCCCGAGATCCACTCTCCAAGCTCGGTTGTGGAGTTGGAGTGTAGAGAGAGGAAGAGAGGAGAGAAAGTGAAGAGAGAGAGAGGAAAGGAGAAAATGAAGAAAATTTAGGTGAGGCCGCCTATTTACTCGCCCGGGGTGAAATTATCACTTGCTATTCAATTGACCCTCAGTCAAGATTAGTAAAAACAAATTCATAAAATCTCACCTCGGGTGATTCTAAATCCTAATTGCCCCACAATTTTCTTCTTTCACTTTAGTCCCTCTCAGTATCTCCAACTTCACTTTAACCCCAAATCTATCATCCTTTCGGTACCGGACTCATAATTCATTCCCATAAGCTCTATTCTTCTTCTCAGGTTCCTATTTGGTCATTTCTCAAAAGTACTCCATACTTTCTTTTCTTTTCGTTTTAGTCCTTGAGAATTTGTAAAATGTCCTAAATTAAAATTTTTTGAAATTTTTATTTTCTAATTTCCTTTACTAATTCAAAAAGAACATTTCTCATGTAATTAAAATTTTCAATAAACTTCAAATAGACTTTAAATATTCATGAAAATTCTTGGGATATTACAGTATTAATATTATATTATTTTATTTCATTTATCCTTATTTAATTTCTATTATATAAAAATGTAACAAAAAAATATTAATGTTTTAATAATAATTTTTTAATTATTAGTACTAACATTTGATTAAACATATATATTTATAAATAGATAATTTAAGAAAAAATAGATAATTAATATATTAATAAGTGAGAAATCATATACAAATATATTTACATAATTGTTAAATAAAAAATTGAGTCAATAAATAAATTAAAAATTTGAGTCAATAAATAAATCAAATGAATCAATTACATTTGCTTTTGTAAAAATTCATTGAATTAATTAATATTAAGAATATATTTTTATAATCAATTCCATCAATTATAAAAATTCATTAGTTGCTGCACCTTACTCCACGCATCTACCATTCATATCAATCACACTCACACCACTCTAATTAGTCTCACTCTCTTACTATCACAACCCTCTTACTTAGCCACACTCAGAGGAAAAAAGAGAAAAACAGAGGAAAATTAGAACACTCATGCAACGAGCAAGATTTGTGAAGGGCAACGGCCAACAACAATGATGACGACGATGATGGGCAAGTCTCTCAGTTCTCTCGCTCTCTTTCTCTGTTTTCTTCCATTTTCTTTGCGCCAGAGAACAAGTGCACATAAGGAGAGGATAACTCTGGAAAATAATGGTTGCAAATGATTTGGGTAAAATCGATTTTCACTGGAAGCTACACAGATCCACTTCCATGCAAAATCGATTCTCAAGCAACAATCAATTCTAGCAGAGGAGTGAATGCAAAACCGAACACTGAAATCAGACATGAACGCATAGGAGGCGTGAACGCGCATTGGGAGGTTCTGGTGGCATATCCAAACATCTACCTTATCATCCTCATAAACCAAGGTAGAAGGAACTTCCTTGACGATCTTGTCAAATCTGAGCAATATAGAATACAACAGAAAAGACGTCAGTTCAAGATATTGATAAGTTTTCATAATTCAAAGATATTTTAATGTGCTTCTACCAGCACAAAGGCAAATTATTTGGTTGTAGCTGAGTGGGTGATTGTCAACATATGCATATGGGGCACATATATTGATTAAATGCCATCAACTGGAAAAACTAGTGTAAATAGGGAACAACCAACTTGAATATGGTACCAACAATTACCTGACAGAGTTGTAAATTGCATGTTAAATTTTTATATGGTAAAATATTTGCACTTTCCTAGTGAGATTGTATATTGAAGCATTCAATAATTTACCCACTAAATTTGATTATATATAATGCACTTCTTCAGGATCATTACGCATTAAAGGATATGACTGAAACGTCAAATTGGAACCATGATCGACGTGAACAGTGCCTTGGTCACACTATCGCAAGCCTAACGTTCTATCACATTACCTCTTTAAAACTTAGTAACTCGTTACATAAACTCATAATTACACAATCATTATACTATTCTTAAATAAATTCATTCATAAACATTTCTTAGAAAACCATATGCACAACGTTGTGTAGCTTACCCGATTACAGAGCACTTCTAGAATTTTCTAATTTACTTACATGAGTAAAAGTCTATTTAAGATAGTACCGTACGTCGAAGAAATGGGAGATCTTCGAGCACACGTGCCTTAGAATAACGAAAATTTTCAAACTTAAAATTGTTAGGGGATAAGTCCAAACCACAAGACTTACCATAAACTCTACCTATCTACAAACACAAGACATATATATATACTGCAATATTAAAGAAAAATGATAAATATAAAGTATAATTTTGGACAAACAAGTTCAGCATACATTTAAATTGACTCTTATTAGGCTACAAGCATTTATTACATATTTATTTTATCCGAAGCGAAGAAATCATTTATATCATTTAACTTTAGCTATGTTCCGTCATTTAGCAATCAGAATCATTCTCATACATAAGAAATACAGTCACAACCATTAAAATCATGTTCACACATAGGTCGGTAGCTAATAGACTCCTCAGCAACTCAACGACCACAATGCACTGGCCATGTGCTTAGTGGCGGATCTAGGACCCCTTGGTCAGGGGGTAAAATATAAATTTTAAAATATTGTATGGGCTAAAATATAAATTTTTAAAATATTATATTTAAAATTGTAATTTTAGCCAATAAAAATAGGGGCTAAAGTGAAAAGGAGGTTTAAAATTTAGGACTAAAATATAAATATTAAAAATATTATACTTATAAATATAACTTTTGCAAAAACTTAGAGAGTGCACAACATGAGTCCCTCCTAAAAATATAAGGTTCAAAAAATTTTGGGGGTCAAAAATAAAAATGAAGGGGGGGCAAAAAATAAAAAAAAATTTATATGAAGCTTTTGAAATTTCATGCACCCCCTCACCAAAACGTGGCTCCGCCACTACATGTGCTTGCAACAATGTGAGACCAATGATGTCAAAGCCCAACCATATCTTACTCATGCAGAGGTTTAAAGCCAGTCGATTTTCAAGTAATTCACGACCACAACGCACAGGCCTATACTATGCGTGCAGCAACGCGAGACCGAGGATATCGAAGCCCAACCATATACACATACATATAATGTTCAATGCATAGCATACACTTTCACATGACATACCACACCATAACAATTTAACAACATTATTAGCCACATACATATCACAATCATCCACAACTAATTACAATACCATTAAACGTGGATCTCAGTCATAAAAAATATATTTTATATTCTACACTTCTTCCACACATATATCAAACATTTTATTATTCATACTTTCATAAGAATGTCTCAGTAATCTACTTCGCAAGAATAAATTTGTTATCTCTTTAAACAGTCAACTAGCTATTATTATCTAACCTTACACCTTTAAACAATTTTATGAAAGTATACGTTCATACTTATTGACAATAAATCAAACAACTACAATCTATATGAAATCTACATTGCATAAGTGAGGTTATACAAGTCTTTGCAAAGTCCCTGATTAACATAATCATACAACCAATATAATAAGGAAAGATTCATTTAATTTAATCATCTCTACAACGAACAACATTAATGTTACCCCCCCCACACACACATATATATTTATCTATCTATTCCAACATACATACCTCGAAGACTCTTAATACTTGCAAGAGATATAATCGAGTAAACATAATAACACCTATGCAACAAACTTGCGAAATAGAAGGAAGGTTATCTCACAGCTTATCCATGTCAGCTTACATTTACTTTCATACAACATGACTTATCACCTGTTTCTATAACATAGAAACATTTACTCTACTTGTGCAATATTCATGCTTTCAATTATCTCTTATACTTATCATTTGAAACTCATATGATACTTACTTAAATGAATACAAGTAAACTTCTAGCATATCATACGTCATTTACATTCTTACTCAGATATAACAATTCAACTTTGAGAATAGAGCCATAGAAGACAAGACACAAGAGGTAAGGTTCCCTTACCTTGAACTTGAAACACACCCAACCTTCAAGAAATCCTTTGCTCAAGCCCCCACAGACCTGAACCTACGAGGCACGGAAAGAACATCTCAACTCTCAAAATTTAAAAACTTTTCTCATGTCCAGACCAAGGCGCCCTGGGCGCTAGACTTGGCGCCTATGCACCTTGGATCCCTTAAGGCCAAAGACGTGGTCAAAGTGTTGGTGCCTTGGGTGCCAACACCTAAACTCTCTAGTAAGTGGCGCCCGGTACTAGTTCATCGAGTTCCACCTCGAGTTCTCGCGATTCTCAACCAAAAACCAACAAATCTTCATCATTATTCCTGATTTCTTCAATGGGTTCTCTATCTTAGTGTTCTAGGGTCATTTTGGCATCAAAACTCCAAGCCAATTCATAGTTCTTAGCTTGAATCAACAAATTCCCAATCAAATCCTAATTTTGTTCTTATTCCATTATTTCCTTGAAATTTCTTCATAACCATACTACATTCATGAATTTGTGGTCTCTAGTTCATCATTAATCATTCTAAGGGTTTTCAAAACATTAACCAAGCTCTAAACTTCAGGAACAAACCCAAATCTACCTCCATACACTTAACTCCGAAAATGCTATGAAGGAAGGAAGAAGAAGGAAAACTCACCTGAACCTCTTTGCATTCTCCGGTGCAGTGCTCGCCGGACATCTATTTTCTCGTCGGTGAAGAGCAGCTGAGAGCTTAGTGGAGAAGGAAGACTCATGGGTGCTGGAGCAAGAGAGATGACGTGAAGGAGGAGAAGGAGAATAAGGGAAGAGGAGATGGATGAGTTTTTATTTGTATGAGTGGGGCCCACATGTTTTCTTTCCATTTGGTCCCTTCTTGAAATCAATTTCTTTTAGCATCTTGTAAGGTAATTATATAGCTTAATTATTACTAGGGCACCCAAAACACTTTCATAAAATACCCATCATCCCATTTTGTTTCGTGGACAAACCTGAAATTCTCACATATTCACTTTAGTCACTCACAGGTTCCTAGGGTAAATTTCTCTATAGCATTCTACACATATCTTTTTTTCTTTTTTTACATTAGTCTTTGGGCATTCATCCTATACTCATCACTTATGTTCTACTTTTCTTATGAATTTTGGCCCAACGCACGTCTTGATCCTTGTTAAGCTATAAGATCTTTTAAATTTCTCTAGTCAAAACTCACAATGAATGAAAATTTTCTACCCCTTGGAAAATATGTACTTTTAGCTACACATAAATTTATAGCAATTTACTAAATTAAGTATTTCAATGTAGAATTATAATTTTTATTTAATTCCTTAGATTACTTAATAAATTATTTATTTAAATAAACAATATACTAACACATTTCTTTTGAAAAACTCATGGGACGTGAATAGTTTTTTTTTCTTGTAAGTAAATGTTTTTTGATAATTTTTTTGTAAGTAAATATATTATTTTTATTATGAATTTTTTGGAACTTCATTAGCATGTAAACTTTTATGTAGAAAATAATATTATAACTTGCTCATCTAAAAGTATTTTTATCGAAAGTTATGAATAGTATCTCAACATTATTTGAAATATATCTTAATCGTGTGTTCTTATGTATATCTTAAAAAGCATTTTTTTATTAATATCTAAAATTTTCAGTAATAATAAAAAATAGGAAAAAGATAATTAATGTATTACTATTTTAAATTATTTTCTATTCTAAAAGAATTTTTTATTCTTAAAAAGCAAGTTTATTTATTTTTACCAATATTAATTATGCATCTTTGTGAAAACTTTAATTGTTTTATTAAATGTACTAATCTTAAGTATCATAATAATTTATGTCATAATATGCATAAATGAGCTAGATAAGCTACATTAGTTGATTTTTATAATTTTTGTATTTTAATTTCTAAATCTAGCACTAGAAGAACCTACTTATTTAAAATGTCTTTGGTACGACATTATTACAGTAAACTATTATTAAATTCTTTTTCTAAAAAAATGATTACTGTTATTTCTTTATAAACATATTATACATAAAAAAAATTGAAACATGCTAATACTATTCTAAATTTTATTATTATATTTTTATCAAAGATTCATGTTAAATAGTTCTTTTTTGAAAGAATGTTAACTATGTAATTAATTTTTTTCGTGGTCATCAGTGGTTGGGTTTTCTTTAGAAATTGGTTAGGAAATTTATCTGTAAATTTCTTTTTAATTGAAAGCATTTTCTTAGTACTGTTATATAAGTTGGCACACTGTAGTGCGAATTTTATATAAAACAATTATATTATGAGCAGAAAAAAAAAGAGACTGAAGCAAATTTATTATAGACTTATATTATTTAATGTACATCAAAATATATATTCTGTTGCGTAAATTATTGATTTAGTCTTTAAAAATTATAATTTTTTAAATTTAGTAATTAAAAGTAAAGTTATCAATTTAATTTATAAAAAATTATAATTATTTTAATTTAATCTTTTTTATTGTTAGATAAGAAATTGTTTGTAATACCCGCTAATTTTGGGGTTATACGTTTAGAATTATTTCGATATTTATAGCGTAATTTTGGTTTGTTTATTTTAGTCATTTTAATTTTTTTATATTTAATAATTCTTTTTGAATATTATTTATGAAAAGTGTGTTAAATAACTAGACTAAATATTCTTAACGTTATACAATATATTTTTGTGAATTGTAAAATTTATGGAAAAAGATGAACTGAATTTAATTAAGTGGAATATTTTGTGTTGAGTCAAAATAGATTTGGGTTAGTGGGTTTGGTACCCATAGGTTTACCCATAACCCATTTGGCCTTAAATCATTCAGCTGTCCTAACTCTGTCATTTTCACGATTCTTTCTTCTCTCTTTAGCAACTCTTTCCAAAACCTTCATCTCACTCTAAATTTTTCCCATAAATTTGTAATTCTTGGAGATTTATTCGGTTCAAAAGCCTTGTAAGGATCAAAGGTAAGCTTTAATCTCATTATTTTCCTTAAATTTCAGTTTATGCAGAAAGTTAGAGGATATTTTGTTTTTGAAGATTTTTGTGACAAATTCATGGATTTGAGTTGTTTTGGAGGTTTTTGAGTTAAGATTGAGTTAAAGTAAGTTGGGAGAGATGAAATTTTGGTTTAGAAACAAAGAATTATAAGATGAAAATTTTGGAAAAAATTTCTACAAATTCGAAGTTACTGTAGCAACTGAAAAATCTGGAAAATTTTTGAGTTTATTGTAGCAGTAACTGTAGTGTCAGGTCAACGGTACTGTAGTAGTCAACGTACTGTAACAAACTGTCACTGTAGTGAATCGTTACTGTAACAAACCGTAACTGTAGTGAACTGTTACTATATCTGTCACATCCCAAAAATTGGACATGTGAATTAAACATATATCACTTAGGGTATGCCTTTGTGGTATCTCTAAATCTCCATGAACATTCGTATTATTCACAATTATGTAAAACGTAACTTTTTTTTTAAGAAAGATATTTTACATACATACTTAGAAATATTCAATATTCATACATTACAATTTCATAAACCTAGGTGACCTACTAGATTACAGAGTATTTCCTAATCCTTACCAAATCTATAGTTATTTGTTCACTAGACAAAAGTGAAATATAACCTTAAAGGCTATTAATCCTCCTCCTTAACCACTGTATCTGAAAAGACAATCATAGAGAATGTAAGTTAATCAAAACTCAGTGAGTAAACAACTGTGTATGAAAATATCACAAGCACAAATACCACATTGATAATATAATCAGAAGGTATCAATTAATTCAATACATTCAATGAATTTATATGTATAGACACCAGTGTTTTATGTCAATTTTGAAAGTCCTGTGAGCTTACGTTCTCACAACCATATTGATCCAAAATCATTGGTATTCAATAGGTTTATGCTCTTTTATTTTTGAAAACCCTGTGAGCTTACGTTCTCACAACCATATTAAGCACGAAAATTTGTTTGTGCTCAATAGGTTTATGTAATGTCTGCTGAAATTATACTAATTTTATACAATTTAAGAAATTTGTAATAAAGATCTTGTGAAACTTGTGGTTAAAATCATAAAACTTTTCTAGAAAGCTTGGCAAAATATCTGATTGTATAAAAATAGAACAACTTTAGAACATTTTTCGATTTATAATTTTAAACTGACAGAAGACGATCGGTCGACTGATCTGGGGCTATCGATCAACTAATAGTCTTCAAAGTTGTATATATCTAAAATCGAGGGGTATCAATCGACTGATTTATGGACATCGGTCGACTGATGTGCCCTGAGCTTCACATTTCAGAAAAGTTAACTTGAAAACATGGTAAAATTATCTAGTTTCATTATGCACATGATCTACAACACTTCTTCAACTCTTCTTTGCAAGTTCTCTTCTAGAATGAAGCTATAATACAATGGACTTACATGAAACTCACATTTCTATACATATACACAAATTTTGCAAAGATCTCTAAAGGTTTACATAGGAAATCAACATTACATTCATTTTCTATGTGTAACTACCTAGCAAGTATGCTAGCTTGTTCTTTGTTACCTCTTGCTTCTTTACCTTAACTCTTGAAATGGTTAGTTATAACATAAAACATGAGATATATAATCTCAGTAGCTAGTTTATTTAAAGAAATCATTTCAAGAACCATTTCAGTTATAAAAGCAATTTTCAATAACTAATTCACACTTCCATGAACATAAAAGAACTATCATAAAAACAATTTCAATAGAAAACTCATTCCATGAATATAAACTAACATACTAGCACATAACTTGTGTTTTAACTTCTTTCTCAATATAGTGTACTATTCTTTAACTACTTTTGCTACTTTAGCTACTTTGGCTACTTTGGCTACTTTAGCTACTTTATCAAGAAAAGTACTTAATGTCTTATGAGGAATTCTTAATTCTGTCATCCCATAAGGACATAGTCTCTACCTTTCAAGAGAAAGTTAATTCTATATTCTCATGGAGAACTTCAACATATCTATACTTGCTGAATCATAAAGAATGTAGTAAATAACTAATTTAATTTATTTTCTAACTTTCTTATGAAGAGAACTTTTCATCCTATGAGGAATTACTACATCCCATGAGGAGTCAAGTTCTATATTCATAAGAAAACATGTTCTCAAACATTCATAGATAGTTTTATCATAAAACTATAGCATATTATACACAAACATGATAAATATCTAAAAACAAATTGTTTTTATGAATAACTAGCTACCTTGAATTATTTATATAACTGAACTTGTGGATTCTCTCTTAGTTTCTCTCTAGCTCTATTTTCTTCCTCAATTTTCAGACTTTCCTTTCTTCTATTTTCTTCCTCTTAGTCTGAAAATAGCTATTCTATGAATTCTCAAGTACTAGAATCCATCTAAACTAGGGAAATTAAGTTAGGAAGCTTACCTTTGGTGATTTCCTTGTTAGAAACCCAACTAGAAGTTCCTTCTTTCTCTTCTTCTTCTTCTTCTCCACGTTTCTCTCTCTCTCTCTTCTCTAAAATTTCAGAAAATCCCATTTCTCTCTCTCTTCTTGCTTCTAAAGGGTTTAAAGAGTCCCTTTAGCATGGAAATCCCCCTTTTACCCCTATTTTATTGTTTCTAAGCTTCCTTGGCATGTTAGGGGCATTCTAATCAATTTTCCATTGATTTTTTAGTTGAAACCGTCTTACTTTTGCACTCCAGCAAGCGATTAGTCGACTGATTGCTCATGATTAGTCGACTGATTTGAAATTAGTTGATTGATTCAACCCGATTAGTCGACTGATTGCTTCAGGACTCAAAATTTCAGCATGACAGAGAATCATCAGTCGACTGATCTCTCTTAATCAGTCAACTGATTGCATATATCAATAACCTAGTCCTTTTCTGATGCTATCAGTCGACTGATTTATTACATTAATCGACTAGTTCTTTCAAAACTTCATTTTTCTTCTATTTTTAGATCATTTATCCTAATTTTTCATGGATTTTCTTGATGACTTGCTTCTAGGCATCCCAAAAGTATATTTTACTATTTTCTAACATTATTTCCAACTTAATAAAGAAAATATAACTTCAATAGAGAAAAAATATGGGATGTTACAGTTCACGCTCCCCAATGTTCATCCTTAGGAATATTTATTCAGAGATTTACTAATTGGTATATTCAGGTCTGTTGGATAATCAATCCCTCACCTTATTTAGGTCTGTTGAGGGATCAATCCCTCACCTTATTCAGGTTTATTGGGTGATCAATCCTTTACTTTATTTAGATCTGTTGGGCAATCAATCTCTCACCTTATTTATGCATCAAACATAATCACAATCATGACATATAATCATATTCTCACCAAATGTTCTAATTTATTCAAGGAACTATCATATCTAGTTATTTAGTCAACAAGAGAAATTAATTCACATAAGATAATAAAATAATTTCTGATGATATTGTGATTTTTCTCGACTTAAACATATACTAGTAATTTTCTCAATTTTACAAATAATGCAAATGAGATTTATATTGTGCTTTGACTAATTTAGTAAATTAATTTTGCAAGATTGCCCGCTCACCTTGACATTGCCCAATTTTAACTTAAACCTTTCTCGAAAATGTATAAGATGATAGAAGATAATTTCTTTTATTTCAATCTTCTCACAACATCTCAAAAGATGTAGAAGATACATTAAAGAATCCATCTCCAATCTTCTTAGCTTCCGAGGCTTCCTCCCTTGAGCATTTGGCATGGGTGGAGGTGAAGAAGAGAGCTTGGGAGTGCTTGGCCTATAGAGAGTAAGAGAGTTACGGGAGGAAGATAGAAAAATGAATAAGAGAGAAGGATGAGTGTTTAAGTGTGTATGTGTAGGCCCCACTAATTTTCTTTTCAATTTAGTCCCTTTGGCAACCATCTTAACTAGGACTTGCAAGGAAATTGAAAAAGCTTGATTATACTTAGGGCACCCAATATAATCCCACAAAATACACCTCATCATATTCTATTTTTATTAAAACTCCAAAATCCCGTATTTGTTCACTTTAATTCTTCTTGATGTCTCAGACTCCACTTTAACCTCGAATCCATCATTCTTTCGGTACCAGACTCATAATTCATTCTCATAGGCTATGTTCTTCCTCTCGAGTTCCTATTTGATCATTTCTCAAAAGTACTCCATATTTTCTTTTCTTTTCACTTTAGTCTTTGAGAATTTGTAAAAAATTTCCAAATTAAAATTTTGAAATTTCTATTCCTAAATTTCCTTCACTAATTCAAAAAAAAACATTTTCCATGTAATTAAATTTTATAATAAACTTCAAAATAGATTTTAAATATTCATATAAATTCTTGGGATATTACATTATCAAACCATTACTGTAACAATCAGAAAATATTACATATTTTTATGATTTTGTTTCCTTTCTTATGTTTTCTTATAATATCTTTTATCAGGAAATTTTCCTCTATCATCTTATATAATTACTTGTGAGGAACAAGGTAAGTTTGGACAAATATCAATGTGAGTAGACAATCTTGCATAATTAATTTACTAAATTGGTCAAAGCACAATATAAATCTCATTTGCGTTATTTGTGAAATTGAGAAGATTACCAATGTATGTTTAAATTGAAGAAAAATTACAATATCATTGAGAATTATTTCTATTATCCTATGTGGTAGTTCCTTAAACAAATTGGAATATGTTTGTGGGAATATAATTGTATGTAATGATTATGATTTTGTTTGATAATGTAAGATAAGGTGAGGAATTGATTACCCAACTTACCTGAATAAGGTGAGAGATTGATCAGCTAACAGAACTAAATATACCAATAAGTAAATCCATGGATAAACATTCCTAAGGATGAATATTGGGAAGCGTAAACCTATTAAGCACCAATGGATTTCGAGCTTAATATGGTTATGAGAACGTAAGCTCACAGAATTTTCAAAACTGATATAAAACGATGGTGCTTATACATATGAATATGTCGAATGTATTGAATGATACCTTTTGATTGAATTAGCAATGTGGTATTTGTGTTTATGATATTTTCATGCATAATTGTTTACTTACTGAGTTTGATAAACTCACAGTCTCTTTGTTTATCTTTTTTCAGCTATAGAGATTGAGGAAGAAAACAATCTGTCTGAGAATTAGAGGCATATTGGAATTACATTCCAATTATGTTGGGTGAGCTTAAGAAGTTTTTTTATAAAGACTTAGGGAATGCTATATAATTTCTATAGGTCACATATGCTTATTAATGTAATACAGTATTTTATGAATGACCTACCTTTTATTATTATGATTAGTTGAATTATAATTCCGTTGTTGTAAAGTTTGAAACAAAAGTAAAATATTAAATTTCTTTTTGTATATGAAAGTATAGACGTATATTTGATAAATTTATGAATTTCATAATCATAAATATTAGATTTGTTCAGGATATTTAAGGATACTATAAAAGTATACTATATGTTTGTATGTTTATTCTCATATCTATTTTTGGGATGTAACATTATTATTATTAAATTTTCAAATTTTTATATATTTTAATAAAAAGAGAGATTAAATTAAAATAACTATAATTTTTAAGAGTAAATTAATAATTTATTCATATCCTTTTTTTCTGGGTGAATTCTTATCTTTCAAAAAAATAAATATTTTATTTTTGTTTTCTCATAAAATGAGAAATAAACGCAAATTGGTCGTATAAATTATAAAACATCTGAGAGGCTCAAGGTTGTGAATCTTGTGATTCCAAATCTAAAACCCTAGAGCCTCCTGCCTTCACCTTTAGCTGCACTTCTGTCAGTAATTCAGTATCCATCCAACAATGGGGAGGAAGCGACAGCTTACGCCAAAATCTGCGTGGAACCCCCACTGAAGCAACGTCATCAACGACAACTAGAGCAGTATGAGCCAGAAGTGGAGCAAATTGTTGAAGACCAAGACAATGGAGCTGAGTTCGAAAAAGTTGAAGAAATGGAAGAAGAAGAGGAGGTAGAAGATGAAGAAGTAGAAGAAGAGGAGGAGGAGGAACAACAAGAGCCAACGCAAAATACAAATGATCTGGCAGCCAATGCCTAGTCGACATCGACGGCGGCAACGTCAGGGACAGTTCAATATGAAAAGGACGACGAGGAGGAGGAGCCGATATATAAGCTTCTGGAACCGTTCAGCAAGGAACAAATTGTAAATTTGCTATGCGAAGCAGCGAATAAACATCGCGATGTGGCCGATCGGATCCGACAGGTAGCTGATGAGGACCCCGTTCATCGGAAAATCTTCGTACACGGCCTCGGTGGGACACAAACGCGGAGATTCTCGTCAGCGTTTTCAAGCAATACGGTGAAATTGAAGATTACAAAGCCGTATGTGATAAGGTGTCAGGGAAATCCAAGGGCTATGGTTTCATCCTCTTCAAGTCGCGTCGTGGAGCTCGTAATGCGCTGAAGCAACCCCAGAAGAAGATTGGGAACCGGATGGCGGCCTGCCAGCTGGCTTCGATTGGTCCGGTTCAACAACCAACAGCCGCCCAACCAACTCCAGCACCACCCGTATCAGAGTATACTCAAAGGAAGATTTACGTTAGCAATGTTGGGGCCGATTTGGATACTCAGAAGTTGCGTATGTTTTTTTCGAAGTTTGGGGAGATAGAGGAAGGGCCATTGGGGCTTGATCAGCTGACTGGGAAACCAAAAGGGTTCTGCTTGTTCGTGTACAAGAGCACTGAGACTGCCAGAAAGGCGTTGGCTGAGCCTCACAAGGATTTTGATGGCCGTATTTTGCACTGTCAGAAGGCCATAGATGGTCCAAAGCCAGGAAAGTTTCAATATCAGCAACATCCGAATTTTCAGAGAACTCAGTTCCAGAGAAATGAGAACCCTACACTTGTCGGTGGGGTTGCCAGCGGACCAGGGCATCTAATGGCGCCAGCGGGTCCAGGAATTGGATTTAACCAGGGGGCAGCGGCTGCACAGACACTGAACCCAGCTCTTGGGCAGGCATTGACAGCACTGCTTACTAGTCAAGGTGCTGGCTTGGGGCTGACTAACTTATTGGGAACTCTAGGATCAGCTGCAGCAGTAAACCCAGGTGTTCCTGCTTCAGGCCAGGGAATGCAGGGTGGACACAGTAACCAACATAATGTCGTTGGAGGATATGGAAATCAAAGTCTCTTACAGGGGACATATCCAAACCAGCAGATGGGACAAAGTGGCTCTGTAAGAGGGCAGCATGCTGTTGGGCAATATGGTGGCGTTGCCCCTTACATGGGGGGGCGCTAGGTATGCCTCAGGCTCAGGTATGTTCTATTTGTGTTCTTTTTTTCCTTTATTAATTTTTATTTGGTATTATATTCTGTTTTTCTGTTGGAAACCATATACCTGATTTGCAAACGGTAAGACTTTGTATTTTATTTGTTTGCGTTTAAATACTAGATAGATATAAGTGGTATTGTGTATCTTGTGTTAATATTGAAAGGAGCCTGAACTGTTGTAGAGAAAAGGATTGTTTAGATGGTGAGTTGATCCTGTTATGTTCATTCTTGAATTTGGAAGAACGTCTTGGTTTTTTGTAGGTTCTCTGATTTGGAAAAGTGCATCATATTCATACTTTTTAGATTATCTACTGACCCTATCTTCTCACTAAAACTTTGTTTGCCTGTCCCTGTTGTGTTGTAGGATCTTTGTTTTGGCAGCACACTACTTATTCCCCTATATTTACTGTTGGAGCTGTCTTATAATGTTGTGGGTTAATGATTGCAGTATGGCTTTCTATGTATATGCATGGTTATATACATGCACGTATTTATGTTACCACAGCTGCCTGATATTCCCAGCAAGTTAAGAACGTCAAATTAATTTGAGCTTGTGTTTGACTCTCAATAGCTCTGCTCGACCAAGTTTGTTAAATCCCGGTTTTGGACACTTGCTATCTTTTTTTTTTTCACTCTTGAAAATGTTTTTTACGCTTTATCATTCATTTTGCAGATTCCACATAAGTGCATCAGTCTTTTATTACTGGCCAGGTGATTCTTCTGAAGTTTAAGGAGCTGATGCAAATGGCGTGTTTATAATGAAATGTTACTTACGACAAAGATCAGAATATTTAAATTATGAAATGGAGTTCCGTTTTCACCACCTACTTTTCCATCTTTACTTTTATTTCAAAATAGTGTAGTATTTTTACTTTTAATTTATCTTCAAAAACCCTTTGGAACTGTTTTAGACTTCAATTACCATGAATGTACTATATATGAACTTTGAGGAGTTTGAGATGCTGAACAAAAGACTTTTTAAATTTATGTTCGCTTGTTTCACTGTGCTCCCACTTGAGGAGTTTGAGTTGCTGAACAAAAGACTTTTTAAATTTTATGTTCGTGTGTTTCACTGTGCTCCCACTTGATATTTCGGAGATGGTGTATAGTGTTTTATATAATAGTGGGCTGATGTTTTCTCTCTCTTTTTTTTTTGTCTTTATTAATTTTAATTTTACATATTTACCTTTTTTTTTTGGAGCACGTGTTTTTTTTGAAATGAAACTTGCATAATATGCCGAGTTGATTTCTGACTCTTGAAATTATTGGTTGGAAACCAATTGATTATGTGGTTATTTTTACTTTAAAACTATGCTTACCTAATTTGTGCAGGTATCTTTGTGTTGCAGGTTTGACAGCCATAGTTATGTGTCAGTAATGAAATCATTCTAAATGATATTATAGTGAAAAAATTTCTTGTGATTTAAATCTTATTTTGATCAGCTTGGGAACTTTGCACATTTTGGGAAACTTTTTTTTTCTTTTTTGGTAAAATTTTGGGAAACTTTTTTGGGAAATGGCAAGGTTCTTCATCTATGAACCTGATGCAGTTCTTTGCCAATGTTAGAATTTTTTTTTTTCATTATACGATTATCTTTTCTGCTGAGAACCAGATTATTGTGTTTTTTGTTGTGGGTTAAGTTGTTCTTTCCCTTTTTTTGTTTGCCTACCTTTTTTTTTCCCCGTTTCACCTGATTTAGAACAAATCTTTCACTTTTATATATATATTTATAAATGCTGAAGCAGTTATAGAGCAGTTTATTATTAGATGATTATGAAGGGAATATGGGTTTCTTGGCATCCTTTTGGATGGTTTGCAAATTTTCGGAACTTGCGCAACATTTCATATTTTATATAGGAAACGAAAATTTATCATAAAAATTAAAGTGTTTTATGGGGTTTACTGTTTAGTTATCGTACAAAAACTGTTCTAGAGTAGACGTAACCAAAAACACCAGCTGAGGTTGGCTCAGTAATTGTGATAATGGACTTGTTGGTTGCTGATTGTCCTCAAAGAACTATGCGGCTTACAAGGAGTGAAAGGTAAGTAGCAGTATAGTTTTCTTGTATGTATATCTTGTGTTCGTTAACAATTGAGTGTATTGGTGTACTTTTTGAGGTTGGCAGGCTTGAAAAAATTGTAGTCTTAATATGATTGCTTGTCAAATGTAGTTTAAAATTTAGTTCTTGGAACTTTTTCGACGCATGGTGCTCACATTTCCACTCTTTGTTTCTTTTATAGATGTTGATCTTGATCATTCTTTGCTTCGTTCCTTCCTCCAAATGTTGAACAAAAATTACTTAATCGGGCCTGCTTTGCCTGAACAAAAACTATACACCATCCCCCAGAATATTGATACTTTAATTGCTAGGCAATCGTGATTTACTTCCTAGTGTCTAGCAATACAAGTTCCCATGCACACGCGACATTGATAGTTTGACGATAAACTTTCGTATATTAGCTGGATTCACGAGAGCTTCTCTTTGGAATCTTCCCGCTTGAATGTGGAGTGGTGGCATTATGTCCATTAATGCTGTGTGGAGTAATAATAGTTTGAACGGGGCCATACTGTAAATTCCTGGTTACTGAATGAAAATGGTGATGCTTGATTGAGCAGAAATCGTGAGAATATTTGTATGGCGTCTTTGTGGGTAGTCGGATGGGTCGGTCTCTCAGTGAGCAGCAAATATGCATTCCCAAATTTCTGGCAAGGTTGGAGGTAAATGGCTTAGTGATATATCGTCAGTGCACAAAGCACTGTTCTTCAAGTGCTGGAATAAGAATGACTAAGAAGTTTCTATTTGGGTTTGCCTCTTGTAGGAAAATAAAAATCAAATGAAAATTTCTCTGCGTAAACGGGATTCTGTCGAGGTTTTGTTAATTTTTTGTGGACAAAGCATATGTTAGTGATTTCAAGATAAATTATCCAAATGTGCTCGATGTCCAAAATGTTTATTAACAAACTCAGCCAAAAATTACAGGAGACGACATAAATCGTTACTGGGTTCATATTTGCATCTCTCTGCGCGTGTGCTTGATGTATAAATGTTTGAGTATAGTGTAAATTAATGAATAAAATTCATAATTGACCCCCCTCCCCCCAAAAACAGAATAAAGATGATGTTAGCAAGCTGTTGTTTTTGTAACGGACTAGCCACAATGAGGTTAAAATTTTACGCTCGTTGTTCTTGTGTATAACCCACAAATATGGCAAGTTAGTCGTGATTAAGAAAATGAGTGAAATACCAACTCTTAAGGTCTAGTTTAGTTGGTTAGGTTTTGGGTTTGCTCTTCAAAGGTTATCCGTTCGAGTCCTCTCAGGGTTACTATAAGTTTTTTTGGTTGTTAACTTCAGGGTCTCTTAGAATTAATCAAAGTGTGCATAAACTGGCCCGAACACTTAGGGATATCCAAATAAAAAAAAAAGGCAAAATACCATTCATTTGTAGAGGAGTCAAACCTGCAGCACTATCTGTTTTAAGCTTTCGATAAAAAAAAATACCGAAAGGTAAGCAACCGGCTTAGACCTTGTGTCTTTTTTTTTTTTTTTAAATTAATTGATAAGACATTCATAAGCCTACAAATAAACACAAACTTTTGACTTCCAAAGAAGTCTGAACTACGTGAGTTTTTATTCTACTGGCTGGTGCTGGATATGATCTGAGGTGCTGATCCTTTATCAAATTAAATGTCCTCTTTTTAATCTTTTTTTTTCTACTTTTCTTTTTTTCCGCCATATGTCAAACTAGGTTAATTTTAATAAAGGCCATAATCACAATCTTGGGAATTATGTAAGTACTTAAGGAGTGTAGTGCGGTACTTTAACATATTTTCCACACATAATGTACTCTTAAACAACTAGTTAGAGAAATTATAGGAAGGAAAATCCTCCTTTATATTAGGTAAATAAAAAAAATAATAAACACAAATCAGAATTAGATATTTAGTTAAATAGAGGGATCCTAATAAAAGTTTGACTAATCAGAATTAGAGTTGTAATGGTCAATTCTTTGTTGCCATAAAGACAGAATCCTCATTTTATCTCTCTTGAAAGCGTGGTCTAACAATGTTTCTCTGATGTGAAGCGTAGGTCGTTTGGGAGGTCTGCCCCATTGTTTTTCTGAAGAGCCCATCCAATTGGAGTGTGACACGTGGGAGGGCTGAATATGATTCTCACAGCTCTCATTCCTTTGTTTTGGGACAACTAGTAGTACAACTAATAAGAAAATATGGGCTACTAAGGCTCAAAAGCACCAACAAAGACCAGACAAGTAGAAAAATTTAGGGCCCGTTTAGTATCTAAGAAAGAGTAGGAATGGAAAGGAAGAGAGAATGGAAAAAGGAGAAAGAAAAGGAAAAAGAAAAAAAACTTGTTTGGTATACACTGGAAAAGAAAGAAAAAAATAAGATTATTATATTTTTTTAAAGATACTAAAAAATAAATATAAAAATAATTTACTACTTTGCCCTTAACTAACTCCAAGAGTTCTTAGTAGGACCGATCGATCGACTATCAACACCTGGCAAGGTCGGTCGACCGGCTGCCGGTAGGCGGTCGATCGGCTGCCAGGAACCGATTGATCGACTGCTAGGCGTCTGGCCTTTTGGTTTGTCATGCCTCTCTCATATGTTCTCTCTCTCTCTCTCATTCTTTACCTCTCAGATTTGGCTCTCTCTCTTAATCTCCTCTATCGCTAGTTCTCTCTCCCGATCTCCTCTCTGTGATTCTCTGCCTCTCCCTTACCATCGGCGTCTCAGACTCCCTCCTCAGTCCATTAGTGTCTCTGAAGAGACGAGAACTACGCCGGCATGAAGATCTAGATTTTTTAGCAGAAAGATTTCAAAAATGAAATTAAAGGAAATTCTTCAATGCATTTGTTAATTTGGTTAATGTTTCTCTGCATTTGGAAGCTTTCAGCTTCTTCGATACCTTCACCGGCAAAGCAGAAGCAAAGCAAGGTCGGGAATAAGGTACACAAACCAGGGGATAGAAAGGAAATTGCAGGTGCACGGAAAAAGGCAATTTCAAAAGTCACGCATTCTTTCCATTTCCGGATGCATGTTTTCATTGCTAAATCGATGGAAGAGGGAATGCCAGGTTATATTTTCCAGCAGCTATAATAAGCATACCAAACGACGAAAAAACAGCTATAATAAGCATACCAAACGACGAAAAAACGCTACAGTATTGGAAAGGCGTTTTCCTTTCCCACGTATAGTCGCATACCAAACGCCCCCCTATAGTGCTTTCTGAGAGGCTGGGAGGGAACTGAGAGCATGTTTGGTAACCCAAATAGTATCTATCCGGAAGAAGGAATTCTTGCTTTTTTTTTTTTCCATTGCAGCCTGTTTGGTAGGACTCTGCTATAGTTGAAGGAGAAGCATGATGGAGTCTTGCGATGCAGTCTCTCCCTCGCCCCTATACGGAAGTTTTCCATTCGGAAAACAATAATTTATTCCTTTTTTTTCTTCCAAATTTGCCTTGCTCCTCGTTTGTGAATTTCGTTTTTGTCGTCGCTGAAGCCCTAGAAGCGTTGGCTAGTGAGTGCAACAACATCATTGTTATGCTTTCTTCTTCCCGTGGATTGAATTCTCAACAACCTTTTGCATCACCATAAAAGAGAAAATTAACCCCAGATCCAAATACCCTTTTGATTCTTATTTTTTCCTTTGGATTCCGAGGATTCCAGTTGGGCTCTGTCTCTGCGATAATTCCTTTGTGTGGTTTGTGAGTCTGTATCCTTCTCGAGCAAATGCTAGATTTTTTCTTTGGAGTGGCTATGTCTTCAATCCCTTTGACTCTCTTCATTCCTCCAATCAGAAGCTTCAATCTCTTCGTGGAATCCATCGAATAGATTCTCAGAGACACAAGAAACGGGATTAACTCACAAGTGCGAGTTGCTTGGTAAAGGATCATGGATTTAATTCTTTGCAACACAAGCCCAAAGTAGAAGGAAGAAAGAATCAGAGTGGCTTTTTTTGGACACATCCAGAATATTCATGTTAATATTTTTCCATTCTCTCGCAAAGCACTATCACCTTTTTTTTTTTTTCATGGTTTCATGTGTGGAAAATTCGAGTCAAATTATGATATAGAAAATCTTAGTCAAATTAAAGGAACTACATTGAAAGAAAAAATGTTAAGGAACTATATTGAAAAGATGGATAAGGACAGATATGACACAAATTGCGAATTAAAGTGATTATATTGAAAGAAAAAAGTTAAGGGACTATATTGAAAAGATGAATAAGGACATATATGGTATAAATTGCAAATTAAAGGGACTATATTGAAAAAAAGACTATATTGAAAATATGGTTAAGGACAAATATGCCACAAATTGCAAATTAAAGGGACTATATTGAAAGAAAAAAAGTTAAGGGACTATATTGAAAAGATGAATAAGGACATATATGGTATAAATTGCAAATTAAAGGGACTATATTGAAAAAAAAGACTATATTGAAAATATGGATAAGGACAAATATGCCACAAATTGCAAATTAAAGGGAATATATTGAAAGAAAAAATTTAAGGGACTATATTGAAAAGATTAATAAGGATAGACATGGCACAAATTGCAAATTAAAGGGACTATATTGAAAAAAAGTTTTGTTATATAGAAACTAGTTCATAATCATACAGTTAATAATAGTTGTAGGGTTAAATTTTTTTATGAATAATAAAAAAAAATTTAATAAATCAGAGTCAGGGATATATCAATAATTACCCAATACATTCTCAATTTCTTTTTCCTTAAAAAATATACAAACCAAAAACGAGGGAGACAAAAGCACTTACACAGATTAGTAATTTCATCAGCTGTTCTGTTTGCTGTTGGAAAAATAGTGATATTTCAAAAGAGAATAAAATGTTTTCAATAACGTTTAATATTTTGAAATAGTTTTTAATTACTATCAAAAGTCTTTTACTATTACAATTTTTATTGCCTATAGAAGGCTCATTTCCCCTCATTTTAGATAAAGATCGTCATAAATTATTTTCTCTTATCTCTTTTTTTTTCTCAAATTTTTTGGGTTACATGTTTTAATTTTTTATTATTCTGGCTCTTGAGTGTTTCAGTTCTTGAGAAAACACTTAAAAGGGTCTGTTTAATCTTAGAGGAAGTTTTGTAGAAGAAGAATAATTTCTGTAGCCGCAGAATAATTTTTCTTAAGGACAATGTTTCTTAAAACGCGACTCATATTGTATTGGTGACGGTAAATTTTACAACAACCTTAAAGAAAATTATGATACTGACATTATCACAGTCGTACTTTGATTATCTTTTTAAGGGACGTTGATAATATTTTTTTTAACCTTTATTGATTTTAGTTACATGGTGTTTTGTGAAATTTTATTTTTTCAATTTACTAACTATATACATGTATATATATGATGTTGGAGATTTAATATATAAAATATTATTTTTCACGATAATTATAATTAGTAATTTATAATTATTTGGAAACTGTGGGTCTCAATTTTGGTGTATCAATGTATATAAGTTGGTCATTGGTGTATATTTATATTAACTTGTTGCTTTTTATTCTCCATTAATATAGTGTAATATATGAACTTTGCGTATGATGGTCTTAACATTGCAATTGATTGTTATGTTTTATACGTTGGCATCTTTTTATTACATTTAAAAGTTTTGATTGGCATATTGAATTGGAGCAAAAAGCTTTTATACTCAATCTATGTGTATATTTCTAAGTGATTTTATTTTATTTTTTGTGGGTATAATTTATGTTTTGGGAATTAATGATTGGCTTGATATTTCTGTGGGTGTCTGCATATATACATATAGACGTTGGGCCATTATAATGCTTTTAATATGTATTTATATAATAGTTGTGGGTGCTTTCCGTTTGAACATTTGCTTCTTTATATTGTTTTATGTGTGTTGGTGTTATGTGGCCAACATATGAATTACTCTTCATGGGAAAAGGTGACTATACATTCATATAAGTATGGTTTTGGTATATGATATATATATATTGGAAAACGTGACTATATATATATATATATATATTACCGTGAGGAAATGAAAAGATATATATATATTTATATATATTAGATACTCTTGTGTGATGTTTTTAGAATTTAGTATATGGTGTTTTTGACACTTGACAAATATTTGATTTTTAATGTCGTGTATTTTTTTATGGGCTTATAAAAAATTGTTAATTTTTATTTGGTTGTTGTTCATAAAAAGAAATTTTATTTGGAAAAAAAATTTTTATTATATGAAATATCTATGATGAAGTAGGTTGCTTCAAGACTTTAACTTTGGCTATATATTACCTTGTGTATCTATATTATTTTTACAAGTTTTTTTAACTTGGTTTGAAAAATTCTTCTGAAGTAGATTATGCATATATATATATATATATATATAGCATTTGTATTATGTGGAGTAAATATATATTAATTTGATCCACTATCAAATATCATATACATAGGATGAAATTATTATTTGCTATTATTTTTATGAGTACAACTCATAATTTTTTGAGTTCTAATTTTGAGTGATAATGAAGTGATTAATTTTACCCATGAAACAAATTTATGCAATAGTAATTTGTTCTCCGTACATTATGAGGTATGTTTCACTATTTTAATCTTTTTCTTTTTTGAGAATTTATATTAATAATGGGGGCAAGAGGAAAAAAAATTTTTTTGATAATATTTTTATAACAACAAGTAGAGGGTGTGTGTTGTTATGTAAGTGTGTTGTTAATGTCGTTATGGATTATTAGAAATTTTATGGGGTTTAATATATTTGAGTATACCTCAAATATTTCTATTGATATAACTATTGATAATATGAAAAGGCTTTCTGAAAATTTATATGTTAACTATTTTAAAATTTCTCTTTTTGAGAATTTTATTAGTGTGGAATTCTTGAAATAAACATATATGTGAGGGTTTTAATTTAAGAATTTAAAATAGTTTTATCTTAAGCTTTTGAGAGTATTATTTTGGAACATAATTTTTTGTGAATTTGTGACCAAATTTGTAGATATTGGCATATAAAATTTTTTAAGTCAATTTGAAAATTGAGAAAACTATCTCATTAAGATGATGATATACCATCACCGTCAATTTTCAAATTGAGGAAACCATTTTTTTGAGATGACAATATGCCATATATAAAAATTTAGAGTTAGGATTTTCTAATCTTAATCCATGAAAATACTTCTATTGTACAAAGAGTGCACTGTTGTTGAGTTATTGATTACAAAAATAAGATTGAAAAGTTTCTAAATAATTCTATGTAATTATTTTCTTGAAAATAATATTATATGGTGGATAGAAATAGATGCGCATAAATGTTATACGTTTGATGCCCATCTATAACAATTATGAGGTTTTATATGATTTGTATAACCATACCCTTATAGATTTAAAAAATATCTAAAATGTGGGGATATTTTGTAAAATTTATGTTACACAACTACAAAGGAAATAAATTAATTCTAAAACTTTAGTTATTATGTTGTTAATATTTTCTCTACGTGATCAGTAAAAATATATTTTTTAAATAAAGAGGGATGTGTATATATGTGAAGTAAAAGATGATAAGCATGGATATTTGTCTGTATGTGTAACATAGATGTTACATAAAGTCAAATATTCTTTTACGTCTAATGTTGACATGGGTGAAGTAAATGTGATTCTGGGATTAAAACTATAGGGAAAGGTGGTGATATTTGTTATCACAAGAACGTTATGTTTAAAAATGTCTTAAAAGTTTAATCATCAAGATGACAAATTAATGAAAAAATCCTTATGATTTTAACACTCAGTTAAAGAAAATAGAGATGAGTCTCTGTTATATTTAATAAATTTTACCTAACCTGACATATCATATGTTGTGTGTCAAATGAGTGTATATATATATATACAACCCCAATAAAAGAGTTGAGAGATATCGTAATTTACGATATCATTTAAAATAGATTTCTTATTGTATTAGAAGAATACAATGATGTTAACTGAATCTTTAATTCAAATGAGACAAATTTACTAGAGATTAAGCCTTATCTTTGGTGATGGGATGATATCTTGAAGAGCAGCCAATCAAAATTTTTGATTCACTCTAAAATCATAGTTCATTACTCTGTGGTTGGCTGAAAATAAGACTAAGTGATTGGAAAACTTAGCAAATCTTTTTGTTGGGTAAGAGCTCAATGATGTTAGTGTCAGTGCATTGTGATTGCTAAGCGGCAATAAAGAATAAATTTTCAATGATAAGAACAGATACTTGTGTTTGATAAACAAAGTAATATACCGATTAGTTCTGTAAAGTCAAAAGTGAATTTGGCTAATTTATTGACTAAATATGCATATAAGAAAGAAATTAGTCTTTCACAGATCGAGAGGAATTGGACTTAAGCCAATAAGAAATTAACAGTGATGGGAACCCAACCCTTATGATTAGAGATTTCATGAAAAATGTTCATATGGGTAATAACAAGTTGTTTGTTAATTCTACTAACACTATTTTCTCAGTTTATTTCCTATAGTGTTAAGTGTGAAAGTACTAGAATGCATTGATTGGTGGGTTAAGCATAAGCTTTTTATAATCTTCATAGCCCTACATTGAGAGTAGTGTATTCATTGCAAATACACTTGATGAAGTCACCTATATGAATATGGAGTGGGGTTGTTCCCATGAAATCGTGGCAAAATCTCTAGAGCACTCATGAATACCAGGCATGCGCACGACCGAAATAACGCGCACACCAACGTTAATAATAGAAATTGTTAGGGATGAGATTTGACTGCTAAAATCTCTTTTTTAAAACTAAAAGTATGTTGGTTTATAGAAGTTATATGCTTCATCGATTACTCTATGAGTTAAATCTCATTTGTCTAGATCAGGTTTATAGTATAAATAAAGACACCGAATTAATACATTTACACTTATGTATATAACCCAATAGTTGTGTGTTTTTTTCAAAAATATCTTTTGAAATATATGAGATATTTTTGGAAAAATAGTGATATTTCAAAAGATAGTAACAGGTTTTTTAATAGTGGTTTATATTTTGTAACATTTTTTAATTGATATTTCAAACTACTGAGTTACACCCATGTATGTAACTCAATAGTTTTGTTTCTTTTTCAAAAATATCTTTTAGAATATGTAAGAGATTGTTAGAAAAATAATGATATTTCAAAAGAGAATAAAAAGTTTTTAATAGCGTTTAATATTTTGTAACAGTTTTCAATTGTTATTAAAAGTCTTATATATCCTTGTCTTTTATTGTTATATTTTTGTGTCTATAAAAAGCTCCTTCCTCCTCATTTTAGATAGAGATAATCATAAGTTGTCTTCTTTTTTCTCACTTTTCTCTCAATTTTTCTGAGTTACATGTTTTAATTTTCTGTTATTGTGGCATATGAGTGTTTCAGTTATTGAGAGAACATTCAAAAAAGTCTATTTAATATTAGAAGAAGTTTCATAGATGCAGAATAATTTCTGTAGTCGCAAAATAATTTTTCTTAAGCACATTATCTCTTAAAATACGATTCAAACTGTATTGATGACAATAAATTTTACAAGATTTGCTTCCCTTTTACACCAAGCGTACTCTACAGTGTTGAAGTTTTTCCTCTGCACTTCTATATTCTTGATGATGGAATGCTTACCTTTATTTTTGCAGATGGTTACAAGTTACTAGTTGTCCGATTCAAATATGATGTTCTTGATGCCCAGATTTGCAACCAATACATGTGCTTCCTTCATTGCTAGAGCTTCGGCACCGAGAGGCGAAATTGCAGGGAGAATTCGAGCTGTTCCCGACCTGGTTAAGCCTTGATCGTCTCTCATGATAACCCCAACAGAGCATAGACTTCTCGAATCATCAAAATTCGCATCGGTATTTGCTTTGAGAAGTCCTTCTGGGGGAGGCAGCCAATTGGTCTTTGAAGCCGATACTGTTCTTGTGTTATCATTTGAGTCAGTATGAATTTTTTTATTGACAGCTCTCATTCGATAAAAAGCAAATGAAAAAAAAAAAAATTGCACCCTCTGGGCTGAATATGATTCTCGCAGACGACGCAGGTTGTTCCCACGCAAGTGAACTCTAGCGCGATCAGAATTGGAGTGCGTGGAACATGGGTGTACTACGTTGGAATCACTTTCATCGCAGTGTTGAGCATATAAACTTTGATAAAATGATATGCCAAGCACAAATAATATTGATTGCCATTTTCTCTGTCTTCACTTTCCACAGATTCTTGCCATCCTCCCTCATTTTGAAGCTTCATACTTTATATTAATTCAGTCTCATTCTCTCTCTCTGATAACTCACATTTGTTTTCATACTTGCGGAATTTTCTGTTGGTTTATAAGGCATGGAGACAGAGAAAGTGTTGCCCTTCTCTGTGGCGTCTGCGGTGGAAGATGTTCTTAAACAGCATGGGACCCGATTGAGTGAGGTCAGCTAATTTGCGTCAGGGAAGGCCGAAGAAGCTTGTATGCATTTACTGGTGAAGAGAACGGTTTTTGAGACTCATTCCTTTTGTTGCTCGTTTGTTCTCCTTTGAAGAGAGCCCACCACAGAAACTCCATGGCTGCTCTAGCATCACTACTCCAATGCGCAACAGAAACATTACTATTTACAAGAAATAGCAATCTTTTCTGTGCTCAAAGAAAGGTAAATTAAAACCAAACTCTTCTTCTGGCACAAAGGGAAAAAAAAAAAAAGATCACCACTTTGGGGCCAATTTACTTCCTACACCCTACTCTTTTAACCACAATCTCACGTTCTTCAGAAAGTCTATAAATAATGCTGAAAATAGTTCCCAATTATTTATGCATAGATAGATTATGTGAACCAAAAAAAAGGATAACAAAATGCAGGGGGAATATGAAGCCTTTTCGATGGTTCAAAAAGCATCTTCTTGATTCATACCTGGAGCCTGCCACTGAATATCAGTAGCTTTTGAGTGAGATATTTGAATTCAAATACGCATATGATGTAGAACAGAAAGAGGGAGAAGGGAGAACAGCAAGCAATGAGGGAGAAATAGAGAGAAAGGAGGGAGATGCAGAGAAATATTATGACTCAATTTATTCAATCCAAATCTACCTTGCAATACAGGAGAGACCCCTTTATATAGGGAGTCTAGGTACAAGAGCATTTAATGCAAGTAGTTGAGCATGCAAAGTAGTCAAAAGGAAAATAAATGCATGAGTTGAAATACTAAAACATGAGTTGGCCCTAGACATAGGATGGCTCTAGGCATAGGGTGGCTCTAGACATAGGCTAGCTTCAAGAAAATAAATACAACATACATAAAACAAAATACAATAAAATAAAATACTAGTTTTTATGACTTTTATTTCTCCTAGAGTAGGTCTGCCATGGTTTTTCATCATTTCTCCCGGGGTGGAGAGAACTCTTGTCACATCCCAAAAATTGAGCATGTGAAAAGATACTACTTATTTGATAAAATTCCTAAACATACGTTATTTACATATATTCTGTAAGGTTTTACATTCAACCTTAATCATTCATTCCATACTACAGAATTATACTCATCTGATAAGCAAATATAGACATACATAGTCTGATATTTCTTTCTCATCGCAAGCCTAGGAGACCTATAGAAAGTACAGAGCGTTTCTAGTATCCACATTAATAAGTACTAGTATCCCACCAGACAGAAATAGAGAATAATCCCAAGGGGCTTCTAATCTTCAAACGAATACTCTTGTTCTTTATTTTCTGTATCTGAAAAAAAATAATCATAGGGAGTGTGAGTTTATTTAAAAACTCAGTAAGTAAATAACTGTACTATATAAAATATCAAAAGTACAAATACCACATTTACTCATATAATTAATTATCTTATACATCGAATAGTATGAGACTCTAACCCTTTCAACTCATGAATAAGATTTCATAGATATACACCGAGTAGTATGGGACTCTAACCCTTTCAAACTCGTGAATAAGATCTCATAGTTATACACCGAGTAGTATGGGACTCTAACCCTTTCAAACTCGTGAATAAGATTTCTTAGATATACGCCGAGTAGTATGGGACTCTAACCCTTTCAACTCGTGTATAGGTTTAATAGATATGCACTGAGTAGTATGGGACTTTAACCCTTTCAAACTCATGTAGTAGATCCCGTAGATCTTTACTCATTAATAAGATAGTGAGAACTTCTCACATAGTACAATTTCCATGAAATAAAATCATTTATACATACTCTTATTCCTTTGAATTTCTGTAAAAAAAATATATCAATCATCATATACTGTCATATGAAAAATTGATCAATTACTATCCAAATAATATTGTAAATGGGACTTATATTGTACTTTGACTAGTAATATCAAATTAGCTTAGCAAGGTTATTCACTCACCTTGATGTTTGTCCAAGTTTACCTTGTTCCACACTAGAATTTGTGTAGGAAAATTTCCTAGTAAAATATATTACAAGGAAACATAAGAAAGGAAACAAAATCGCGAAAATACGCAAAATTTTCTGACTGCTACAGTAACGGGTCGCTACAGTGTCGGTTCGCTACAGTAACGGGTCGCTACAGTGCCAGTTCGCTACAGTACCGTTGACTACCGACACTACAGTACTGCTACAGTAACCCAAAGAAAATTTTCCAGATTTTTTTCCGAAATTTCTGGTCGCTACAGTAACTCGGTTTTTGCAGAAATTTCTAACAATTTCATCCTTTCCTTTCTTGTTTCAAAACCAGAATTTCAACTCTTTTAACCGATTATAACTCAAATATAACTTCTAAAACAACTGAGATTCATGAATTATCATCAAAATCTTCAAGAACAAAACCTCCTCTGATTTTCTACATAAACTGAAATTTAAGGAAAATAATCGGATTAAAGCTTACCTTTGATCCTTACAAAGCTTTTGAACCGAACAGATAATCGAAACTCTGAAGATTAAGGAAAGGATTTGAGAAGAGAATGAAGAAAGGAGAGAAAACTTCCACTGTTCAGTTTTCAGCTTTTCCTTCTGCGTGAGAAATGAGGGGGGTACTATTGAAACTTTATATTAAATATTTCTAATGGGTTATTCAATAACCCATGGGTATCCATAACCCAACATCCAAACCCATCCAGTCAATTTACAATAAATGGACTAATGGACCATTCTGAAACCACTTTTCCATGAATTTCACCATTCTTAGAATATATCCCACATTGTGCAAATATTTAGTCCAGTCATTTAACTCAATTTTCATAAATAATATTCAAAGAGAACAATTAAATATGAAAATTAAATATGACCAAAATAAATAACTAAAATAACGTTGTAGAATTCTAAAATACTCTTAAGCGAATTATATTCTGAAATTAACGGGTATTACATTCTACCCCCCTTAAAAGAATTCGGTCCTCCGAATTAAGATCTTACCTCAAGTTTCAAATAAATGTGGATAGTTTTTCCACATTTCATCTTCTACCTCCCACGTAGCTTCCTCGCGAGAATGATTTCTCCAAAGAACCTTGACAGTAGGAATTTCTTTAGTACGCAATTTCTTGACTTTTCTATCAAGAATAGCTACTGGTACCTCTTCGTATGTGAGAGTTTCATCAAAGTGAACTTCTTGGGGTTGACTGACATGAGAAGGATCAGGAAGATATTTCCGTAGCATGGACACATGAAATATTGGATGGACTCCCTCTAGGTCGGAAGGTAGGTCTAGGTGATATGCCACATTACCCACTCTGTCAACAACCTCATATGGGCCAACATACCTCGGACTAAGCTTGCCTTTCTTCCCAAATCTCATTACTCCCTTCATAGGTGAGATTCGTAAGAAAACCATATCAGCTATTGCAAATTCAAGGTCACGTCGTCGGTTGTCCGCATAAGACTTCTGTCTACTCTGAGCAGTTAACAACTTCTCTCTGATCAGTTTAACTTATTTATATCTTCTTGTATCATCTCAGGTCCAAATATTTTGGTTTCACCAAGTTCAAACCAACCTATAGGAGATTGACACCGTCTCCCATATAATGCCTTAAAAGGTGCCATCTGAATACTGGCTTGGTAAATGTTATTATAAGCAAATTCAATAAGAGACAAATGATCTTCCCAACTTCCACTGAAATCCATCACACAAGCCCTTAGCATATCCTCTAAAGTCTGAATTATCCTTTCGGACTGTCCATCAGTCTGAGGATGGAATGCTGTGCTAAGATTCACTTTGGTACCCAAAGTCTCTTGAAAGACTTTCCAGAACCGAGAAGTAAACTGAGGTCCTCGGTCTGATATAATGGATATTGGTACACCATGAAGTTTCACTATTTCTTTAACATAAAGTCGAGCAAGTTTTGCTACACTGAAAGTGGTATGAACAGGAAGAAAATGTGCTGACTTAGTAAGTCGATCCACTATGACCCATATTGAGTCATTTCCTTTTGTTGACCGAGGTAAACATACTACAAAATCCATAGTGATCCTTTCCCACTTCCATTCGGGAATATCTAGTTTTTGCATCAATCCAGGTGGTCGTCGATGTTCAGCTTTAACTTGTTGACAAGTCAAACATCGAGCTACAAAGTCAGTCACGTCTCGCTTCATGCCCTCCCACCAGTAAACTTGTTTCAAGTCCTGATACATTTTCACGGCACCAGGATGTACAACGTAGGGCGAACCATGAGCTTCCATTAAGATTTCATGTTTCAAAGATTCAATGTTGGGGACACAGAGTCTCCCATTAAACCATAAGACTCCTTCTTCATCTACCAAGAAACTTGGTGCTAGACCTTGTCTTGCCTTATCTCTGATTTTGACCATATCGATGTCATTTTCTAAAGTTACTTTTACTTTTTCAACAAGGGATGATCTAACTGTTAAGTGAGCCAGAAATGTACCTGACTCAGTGATCTCAAAGAATACTCCATCAGCTTCCAATTCTTGTAGTTCATGTATTAGAGACCTCCTTATAGTGGCAATGTGAGCTAAACTTCCCATAGACTTTCGACTTAGAGCATCAGCCACTACATTTGCTTTACCTGGATGGTAAAGGATGGTACAATCATAATCTTTCAAAAGTTCCATCCACCTTCGTTGCCTTAGATTGAGATCTCTCTACTCAAAAATGTACTTAAGGCTTTTGTGATCTGTAAAAATTTTACAAGTCTCCCCATACAAGTAATGTCTCCATATCTTTAGGGCAAACACTACAGCTGCCATTTCCAAATCATGAGTGGGGTAATTCAATTCATGCTTTTTAAGCTGACGTGAGCCATAAGCTATGACTTTACCATGTTGCATCAATACACACCCTAAGCCTATCCTTGAGGCATCACAGAATACAGAGAAACCCCCTGGTCCTGATGGTAGGGTTAAGACTGGTGCAGAAGTTAAACACTCTTTCAATTGGGTGAAACTTTGCTCACATGAATCATCCCAAATATATTTAATATTCTTTCGGGTTAACTTATTTAATGGAAGAGCCGTCTTAGAGAAATCTTTGACAAAGCGACGGTAATACCCTGCTAAGCCAAGAAAACTACGTACTTCAGACACAGTTGTTGGTCTAGGCCATTGTTTTACTGCTTCAATTTTACTTGGATCTACATGAATACCTTCTTGGGAAATAACATGTCCCAAAAATGTTACATGACTCATACAGAATTCACATTTTGAGAGCTTTGCGTACAACTGATGCTCTCTCAAGGTCTGAAGCACTATTCTCAAATGTTCAGTATGTTCTTCAGGACTCTTTGAATATACCAAAATATCATCAATAAATACAATTACAAACTTATCAAGGAATGATTTGAACACTCTGTTCATTAAATCCATAAATGCTGCTGGTGCATTTGTCAACCCAAAAGACATCACAAGAAACTCATAATGTCCATACCGTGTACGAAAAGCTGTCTTAGGTATATCATCATTCTTAATTCGTAACTGATGATATCCAGACCTTAGATCAATCTTTGAGAAGTATTTTGCTCCTTAAAGCTGATCAAACAAATCATCTATCCTTGGTAAAGGATACTTATTTTTCACTGTGACTTTATTCAGCTGACGATAATCTATACATAATCTCATAGAACCATCTTTCTTTTTCACAAAAAGAACAGGAGCACCCCAAGGTGAAAAACTTGGGCGAATGAACCCTTTGTTCAACAAATCTTCCAATTGTTCTTTGAGTTCTTTTAGCTCAACAGGAGCCATACGATAAGGTGGAATAGAAATTGGTCGTGTGTCTGGGACCAAATCAATACTGAACTCAATATCTCTTTCTGGCGGTAATCCAGGTAAATCTTCTGGGAACACATCTGGGAATTCATTAACCACATGTATGTCTTCTAACTTCTGTTCTTTCTTTTATAAATCTTTGATAAAAGCTAAAAATCCCTGACATCCCTTTCGCAACATACGCCGGGCACTTAACATAGATATCATGTTACAAGGTACATCACTTCGATCTCCTTGAAACACAAAATTACTCCTCCCCGGCAATTAAAGGAAATAACTTTGTCACGACAATTTATAGTAGTATGACAAGAAGATAGCCAGTCCATCCCTAAAATCACATCAAAATCTAACATATTGAGAATCATAAGATCTATCTCACTTTCCATGCCCCCAATAATTATTTTACAAGAACGATAACATGTTTTAACCATCAAAGTCTCTCTCATCGGTGTGGAAACCAAGAATGGTTCTTTAAGAGTAATCGAATCAAATGCAAATCTCTTGGCAAATAGGGGTGACACATATGAGTGAGTAGAACCGGGGTCAAACAAAATACGTGCAGCAAAAGTATTAACAGATAATATACCTGTAACTACAGCATTGGATGTTTGAGCATCCTGTCGAGTTAGAGCATATACTCTTGCATTTCCTCTACCAGCAGCTTGTTTTCCACGGTCACCTTGGCCTCTTCCAGAACCTCTTCCTATACTACCCCCTATTGAAGGGGTTGGTATTTGAGTAATAGATTGTGGTCGAGGTGGCAAAGTAGACCCTTGACCTGGTCTTGTCATGAGCTGAGGGCACTCCCTTATAAAATGTCCTTTTTGTCCACAGTTAAAACAACCTGTACCAACAGTGTTTAACCTGCATTCTCCGAAGTGAAACTTTCCACATTCAGGACATTGAGGTTTTTCCCTTCTACCTTGAGTACCTCCTCTACTAGAAGAGCTAAAACCACCCCTGCTCTCTGAACGAGGCTTAGCCACACTGGCTGTAGAATAAGATGACTTAGTAGGAGTGGCTGGAGCATGTTGTGATGCAGTAAAGGGTTTCAAAGTCCCTGAGTCTTCTCCTTGATCAAAAGATCTCCTATATCTGGCTTTCTTCTTTTGACGATATTCTTCTTTATTCTTTGACCTCTTTTCCATTCTTCGGGCCACATCAACAGCTTCTGAGTACGAAGAGTAATCATTCATATTAGAACCCACTTGATCATATAAGGCATCACGAAGCCTTTCCACAAACTTTTCTATTTTCTTCCTTTCAGAAGGAATGATTTCAGGGGCATATTCAGATAATTTAACAAATTGAGTTGAATATTCATCAACAGTCATAGTTCCCTGTCGTAGATACAGAAAATCCCTGGCCCTAGATGATCGTTCACTTGCCAGAAGAAATTCATCCATAACCAATTTGTAAAATTCTGTCCACATAACTGGCGGTGCGCCTTGAATTCTAGCTTTCTTCCGGTTCCTCCACCATTTACCAGCCCTACCCTTTAACTGAAAGGAAGTGAATTCTACCTTTTGAGTAGGAGAACACCCTATAACATCACAAATTGCTTCACAATCTTCAAGGAAACATTGTGGGTCCTCTTTGGGATCTTCCCCTGAAAAAGTAGGAGGCCTCATTTTCTGGAACTCAGACATTCTTACCTCCCTTACATTAACTCCTCCCGCTAATTCAGCTGGTGGTACAATTTCAGCTTCAACAATAGGAGGATCCACTGGCAGGTTAGCTTGTGTAGCTCGACCTCTCATTTCAGCCTCAAATCGGTCAAATCGTTCATTCATCAAATTAATCACATGTGCAATAGTTGCATTACTAACGTGAGCATCAGGTTCGAATCTCCTTGCTTGCTCACTAGTTGCGCCCTCAGTACTTTGAGCATGCAAACTATCACCACGGTTAGGATCATCTTGCACATGTACTGGTGGAATTATTACCCTCCTTGGACCCATATGCTCATTATTATTAGAAGATCCTTCTGACATTGATCTGTCACAGATCTACACACATAACAAACAATTTTCAGACATAAACAAAATATCACTTACTAGCCTTACTGAGAAGTTATCTATAAAATGACGTTATACTCTACAAGGTCTTTTATGGAACCTAATCCTATGGTCATGCCGCGGCTCATGACAATAGGGAAGGGCCCACAAAGATCACTTTGCTCTGTACTCTATAGGGGACCTATAAAACCTTTCCTCTGATACCAAATTGTCACATCCCAAAAATTGAGCATGTGAAAAGATACTACTCATTTGATAAAATTCCTAAACATACGTTATTTACATATATTCTGTAAGGTTTTACATTCAACCTTAATCATTCATTCCATACTACAGAATTATACTCATCTGATAAGCAAATATAGACATACATAGTCTGATATTTCTTTCTCATCGCAAGCCTAGGAGACCTATAGAAAGTACAGAGCGTTTCTAGTATCCACATTAATAAGTACTGGTATCCCACCAGACAGAAATAGAGAATAATCCCAAGTGGCTTCTAATTTTCAAACGAATACTCTTGTTCTTTGTTTTCTGTATCTGAAAAAAATAATCATAGGGAGTGTGAGTTTATTTAAAAACTCAGTAAGTAAATAATTGTACTATATAAAATATCAAAAGTACAAATACCACATTTACTCATACAATTAATTATCTTATACATCGAATAGTATGGGACTCTAACCCTTTCAACTCATGAATAAGATTTCATAGATATACACCGAGTAGTATGGGACTCTAACCCTTTCAAACTCGTGAATAAGATCTCATAGTTATACACCGAGTAGTATGGGACTCTAACCCTTTCAAACTCGTGAATAAGATTTCTTAGATATACGCCGAGTAGTATGGGACTCTAACCCTTTCAACTCGTGTATAGGTTTCATAGATATGCACTGAGTAGTATGGGACTTTAACCCTTTCAAACTCATGTAGTAGATCCCGTAGATCTTTACTCATTAATAAGATAGTGAGAACTTCTCACATAGTACAATTTCCATGAAATAAAATCATTTATACATACTCTTATTCCTTTGAATTTCTGTAAAAAAAAATATCAATCATCATATACTGTCATATGAAAAATTGATCAATTAATATCCAAATAATATTGTAAATGAGACTTATATTGTACTTTGACTAGTAATATCAAATTAGCTTAGCAAGGTTATTCACTCACCTTGATGTTTGTCCAAGTTTACCTTGTTCCACACTAGAATTTGTGTAGGAAAATTTCCTAGTAAAATATATTACAAGGAAACATAAGAAAGGAAACAAAATCGCGAAAATACGCAAAATTTTCTGACTGCTACAGTAACGGGTCGCTACAGTGTCGGTTCGCTACAGTGCCGGTTCGCTACAGTACCGTTGACTACCAACACTACAGTACTGCTACAGTAACCCAAAGAAAATTTTCCAGATTTTTTTCCGAAATTTCTGGTCGCTACAGTAACTCGGTTTTTGCAGAAATTTCTAACAATTTCATCCTTTCCTTTCTTGTTTCAAAACCAGAATTTCAACTCTTTTAACCGATTATAACTCAAATATAACTTCTAAAACAACTGAGATTCATGAATTATCATCAAAATCTTCAAGAACAAAACCTCCTCTGATCTTCTACATAAACTGAAATTTAAGGAAAATAATCAGATTAAAGCTTACCTTTGATCCTTACAAAGCTTTTGAACCGAACAGATAATCGAAACTCTGAAGATTAAGGAAAGGATTTGAGAAGAGAATGAAGAAAGGAGAGAAAACTTCCACTGTTCAGTTTTCAGCTTTTCCTTCTGCGTGAGAAATGAGGGGGATACTATTGAAACTTTATATTAAATATTTCTAATGGGTTATTCAATAACCCATGGGTATCCATAACTCATGGGTATCCATAACCCAACATCCAAACCCATCCAGTCAATTTACAATAAATGGACTAATGGACCATTCTGAAACCACTTTTCCATGAATTTCACCATTCTTAGAATATATCCCACATTGTGCAAATATTTAGTCAAGTCATTTAACTCAATTTTCATAAATAATATTCAAAGAAAACAATTAAATATGAAAATTAAATATGACCAAAATAAATAACTAAAATAACGTTGTAGAATTCTAAAATACTCTTAAGCGAATTATATTCTGAAATTAACGGGTATTACAACTCTCCTCAGGAGAGTGAGAATTCTGGTAAGATTGTAACAGATCAGGATCTAGGCATAGAAACTCGTCCTCGGTGATCCAAGTAGCATCCAAATCAGAATGGCCTTTCCATCGTACGAGGTAGCGGTGAAGGGGACTGTGTGAGGAGAAAACAACCTGGTCGTCGAGAACTGCATCAATGACTTTAGTAGATGGAGGCACGGAAGGTAAGACGTGTAATACCTATGAAAAATAAAATATAAATGCGTGTTTTCAAACTACTGTTACTATTTACGTATATGGTACTGTTCATTTATACAATCAAAATGTCAAATACTAGATGTGGTTTGGTTATAAGAGAAAACTAGAAAGAAGTTTGTAGGAGAAAATGACGTTTTATATGTAAAAATACCCTCAGGGACTAAATTGAAAGGACTGAATTGAAAAGAAACTTAAAAGTTTAAGGTGAAAGGATAGTTTTCCCTTTAAAGTTTCTAATAGTAAATAAACGAAAATTTTCCATCGTACGCGTAAGGTGCACAGTAACTGCATTATTAGAAATATCATTTTCATGAATAGTAAATTGAATATTTTATTAGCGCATAGTGTCAAATAGTACCCTTGACTTTCGCTATAAATAGGCCCTTCCATTTCACTTCTAAACTCACACCTTCAACTTCTCTTCTTCCCTCCTTAAGTTTCTCTTGCTCCGACGCTAGGCTTCTGAGATTTTGGGCCTTTCCGTTTTTGCTTAGGTAAGGATACTATGCCCTTTCTATGTCTTTCAAATTTTAGAAGTTATTTTCTTAAGTATGCTCTGTGGTTGCGGCTTTGGCCGATTTTCCACATCAGAAAAACTGTCGTTAGCTGTTATTTTGATTCTCTGATTACCGAAATAGAATATAATCTGTGGAGAATACATGTCTAGGAAAGTTCTGGCTAAGGAAAGACCTAGTTTTTAAGTGTGTCCAGTGTGACCCTCCACTCTTTCCTGGGAACTTACCTGGTGTACTCTTTTACAGATTGTATTCTGTATTTCCGGTATAAATAGTGACCGTATGAATAGTACCGTACGTATGAATAGTGACCGTATGAATAGTACCCGTACGTATGAACAGTATCTGTACGAAAATGATCTTAACGTACTTTCTGTAATCTTTCATGAAAATCTCTGTAGCGGAACACTGAAATTCACCTGCGTACTCTTGTCCGTAACGATTTAGAGAAGTGATACTCGTACGGAATCCAGGTGAGTGAAACGACCCTGTTTTAATAGAGTTTTAGCATTACTGGTGATAAAAAGTATGTCGTAGGACACTCTCAAGATTCATAGAGGGAAATTGGATTCAGAATAACGAATATAATGAGATAATTAATCCAGAAGTATGGATAAGACAAAGCAAGTATCTCATGATGATATGAAATTTGAATCATATAGTTATATACTATACCTGTTATATGGATGAGTATTATATTGTGCTTCTGATTATGATATGAACTGTTGTACTATTGATT
Organism: Biancaea sappan; assembly: GCA_037074585.1. NCBI lineage: Eukaryota > Viridiplantae > Streptophyta > Magnoliopsida > Fabales > Fabaceae > Biancaea > Biancaea sappan. Next base: position 62,653,235 of record CM073496.1, read on the forward strand.
GTGATTGAGCGGTACAGTACCCCCTCTCACGGCAAGGCAGAAAACCTGGGTTAAAGGGTGTCTTGACCAATGAGTGTGGAGACAACGATTCCCTCAGTAGGGATATAGCCCGGATTGGTGATAAATCCGTGAGGCGCCCTAGCTAAGAGGATGAGGTTGTGCGTCATGGCGGAAAAATACAAAATTGGTGAGCCGGCCTGTGTGCGCTCTCCGGGATATATTGCCATTGACGAGTACTAGTATCGTTTGTTGAATTGGATGAATTTTTCTTATATGTAATTTCTAACTATGTCTATTGGTTGAGCTTGAGCCTTCGGATATGCTTGCATGACTGGTGATGTATTTGAATTTTATTAACGCAAGGCCGATTTGCTCACTGAGTTTAAAAGCTCACACTGTTTGTACAAACTTTTTGTTCAGATCAGGTTGCCGCCGAAGTACATCCGCTAGAGGAGTAGATCACGTTGGACCTTCCCGCTGTCGGGTAGGCCCTTCTTTTGTTATACAGTATGTTGCTCTGTAACCGTCTAGGATATCTAGGTCAGGGGTTTGGTATTTGGCTTGTATTTCAGTATGATAATGTATTTCGTACTGAGGATCTATTATTTTTAATTAAGAAAATCTGATGTATTTTCTTTGTATTTATTAAGGAATGGTATTTTGAGAATATAGAGATAATGACTAACGATTTTACTTGTGGGAAGAATTTATCGAAAGGCTTACAGTGATGGGATATTCATCATTGTGCCGGTCATGTGCCTAGAAAATGGGTCGTGACAAAGTTGGTATCAGAGCATAGGTTGTTAGGTCTCCTAGTGATTACAGAGCAAGGTGTCTTTAGTGGGCCTTCCCCTATTGTCGTGACTGCAGCACGACCATAGGATGAAGATCCACCAAAAGCCCTGTAGAGATTAAAATCCATTTCTTTCGTGTCTTTACTTGAAGCATAATAGTGACGATATATATTATTCTTAATTGTAGAATAAGTTTAGATGGCACCAAGAAAATCAAACGCTTCTGGAATCCGCACAAGATCTGGCAGGGCCTTGGTCCCTCCAGCTGCTCAGTCAGCAAATGCAAGACTGGAGATGCCTAATCGTGCAGAAGATAACCATGCACAAAACAGAGAAATATCCACTGAAAACCCTGGAAGAAATGCTGGAGAACCATCACAAATTGACGCGACTGTAGTGATGGAAGCATTAGCTGCAATGCAGAACGAGGTGAATGGGCTAAAGGAACTTTTGATGGGACAATCATCTGAAGATGGCTCACAGGCATCAGTACATGCTGCAAAAGTACAAGAGACAGACCAGATGCCACCTCCACCCCCTCCTCAGGATTGGGTTGGTACAGAGGTCAAAATCTCGGAATTTATGAAGCTGAATCCGCCAACCTTTGCAGGAGATGTTAATGAAGACCCACAACGTTTTCTAGATGACTGTGAGAAAATCCTTGACACGTTAGAATGCCCTGAACCTCGAAAAGTAACCCTTGTTACCTTTCAGTTAAGAGGTAAGGCCGACCGCTGGTGGCGAACATGGAAGAAGGGCATGGCCAGAAATGCCCCACCCATTAAATGGAATGACTTTAAAAGAATTTTTCGAGAACAATTTATTCCGGAGAGTATACGAGAAGCAAAGATGAATGAGTTTGAGGCACTCCGGCAAGGATCACGAACCGTCGATGAATACGACAATCTGTTTATAGAGTTGTCTGAATATGCTACTCACATGGTCCTAACTGAGAAAGAAAAGATCCGACGATTTATTAAAGGCCTTCGAGAGTCTTTATTTGACAGGGTGGGATCGAAAATACGAGATTTTTCATTTTACACAGAAGCCGTCGACATCGCCCGTATGATGGAAGAAAGAGATATGCAAAAAGAAAAATGGAATAACAAAAGAAAGAGGAAGCAAGATGAGAAATCACGCTACCACGGAGAGAGTTCTGGACGTGCAGCCTCTACTGCTAGTGCACCACAGCGTCAACAAAGTGGTACAGGGGGTCAACAAAGGCCCTGGTGCTCTAAATGTGAAAGAAATCACTTCGGAGCTTGTTTTGTCAACAACAACACTAGGGTCTGTTACCAATGTGGTCAACAGGGCCACATCAAAAGAGATTGCCCCCAACTCTACACGAGATCTGGCCAAGGGTCAGTACGCCCTAATCAATCAGAGGCTACTGTTGCCAACAGATCCCCTGTAACTGTAGGAGGCAATGGAATCGGAAGAGGTGCTGGCAGAGGACAAGGTGGTCGAGGGCAGGCTTCAGCAGGCCGAGGGAACGCTCGAGTATTCGCTTTAACCCGTCAAGATGCTCAGGCGTCTAATACGGTGGTAGCAGGTACTCTTCTGATTGAATCAAATTTTGCACATGTTTTGTTTGACTCTGGCTCTACGCATTCCTATGTGTCACCATTCTTTGCTAAGAACTTTAAGCAAAAAGTTGTTAGATTAGAATGTCCGTTTTTAGTAACTACGCCTACTGGAGGCACCTTACTAATAGAACGAGGCTATCGAGCTTGCAAGGTAAGAGTCGGAGAAATAAATACAACAGTAGACCTAATGCTGTTAGATATGACAGACTTTGATGTCATCTTGGGCATGGATTGGCTGGCATCTTGTCATGCCACCCTGGATTGCTATAATAAGATAGTTAAATTTAATATTCCGGGGGAGCCTTCTTTCGTATTTCATGGTGAACGGAGTGAAATTTCTGGGAATCTTATATCTTTAATGTGTGCCCAACGTTTATTGCGAAAGGGCTGTAAAGGATACTTGGCATTTGTTAAAGATATTAAGAAAGAAGAACTAAAAGTAGAAGACGTTCCAGTAGTCCAGGAGTTTGTAGATGTCTTCCCAGATGATCTACCAGGTATACCCCCAGATCGAGAGATTGAGTTCCAGATAGAGTTAGCACCAGATACTCGCCCAATCTCCATACCCCCTTATAGAATGGCACCAACAGAATTAAAAGAGTTAAAAACTCAGTTACAGGACTTGCTAGACAAAGGCTTTATAAGGCCAAGTTATTCACCTTGGGGAGCTCCTGTTCTGTTCGTGAAAAAGAAGGACGGATCGATGAGACTATGCATAGATTACAGGCAACTGAATAAGGTAACTATCAAAAATAAATACCCGTTGCCTCGCATCGACGACCTTTTCGATCAACTTCAAGGAGCCAAGTGTTTTTCAAAGATTGACTTGAGGTCTGGTTATCACCAACTCAAGATCAAGGAGGAGGATGTGTCTAAAACAGCCTTCCGTACCAGATATGGGCACTACGAGTTCTTGGTGATGTCATTTGGATTAACGAATGCACCAGCTGCTTTCATGGATTTAATGAATAGGATTTTTAAATCCTTTTTAGACAAATTTGTCATTGTCTTCATAGACGACATTCTGGTGTACTCAAAGACTTCAGAAGAGCACGAACAACACCTTCGTGTTGTGTTGCAGACATTGAGGGATCATCAATTGTACGCCAAATTCTCTAAATGCGAGTTTTGGATTGATCGTGTAACTTTCTTGGGACATGTGATCTCCAAAGATGGCATCCAAGCAGACCCAAGCAAAGTAGAAGCGGTCAAAATGTGGCCTAGACCTACCTCCGTCACGGAGATTCGCAGCTTCTTGGGATTGGCAGGATATTATCGTCGTTTCATCCAAAATTTTTCCCAGTTAGCCGCCCCTCTCACACGACTGACTAGGAAAGGGGTAAAGTACCAATGGGATGACGCTTGTGAAGAAAGCTTCCAAGAACTCAAGAAAAGGTTAATCTCCGCACCTGTATTAGTCTTACCCTCAGGACCAGGAGATTTTACAGTATACTGCGATACATCAAGAGTAGGGTTGGGATGTGTTCTCATGCAGCATGGCCAGGTAGTGGCATATGCATCGAGACAACTTAAGAAACATGAACAAAACTACCCCACCCACGATCTGGAAATGGCAGCAGTAGTTTTTGCTTTAAAGATATGGCGACATTATCTATACGGAGAAACTTGCGAAATCTACACTGACCATAAAAGTCTAAAATATATTTTCGACCAAAAGGACTTAAACTTGAGGCAGAGGAGATGGGTAGAATTACTAAAAGATTATGATTGCAATATTCTTTACCACCCAGGCAAAGCAAACGTGGTAGCAGATGCCTTGAGTCGAAAATCTATGGGTAGTCTGGCCCATATAGCAGTAACAAAAAGACCCTTGATCCAAGAACTACAAGAGATGAGAGCAAAATGTGCTACTCTTGAGGTTACAAGGACAGGATCATTCTTAGCCCATATCAGGGCTAGATCTTCCCTTGTTGACCAGATATGGATATCTCAAATGGAGGATCCTGAGCTTGTCCAAATTATGGAAAAGGTGAAGATTGGTGAAGTGAATAGTTTCACACTCGACGATACAGGAGTCTTACATTTTGAACAACGGTTGTGTGTACCACATGTTGGAACTCTTAGACGAGACATCATGGAAGAAGGTCATCGTGCTGCATATGCTGTACATCCAGGAGCCACCAAGATGTATCAGGATCTGAAACAGATCTACTGGTGGAAAGGAATGAAACAAGACATAGTAGAATTTGTGTCTCGTTGTTTAACCTGTCAACAGGTTAAGGCTGAGCATCTAAAGCCAGGAGGCTCGTTACAACGATTAGAGATTCCTGAATGGAAATGGGAACGAGTGACGATGGACTTTGTTGTTGGTCTACCTCGTTCCACAGGAGGTTATGACTCAGTTTGGGTCATTGTTGACCGACTAACCAAATCAGCACACTTCATTCCAGTCAAAACCACTTATGGTGTAGTAACGTTGGCACAATTGTATATTAAAGAAATAGTAAAGTTGCATGGAGTACCTATATCTATCATTTCTGATAGAGGTCCTCAATTTACCTCTCGTTTCTGGAGAAGTTTTCAGGAGGCATTAGGTACTCGAGTGGACCTTAGTACCGCTTTTCACCCACAGACAGACGGACAGTCAGAGCGGACGATTCAGACGCTAGAGGATATGTTACGAGCTTGTATTCTAGATTTCAGTGGTAGCTGGGAAAAGCATTTGTATCTTGTAGAGTTCGCATATAACACAGCTACCAGGCCACTATTGGGATGGCACCCTTTGAGGCCTTGTATGGGAGACGTTGCAGATCTCTGATCGGTTGGTTCGAGGTAGGTGAAGCGAAAGCATTAGGACCTGACTTGGCCCAGGATGCCCTAACCAAGGTTAAGACAATACAAGATAGGATGCGAGCAGCTCAAAGTAGACAAAAGGCATACGCTGACCACAGACGACGTGATTTGGAGTTCTCAGTCGGCGATATGGTATTCCTTAAGGTCTCTCCAATGAAAGGTGTGTTGAGATTTGGAAGAAAAGGAAAGTTGAGTCCTAGATACATCGGGCCTTATGAGATTCTAGAACGAGTGGAAAAAGTGGCTTATCGGCCTGCCCTACCTATGGATCTGGAAGGGATTCACCCTGTTTTTCACGTATCCATGTTAAGGAAGTACCTTCATGACCCTTCTCACATACTTCACCCTTCTCAGAATGATTCTATCCTAGTAGATGAAAACTTGTCATACGAGGAGATACCGGTAGCTATCCTCGATAGTCAAGTAAAGAAACTCCGATCTAAGGAGATTCCATCCGTCAAGGTTTTGTGGAGGAATCAAACTCACGAAGAAGCCACATGGAAAGCCGAGGCCGACATGCGTTCTAGATATCCCCATCTTTTTACGACTTGAGGTAATTTAAATTCGGAGGACCGAATTTCTTAAAGGGGGTGATAATGTAATACCCATGAAAAATAAAATATAAATGCGTGTTTTCAAACTACTGTTACTATTTACGTATATGGTACTGTTCATTTATACAATCAAAATGTCAAATACTAGATGTGGTTTGGTTATAAGAGAAAACTAGAAAGAAGTTTGTAGGAGAAAATGACGTTTTATGTGTAAAAATACCCTCAGGGACTAAATTGAAAGGACTGAATTGAAAAGAAACTTAAAGGTTTAAGGTGAAATGATAGTTTTCCCTTTAAAGTTTCTAATAGTAAATAAACGAAAATTTTCCATCGTACGCGTAAGGTGCACAGTAACTGCATTATTAGAAATGTCATTTTCATGAATAGTAAATTGAATATTTTATTAGCGCATAGTGTCAAATAGTACCCTTGACTTTCGCTATAAATAGGCCCTTCCATTTCACTTCTAAACTCACACCTTCAACTTCTCTTCTTCCCTCCTTAAGTTTCTCTTGCTCCGACGCTAGGCTTCTGAGATTTTGGGCCTTTCCGTTTTTGCTTAGGTAAGGATACTATGCCCTTTCTATGTCTTTCAAATTTTAGAAGTTATTTTCTTAAGTATGCTCTGTGGTTGCGGCTTTGCCGATCTTCCACATCAGAAAAACTGTCGTTAGCTGTTATTTTGATTCTCTGATTACCGAAATAGAATATAATCTGTGGAGAATACATGTCTAGGAAAGTTCTGGCTAAGGAAAGACCTAGTTTTTAAGTGTGTCCAGTGTGACCCTCCACTCTTTCCTGGGAACTTACCTGGTGTACTCTTTTACAGATTGTATTCTGTATTTCCGGTATAAATAGTGACCGTATGAATAGTACCGTACGTATGAATAGTGACCGTATGAATAGTACCCGTACGTATGAACAGTATCTGTACGAAAATGATCTTAACGTACTTTCTGTAATCTTTCATGAAAATCTCTGTAGCGGAACACTGAAATTCACCTGCGTACTCTTGTCCGTAACGATTTAGAGAAGTGATACTCGTACGGAATCCAGGTGAGTGAAACGACCCTGTTTTAATAGAGTTTTAGCATTACTGGTGATAAAAAGTATGTCGTAGGACACTCTCAAGATTCATAGAGGGAAATTGGATTCAGAATAACGAATATAATGAGATAATTAATCCAGAAGTATGGATAAGACAAAGCAAGTATCTCATGATGATATGAAATTTGAATCATATAGTTATATACTATACCTGTTATATGGATGAGTATTATATTGTGCTTCTGATTATGATATGAACTGTTGTACTATTGATTGTGATTGAGCGGTACAGTACCCCCTCTCACGGCAAGGCAGAAAACCTGGGTTAAAGGGTGTCTTGACCAATGAGTGTGGAGACAACGATTCCCTCAGTAGGGATATAGCCCGGATTGGTGATAAATCCGTGAGGCGCCCTAGCTAAGAGGATGAGGTTGTGCGTCATGGCGGAAAAATACAAAATTGGTGAGCCGGCCTGTGTGCGCTCTCCGGGATATATTGCCATTGACGAGTACTAGTATCGTTTGTTGAATTGGATGAATTTTTCTTATATGTAATTTCTAACTATGTCTATTGGTTGAGCTTGAGCCTTCGGATATGCTTGCATGACTGGTGATGTATTTGAATTTTATTAACGCAAGGCCGATTTGCTCACTGAGTTTAAAAGCTCACACTGTTTGTACAAACTTTTTGTTCAGATCAGGTTGCCGCCGAAGTACATCCGCTAGAGGAGTAGATCACGTTGGACCTTCCCGCTGTCGGGTAGGCCCTTCTTTTGTTATACAGTATGTTGCTCTGTAACCGTCTAGGATATCTAGGTCAGGGGTTTGGTATTTGGCTTGTATTTCAGTATGATAATGTATTTCGTACTGAGGATCTATTATTTTTAATTAAGAAAATCTGATGTATTTTCTTTGTATTTATTAAGGAATGGTATTTTGAGAATATAGAGATAATGACTAACGATTTTACTTGTGGGAAGAATTTATCGAAAGGCTTACAGTGATGGGATATTCATCATTGTGCCGGTCATGTGCCTAGAAAATGGGTCGTGACAAAGTTGGTATCAGAGCATAGGTTGTTAGGTCTCCTAGTGATTACAGAGCAAGGTGTCTTTAGTGGGCCTTCCCCTATTGTCGTGACTGCAGCACGACCATAGGATGAAGATCCACCAAAAGCCCTGTAGAGATTAAAATCCATTTCTTTCGTGTCTTTACTTGAAGCATAATAGTGACGATATATATTATTCTTAATTGTAGAATAAGTTTAGATGGCACCAAGAAAATCAAACGCTTCTGGAATCCGCACAAGATCTGGCAGGGCCTTGGTCCCTCCAGCTGCTCAGTCAGCAAATGCAAGACTGGAGATGCCTAATCGTGCAGAAGATAACCATGCACAAAACAGAGAAATATCCACTGAAAACCCTGGAAGAAATGCTGGAGAACCATCACAAATTGACGCGACTGTAGTGATGGAAGCATTAGCTGCAATGCAGAACGAGGTGAATGGGCTAAAGGAACTTTTGATGGGACAATCATCTGAAGATGGCTCACAGGCATCAGTACATGCTGCAAAAGTACAAGAGACAGACCAGATGCCACCTCCACCCCCTCCTCAGGATTGGGTTGGTACAGAGGTCAAAATCTCGGAATTTATGAAGCTGAATCCGCCAACCTTTGCAGGAGATGTTAATGAAGACCCACAACGTTTTCTAGATGACTGTGAGAAAATCCTTGACACGTTAGAATGCCCTGAACCTCGAAAAGTAACCCTTGTTACCTTTCAGTTAAGAGGTAAGGCCGACCGCTGGTGGCGAACATGGAAGAAGGGCATGGCCAGAAATGCCCCACCCATTAAATGGAATGACTTTAAAAGAATTTTTCGAGAACAATTTATTCCGGAGAGTATACGAGAAGCAAAGATGAATGAGTTTGAGGCACTCCGGCAAGGATCACGAACCGTCGATGAATACGACAATCTGTTTATAGAGTTGTCTGAATATGCTACTCACATGGTCCTAACTGAGAAAGAAAAGATCCGACGATTTATTAAAGGCCTTCGAGAGTCTTTATTTGACAGGGTGGGATCGAAAATACGAGATTTTTCATTTTACACAGAAGCCGTCGACATCGCCCGTATGATGGAAGAAAGAGATATGCAAAAAGAAAAATGGAATAACAAAAGAAAGAGGAAGCAAGATGAGAAATCACGCTACCACGGAGAGAGTTCTGGACGTGCAGCCTCTACTGCTAGTGCACCACAGCGTCAACAAAGTGGTACAGGGGGTCAACAAAGGCCCTGGTGCTCTAAATGTGAAAGAAATCACTTCGGAGCTTGTTTTGTCAACAACAACACTAGGGTCTGTTACCAATGTGGTCAACAGGGCCACATCAAAAGAGATTGCCCCCAACTCTACACGAGATCTGGCCAAGGGTCAGTACGCCCTAATCAATCAGAGGCTACTGTTGCCAACAGATCCCCTGTAACTGTAGGAGGCAATGGAATCGGAAGAGGTGCTGGCAGAGGACAAGGTGGTCGAGGGCAGGCTTCAGCAGGCCGAGGGAACGCTCGAGTATTCGCTTTAACCCGTCAAGATGCTCAGGCGTCTAATACGGTGGTAGCAGGTACTCTTCTGATTGAATCAAATTTTGCACATGTTTTGTTTGACTCTGGCTCTACGCATTCCTATGTGTCACCATTCTTTGCTAAGAACTTTAAGCAAAAAGTTGTTAGATTAGAATGTCCGTTTTTAGTAACTACGCCTACTGGAGGCACCTTACTAATAGAACGAGGCTATCGAGCTTGCAAGGTAAGAGTCGGAGAAATAAATACAACAGTAGACCTAATGCTGTTAGATATGACAGACTTTGATGTCATCTTGGGCATGGATTGGCTGGCATCTTGTCATGCCACCCTGGATTGCTATAATAAGATAGTTAAATTTAATATTCCGGGGGAGCCTTCTTTCGTATTTCATGGTGAACGGAGTGAAATTTCTGGGAATCTTATATCTTTAATGTGTGCCCAACGTTTATTGCGAAAGGGCTGTAAAGGATACTTGGCATTTGTTAAAGATATTAAGAAAGAAGAACTAAAAGTAGAAGACGTTCCAGTAGTCCAGGAGTTTGTAGATGTCTTCCCAGATGATCTACCAGGTATACCCCCAGATCGAGAGATTGAGTTCCAGATAGAGTTAGCACCAGATACTCGCCCAATCTCCATACCCCCTTATAGAATGGCACCAACAGAATTAAAAGAGTTAAAAACTCAGTTACAGGACTTGCTAGACAAAGGCTTTATAAGGCCAAGTTATTCACCTTGGGGAGCTCCTGTTCTGTTCGTGAAAAAGAAGGACGGATCGATGAGACTATGCATAGATTACAGGCAACTGAATAAGGTAACTATCAAAAATAAATACCCGTTGCCTCGCATCGACGACCTTTTCGATCAACTTCAAGGAGCCAAGTGTTTTTCAAAGATTGACTTGAGGTCTGGTTATCACCAACTCAAGATCAAGGAGGAGGATGTGTCTAAAACAGCCTTCCGTACCAGATATGGGCACTACGAGTTCTTGGTGATGTCATTTGGATTAACGAATGCACCAGCTGCTTTCATGGATTTAATGAATAGGATTTTTAAATCCTTTTTAGACAAATTTGTCATTGTCTTCATAGACGACATTCTGGTGTACTCAAAGACTTCAGAAGAGCACGAACAACACCTTCGTGTTGTGTTGCAGACATTGAGGGATCATCAATTGTACGCCAAATTCTCTAAATGCGAGTTTTGGATTGATCGTGTAACTTTCTTGGGACATGTGATCTCCAAAGATGGCATCCAAGCAGACCCAAGCAAAGTAGAAGCGGTCAAAATGTGGCCTAGACCTACCTCCGTCACGGAGATTCGCAGCTTCTTGGGATTGGCAGGATATTATCGTCGTTTCATCCAAAATTTTTCCCAGTTAGCCGCCCCTCTCACACGACTGACTAGGAAAGGGGTAAAGTACCAATGGGATGACGCTTGTGAAGAAAGCTTCCAAGAACTCAAGAAAAGGTTAATCTCCGCACCTGTATTAGTCTTACCCTCAGGACCAGGAGATTTTACAGTATACTGCGATACATCAAGAGTAGGGTTGGGATGTGTTCTCATGCAGCATGGCCAGGTAGTGGCATATGCATCGAGACAACTTAAGAAACATGAACAAAACTACCCCACCCACGATCTGGAAATGGCAGCAGTAGTTTTTGCTTTAAAGATATGGCGACATTATCTATACGGAGAAACTTGCGAAATCTACACTGACCATAAAAGTCTAAAATATATTTTCGACCAAAAGGACTTAAACTTGAGGCAGAGGAGATGGGTAGAATTACTAAAAGATTATGATTGCAATATTCTTTACCACCCAGGCAAAGCAAACGTGGTAGCAGATGCCTTGAGTCGAAAATCTATGGGTAGTCTGGCCCATATAGCAGTAACAAAAAGACCCTTGATCCAAGAACTACAAGAGATGAGAGCAAAATGTGCTACTCTTGAGGTTACAAGGACAGGATCATTCTTAGCCCATATCAGGGCTAGATCTTCCCTTGTTGACCAGATATGGATATCTCAAATGGAGGATCCTGAGCTTGTCCAAATTATGGAAAAGGTGAAGATTGGTGAAGTGAATAGTTTCACACTCGACGATACAGGAGTCTTACATTTTGAACAACGGTTGTGTGTACCACATGTTGGAACTCTTAGACGAGACATCATGGAAGAAGGTCATCGTGCTGCATATGCTGTACATCCAGGAGCCACCAAGATGTATCAGGATCTGAAACAGATCTACTGGTGGAAAGGAATGAAACAAGACATAGTAGAATTTGTGTCTCGTTGTTTAACCTGTCAACAGGTTAAGGCTGAGCATCTAAAGCCAGGAGGCTCGTTACAACGATTAGAGATTCCTGAATGGAAATGGGAACGAGTGACGATGGACTTTGTTGTTGGTCTACCTCGTTCCACAGGAGGTTATGACTCAGTTTGGGTCATTGTTGACCGACTAACCAAATCAGCACACTTCATTCCAGTCAAAACCACTTATGGTGTAGTAACGTTGGCACAATTGTATATTAAAGAAATAGTAAAGTTGCATGGAGTACCTATATCTATCATTTCTGATAGAGGTCCTCAATTTACCTCTCGTTTCTGGAGAAGTTTTCAGGAGGCATTAGGTACTCGAGTGGACCTTAGTACCGCTTTTCACCCACAGACAGACGGACAGTCAGAGCGGACGATTCAGACGCTAGAGGATATGTTACGAGCTTGTATTCTAGATTTCAGTGGTAGCTGGGAAAAGCATTTGTATCTTGTAGAGTTCGCATATAACACAGCTACCAGGCCACTATTGGGATGGCACCCTTTGAGGCCTTGTATGGGAGACGTTGCAGATCTCTGATCGGTTGGTTCGAGGTAGGTGAAGCGAAAGCATTAGGACCTGACTTGGCCCAGGATGCCCTAACCAAGGTTAAGACAATACAAGATAGGATGCGAGCAGCTCAAAGTAGACAAAAGGCATACGCTGACCACAGACGACGTGATTTGGAGTTCTCAGTCGGCGATATGGTATTCCTTAAGGTCTCTCCAATGAAAGGTGTGTTGAGATTTGGAAGAAAAGGAAAGTTGAGTCCTAGATACATCGGGCCTTATGAGATTCTAGAACGAGTGGAAAAAGTGGCTTATCGGCCTGCCCTACCTATGGATCTGGAAGGGATTCACCCTGTTTTTCACGTATCCATGTTAAGGAAGTACCTTCATGACCCTTCTCACATACTTCACCCTTCTCAGAATGATTCTATCCTAGTAGATGAAAACTTGTCATACGAGGAGATACCGGTAGCTATCCTCGATAGTCAAGTAAAGAAACTCCGATCTAAGGAGATTCCATCCGTCAAGGTTTTGTGGAGGAATCAAACTCACGAAGAAGCCACATGGAAAGCCGAGGCCGACATGCGTTCTAGATATCCCCATCTTTTTACGACTTGAGGTAATTTAAATTCGGAGGACCGAATTTCTTAAAGGGGGTGATAATGTAATACCCATGAAAAATAAAATATAAATGCGTGTTTTCAAACTACTGTTACTATTTACGTATATGGTACTGTTCATTTATACAATCAAAATGTCAAATACTAGATGTGGTTTGGTTATAAGAGAAAACTAGAAAGAAGTTTGTAGGAGAAAATGACGTTTTATGTGTAAAAATACCCTCAGGGACTAAATTGAAAGGACTGAATTGAAAAGAAACTTAAAGGTTTAAGGTGAAATGATAGTTTTCCCTTTAAAGTTTCTAATAGTAAATAAACGAAAATTTTCCATCGTACGCGTAAGGTGCACAGTAACTGCATTATTAGAAATGTCATTTTCATGAATAGTAAATTGAATATTTTATTAGCGCATAGTGTCAAATAGTACCCTTGACTTTCGCTATAAATAGGCCCTTCCATTTCACTTCTAAACTCACACCTTCAACTTCTCTTCTTCCCTCCTTAAGTTTCTCTTGCTCCGACGCTAGGCTTCTGAGATTTTGGGCCTTTCCGTTTTTGCTTAGGTAAGGATACTATGCCCTTTCTATGTCTTTCAAATTTTAGAAGTTATTTTCTTAAGTATGCTCTGTGGTTGCGGCTTTGCCGATCTTCCACATCAGAAAAACTGTCGTTAGCTGTTATTTTGATTCTCTGATTACCGAAATAGAATATAATCTGTGGAGAATACATGTCTAGGAAAGTTCTGGCTAAGGAAAGACCTAGTTTTTAAGTGTGTCCAGTGTGACCCTCCACTCTTTCCTGGGAACTTACCTGGTGTACTCTTTTACAGATTGTATTCTGTATTTCCGGTATAAATAGTGACCGTATGAATAGTACCGTACGTATGAATAGTGACCGTATGAATAGTACCCGTACGTATGAACAGTATCTGTACGAAAATGATCTTAACGTACTTTCTGTAATCTTTCATGAAAATCTCTGTAGCGGAACACTGAAATTCACCTGCGTACTCTTGTCCGTAACGATTTAGAGAAGTGATACTCGTACGGAATCCAGGTGAGTGAAACGACCCTGTTTTAATAGAGTTTTAGCATTACTGGTGATAAAAAGTATGTCGTAGGACACTCTCAAGATTCATAGAGGGAAATTGGATTCAGAATAACGAATATAATGAGATAATTAATCCAGAAGTATGGATAAGACAAAGCAAGTATCTCATGATGATATGAAATTTGAATCATATAGTTATATACTATACCTGTTATATGGATGAGTATTATATTGTGCTTCTGATTATGATATGAACTGTTGTACTATTGATTGTGATTGAGCGGTACAGTACCCCCTCTCACGGCAAGGCAGAAAACCTGGGTTAAAGGGTGTCTTGACCAATGAGTGTGGAGACAACGATTCCCTCAGTAGGGATATAGCCCGGATTGGTGATAAATCCGTGAGGCGCCCTAGCTAAGAGGATGAGGTTGTGCGTCATGGCGGAAAAATACAAAATTGGTGAGCCGGCCTGTGTGCGCTCTCCGGGATATATTGCCATTGACGAGTACTAGTATCGTTTGTTGAATTGGATGAATTTTTCTTATATGTAATTTCTAACTATGTCTATTGGTTGAGCTTGAGCCTTCGGATATGCTTGCATGACTGGTGATGTATTTGAATTTTATTAACGCAAGGCCGATTTGCTCACTGAGTTTAAAAGCTCACACTGTTTGTACAAACTTTTTGTTCAGATCAGGTTGCCGCCGAAGTACATCCGCTAGAGGAGTAGATCACGTTGGACCTTCCCGCTGTCGGGTAGGCCCTTCTTTTGTTATACAGTATGTTGCTCTGTAACCGTCTAGGATATCTAGGTCAGGGGTTTGGTATTTGGCTTGTATTTCAGTATGATAATGTATTTCGTACTGAGGATCTATTATTTTTAATTAAGAAAATCTGATGTATTTTCTTTGTATTTATTAAGGAATGGTATTTTGAGAATATAGAGATAATGACTAACGATTTTACTTGTGGGAAGAATTTATCGAAAGGCTTACAGTGATGGGATATTCATCATTGTGCCGGTCATGTGCCTAGAAAATGGGTCGTGACAAAGTTGGTATCAGAGCATAGGTTGTTAGGTCTCCTAGTGATTACAGAGCAAGGTGTCTTTAGTGGGCCTTCCCCTATTGTCGTGACTGCAGCACGACCATAGGATGAAGATCCACCAAAAGCCCTGTAGAGATTAAAATCCATTTCTTTCGTGTCTTTACTTGAAGCATAATAGTGACGATATATATTATTCTTAATTGTAGAATAAGTTTAGATGGCACCAAGAAAATCAAACGCTTCTGGAATCCGCACAAGATCTGGCAGGGCCTTGGTCCCTCCAGCTGCTCAGTCAGCAAATGCAAGACTGGAGATGCCTAATCGTGCAGAAGATAACCATGCACAAAACAGAGAAATATCCACTGAAAACCCTGGAAGAAATGCTGGAGAACCATCACAAATTGACGCGACTGTAGTGATGGAAGCATTAGCTGCAATGCAGAACGAGGTGAATGGGCTAAAGGAACTTTTGATGGGACAATCATCTGAAGATGGCTCACAGGCATCAGTACATGCTGCAAAAGTACAAGAGACAGACCAGATGCCACCTCCACCCCCTCCTCAGGATTGGGTTGGTACAGAGGTCAAAATCTCGGAATTTATGAAGCTGAATCCGCCAACCTTTGCAGGAGATGTTAATGAAGACCCACAACGTTTTCTAGATGACTGTGAGAAAATCCTTGACACGTTAGAATGCCCTGAACCTCGAAAAGTAACCCTTGTTACCTTTCAGTTAAGAGGTAAGGCCGACCGCTGGTGGCGAACATGGAAGAAGGGCATGGCCAGAAATGCCCCACCCATTAAATGGAATGACTTTAAAAGAATTTTTCGAGAACAATTTATTCCGGAGAGTATACGAGAAGCAAAGATGAATGAGTTTGAGGCACTCCGGCAAGGATCACGAACCGTCGATGAATACGACAATCTGTTTATAGAGTTGTCTGAATATGCTACTCACATGGTCCTAACTGAGAAAGAAAAGATCCGACGATTTATTAAAGGCCTTCGAGAGTCTTTATTTGACAGGGTGGGATCGAAAATACGAGATTTTTCATTTTACACAGAAGCCGTCGACATCGCCCGTATGATGGAAGAAAGAGATATGCAAAAAGAAAAATGGAATAACAAAAGAAAGAGGAAGCAAGATGAGAAATCACGCTACCACGGAGAGAGTTCTGGACGTGCAGCCTCTACTGCTAGTGCACCACAGCGTCAACAAAGTGGTACAGGGGGTCAACAAAGGCCCTGGTGCTCTAAATGTGAAAGAAATCACTTCGGAGCTTGTTTTGTCAACAACAACACTAGGGTCTGTTACCAATGTGGTCAACAGGGCCACATCAAAAGAGATTGCCCCCAACTCTACACGAGATCTGGCCAAGGGTCAGTACGCCCTAATCAATCAGAGGCTACTGTTGCCAACAGATCCCCTGTAACTGTAGGAGGCAATGGAATCGGAAGAGGTGCTGGCAGAGGACAAGGTGGTCGAGGGCAGGCTTCAGCAGGCCGAGGGAACGCTCGAGTATTCGCTTTAACCCGTCAAGATGCTCAGGCGTCTAATACGGTGGTAGCAGGTACTCTTCTGATTGAATCAAATTTTGCACATGTTTTGTTTGACTCTGGCTCTACGCATTCCTATGTGTCACCATTCTTTGCTAAGAACTTTAAGCAAAAAGTTGTTAGATTAGAATGTCCGTTTTTAGTAACTACGCCTACTGGAGGCACCTTACTAATAGAACGAGGCTATCGAGCTTGCAAGGTAAGAGTCGGAGAAATAAATACAACAGTAGACCTAATGCTGTTAGATATGACAGACTTTGATGTCATCTTGGGCATGGATTGGCTGGCATCTTGTCATGCCACCCTGGATTGCTATAATAAGATAGTTAAATTTAATATTCCGGGGGAGCCTTCTTTCGTATTTCATGGTGAACGGAGTGAAATTTCTGGGAATCTTATATCTTTAATGTGTGCCCAACGTTTATTGCGAAAGGGCTGTAAAGGATACTTGGCATTTGTTAAAGATATTAAGAAAGAAGAACTAAAAGTAGAAGACGTTCCAGTAGTCCAGGAGTTTGTAGATGTCTTCCCAGATGATCTACCAGGTATACCCCCAGATCGAGAGATTGAGTTCCAGATAGAGTTAGCACCAGATACTCGCCCAATCTCCATACCCCCTTATAGAATGGCACCAACAGAATTAAAAGAGTTAAAAACTCAGTTACAGGACTTGCTAGACAAAGGCTTTATAAGGCCAAGTTATTCACCTTGGGGAGCTCCTGTTCTGTTCGTGAAAAAGAAGGACGGATCGATGAGACTATGCATAGATTACAGGCAACTGAATAAGGTAACTATCAAAAATAAATACCCGTTGCCTCGCATCGACGACCTTTTCGATCAACTTCAAGGAGCCAAGTGTTTTTCAAAGATTGACTTGAGGTCTGGTTATCACCAACTCAAGATCAAGGAGGAGGATGTGTCTAAAACAGCCTTCCGTACCAGATATGGGCACTACGAGTTCTTGGTGATGTCATTTGGATTAACGAATGCACCAGCTGCTTTCATGGATTTAATGAATAGGATTTTTAAATCCTTTTTAGACAAATTTGTCATTGTCTTCATAGACGACATTCTGGTGTACTCAAAGACTTCAGAAGAGCACGAACAACACCTTCGTGTTGTGTTGCAGACATTGAGGGATCATCAATTGTACGCCAAATTCTCTAAATGCGAGTTTTGGATTGATCGTGTAACTTTCTTGGGACATGTGATCTCCAAAGATGGCATCCAAGCAGACCCAAGCAAAGTAGAAGCGGTCAAAATGTGGCCTAGACCTACCTCCGTCACGGAGATTCGCAGCTTCTTGGGATTGGCAGGATATTATCGTCGTTTCATCCAAAATTTTTCCCAGTTAGCCGCCCCTCTCACACGACTGACTAGGAAAGGGGTAAAGTACCAATGGGATGACGCTTGTGAAGAAAGCTTCCAAGAACTCAAGAAAAGGTTAATCTCCGCACCTGTATTAGTCTTACCCTCAGGACCAGGAGATTTTACAGTATACTGCGATACATCAAGAGTAGGGTTGGGATGTGTTCTCATGCAGCATGGCCAGGTAGTGGCATATGCATCGAGACAACTTAAGAAACATGAACAAAACTACCCCACCCACGATCTGGAAATGGCAGCAGTAGTTTTTGCTTTAAAGATATGGCGACATTATCTATACGGAGAAACTTGCGAAATCTACACTGACCATAAAAGTCTAAAATATATTTTCGACCAAAAGGACTTAAACTTGAGGCAGAGGAGATGGGTAGAATTACTAAAAGATTATGATTGCAATATTCTTTACCACCCAGGCAAAGCAAACGTGGTAGCAGATGCCTTGAGTCGAAAATCTATGGGTAGTCTGGCCCATATAGCAGTAACAAAAAGACCCTTGATCCAAGAACTACAAGAGATGAGAGCAAAATGTGCTACTCTTGAGGTTACAAGGACAGGATCATTCTTAGCCCATATCAGGGCTAGATCTTCCCTTGTTGACCAGATATGGATATCTCAAATGGAGGATCCTGAGCTTGTCCAAATTATGGAAAAGGTGAAGATTGGTGAAGTGAATAGTTTCACACTCGACGATACAGGAGTCTTACATTTTGAACAACGGTTGTGTGTACCACATGTTGGAACTCTTAGACGAGACATCATGGAAGAAGGTCATCGTGCTGCATATGCTGTACATCCAGGAGCCACCAAGATGTATCAGGATCTGAAACAGATCTACTGGTGGAAAGGAATGAAACAAGACATAGTAGAATTTGTGTCTCGTTGTTTAACCTGTCAACAGGTTAAGGCTGAGCATCTAAAGCCAGGAGGCTCGTTACAACGATTAGAGATTCCTGAATGGAAATGGGAACGAGTGACGATGGACTTTGTTGTTGGTCTACCTCGTTCCACAGGAGGTTATGACTCAGTTTGGGTCATTGTTGACCGACTAACCAAATCAGCACACTTCATTCCAGTCAAAACCACTTATGGTGTAGTAACGTTGGCACAATTGTATATTAAAGAAATAGTAAAGTTGCATGGAGTACCTATATCTATCATTTCTGATAGAGGTCCTCAATTTACCTCTCGTTTCTGGAGAAGTTTTCAGGAGGCATTAGGTACTCGAGTGGACCTTAGTACGGCTTTTCACCCACAGACAGACGGACAGTCAGAGCGGACGATTCAGACGCTAGAGGATATGTTACGAGCTTGTATTCTAGATTTCAGTGGTAGCTGGGAAAAGCATTTGTATCTTGTAGAGTTCGCATATAACACAGCTACCAGGCCACTATTGGGATGGCACCCTTTGAGGCCTTGTATGGGAGACGTTGCAGATCTCTGATCGGTTGGTTCGAGGTAGGTGAAGCGAAAGCATTAGGACCTGACTTGGCCCAGGATGCCCTAACCAAGGTTAAGACAATACAAGATAGGATGCGAGCAGCTCAAAGTAGACAAAAGGCATACGCTGACCACAGACGACGTGATTTGGAGTTCTCAGTCGGCGATATGGTATTCCTTAAGGTCTCTCCAATGAAAGGTGTGTTGAGATTTGGAAGAAAAGGAAAGTTGAGTCCTAGATACATCGGGCCTTATGAGATTCTAGAACGAGTGGAAAAAGTGGCTTATCGGCCTGCCCTACCTATGGATCTGGAAGGGATTCACCCTGTTTTTCACGTATCCATGTTAAGGAAGTACCTTCATGACCCTTCTCACATACTTCACCCTTCTCAGAATGATTCTATCCTAGTAGATGAAAACTTGTCATACGAGGAGATACCGGTAGCTATCCTCGATAGTCAAGTAAAGAAACTCCGATCTAAGGAGATTCCATCCGTCAAGGTTTTGTGGAGGAATCAAACTCACGAAGAAGCCACATGGAAAGCCGAGGCCGACATGCGTTCTAGATATCCCCATCTTTTTACGACTTGAGGTAATTTAAATTCGGAGGACCGAATTTCTTAAAGGGGGTGATAATGTAATACCCATGAAAAATAAAATATAAATGCGTGTTTTCAAACTACTGTTACTATTTACGTATATGGTACTGTTCATTTATACAATCAAAATGTCAAATACTAGATGTGGTTTGGTTATAAGAGAAAACTAGAAAGAAGTTTGTAGGAGAAAATGACGTTTTATGTGTAAAAATACCCTCAGGGACTAAATTGAAAGGACTGAATTGAAAAGAAACTTAAAGGTTTAAGGTGAAATGATAGTTTTTCCTTTAAAGTTTCTAATAGTAAATAAACGAAAATTTTCCATCGTACGCGTAAGGTGCACAGTAACTGCATTATTAGAAATGTCATTTTCATGAATAGTAAATTGAATATTTTATTAGCGCATAGTGTCAAATAGTACCCTTGACTTTCGCTATAAATAGGCCCTTCCATTTCACTTCTAAACTCACACCTTCAACTTCTCTTCTTCCCTCCTTAAGTTTCTCTTGCTCCGACGCTAGGCTTCTGAGATTTTGGGCCTTTCCGTTTTTGCTTAGGTAAGGATACTATGCCCTTTCTATGTCTTTCAAATTTTAGAAGTTATTTTCTTAAGTATGCTCTGTGGTTGCGGCTTTGGCCGATCTTCCACATCAGAAAAACTGTCGTTAGCTGTTATTTTGATTCTCTGATTACCGAAATAGAATATAATCTGTGGAGAATACATGTCTAGGAAAGTTCTGGCTAAGGAAAGACCTAGTTTTTAAGTGTGTCCAGTGTGACCCTCCACTCTTTCCTGGGAACTTACCTGGTGTACTCTTTTACAGATTGTATTCTGTATTTCCGGTATAAATAGTGACCGTATGAATAGTACCGTACGTATGAATAGTGACCGTATGAATAGTACCCGTACGTATGAACAGTATCTGTACGAAAATGATCTTAACGTACTTTCTGTAATCTTTCATGAAAATCTCTGTAGCGGAACACTGAAATTCACCTGCGTACTCTTGTCCGTAACGATTTAGAGAAGTGATACTCGTACGGAATCCAGGTGAGTGAAACGACCCTGTTTTAATAGAGTTTTAGCATTACTGGTGATAAAAAGTATGTCGTAGGACACTCCCAAGATTCATAGAGGGAAATTGGATTCAGAATAACGAATATAATGAGATAATTAATCCAGAAGTATGGATAAGACAAAGCAAGTATCTCATGATGATATGAAATTTGAATCATATAGTTATACACTATACCTGTTATATGGATGAGTATTATATTGTGCTTCTGATTATGATATGAACTGTTGTACTATTGATTGTGATTGAGCGGTACAGTACCCCCTCTCACGGCAAGGCAGAAAACCCGGGTTAAAGGGTGTCTTGACCAATGAGTGTGGAGACAACGATTCCCTCAGTAGGGATATAGCCCGGATTGGTGATAAATCCGTGAGGCGCCCTAGCTAAGAGGATGAGGTTGTGCGTTATGGCGGAAAAATACAAAATTGGTGAGCCGGCCTGTGTGCGCTCTCCGGGATATATTGCCATTGACGAGTACTAGTATCGTTTGTTGAATTGGATGAATTTTTCTTGTATGTAATTTCTAACTATGTCTATTGGTTGAGCTTGAGCCTTCGGATATGCTTGCATGACTGGTGATGTATTTGAATTTTATTAACGCAAGGCCGATTTGCTCACTGAGTTTAAAAGCTCACACTGTTTGTACAAACTTTTTGTTCAGATCAGGTTGCCGCCGAAGTACATCCGCTAGAGGAGTAGATCACGTTGGACCTTCCTGCTGTCGGGTAGGCCCTTCTTTTGTTATACAGTATGTTGCTCTGTAACCGTCTAGGACATCTAGGTCAGGGGTTTGGTATTTGGCTTGTATTTCAGTATGATAATGTATTTCGTACTGAGGATCTATTAATTTTAATTAAGAAAATCTGATGTATTTTCTTTGTATTTATTAAGGAATGGTATTTTGAGAATATAGAGATAATGACTAACGATTTTACTTGTGGGAAGAATTTATCGAAAGGCTTACAGTGATGGGATATTCATCATTGTGCCGGTCATGTGCCTAGAAAATGGGTCGTGACAAGACGGGCGCTGGACTTTGAGGAGGTTGAGTACCTGCAATGCCATCAGAAAATAAAGGGGGAGGCTCAAAGGTGCCTCGATAAGGAAACAAATCCTCCATATTGAAAACAGGACTAATGGCTATATGAGGTGGCAATTCAAGCAAGTATGCACTAGGTCCAAGTTTCTTAGTTATGCGGAAAGGCCCAAAAGCACGGGCATGTAACTTTTTGAAGGAATGTTTAGGATAACGTTCAGGTCGAATACGGGCCATGACATAATCACCTTCATTAAAGTTTTGGTATCGACGGTGAACATTAGTAGACAATTTATATTGTTCATTACTTAATGTGAGTTTGCGTCTAACCTCAGCATGCAAGTCACGAATGTGTTGGGCAAAGGATTCTGCTGAATCAGAGGTACGGGTAGTGAGAGGAATGGGCAAAAGGTCAATGGGTTAGCGAGGGGTATAACCTTGGACAACCTCAAAAGGGCTCTTGCCTGTGGACCTGTTCACCGAATTATTATAGGCAAACTCAGCTATTGGTAAAATCAAGTCCCAATTTCCCGGTTTATCTCCCACTAAGCTTCGAAGCAAGTCGCCAAGGCTACGATTTGTCTTCCTAATAATTTAATGGCACTCATAAGTTCCTCAAAACGTTGATCCACAAATTCTTCACGAGCTAAAAATCTTTCTTCGAACTTGTCCAATCTATCTTGGAAATTCTGATGGTTGTGTTCCATTGTTAACTTTATTTCAAGAAGTTGATCAATAAGGAAATTTTGGCTATCGTACAGATCACGAATGGTCATGCAAAAAGAAAGCAATTGCACTATTGAGGTTAGATACAAAATAAAATGCCTGCTATTGATCACTGTAAATTTTTTTCTTTTTTTTTTCAAAACTATGAAGATGATTAGCAAAGATGGAATACAGCAATGAGAAGTGGAAAATAAGGAAAGGAAGTTCTTCTGGTGAACCTTTTTTTTGTGGGTATGAAGATGATTAGCAAAGATGGAATACAGTAATGAAGAATGGAAAATAAGGTAAGAAGGACAGGAGTTGAGGGTTCAGCACACTTGCAATATTACCACCAATATAGTTAATTAGCAACAAGTTTTCAAAGAGAGTTTTGAATGCCTTACCTTAACAACTATGAGCCAAATAAGTGTAACAATTACCCCTAGTTGTTCCTTGATGGTTGTGGATACAGTCAGAGCTGAGAAGAGTGAAAGCTGGCTAGAAAAATGGCAAAAAAATCAAAATTTGCAGGCTGGCGCGTGCAGGCGCGTGAGGCGTGTGAAGCCCACGCGCAGGGAGCTCCGGCGGCGCGTGGAGGCGCGTGGGTGGGTCTCCGGTGACCGGACTTATGGGATCGGCCGGTTTTCGGTTTTCAGAGGAGCTGGTGGTGGTAGTTCTTTGGTTTGGTGGCTGGAAGTGGGCGGATATGGCTGAACAGTGATGAGAACAGAGTTGCTCTGACAAAACTTGAGGTGTTTGTGAGACTGTGACAGAAATAGAGTCTTTCCTGGTGATTTTGAAGTGTTTTGTATTAGTAGGTTGGCAGAAAGGAGTGTGGGTGGATGGGAAAACCAGCTTCTGATACCAAATTGATGTAGAACAGAAAGAGGGAGAAGGGAGAACAGCAAGCAATGAGGGAGAAATAGAGAGAAAGGAGGGAGATGCAGAGAAATATTATGACTCAATTTATTCAATCCAAATCTGTCTTGCAATACAGGAGAGACCCCTTTATATAGGGAGTCTAGGTATAAGAGCATTTAATGCAAGTAGTTGAGCATGCAAAGTAGTCAAAAGAGAAATAAATGCATGAGTTGAAATACTAAAACATGAGTTGGCCTAGACATAGGATGGCCCTAGGCATAGGGTGGCGTTAGGCATAGGGTGGCCCTAGACATAGGCTAGCTTTAAGAAAATAAATACAACATACATAAAACAAAATACAATAAAATAAAATACTAGTTTCTATGACTTTTATTTCTCCTAGAGTAGGTCTGCCATGATTTTTCATTAGCATACATATTTCTTTTTTTTTTTGAAGTTAATTCATGATGTTATATTTAGCAAAAATAGTGAAATAGTTAAGTCCATTAAAAAAAAGGTAAATAAATAGTTTGGTAACTTGTCATTTGATCCATTTTCATTTTAGTTTGTGATTAAAAATTGACATTTTAATATTACGCGTTTTAAACTATTAGTATATTGATGTAAGTGACACATCACAAGGATTGTTTCAATTTTGTCATTCTACAAAGTACTAATTATGTGAAACTACTAATTTGCTAATGAATTAAACCCATGAAATATTAATATACTAATAATAAGAGTCATGTGACATGCAGGTGTTTTTTTTTTCTTTTTTTGAGCCTAAAGTAAATGGAGTGAAACTAGTTGTGTATATGAAAGATTTTAAAGAAAATGAAAAGAGAGACAGAAAGAAAAAGGGAATAGACCAATAGAAAGGAATAAAGGAAAATAATTATTATTTTATTTGGTATGAAATTTTTAAATAAAATAAAAGAAAAAATATGTAGAATAATTTTACTAAATTAGCTTTAAATTAAAATTGTTTAAAAAAAGAAAAGGAAACAAAAGTCATATGATATTCAATTGCTTATCCATTTCACAAAAAACATAAGCAACGAGAAAGAAATTCAAAATAGAACACCAATCGAGAGGTGAGACACAGTGACTACAAAAGAGAAAGAGGGAGACCAATGAGGATAAGAGTGTCATGACAGAACATAGATGCAACTTGAGTGAGAGAAATCGAAGACAACGTGAAGTCATTCCAATGTATCCTTTCCCATTTTGCTCACTTATATTATTATAATTTTTTTTTATTGGAGTTGAGTTTTCATTTGCTAAATCTACCTACAGTATTTATGCTCTGAATGTCGCTTAATGATATGAAATGTGTTGTTTCTGATTTTGAAATATATCTAAACAATTACTAGAATGTCACTCAGGTTATTGTTTGGTTGTTAAGAAATGAAGATGATGTGAGAAGTTTTTTTAAATTAACCATGTTTGTTTTAATTAGTTAGAAGGAAAAAGAAGAAAAATAAAAATAAAAAATCTCTTCATTCCTCTCATTTTCTTTCTCTCTAAAAGTTGAGGAATTTAGAGGGAAAAAAAATTGGAACAATATAAAAGATATAAACATATTTAATAATTTTTTTAATATCAAAATTATTTTTTAATTTATTTTTTTACTTCTTAAATAATATATTATTAACATATTTGTATAATATATTTGGACCATATGAAAGTCTATTATTATTATTATTATACATAAATAATATATTATATGTATAACTAAATAATAAAAGATAACTAAAAAAGATAATTATATTAAAGATAAATTAATTAAATTTTACTTAATTATTTTATTTTTTTTCTAACAATAAAATTCTGAAAAACATTGTTCCCAAACTGTAGTTGAGTTCAATGATTTAAACCCTCTATCACCTCTCTTCGAAATTCTAAAAGATGTCAAATATTTTGTTGCTTCTTTGGATAATTTTTCCCTTACTTTTTCAAATAAGTCCTTTAATAGAGTTGCTTATGGTCTAGCAAAAACTTATTGTTATCAGAATCTTACTCGGTAGGATGGACCTTTCCCTAGACTGATCCTAAATCTAGCATATGAAGATATTTAGAATTTGACTTGTTTTGTTTAAATAAAACAATAGCGCTTCTCTTTAAAAAAAAGAATAAAATTAAAATTTTATGATTTTTAAATATATTTGAGATCTTGTTTGGATGGATTAAATTGCAATTGCTAAAATATCATATTATTTCACCATAATAAATGAGTTAATTTTTTTTGAATATAAGTAATAATAAATTTATCATAATCTGTTAGTAATACAATTAAAAGATTGTAATAATTATTTTATTTTATTTTTTCTTCTTTTTCTTACAAATCAAACAAAATATTTTTTTTTTCCTCACATCCATTCAACCCAAGAGTAAAATTTTGAGCAAACTTAGGGATGACACCATCCCTGCTATTTTTTCCCGCAAGAATCGGGCCAAGGAAAAAAAAAATCATTTGATTACGATGCAAGGATAGGATCCCGCTGCTTAGAGATATTTTAGTAAAATGCCTTATATATATATATCTGGATATTTAGTAATTTTATAATTAAAATAGATAACATTAATTTAATTAAAAAACCCTAAAATCCCAAATCCCCACGCTCCGTCACAATCTCCCGTCGTCCTTGTACTCTGTCTGAAGATTGGAGCCTCCTGAATCTGATTCAATCCCAGTAGTCTCCTTCACGTCTCACTCTCAATCTCCACCCTCTCTCGCCATCGTCGATCCTTTGCATGTCACTGGTGCAGTCACCGTCACAGACACTCTGTTTCAGTCACCGTCGATCCCTTGCATCGGCAGTAAGGAGGTACGATTTTCTAGTTAACATTGCTATTCTCTGGAATGGTTCTGTTTGCACTTAGTGTGGAATGGTCTCATTTTTATACTAAGGACCTTCCTGGTTATGCTTGCTATAGTCACTGTTACTGAAAGAAATGAGAAGTATCTTGTTATATGGTGGATTGTAGGTGGTGGAAGGTACACTTAGAATTATTGTGGTGATCCATAAGTTTGAAGTTAAATGATCGTACATTCAGGCCCCATTGAGTGCCAATGATTCATGATTGATGCAATGCAAGTTGGAATACATTAGAAACTTGCAGGCCTTTTCCCTTCTTTGTATTTTTTTTTTTGGTATTATATCCCACTACATATCTCTGCCAGATGACAAGTTTGAATCCTTTCCTTATGAAGGTTTGATGAGACACCTACTGTGGCAAAAGTTACCACTGAGCTCAAACCAGACTTGAGTTGCAGTGTTGCACATAGAAGAAAGATTCAGAGTAATTATTAATGATAAAGAAAATTGACTTAGGAGAAAGGCAAAAGCATTGTGTTTATTTCAAACAAAATGGTATTTGCTATTCTCTGGAATGGTTTTGTTTAAACTTATGAGAAATGCAAAAGCATGAGAAATATAAGGGGCAATATAAAACTAATTGTATTTTGTAATGTTATAGATGAAAAGTGCAGTTCTCATTTTTTTGCTCCCTCTGTAGAACGAAATAACAGTTTTGGAAGCATTTGTCTACAAATATTGAAACTTTGAAGCTAAGAGACTAGAAGTTTTGTATTGTCTAGATGTTATGATTTATTGTGTTTGGATTATGATTGCTTCCATTTGTATTGTCTAGAAGCACTTAGGACAGTTTATTTGTATTTTTTTTTATTTTTGAACCTACACTAAGGTGTTGATATTTTGGAGAAATTGAATGAGCCTTTTAATCTTCATCTTATGCGTAATTTTATATATTTTTTTATGTATTATTAATTTTTGTTAATATTTTCAAAATCGTTTTTTATAACCCCCGGGGAGTTGGGGACTCGGATTTTTTTTTTTTGGGGGGGGGGGGGGGGGATTTTCCCCATGGCCTACCTTGCTCCGTT
This sequence comes from Biancaea sappan, assembly GCA_037074585.1. Lineage (NCBI taxonomy): Eukaryota > Viridiplantae > Streptophyta > Magnoliopsida > Fabales > Fabaceae > Biancaea > Biancaea sappan. Next base: position 62,680,714 of record CM073496.1, read on the forward strand.
GCCATTTCTAAGCAAGCTGTGTGATTAATTTCTATTCTCAAATTTAAATTATGCTGTTAGTGCTTCTGAGTAAGTGATGTGATCCTTTTGTTATGATATAGTTGCTGTCAGAATCATAAGATCAAATGAGATTAAAGTACTGGACTTTTGGGTATGGAAAGGTGGTAATGTTTTGATTGAGGAATATGCTCTCTGGCAAGGAATGTGGTCATGTCATGATTCATAATTTTAGGTTGTTTAATTCTCTCTTTCTTTCCTAGGCATTTTGATTGCTGTCTTTTTGGTTCAGCTGAAGCTTTGTCCTTCGAATTTCAAATGTTTTGATTCAGAATAGGGAAACTTTGAGGATATGAGAGAGAGAGAGAAGGGAATTGAGAGAGATAATCACGTAAAAAAACTTGGAGAAGAGGAAAGTAGAAATCGGTGGTCTCTGGCTTTTATTCTCACTCTCCTAGATATGTTCTCATGGGTTTGGTATGAGAGAAATTGCTATCTTGCTTCGCCATTTACAGATGTTCGCGCCTAATAGAAAGACAACAGCCAAAAGAGAACAGGTTTAGAGAAGAAGAAACAGAGAGATGGACAAAAGGAAATGAAGGAGAAAATCTGAATGAAGAGACCAGAGAGTGTTTCTCTTTAGGGCAAGCGAGCAGAGAAGAGAGGAAGTATTGAGACAACACACTGGGTATGGAACGCATGAAGAATAGAGGGGGAGAAGAAGAAAAAAAGGATAAGGCAAGAGATTAGAAGAGAGAGATTTTGTTTTCTAATTTTTTGGCCTAGATTTGGGATGAGCTGATCAAGCGTCATTTTGCACCCTTTTCAGTCTCTATTTCAAGAAGCATTTTGTTTCTCTTTGCCAAATCCTATAATCGGGTCATACTTTTGTGCTTTAATTTTTTGTTTCTGTTTTACTTAAACTAAGGCTTTATCTCTTTGATTCAATGCTGGACTGAGGTGATATCTAAATTTTTTGATTTCGGTTTTAATCTGTTCAAGAGTTCGATTTGAGGTCAAGTCATTGTTAGGTGGATTAGGAATTTTGTTGTTACCTTGCTTCTTATCCATCATAAGTTCTGTTTGGGTTTGATGTGTTTGCTATTTACTTCTTGTTTTTAAGTCTCTGTTTATGGTGAGCTGAATTGGATAGTGTTTCACTTGGGTGTTTGTTATTTAGCTATTGTTCTTCATGAAAATTTTGCTGTTTCTTTTTGCTCGTTTCTTGAAGTTTTATTCTAAATGGCAACTAACTGATGAAGTCAAAATTTTTTGATTGGAGTGAAAGTATATTGGATTGTGCTTAAATTAAAGTTGGACTGAAACTGATTGATGGACACATTTGGATGCTATGGTGATTTGGATGAGTAGCTAGTTTGATGTTTTGTGCTTGTTTATTCTGAATGAATTTGAATTCGCTGCTTATCTTTAATTTTTTTTCTTTTTTGGTATCAACGGAAGACACAAAAATTAATTGGGCAAGTCCACTGAAAAAGAAAGAAAAAATATATATTTGTATTTTTAGGATTAAAATCGGGCTTATGGTGGTCATGGGTATCTGTGCTTTGGGTGCAGTGAAAAATCATGAAATTGATATAAGAGAGGAATGAACTTTTGATTAAAATTAGGAGCTGATAGTTTGCTTCTTGATCATCTTGGCTAACCAGAAACCTTCGCCCATACTGTAACTTCATTCATGAAATAATGGGTTGGGTTTATTAGATATATGGGCTGTCGTATATTTTTGCTCTCCACTTGTGGTTGTTTTCCAAGCCTACTTTGTTTTCAAAATGCAATAATTGATATTCTTGTCTAAATTTGTCTGTTGGTGTTTGTCAGTAAATGAATCTTGTTTTCAAAATGCAATAATTGATATTCTTGTCTAAATTTGTCTGTTGGTGTTTGTCAGTAAATGAATCTATTAGTACACCACGTCTAGTTTACCAGAGTTTCACACTTGGTAAATACAAGGGAGGCATCCATCCTAGTCTTTAGTGGGTGGTCAGACTGGTTTTCTGACCAGAATTATTTTAAAATTTTTTTTAATGATGTTTTTATGTTATTTTCGGTTGTGGGCAGTTATTAGGAATGGTATCTGCAATGTCTACTTAATTTCAGGGGTGTTTATGCTTCTTAGGTTGTATATAGGGAATTTCTGAACTAATGGAAATTATCAGAATTTATCTCCTTCTTTTTGTGATGAAGGGTACCTGCTCGAGAGGCCAATTGCTCAAACCTTTCTTGATAATCCATATTCCAGACCTATTCCATGCTGCCTTAGTTTAGCCAATTCCCTCAATTTATGACTAATTGGAGGCCTAAACCTTAGATGGTTTGATGCTTAAATTCCTCTTAAGTGGGATGAAGTATATCAGTTTCTAATTGAAGAAATCAGATTTGAGCATTTCCGAAGCCAACCCAAAGGATCTTCTTGACCTTTAAATCAGAGGTAAGACAAGCTTGCTGATTTTTGGGAATACTAGATCCACCACCCGATGCTTCAGTCTGTCCTGTACCAGAACGTGCTTCTGTTCCTCTACTGTGGCTGCCATGGTCCTTTACATCCCTGACCATCTTTGCTGCCAAATCCCGAGTTAGAGCATCCAATTCCAAATGTGTATTGATGGCTTCTTGCCTAGCAATGATTGCTGCTCATTTCTCCTGCATTAATTGCATCAATTGAGTGAATTGTTGCTGAAGTTGATGACCCATAACGTCTTGCTCTGGCACCAAATTGTTACTGACCCCTGATATGTATCTGGTTATGGGACGTGTGCTGCTGATTTCTTGATGCCGAAGTTGATCATCCATAACCTCTTGCTCTGATAACAAATTGATACTGGCCTGTGATATGGATCTGGTTATGGGACGTGTGCTGCTGATTTCTGCGTGATTGTGGAGGGTGAGTGAAGGCTGGATTTGTGTTTTCTTTCTTCTACCTATTTTGCTGGTTCATTTGCGAGAGAAAACCTGCAATCTCCTTAAGTTTGCTCTCAAAAATGAAAAAAAAAAAAAATGAAATAACTTCAATCAATTAGTTCGTTAATTCCCTACATACAACCTTAGTGCCATAACCACCCGTGAAATTAAGGAGACATGGCAGAAACAACTCCTAATAACTGCTCACTTTAAATAAAACATAATAATAAAATTTAAATTAAAAACTTAACTGCTTGTAACCGGAAATAACATAACAACATCTTATTGAACATTTTAAAATAATTTCTGGTCAGAAAACCAATCCGATCATCAAGGTCCAGGATGGACGCCTCCCCTGCATTTACCATGCATGAATCTTTGGTGAAGCAGAGGTGGTGTGCTAACAGAATGTTAGACGGGCGTTCAGTATTCTGAATATACATCTGGTACCCTGGTGTCGTCCATTCCTCTATTTGTTCTGGTTGCCATTGTAGTATGCGGGATGTACTCCATTTAGGAATGGGTGAATGGCGGGTTTTGGAGTGGGTAGGGACAAATTAGGGAACGTCAGTTCTGAATGCGTGAATTATTTCCTTCTGTTAAATCTTGAAAGAAGACATTTTTAGGCATGATTTTTGCTTAGGCATTTCAATAGATTTACTACGTGGGGTTTTTGCCTACTTGGATATTTGTTAAAGAAATGCAGCAATTTCAGTGTAAATTTACTAATAATTTCCGTGCAACATTTTTTTTTAAAATTTACCTTCCTAGCAGTATAGTTGAGTTGAGTCAGTATTAGTCTGGAAACTTCTGTACTTTTATTTTTGCTTATTTAAGTTTATCCTACGAACTTTCTGCTCTTTGACAGGATTAATGCTGATGAAATTTTTTGGAGCTGGAAGCCTGTCTCACTAATTGAGGCTACTGTTTTAGTTAAATTAATTGCCTCTTCACTATTGCATCATCGGCCACAATCAAAAGATCAAAGGCACTGATCTGAATCTGTACATGTTGCCAGTAGTTTTCAATTGTTTAACTCGATGTCTATTAGAAGACCTCCACTTCCACGTCTTCTCCTCAACAACGTCGCTTGCATGAGAAATGCCCAACAAATTCTTCGTCACGTGAATGTCTCTCTTCATGATGGTGGTGCACTAGTGTTAACAGGCACAAATGGCTCCGGGAAGACAACTTTCCTGCGAATGTTAGCTGGATTTTCTCGTCCTTCTGCTGGTGAAATCCTTTGGAATGGCCATGACATTACACAATCTGGAGTCTTTCATCAGTATAAGCTTCAGCTCAACTGGCTCTCCCTAAAGGATGCCATTAAAGAGAAGTTTACAGTCCTTGACAATGTTCAATGGTTTGAAGTTCTTGAAGGCAAGCAAGGGAAGTCTATGCCTGCACTCGAGTTATTGGGTCTCGGAAGATTAGCTAAGGAGAAGGCGAGGATGCTGTCAATGGGCCAACGGAAAAGACTGCAACTTGCCAGATTGCTGGCAATCGATCGTCCAATCTGGTTGCTCGATGAGCCTTCCGTTGCATTAGATGATGAAGGGGTGAAGTTATTAGAGTACATAATTGCTGAACACAGAAAGAAGGGTGGCATTGTGATTGTCGCAACTCATTTACCCATTAATATTGAAGATGGCATGTTCTTGAGGCTGCCTCCAAGGTTTCCGAGGAGGATGACCTTAGTGGATATGCTAGATCGTGCCGATATTTAGTTTCATTTCCATTTTTTTTTTCTTCCGTCCTCTAAAATATAGGACAATGTTCTGGAAGGGGATATGCACAAAATAATTTTTGATTATTTAGAGCCGGGATTCAATATTTGGTTGCCTTCATAGTTCAGTTGATCCTGTTTGTAATCTGGCAGCATGATGCAGTATGCCCTTATTACAACATGATCAGGGCATCATTCAGCGTTCTGCAATTTTCTTTTTAATTTTATTTTTAGTCAAAGTGAGATTTTCATTAAAAAACTGTGCGGCAATACGATGACTGCAGTCTGCTTTTCGGCGTCTTATTTTGTTAGTCCTTACGACTGGAAAAGTTTTTCTTTTTTCAATTAATATGATATGCTTCAGGCTTCCTTATTTTTTATTTTATATTGGAGAATTGATGCGCTTATTTGGTTTTTTTTTTAATTTTAAAAATAAGTTTTGTAAAATTATTTTTAAAATTAATTTTGAAAATTAAAAAATTTGTTTGGATATTTTTGTTCTGAAAATAATGTTAAATTTAAAAAACAAAAAGAAAATATTGGAGTGGTTAATAATTGTGGCTAATTTTTTTTATTTTTCTAATTTTTATAAAAAGACTTATGTTTAGGGTTTTTGAAGTTTGATAGTCTCTATTTGATTTTTGTTATTTAAAATAATTAAAAATGTATTTGAAAAATTGACCTATTTTAAAGTTTAATGTATTTTTTAGAAATTTATTCTAATTTTTTGAAATCTTATATTCTCAATATCTAATTTATATTATTTAGGGTGTCTAAAAATTTATTCTTTAAAAAAAAATTGGTTCACAAGCTAGCTGACCCAACCAAGTTCGGCATGCTTTCTTATCGTTTTGGACTGTTGGATCTGCAAGATCCAATGGCTAGCATCCTTTTATTTTCCTTAAACAGTGTGAAACGCACTGTTTAATCTTTTTTTTTTGGAGATTCCTTTTTTTTTTTGGTTTTCAAAATATCTAGCGAATCAGTGTGTGACATATGTTTCTTTTTTTTTTAAATCTAGCGAAAAAAGGACTGTAGTAAAGGAAAAAATTTATAAAAAAAAAACTCCAGACCCTCATATTTTCTTTCAAATATACCCTCCTCTTCAGTCCAAAATCTACAGGCTTTATTTTCTTTTTGTCCAAGCACCAATTTTTCATCTTCTTGCCATTTGCAAGCAATGTGGAGCATCATCCACCATTTTTGTTCAGCTTTCTCCACTATTTTCATCAGCGACAAGCATCATCCTCTTTCTTCTATCAACGTCGAGCACCATTTCTAGTTGGTTCAATGTCGAGCACCATGCTATTGTCATCTGCAACTTTCCATTTGGTTCAGTGTCAGCCCTCCTTTAGTTCATTTGCAAGTCCCATTTGGTGGGAGTCTCTTTGGTGTGTGTGTGTATGTGTAAGTGTGTGTGTGTATATATATAGGTTTTCATTAGTAAAAAAAAAGTGGAATTTGGGCTAATATTTAACAGAGCACCATTGTGTATTTTGATGAATTCATGCTAATATTTAATAAAGGAAATGTGATGCTATAGGAAATGTAAATGTATAATATTTATTCTATGGATTTGAACCTGATGGTTTGAACCATTGTGTATTTTGATCAATTCATGATAATATTTATTCTATGGATTTCATTGCCATAAAAGTATATAATCTGAAGTTTTAAGTACCATGTGGGGTCACTACAAATTTTGTGGGTGTTAAGTTTGAAATCCTAAACAATATTTAATTTTGGTGTTTAAGCTTCAAGTATTAAGTTTGGTGTATTATGTTTGAAAGCGTAAACAATATTTAAATATTGTGGGTGTATTAAGTTTCAAGTATTAATTTTGGTGTTTAAAAAATTAGTTTGAACTCCTAAACAGTATTTAAGTGAAATGATGGTACTTTATGCTTGATTGCAGATAACTACGATAGAAGAAAATTGGAAGCTTGAGGTTGGGATGAAATTTGATATTGTAGAAAAAGGATGAAATTTTTGGAAGAGATATGAAGGGAAAATAGGGTTCGGAGTGAGGAAGAATACATACAATACAAGCAAGAAAAATGAGAAAACGATAACATTGATAAAGTATGTATGCTCCAAAGAAAGCTTCGAAAAAAGGACAAAAGGGTCATAAATATCAAGAATTTGCGCTATGAAACTAGAACCGGTTGCCAAGCTAGATTGCAGTTGAAACTTGTGGAGATAAAGTATGAAATGTACGACTTCATAGAGCAACATAACCACAAACTATATACTGAAAAAACTACCCATATGTTGTGATTGCAACGAACAATATCTAAAGTGCAAGTACATGAGATTAAGTTGACAGAAGACGTCATTTGACTTGATGAGCTCACATGTGGGAGGAAGGGCAAATCTTGGATATACTCGAATAAATGTGAGGAGTTATCTTAAGTCAAGGCGATAGAGGAACATGGTTTATGGGGAGGTAGGGGCATTGTTGTAGTATTTTCAAAGGCAATTGTTAGAAACCCCTCATTCTTCCATGCATACCAAATGAAATCTGAGAAGCAGATAACAAATGTATTTTGAGCAGATGCGAGAATGCTTATGGATTACGGGCTGTTTGAAGATATGGTATTACTGGACACAACCTTCAACACAAATAAAAATAACAAACCTCTTGTTATTTTTTGTAGATTTAATCATCATCAAAAAATGGTAATGTTTTAAGCTGTATTGATGTATGACAAGACTAACGACGTTGGCTATTTCAAACCTTTTTGGAGGTACATTGTCAGAAGAGGCCACTCACAGTGTTCACTGATCAGGATGCAACCATGGCAAAGGCGTTATTCGATGTGATGCCAGACATTGTGCATGGCCTATGCACGTAGAATTTAATGCGGAATGCTGCTAAACATCTAGGCCATTTTCCTAGGGGATAATCTCACATTTTGACCCAATCATGATTGATGTATGAAATTGATGATGAAAATCGATTTAAGGCCGCATGGTGTCGCATATTTTTAGACAATAATTTTGAAGATAATCTGTGGCTAACAACAACGTATCAAATAAGGGGAAAATGGGTAGCTTACTTTATAAAGGAAGCGTTTACTCTTGGTATGCAAAGTACTCAATTGAATGAAAGCTTAAACTCGGACATGAAGAATTTACTCAACCTGGACTTGGATATAGTGCAACTCTTCAAGCATTTTGAGAGAATTATAGATAATAAGAGGTATAATGAGTTGAGGTGCGAGTATGAATCTAGAGAGAAAATTTCCGAATTGAGGAACCCAAAGTGTCCTATATTAAAACAATTGTCTAAGATTTACACTAGTGCTATCTTTAAGCTATTTCAGAGAAAATATGATGACACAAGGGTGACTTATATAAAAGGGATAAAATGAGAGTCAACCGGTGTTTCAGTATGTAATCTCTATGATTAATAGGGAGAGAAATTATAGGGTGTCTTTTGACCCATTTTCAAACATCGTGACATGTAGTTGTTGGAAGTTTGAGAACATCAATATCTTATGTTGTCATGTTTTGAAGGTTTATGACCATAATGATGTCAAACTAGTCTTCGATCGATATAGTATACCTCGATGGACGAGGAACGCACAAGTGGGTGTAATATATGATGTCAGGGGAAATGAGATCGAGGAGGACCCTAGGTAAGAAAACATGAATCGATTTAGGGAACTCAGTCAAGATTTGATAAGTTTGGCAGTCGAAGCCTCTAGGTCAAAGGAAGCATCTTCCACACTAAGAAAATTCGCATCCGATTTTAGAAAGCAATTTTGTGAGTTTCATTTCACGAGACAAGGAGGTTTGGATGTTGATCCCAGTGCCACTGCCATTCCCACATCACAATGCACATCATAAGCAACTTGATTTAAGCAGAAAGAGAGTCCAAGAAATAAAAAATGCTATAGAAGTTATGTCGAGGCTCAAGGACCTAAAAAGAGGAGAGTAGCAACTATTGAATATACTAGAGTAAGTAAATTGTGTGTATGTATGTATGTGTGTGTGTGTTTTTTTTTATAATGTTTTTAACTCTTAAATCTCTTTTTTTATCCAATTTCACTCATGTTATTTCATGTAGACGAATGACACAGCAGCCAAAGTATAATGCTCGACACCTTTCGCACACAATGCACATGTTTTCAAGATGAGTTTTACTGAAATGCTTATGGTTAGTATTATGAGATAAGTTTAGTGTAATACTAATGGTTATTGTAATCCTAATTTGTGCAATTTCTTAACACATGTGCCCATTGATCATTTAATGCCATCACTTAAAGCTTTGCAACACATGAACTGCTGAAGTTAGTTATGGAATGACATAACTAGATAGGAAGCAGCTACTGAGTTATATGTATTATGTGTATCATGTTATCTACTGAAGTTTGCTTAGTAACATAAGCCATTGAGTTATATTTGTATCATGTTAGTTTGCTTAGTAACATGTACCATCTGTTGAAGTTTACTCAATGACATTCCCTGAAGCTTGCTTAATGTTTACTCAATGTCATTTGCTTTATGCTTTAGTCATATTGTTTCTTTATCCTCATCTTTTATTATTGTGTTAGTCAACATATGGAATAATAAAATAAGAAAAAATGGCACTATATCCAGAAAAACCATTTATATTATTAATAACAATTTTCGATCAAAGATTATAAGAGCTTACTGTATCCATAAAAATGACACAGTAACCGAAAGTAAGATTATAAAAGAACCTACAACTACTTGATAGCCTACAACTACTAGATGAGCTTTTAAAGTCCAGCACAATTTCAACACTACTTGATGAGCCTTTACAGTCCAACAAGATTTCAATTCAGCAAAAACAACGCAACACTTAATCCCGACAAGCAAAAAGAGTTCCAGTAAAAACAGTCAAGCAAGCAATAACAAAAGGTCAAAGTTTGTAGCATAAACAATCCAACAAGTAACAACAAAAACAACAAGCAAAAATAGTCCAGCAAAAAAAAATAGTACAACAAACTTTCATATTATAGTTCCAGTAAATTTAGTCCAACCCCAGCTGATATAAGTAATGAACTAGTCAAAACAGGCTATTCAAGTTCACAAGGAAACCATGAGAGAATGAACTCAGTGTCTGTAAGAAATTGTGTGATAGGCCTTGGATTGGCATATTCAAGTTCACATGAAAACCAAGAGAGAATGACACAATTATAATTCAATAATGCATGATGTTATGTGTATCTATCTAAAATAGGCATTCCACTCTGCCACATACACCATTTAGCAACACAATCAGCAAATCTACATAAAGTCTTTTAGATCATTCCAAATATTCTATCACAATTAGCAAATCTACATCACAAGAAACACTTTTGTTAAAATACCTTAACCTACTACTCCTAACCATGTAGCCAAGAAATGCATGTAGAATGTAGAAGTCACTTACAGCTAGCTTTTGAATATAAATTGACATCAACCTCAGACATAGTCCCAGTATTCTTGCTTCTGATAATAACACCTACAGAACAAAAGATGAGCAAATTAGAAGTGCAGAGGAAAATATTCAAGCATATGAAGAACTACTAATCAGTTATTACGAAACAAAAATAACACCAAATAAGGGATTAGTTAATTGATCAGTTGAGGAGGCATTATATTTGAAAATCATGTTACTAAAAAAAGATATCTTGACAACATCATGCGTCATAAGATTAATGAGAACATTTAGAACCAAATCACTCAAAAGACATCCATTTCCACAATACTTGTGAGAATTCAAAGACTAAATTTATAGATCAATGAAAACCACGGGGTCATTCATTCTTTTTTAGCATAAAATTGAACAAGGTGAAATTCAAAAGAATTTTCAGGACTGATAAGTCACTGGACAAAAGCAGCATAACAAGCATAATGTAGAAAGCATTCTTCAGGTAATAAGTTCTAATCATACTAGCATCAACTATATTCTTCAGGTAATAAGTTCTAATCATTCTTCAAGCAACCAAACAAAACAAGCATGCATTAAAATAAGGGAGGAAGGCCGAGTGAACCAGACATACAGAAGGCGAGCGAGTGAGCAACAACAAGAGAAAAAGAGAAAGAGAGCCATGACGAGAAAAAAAAAGAGAGGGAGAGCCACATTAAGAATTAAAGAGAAAGAGAGATCCTTACCTATTTGGGGGCAGAAAAAGAAAAGGAAGGCCAAATACTACTGGCAGCTATGGGAGGCGATTGAGGGAGAAGGGAAAGCAATGCTACGAATGACTGTGGGAGGTGGCTGAGGAGAAGGAAAAGCCATTGAATTGAATGAGGGAAGAAGGTCGAACGCTTGCAAAAGAAGGTACCTGAACAGTGCGTTTTGCAATGTTGTAAAAAAAAAAAAAAAAGACACCTCAATGGTGCGTTTTGAACAATTTAAAAAAAATCTCCCAAAATACTATTGTTTTGGGGGGAGGAAAAAAATTAGGTGCTTGCTTTTCTTAAGAAAAGTAGGCACGCCAAACTCGACCCAACCCACTATCTTTGATGAGTTTGGCTATATTAGGTATTTCAATTCATTAATTATACAATGCTTAACATAACCTAGTCCATGTTCATCACTGACAATATAAGGTTTGGGCTCGGGCTGGGTTAGCCAACCAAACCCATTTGATATCACTACTTGTATTTTCCATTTAATTTTTGTGAAGTTATCACTTTTGATGTTTATATTTTATTTAGTTATTTTTTGGTTATTTGGCTCCATCCATTTTCTCTTATTAAAGTGTAAAGAAATCCTTAATAATTTATGTAATTGGATAATATATTTAATCGATTTATTAAAATATAACTCAAGCTATAATAATTAAGTTTCACAAATATCATTGTTAATCATTGTCTTGTATTAAATTTATTATAAAATCATGTGTAAAACTTTTCTATCAAATGATTTTTAATAAATCTTATTTTTAAGATAAATCTTCTAAACGATTTTTTTTTAAGTTTGAGAATTGTTTTCAGAAAAAATTATCCAAATAGATTTGTTTTTGTTTTTATATTTTTAACATTAGTTTCAAAAATAATTCTACAAAATTTATTTTTAAAATTAAAAAAATAAAAAATGGAACCACAGTGGCACTTGGTATCCTTGATCTTCTTTTATAAGTAAACCTTAAGACAGCGCTAGTAGTTTGGATAGACAAGTCTTGTCATGGATGACTCTAATGGTTTGGAAAATATGGCAATGTAGAAACAAATTAATGTTTAGAAATTGCTATGTTGAGACTTGATCATGTGTTCAAAGCTAATTTGATTTGAATCAAGAATTTCATGAGTCAAAGAACAAAGCTCAAAGTCACATTTCAAGCATGACCCATTATCTATAGAGACCACCCAACAGAGACATAAATATAAATACTGATGCAGCAACGCTCACAGACGGTTCATGGGCATTGGTAAAGAATAAACTTTTCTCAACAAAATTGCCTCGTAAATAATTTATTTAAATGTTTATAAAAAAAATTTATATGAAAAATTTTTATACCATAAATTTTTTTTAAAATTAAGTTATTTAGGATTTCGATACATATTTAAAGAAGCACTTTTAAATTATGATTAGAGAATGAGAGAGATGAAGGGTTTGATTTTCATAGAATTTCAAATTATGATTGAGAATATACTTATCTTGTAAAAATACAAAACAACTTTCTGATAATATGAATTTGAATTTTGCACAAGGGTTTTTCAAAAAACTTAAAAAATTGACTTCACAAAATAAGTTTAAAATAACATTTTGGGATTAATTAAATTACTTATATGAACTTATCCAAACACTTATACCAGTAGAAAAGCTCTAATAACTATAAACTATGCCATCCATACGGGACTTGTTACTACTCTTCAATGCAATGCAATAATTTTAGGCCGCTGCCTTTCATCCCAAAAGAAAAAAAGTGTTAACCTAATAAATATAACCATAGGGATAATTGTTTAGGAAAAGGCCTTTGCAACTATACAGTATCGCGATAATTGTCCACATAACTACTGTAGTTGACCATGGGATTATATTTTGTCAACAACCTTGAGCTAAGTTGTCTGTAAGTGGCCAACACAGACTGAGTCTGACCATAGTAATTGTACCATCCTGCATTTGTGACTTGCTGATTCCATGACACTGGTGGATAATGTCTGGTAATTGGTGGTGGTAGTGATGACGATGAACTTTTATCTGCCATTCCATTTTTAGTGCCAAATCCAAACAATTGTTTCCAGCGAAGGTTTTTTTTGTTGCTCTCTTGACTGTGCAAGGCCTTGAGTTTTGGGCGTTCCATGAGATGGATTCTGATTCTTCTTCATCAGAATCATGGTCACAACAATCACTTTCAGAGCAATCATGGGAACCTGATTTGCCTTGTGCCGGTGCTCCATTAAAGGACCAAAGTTGTGCATTTTTGCCCATTTTCTGAAGAACCTTCACCAGCTTCAGCGGATTTGCATTACCAGTAACTGTTACCTTGCCTTCACTTGGATCGATGGTAATAGATTTCACCCCTGCTTATATTTATTATTGCCACAAGACAAGGAAAAGGAAGAAAGAAATTAGGTCATTTATTGAAATACCAAAACTCTATTTGGAGTTCGAATAAAATCAAACTTTCGAATACTATAATGATAGCAATAATAGAGCCACTTGCTACTAAAATATTTTGAAAAAATCTATGGAAAGCTCAACTTTTTAAGAGATTAAATTTTTTTACCACTAGATTATCTTGAAATTTGTATATATGACAATTAAAAAATACTTTACACAAATTTCAAGGTGATTCAACACTAAAAATTTCAACCTCTGAAGAAGCCAGTCTCACATGTCATCTAGTAGTCGTTGGATTATAAATCCAACGACTGTGAGAGGACAAACTAGATGCTTTATCTTTAAAAGACAAGCAGATGATCTCCACATTTGAGAGTTTGAAGTATCTATAGACTTATCCAAATATTTTTGGATGACTAAGCCAAAGTTGAACTTTATGTTGAAATCCACGAGAATGAATGGCAGGCATACCCTTCAATTGCTGCAATGCTTTCTTGACATCCAATGGACAATGCTTGGAGCACCCGAAATCAACTTTGAAAGTGGAAACCTGAAAGGTAAATTACTTTACATTTTGAAAGCAATGAAAGCGAAAAACATAAGGGGAAAGTTTTAAGGAAAAAGACATGAAGCTTTGCATCAACTGGAGATTCAAAATGATGGCACTCCATTAGGGTAGAACTGCAAAGACTTGTCGCTGGGAATTTTTTTTTTTTCGAAGTGAAAAATGAATGTCTTTAGTATAATTTTAAAACGTCTTATACAATTTATAGATTATTTTTTTCCTTTTTGGAGTCTAGTTATGAGGTGGATCCAGTGAGATTTGCTTTGTCAATAGTATGATTATATTACAAACTCTTTTGAAATTTGACCTCAATCATTCCTTTTGGGTAGAAGTCGAAATTATTGCGGCTATATATAATTTCAGAAATTAAGCACACGATTGTCTTTAGAATTAGTTTAAATTTTGAAAACCCAAAATTACGCATAGCAGCTAATGAGAGAATGGAAAATGGGAGGAAACGAAATACAGTGAAAGTAAAAGGGAAGTGGGCGAACAGTATGTTATTTTTTATGCATGGGGGACCATTTTAACAAGAAACGTTTTTGGAAGACAAAAATTGTTTTAACGTAGGGACCATTAAAAATCACATATATTACTCAAATTCAGCTTCAATCAATACAATTGTTTCAATGTAGGGTACATGTCTCCAACTCATCCAACTATGAATCCCCTTCCCAAACGTGGCAATACTATAAAGCTTCAGCATTGTAAGATCTAGGGACCCATTTGAAAGAGACACTAGTAAAGAACTGACATTCTTTGTTAACGTCAGAGAACATAAATTGAAGATAACAAGGGTCCAATTCTTCCTTGATAGTGTCCAAAGCCAGTTTATAGCCACGAGACTCTCAATTTAAACCTTGTGTTTCTCCTTTTGCAAACTTTTCATGGTAAATTTTCCTCTGTAGGAAGGGGTCCAGGTCCACTTATCTTCTTGGGCATTTTTGCAACGGTATTCTTAAGATTTCCTCAGCATTAGAAGGGCAAAGACTTTGATTAATAAGGTCTATGTCCCACTCTCTTCGATCTTCACAGATTAGATCCTTCACCTTGTTGACCAAAGATTCCCCTCCGTCAAGTTATAAAGTCTTGGTAGAGCTGCGGCACAACTTAGTTGATTAGGAACTTTTAATTAGTTTAAGGGATAAGGTGAGCTAGTTCGTTTAGAACTAAGTCAAATTGGCTCGATTTGCATAATCTGTAATTAACTCATTTTTTAATATTGTATATTATATATATATATATATATATATATATATTAAGTTGAATAACATAAAAAGAGTAAAAAATATTATTTAAAAATAATTTCATGTCAAATTTACATAATTATTTGATACTAATTAATGAAAAAAGATAACATAAAGAAAAAAGAAAAATGACAATTCAAAAAAAAAAAGAATAATTCATTTTTTATGTTTTTCAATTCAAAATCTCTAAATTCATGTCTTTCTTTTTTTTTTTTAACAAATGGACTATTCTTTTAAAAAAAAAGTGTAAGCTAACCTGTTTAACCCGTTAGTTCACACCTAATAGGCTAAATCAACATATTATGCTGACTTGTTTTGACTATTTTAATATTTGAGATTCCTACCACGATCCCCAAATCTTCCCAAGTGAGCGTGCTGCCTGTATCTCCAATGCATTTAGTCAGGCCCAACTCAAAGGCTTTCCTTCTTGCAATGATTCTCCTTTCATGTGAAAGATGGATTGCAGCCCACATGTACACTCAGAAAGGAAGAATTAGAGAAATATCTTGCTTTGAGAATCTTGAAGACTGAACTATCTTCTGCATTAATAACAATTAATATATTTGACTTCTATTTTAATCTTTTTTCAAATATCATTATTAATTATATATTTCACTGAATTGAATTTATTATAAAATTATGTATAAATTATTGTATCAATTGATATTTAATCTTGTTTTCAAAATAAATTTCCAAACACTTTTTGTTTTTCTAAGTTTGAAAATTATTTACAGACGGATTTTTTTTTAGTTTTATATTTTCAAAATTAATTTCAAACAATATTTTACAAAATTTATTTTAAAATTAAAAAAACAAAAACAAAATTATTTACACATGAAGCCTTGCATTAATGGAAGATAAGGAAGAGTGGCTAGTGGAGATTCAGAATGATGGCACTCCATTACTATCGGAGCAGAGCTGCGAAAAGACTTTATGCTGGGTGAATAATGAATGTCTTCATCACTATATAATTTTAAAACGTATTTGTGCAATTTAATTTATAGATGTTACTATTTTTTTTTTGGTTTAGTTATGACTATGAGGTGGATCCTGTGAGATTGGCTTTGTCAATAGAAAATATGAGATGAGAAGGGGAAGATCGCGGAAATTGAAATATAGAATTAAATTACAAACTCTTAATTTTGAAAGTCGACTTCAATCATATTCATTCCTTTTTGTATATAGAAGACGAAATTATTGCGGCTATATATATATATATATAATTTCAGAAATTAAGCACACTATTATGTTTAGAATTAGTTTAAATTTTGAAAACCAAAAATCACGCATAGGGTCCTCGCAATTAATCCTTAAAATGTTTACAAGTGTTAGAATTATTAGTTTCGAAATGATTGCCATCATTCTCATTCGCCATGGAGTTGATTGGAATTGATATAAAAAATTACTCGCAAAACAACTGTTCACTCCAAGATTTAATTGTTCCTTCTAGCATCCCTAATTTCTAACATAGCACTCATTACCCACTTTTCTTTTTTCTGGTCAGGATCGATGGATGCACTCATTGCTGAATCTAAGCCAATTCTATTCCGCTTATTGGGAGGGCCTACTGAATGACCAATTCTTAGGTAGGGCAATACAATGGATTGGCCCACTTTATTCTAATTTAAACTTTGTAAGATTAATAGTGAGTATAAGTTAGATTGGGTTGGACTTTATATAATTTATAATAAAAAAGTTTTGATTCATTTATATAATAGATTAAAATAATTTCACTCTAGAGCATTAATTACATTAATATCATTTAATACTATATAATAAAATTAATAAATTAAAATAAACATTAAATAAATAAAGTATAAAAATTAATAAATTCATTATAATCATTCTAATTAAATACTACATTAAATGAATTTGTAAAATCTATATCTATATAATAGATTAAAACAATTCCACTCTAGGGCATTAATTGTCAGTAGGTCATTAAATTATGTATAATAGAATAAATTTAAATGAATAAATTTGGTAAATTAATCACATCACATTAAATGAATTTGAAAAAATTAGGGTAAATTGCTATATAATTACTATATAATTTTTATATAATCACATTAAATGAATTTGAATACATACAGAAAGGTCTCGCTGCTCATCTTTCATCATTTTATCATCTTCTCCTGTTGATTAGGAACCTAACCGACACCTGGTGATATGGTCTCTTAAGGCTCAATCATTTTTTTCCCTTTAGATACATTTTTTCAATTTTTTTTCATCCATAATATATTTTAGAGAATAAGATCATGATACAATGGACTGGAACTATTTCCCTGCCACCGTTTTTCTAAATAAAAGAAGACCATGATCCAATGAACTAGTACTATTTCCCTGGCACCATGTTCCTCCATAGCTCTAACAGATTATCCGTTCAATCTTCATGTTTGTTACTGTAACAATTTGTTTCCTCTAAAAGGTGCAAATTTTCTTGCAAGAGGAAGCTTTTTGGGCATTGACTTTTCTATAATTCTCACACTGGTAAGTTCTTTTGATTTGTATTGTAAGTATATTATCACTTTTCTTACAACCTTCTATAAAATTTCTATTTTTAATATGTATCTTTACTCTATGAACTTTTTTTTTCTCACATTTGCATGGGGTTCAATATTCTCAGAAACTAACATCTGTCTTCCTCCAAATTATTGTAGTATTTCTTATCCAAAAATTCAAGCCCATTTTCCTATAAATCTCAAATGCAGGTACTTTTCAGTTATCAATAGTAAGAAAAGTGGTGTGTATCCTGAAACAGTCCCTTTGAATTTTTCGAACTATGTAAATTTTCATCTTTATCAGATCTTAATATTTTTTTCCTATTTGACTTTCAGAGTATGTTCTTCCTGTACAATTGATCTCATATTTGAACCTCGTGCTACAGTGCTACACACAGTATCCTTGAAATTATGTTTTGTAATTGCATTGTTTGAATTGTGAGGTAGTGGAAAACCTTGAATTAGAATCTAATATATGTGTAATCATTTCTTTCTTTAGGTAAATTAGTAAATTTGATAAATTAATGACATCACATAATATTAATTATTTGATTTGAATTGATTAAAATTATTTGAATTGAAATTCAAAAATAATTATCTTTATTATTTGACCATTGTAGAATAATTAATGATATCACATTAAATGAATTATTTGATTTGAATTGAAATTCAAAAAAAAAATACCTTTATTATTTGATTTGAATTGAAATATATACATAATAAATTGTTGAAATATACATACACGAAGATCAAGACATATTGACATTAATTCTTAATCATACGTATAAAATTTCTTTACAGTTGATTATCCTACATTGCATTTGAATATTTTTAATTTGATTATTATTTTTTGTACAAAAAATTTTAAATTAAAAATTTTTTATTGATTACACATATATCTCATTATTTCATTCCATTTGATAACTTATTCTACATCATAATATAATGTGGTTGTTTATTATAATTTATATTTGTATAAATAATCAAAATTTATATCAGAATATTTACATTTAAAAAGTATATATCATAACTTATAAATCCCATAAGTTTCATAAGTTTTACAAATTTATAAATTATAGTATTGTTATCATATTATGTGAGTCCCAATGTATTTAATATATTATGTGGGTTATTGTTAAGGTGAATAGGGGGAATATATTTTTATCATAATATATTATCATAATTATTAATTAGTGAAATTAATAATTAGTGAATTTCGTTATATTTGATTTGAATTGATTTGAATGAATAAATAAATTTGGTAAATTAATGACATTACATAATATTAATTATTTGATTTAAATGATTCGAATTGAAATTCAAAAACAATTACCTTTATTATTTGATAATTATAGTGTTTTAGATGATTTTTTAGTAGGTAAAATAAATTTGATTATGGAATTGATATGTGAATTAAAAAAAATTTTGTTTTATTTGACTTTATTTTGATTTCTTTCCAAAATAGTTCTTAGTTTAACAAACATCAAAGTTTGATATATGAATCTTTAAATCATAATTCATTGACTGAAAAAAGAGATAAAAATCAAATTCTTGAAAGACGAAACTTGAGGCCTGGAGATTCAGTCTAAACGTAGCAGCAACCTTCAATATTTTTGTTCTTTGGATCCGATTGAAACTAAAAAAGACGCATTTAAAAGTAAAGATGTAATCAATATTCAATTAATTACTGATTTGTGCAATAAATAATTTGTAACAAACAACAAATAATCCAAAAATTAACAAATTTACCTATTTTATTCATTTAAATTTATTCTATTAAATAAATAAATCAATTCATATCAAAGTTTGAATAGATAAATTAGATTTGATTATGGAACTGATAAATCAATTTAGAATATTTATGCTTTAAAAAATATATGTAATAACTCATAAGTTTCATATAAAACAATTGTAATAATTATTATTTTTATAAGTTACGAAAGTTTTTAAAATTGTGATTTATCCATGCATCGCATAGGTCACAATACTAGTTAGGGAAAATTCAAAGCAACCTTTTGAAATTGATTATTGCTCCTATCAATACATATTCTTGGCATCCTTAAATTTAAATTCAGTGAAAATTGCAACTGTCATACAAATTGAATTTGATTATATAATTGCATTTAAATGAATTCAAAAAAATTGCATTAAAATGAATTTGAAAAAAATTATTGTTATTAACCACACCACATTAAATTACATATATTAAAATTAATAAATTAAAATGAGATATTAAATTAATATATTATGTAAATTACTAAATTTATTCTTATTAAATACTACATTAAATGAATTTCGAAAATTAGGATAAATTCAAAGTAACCCTTTTGAAATGTAATTAGGATTCTCCTATCAATGCCTATTTCTAGCATCCCTCAATTTAAATTCCGGGAAAATTGCAACTGGCATGCAAATTGGAATTTGAATAAATTTGAAAAAATACATTAAAATGAATTTGAAAAAAAATTGTTCTTATTAATCACACTACAATAAATTTTATATATATATTAAAATTAATAAATTAAAATGAAATATTAAATGAATAGATTATGTAAATTAATAAGAATATTCTTATTAATCACTACATTAAATGAATTTGTCGTGAATTGTGGTTATATATCTTTTCATATATGATTGTTCCATATGTCAATAAAATTTATAATTAATAATTTAATAATTAATAATAATTTAGTAATAAATAATAATAATAAATTACTACATTATATAGCATTTAATATAATCAATTAATTATGTTCAAAATTCATGTTATATAAATCAAATGTCATTCTAACTATCAGATACTCTTTCGGTGTTTGTATTATTTATTCTTCTTGCAGAATTAGTTTTTATTATGTTAGTGCTTCCAATATAACTAAATTTAATGACGTTGCTAATATTAATGCATCAATGAATGATGATTTAAGTATAACGGTTAGTATTATACAATGAAGCATCCGTTCATGCTTGAGTTTCACTTTGTGACTAATTGAAGATGATTTAAATATTCTAAAATCTATTTTCAAATTTTGTCCATTCAGTGATATTTTGAATCATGTTACCGGCAATAACTATTAAGTAGGTTATTTTTTATCTTTTGTTTTGTATATTATGTTTTATTTATTATTGATTTCAACTTTACACAAATAATATTGTTGCATTTCAGATGTTATTGAGATGATTAATAAATTTGGTCTTATTATAGAGAGCTCTAAGAATGGTAACAAGAACAGGCATATGAAAAAATAGATTGAGGATACAGAGCTCTATTTTATTTCCTTCTTTTCAAGTCAAAGACATTGTATTTGAAAAGCATTTGTAAATAGTATATCACATTGAAGGTGTATTTGCATTGGATAAATATTTCAATTGTTTAGATAATTTTTTTTATTCACATTGCATGTAGATATTCTAAAATATTTATCTCTTATATCAACTACTATATGTTTATTGTCAATTAACTATATTATTCTTATTAATTTGTGAATTATTTGTTATTTATTATAAATTATTTATTGTATAGATCAGTGAATGATTGAATGTTGATTTCATTTTTACTTTTAAATGTGTCTTTTTTTGTTTCAATCGGATCTATAGAAGACAAACATTAAAGGTTGCTGCTACATTTGGATTGGATTTCTAGGCCTCAAATTTCGTCTTTCAATAATTTAATTTTTATCTCTTTCTTCAGTCAAGAGATAATAATTTAAAAATTCATATCTCAAACTTTGATTTCTATTAAATTAAGAACTATTTTGAAAAAAAAAATCAAAATAAAGTCAAATAAAGCAAATTTTTTAATGCACATATCAATTCTATAATCAAATTTATTTTACCTACTAAAAAATCCTCTAATATACTACAGTGGTCAAATAATAAAAGTAATTTTTTTAATTTTAATTCAAATCAT
Organism: Biancaea sappan; assembly: GCA_037074585.1. Taxonomy (NCBI): domain Eukaryota; kingdom Viridiplantae; phylum Streptophyta; class Magnoliopsida; order Fabales; family Fabaceae; genus Biancaea; species Biancaea sappan. The sequence goes on from CM073496.1 coordinate 62,702,103, forward strand.
TTAAATAAATTCAAATTAAATAATTAATATTATGTGATATCATTAATTTGTCAAATTTATTAATTTACCTAATTTATTTATTCATTCAAATCAATTCAAATTAAATAAAATAACAACATTTACTAATTATTAATTTCACTTATTAATAATTATGATAATATATACTAATAAAAATATATTCTAATATTTACTTTAACAATAACCCACATAATATATTAAATATATTGGGATCCACATAATATATTCTAATAATAATACTATAATTTATAAATTTATGAAACTTATGAAATTTATGAGACTTACAAGTTATGAAATATACTTTTTAAACTTAAATATTATAATATAAATTTTAATTATTTATACAAATATAAATTATAAATTTTAATAAAAATTTATGATAATAAATTATTACATTATATTATAATGTAGAATAAGTCATCAAATGAAGTAAAATGATAAGATGTATGTATAATCAATAAAAAGTTTTTAATTTAAATTTTTTTAAAAAATAATAATCAAATTAAAAATGTTCATATAGAATGTAGGATAATCAACTGTAAAGAAAATTTATACATATGATCAATAATTAATTTCAATATATCTTGATCTTCGTGTATATATATATATATATTTCAACAATTTATTATCTATACATTTCAATTCAAATTAGATAATAAAGGTAATTTTTTTTAATTTCAATTCAAATCAATTCAAATCAAATAATTCATTTAATGTGATGTCATTAATTATCCTATAATAATCAAATAATAAATGTAATTGTTTTTGAATTTCAATTCAAATGTTTTCAATCAATTCAAATCAAATAATTAATCTTATGTGATGTCATTAATTTATCAAATTTATTAATCTACCTAATTTATTCTTTGAAATCAATTCAAATCAAATAAAATAATAAAAACTCATTAATTATTAATTTCACTAATTACACTAATTAATAATTATGAAAATATATTCTGATGAAAATATATTCTGCTATTTACTTTAACAATAACTCACATAATATATTAAATACATTGGAATCCATACAATATATTCTGATAATAATACTATAATTTATAAATTTGTGAAACTTATCAAACTTATGAGACTTATGAGTCATGACATATATTTTTTAAAAACGTAAATATTTTGATATAAATTTTGATTATTTATACAAATATAAATTATAAATTTTAATAAAAAAAATATATGATAATAAACGGCCACGTTATATTATGAAGAAAGACCATACCTTTAACATGAGATGAATTTTCTTTGCATACTATCCCAACACTTTCTGAACTTCCACCAAGTCTGAACCTTTTCGAACAAAAAAAAGAACAATTATGTCAATTTTGTTGGGAACTCCTCATTTCAAGATATCTTCCTTGTCTTTCTTTGTCAGTATAGGGAGATTCACTATCACTCCCATATCCACTATCATGTAAAGTTCTTATAGCGACATCAAACCAAACCTATTTTTTTGTTCAATGATAAGACTGTAAATAAGATAATTCCATCTGAATACAATATTACACTACTAGGCTTCACATCCTTAGCCAACTTTTTGTAGTTCATACAAATTGTATTCTCATATCTCTTTATGCTATAGTCAGTTGATATGATTATCTCCTGACCTTGTTTCAATTTAATAGGATTACCATTCTTTAAAAATCTAGTTTGAATCTCAGGGCCCTACAATATTAGAGACAAAATGAAAAATAAAGAACACTTTAAATTTTGAGATGTGAAGTGGATTCAAACAAAAGAACTATATTAAATCAAAGAACAAATAAATTAAAAAATTGGAAAAAAACAATGGATCCGAGGAGTTTACCTTTCCCCTGTAATCGCTATCTTCTTGGACTCTTTGCTCAGTTGGGTCCCTTTTTCAGCATACTCGTGGGTGATATATTGTATAATTGCTCTTGATTCTGTGTATTGAAATGAATTTGATAAGTAATTTTACAAATGTTAATTTAACAATATCTGAGTGTGCTTGTTAGAGATGTATACTTAATACTTACTAAGTAGCTTTATATCTCTGTCTTCAAAAGCTAGAACTTGATCGTATGTTTGCATCAAAAGAAGCGAAAGTTAGTTGAACAAAAACTCAGAAACAAGCAATTCATGAATTGCTCTAATACTTACACTAAGAGAAATGAAATGTTTTTTTTTTGTGTTCGCCTTCTTTCATATTAATGGAAACAAACTCGAATTCAAGCTGTTTTTCAAAAAGGAAAGTATTAATCTACATAGTGGCCATCGAGATGGTGCTTTCATGAACTTTTATGGCTACCATAACTAAGAAGATTATATCGAGTTTGAGTGAAAATAGAATACAGACAGAGGTAAGCTGCTTCTCTGTAGTTGGTGGCAGGAAATCTACTATGAAGTTGATACGGGAGCCATCCGATCATTTATCCATTGCTGCTTCTTAGTTAAACGTATGACACTCAACATTTGGTCATTCTTGAAGTTTGAAACACTGCATTAGCTTGAGATCGAGCTTTAAATCGGCACAAAGACAACTGATATAAAATCTCCAAACACAAAATTCTTCCAACTTCAAATCGAGCTCCAAACACTCAAATTTTACGAAGATTTATTTGGATGTAAATTTTTCAAATTCATTTGAATGCAATTATAGAATCTATCACACCAATTGACATTTAATATATTGCAATTATTTAATTATTAATTAAATTTACGACAATTCATAGTTTTAAAAGTAATAATTTGAATTCATTTGAATACAAATTTTTCAAATTCATTTGAATGTATTATAGAATCAATCACACCAATTTGTATTTAATATATTGTAATCTTCACAAAATTTAAAGGAAAGTCCTACAATACATCTCAAAATAGTTACTTAGAATGAAATTAATGTAGTGTCATTAATAGGAATGAATTTATTCATTTACATAATTTATTTATTTAATTTATTAATTTTAATATATGTTATTTAATGACACCCATGTAATCAATGCCTTAAAGTGGAATTATTTTAGTCTATTATATCGATTTCATATCATATATATTATTTATAAAATAGTTAATAAAATTAAATCATTTGTTTTGATTTTGTATTTCACTTATAAATTATATACAATTGTTATCATTTAGTGATTTGGTTATCCTTTATTATTTAGTTATACATATAAATATAATATGTTATTTACGTATACTACTACTACTAATAATAATAATAATAAAAATAAAATTTTTATATAGTCAAAATATGTTAATAATATATTATTTGAGAAGTAAAATAAAATAAATTAAAAGGTAATATTGGTATTAAGAAAAATTATTGATAACACTTATGTCTTTTATATTATTATAATTTTCTTTCCCTCCAAATCCTCCTACTTTTAGAAGGAAATAAAATAAGAGGGAAGAAAGATTTTTCACTTATATTTCTTCTCTCCCTCCCTTCTAACTAATTGAAACAAATAATGTCAAATTAAAACAATTTCTCCCCTCCTCTCTCTCTTTTCATTCATTTTACTCCAACTAAACAACATGATAGTAACAAATTCTTGTTAGTGTTACAAAATTGTCTAAACAACCTTTTGAAAGGTTATATTTAATGATAACGATGATAAAACAAAATTTCATATAAATCGTGGTCTTCAATCATAAGAACTCAGAAGACATGATGTCACAGTTTCTATCAGCGTTCTCCTCGTGTTTTTAGGGTATGATTCAAACGAAAAATCTTGACTTTTAAAGAACTGAAACTCCATCGTTAAATAAATACAGTTGAATATTTTAATTTTTTAACATCTCACCATATAAAAAAATATTTTTTTTTATTTTCTTAAAAAAAAAAGTCGGAGGGTAGAATCCACAATCTCAACAGGTAGCGCTGCTTTGTAATTAAAATAAACGAAAAGCATGGATGCAATCTAATATATATATACACACACACATGTAAGTTTGTGAGCAGGTTTGCTTATTTTTTTATTTTTAAATAATGATCTGATATCTGAAATTTAAATTACAGGTGTCAGATTAATTTAAATTTGAGTTAAATAAAATTATAATAAACGATAAAATTTTTTAATTAAATTTTAATATAATTATATTTTTAAAAATAAAAATGATTTAATTTGATGATAGGAATATGTAGTGAATATGACAGCGTGGCTTATAATGGGCAGTCTCGAACATCCCCAACTGAGTGACTGACACAGGAGTGCCTGCCAACTTCCTCGAGAAAGTTACTTCGTTAATTAAATCAGGGAATACACACACAGACACAACCAAAAGTGATGTGGCCCTTTTCCTACAACAAATACAACTAATCACTTATATTATATTCCTCTTATCTGAACGGCCAGCCAGCTTTCACAGACTGTACGATGAAGCTCTTAAAAAACCCCCACTTTCAGATTTAGTTTGTTAAACATAACATACGATACATCCTTTGCGTGCCACTTGGTCTTCTGGGGAACTAGAAAGAGATTTCAGAGTGAAAAATGCTTACATCTATATATATACATATATAATATAAACAAAGTTGATTAACTGCAATCATAAAACTTGTTTCAACCTTCATAATAAAAGATGGTTTAACTTTTTTAACACAAAACTTCACAAAATTTTACTCTTTCTACTTAGTTAATACCTTTAAAAATATTAATCTTCAACCATATCAATTAAGAAGATATGAATATAGAGAGAGCTAAGGAGAGGGTGAACTTAGATGTAATTATTATATATTATCAGTTTTATTTTATGTAATTAGCTCATGACAAGTTTACAATTTTAACTATATAACTCTAACAACTTAGCATTGGACCTATTTGGATCGTATAACTTATAGCTTATTAGAGTTTCTCTAATATAAGTTATGTAAAAAAAATAGTGTTTGGATAAAGTTAAATAAGTAACTTATTAATCTTAAAAAAGTTATTTTTAACTTATTTTATGAAATCATTTTTTTAAACTTTTTAGAAAAGTCTTGTACTAAAGTTCAAATTGGCATAATCAAAAAATTATTTTGTACTTTTACAAAACAAGTATATCCGCAATCATAATTTGAAATTTTATGAAAACCAAACATTTCACCTCTCTTCTTTCTCAATCATAATTTAAAAGTATTTTTTTAAGTTTGTATGTAAACACTAAATAACTTAATTTAAAAGGAGTTTATACGATGAAAACTTTTCACATAAAATATTTTTATAAATATTTAAATAAATTATTTATCCAAACGAAAATATTGTATAATTGGTTATTTTAAAAGGACTTTTATACATTTTCTATTTTTAACGCAGTTAATGATCATAAAAGATATAAGAAAGTGTAGTTGTATATGTGTATTTAGCCTATGTTTGGCAAGACAACTTATAGTTTATTTGACTATCTTATAAGCTCGTTAAAAGTGTTGGGTAAATGAGTTTATTTTAGTAGCTTATAGCTTATTCTGATAAGCTACTTTGAGTAATTTATAACTTATAACTTAAAGTTTTTTGTTTCTATTTTGTCCTTATTATTTTTTCAAAATACTTATTATATCCCTTACTTTATTATATTCTATTTACTCATCTTTTATTATATTTATATTTATATATAATATGTTATACATATATAATATTATATATATAATAATATATGATAAAAATATATAAAAATATTATAAATATATATAATATATATAAAAATAATAAAATATGTAAATATATTTTATTATATATAATAAAATATAATAATATGTACAAATATATTATATATGTGAAAATATATTATTTATATATAAAATATAATAAAATATATAAATATATATTTTTAATAAATTTTATTTATCATAATTTAAATTAATTTAATTAAAAATAAAAATAATATATTTATTTATAATATTTTAAAATTAAATAATTTATCTTCTTTTATATCATTTTTTATTTTTTAATTATTTTAATAATTATTTTTATTAAATATTTTTAATTTAAATAAATTATAAATTAAAAATTAATTTATAAATTACTCTCTAACTTTTAAGTTAATCTAAGAGAGAGAGAGAGAGAGAGAGAGAGAGAGTTTTGTAGTTGGTAGAAGGGAAAGAACAGGTGCACGTGGATGTCGTCCTCGGTGGAAGGCCCACGCGGATTCTTATGCGTGCATTACATGTGCCTTTGAATGAGTTTGTCCGTTTCCTGAGCCTTTTGGCTCACGTGCTTCCGGCTTCTTCAGATTCCCATTCCCTCCACCTCATCCGCGAGAGAGAGATAGAGAGAGAGACAGAGAGACAGAGAGAGAAAGAGGGTGTTTGTGTTGGAAGAAAGAAATTTCTTTAGCTTGAACTAAGGACCTTTAATTTCTTTTATAATAATTGAATGATTGTAAATCTCATTTATTAAAGTAAAATTTACATTCATTCAATAACTGTGAAAAATTAAATTTTTTTTTTAATTTTGAGGTTAAAAAGACGCCCAAGTCCTTGTGTTTAGGTTTATGTGAGAAATATCAAATTAATAGTAATACTGGTAAGTGCGTTGCAGCTGCAGTTGGAAGTTTCCAAAATGGTCATTCATTGAACATTTTCTGAATTGTTAAGTCCTTCAGTGTGTGATCCGTTCACTGTTGTGGTCGAGGTTTTCTAAAAGCGCTTTTTTAATTGGTGTAAGGAAGTAAGTACTACTTGCGAACTAAGCTGTGTGTCCTGGAACGGAGAAAAGGTACAAACTTGTCAATGGAAGTGCTTTAATTACTGCCCTTAACAAGAAAACGTCTTATAGGACCCCCACAATTCTGTTCTTCACTGCTTGCCAACTTGAGTAACTTCGCTTTTCATCACTATATATATGTGCTTTATATATATATATATATATATCAATCATCTTTTGTATTATCATGGAAACCCTTTACGTCAATTTTACTGTTTCATCACGCACTCGAAAATTGCAATTGTAGTCAACTATAACGGAAGAGCAAGGCTAAGATACTTATCACATCAACAAATCTGAATCTAGTACGAATTTCAAGCGTTACATGATAAATCATGCAGGCATTGCAGTGGCATCGTCTTAACATACCAGTACTAGAATGGGCATTTGGCTCAAAATAATACAAATACAAGATAAATGTTTACTTATATAGAAAAAAAAAACCAAACTTTTAGTGCGCACAACGTGGAGTGAGCAAGGATCACACTTACATATGAAGTCTGCGCAATCCAGAAAACATATTAAACGACTGAACAGTGTAATTACTAATCTTTTCATTAATTTAAAATTCAACTTAAGCATATAGTTTTATATCACTTTTTTGTTATGACAATATATACGATAAATAAAAAGTTATATGATTTGACATTTAAAAAAAAAACATGTCATGAAGAATCAAACATAATTTATATGGCAGTCTAATCCAGAGGAGAGAGGGAGACTGCGAGAGCGAGAGCTTGATATAAAAAGATAAAGCAGATGGAATGTAGGTTCTATTTCATTTTGCTACTATATTTATATCCATCTATGTAGGTCTAGCTTTTAATATTCTTTTCCTCGTCTGGTGCGGATTGGGGTCCCCACCGATAGAAAGGCCCACTTTTCATTGGATGGATTCAGATTAGATCCTGAGGCAAGCAGGTGAAACTGTGAAAGAAAAGCTTAGATTCTTTTTTTTTTTTTTGGGTTTTCCTCTTATGAGTTCACAAGTCAGTACTGTCTATAAATTTAAGTTCCAAAGGTTCCAAAAGTTTCTTCATTTGCGAACTCTTATTCTTTTCCCAGAAAGGGAAACTCCAATCGTTCTGGTGGTTACTGGGAGCAACGTTCACTCCCACGGAATGTGAAATCCTCCAATTTTTATGACCAAAAATAGTTTTTGTTTATATTCCAGATTTTGCAGGATCAGTGTCGATGATACTAATGACACGCTTTTTTAGTGGTTAGGTTTGTTTTTCCCTCGACTAATTAATCTGTGTTGGTCTGTGGAGTATCTCTTCTTCTTCAACATTCGCTTTATTTCCTATTATTCCCTTTCACATCTGATTTGGGGTTGATTCTCGCACACCCTACTTTACACTGTTTGCTTTGTGTTTCTGAGCCCTTGTCGCCAAACCTAAAAGAATCTGGTTGTGTTTGGATCAATTAGAGGGCATGATCTGTTTCCTTCGTTTCAGGTTCGGTACCGAGTTTATTGGGTAGACTGAACACACTGTACTTTGGGTTTTCAGGCCGCTTTGTGGCCGGATTTTTAACTTGAGATTGGGATACTTTCTAGGTATTGGGATTTATTTCAGAAATGGAAGACATAGGGTTGTAGGTTGGCTCTGGGGTTTATATCATGGGATCTCAAGGTGGAGCAATCCAAGAGCCAAAGACTCCGTCGTCTTTGGCTCGGCAAGGATCCTTGTACAATCTGACACTTGATGAGGTTCAGAACCAGCTGGGAAATTTAGGAAAACCTCTGGGAAGTATGAATTTGGATGAGCTGCTCAAGAGTGTGTGGACTGCGGAAGCTGGTCAGGGTCAGGGTCAGGGTCAGGCCTCTGCGGTTGATTCTCCGGCTCAGGTTGTATCTGGTTCGTCCCTGAATCGACAGGGAAGCCTGACGCTGTCTGGTGATCTTAGCAAGAAAACTGTTGATGAAGTTTGGAAAGATATCCTAGAGAAGAAGAGCAGTAATCTGTATAGGAAAGCTCAAGAAAGACAGCCTACCCTGGGTGAGATGACCCTGGAGGATTTCTTGGTGAAGGCAGGAGTGGCTACAGAGTCTCTTAATACGAAGAATGATGCTACTATGGCTGGGATTGATTCAAATGTGGCTTCACTGCCAATTTCACAGCAAGCCCATTGGTTGCAGTACCAGCTCCCTTCCCTGCAGCAGCGGCCTCAACACCAACAGCATCGGCTGCAAAATCAACAAAATATGATGGCTGGTTTTATGGCTGGTCATGGGGTTCAACAACCTTTCTCCGTCTCAGTTTTGGATGCAGCCTACCCTGAAACAATGGTGAGCATGTCACCTTCTTCTTTGATGGGTACTTTATCAGAGACACAACCTTCGGGTCGGAAAAGGTTGGCATCTGGTGATGTGGTTGAGAAAACCGTGGAGAGGAGGCAGAAGAGGATGATTAAAAATAGGGAATCTGCAGCTCGATCACGGGCAAGAAAACAGGTTATAAAATTTGTATGATGTTGTTACTTTGAGGCCTACATGTTTTATAATTGACATAAGACGATATCTGTGTCAATGGACAGGCTTACACAAATGAACTGGAGCTTAAAGTTAAGCGTCTAGAAGCAGAGAATGAAAGGCTTAGAAGACAGAATGTATGTTTCAATACCTTGTCCATATGCATTTTTGTTGATTATTAAAACTTCATCTGGCCGTTGCTTGTTATGAGTCTCAGCAGATAAACTGCTTCATATCTTGAATAAAGTTTGTTATATATATATATATATATATATATTAAAATTTCATCTGGCCGTTGCTTGTGATGAGAGTGCTAGGTATAACTGTTTTGGATAAAGATCCTGTAAAGTGCAGGTTCCAATTTAGAGATCAAAGTGCAGAATGAATTACCCTTGATGGAAAAACTCGTAGTTTAAATATATAATTTTTACATAGTTCAGGCAACAGGATATCAATTTTTGGGTGTTTGAGAACCCATTCACTTTAATTTTCTCTAGGGTCACAACTTGCACTTTATTCTCAAAAGTGAGGAGCTAAATCCATATGTTTATATGTCTGAATTTTTGGCTACCAGCGATTTTATATGGGAGTGAATGTTGGGCAATGAAAGGACAACAAGAACATAAAATTGGAGTGGCGGAGATGAAGATGTTGCGTTGGATGTGTGGTCATACAAGAAGAGATAGGATCTGTAATGATCATATACGAGGTAGAGTTAGGGTGGCACATATTGAGAAAAAAATGGTTGAAGACCGTTTAAGATAGTTTGGGCATGTGCAAAGAAGACCGTTGGAAGCGCCAGTTAGGAGAGTTGAGCAGATGGTTTGGAGCCCTGTGAAAAAAGGTCGAGGAAGACCAAAAAGGACACTTAGAGAAATTATTGAATGAGACCTTTTAGTAAATGAGATATCTAAAGAGTTGGTAATTGATAGAGCTCAATGGCGTCGTGCGATCCATGTAGCCGACCCCACTTAGTGAGATAAGGCTATGTTGTTGTTGTTAGTCAATTGGCATGTTTCGTTTTTAGTTGTCTATCGTGTTTAATGTTAAAGAAAAAGACATATATCTGCCAATAAGTTCTTTTATTAAAAAAAAAAAATGGGATAAGCTTAAAAGAAAGAATATTTAGGACTAGGAGGACTTTAAAAAATAGACTTTTAGGATAGGTATATGATGATCTTTAATATTATTTTTGTTATATATATGATTTATCCATTACATTTAGTCCCTTGTTTTGGTATATATCTGTATTTTTCTTGCTGATGTCTGCTGAACAAGTTTTTTGGGGAATAACTACATAAAAATAAGAAAGTGAAGCAAATTTTCATAATTCCATACAGCTATAATGAATCCTGCCAGTGATTGCTAATCGTGTGCATTGCTTTAAACCTTTTTGTTTGGTCCTGCAGTTATTTCATGTATTACTTTGTTGTTTGGCATTCTGAAAGCATGGGTGATGAGAGAAGTCTTTCTCGAAAGAATAGTATCATAGTACTTGGATTGTATGCACATTCTATTAAAACATATAGAAGGTAGTCAAACAAGAAATTGCTCTGTAGAAGAAAATTTTGTGGCGCTTATTTCTAGAACTTATAAAAAAAATTTTGCAGAGCAGGTTAGTAGTCTTTTTTTGCTAGGGCTTTCTTAATGAGAATATGAGATGAACCTAATTGGTTAAAAATTGAAAAAATGTAGCAACCTATTGCTTTAGGCTGCTGGGCTGCCCTTGCAACTACGTTACCTCCTCTTTGAGTTGCTTTCTCCTGTACAGGAGACTGGAGATTAAGATGGTTGTCTATCCTGTCGCATATGGAGGTATACTATTGTGACATCAGTGTAGTGATTGACCCTAACTTGGTTCTTCAAATATTGAAATAGTATATAACTACCACAAACTATAGTTAACTGCACTGTATCTTGGCATAAAAAAAAGATTTTGTCTCATTATCTAGGTAATAACTATTGGCAGTCTCCCTAACATGTCTACAAGGATAACTTTTCAAATTAGGAATTTTGGTTAAGCAATCATTGAACGAAGTGGTAGATGTCTACAAAGATAACTTCCAAATCAAAAATTTTGGTTGAGCAATCGTTGAATAAAGTGTCTGGGGTCTTTTTGTTAATGTGGGGTTTTAGGTATAGAAGCCTATAAGGTAAAACAGTGATTAAATTTAATATGATGGTGCGGGAATACTTTTATGAGCACAGATTTCAAAGCTTATAGAGTAGCTAAATCAAGATTGAAGTTCAACATTTGAGAAGTACTCTGGGGCCTAAGCTTTTGGGGTTTTATTCAGGTGAAGGAAGTGTACCATGAAGGATATATGAAAGGGCTAAGTAGATAGTGCAACAGGCTTCTTTACTGCAAATTGCTGTGTTCAGTAGCCAGTAAAAGGACAAGAGGGAATTTTTCTTTTCCTTTTGAAGTTTTGGTTCTTGGGGGAGGGGTTGATTGGATTCATGTCATCCTGTAGCCTTCATTCTCACAATCTCTATTTTTAGCTGTGCAGAAAAAAAATATTAATTGGTTTTCACTTTGGAGTCATTACTTCTACTCAATACAACACAGCTCTGGATTTGACTGTTGCTTTTCTGTTAGCACCAGATTCGTAGATATGGAGACTACTTAAACCAAAAACTCAGAGAAGGTGTCTAGGACAACTGATACCAAAAAGTTTGAAGATAGAATTTTCATATATGAAATTGCAGGTGTAATTACATATATCAAGGACTTGTACATCTTTGAAACGTCACTTGACAAATATTCAGGGAATCTAAACAGTTATAAAATTCTTTATGTTGAAACTTCAAAGATATGCATTTCAGACTTTCGGGAAGCAAGATCATGATGAGCTTGGCTGTTTTTGCATAATTAAACTCAATATAGCTTCTTCATATATATAGTTCATACTTTGCATCTTTTACTCTTATTTGTTATTTGTTTGGTCCGCTCTTAACGTATGGAGTTCCTTACCTTGTACTTTTGAGTTTGGTACCTTTAAGACCGCCAGGTTTAGCCTTTATCCTTCTATATGCTGAATAATTACAGTATTGAAGCAAAAAACATGCAGAGGCTGCACTGCACATTAAAGATCATTCATCTTTAAATAACTCTTTGCTTCTGGATGTTGCTTGCAGATGCAGGAGATTGAGAGGGCGTTTCCATGTGCCCCCCCACCTGAGCCTAAGCATCAGCTTCGCAGAACAAGTTCAGCCCCCTTTTGACATACACTGCAAATGATATAGCTCTCATTTGCATTACTTAACATTAACTCCCACCAAGTTTGCTTGCAGTTGGAATATTACTCTTCTCTGGGTAAACTATAGTTGACATGTCTCTTGAAGCAATGTATTGTTGTTTGTGCCACTCTTAATCTGGTCATCTTGCCCCATTTTACGAGTATTTTCTTGTATGTACATTTTTAAGTAATGACTTCTCCGATTTATGCGGTACTATAAATGTAATCAAATCTAATTTGATGCTGTCTTGGCTCCAGTTTTTTGTATTTGCACCTGATAACCATAATCTGTTGCATTTGCTTATATCCTCTGACGCTTAACTTAATGCTGAATGATTTTTACCTGCTAATTATTTCTAATGAATTACAATGAGTAAACCGCTTACAAAATGATCCCATTCCTCTTTTCTAATTAATACATCGTCGCTTCCTTCAACAAACGCTCGTAAAGCATACGCAAGGGGACTAATGAATATTTGATCGGATTCCTTGAGTCACACTAAAGATGAACGTGATATAAAATTGATATAACTTAATTTTTATACTATCTTTTTGATTGTCCACTCATTGAATCAAATAAATACGAAACATCTGATTGTTTACGTGTTAGAACTTCCGACTCCTTTATAGCGAACCAAACATAAACTATCCCGGATTCTTGTTGATACGATCTGGAAAAAGGACATTTATTTTTAAATTGACATTTATTACGGATAACTCAATTTGAAACAAATCTTGTAGAAGTTTTAAATTTCCATACAAGTTGACCTGGATCCTTGAGTCCATATAGTATCATAAAAGAAAGCAAACCCATTAGTTTTTCACTACCGAATACCAAAATTATGTTGCATTCTTAGATACAGCAGTCCTGTCATAACATTTTTCAATCATTTGGAGAGCTATATTCTTAAGACAAAAGTTGGTTTTCTTATTCAGAAACTGCAAAAATTTCATCAAATTCTAATGGACAACTTTATGTATTCTAACAGTCTGCTTCAAGTAGATAAGAAACTAGCATTGTTCATGATAGAGCTTCTAAGTGCTTGTTTGGAAACAGTTGGGTAAACTAGGTTTTGGATATAATTGACTTTGGCTAAAGAGTGTAATTTTTTCAGGCTAAAAATTGAAAATTTTAATAAAACTGAAACCTCCATTGTTGTAGTGTTGAAGCTCTATTTTGCTTTTTTTTGTTTTGTTTTGGGGTTCTTTCTTCTTCCTCTCTCTCTTTTTTTTTTTTTAAATTTCTCTCTTCTTCTAAATCTCTCCCAACTTTATTTGGCTCTCTCTCCCTCTATCTCTACTGCTCTCTCTCTCTGAAAGCTCTCTGGTCACAGAGAAAAATGAGAAAGATGAGAGGAGATGAAGGTGCTTGTAGCGAAGGGAAAAAGCTAGAGCAGAGTAGCAAAGAAAGGCACCTAATAGCGTTTAATAAAATCACAGAAACTACCGCCAACCACGTTGAATCCAACCCAAGTTTGCAAGCCTAATTGATTATGTCATCCCCGTTGAACCAATCATATTTATTTTAGTGCTAAACGGGGTTAAAAGGCAAAAAAAGCACGTTGGATGATACCAAGTTTTAGTGTAGTGCCAAGTCATTTCTTCTTGGTTGGTGGTCCTGTGAACTATTCATTGGTCGGACGTAACCAATTGTGCCCCTATCAAAGATGCAACCTCCTCCAGATTGAGGTTGTTCCTTTAAATTGCAGTTTCATATTGCTAATTCACACCACTCTTGCAAGATGTATTTACTGGTACTCTATACCTTCGTCATTTTTAAATATTGTATGTATTCTTCACTTTGCTTAAGCACACCCTTCATGACAAAGAGAATCTGTGACAGATGAGCCTGATTCAGAAAGGAACTATATGCCAAAGCAATTATGACAGTAGGTTCCACCACTTGGCTAGACCTTAGGGGGGCAACCTTCCAAAGTGCAATGTTAAGTCACCATCCAAGGCCATGGGCCTTTGTCCTTCTTGGTCAACTGTTGCATCATATGCCAAACAAATATTTCATAATATTGTCATTGAAGAGTGACATGCTGTTAGCAATGCAATAGCCACACGCATAATCCCTGTCAATGCATTCCTGTTGGGCTTAAGAGCAGAGTTCACAACTCTTACAAGTCACAACAGAAACAGAAGAATGGATCGATTTTAAGTTATAACTACATTAATATATACAAGTGGCTTGCATACATGAACATTTGTTTGTTATTTCTACCAGAAAAATACAACAGGTATGACTTATGAGACGAAGACCTATGTTGACTTAGACCTAGTTCTTACTGCTTCCTTAGCTTTCTATTTGAATTCAGTATCCAAATGAAGTCCAATCCCAGTATCATCTTCGTAGAAGTTCAGATCCATCTAACCAACGATAAAATTAGTCTTCCGCGCAGTCTTTGTTGGCACCTGGAAAGGTAGTGATGCAATCCTTGGAGCCATCATCAATTCTCTGTCTTTTCAATGGAGACAATGTCTCTGCAGAGGCATCGCCCGAAGGTTCTGACTGCGAAGGATCTTGCTCATCCTTTGAAGATGGTACTGTTTCTGAGGCTTTCAAGGTACTGCCTAGTTTCTGCTGTTCCTCTATGATCTTCTGCAAGTATTTACCCTGTGCTTCAATCCTCATTTGTAATTGTTTCTGAACCTGGAATATTATTGAAGCAGATCAAAAGCAATCATCATTAGCAATCATGCTGCATTTCTCACAACAGATGGAGGGTATCGAAGAACCAAGGTGCCATGAAATTTATAATGCAACATGCATCTTCCTTACACACTAGTCCTAAGCCTAAACAGAAGCATCAGCAATAGTCTAACATAGGTATACCGTATAGCCAACATATTTAAAACCTCACCAGCATGTATGTATGACACACTCATCAACAACAACAACAACAACAACAACAAAGCCTTATCCCACTAAGTGGGGTCGGCTACATGGATCGCACGACGCCATTGAGCTCTATCAATGACCAACTCTTTAGATATCTCATTTACTAAAAGGTCCCGTTCAATAATTTCTCTAAGTGTCTTTTTTGTGTAACAAATAATAAACACTATCTCATTTACTAACAAATAAACAAAATTTAGTAAGGTACATTTCAAGGAAACACTAACGATTTTATGTAACAAATAATAAAGTAGTATGTTTTTAAACCACTTATATTGAATGGAGTCATATGATCTATGTAGCCGACCCCACCTAGTAAGATAAGACTTGTGTTGTTGTTGAATATTGAACTCCGACTAGGAGTTAAAATTTTAATGTATATCTAGAACTTCCAAGTTAATACAAAAACATTTTCACATTTCTATTGTGAATTATAATTAAACGGTTAAACCAATCACTTGGATCAGCCATATGAATACTAATTCTTCTGTAATATACATGTCACATATTCAAACTTCTATTAACAAAAAGAAGAATTGTATGGCTATGAAACACGGACATTCCAAAAGAAAAAAAATAAATAAATAAAGTCGTGTTTGGATCCAACTCATGTATGACAATCATATTGGAGTAGGACATATGCAGTACTTCAAAACAAAAAATTATTTGGTTTCTTAAGATTTTACCACAACCCTGGTTATCCAGAACAGTGACACACCACCATGCTATGAAATTAAATATCTAAAAGCATGGTTGAGGTGGAATATCCACTTCTAATAATTAACAAATGAAAGCAGACCTAAATCCATGAACAAAAAATCATAATAAGGTTGCATAAATAGCCTATATATTTATAACTGATGAGCAGAAAAGAGAAGCATGTGTGTTAACATTGGGGATTGCTCATTCCGTTTGATTTATTATTCTTGCCAGTTTCTTATTTTCAACTTCAGTAGGCATTATCATCCTTTGTCCTGGCTATCTTGTTCTTTCAGTAACCATCTATTTCAAAAACTCTTATTCATGAAACGAAATGGGGGAAACTAACAGGGCTTGCAGAATTGATGACTTTTTTCAACTTCTAACAATAGGAAACAGAGTAAAGCAAAAAGTATCAAACCTCTAGCTGTTCATGGAGACGTTTCTGAACCTCCATCTGCATCCTCAGAGCATCACTGATTTGCAATCCCCTGATGAGCATGAAGGTTATATAAATTATTAAAAGTAGAGGTATAAGGACTTAGAAGGAAAGAAGATACGTCTAAGAACGTATAATAATTAGCATCAGATCACAAAGATACCCACGGGGAAGAATCTGTGCCAGATACACCATCTCCAGAGTTCCTTTTCTCATCTTTAGACTCTGAAATTCAAGTAAAGAATCCTCAGAACTTCAATTTAGCATAAAATGAAAACAACAGTATCGTAATTTTTTTATTAATTTTTTCCCTTTTGGGGTGGTAAAGACACTTTACCATCAGCTGAAGATTCTGGCAGGTACTTTGCAAGGCGATATTTCTACATACAGTAATGACAGAGAAGGATTAGGATCAATCTTAAAATACACAAACTGACAATTCATGTGCCTATACCTAACATAGTAAACCAGATGACAATACCTGTAAATGGCTTTTAACATGATAAATTGTGAGTCCAGGTACACCCATCACCCTCAGAACGCCTTTTGGCGTTGCCCCTGTCATGAATAGATGGAATATTAAAACAGAAATCACAACTTCAGGAAAAGCTAAATGGCTAACAGTTGGTTCACTAAGGAACGCAAGCCCTTGTATTGTTGATTTGAACAATTAAAGAAGAGAGGCTGCGTTTCAGGAGATGTTCCCACTTAAGAAGCATTTTCCAGAAATTTCAAGAGTTTTTGGAGGTGAATTTAGTTTGACAAGAAGCATAATTTCTGAGTTGTTTATGACACAATTAATAGCGTCAATTCAGTTTGTGTTTGCTATTGAAAAAAAATTAAATAGCTATTTATGCAGTCCAACATGGTGTTAGTGTATCGCTAAATGCTATCCTTGGTAAGTAACTACATCAACATCACTTCAAAGCGCTAAATAAATTATATGATCGAACTTAAAGGAAAGGAAAGGCTGGCTTTCATATGATGCACTAAGTGATGCAAACATATACTCCTTTTGCTGTAAAAAAGGGCAAACCTGATGCTACAAAGCTCCCGCTATGCGCGGGGTCCAGGGAGGGGCCGGATCCACTTTGTGAATTTAATGTAGGCAGCCTTACCTTGCAATTTTTGCAAGAGGCTGATTCCACGGCTCGAACCTGTGACCTCCAAGTCACATGGCAGCAACCTTACCGTTGCGCCGAGGCTCGCCCTCTACTTTTGCTGTGACTAGCTTAAATTAAAGTCCAGCCGCCATTCTTTAGATTCATAGTTGGGGGAAAAAACGGAAGCACAGCAAGCATTTCCTTAGAAAAATTCTCATTCATACAGGATTTTACGAGACTATAATTAATTTGCCAATAAAAAAGCATTGAATTTGATGAATTTGTATCTGATGCTAATTTTAAAATGATTTTAAAAAAAATTCTTCTTTTTCCTGAGAATATATTTATTAATCCAATACTCATAAAAAATACCCACTATCTGGTCCACCAAGTTGTGCAATGGCATCCACAAAACGGTCATGAAGATCTGACGTCCATCGTAATCGTTGTTTCCCACTTCCTCCGACAGGTGTAGCATTTTTAACTGCAGATCCACTCAAATCAGCTACATTTGCAAGTTGCTCAGCACCACCTTGAGGTTTATGCTGCACTACAGTTGCCGGCGAGAACTTCTTTGCGTGATACATAGTAATACTGACTCAAATTAACAATAAATAAATAAATAAAACCACAAGGAAGAACTGATTTGTGCAGAGTGTCGCACGAAAAATAGAATTAATTCGTTAAATTTGATTCACCTTCTTGCTAATGTACCAATAACAGTACCCACCATCCATACACTTAACATAGAAGCATCCGTGTAAAATAGCCTTCAAAGACCAAGTCGTTATTAACTATACCCTAAGGAGACAAATCGATCTTTTGCTAAATTTGTCGGACGCTATAACCCTCATCATCTTAGATAGGCAAAGGAGAAGAAATTTGCAAGGTTTACAGAAATTTAATAAATAAATTTAAAAAAAAAAAAAAGCGATCAAACGCTAATAGGCAGCTACAAGTTTACCTTCAATACTTGAAATTAGACAAGAGAATCCGAAGGGGGGAATTGCAAGGCAACCAATAAACAACCACCGGAAGACCTCGAAGCATTCATTCTTCAATAGAAAAACACAATTAACGATTGGGAGAACATCAAAACCGAGGCATCCGGGACCAAAAAGGAGTCAAATTTCAGAGAGAAGGGCAGGTCCGAAGCCCGAAGTGTAAAGGGTGAGTTCTTCCGATTGAAAATTGAGAGGCTAGTGAGCGACGGGAAGGAGCGGTGAGGTTTGCCGGAGAGGAGAGGAATCTAGGGGAAGAAAATGGAATTTTCCGGGAAATAGTTTGGGATTGGGATTGAGATTCGTTGGTGTGTGTGGGAGCTTCTTTTGTTTTTTTTTTTTTTTCTTTTTGTCTTTGGAGGAAATGATTGGAGTTGAGCGAGAGAGCGAATCCCGTTAGAAAACCCAGCGTTGAACTGACGGCGGCGTTTAAATGGACGTTACAGAGTGTGGGCTCCACATCCCTCGTACATGTACTCTTTGTTTTACCAGACGTCGTTTGCTTTTTACCATTTCACGCCGTTTAAGTGTCAATTTAACTCTAGTCCATAGTCCCATACTCCAGCCAAGACAGGCGGCCATGGACTCTGGTGAGGTGATTCAACGCTAACAATAACAAGTACAACAACAAAAACTTACATTTTATCTCTGTTCTAAAAATTGAACCCAACGTTGAAGCAGAGATTGTGTTTACATTATAGGTTTAGAGTTTTAAATGAAAATAGTTATATTTCAAGCAGACTGGAATTTAGGTATATATATATAAGACAGCGTTGCAAGGATACAAGAGTGTGTTTTGTGCTCTATTAATTGAATTGGAAAAAGAGAGTCATTCTTTTGCTCTCTTGTTTGATATTTATTTTAGCATTAGAAATGGTTTCTGATGGAAAGAAATTTTAATGTCAATGTATGTAGACAAATTCCATATATAAAAAATGTGATGAAATGAGATTGCTTTCTATTAAATGAGGTTGGAAATGACTTTTTACTCTCGTTTTCCTTATTTTGTTCGTGCTTTCTCTTCTATCTTGCTGTCTTTGACCAGCAGTGAGTGCTCCTCCACATCGACCATTACACGGTCGCCAGGGAGAGAAGAATGGGACTTCGAAGACAACAACAAATGAGAAAGGAACAATCACAGATGTTAGTAAAAATATGGCTTTGAGGCGTGATAAATTTTTTTTTTAAAAGAGTTTATGTCTGTGTATTGGAGAATGACAGGCAAACCCTTCCAGGATACAATAAAACTCTCTTGGAACTAAAATACAGTAGAATTCTAATAGGATATATATATATATATATAGAGTTTGAACAGTTATGTATATTCAATTTGAATATGTGTGTCTTTCTATTTCTAATAGTCATTTCTATTCTATTTTGAATAGTCATATTTATTCAATTTTCAAAAGTCATGTCTTTTCTATTTTGAATAGATGTATCTATTTAATTTATGTTTTATTGAATTTTAAAAATAAATTTAAAATTCAATTTCAAATAAAAGATAAATCATTTCAAATAAAAGACATATCTTTTCAATTTAAAAGACACATCTTTCTTTTTTAAATAAAAAGACATATCCCTTCAATTTAAAAAAGACATCTCTTCAGTTAAAAGACACTTTTATTTAAATAAAAGATACATCTTTTAATAAAAAGACACATCTTTTAAAATAAAAGATGAATCCTTTCAATTTAAAAGATACATATTTTCAAATACAAGTTTGTTGTACTACATCTCTGGACAATGGTTTGGTCAATAGAACAACCAAATTCTTATTTGACCTAATATAAACAATTGTCATTATTTTATTTGTGACCAATTCCCTTATATAAGCATGTCTTAAGCTTATATGTCTTGATTTCTCATTGTAAATTTTGTTGTGAGCTATACACATAGTAGCTTCACTATCACAGAATACAGAAATGACTGACATAGGTTGTGGCCATAACTTAATGTCTAACAACATGTTTCTCAGTCATTCTGCCTCTTTTTCAGCAGCTGCCAATGCAATAAATTCAGATTCCATTGTGGAATGGGAAATACAAGTTTGCTTCTTAGATGCCCAACTTATGGCACCTCCACCCAAGGTAAATATCTAACCATATGTTGATTTATTATCATTAACACTTGTGATCCAACTTGCATCAGAATAACTTTCTAATACAGTAGGAAAACCACTATAACAAATTCCCAAGTGCTTTGTTCTTTTTAAATGCCCAAACACTCTAGAAATTGCTTTCCAATGTTCATTACCTGGATTACTTGTAAACCTTGAGAGTTTACAAATAGCAAATGCAATATCTGGCTTAGTACTATGCATTGCATACATCATACTACCTGTTGCACTTGCATATTCTAATTGTGCTATCATTCTCCCTGAATTTTCAGTCAATTTTATACTGGAATCATAAGGAGTATTAAACTCCTTTATTCCTGAATGTTTGAATTTATTAAGCATTTTATCTATGTAGTGTGACTGTAACAAAGTCACTCCTTTGTTATCTCTTTGAACTTTAATACCTAAAATAGTATCCATTTCATTTATATCTTTCATTTTAAAGATTGAAGTCAAATACTTCTTAATTTTAGAGATACCAAACATATTTGTTTCAAATATTAACATGTCATCAACATACAAACATATAATGACACCATATTCACTAGTAAATTTGGAATAAATACATTTGTCAGCATGATTATGTATAAATCCATTTGATAGTATTACACTATCAAATCTTTCATGCCACTGCTTTGGTACTTGTTTCAAACCATAAAGAGACTTGACTAATTTACAAACTTTGTTTTCATTTCCTGGAAGAATGAAACCTTCATATTGATTCATATAAATTTCTTCTTTTAAATTTTCATTTAAAAATGCTGTCTTAACATCCATTTGATATATATGTAATTTATACATTGAAGTTAATGATAAAAGTACTCTAATGGATGTTATTCTTGCTACAGGAGCATAGGTATCAAAATAATCAATACCTTCTTTCTGTGTAAAGCTTTGAGCCACCAATCTTGTCTTGAAAGTTGAATAGAACTATCTGTATTATATTTTCATCTAAATACTCATTTACAACCAATAGGTTTTGATCCTTTAGGTAGATCAACTAAGATCCAAGTGTTATTGGATATAATTGAGTTCATTTCATCATTTATAGCTTCTTTCCAAAAAGCTACATCTCTAGAAGACATTGCTTCTTGAAAAATCTTTGGATCATTTTCAACATTTAATAAAATAGGTATCTTATTACAGATATCAGTTCTACTTCCTTCAATAATAAAGACTAAAGCTTATAAAGAAATAAAATCAGAACTAAAATGTTTTTCTTTTCTATTTCTTTGACTCTTTCTAACTTCTTGATGACTTTCGTCAATTTTTCTTTTATTATTAACAATACCAGAATGTGACAATGCATATGTGTCATCATCATTTTGATTTTGATCTTTCAATTGATCATTGGTAGAATCATAAAAAAAATTATTTTTAATAAATTCAACATGTATAGATTCTACAATCACATTTGATTCTACATTCAAAAATCTATAGGCCTTTGAATTTTGTGCATATCCTACAAAAACACTTTTAATGCCCCTAGGTCTTAATTTAGTTCTTTGATGATCAGGAACCCTATAGTATGAAATACACCCCCCCACTTTAAAATAATTTAAATTTATTATTCCAAAGTTCATAAGGTGATGTTTTCAAACTCTTTGAAGGCACTCTATTAAGTGTATAACATGCAGTTAAAAGTGCTTCACCCCATAAATGATGTGGTAAACGAGCATTCAATAACATAGCATTAACCATTTCTACCAAGATTCTATTTTTTCTTTCTGCCAACCCATTTTGTTGTGGAGTATAAGGTGCACTACTTTGATGTATTAAACCATGCTCTTTACAGAATTTATTAAACTCAATAGGAAAATATTCTCCACGTCTATCACTACGAAAGATTTTTATTTTCCTATTCTTTTGATTTTCTTCTATTGATTTATATTCTTTAAATTTTTGAAAAGCTTCATCTTTGGTTCTTAGTAAATAGACAAATGTGAATATAGAAAAATCATCGATAAATGTGATAAAAGATCTTTTACCATCTCTTGTTATTTCTCCATTTAATTCACAAATATCTGAATGTACCAAGTCTAATAAATATGTATTTCTTTTAACATTATGAAAAGATTTTTTAATCATTTTTGCTTGTATACAAATTTCACATTTTCCATTATTTTTGAAATTGCGTAACCATTTTTGGACATAAATTTCAAAGAACCAAAATTCAGATGTCCTAATCTAGCATGCCATAAAGTATAGTCAGTGTAATACCCGTTAATTTCGGAATATAATTCGCTTAAGAGTATTTTAGAATGTACAACGTTACTTTAGTTATTTATTTTGGTCATTTTTAATTTTCATATTTAATTGTTCTCTTTGAATATTATTTATGAAAATTGAGTTAAATGACTGGACTAAATATTTGCACAATGTGGGATATATTCTAAGAATGGTGAAATTCATGGAAAAGTGATTTCAGAATGGTCAATTAGTCCATTTATTGTAAATTGACTGGATGGGTTTGGACGTTGGGTTATGGATACCCATGGGTTATTGAATAACCCATTAGAAATATTTAATATAAATTTTCAATAGTACCCCCCCTTATTTTTTCTCACGATCGAAGCAGCTGAAGTGAATAGTAAATTCACTTTCTCTCGTTTCTTCACCCTCTTCTCAAATCCTTTCCTTGATCTTCAGAATTTCGATTATCTGTTCGGTTCAAAAGCTTTGTAAGGATTAAAGGTAAGCTTTAATCTCATTATTTTCCTTAAATTTCAGTTTATGTAGAAGATCAGAGGAGGTTTTGTTCTTGAAGATTTTGATGATAATTCATGAACCTCAGTAGTTTTATAAGTTATATTTGAGTTATAATCGGTTAAAAGAGTTGAAATTCTGGTTTTGAAACAAGAAAGGAAAGGATGAATTTTGAAAGATTTTTCTGCAAAAATTCGAGTTACTGTAGCGACCAGAGATTTCGGAAAAATTCTGGAAAATTTTCTTCGAGTACTGTAGCAGTTACTGTAGTGTCGGCAGTCAACGGTACTATAGCAGTAAACGGTACTGTAGCGAACCGTTACTGTAGGAAACCGTTACTGTAGCAATCAGAAAATTTTACGTATTTTCGTGATTTTGTTTCCTTTCTTATGTTTCATTGTAATATATTTTACTAGGAAATTTTCCTACACAAATTCTAGTGTGGAACAAGGTAAACTTGGACAAACATCAAGGTGAGTGAATAACCTTGCTCAGCTAATTTGATATTACTAGTCAAAGTACAATATAAGTCCCATTTACAATATTATTTAGATAATAAGCAATCAATTTTCATATGGGAGTATATGATGATCGGTAGAAATAAGAGTATGTAGAAATTATTTTATTTCATGACAATTGTATTATGTGATAAATTCTCACTATCTTGTCAATGAGTAAAGATCTACGGGATCTAATACACGAGTTTGAAAGGGTTAAAGTCCCATACTACTCTGTGTATATCTAAGAAAGCTCATACACGAGTTTGAAAGGGTTAAAGTCCCATACTACTCAGTGCATATCTATGAAATCTTATTCATGAGTTTGAAAGGGTTAGAGTCACATACTACTTGATGTATAAGACAATTAAATATATGAGTAAATGTGGTATTTGTACTTTTGATATTTTATATAGTACAGTTATTTACTTACTGAGTTTTTAAATAAACTCACACTCCCTATGATTATTTTTTTCAGATACAGAAAACAAAGAATAAGAGTATCCGTTTGAAGAATAGAAGCCCCTTGGAATTATCCTCTATTTCTGTCTGGTGGGATACCAGTACTTATTAATGTGGATACTAGGAACGCTCTATACTTACTATAGGTCTCCTAGGCTTGCGATGAGATAGAAATATCAGACTATGTATGTCTATATTTGCTTATCAGATGAATATAATTCTGTAGTATGGAATGAATGATTAAGGTTGAATGTAAAACCTTACAGAATATATGTAAATAACGTATGTTTGAGAATTTTATCAAATGAGTAGTATCTTTTCACATGCTCAATTTTTGGGATGTGACAATTTGGTATCAGAGGCAAGGTTTTATAGGTCCCCTATAGAGTACAGAGCAAAGTGATCTTTGTGGGCCCTTCCCTATTGTCATGAGCCGCGGCATGACCATAGGATTAGGTTCCATAAAAGACCTTGTAGAGTATAACGTCATTTTATAGATAACTTCTCAGTGGGGCTAGTAAGTGATATTTTGATTATGTCTGAAAATTGTTGTTATGTGTGTAGATCTGTGACAGTACAATGTCTGAAGAATCTTCTAATAATAATGAGCATATGGGTCCAAGGAGGGCAATAAATCCACCAGTACATGTGCAAGATGATCCTAACCGTGGTGATAGTTTACATGCTCAAAGTACTGAGGGTGCAACTAGTGAGCAAGCAAGGAGAGTCGAACCTGATGCTCACGTTGGCAATGCAACTATTGCACATGTGATTAATTTGATGAATGAACGATTTGACCGATTTGAGGCTGAAATGAGAGGTCGAGCTGCACAAGCTAACCTGCCAGTGGATCCTCCTATTGTTGAAGCTGAAATTGTACCACCAGCTCAGTTAGCTGGAGGAGATAACGTAAGAGAGGTAAGAATGTCTGAGTTCCAGAAAATGAGGCCTCCTACTTTTTCAGGGGAAGATCCCAAAGAGGACCCACAATGTTTCCTTGAAGATTGTGAACCAATCTGTGATGCTATAAGGTGTTCTCCTACTCAAAAGGTAGAATTCACTTCCTTTCAGTTAAAAGGTAGGGCTGGTAAATGGTGGAGGAACTGGAAGAAAGCTAGAATTCAAGGCGCACCGCCAGTTATGTGGACAGAGTTTTACAGATTGGTTATGGAAAGGAAGTCAAAGAATAAAGAAGAATATCGTCAAAAGAAGAAAGCTAGATATAGGAGATCTTTTGATCAAGGGGAAGACTCAGGGACTTTGAAACCCTTTACTGCATCACAACATGCTCCAGCCACTCCTACTAAGTCATCTTATTCTACAGCCAGTGTGGCTAAGCCTCGTTCAGAGAGCATGGGTGGTTTTAGTTCTTCTAGTAGATGAGGTACTCAAGCTAGAAGGAAGAAACCTCAGTGTCCTGAATGTGAAAAGTTTCACTTCGGAGAATGCAGGTTAAACACTGTTGGTACAGGTTGTTTTAACTGTGGACAAAAATGACATTTTATAAGGGAGTGCCCTCAGCTCATGACAGGACTAGGTCAAGGGTCTACTTTGCCACCTCGACCACAATCTATTTCTGCTTCTATTACTCGAACACCAACCCCTTCAATAGAGGGTAGTATGGGAAGAGGTTCTGGAGGAGGCCAAGGTGACCGTGGAAAACAAGCTGCTGGCAGAGGAAATGCAAGAGTATATGCTCTAACCCGACAGGATGCTCAAACATCCAATGCTGTAGTTACAGGTATATTATCTGTTAATACTTTTGCTGCACGTATTTTGTTTGACCCCGGTTCTACTCACTCATATGTGTCACCCCTGTTTGCCAAGAGATTTGCATTTGATTCGATTATTCTTAAAGAACCATTCTTGGTTTCCACACCGATGAGAGAGACTTTGATGGTTAAAACATGTTATCGTTCTTGTAAAATAATCGTTGGAGGCATGGAAACTGAGATAGATCTTATGATTCTCAATATGTTAGATTTTGATGTGATTTTAGGAATAGACTGGCTATCTTCTTGTCATGCTACTATAAATTGTCGTGATAAAGTTATTTCCTTTAATATGCCGGGGAGGAGTAATTTTGTGTTTCAAGGAGATCGAAGTGATGTACCTTGCAACATGATATCTATGTTAAGTGCCCGGCGTATGTTGCGAAAGGGATATCAGGGATTTCTAGCTTTTATCAAAGATTTAGAAAAGAAAGAACAGAAGTTAGAAGACATACATGTGGTTAATGAATTCCCAGATGTGTTCTCAGAAGATTTACCTAGATTACCGCCAGAAAGAGATATTGAGTTCAGTATTGATTTGGTCCCAGACACAAGACCAATTTCTATTCCACCTTATCGTATGGCTCCTGTTGAGCTAAAAGAACTCAAAGAACAATTGGAAGATTTGTTAAACAAAGGGTTCATTCGCCCAAGCTTTTCAGCTTGGGGTGCTCCTGTTCTTTTTGTGAAAAAGAAAGATGGTTCTATGAGACTATGTATAGATTATCGTCAGCTGAATAAAGTCACAGTGAAAAATAAGTATCCTTTACCAAGGATAGATGATTTGTTTGATCAGCTTCAAGGAGCAAAATACTTCTCAAAGATTGATCTAAGATCTGGATATCATCAGTTACGAATTAAGAACGATGATATACCTAAGACAGCTTTTTGTACACGGTATGGACATTATGAGTTTCTTGTGATGTCTTTTGGGTTGACAAATGCACCAGCAGCATTTATGGATTTAATGAACAGAGTGTTTAAATCCTTCCTTGATAAGTTTGTAATTGTATTTATTGATGATATTTTAGTGTATTCAAAGAGTCATGAAGAACATACTGAACATTTGAGAATAGTGCTTCAGACCTTGAGAGATTATCAGTTGTACGCAAAGCTCTCAAAATGTGAATTCTGGATGAGTCATGTAACATTTTTGGGACATGTTATTTCCTAAGAAGGTATTCATGTAGATGCAAGTAAAATTGAAGCAGTAAAACAATGGCTTAGACTAACAACTGTGTCTGAAGTACGTAGTTTTCTTGGCTTAGCAGGGTATTACCGTCGTTTTGTCAAAGATTTCTCTAAAACAGCTCTCCCATTAAATAAGTTAACCCGAAAGAATGTTAAATACATTTGGGATGATTCATGTGAGCAAAGTTTCACCCAATTGAAAGAGTATTTAACTTCTGCACCAGTCTTAATCCTACCATCAGGACCAGGGGGTTACTCTGTATTCTGTGATGCCTCAAAGATAGGCTTAGGGTGTGTGTTGATGCAACATGGTAAAGTCATAGCTTATGGCTCACGTCAGCTTAAAAAGCATGAATTGAATTACCCCACTCATGATTTGGAAATGGCAGCTGTAGTGTTTGCCCTTAAGATATGGAGACATTAATTGTATGGGGAGACTTGTAAAATTTTTACAGATCACAAAAACCTTAAGTATATTTTTGAGCAGAGAGATCTCAATCTAAGGCAACGAAGGTGGATGGAACTTCTGAAAGATTATGATTGTACCATCCTTTACCATCCAGGTAAAGCAAATGTAGTGGCTGATGCTCTAAGTCGAAAGTCTATGGGAAGTTAACTCACATTGCCACTATAAGGAGATCTCTAATACATGAACTACAACAATTAGAAGCTGATGGAGTATTCTTTGAGATCACTGAGTCAGGTACATTTCTGGCTCATTTAACAGTAAGATCATCCCTTGTTGAAAAAGTAAAAGAAACTTTAGAAAATGACATTGATATGGTCAAAATCAGAGATAAGGCAAGGCAAGGTCTAGCACCAAGTTTCTTGGTAGATGAAGAAGGAGTCTTATGGTTTAATGGGAGACTTTGTGTCCCCAACATTGAATCTTTGAAACATGAAATCTTAATGGAAGCTCATGGTTTGCCTTGCGTTGTACATCCTGGTGCTGTGAAAATGTATCAGGACTTGAAACAAGTTTACTGGTGGGAGGGCATGAAGCGAGACGTGTCTGACTTTGTAGCTCGATGTTTGACTTGCCAGCAAGTTAAAGCCGAACATCGACGACCACCTGGTTTGATGCAAAAACTAGATATTCCCGAGTGGAAGTGGGAAAGGATCACTATAGATTTTGTGGTAGGTTTACCTCGGTCAACAAAAAGAAATGACTCAATATGGGTCATAGTGGATCGACTTACTAAGTCAGCACATTTTCTTCCTGTTCATACCACTTTCATTGTAGCAAAACTTGCTCGACTTTATGTTAAAGAAATAGTGAAACTTCATGGTGTACCAATATCCATTATATCAGACCGAGGACCTCAGTTTACTTCTCGGTTCTGGAAAGTCTTTCAAGAAGCTTTGGGTACCAAAGTGAATCTTAGCACAGCATTCCATCCTCAGACTAATGGACAGTCCGAAAGGACAATTCAGACTTTAGAGGATATGCTAAGAGCTTGTGTGATGGATTTCAGTGGAAGTTGGGAAGATCATTTGTCTCTTATTGAATTTGCTTATAATAACAGTTACCAAGCCAGTATTCAGATGATACCTTTTGAGGCTTTATATGGGAGACGGTGTCGATCTCCTATAGGTTGGTTTGAACTTGGTGAAACCAAAATATTTGGACCTGAGATGATACAAGAAGATATAAATAAAGTTAAACTGATCAGAGAGAAGTTGTTAACTGCTCAGAGTAGACAGAAGTCTTATGCAGACAACCGACGACGTGACCTTGAATTTGCAATAGGTGATATGGTTTTCTTACGAATCTCACCTATGAAGGGAGTAATGAGATTCGGGAAGAAAGGCAAGCTTAGTCCGAGGTATGTTGGCCCATATGAGGTTATAGACAGAGTGGGTAATGTGGCATATCGCCTAGACCTACCTTCCAACCTAGAGGGAGTTCATCCAATATTTCATGTGTCCATGCTACGGAAGTATCTTCCTGATCCTTCTC
The DNA here is from genome assembly GCA_037074585.1 of Biancaea sappan. NCBI lineage: Eukaryota > Viridiplantae > Streptophyta > Magnoliopsida > Fabales > Fabaceae > Biancaea > Biancaea sappan. Next base: position 62,731,337 of record CM073496.1, read on the forward strand.
ATGTCATTCAACCCCAAGAAGTTCATTTTGATGAAACTCTCACCTACGAAGAGGTACCAGTAGCTATCCTTGATAGAAAAGTCAAGAAATTGCGTACTAAAGAAATTCCTACTGTCAAGGTTCTTTGGAGAAATCATTCTCGCGAGGAAGCTACGTGGGAGGCAGAAGATGAAATGTGGAAAAACTATCCACATTTATTTGAAACTTGAGGTAAGATTTTAATTCGCAGGACCGAATTCTTTTAAGGGGGTAGAATGTAATACCCGTTAATTTCGGAATATAATTCGCTTAAGAGTATTTTAGAATGTACAACGTTACTTTAGTTATTTATTTTGGTCATTTTTAATTTTCATATTTAATTGTTCTCTTTGAATATTATTTATGAAAATTGAGTTAAATGACTGGACTAAATATTTGCACCATGTGGGATATATTCTAAGAATGGTGAAATTCATGGAAAAGTGATTTCAGAATGGTCAATTAGTCCATTTATTGTAAATTGACTGGATGGGTTTGGACGTTGGGTTATGGATACCCATAGGTTATTGAATAACCCATTAGAAATATTTAATATAAAGTTTCAATAGTACCCCCCTTATTTTTTCTCACGATCGAAGCAGCTGAAGTGAATAGTAAATTCACTTTCTCTCGTTTCTTCACCCTCTTCTCAAATCCTTTCCTTAATCTTCAGAATTTCGATTATCTGTTCGGTTCAAAAGCTTTGTAAGGATTAAAGGTAAGCTTTAATCTCATTATTTTCCTTAAATTTCAGTTTATGTAGAAGATCAGAGGAGGTTTTGTTCTTGAAGATTTTGATGATAATTCATGAACCTCAGTAGTTTTAGAAGTTATATTTGAGTTATAATCGGTTAAAAGAGTTGAAATTCTGGTTTTGAAACAAGAAAGGAAAGGATGAATTTTGAAAGATTTTTCTGCAAAAATTCGAGTTACTGTAGCGACCAGAGATTTCGGAAAAATTATGGAAAATTTTCTTCGAGTTACTGTAGCAGTTACTGTAGTGTCGGCAGTCAACGGTACTGTAGCAGTCAACGGTACTGTAGCAGTCAATGGTACTGTAGCAGTCAACGGTACTGTAGCAGTAAACGGTACTGTAGCGAACCGTTACTGTAGCAATCAGAAAATTTTACGTATTTTCGTGATTTTGTTTCCTTTCTTATGTTTCCTTGTAATATATTTTACTAGGAAATTTTCCTACACAAATTCTAGTGTGGAACAAGGTAAACTTGGACAAACATCAAGGTGAGTGAATAACCTTGCTCAGCTAATTTGATATTACTAGTCAAAGTACAATATAAGTCCCATTTACAATATTATTTAGATAATAAGCAATCAATTTTCATATGGGAGTATATGATGATCGGTAGAAATAAGAGTATGTAGAAATTATTTTATTTCATGACAATTGTATTATGTGATAAATTCTCACTATCTTGTCAATGAGTAAAGATCTACGTGATCTAATACACGAGTTTGAAAGGGTTAAAGTCCCATACTACTCGGTGTATATCTAAGAAAGCTCATACACGAGTTTGAAAGGGTTAAAGTCCCATACTACTCAGTGCATATCTATGAAATCTTATTCATGAGTTTGAAATGGTTAGAGTCCCATACTACTCGATGTATAAGACAATTAAATATATGAGTAAATGTGGTATTTGTACTTTTGATATTTTATATAGTACAGTTATTTACTTACTGAGTTTTTAAATAAACTCACACTCCCTATGATTATTTTTTTCAGATACAGAAAACAAAGAACAAGAGTATCCGTTTGAAGAATAGAAGCCCTTTGGAATTATCCTCTATTTCTGTCTGGTGGGATACCAGTACTTATTAATGTGGATACTAGGAACGCTCTGTACTTACTATAGGTCTCCTAGGCTTGCGATGAGATAGAAATATCAGACTATGTATGTCTATATTTGCTTATCAGATGAATATAATTCTGTAGTATGGAATGAATGATTAAGGTTGAATGTAAAACCCTACAGAATATATGTAAATAACGTATGTTTGAGAATTTTATCAAATAAGTAGTATCTTTTCACATGCTCAGTTTTTGGGATGTGACAGTCAGAGTCAACAATATAAGCAGAATCAATATTTATTGCATTAGTACTAAGTTTGAACATGCCATCAGAATTATAACCCTTTCCTACAAATGTTCCACTCTTAGACACTATAACATTGTCAGACTCAATTACAATTTTGAAACATTTCTTAGATAACAAACTAGCAGACATTAAATTCTTTCAAATTTCTGGTACATGAAATACATTTAACAATGCCAATTTCTGTCCAGATGTGAAGTAGATCTCTACAGATCCTTTTCCAAGCACTTCTGCAGTAACACAATTTCCCATAAACACCTTTTCAGAATCTTTGAATTGTATATAGGTCTTGAAGAAGTCACTATTATTACAAACATGGATGGTTGCACCCGAATCAAGCCACCAGTCTTGGCTTTTCGTTATTGCATTAGCCATGTTCACTTCGGTAATCATATCAATGTGAAGTGTAAATACCATAGCCACCATCTCCGATATTGTGTTTTCCACCAAGTTTATTTTCTCAGTCTTTTCATTCTTTCCATTATTGAAGTTAACTCCAGCCTTTCTATATCTACACTCACGAATAACATAGCCCTTTTTGCTACAATAGAAACAAATAATATCCTTTTTCTTTTTCTTAAAGGATTTCTTATTTGTTTTTAAATTATTGTTTCCTTTGTGAATATTCTTTTCATTGACAAGATTAACAGTAGAACTTGAAGCCATAATTAGTACTTCTCTTATACTAGTTTCATATTCAATTTGAATATGAGTAAGAAATTGTTCTAATGTTAATTTGTCAGTGGAGTGCAGAATTTTCTTTCTATAATTATTCCAAGAAGAAGGCAATTTAGAAAGAATCGCACCAATTTGCAAAGCATTGGAATTTTGACTTCAACATCCCTTAGTTTTGAAACTAGGATTTGGAGTTCATGGATTTGATCCATGATTAGTTTAGTGTCAACTATTTTAAATTCAAAATATTGTAGGGTTAGAAATTTGTCAGTACCTCATTTTTCTGTCTGGTAGGCAGTTTCTAAAGTAGACCAAATTGCTTTTGGTGTCTGCAAGTTTGAGTACAGATCATATAAACGATCAGTCAGGGTATTTAGAATATGTCCTTAACATATGAGTTCATCCTCTTCACGTTTCTTTCTTTCTGCTTTGAGTTGATCAGATTCTTCAGGATTAGGATCTGACAGCACAGGCAGATGGGGGTCTAAAACATAATGAATCTTGAGGGCAGTGAATAAGAAAAATCATCTTGTCTTTCCAGCGAGCGAAATCAGTGCCATTAAAGCGATCTAGTTTGATGAATTCTTTTGGATTCTCCATAGCAGCGAATGACATTAATATAAACTCTTTTAAATTGTTAGGAAAAATATGGCTTTGAGGTGTGATAAATCACTTTCCTTAAAGAGTTTATGTTTGTGTATTGGGGAATCACATGCAAACCCTTCCAGGATGCAACAAAGCCCTTTTGGAACTAAGATACAGTAGAATTCTAATAGGATATATATATATATATAGTTTGAACATTTATGTCTGTTCAATTTAAATAAGTGTGTCTTTCTATTTCTAACAGTCATGTCTATTCTATTTTGAATAGTCATGTCTATTTAATTTTCAAAAGTCATGTCTTTTTTATTTTGAATAGATGTATCTATTTAATTTATATCTTATTGAATTTTAAAAATAAATTTAAAATTCAATTTCAAATAAAAGATACATCATTTCAAATAAAAGACATATCTCTTCAATTTAAAAGACACATCTTTATTTTTTAAGTAAAAAGACATATCACTTCAATTTAAAAGAGACATATATTTAATTAAGAGACACTTCTAGTTAAATAAAAGATACATCTTTTAAATAAAAAGACACATTTTTGAAAATAAAAGATGCATCCTCTCAATTTAAAAGATACATATTTTCAAATAAAAAATACATATTTTCAAATAAAAGAAATAACAATTAATTTTTTTTATTAAATATCATATTTTATCCAATACAAGACTTTTAATTCTACTCAATATTACAAATTATATAATAACAAATAGTGGAAGACAATAATTTAAACAATTAGTGGAAGTAGAAGACGGTGGAAGGACTAGTGTTCGCAAGCAATGCAAGACTTTGGTTGGCCAAATCCTCCAATGAACAAGAAGAGAGAGAGAGAGAGAGAGAGAGAGAAGGAAGAAGAATGTTTTGTTGCAACTTGCAAGTCAAGAGCCCAATATATTTGTTTCTTTTTTATTTAAAAAATTAGTATATTTTATTGTGATGGGTGATTTGATAAAATTATAATAATTTTTTTCTTTTGTTCATTTTAATTTTTAAACCCTAAAATTAATTATTCTCATTTATTTTTATATCATACTAAATATAATTATAAAATTCTCATTTATGTTTCTCTTTTCATTATCTTTCCCTTAAAAGTTGTATTGTATGCCAAATATAACCTAAAAATAAGAAACCACCTTTCCTCAAGGCCTAGATTTAGATTAATCTAACATTTTTTTCAAATTGCATGGTTAATTTTAAAAAAGACGAACAAAATAAAATCTTGTACTTGTTAAACTTAATCATGCAATTTTTTTTAAAAAAAAGATTATCCAACGATCTAAACTCAGGCTTAGAGGAAAGTCAGTTGTTAGATAAAAGTAACATTGTTAAACGGACCGATCCGAATTGACCTGTTCAGGCACACAGGCCTTTTTACTCAATCTAAAGCCCATGAGTCATTTTTTTAATTGAAATAAAATAATTTTAAATTTTTTTAGTAAAAATCCAATAATTTTTTATTAAAATAAAATTTACACATGTAAAATATTACTTCTTTAATATTTTTAAATAACCAATAACTTTAATTTTTAATATTTTATTTCAAAATTAACTATATTATATTTAAATTTAAAATTTTTATGTTTATTTTTAAAAAATTACAAAATTTTATATCTAAATTTACTATATTTATTGAATATAAAATAATAAAATATATAAATATAATAAAATAAAATTATTTATACTAAATAATATGTTTTTTAAAAAAGTTGTGGACCTTTTTCAGAAAAAAAAAAGCGAGTGATAAAGAATGAAAATGACAATTGGATGAAGGGTCTTTCCAAAAAGCTTAGCATTGTCGTACTATCAAACTAGAGCAGTGAGCTGCATTGAAAGGATTAAGCATGCTGAAAGTCTGGGGCATGGGAGAACGTTGCTTGCTAAAGGTGATCCTGATGTGAATGAAACTTTGTATTGACCACCAAATGTGTAAGTTGGTAGATTTAAAAATTTTGGTTAATGAGAATAAGAAATAGTTTATAAATATTTTTATAAAAAAAGTATTATAAATATGTATAAGTAATAAAAAATTATATAAAATATATAAGATATAAATTTATTGAGCGTGGTCAGTGGAATATAGCTAATTTTTAAATACAATTAAAAAAAATTTACTGGATATGATACTCTTAATAAGATAAGTGATCATAATTTATCATATGAGGGTAAAATCTAAATTTTTGTGGGGTTAAAAAAATTACCACATATATTAATTAAAAAAATTATTTGTGGGAGTAATTACCCGCACACAATATAACGTGGATCCGTCTTTGTGTGTAAATCAATTAATAAAGAATTATTCTAATTTAATCAGAGATAATAAATTTGATTTTTTGAGAATGTATCTGTGTTTAAATTTAGTAAGGAGAGTTTCACTACTTATTGTGATCATATCCAACTCAAATTCAAATTAATCGATAATAAGATGTTCGGGTACTATATGATGTTAAAAAAAAATTCTATTCCACGTTGGCAAAAAAACTACTATAAAAAAAGTCTATCTAACATATTTCCTCTCAAAGCGATCAAACCATTCTTCTACTTTTTTTTTTACTATTGTTTTGTATTATTTGTTGATTTATTTCATTTTTCTTATTTATTTATTAAATTCTTATAAATAAATGTAAGTTAAAGAAAGGAGTTTATATGTGATGCTAGGCTATGATAGAAAGTTTAAGAAACAAGTGTTTGAGCATAAAACATTTAGATAGAGGTAATTTAAAATTTAGCAGGTCCTATAGTTTAAAAGAATAAAAGAATAAAATATTATAAATATATAATTAAACATATAATAATGTTGAGTCTTCCTTTGATGAATTAGAATTCTCTGTCTAGCGCTTGGATCCGGCAGAGTGCCTAGCACTCTACGATCGTTGGATCGGTGTAGGACAATAGATACTCTGGTGCTAAAGAGAAGATCTATTCTCATCCTTTGATAGTATTTTTCAAGATACTTTTTAAGAGAACATCATTTCATTTTTGACTCTGAAAGAGAATTTAATCAATTTATGTTTGAGGAAGTGAGATCTAAACCAACACTGGAAAGTAGAAATAGACTTTAGTTTAATGGACGAGTTTAGACATCCAAAATTTGACCCGTTAAAAATATAAATTTAAATAAATTGGCTCGTTTGACAAATAGATCTGGACACCCAAAATTTTGATCTAATAAAAAAAATAAATCTAAATAATTGACCGGTTTGACTGGTCAAAATTGCCTGCGCCCACAATCTTTTTTATTTTTTATTTTCCTTTAAAGTTAAACCAGACCGGCGCGCATTTCATTTTCGGCCCAGCCCCAGCCTGTGTGTTGATTGCCTCATGACCTTCAATCTTCTTCCATTCTCGTTCTCGACTTCTCGTCTCTCGTGCTCGACTTCTCTTCTTCCATTCTCGTCCTCGACTTTTCGACAGGTCAGTAATGGAAATTGGTCATTTTGTGTGTTATTATGTGGTGATATCAGTTTGTGATTTTGGACTGATGAAAAAAATATTCAGATGGTTTATATGATATATTTATATATGGGCCCGTGTTGATGTCTCTCATTGTTTTCTGATTTTCTCTCATCGGAAGCAGTCTCCTTCACACACAACGCACATACAGCTTAGATTACAGTTATAAATGGAGAATCATGTGTGCAAGTGCAACTCCAATTCTCTAGTAATTTTCTGAAATATTTAAGATAATTTAGATTTGATGATCACATACCCTGGAATGTTCTTCTTCAAGTGAGTAAGGTATAGATTTTTTATAAAAAAAATAATATCCTGGCCCGCGGAGTCCAGACCCGTTTAAAAACGGGCTAGCCCGTACGGTTCCATTCCCCAGTTTGCTCATTATAAAAACACAACTCCTAATTGGAATATAATTATAAAATTAGTCAATAAATTTTAAAATACTACCAAATAACTGCTTAAAATTCTGATTCTTTTCAGGTCGGAGCACCTTCCCAACGCCTCAATAACACTGTGAAGTCGCTTCACGCGATTGAAAAATTTCCGCCGCCATAGCCATAGCCTGCACTTTCTCGCTACCCCAATATGTCGTCCTTTAAGAACGCCATCCCCAAACGGGCTCACAAAGAGCGTTCTCAACCGTGAGTCTCCAAAATTTCCTGTTTGTTTTCCCCGAACCTAATTGACTCGATATCTCTTGGTTTGTTTGGATTTATGGGGTTGTGTAAATTTTATTAGGTCCTCGAGGAAAAAATTTGGCTTCCTTGAAAAGCACAAGGACTATGTCGTCCGTGCGCAAGCATTCCATAAGAAGGAGGAGACTCTACGGGTACAATTTACTGATTCTTATTTGTTCAAGTTCTGATTTTGCACGACTAATCTAAATGTGTTGATGCTTATGTTGTTTATCTGTGTTTGACTTTCAGAAACTTAAGGAGAAAGCAGCGCTCAGAAACCCAGATGAGTTTTACTTCAAGATGATCAATTCCAAAACTGTGGACGGAGTTCACAGATCAAAGTAGCATACTGCTTACCTTTTAATTATTAATTATTTGTGGTTGGTTCAGTAGTTTATTCTTAGGTGTTTTATTAATTGAATTGACTTTATATATATATATATATATTTTAAATGTATAGTGAAGTAAATCAATATAGCCAAGAAGAGCTTTTGTTGATGAAATCACAAGATATAGGATATGTTCTTCAAAAAGTTCAGAGTGAGAAAAAGGTATACCAATGCATTAGAATATTGTCTTGTTATGCGGATTTTATATAGAACTGTCCTGTAGGTTTAAATTTGAAATTTCCATTTTTCATGCAGAAAATTGAAAAGCTATCTGCCACATTGCACAATATTGATAACCGTTCATCAAAAAACCATATTTACTTTGCTGAGGACAGGTTTGATCCCCATTTCTATAAAGTACATACATAACTATTTGTTAATGTGTTTAGTGTATGTTCTTTGTAATTTTGATGATAATATATAAATATATATCAATCAGATGAGTAGAGATTTGTTAAATTTATTAAGAGAAAATTGTCTACTCAAATTCTTCTTTCTGTTGATGTCTGTCTTTAGGTAGACAGAATGTAATGTTGCCAGTTATAAACCTTGCGAGAAAAGAAAAGAAACGTTATAAAACATCATATTTTTATAATGGGTCATAAAAGGTTTAGTGTCTTTAAAAGATTTTTTTTTGGGTATCAATATAATCCTGTGTTCATTTTGCAATTATGCTTCACAATAACTACAATAAAAGTTTCAAGTACAGGTGTCTGCTGCCATAAGCCTGTGCTCTAGCTCCACTATTTTTTGATAAAAGAAGATATTACTTTTAGGGGTAAGAAAAATACAAAGAAAAGGAAAACAAAAAAGGAGCAATAGGCCCAAATGGCTCATAATTGCTGTAAAGCCAACCAAAACTCTTTGCATGTCAGCAATAGAGAGACTCCCTAAAAATACCCATGTGCAAAGCATCAAATGGAAATTATATGAACAATTCTATTACATAAAACATGTCAGGATAAATGAAATGAGTGTGTTTAGCTCTGTCATATTGTTCTCAAAACTGAAACGCCATTTTTTTAATTTAGGGGTGATAGTATCATTATTATTAGCCTATGCTTAATACTTGTTTCTGAGTTGTAACATAGATGATAGATTAAGTTGCATATGTCGTTATGGTTTAGATGAATGTGTGCTGTTCCAAGTGGCTATTTTTCTGGTTTCTCACTTTATTTGAGATATTACTTAGGCAATTAGGCTTTGAATTGGTGCTGAAATGCTTTGAAAGATAAGTCATGTTATTATATCCCTTCATTTAGTTAGTTTTCCCCCGTGAATATTGTCTCTTATTTTTCTATGAAGTGACTGATATGTTAATGTATCTCCTCTACACTGCTCCTACTTTCATCTTAATAGTTTTATATGATGTGTTTGTAGTTGTAAGTTTATACTCATTCTATGAATTTGTTATGAATTGCATGAAATTTTTTTTCCCATTTTCCATATTTATGTAGGCAAGAGGCTAAAGAGATGAAGTCACAAATTAGGACTCATCACATACCACTTGTTTCTGATGATATTCTTGCTCACATTAAGAGGTACCTCCGCACATTTGGTTTTAAGTAAAATAAAATATAGACTTATTTCGCTCACTTCTCTTGATGTGATCTGAGAGTTAAACAAGTTTCACCACTGGAGGTTTAACGAATTAATCTTTCAAAATAATTTCTATTTCTCTTTATGCAGTTTTAAATTTGTTAATTGTAGTAAATGTCAACCTCACTTAGTGGGATAAGGCTAAATTATTGAACGGGACCTTTTAGTAAATGAGATATCTAAAGAGTTGGTCATTGATAGAGCTCAATGGCGTCGTGCGATCCATGTAGCCGACCTCACTTAGTGGAATAAGGCTATGTTGTTGTTGTTGTAGTAAATGTCAACAGTCTTCTTAGAATATATTGTGCAGCAATGTGTTGCTGAGTCTTGGCATTCCTTTGACTGTTTCACTGATATTCCTGCTTGCTGTTTCACTGATATTCCTGCTTGCTGTTTCATGGGAATGATTGGCCCAAACAACTAGCTATGAAAAGGTTGTGCAACTATTTTTCTTCTAACCATGAGAAAACAGTTGTTTTAATAGCTGCTTTAGAGGCCTCTTACTGGAAGGTTGGCACCAGCATTACACCCTTGTTGGAGGGCTGGTGCCTAGGCACTGGCATTAAAGCAGCACACAGGAATTGCGCACCTAGGCACCCGGATGGCTGTTTTATCATTTGTTTTCATTCCTTTTTTTTGATCTTTTCTTCTAATTGCAGACTTTATTATCTCTTTTGTGTTTTATTATAACTTGACAGTTGCTAGGAGTATTTTATTTCATGATTAGGGTAGTTCTTTACCATGTACTTTATTTTAGGAGAAGTTATGCTAATTTCAGGAGAAGTTATGGCCCCTCTAGTTGTATTTAACTTTCCTTAAAAATTAGTGAAGATCATCAGAAGTTGTTTTACCACATATGTCAGTGTTTGTAGGAGATTGCAAGTTCTCTCTTAAGGAATTTGTACTATCAGTAGAAGTAAAATACCCATAACTAAATCAGATCTCAATGACTCTAAACACTTATTATGGGAACAATCAGATCTCATGGGTTTGAGTTTATCATCTGAAGTCTGCTTGTATATTGTTTAGCAAGGAAAGGAGGAGTTGGGAGAAAAAAAAGATGACTAGTCTTTAGTGACCGAGATTGTTAGGTCAATTATATAATTGACAAGCAACAATTGTCTGACCAAATTTTAATAGAACTAAGTATTCTTAGCTGGAATTCTATAATGAGTAGTGATAGTGGTCAGACTAACCGTAAGTATGTTGTTATGTTCTCTGCTGTAAGGCCAAGTTGTAAAATTTCCATGTATGGTTGAATCTCTTGGAATTCTCCTTAGATTTACCCCTTTTGTCAAAAAAAAAATTATATATAATTTATTATATGGAGATCTTTTTTGTCACTCTATAATCATGATCTCTTTTAATTTGTGCCATGATTCCTCGCAGCTTGTTGGTAATGTGATATTTTTCATGTACAGAGAAACAGCTGCGTCGTATAGAGAGTTGGGAGCAAGGAAGCAAAGGTTGAGCCAGCTGGAGAAAATTTACAACGATATGGCAATGAAGAAGGAGTTAATGGTATTGACATTTTGCTTTTATGTTGCTTTGAACCTATTGAGTTTTTATGTTTGGGATGCTCAGAGAAGAATGTTTTCTCTATGAACAGAAAAATGGTCGAAAGCGGAAACTGCGGGAAGATGAAATTATCAACCCAACTTCTAAACCTGTATACAAGTGGCGGACTGAGAGGAAACGATAAAATAAAAGAGATTTCTGATACTGTAGTAATTATCATTAGGATCGATTTGAACAATTTGCATATGGCTGAACGGGATGATGCAATATATTTTTTGGGTCTTTAGGTTATATCTTACATTAAGCTAGTGGCCTGTAAAGCAATACTTATTGATAGATTACTGCTTTTAAGTTAAGTTTACTTAGTAGTGATTTTATTTTTGCATTGATACGACTCGAACTTAGAGAAATCAATATTAGAAATTTATAGAATATTTAAATATATATAAAAAAACATATACTGGCTGACAAGCAAATGAGGTAAAAATCAAAATAAAAATAATAATCCATGAGATGTTGAAAAAACGGAAATTATTAAAATCAAACCTTCTCCAGTGTTTTTGGATATTAATCATTTTCATTCAGCGTGACATACTTCATGTTACTTTGATACAATGACATCTTTTATGTTTAATACTTTTCCTTTTTGAGAACATGCTTGACTCCTTTGAATGGTAGGATAATTTCCATTGAACCAACATTTGGAAAAGTAACTAGCATGACTGACAGAGATTAACCTTTTTTGAGAACTGGGTGAAGCAATTATTTCTTCAAAGAGATTCAAAACAAACACAAAACAAGCAACTTAACAATTAAAATTTTCCTAACACCAAAATTGTAATCCCCTCAAAATCACTTAAAAATTCCCTAGCCGCGCACCTAGCTAGCTATTTGAATCTAACGAATCACCTAAGTGGACTCCATAAATAGATGGTCCGTCAATAAATGTTCAACATTGGAAGCTAGACATCTGCTGACTACTAAACTTCATGAGAGCAAAAGTTCATCGCCAATTTACTCTATATGATATTTTATTTATATTGTTAGCATGGAGTTTCATTTTTATTAACTAATGAAATACCATATCATGTAACAAATATTTAAAAGACAATAGACAAATTAATTTGAAAAATATTTATTTGTAGAATATAATATGAGAATAATTCACAGGGTCCGTTACACAGAAAATCCATGTGATTTAACTTGCTTTTATAGATTCAAAAAGTGTCAGTCGAGTACTACGTAATTTACGTCATTAAAAGTTTTTGACTAAGGGGTATTGTAACTTGCACTCTCTTCTCTCTCTATTCTCGTGGTAGATGGTGATGATTGAAATGGATATTCAAAACAAACTTGGATTTGAGGTAAGTCTAGGTAAGTTTTAGTTTCCTTGATATTCCAGTAATCTTGCAAATAAGTCCTAATTTACTCATTTGAATTCTAATTTTACAAACTTCATTATTTTCTAATCACCTGAAGTAAATTAATACCCAAATCTTATTAGTTTAATGTAAATGATATCTAATTTGTCCATTTTAATCCTTAAATTTACAATTTGTAAAAATAGAAAACAAAATGAATAAATTGAGTTTTATTTACATCAAATAAATAAGATTTAAGTGCTAAATTGCTTCAAATGCATAGGAAATGATGAAATTTGTAAAATGAGGGTTCAAAATAGATGAAATTAGAGTTATTTATATCAAATAAATAAGACTTAGTGCTAATTTATTTCAAATATTTAGGAAATGAGAAAATTTGTAAAATTAGGGATCAAAATGGGCTGCAAAATTGCTTTAAGTGGTCCATAAATAAGAGAATTTGTAAAGTTAGGGTTCAAATGGGTAAATTATGGGCTATTTATATCAAATAAAAAAGATTTATGCCAAAATGTGCCCTAAAATATTAATGATATAAATTACAAATCATTTGATTGACACTTTTTGAACCACTAGGTAGTAAGTACTAAGACGAAAACGGCTATTCCACATGAACTTTTTTTTTTTAATAGCAGACTCTACTTGAATTGTTTTCACATCTTATTCTACCAATAAATATTTTTTAAATTAATTTATTTTATGTCTATTAAATATTATTTTACATAATATAATATTTCATTATTTAATAAAATCAAACTCTATACTACATAATGTATATAAAATATTATATAGTGTAAATTATTGATTTAATTTGGTCATTGAAAGATTGAGTGTTTTAATTTACTTATTGAAAGATTGTATTTGTCTTAATTTGGTTATTTTTGTTACTAAATTACAAAATTTATAGTTGTCAAATCTCAATTTTTTTACTAAAAGTTATTTTGATAAATAAAATGACTAAAATAAAAAAATTAATTTTTAAGGATTAAATTAAGACAAATATAATTTTTGAGTATAAAATCAATAATTCAATCTATTATATATATATATATATACACACACACATACATATTAAAAGTTATATAAATATATCAAATAATAATAAATATTATATATTAAATAAATTGCAATGTATATTACATATAATATATTATATATATATAGATGAAAAAAAATGCACTTTATTTCTATCAATTGTCTCATATGTACTTTACTTTCTTGAGTTTTAAAAATTAACAAATAATTCTTTTAAATTTTTTAATTTGTGCAAAATAATTCATCAGTTAAACTTTCTAGTAAGTTAATTAATAATCAATATTGACCATACAACTTTGACACATCAACATTTTAAAAAAAAAGATATGGTGAGAGTGGATCAAATTTCATATTTCATCCTAATCCATACCAAGACACATTCTCAAATAAAAGACCCAACCAATCTTCTCTAACCCAATCAACATCCATCCCTTTGCTATATGCCAACACCACCGTGCACCCTGCTATTGTATTTGGATTATCCATTGATTCTTGATCTGTTGCCTAGAGTTGCACTCGTGGTGTGAAAATGCTTCTTCAATTATTATTTTCTTAAAAAAATTCCATCAACTAATCCAGGCTATGTGTTGCCCATCAAGAATTGCCATGCCAGCGCCTGACTAAAATGTAACAATAACAATAACAATGTAATGAATTTATTTTGCATGCCATTTTGTAGAAAAATTGAATCGCAATAACAATGTAACAAAATAGTTTATTAGCCTTTTTATACAAAGAAATGATATAGTCTCAATTTAACAGAATTGACATATCATTCTCCAAATATTGATATAATTATGGACTAGATATTAATATCCTACAGAGTTGACACATATTCACAATAATTACTAAATGTAAAATAAGTACAACAATCAAATCAATGGATGATATATTCCGCACACTCCTCAAGCACTGAGAGACACAAAACACCGCTAAAACGGAGCAAGGCTAAGCGCACTTGCTAAGAACAGCGTAAAACGTAAGAAGTCATATGAATGTGTATTTACTTAGTGTATCTATATATCGAAAGCAAAAACAACATGAAGATGAAATTGTGAACCCAATTTTTAAACCAGTATACATGTGGTGGTTTGAGAGAAAGCGATGAAGTAAAAGAGAATTATAATACTGTAGTCAAAACAATTTTTTTAGGATAATTTTGAACTGTTGAATTGTATAATGCAATATAAATTTTTTTGGGTCAATATATTTTGTCTTATGATATCCCCTTTCTATAGCTTTAAAGCTCTCAGATTGCATCTAGGGTGTTGGACTTTCTTGCTTCTTCCCTCTCCCCCCAGTATCATTAAGAGCACATTTAGTACATAGGAAAAATTTTTGGTGGAAAGGAAAAGTGAAAGGAAAAGGGAAAAAAATATATTTGCTATGATAATAGAAAAAATAAGAAGAAAAATATTAGAAAACGAAATAATCATCCTTGTGAGAAAAGATATGTCATAAAACATCTTATTTTTATTATGTATCATAGGTGGTTTGGTACCTTTAAAAGTTTTTTTTTTCTTGTATCAGTATAATGTTGTGTTCATTTTGTCATTATGCTACACAATAACAAAAGCTTGAGATTATTTGACACTACAATAGAAGTTTCAGTTACAGATGTCCTCTGCCATAAACATGTGCTTTAGCTCCACCCTAGCTCCTCATTCTATAAATTTCTTATGAATTGCATGAATTTCTTCATCCCATATTTTATATTTGTGAAGGAAAGAGGTTAAAGAGATGAAGTTACAAATTGGGAGAAGTAAAACTCTACTTGTACCTGACAATATTCCCGCTCACATTAAGAGGTACAACTTTACATTTTGTTTTAAGAAGAATAGATTGATTTCTGTCATTTCTTTTGATGTTATTTGTGAGTTAAACAAGCTTTAACACTTGTGATTTAAGACTTTAGTCTTTAAAAATAATTTCTTCTTGGATTTACTATGTTGTAGAAAAAATGAAAGAAAAATGAGAAAAATGTGTTTGATATGATAGTAGAAAAAATAAGAAGAAAAAAATTGAAAAAGAAATATTATAGTCAGTTTTACACAATCATCCTTGTGAGAAAAGAAAAGAAAAGAAAAGAAACGTCATGAAACATCTTATTTTTATTATGGGTCATAAGAGGTTTAGAACCTTTAAAAGTTTTTTTTGGTATTGGTATAATGCTATGTTCCTTTTGTGATTATGCTACACAATAACAAAACTTGAAATTTTTTGATACTACAATAAAAGTTTAATGTACAGGTGTTTGCTGTCATAAACTTGTGCTCTAGCTCCACTCTAGCTCTTCATTCTATAAATTTATTATGAATTGCATGAATTTTTTTATCCCATATTTTATATTTGTGAAGTAAAGAGGTTAAAAAGATGAAGTTACAAATTGGGAGAAGCAAAACTCTACTTGTATCTAACAATATTCCCACTCACATTAGGAGGTACAACTTTACATTTTGTTTTAAGAAGAATAGACTGATTTCTCTCATTTATTTTGATGTTATATAAGAGTTAAACAAGCTTTAGAACTTGAGGGTTAAGGCTTCAATCTTTAAAAACAATTTCTTCTTGGATTTACTGCGTTGTTGGTCTATAATATCATTATCACTTTTAACATGTGCCATAAGGTAATGTCATATTTTTTATGCATAAAGAAATAGATGCGTTGTATAGAGAGTTTGAAGCAAGGAAGCTGTCACATCCCAAAACTTACATGTGATATAAACATAAAATACCTAGGGTGTACCTCTGTGGTACCCCATAATCTCTGTGAACATTCTTAATATCCATAATTATGTGAATCATAAATATTCCAAGAAAGATATTTTGTATACATATTCAGAAAATGTTCAACTTTCAAACACTATACAATACTATACAACCTCCCAAACCTAGGTGACCTACTAGATTACAGAGCGTTTCCTAATCCTTACCAATTGTTTACCAGACAAAAGTGGAGTATATCCTTAAAGGCTATAAATTCTTCTCCTCAACCACTGTATCTGAAAAGATAATCATGGAGAGTGTGAGTTTATCATAACTCAGTGAGTAAACAACTGTACATGAAAATATCATAAGCACAAACACCACATTTACTAATACAATCAATCTATCATTTATTTTAAATAATTATAGTATTATATGCCATAAATACTTGCACTGAGTGACTTGGGAATTTAACCCTCAAACTCTTTGTGCATAGGTTTTCACATTTATACACCGAGTAGTATGGGACTCTAACCCTTTTAAACTCGTGCATAGATTTTCACATTTATACACTGAGTGATATGGGACTCTAACCCTTTTCAAACTCGTGTATTGATTTTCACAGTTATACACCGAGTAGTATGGGACTCTAACCATTTCAAACTCGTGCATAGGTTTTCACATTTATACACTGAGTGATATGGGACTCTAACCCTTTCAAACTCGTGCATAGATTTTCACATTTATACATCGAGTAGTATGAGACTCTAACCCTTTCAAACTCGTGTATTAGATCTCGTAGATCTTTTGCTCATCAATAAAATAGTGAGAATTTATCACAATATAATTACTATGAAATAAATGAATTTACACATATTTTTATTCCCTTGAATGTCTATCATCACCCATAACAATCATCATATATTATCAACAGCGACATTGATTATTTCTCACTTCAATAATGTTATAAACAAGACTTGTATTGTACCTTATCTAATAAGATCACCTTAGTTTAGTAAGGTTATTCACTTACAAAATGTTCCAATTTATTCAAGGAACAATCACATCTAGTTCTTTAGTCAACTAGAGAAATCAATTCTCAAAGGTAATAAAATACCTTCCAATGATATTATACTTTTTCTCAACCTGAACACACACTGATAATCTTATCAATTTCACAAATAACGCAAATGGGATTTATATTGTGCTTTGACTAATTTATTAAATTAATTTTGCAAGGTTGCCTACTCACCTGGATTCCACGCTCTCGGCGCTCCCACCTTGCGCCCCAATCATCCCTATTGTAACCAGGTAAAAACCATTAGGGTTACAAAATAGAGAAATTTCCTATCACTACTTCAAAAAGAACATTTCTCATGTAATTAAATTTTTCAATAAACTTCAAATAGACTTTAAATATTCATGAAAATTCTTGGGATATTACATTCTTCCCCCCTTAATAGAATTCGGTCCTCCGAATTCAAAACTTAACTCAAGATTGAAACAAATGCAGATATTTTGTCCAAATCTCGTTCTCTCTTTTAGAATTTTCACAATCAAGTACAAAATATAACAAGTTCAACATATTTTTTATCTCTCGAGCTTCTTCAGTACAAGAATTGCCTTATTTCTAGTACATAAGTTACAGGCAACAAACTGAACTTGATTTACAAAACAGATAATCTTAATACGCGAAGCTCAGATCAAATATTAGCTTAAGGTACAAATAAAAGAAAGAATAAATTAAGGACGAGGAGGCTTCTGAAATGCAGAAAGTGCTCCAAGTCTAGAAGAGGAAGGTGCTTCAGATCTTAAGGAGGAGGCTAATCGTTGCAGCCTAGAAAGAGTTTCTGGAGGAAACGTTTGGGAAATTTGGCAAAGTGCAGAGGTCACTCCATTCATACAGTCAATACACCTCGCTTGTTGGTCACGAAAATTTTGAGTTGCAAACATCGAATGTCTATCAACTCTATTCGCCAATTCCCTAAAATGACGATTCAAGAGCTTCTCTTGTTCTACAAAGAGACGATTTATCAATCTTCCCTGGTCCTCAAAGTGGCGGTTTATCAACCTTTCCAAGTCCTCCATCTTTTTTCTCATAAGCGCAAGCTCATCATTTGAAGATGTTGCTGTGCTAACATCCTCTAGCTCTACTACATCCCTTTTTCTTTTCTTAGCTTCTGATGACTCTTGCATGGATCTCTTATTCTTATAGTTCTCCAAACTAAGATTTAGATCCAGCTCTACCTTGCCAGCCTCAAAGTTTAAATTGAAAGACTTATTGCCGGCCATATTTTTCTGAGCTATAAAGGTTGTATGGAATGAGAGGTTTGATGCTAGAAAGCTTATAAGTAATGAACTCTTAGTGTAATGAGTGGCGTAATGGGGCATCCATTATTTATAGACGAAATTTAGGGCTACCAAAACCCTTACATCACACTCTAAAGATGGCCTCCAGACCTTATCCGTCGCAAAGCCAACGGTTTAATAAGCATGCTAGAAAATAATAAATATAATCTCATGCAAAAGATTTTCTCAAAGACTTTCGGCTAACTTTTGACTCTTGCTCAAATCATTCAACTAATCGCCGCTTCAATATATGACTTCCTAACTCTGTATTTGTCTTATCAAATAATCCTAGATCGAGATATTACTCAATGAACGGGTAGTTTCATATTAACCTTATCTAGGTTTCTAATCCGTGGCTTTGCCCTAAGCTTACACATTTTCAAACATACATATTAAAATAAAAACTTCTCACATTTACACATATCAAGTGTTACCATAAAGTGAGAAATTTTTTTTTTTTACCTTTCTCTTGCCTCTACGAGCATATATGTATGTATGTATCAACATAGAGATACATCATTATCTATATATTTTCATCTATTCAAGTCCTTTTTAAATTTCAGACTTCTCATTCTCTGAATGTATGTAGAATCATTACATATTATTCCTGGCCATAACAAATAGCCTTCACTCTCAATGCATGGATAACATACATACATGGCATATGTATTTAAATACATATAATCACAATATAATTCAATCAATCATGTATATTATACTCAACTGAAGGCTTTCAAGAACAATACAAGAAAGCAGAGAAATATATTTTAATTCATCATAAAAGCATCCAAGGCAATCTTTAATGGCTACGCTGTCGGTTTCTTAGAATTTCAGAAAATGCCAACAAGAGATATGAAAAATAAACAAGTATAAATCGGCCGCAAATCCACCGAATATTGACTTACGTGGTTTTGCCATTAATGTGACACACTGTTGACACGCATGCCTACCCTAGACTTCTGGCTTCCAGCTTGCAGAAATCTATAGGTTGAGCGTGTAGGAATGCGGCGAAGAGATATCTTCTTTGGCTCTAAGTCTAAATTTTTCTCTATAAAAACTGCCCCGGAATTCTCAGTCACTACACCACAAAGAGTAATCATCTCTGAGCCTACAATTTTTCAACATTTCTCTCTCATCATACTCCTGCAAAAACTTCTAAATTTTCTAAACCATGGCCACCAGAAAGTACATTGATCTCACAGTGGAGGCCAAGGAAGAAGAGCTCGACTTAAACTTAAGTCTGGGCAAAGACAAGGGCAAGAGACCTTTTGAGGGGTCTCAAGAGGATCAAAAGGAGAAGAAGATAAAAATTGAGGAAGCTGAGGAGATTAGCACTGGCCACACGTCAGAAAACAAAATCGCTTGTCTAGAGAAGGAGGTGAAAAATCTGAAGAAGATGATAGAAGACCTGGAGAAGTTAACCAAACGCAATAATGCGGCAATGACTTCAAAAATAGACAGGTTCTTCTATTGGTCTACCCAATGCTTCTGCAATCAATAACAAAGAAGTGTTGATTGTATGAATGAGATTTACACTACCCTCCGTGACATTGCTCAGTCTCTTGTTCCAAGAAATGATCGAGGGGTGATGATACAATACAACCCTCCTAATCCGAGACCACCTCGCTTTTAGATTACTCATGCATGAGAAATTTCCTTTGTTTTTTTTTTGCAATGTAATCCTTCCGCTTTTAATGCCAATAGTTTCTTTTACTAGATGGTACTCTAAATAATAATAATAATAATAAAATGAAGAAAGATAAAAGAAATTAGCCACACAAAATCAATAACAAATTCAGCTTATAAGCCAATCACATAAAAAAATTTAATGACCCTATAAGCTGACACAGAGACAAACAGAAGCTCTATACAAGTCTCGTTGTCTTTCCCCTTATCATACGGGAGTAGATGAAGGCTTACCGTATAGATCAATTGAACTCGATATTATGCCCTCGAATTGTCATGAATTCTTGCTTAAGAGCCTCGATTCGCAAGCTTTCCTTAAACTAACACTCTGAGGCACAAACTACCATAAGAATATCTTTCTAGACCATTCCAATCATACATCACGTTTAACAATTAAGAATGTTCATACGCCAACAGCCTACCTATAACATGCTCTAATGGTTCCAATGTTACAAAACTTCTACACTGTATATATTTTTTTTTGAAACACTTCTATCACATAGTACCATCATGCCAATCCTTAACTAAACAAGTGCAACTTTGGCAAGTCTCCCCTAAAGAAAACTTATAGTTTATCCCAATATCTCTTATGTTAGGTTCCAATTTACCGTAGTATTTCCCTTAGGAAAAACTACCTAGCCCATATTTATTTTCTCAACCAAGCTTTTATCAAGGAACATATTATTTAGGAGTTACATCCTTTTCCATAAATTACATCTGTCTGGCATCTATCAAAATCAAATCTTGATCTGCCTCACAAGGGTTCTTTCCCATTCTTGCATTAGTAATCTGCGCTATATTCTTTGCAAAAATCTTTCTTGGACTCTAGCCCATGCCTCATAATCAACTTTACCCCATCTAATACATCACTCTTGGCCCAGCCCTCAAGCCATATTCTAGTAATTACTAATCCTCAGCTTTCAGAGTACACTACAGAGTTATGTTCCTAATTTCTCAAAAAGAAAAATTTCATACAGAGATCACCTTTTCCATCGGTATAAAGATCATACCTCCAACAAGTTCCAAAGTTCCACATATGAAATCAATTACCTTATATTGTAACAAAATTATCTCTAACTAACTCCATCGAAGGGTAAGTTATGACAAGAACACTCAACTTTACAAGGTCTTTTATGGAACCTAATCCCATGGTCATGCCGCGGTTCATGACAATGGAAAAGGGCCCACAAAGAACACTTTGCTCTGTAATCTATATGGGACCTAAAAACCACCTCTGATACCAATTTGTCACATCCCAAAACTTACATGTGATATAAACATAAAATACCTAGGGTGTACCTCTGTGGTACCCCATAATCTCTGTGAACATTCTTAATATCCATAATTATGTGAATCATAAATATTCCAAGAAAGATATTTTGTATACATATTCAGAAAATGTTCAACTTTCAAACACTATACAATACTATACAACCTCCCAAACCTAGGTGACCTACTAGATTACAGAGCGTTTCCTAATCCTTACCAATTGTTTACCAGACAAAAGTGGAGTATATCCTTAAAGGCTATAAATTCTTCTCCTCAACCACTGTATCTGAAAAGATAATCATGGAGAGTGTGAGTTTATCATAACTCAGTGAGTAAACAACTGTACATGAAAATATCATAAGCACAAACACCACATTTACTAATACAATCAATCTATCATTTATTTTAAATAATTATAGTATTATATGCCATAAATACTTGCACTGAGTGACTTGGGAATTTAACCCTCAAACTCTTTGTGCATAGGTTTTCACATTTATACACCGAGTAGTATGGGACTCTAACCCTTTTAAACTCGTGCATAGATTTTCACATTTATACACTGAGTGATATGGGACTCTAACCCTTTTCAAACTCGTGTATTGATTTTCACAGTTATACACCGAGTAGTATGGGACTCTAACCCTTTCAAACTCGTGCATAGGTTTTCACATTTATACACTGAGTGATATGGGACTCTAACCCTTTCAAACTCGTGCATAGATTTTCACATTTATACATCGAGTAGTATGGGACTCTAACCCTTTCAAACTCGTGTATTAGATCTCGTAGATCCTTTGCTCATCAATAAAATAGTGAGAATTTATCACAATATAATTACTATGAAATAAATGAATTTACACATATTTTTATTCCCTTGAATGTCTATCATCACCCATAACAATCATCATATATTATCAACAACGACATTGATTATTTCTCACTTCAATAATGTTATAAACAAGACTTGTATTGTACCTTATCTAATAAGATCACATTAGTTTAGTAAGGTTATTCACTTACAAAATGTTCCAATTTATTCAAGGAACAATCACATCTAGTTCTTTAGTCAACTAGAGAAATCAATTCTCAAAGGTAATAAAATACCTTCCAATGATATTATACTTTTTCTCAACCTGAACACACACTGATAATCTTATCAATTTCACAAATAACGCAAATGAGATTTATATTGTGCTTTGACTAATTTATTAAATTAATTTTGCAAGGTTGCCTACTCACCTGGATTCCACGCTCTCGGCGCTCCCACCTTGCGCCCCAATCATCCCTATTGTAACCAGGTAAAAACCATTAGGGTTACAAAATAGAGAAATTTCCTATCACTACTTCAAAAAGAACATTTCTCATGTAATTAAATTTTTCAATAAACTTCAAATAGACTTTAAATATTCATGAAAATTCTTGGGATATTACAGAAGCAGACGTTAAGTCAACCAAAAAAAATTTGTAGTGATATGACAATGAAGAAAGAGTTAATGGTATTGACATTTTGATTAATTTTGCTTTGAACCTATGAAGTTTTCTCTATTTGGGATGCTCAAAAGATTTTCAATGTCAACATAAAAAGGATCAAAAGCGAAAACAACATGAAGATGAAAATGTGAACCCAACCTCTAAACCAGTATACAAATGGAGGTTTGATAGAAAACAATGAAGTAAAAGAGAATTATAATACTGTTGTTAATACAATTTTTTTTAGGATAATTTTGAACAGTTGAATTGGATAATATAATATAATTTATATTTTTTGGTCATTAGATTGTGTCTTACGAGCTCCCTTTTCAATGGCTTTCAAGCTCTGAGATTGCATTTAGGTTGTTGGCCTTTTGTGCATCTTTCATTTTCCCACAGTGTCATTAAGAGCACATTTACTATGTAGTAAAAATTTTTATGGAATGGAAAAATGAAAGGAAAATAGGAAAAATGTGTTTGATATGATAATAGAAAAAATAAGAAAAAAAATAGAAAAATAAATATTATAGTTAGTTTTACAAAATCATCCTTGTGAGAAAAGAAAAGAAAGGAAAAGAAAAGAAAAGAAATGTCATGAAACATCTTATTTTTATTATGGGTCATAGGAGGTTTAGAACCTTTAAAAGTTTTTTTTTTGTATCGGTATAATGTTGTGTTCATTTTGTGATTATGCTGCATAATAAAAAAACTTGAAATTTTTTGACACTACAATAAAAGTTACAAGTGTCTATTACCATAAACTTGTGCTCTAGCTCCGCATTCTATAAATTTATTATGAATTGCATGAATTTTTTTTATCCCATATTTTATATTTGTGAAGGAAAGAGGTTAAAGAGATGAAGTTACAAATTGGGAGAAGCAAAACTCTACTTGTATATGACAATATTCCCACTCACATTAAGAGGTACAACTTTACATTTTGTTTTAAGAATATATTGATTTCTCTCATTTCTTTTGATATTATATGAGAGTTAAACAAGCTTTAGAACTTGAGGTTTAAGGCTTCAATATTTAAAAACAATTTCTTCTTGGATTTACTGCATTGTTGGTCTATAATATCATTGTCACTTTTAACATGTGCCATAAGGTAATGTCGTATTTTTGATGCATAAAGAAATTGATGCGTCGTATAGAGAGTTTGAAGCAAGGAAGCAGAGGGTAAGCGTATAGAGAGTTTGAAGCAAGGAAGCAGAGGTTAAGTTAGCTGAAGAAAATTTACAATGAAATGGCAATGAAGAAAGAGTTAATGGTATTGACATTTGCTAAAGTTTTCTTTATACCTTCTGATTTTTCTACATTTGGGATACAAAGAAGATTCTCTTCATCAACATAAAAAGGATCGAAAGCAAAAACATGAAAATGAAATTGTGAACCCAATTTTTAAACCAATATAGCAGTTTGAGAGAAAGTGATGAAGTAAAAGAGAATTATAATACTGTTGTCAAAACAATTTTTTTAGGATAATTTTGAACTGTTGAATTATATAATGCATTATAATTTATTTATTTTTTTGGGTTATTAGATTTTGCCTTATGATCTCCCCTTTCTATAGCTTTAAAGCTCTCAGATTGCATTTAGGGTGTTAGACTTTCTTGCTTCTTCCATCTTGCCCAAGTATCATTAAGAGCACATTTGGTACATAGGAAAAAATTTTGGTGGAAAGGAACAGTGAAAGGAAAGGGGGAAAAATGTATTTGCTATGACAATCGAAAAAATAAGAAGAAAAATATTAGAAAATGAAATATTATAGGTAATTTTACAAAATCATCCTTGTGAGAAAAGATATGTCATAAAACATCTTATTTTCATTATGGTTCATAGGTGGTTTGGTACTTTTAAAATTTTTTTTTTTCTTGTATCGGTATAATGTTGTGTTCATTTTGTGATTATGCTACACAATAACAAAATCTTGAAATTATTTCACACTACAATAAAAGTTTCCTCTGCCATAAACATGTGTTCTAGCTCCACTCTAGCTGCTCATTCTATAAATTTTTTATGAATTACATGAATTATCTTTATCCCATATTATATATTTGTGAAGCAAAGATGTTAAACATATGGAGTTAGAAATTGGGAGAAGTAAAACTCTACTTGTATCTGACAATATTTTTGCTCACATTAAGAGGTACAATTTTACTTTTTGTTTTAAGAAGAATATATTGATTTCTGTCATTTCTTTTGTTTTTTGTGAGTTAAACAAGCTTTAGCACTTGAGATTTAAGGCTTTAATCTTTAAAAATAATTTCTTCTTGGACTTACTACGCTGTTGGTTTATAATATCATTATCACTTTTAACTTGTGCCATAAGGTAATGTCGTAATTTTGATGCACAGAGAAATAGATGCGTCATATATAGAGTTTTAAGCAGAGGTTAAGTTTGTAGAAAATTTACAATGATATGGCAATGAAGAAAGAGTTAACGGTATTGACATTTTGCTTAATTTTGATTTGAACCTGTTGAGTTTTCTACATTTGGGATGCTCAGAAGATTTTATTCATCAACATAAAAAGGATCGAAAGCGAAAATAACATGAAGATGAAATTGTGAACGCAACTTTTAATCCAATATACAAGTTAATACAATTTTTTAGGATAATTTTGAAAAATTGAATTGCATAATGCAATATAATTTTTTGTTTGTGTCATTAGATTGTGTCTTATGACTTCCTCTTTTGATAGCGTTCAAGCTCTCAGATTGCATTCATGGTGTTGGCCTTACTTGCATCCTCCATCTCCCCCTAGTGTCATTAAGAGCACATTTGGTACTTAGGAAAAGTTTTTGATGGAAAGGAAATATGAAAGGAAAAGGGAAAAATGTGTTTGTTATGACAATAGAAAAAATAAGAAGAAAAATATTAGAAAAAGAAATATTACAGGTAATTTTACAAAATCATCCTTGTGAGAAAAGAAATGTCACAAGACATCTCATTTTTATTATGGGTCATAGGAGGTTTAGTATCTTTAAAAGTTAATATTTTTTATTTTTTTTATCAGTTTAATGTTGTGTTCATTTTGTGATTATGCTGCACAATAATGAAAGCTTGAAATTATTTGATACTACAGTAAATGTTTCAAGTACAGGTGTTTACTGCCACAAACCTATGCCCTAGCTCAACTTTAGCTCCTCATTCTATATATTTATTATGAATTGCATGAATTTTCTTTATCCCATATTTTATATTTGTGAAGGAAAGAGATTAAAGAGATGAAGTTACAAACTGGGAGAAGTAAAACATACTTGTATATGACAATATTGTCGCTCACATTAGGAAGTACAACTTTACATTTTGTTTTAAGAAGAATAGATTGCTTTCTGTCATATCTTTTAATGTTATTTGTGAGTTAAACAAGCTTTAACACTTGAGGTTTAAGGCTTCAGTCTTTAAAAATAATTTATTTTTGGATTTACTGTGTTATTGTCTATAATATCATTATAACTTTTGACTTGTGTCATAAGGTAATGTTGTATTTTTGATGCACAGAGAAATAGATGCGTTGTATAGAGAGTTTGAACTAAGGAACAGAGGTTAAGTCAGTTGAAGAAAATTTACAATGATACGACAATGAGGAAAGAGTTAGTGGTATTGACATTTTGAGTAATTTTGCTTTGAACTTCTTGAGTTTTCTACATTTGGGATGCTCAAAAGATTTTCTTCATAAACATAAAAATGATTGAAAACGAAAGTAACATGAGGATAAAATTGTGAACCCAACTTTTAAACTAGTATACAATTGGCTGTTTGAGAGGAAACGATGAAGTAAAATAGAATTATAATACTGTTGTCAATACAATTTTTTAAGATAATTTTGAATAGTTGAATTAGATAATGCAATATAATTTTTTTTCTTTGGGTTATTAGATTGTGTCTTATGATCTCCCTTTTTGATAGGTTTCAAACTCTCATATTGCATTCAGGGTGTTGGCCTTTCTTGCATCTTCCATCTCTCCCCAGTGTTATTAAGAGCACATTTGGTACATAGGAAAAAAATTTTATGGGTAGGAAAAATGAAAGAAAAAAGGAAAAAATGTGTTTGGTGTGACAATAGAAAAATAAGAAGAAAAATATTAGAAAAAGAAATATTATAGGTAATTTTACAAAATCATCCTTGTGAGAAATGAAACGTCACAAAACATTTTATTTTTATTATGGGTCATAGAAGGCTTAGCACCTTTAAAAGTTTTTTTTTGTATCGGTATAATGCTGGGTTAATTTTTTGATTATGCTTACAATAACAAAAGCTTGAAATTATTTGGCAATATAATAAAAGTTTCAAGTACAGGTGTTTGATGACATAAACCTGTGCTCTAGCTCCTCATTCTATAAATTTATTATGAATTGCATGAATTTTTTTATCTCATATTTTATATTTGCGAAGGAAAAAAAGTTAAAGATATGAAGTTACAAATTAGGAGAAGCAAAACTCTACTTGTATCTCTGAAAATATTCTCACTCACATTAAGAGGTTCAACTTTACATTTTGTTTTAAGAAGAAAAGATAGATTTCTCTCATTTCTTTTAATGTTATCTGTGAGTTAAACAAGCTTTAGCACTTGAGGTTTTAGGCTTCAATCTTTAAAAATAATTTCTTCTTAGATTTACTATGTTGTTGATCTATAATATCATTATCACTTTTAACTTGTGCCATAAGGTATTGTCGTATTTTTTATACACAGGGAAATAGATGCATTGTATAGGGAGTTTAAAGCAACGAATCAAAGGTTAAGTTAGCTAAAGAAAATTTACAATGATATGGCAATGAAGAAAGAGTTAATGGTATTGATATTTTGCTTAATTTTGCTTTAAACCTCTTGAGTTTTCTACATTTGGGTTGCTCAGAAGATTTGCTTCATCAACATAAAAAGGATCGAAAGTGAAAACAACATGAAGATTGTCACATCCCAAAACTTACATGTGATATAAACATAAAATACCTAGGGTGTACCTCCATGGTACCCCATAATCTCTGTGAACATTCTTAATATCCATAATTATGTGAATCATAAATATTCCAAGAAAGATATTTTGTATACATATTCAGAAAATGTTCAACTTTCAAACACTATACAATACTATACAACCTCCCAAGCCTAGGTGACCTACTAGATTACAGAGCGTTTCCTAATCCTTACCAATTGTTTACCAGACAAAAGTGGAGTATATCCTTAAAGGCTATAAATTCTTCTTCTCAACCACTGTATCTGAAAAGATAATCATGGAGAGTGTGAGTTTATCATAACTCAGTGAGTAAACAACTGTACATGAAAATATCATAAGCACAAACACCACATTTACTAATACAATCAATCTATCATTTATTTTAAATAATTATAGTATTATATGCCATAAATACTTGCACTGAGTGACTTGGGAATTTAACCCTCAAACTCTTTGTGCATAGGTTTTCACATTTATACACCGAGTAGTATGGGACTCTAACCCTTTCAAACTCGTGCATAGATTTTCACATTTATACACTGAGTGATATGAGACTCTAACCCCTTTCAAACTCGTGTATTGATTTTCACAGTTATACACCGAGTAGTATGGGACTCTAACCCTTTCAAACTCGTGCATAGGTTTTCACATTTATACACCGAGTAGTATGGGACTCTAACCCTTTCAAACTCGTGCATAGATTTTCACATTTATACACCGAGTAGTATGGGACTCTAACCCTTTCAAACTCGTGTATTAGATCTCGTAGATCTTTTGCTCATCAATAAAATAGTGAGAATTTATCACAATATAATTACTATGAAATAAATGAATTTACACATATTTTTATTCCCTTGAATGTCTATCATCAACCATAACAATCATCATATATTATCAACAGCGAGATTGATTATTTCTCACTTCAATAATGTTATAAACAAGACTTGTATTGTACCTTATCTAATAAGATCACATTAGTTTAGTAAGGTTATTCACTTACAAAATGTTCCAATTTATTCAAGGAACAATCACATCTAGTTCTTTAGTCAACTAGAGAAATCAATTCTCAAAGGTAATAAAATACCTTCCAATGATATTATACTTTTTCTCAACCTGAACACACACTGATAATCTTCTCAATTTCACAAATAACGCAAATGGGATTTATATTGTGCTTTGACTAATTTATTAAATTAATTTTGCAAGGTTGCCTACTCACCTGGATTCCACGCTCTCGGCGCTCCCACCTTGCGCCCCAATCATCCCTATTGTAACCAGGTAAAAACCATTAGGGTTACAAAATAGAGAAATTTCCTATCACTACTCTCGACCTTTACTCACATCTTAAGTCATAACTCCTAACCAGTAATGAATTTCTAAATGACACTTATACCATTGGAAACTAGACTCAAAGAGCTTTTCAATGATATTAAAAAAAAAAACTGATGCTACAGTAATAGTCAACGGTCAACGCAGCTACAGTAACGTTGACCGAGTCAATGCTACAGTAACGTTGACCGAGTCAACGCTACAGTAACGAGAAATCTGGAAAAATTTTCTCGGTGAACAGTAATTTCTGGGGAAAATTTTCGATGTTCTTCGTGTTCTTCATCCAAAAATCCTAAAATCATATCTAAAACAACATTTCTTTTGATTTCTTCCATGGGTTTTCATCCTTAATGTCTAAGGAGTGTTTTAACACCAAAACCCCCAATTTCTACCAACAATCCAAGCTCAAATCTCAAATTTTCATCAAGAACACTAACTTTTTCAAATATCCAAATTCTACGAAATTTCTTGTTCTAATAACATCATAAACCACCTAAGAATGTTTTACATTAACATCCACACTTAAATTCATCCATTAAAACTCAAATCTTAATTTTCTTCCATAGGTCCGAAAATGGAGAAAAAGAGAAATAGAGTAGATAAAACTTACCTCTTTACCTCTAGAACTCCTGAGAATCGGAAGTATGGTTAGAAAATACAAGATCGCCGGATGAAAATTTGAGAAATGATTGAAGAAGGGAAGATGGAAATAACGAAGAACATGAAGCCTCGGGAGGAAGAAGGAGAAGAAAAACTAATAATTGTATGTGTGGGCCCCACTAATTTCTTTTTCGATAAAATCGCTCATAGCCACCTTAGCTTATAAGATTTGTTCACTTTAATCCCTCTCGATGTCTCAAATACCACTTTAACCTCGAATCCATCATCTTTTCGGTACCGGACTCATAATTCATTCTCATAAGCTTTATTCTTCCTCTTAGGTTTCTATTTGGTCATTTCTCAAAAGTCCTCTATACTTTCTTTTCTTTTCACTTTAGTCCTTGAGAATTTGTAAAAATTTCCTAAATTAAAAATTAAAATTTCTATTCCCAGATTTTCTTCACTAATTCAAAAAGTACATTTTCACGTAATTAAATTTTTCACTAAATTTCAAATTAGACTTTAAATATTCATATAAATTCTTGAGATATTACAAAGATGAAAGTGCGAACCTAACTTTTAAACTAGTATACAAGTGGCGGTTTGAGAGAAAGCAATGAAGTAAAAGAGAATTATAATATTGTTGTCAATACAATTTTTTTAGGATAATTTTGAACAATTGAATTGGATAATGCAATATAATTTTTTTTGGGTGATTAGATTGTGTCTTATGATCTCCCCTCTCAATGGCTTTCAAGCTCTCAGATTGCATTCAGAATGTTGGCCTTTTGTGTGTTTTCCATCTCCCCTCAATGTCATTAAAAGCACATTTGGTATGTAGGAAAAATTTTTGATTGAAAGCAAAAATGAAAGGTAAAGGGAAAAAAATGTGTTTGGTATGACTATAGAAAAAATAAGATGAAAAATATTAGAAAACAAAATATTATAGAATTTTACAAAATCATCCTTTTCAGAAAATGTAAGTCATAAAACATCTTATTTTTATTATGAGTCATAGGGGGTTTAGTGTCACGTCCCAAAATCTGAGCACGTGACCGGCACGGAAAGTGAATTTCATTTCACCTCCGTAAGCCTTTTTTTTTTTCTCTTAAGCATCATACCATTCTTTTTCATGCAACCAAACCAAGTTCTCTATACAAACTACAATTATTCACATTACATCACTGAATGAACCTACCCGATTACAGAGATTTCTAGATTTATACAACTTAGAATAAGACTTAACTATTATACCTTTATCCTGAACAAATGAAAAGGTAATCATGGACTAAGGATCCATAATTCCTTGTTCCGATATTTACCTTCAGCTGTCAACTCTGAAAAAATATCAATAAGAGGGGTATGAGCAAACCACGTGCCCAGTGAGTAGATAACACAACACTATGACAAAAAAAATATCATGCATCATAATGACAACATGCAGCAATCATACGTAAATCGATCATCATATGATATAATATTATTCATAATACTTCACAACAATATCCAAGTAAATCAAATACATTTTAACATAATTCAAAATTCACAACAGCAATTGGTGAAATCAATTTCACACACATTTCCCGTACCAACCGGGTCGTCCAGAATACCTCTAGATCGTTGCCCGCGGCCCCCGCCGCATCCACCCTTATCGCTCCATTTATAATCTCCACCCTTATAACTTCACATAAATTTCTCCATGGGGTGCACCACCATGCATTTCCTTTCCAGTCAAACACAATCACAATCACATATAAAAAAACATCCTCAATCATAATCTTGAGCCACAACATAATCAATGTGGTTCCAGCAACATAGCATGTATACAACATAACCCATAATATAGAACAATTATTCAACAATAACATACTTCAACTATCCGCATATGAATGAACTCAACAATCAGAGTATGATACATTTCAACTCAGTTCACATGCCATTCACAATCCATCATATAACCTCAATTCATGAGAAAATAAGAAAATATAATTATATACATCACCTGGCACGTTCCACAATTGTTTATGTCTCATCATCCCACATCATTCTCTTCAAACTTGGATATTCAACATATTTTTCACTATGATGCAAAAAGTCAATAACAAAGATATTTAATCATAGCAAGTATTAACCCACTCACCTGGATTTCATGCTCTCAGCACTCCCACCTTGCACTTGACCATTCCTATTGTAACCAGATAAAACCATCAGGGTTACGAAATAGAGAAATTTCCTACCACTACTCTCGACCTTCATCCACTTCTCAAATCATAACTCTTAACTGGTAATGAATATCCAGATGAAACTTATACCATTGGAAACTAGACTCAAAGAGCTTTTCAACGATATTTTAAAAAAAAAAATGATGCTACAGTAACGGTCAACGGTCAACGCAGCTACAGTAACGTTGACCGAGTCAACGCTACAGTAACGAGAAAATCTGGAAAAATTTTCTCGGTGAACAGTAATTCTGGGGAAAATTTTCGATGTTCTTCGTGTTCTTCATCCAAAAATCCAAAAAATCATATCTAAACAACATTTCTTTTGATTTCTTCCATGGGTTTTCATCCTTAATGTCTAAGGAGTGTTTTAACACCAAAACCCCCAATTTCTACCAACAATCCAAGCTCAAATCTCAAATTTTCATCAAGAACACTAACTTTTTTCAAATATCCAAATTCTACGAATTTCTCCTAGTTTTCTCCAAATTTCTTGTTCTAATAACATCATAAACCACCTAGGAATGTTTTAGATTAACATCCACACTTAAATTCATCCATTAAAATATTCTACAAAAATTTTGCAAAAATGATAACCAAGGATTTGATCTTGTAATAAGAGGAAGAAGAAGAAGAACATCAACTTACCAATCATCCTAACTTTCATAGCTTCCTTCCCAAAGCAAAAATTGTATGAATGATTGATGAAGAAATTCCTTTGCAAGCATAATCGAGAGAGAGAGAAAGTGAAGCTACGGGAGGGAGAATGAGAAAAAGAAAAGAATAAGGAGAAGTGTATACGCGTGGGCCCCACCAATTTCTTTTTCGATAAAATCGCTCATAGCCACCTTAGCTTATAAGATTTGTTCACTTTAATCCCTCTCGATGTCTCAAATACCACTTTAACCTCGAATCAATCATCTCTTCGGTACCGGACTCATGATTCATTCTCATAAGCTTTATTCTTTCTCTCAAGTTCCTATTTGGTCATTTCTCAAAAGTAATCCATATTTTCTTTTCTTTTCACTTTAGTCCTTGAGAATTTGTAAAAATTTCCTAAATTAAAAATTAAAATTTCTATTCCCAGATTTTCTTCACTAATTCAAAAAGCAAATTTTTCACATAATTAAATTTTTCACTAAACTTCAAAATAGGCTTTAAATATTCATATAAATTCTTGGGATATTACATTTAGTACATTTAAATTTTTTTTGTAGCAGTATAATGCTATGTTCATTTTGTGATTATGCTGCACAATAACAAAAACTTGAAATTTTTTGACACTATAATAAAAGTTTCAAGTACAGGTGTCTGCAGCCATAAACCTGTGCTCTAGCTCCACTCTAGCTCTTTATTCTATAAATTTATTATGAATTGCATGAATTTTCTTTATGCCATATTTTATATTTGTGAAGGAAAATGGTTAAAGAGATGAAGTTATGCATTGGGAGAAGTAAAACTCTACTTGTATCTGACAATATTCCTGCTCACATTAAGAGGTACAATTTTACATTTTCTTTTAAGAAAAATGGATTGATTTCTGTCATTTCTTTTGATGTTATATGTGAGTTAAACAAGCTTTAGCAATTGAAGTTTAAGGCTTCAATATTTAAAAATAATTTCTTCTTAGATTTACTGTATTGTTGGTCTATAATATCATTATCACTTTTAACTTGTGCTATATGGTAATGTCGTAACTTTGTTGCACAAAGAAATAGATGCATTGTATATAAAGTCTGAAGCAAGAAAGCAGAGGTTAAGTCAGCTATAGAAAATTTACTATGATATGGAAATGAAGAAAGAGTTAATGGTATTGACATTTTGCTTAATTTTGCTTTGAACCTGTTGAGTTTTCTACATTTGGGATGCTCAAAAGATTTTCTTCATCAACATAAAAAGGATTGAAAGCAAAAACAACATGAAGATGAAATTGTGAACCCAACTTTTAATCCAACATACAAGTGACAGTTTGAGAGAAAGCGATGAAGTAAAAAAGAATTATAATACTATTGTCAATACAATTTTTTAGGAGAATTTTGAACAGTTGTATTGCATAATGCAATATAATTTTTTCTTTGCATCATTAGATTGCGTCTTTTGACCTCCCCTTTCGATAGAGTTCAAGCTCTCAAATTGCATTCATGGTGTTGGCCTTACTTGCATCTTCCATCTCCCTAGTGTCATTAAGAACACATTTGGTACGTAGAAAAAAAATTTTGATGGAAAGGAAAAATGAAAGGAAAAGGGAAAAATGTGTTTGATATGACAATAGAAAAAAAAGAAGAAAAATATTAGAAAAAGAAATATTATATGTAATTTTACAAAATTATGCTTGTGAGAAAAGAAACGTCATAAAACATTTTATTTTTATTATGGGTCATTAGAGGTGTAGCACCTTTAATAGTTTTTTTTTGTATCGGTATAATGTTGTGTTCATTTTGTGATTAAGCTGCACAATAACAAAAGCTTGAAATTATTTGACAATACAATAAAAGTTTAAAGTATAGTTGCCTGCTGCCATAAACCTATGCTCTAGCCACACTCTAGCTCTTCATTCTAAAAATTTATTATGAATTGCAAAAGTTTTATTTATCTCATATTTTATATTTGTGAAGGAAATAGGTTAAAGATATGAAGTTTCAAATTGGAAGAAGTAAAACTCTACTTGTATCTGACAATATTCCCAGTCACATTAAGAGGTACAACTTTACATTTTGTTTTAAGAAGAAAATATTGATTTCTGTCATTTCTTTTGATGTTTTCTGTGAGTTAAACAAGCTTTAGTACTTGAAGTTTAAGGCTTTAATCATTAAAAGTAATTTCTTCTTAGATTTACTGTGTTGTTGGTCTATAATATCACTATCACTTTTAACTTGTGCCATAAGGTAATGTCGTATTTTTTATGCATAGAGAAATAGAAGCGTTGTATAGAGAGTTTGAAGTAAGGAGGAAGCAGAGGTTAAGTCAGCTAAAGAAAATTTACAATGATATGACAATAAAGAAAGAGTTAATGATATTGACATTTTGATTAATTTTGCTTTGAACATCTTGAGTTTTCTACATTTGGGATGCTCAGAAGATTTTCTTCATAAACATAAAAAGGATCGAAAGCGAAAATAACATGAAGATGAAATTGCGAACCCAACTTTTAAACCAGTATACAATTGGCGGTTTGAGAGAAAGCGAAGTAAAATAAAATTATAATACTGTTGTCAATACAATTTTTTAAGATAATTTTGAACAGTTGAATTAGATAATGCAATATATTTTTTTTGGGTCATTAGATTGTGTCTTATGATCTCCCTTTTTGATAGGTTTCAAACTGTCACATCCCAAAAATTGAACATGTGAAAAGATACTATTTTTAGAGAAAACCTCAGTGGTATCCCGAAATCCTGGACAATCTTAATATCCACAATTACTCATTTGATAAAATTCTCAAACATGAGTTATTCACATATATTCTTTAAGGTTTTACATTCAACCTCTATCATTTATTCCACACGACAGAATTATATTCATCTGATAAATAAATATAGGCATACATAATCTGATGTGTTTATCTCATCGCAAGTCTAGGAGACCTATAGAAAGTATAGAGCATTCCTAGTATTCACATTAAAAAGTACTGGTATTCCACCAGACATAAATGGAGAATAACTCCAAGAGGCTTCTAATATTCAATCGGATACTCTTCTTCCTTGTTTACTGTATCTGAAAAAATAATCATAGGGAGTGTGAGTTTATTTAAAACTCAGTAAGTAAATAACTGTACTATATAAAATATCAAAAGTACAAATACCACATTTACTCATATAATCAATTGTCTTATACATCGAGTAGTATGAGACTTTAACCCTTTCAAACTCGAGAATAAGATTTTATAGATATACACTGAGTAGTATGAGACTCTAACCCTTTCAAACTTGTATTTATGATTTCATCTATTTATACCAAGTAATATGAGACTCTAACATTTTTAAACTCGTGCATAGGTTTTCATAGTTATACACTGAGTAGTATGAGACTTTAACCCCTTCAAACTCATGTATTAGATCCCGTAGATTTTTGCTCATTAATAAAGTAGTGAGAATTTATCACATAGTACAATTACCATGAAATAAATTAATTTAGACATATTTTTATTCCTTTGAATTTCTGTAAAAAATATATCAATTATCATATACTATCATCTGAAATATTAATTGCTTAATATCTAAATAATATTGTAAATGAGACTTATATTGTACTTTGACTAATAAAATCAAACTAGATTAGCAAGGTTATTCACTTACCTCGATATTTGTCCAAATTTATTTTGTTCCACACTAGAATTTGTGTAGGAAAATTTTCTAGTAAAAGATATCACAAGGAAAAATAAGAAAGGGAACAAACTTATGAAAAAATGCAATTTTTTCTGATTGCTATAGTAACTGTCAACAGTAAATTAACTGTTGCTACAGTAATTGCTAGCTACAGTAACAGTTGCTACAGTAACTACTAATGGTCAACTAACCACCATCGACGCTACAGTACTTTGACTAAAGTCAATGGTACAGTACACCACGGAAATCAGGAAAAATTTTCTCGATGAACAGTAACCGCGATTTTTCCCTCTAAGTTTTTCATGATTTTAAGATCAAATCTTCATCATTTACCTTGATTTTTTCCATGGGTTTTTATCCTTGATATATAAGGAATCTTTTGACGCCAAAATCCTCAATCTTAACCCATAAACAAAGTCTCAATCTTTAATTTTTCATTAGGAACCCTTACTTTCTTCAAATTTTCAAATTCTTGAATTTCTCCTAGTTTTCTCCAAATTTCTTTCTTATAATAATTATCCAATATGTAGAAATGTTTTAAACCAACATTCACACTTAAATTCATCCATTAGAACCCCAAATCAACCCAAAATTCTTTAAATCCGAAAATAGGCAAAATAGAGAGAAAATTGAGAAATATGAAGGAGATTGAAGCTTACCTCTCTCTTTGGAAACTTCAGTAAAAGGAAATTGATCGGAGACAAGAAAAACATCAGAAGAAATGAAAGAAAAGATTGATGGAGCTGAGAGAAAATATCTCTCCTTCTTCTTGCCTCTATGTAAAAGCGTGAGAATGATAGAGAAAGAGGAATGATGAAGGCTTAATAGCCAAATGGGTCATTTGGTGACCCACGGGTACCCATTCTCAATTGCTCCAAATCCATGTGATCTGACTATAATTATTTCTCAATAATTATATTAATTTTATTTAATTTCTTCTTTCTCATATTTTTCTCAATTCACAATATATATATATATATATATATATATATATATATATATATATATATATATATATATCATACTGCAATAAAATACCCAGTCTAGTCATTTATTTCAATTTTCATAAATAATATTTAAAGAGAACAATTAAATATGAAAATTAAAAATGACTAAAATAAATAACTAAAGTAACGTTGTAAAATTCTAAAATACTCTCCAGTGAATTATACTCTGAAATTAATGGGTATTACATTCTACCCCTTTAAAAGAATTCAGTCCTCCGAATTAATACCTTACCTCAGGTTTCAAACAAATATGGATATTTTATCCACATTTCATCTTCTGCCTCCCACGTAGCTTCCTCGTGAGAATGATTTCTCCAAAGAAACTTGACAGTAGGAATTTTCTTAGTGTGCAATTTATTGACCTTTCTATCAAGAAAAACTACTGGTACCTCTTCGTAGGTGAGAGTTTCATCAAAATGAACTTCTTGGGGTTGAATGACATGAGAAGGATCAGGAAGATACTTCTGTAGCATGGACATATAAAATATTGGATGAACTCCCTCTAGGTCTGAAGGTAGGTCTAGGCGATATGTCACGTTACCCACTCTGTCTACAATCTCATATGGGCCAACACACCTCGGACTAAGCTTCCCTTTCTTCCCGAATCTCATTACTCCCTTCATAGGTGAGATTCGTAAGAAAACCATGTCACCTATTGTAAATTCAAGGTCAAGCGTCGGTTGTTCGCATAAGACTTCTGTCTACTCTGAGCAGTTAACAACTTCTCTCTGATAAGTTTAACTTTATTTATATCTTCTTGTATTATCTCAGGTCCAAGTATTTTAGTTTCACCAAGTTCAAATCAACCTATAGGAGATCAACATCGTCTCCCGTATAGAGCCTCGAAAGGTGCCATCTGGATATTGGCTTGGTAACTGTTATTGTAAGCAAATTCAATAAGAGACAAATGATCTTCTCAACTTCCACTGAAATTCATCATACAAGCTCTTAGCATATCCTCTAAAGTCTGAATTGTCATTTCAAACTGTCCATCAGTCTGAGGATGGAATGCTGTGCTAAGATTCACTTTGGTACCTAAAGCCTCTTGAAAGACTTTTCAGAATCGAGAAGTAAATTAAGGTCTTCGGTCTGATATAATGGATATTGGCATACCATCAAGTTTCACTATTTCCTTAACATAAAGTCGAGCAAGTTTCACTACATTGAAAGTGGTATGAACAGGAAGAAAATGTGCTGACTTAGTAAGTCGATCTACTATTACCCATATTGAGTCATTTCCCTTTGTTGACCAGGGTAAACCTACTATAAAATCTATAGTGATCCTTTCCCATTTCCACTCGAGAATATCTAATTTTTGCATCAAACCAGGTAGTCGTCGATGTTCAGCTTTAACCTGCTGACAAGTCAAACATCGAGCTACAAAGTCAGTCACATCTCATTTTATGCCCTCCTACTAGTAAACTTGTTTCAAGTCTTGATACATTTTCACAGCACCAGGATGTACAACGTATGGCAAACCATGAGTTTTCACTAAGATTTCCTGTTTCAAAGATTCAATGTTGGGGACACAGAGTCTCCCATTAAACTATAAGACTCTTTATTCATCTACCAAGAAACTTAGTGCTAAACCTTCCCTTTCCTTATCTATGATTTTGACCATATCAATATCGTTTTCTAAAGTTACTTTTACTTTTTCAATAAGGAATGATCTAACTATTAAATGAGCCAGAAATATACCTGACTCAGTGATCTCAAAGAATACTCCATTAGCTTCTAATTCTTGTAGTTCATGTATTAGAGACCTCCTTATAGTGGCAATGTGAGCTAAACTTCCCATAGACTTTCAACTTAGGGCATCAGCCACCACATTTACTTTACCTGGATGGTAAAGGATGTTACAATCATAATCTTTCAGAAGTTTTATCCATCTTCGTTATCTTAGATTAAGATATGTCTGCTAAAAAATGTACTTAAAACTTTTGTAATCTGTGAAAATTTTACAAGTCTCCCCATACAAGTAATGTCTCTAAATCTTTAAGGCGAACAATATAGCTGCCATTTCCAAATCATAGTAGGGTAATTCAATTCATATTTTTTAAGCTGACATGAACCATAAGTTATAACTCTACCATGTTGCATCAACACACACCCTAAGCCTATCTTTGAGGCATCACAGAATACAGAGTAACTCACTGGTCCTGATGGTAAGATTAAGACTGGTGCAGAAGTTAAACACTCCTTCAATTGGGTGAAACTTTGCTCACATGAATCATCCCAAATGTATTTAACATTTTTTCGAGTTAACTTATTCAATGGGAGAGCCGTCTTGGAGAAATATTTGACAAAGCGATGGTAATACCCTGCTAAGCCAAGAAAATTACGTACTTTAGACACAGTTGTTGGTCTAGGCCATTGTTTTACTGCTTCAATTTTACTTGGATCTACATGAATACCTTTCTAATAACATGTCCCAAGAAAGTTACATGACTCATCAAGAATTCACATTTTGAGAGCTTTACGTACAACTAATGCTCTCTCAAGGTCTAAAGCACCATTCTCAAATGTTCAGTCTGTTCTTCATAACTCTTTGAATACATCAAAATGTCATCAATAAATATAATTATAAACTTATCAAGGAATGATTTGAACACTATGTTCATTAAATCTATAAATGCTACTGGTGCATTTGTCAATCCAAAAGACATCATGAGAAACTTATAATGTCCATACCATGTACGAAAAATAGTCTTAGGTATATCATCGTTCTTAATTCGTAACTGATGACATCCAGACCTTAGATCAATCTTTGAGAAGTATCTTGCTCCTTGAAGTTGATCAAACAAATTATCTATCATTGGTAAAGGATACTTGTTCTTCACCGTGACTTTATTTAGCTGACGATAATCTATACATAATTTCATAGAATCGTCTTTCTTTTTCACAAAAAGAATAGAAGCACCCCAAGGTGAAAAACTCAGGTGAATAAATCCTTTGTTTAACAAATCTTCCAATTGTCCTTTGAGTTCTTTTAACTCAGCAGGAGCCATACGATAAGGTGGAATTAAAATTGGTCGTGTGTCTGGGACCAAATCAATACCGAACTCAATATCTCTTTCTGGCAGTAATCTAGGTAAATCTTATGCGAACACGTCTGGGAATTCATTAACCACATGTATATCTTGTAACTTCTGTTCTTTCTTTTCTAAATCTTTGACAAAAGCTAGAAATCCCTAACATTCCTTTCACAACATACGCCAGGCACTTAACATAGATATCATGTTGCAAGGTACATCACTTCGATCTCCTTGAAACACAAAATTACTCCTCCCCGGCATATTAAAGGAAATATCCTTGTCACGACAATTTATAGTAGCATGACAAAAAGATAGCCAGTCTATCCCTAAAATCACATCAAAATCTAACATGTTGAGAATCATAAGATCTATCTCAGTTCCATACCTCCAACAATTATTTTACAAGAATGATAATTTGTTTTAACTACCCAAGTCTCTCTCATCTGTGTGGAAACCAAGAATGATTCTTTAAGAGTAATCGGATCAAATTCAAACCTCTTGGTAAATAGGGGTGACACATACGAGTGAGTAGAACCAAGATCAAATAAAATACGTGTAGAAAAAGTATTAACAGATAATAAACCTGTAACTACAGCATTGGATATTTGAACATCCTGTCGGGTTAGAGCATATACTCTTGCATTTTCTCTGCCAGCAGCTTGTTTTCCATGGTCTCCTTGGCCTCTTCCAGAACCTCTTCCCATACTACCCCCTATTGAAGGGGTCGGTGTTCGAGTAACAGAAGCAGAAATAGATTGTGGTCAAGGTGGCAAAGTAGACCCTTGACCTGGTTCTGTCATGAGTTGAGGGCACTTCCTTATAAAGTGTCCCTTTTGTCTACAGTTAAAACAACTTGTACCAATAGTATTTAACCTGCATTCTCCGAAGTAAAACTTTCCACATTCAGGACACTGAGGTTTTTTCCTTCTAGTTTGAGTACCTCATCTATTAGAAGAGCTGAAACCGCCCCTGATCTCTAAATGAGGCTTAGCCACACTGGCTGTGGAATAAGATGACTTAGAAGGAGTGGCTGGAGCATGCTGTAATGCAATAAAGGGTTTCAAAGTCCCTGAGCCTTCCCCTTGATCAAAAGATCTCCTATATCTAGCTTTCTTCTTTTGTCGATATTCTTCCTTATTCTTTGACCTCTTTTCTATCCTTCGGGCCACATCAACAGCTTCTGAGTATGAAGAGTAATCGTTCATATTGAAACCCACTTGATCATATAAGGCATCATGAAGTCCTTCCACAAACTTTTCTATTTTTTTTCTTTCAGAAAGAATGATTTCAGGGGCATACTCAGATAATTTAACAAACTGAGCAGAATATTCATCAACAGTCATGGTTCCCTGTTTTAGATACAAAAAATTCCTTGCCCTAGATGATTATTCACTTGTCGGGAGAAATTCATCCATAATTAATATGTAAAACTCCGTTTACACAACTGGCGGTGCGCCTTGAATTCACACTTTCTTCCAGTTCCTCCACCATTTACTAGCCCTACCCTTCAACTAAAAGGAAATGAATTATACCTTCT
Organism: Biancaea sappan; assembly: GCA_037074585.1. NCBI lineage: Eukaryota > Viridiplantae > Streptophyta > Magnoliopsida > Fabales > Fabaceae > Biancaea > Biancaea sappan. The sequence goes on from CM073496.1 coordinate 62,773,302, forward strand.
AATTAAGAGAACACCCTATAGCATCACAAATTGCTTCACAATCTTCAAGGAAACATTGTGGGTCCTCTTTGGGATCTTCCCCTGAAATAAGAGGCCTCATTTTCTGGAATTCAGATATTTTTACCTCCTTTACATTACCCCCTCCAGCTAACTGAGCTGGTGGTACGATTTCAGCTTGAACAATAGGAGGATCCACTGGCAGGTTAGCTTGTACAGCTCGACCTCTCATTTCAGCCTTAAATCGGTTAAACCGTTCATTCATTAAATTAATCATATTTGCACTAGTTGTATTATCAATCTGAGCGATAGGTTCAACTCTCCTTGCTTGGCCACTAGCTGCGCCCCTCAGTATTTTGAACATGTAAACTATTAGCATGGTTAGGATCATCTTGCACATATACTGGTGAAATTATGGCCCTCCTAGGACCCACATGCTCATTATTATTAGAAGATCCTTCTGACATTGAATTGTCAAAGATCTACACACATAACAAATACTTTTCAAACATAAATAAAATATCACGTACTAGCCCCACTGAAAAGTTATCTATAAAATGATATTATACTCTACAAGGTCTTTTATGGAACCTAATTCTATGGTTATGATATGGCTCATGACAATAGGGAAGGGCCCACAAAGATTACTTTGCTCTGTCTTCTATAGGGGACCTATAAAACCTATCATCTGATACCAAATTGTCACATCCCAAAAATTGAATATGTGAAAAGATACTATTTTTAGGGAAAACCTAAATAGTATCCCGAAATCCTGGACAATCTTAATATCCATAACTACTCATTTGATAAAATTCTCAAACATGAGTTATTCACATATATTCTGTAAGGTTTTACATTCAACCTCTATCATTCATTCCACACGACAGAATTATATTTATTTGATAAATAAATATAGGCATACATAATCTGATGTGTTTATCTCATCGCAAGCTTAGGAGACCTATAGAAAGTACAGAGTATTCCTAGTATTCACATTAAAAAGTACTGGTATCCCACCAGACAAAAATAGAGAATAACTCCAAAAGGCTTCTAATCTTCAATCGGATACTCTTCTTCCTTATTTAATGTATCTAAAAAGATAATCATAGGGAGTGTGAATTTATTTAAAACTAAGTAAGTAAATAATTGTACTATATAAAATATCAAAAGTACAAATACCACATTTACTCATATAATCAATTGTCTTATACATCGAGTAGTATTAGACTTTAACCATTTCAAACTCGTGAATAAGATTTCATAGATATACACCGAGTAGTATGGGACTCTAACCCTTTCAAACTCGTATTTATGATTTCATCTATTTACACCGAGTAGTATGAGATTCTAACCCTTTTAAACTTGTGCATAATGTTCATAGTTATACACTGAGTATTATGGGACTTTAACCCTTTCAAACTCATGTATTAGATCCCGTAGATCTTTGCTTATTAATAAAATAGTGAGAATTTATCACAAAATACAATTACCATGAAATAAATTAATTTAGATATACTTTTATTCCTTTGAATTTCTGTTAAAAATATATCAATTATCATATACTATCATCTGAAAGATTGATTGCTTAATATCCAAATAATATTGTAAATAAGACTTATATTGTACTTTGACTAATAAAATCAAACTAGCTTGGCAAGGTTATTCATTTACCTCGATATTTGTCTAAATTTACCTTGTTCCACACTAGAATTTGTGTAGAAAAATTTTCTAGTAAAAGATATCACAAGAAAAAAATAAGAAAGGGAACAAAATCATGAAAATATGTAATTTTTTCTGATTACTACAGTAACGGTCAACGGTCACCTAACCATTGCTACAGTAACCACTAATGGTCAACTAACCACAACCAACGCTACAGCACTTTGACCAAAGTCAACGCTGCAGTAACCGTGAAAATCTGGAAAAATTTTCTTGATGAACAGTAACCACGATTTTTCCCTCTAAGTTTTTCATGACTTTGAGATCAAATCTTCATCATTTACCTTGATTTCTTCCATGGATTTTTATCCTTGATGTATAAGAAATCTTTTGACACCAAAATCCCCAATTTTAACCCACAAACAAAGTCTCAATCTTCAATTTTTCATTAGGAACCCTTACTTTCTTCAAATTTTCAAATTCTTGAATTTCTCCTAGTTTTCTCCAAATTTCTTTCCTATAATTATTATCCAACATGTGAAAATGTTTTAAACCAACATCCACACTTAAATTCATCCATTAGAACCCCAACCCAAAATTTTCTAAATCCAAAAATAGGCAAAATAGAGAGAAAATTGGGAAATATGAAGGAGATTGAAGCTTACCTCTCTTTTTGGAAACTTCAATAAAAGGAAATTGATCGAAGACAAGAAAAACACTAGAAGAAATGAAAGAAAAGATTGATGGAGTTGAGAGAAAATATCTCTCCTTCTTCTTACCTCTATGTGAAAACGTGAGAATGATAGAGAAAGAGGAATGATGAAGGCTTAATAGCCAAATAGGTCATTTGGTGACCTATGGGTACCCATTCTCAACCGCAATAAAATACCCAGTCTAGTCATTTATTTCACTTTCTATAAATAATATTCAAAGAGAACAATTAAATATGAAAATTAAAAATGACTAAAATAAATAACTAAAGTAACGTTGTAAAATTCTAACATACTCTCAAGCAAATTATACTATGAAATTAATAGGTATTATACAAACTCTCAGATTGCATTCAGATTGTTCACCTTTCTTGCATCTTCCCTTTCCCTCAGTGTCATTAAGAGCACATTTCGTACGTAAGAAAAAAATTTTATGGAAAGGAAAAATGAAAGGAAAAGGGAAAAATGTGTTTAGCGTGACAATAGAAAAAATAAGAAGAAAAAATATTAGAAAAAGAAATATTGTAGGTAATTTTACAAAATCATCAATGTTCTTTACCTCGTGCCTATGGGTTTGAGCCCCATGGTTGGTGCCCTTTCATTTTCAAACACACTTTTAATTATTAAAGCAAGTTTAGCAAGTGGCAAGCTAGAAATGAGTTGGAGGTTAAAACTGAAGACCAAGTTATACCGCAAGTGTCAAAGTTTAGGTATTTGGAATCTATTATACAAGATGACAGTAAGATTAATTGGGATGTTACATATAGGATACAAGCTGGGTGAATGAAATGGAGAAAAGTATCAAGAGTTGTGTGTGATCGAAAAGTACCTAATAAACTTAAAGGAAAATTTTATCGTACAACTATAAGACCGACAATATTGTATGGGAGTGAATGTTGAGCAATGAAAGGACAACAAGAACACAAAACTGGGGTAGCATAGATAAGGATGTTGAGATGGACGTGTGGTCATACAAGACGAGATATGATCCGTAATAATTGTATACAAAGTAGAGTTGGAGTGATACTTATTGAGGAGAAAATGATAGAAAATCATTTAAGGTGGTATGGTCATATTCAAATAAGATAGTTTGAGGCGCCAGGGTTGAGCAGATGGTATGGATTCCTGTAAAAAAAGGCCGAGTAAGACCAAGAAGTATACTTAGAGGAGTCAATAAATGAGATCTTTTGATAAATGCGATACCTAAAGAGTTGGTCATTGATAGAGCTCAAAGGCGTAATGCGATTCATGTAACCAATCTCACCTAGTGTGATAAGGCTTTGTTGTTGTTGTTGTTGTTGTTGTTGTATCCTTGTGAGAAAAGAAACATCATACAATATTTTATTTTTATTATGGGTCATAGGAGGTTTAGTACCTTTAAAAGTTTTTTTTTGGTATCGGTATAATGTTGTGTTCATTTTGTGATTATGCTGCACAATAACAAAAGCTTGAAATTATTTGACACTACAATAAATGTTTTTAGGTACAGGTGTTTGCTGCCATGAACTTGTGCTCTAGTTCCACTCTAACTCCTCATTCTATAAATTTATTATGAATTGCATGAATTTTCTTTATGTCATATTTTATATTTGTGAAGGAAATAGGTTAAAGATATGAAGTTACAAATCTGTAGAAGTAAAACTCTACTTGTATCTAACAATATTCCCTTTCACATTAAGAGATACAACCTTACATTTTGTTTTAAGAAGAAAAGATTGATTTCTTTCATTTCTTTTGATGTTATCTGTGAGTTAAACAAGCTTTAGCACTTGAGGTTTAAGGCTTCAAACTTTAAAAAATAATTATCACTTTTAATTTGTACCATAAGGTAATGTCGTATTTTTGTTGCATAGGGAAATAGATGCATCGTATAAAGAGTTTGAAGCAACGAAGCAAAGGTTAAGTCAGCTGAAGAAAATTTACAATGATATGGCAATGAAGAAAGTGTTAATGGTATTGATTTTTTGCTTAATTTTGCTTTAAACCTCTTGAGTTTTCTACATTTGGGATGCTCAGAAGATTTTCTTCATCAATATAAAAACGACCTACAGCGAAAACAACATGAAGATGAAAGTACAAACCTAACTTTTAAACTGGTATACAAGTGGCGGTTTGAGAAAAAGCGATGAAGTAAAAGAGAATTATAATACTGTTATCAATACAAATTTTTTAGGATAATTTTGAACATTTGAATTGGATGATGCAATATTTTTGTTTTTTGGGTCATTAGATTATGTCTTATGATCTCCCCTTTCGATAGCTTTCAAGCTTTCAAATTGCATTCAGGGTGTTGGCCTTTTCTGCATCTTCTATCTCCCCCCAATGTCATTAAGAGCTCATTTGGTATGTAGGAAATTTTTTTGATGAAAATGAAAAATGAAAGGAAACGGGAAAAAATGTGTTTTGTATGACAATAGAAAAAATAAGAAGAAAATTATTAGAAAAAATTATAGGTAATTTTACAAAATCATCCTTGTAAGAAAAGAAACGGCATAAAACATCTTATTTTTATTATGGGTCATATGAGGTTTAGTACCTTTAAAAGTTTTTTTTTGGCATCAGTATAATGTTGTGTTCATTTTGTGATTATGCTGCACAATGAAAAAAGCTTGAAATTGTTTGACACTACAATAAAAGGTACAGGTTTCTACTGCCATAAACATGTGCTCTAACTCCATTCTAGCTCCTCATTTTGTAAATTATTATGAATTGCATGAATTTTCTTTATCACATATTTTATATTTGTGAAGGAAAGAGAATAAATAGATGAAGTTATAAATTGGGAGAAGTAAAACGCTACTTGTATCTGACAATATTCCCACTTACATTAAGAGGTACAACTTTACATTTTGTTCGAAGAAGAATAGATTGATTTTTGTCATTTCTTTTGATATTATTTGTGAGTTAAACAAGTTTTAGCACTTGAGGTTTAAGGTTTCAATCTTTAAAAATAATTTCTTCTTGGATTTGTTGCATTGTTGGTCTATAATATCATTATCACTTTTAACTTGTGCCATAAGGTAATGTCGTGTTTTTGATGCATAGAGAAATAGATGCGTTGTATAGAGAGTTTGAAGCAAGGAAGCAGATGTTAAGTCAATTGAAGAAAATTTACAATGATATGGCAATGAAGAAAAAGTTAATGGTATTGACATTTTGCTTAATTTTTCTTTGAACCTCTTGAGTTTTCTACATTTGGGATGCTCAAAAGATTTTCTTCATTAACACAAAAAGGATCGAAAGCGAATATAACATGAAGATGAAATTGTGAACAATGTCTAAACTAGGATACAAGTGGCGATTTGATAAAAAAAAACGACGAAGTAAAAGAGAATTATACTACTATTGTCAATACACATTTTTTAGAATAATTTTGACTAGTTGTATTAATTGGATAATGCAATATAATTTATTTTTGTTGGGTCATTAGATTGTGTCTTATGATCTCCCCTTTTGATGGCTTTCATGCTCTCAGATTGCATTCAGGGTGTTGGCCTTTCGTTTCCGTCTCCCCCAGTGTCATTAAGAGCACATTTGGTATATTGTTGGTGTGAAATGCTATTGGCAAGTGTATCGAGACAACAAGTAATATATAAAATGAGTAGAGTGTTGATTCCACGAGAATTATAGTAGTCAAGTACCGATTTCACTATTTCTACACTATCTAGACGATCGAATTTTAATATGATTAAACTAAACTAGCCTAAATTAATTTTCTAAAATAAACTAAATTACTACTGATTAACGAAAAGTCACAAAATTTAACTAAGAAAAGTATGCAAATTATCAAAGCGTTAGGGATCCGATTTCACTAACCTATCAAACTATGAATGAGTTTCCATTTTAATCTAAGTTTTTAATTTCTATATTGATGGTAGAATTCTCAATTTTAATTAAAACCCAATTCCTTGGAGAATCAATACTCTGAACCTAATCAAATTCTCTAATTCCTTAGACCAACCAAATTAGGCACATGCAATAAGTATAAGTGAATTCTATCAAAACCACACAAGTAATTTGTCTATTCCTAGATGAAATCTACTTATGGCAATTAATTCAATAGGCGTATTCAATACATGAATTTTTCAATTCTCTATATGAACCCTAAATCAATTTTCAAGTGATCAGTTTGAAAAAGCAATAGGCACAGAAATAATTACTCAACAAGAGAATTAAATAAACTCAAATTAATTGAAAACTCAATTTATAATATTCAAGAGAAGCTACATCTTCCCCCTAACAAAGGATTTAGCTACTCATGATACATAAAACATCAACAATAACAATATCCATGAGTATTTTCATCAAGACTAAAAGAAAATCAAAAAGAGAAAAGATGAAAATAAAGAAGAATGGATGAATGATATGATTCAATCCCAATCTCCCAAAGCTTCTTCCGTTTTTCTTTTCTCATCTTGCGTGCGGCCACCTCCTCCAATCTTCCAAATCCTCATTCAAAAATAAATGACATCCAATCAAAAAATAAATAAATAAATAATAATAATAATAATAATAATAATAAAGTATAAAGATTACTTTTTTTCAAATCCTAATCTTAATTTAAATACCGATTTCACTATTTCTACACTATTTAGATGATCGAATTTTAATATGATTAAACTAAACTAGCCTAAATTAATTTTCTAAAATAAACTAAATTACTACTGATTAACGAAAAGTCACAAAATTTAACTAAGAAAAGTATGCAAATTATCAAAGCGTTAGGGATCCGATTTCACTAACCTATCAAACTATGAATGAGTTTCCATTTTAATCTAAGTTTTTAATTTCTATATTGATGGTAGAATTCTCAATTTTAATAAAACCCAATTCCTTGGAGAATCAATACTCTGAACCTAATCAAATTCTCTAATTCCTTAGACCAACCAAATTAGGCACATGTAATAAGTATAAGTGAATTCTATCAAAACCACACAAGTAATTTGTCTATTCCTAGATGAAATCTACTTATGACAATTAATTCAATAGGCGTATTCAATACATGAATTTTTCAATTCTCTATATGAACCCTAAATCAATTTTCAAGTGATCAGTTTGAAAAAGCAATAGGCACAGAAATAATTACTTAACAAGAGAATTAAATAAACTCAGATTAATTGAAAACTCAATTTATAATATTCAAGAGAAGCTACATCTTTCCCCTAACAAAGGATTTAGCTACTCATGATACATAAAACATCAACAATAACAATATCCATGAGTATTTTCATCAAGACTAAAAGAAAATCAGAAAGAGAAAAGATGAAAATGAAGAAGAATGGATAATGATATGATTCAATCCCAATCTCCCAAAGCTCCTTCCATTTTTCTTTTCTCATCTTGCGTGCGGCCACCTCTTCCAATCTTCCAAATCCTCATTCAAAAATAAATGACATCCAATCAAAAAATAAATAATAATAATAATAATAATAATAATAATAATAATAAAGTATAAAGATTACTTTTTTTCAAATCCTAATCTTAATTTAAATTCTAAAAGAAACTAACCAAATAAATGCTAATAAAAGTTAACTTAAATATCCTAACTAACTTAAACTAAATAACCGTAATAATTACTAAATCTTAAGATAAATCCTAAAGAAAAACTAATTCCCTATAAAATTAAACTAATCAATTAAAAAGATTAAATAAATCTGAAAAAGACTTAAAACCATTTATTTTACTCAATTTATCAATAAAAATATAAGTTAAATAACTCTATAAAATAGAGTTATTATATCCCCAAACTTAAGATTTTGCTCGCCCTCGAGCAAAAGTAAAGCTCTGTAAAAATGCAAGTTGATCACTCTCTGTAATTCATCTTGAAAACCAAACATCAATCCTCAATAATTGCATAGAATAAGATGATAAACAATAAAGTAAAGCAATTCTAGCAAGTTTCTAAGTTCGAAAGATAATAATCCATTTTCTCAAACCCTTGAAGTATGTGTGTGAGTAGCCAACAACATTCTCATGCAAATAATTAGAATTAATTTTATACTTATTAGACTATATAACCAAACCTCAACTTTAGAACTTCATATGCTTAATCTTATATCCTCCCTCCACTAATATAAGCAACATAAAAATAAAGATCAATAGGTCTTTATCCGCTTGTAATATTGGGGTCAATGGTTAAGGTAAAAGAAAAAAAGTGATAAGGGATATACAAAGTACAAGAGAATAAGTAATACATAGTGTAAAGCATAACTCTCCTCCTTCTTTACTTTTTACTTCAACTTTCCTTCTTTTTCCTTTTTCTATTTTTCTTCTTTTTTTTTTAATGTCAACTCCCCCAAACTTAAATCATTTTAATCCACTTTTTTTATTTTTGCTTTTTTCTGGGGGGTTGAGCATTTTTGGCTTCATTCATCTTTATTTTCATCATTTTCTTTTTTCAGCATCCTTTCCTTTAGGATTTTTCTATGTACCACTTATTCTCTTGAAAAGGTAGATAATTTCTTTTTGGGCTTAAGGTTATAACTTTATCGGTACCAAAAAGAAAATTCAATTTCCAATTATTTCTACAATAAAAAGGCTCAAAATGGGCACTAGTGGCAAATAACTGAGAGAAAAAAAAAAGTCTAAGGCTTAAAATTAATCAAACAATGCCTAAATCATATCTCTATCTACATGCTACTTAGGATTTTTCCTTGGGAGAATATAAAATCAAGTTCTAGAGTTCTAAAATTGAGATAAAGTATATAATTCAATAAATATAAAACTTTTTTCTAAAGATCTACACTTCAAATTTTACTGGCTATAGTGCTCAATAATTTTTCAAGAGTTAAGAAAATAAAACCATTATCAAGCAATCTTTTCCATTGCTAAAATTATCTTTAATTTCCTGTAAATCATCTTCCTATATCAATTAATTTTCATCATAGGTAATTGACTTTTCATAGGAAAAGCTACAAAAGCAATCAACAATTTTCACTTAATTTTTAGAAAAGTTTCCAAGGGCAAGTAAAATTTAAGTTATACCATTTGAAAGCACAAATTGAATGACTAAAAATTTCTCTAATCCAAAACTAAATTCACCATCCATTTGCCGCAAAAATTAAAAATTTTGGTGAATTTAAAATAGTATTTTCCTACCCCCAAACTTAAAATGAAGCATTGTCCTCAATGCTTAAACATGTCTTTCCAAAAGTATACGGGATTAGGAATTAAGAACTTAATTAGTATTTAATCTAAAATTGAGTAAATCAACAATCAACAACTGTACTAAAACAAAGTAAGGCACAAAACTCTTTAATCCATAAATTTCCTATGTGTAGTTCAAGTAGTTCAACCTAACTTCGCACACAATACAGTCTCTAATTCATGAACAATAACTAGGAGTATGCTTCACACTAGCAAAACAGCATGGCTACGAATTCCATAGTTGAGACAACTCATATCAATAGCATATCAGCATGGATACTAATCCACTCAGCAAAATCTAATCATTAACAACAATGCTAAAATTCAACAACAATTCAAACATCAAGTACCCCTATAAATTATTAGCACTCACAACAATTCAAAGTAGCAAAACTTCTAAAATTCAGAACCACAATTTCATATAATCAATGCTAAAGTTCGTCAATGCTCTATATTTAGTCCAGAATAAGAAATTTGATCAACCAACTTTTAATTCAAAGCTCATCATTACACAACAAGGCAAGTTGTAATGCAAGTAAAACCATTAGCAAGTCAATCTCAATATCAATGGAAGTAAACAGTTACTGACTTTGATTACTGCTATGCCCAAAGTGATAAATCAAACCTTCAACCCAAGCAATTTCAAACCAAAGAGAAAATTTCAGTTATGGCGTGATGGGTTACGATGTTGATGGAGAAAAAAGGCGAGGAGACACAATGGCTAGTGACAGGCAAGGCAGAGAGGGGTGTGGGTGTTACGGAGAAGGTTACAGCGTCAATGGTGGATGGGAGTAAAGTAAATGATAGTGGCGATGGCCGTGGGGTTTCACTGGTGAGGGATTTGGGTTAATGGAGGAAGGTGTGGTGACTTCAATGACGAAGAACAGGGGATATGGTGTGGAGATTTAGTGGTGTCAAAGAAGGTGAACATCGATGAATGCGTTGAGGGGGATGGTGGATGTAAATGGCTGAAGAGATTTGGGTGTTAGGGTTTAATTAATTTTTGGGGACTTAAGCGCAAATAAAAAAAATATTATGATTCTTAGCACAAATTCAATAAGAATTTAGGTGGAATAAGATGAAGGAAGTCAAACTATCAAAGTAAAAATAAATAAATAAGATTAAAATAAAAATAAAGAAAATAAATAAAAGAGAAAAAAATTTATTTTTTTTTGAACAAAATTTTGGATGCCAAGGCATCCAAAATGAATGCATTGGCATTGAATCTCTGGAATTTCTCAAGTTCACGCTACAGTATTTTTTTTTACATGAACGAATATTTGGATGCCAAGGCATCCAAAATGAATGCCTCGACATTCATTCTCTGATTTTACTGCAGAATTTTTTTTTCACAATGAATCAATGCCAAGGCATCAGATATGGATGCTTCAACATTCAAATTCTGATATCCTTATACTCCAATATCCACACTTAGTCCCCTAAATCCATGAATGCACCCAAAATATAGACTTACCTCATCTTCCTTTTCAATTTTTTTGCTATTTTCTTCTTGCAAAATAGGTCCACAAACACTTGTGAATGTGCCAAACTCCATTTTTATCAATTAAACTCATCAATGATCTTTTCAATTACCTGCAAAATACTTCAAGTCTTTAGAAAAATAAGGAAAAAAATTGCAATAAACTTAAAAAGAAAATCAAACACCACAAAACCAAAAACAAAAATAAATCTAAAAGCTAAATATTAAAAATTGGGTTGCCTCCCAAAAAGCGCTTAGTTATAGTCTTTAGCTTGACTCTTCCAGTGTCTTCATGTTGGATCAATAAGATTCAGGGAGAGCTTCTCCCTGTTGACCTCTCCCATAGGATAATGCTTTACCAAAGCTAGTGGTTCCCATTATTCAACATCACATCTTTCAATGTAAGATTAAATTTTCATTGAGGTTGGACCACCAAATTGTAGTCGTCTTCTATGAATATTCTGTAACTTGTTGGACGCATCCCTTTCATGTCATTTATGGCTTCACTTATCTTTGATTTGTGCTTCCTCAAAACTCCTAAAAGTTTTTCTTCTTCTATTTGTATTAGTTCAACACTTATATTAATGGGAAACATGTTATTTCCACAAAGAAAAGAATATTTAAGATGAAGGGGAAGAGGTTTTAAATCAAGTTTTGGATCTTTACTTACCTCCTCCTTTTTCAAATTTTCAACGTCACTTTCTTGGCCAAGCGATACACAAGGCAAGCCCTCTAATAGTTTAGTACATCTCCTAATCTTGGACTCACTCTCAAGTTGTTCATCAATATTAATTTTAATTGAATTTTTTAAAACATATTCAAAAGATGGTTTAGGAACAAACTTGTAGCATTCCTTGGTAGAAAAGGAGTTAGTGTGGTCAATTATGCGACATTGTCCATCATCTTCTATAGGATGCTTCATGAGTTCAAACACATTGAATGTCACATTTTCATCATTTATCCTAAGCATAAGCTCTCTTTTTTCCACATCTATCAATGCTCGACTTGTTGCCAAAAAGGGTCTTCCCAAAATAAGTGGGATATTCTTATCTTCCTTCATGTCTAGCACAACAAAGTCAACGGGAAATATAAATTTATCAACTTTCACAAGCACGTCCTCCACGATACCATAAGGATGCTTAATTGACCGATCGGCCAACTGTAGTGATATCATTGTGGGCTTAACTTCCCCAATCCCGAGCCGACGAAATATGGAAAATGGCATCAAGTTGATGCTAGCTCCTAGATCACAAAGAGTTTTTTCAACAATTAAATTTCCCATTTTGCAAGGTATGTGAAAGCTACCTGGATCCTTACGCTTCGGAGGCAACTTTTTTTGAAGTATGGCACTGCACTCTTCATTTAACATGATTGTCTCATCCTCAGGAAGCTTTCTCTTCTTAGATAGGATCTCTTTCAAAAATTTAGCATAAACTGGCATATGCTCAATAGCCTCAGCAAATGGAATGTTGATCCGCAACTTCTTGAAGATATCGAGGAATCGTAAAAATTGCCTATCTTGAGTCTGTTTCTTCAAACACTGAGGATAAGGAACTTTTTGGTACGGTGAAGGCTTATATGGCTTATCTCAATCTGGTTCCTTCTTCTTTCTCCTTCCCCTAGAAGATTTCTCCTCAGATTGCTCTGTTTTCTATTCACCCTTGCTCAAATCATTATCATTGGGATCGTAGGTCTTAACAGTGTTTTCAGGTGAAAGTTCAACTACTGGTTCAATTTTGTTCTCCTTAGGAAGTGGCTCAAGTGTTTTACCACTTCTCAAGGATATTGCATTACAATGCTCCCTGGGATTTGTCTCTGTGTTACCTGGTAAAAATCCATAGGGCTTTTCAGCTAAGTGCTTAGCTATTTGTCCCACCTGATTTTCTAGACTCTTTATTGTAGCATCTTGATTTTTGAAGTTTGCCCTTATCTCTGTCATAAAATCTGTAGTGTGTTGGGCTAGCTTCTCAGTAGCTTGTTTCCATCCAGAAGATTTCTCGGAAGCCCTCTGAACATGAGGAGGCTAGTATAGTGACACTGAGGGTCTAGGTGCCCCCTGCTGATTCCATGAAAAGTTGGGATGATTACGCCACCCTGGATTGTATGTGTTGGAATATGGATTATGCTAGGGTCATTGGGGCTGGCCCATCTAATTAACCTGTTCTGTGTGTGCATTGGCCTCACATGCCCCATTCAAATGGCTACCTCCACAGAAGTCACATAAAAGATATAGGTTGTTCATGGCCCCTATTTGCATAGTATCAAACCTCTGTGTCAATGTAGCCATTTGCTGAGATAATGTCTTCACAACATCTAAAGTATCCACTTCCAGCACTTGTCTCCTTGGAATAGCTCTATCTCTCGGGGTAGGATAAATATCTGTTACCATTGTCTCAATCAACTGAAATACTTCATCGGGGGTCTTACCTCTCAATGAACCTCTTGCAGCTGCATTGATCATAACTCTTGATGATTCGTCTAACACACTATAGAAGGTATGTATCTGCATCCAATCTGGAATGGAATGATGTGGGCAACTCCTCAACAGATCTTTAACCGCTCCCATGCATCATACAGGGATTCTCCATCATATTGATAGAATGAGGTAATATCACTCCTTACTTTAGCAGACTTTGATGGCGGAAAATATTTAGTAAGGAACTGGTTTTTCAATTCTACCCATGTAGTAATACTGCCTTAAGGTTGCGAATGTACCCAGCTCTTGGCTTTGTCCCTCAGTGAGAATGGGAAAAAACCTCAGTCGAATAGCATCATCACTAGCTCCGTTGACTTTAATTGTATCGCACAGTTGGAGGAAGTGATTGACATGGACATTGGGATCCTCTAATGGGCTTCCTCCAAATTGCTCCTGTTGAACTAATTGCAGAAGTGCTGGCTTGATCTCAAAATTATTAGCCTGAATAGGAGGTCTGACAATGCTTGTGGGACACCCATCAGTCATAAGTGCAAGATATTCTCCTATGGTCCGCTTAACTGCACCTCCATTATTCACAGCATTACCCTGATTAGCTATATTATCAGGTACTCTATGGTTTTCCTCAGCCATTGTTAATGGTTGAGTTTCTGCGACTATCTGAGTTCTTTTTTTGTCCCTTGCCTGCTTCTGATTTAAGCGCGTTGTTTTCTCTATTTCCAAGTCAAACAAAAGTGACTTTGGATCAGTGGTACCTCGCATAAACCAGAAAGAAAGAAAAAGTTAGAAAAAAAATAAATGAATAACCAAAATAACTAAATTACTAAACAAAAGAAAAATACTAAAAATTAAAACAAAAATAAATAAAACAAAATAAACTAAAATAAAGAAGAAAACAAAGAAGGTGTCTAAATTAGTATAGGTATAGGTACTCCAGATATTGACTAACACTAATAATCCCCGGCAACGGCGCCAAAAACTTGTTGGTGTGAAATGCTATCGGCAAGTGTACCGAGTCAAGAAGTAATATAGAAAATGAGTAGAGTGTCGATCCCACGAGAATTATAGTAGTCAAGTACCAATTTCGCTATTTCTATACTATCTAGACGATCGAATTTCAATGTGATTAAACTAAATTACTAAACTAGCCTTTTAAACTAAACCCTAAACTAAACTAGCCTAAATTAATTTTCTAAAATAAACTAAATTACTATTGATTAACGAAAAGTCACAAAATTAAACTAAGGAAAGTATGCAAATTATCAAAGCGTTAGGGATCCGATTTCACTAACCTATCAAACTATGAATGAGTTTCCATTTTAATCTAAGTCTTTAATTTCTATATTGATGGTAGAATTCTCAATTTTAATTAAAACCCAATTCCTTAGAGAATCGATACTCTAAACCTAATCAAATTCTCTAATTCCTTAGACCAACCAAATTAGGCACATGCAATAAGTATAAGTGAATTCTATCAAAATCACACAAGTAATCTGTCTATTCCTAGATGAAATCTACTTATGGCAATTAATTCAATAGGCGTATTCAATACATGAATTTTTCAATTCTCTATATGAACCCTAAATCAATTTTCAAGTGATCAGTTTGAAAAAGCAATAGACACAGAAATAATTACTCAACAAGAGAATTAAATAAACTCAGATTAATTGAAAACTCAATTCATAATATTCAAGAGAAACTACATCTTCCCCCTAACAAAGGATTTAGCTACTCATGATACATAAAACATCAACAATAATAATATCCATGAGTATTTTCATCAAGACTAAAAGAAAATCAGAAAGAGAAAAGATGAAAATGAAGAAGAATGGATGAATGATATGATTCAATCCCAATCTCCCAAAGCTCCTTCTGTTTTTCTTTTCTCGTCTTGCATGCAGCCACCTCCTCCAATCTTCCAAATCCTCATTCAAAAATAAATGACATCCAATCAAAAAATAAATAATAATAATAATAATAATAATAATAATAATAATAATAATAATAAAGTATAAAGATTACTTTTTTTCAAATCCTAATCTTAATTTAAATTCTAAAAGAAACTAACCAAATAAATGCTAATAAAAGTTAACTTAAATATCCTAACTAACTTAAACTAAATAACCATAACAATTAATAAATCTTAAGATAAATCTTAAAGAAAAACTAATTTCCTATAAAATTAAACTAATCAATTAAAAAGACTAAATAAATCTGAAAAAGACTTAAAACTATTTATTTTACTCAATTTATCAATAAAAATATAGGTTAAATAACTCTATTTATTTTACATGTAAGAAAAATTTTTGATGGAAAGGAAAAAAGAAAGGAAGGAAAAAAATGTTTTTGGTATGACAATGGAAAAAATAAGAAAAAGAAACATTATAGGTAATTTTACAAAATCCCAAAAGCGTGATATGCCATCATCTTTTCTCTATCTCCACCATCCATTTTCATTTTTACTCTGTCTCCAACATCCCTTCATCTTTACTCCTTCGTCCTCCACCATCGTTGAGGCCAACCCTCCTTAGTCCTCCACGATCTCTCCATCCTCTCCAACATCCCTTCACTTCCTTCTAGGGTTTCAATTGTGAACGAAGAGTGAAAATTCCTCTCGCCGTCGCTCACTGTCACTCCATCTCATTGTCATTGTCTTACAATGTAACTGTGGACAAGTGAGAAATTAAGGAATTCTAGAAATTAAGAAATTGCCTCCAACTACGGCTCTGAAACTTGTCTGCATCGGCGGCCACCATTCCTTACTCTCTATTTCAATTGGTATGTTTTCTGCTCGTCTCTCATGTTCTTTGTCTTTTTCTTTCTGCTTGTATCTCTGTTTTTAGTTCTTTTTTTTTTTTTGCTCGTCTCTCACGAAATTTCAACTAGACCGAGAGCTGGAAAAAGAATAACAATAGAGTTAGACTGATGACAACATAGTCAAGATTTTCTTTTCCATCATTTTTCAGCGCCAAATTGAATGAAAAGTCCATACGATTATTGAAGGGAAATGGAATCTCAGTTTTCCATTAATGGAATTCCATACTAAACTTTGATGGCTATCGAACACAGGAAGCACAGTGAACCAACGAAAATTCCTTTTCCATTGACGAAAAGCAATGTATACCAAACGGCCCTAATTCTTGGATGCATTTTACTACTTCCGCCTCCTTATTTTGGAATAGTCCATTCACATCATGTAAAATAAGTGTGCTATATTTTTCTCTTTACTGCCACATCTATGCACATCGTCCTATAGTCGCATCCTGCTTATTGTAAAACTTTCTTTGTTGGAACAAATGCCAGAAGGTCATTATTTTAGGCAGTAAATCCAACTGCCATATTTATTTTGAGCATGCTTATCAAACCAAGTGGGCTTCTTTAGCCCATGATTATGTCTTAGTTAAAAGGGAACAAGGTTGGCCATTCCTGATTTTCTACTTTAGTCGTCGTTGAATAGTTTATTTCTTCCTTCATCCATTAAACCATGTAAAAGATAATGGTCCACTGTGTCTTAAAAGGATTTGGATTCAGTGACGTTAAACAATTCCACTGCACAGTGACGTGGAATTGTGGCCAACCAGAGACTGACATATGGCACTTAGGAGGGAGTAAATTTTTTTAGTTTTTTCCTTTTCTACTGACTTCACGGACCTATCCTCCCTCCTTCTCTTTTCACTGGCCAAGCATAGACTGACACATGGCACTTCGGAGGGAGTATAAATTTTTTTTTCCGGGGTTCTAACATTGAGGCTCTATGATGGGTCTGTGAAGTCAGTAGAAAAGGGAAAAGAAAACTAAAAAAAATTTACTCCCTACCAAGTGCCATTTTTCAGTCTCGGGTTGGCCACAATTCCACGTCATTGTGCAGTGGAATTGTTGAATGTCACTGAATTCAAATCCCATTTTTTAGTCACATCTTGTTAATTTTTAGATTTGCATTTTTTGTATGTTATTTACTTATTTTTATAAGGTTTGAAATGAAAGAAATTGAACAAAAACCATAGAAAGGAAGTTGGAGCCTTAGCATCAAATATGGAGCTAAGGCATTGCAAGATGATGCAGGTGACATAGAGAAATCCGAATTCAATGCCTAAGTATCAAAAAATCCAAAGCTATAGCATTAAAACATGTGTTGTTAATGTTGCAGAAAGCCAAAGACTTGGCACTATAGCAATAGCACCCCGATAAAATTCTGCAAAAGGGCAATTCCATATTTTGACAACTTCGTACTTATAAAATAGATCTTTTAGGTTTTTTTTTTTTGGGGTGGGTGGGAACGCTATCTAAGAACTAGAGAACGAAGGGGGACCGATGCAACACCAATTTCTTGACTTTTTCTTCATTTTTCTCCTAGATTTAACCATGGGTTATTTTATCCCATTTTTTTAAATTTGTGTAGGGAAGAGGCTAAAGAGATGAAGTTACAAATTGGGAGAAGTAAAACTCTACATGTATCTAACAATATTCCTGCTCACATTAAGAAGTACATCTTTACATTTTGTTTTAATAAAAATAGATTGATTTCTCTCATTTCTTTTATGTTATCTGTGAGTTAAACAAGCTTCAGCACTTGAGGTTTAAGGCTTCAATCTTTAAAATAATTTATTCTTGGATTTACTGCGTTGTTGGTCTATAATATCATTATCACTTTTAACTTGTGACATAATTTCTTGTGGCTTGTTGGTAATGTCGTATTTTTGATACACAAAGAAACAATTATGTAAGAGTTGGAAGCAAAGAAGCAAAGGTTAAATCAGTTGGAGAAAATTTGCAATGATATAGCAATAAAGAAAGAGTTAATGGTATTGATATTTTGCTTGATTTTGCTTTGAACCTCTTTGATTTATTACATTTGGGATACTCAAAAGATTTTCTTCATGAACAGAATAAGGGTCGAATGAGATAATGCAATATAATTTCTAAACTAGTATACAAGTGGTAGTTTGAGAAAAAAAGATGAAGTGAAAGAGAATTACAATATTGTTATCAATACAATTTTTTCAGGATAATTTTGAATGGTTGAATTGGATAATGCAATATAATTTATTTTTTTGGGTCATTAGATTGTGTGTTACATGAAGTTAGCAGCTTGTAAAGCTCTTCCAGTGGTAACTTTTTATTCTCTAAACTCGAATCCAGACCTTTGCTTAAAAAGGACAAATATCAAACCATCTCAACCAATCTGCATTAGTAATTTATAGAACGTTCAAATAAATATAGAAATCAAATAAATATAGAAATCAAATACTGGCAGCCAAGCAAACAATGTAAAAATTAAAATTAAAAAATATATAAGAAGTTGGAAAACCCAAATGATTTTTCATTCAGCATGACATACTTCATTTTATAGAAATTGGTAACACAATTAAAAAATGTAAGACTCTTTTAATGGTAGGATAATCACGTCGAAGTTTAACTCGGATAAATGTTTATTTCCACTAAAACAACATTTGAAAAACTGTCAAGCACGACTAACAGAAAAGAACTAGGTGAAGCAATTATTTCTTCAAAGAGATGCAAAATCAAACACAACAAGCAACTTAACAATTTGAAAGCAAAAAAATTCCCTAAGCCAAAAAATGCAACCCCTCAAAATCACTTAGGTCTAGCAATTCGATCTAACAAAATCAATTAAGTTGACTCCATAGACAGGTGGTCAGTTAATAAATGTTCAGCATTGGAAGCTAGACATCAACTAAACTTCATGAGAGCAAAAGTTCATCGCCAAAGCAAATCTTTCCTGCGAAAAGCTGCATCACTCATCCGTCTCCCATGATGGCCTAATCTTATTTGCAATGTCCTTCTTGATAAATCCTTCAATTGGTTTAATGATAAAGAAATATTTTTCACCGGCAAATAAATAAGAGTTTATCAATCTACCTGTCAATATTCAATATAAAGACAAACTGGATAGTCCCCAGATTCAAAGAGCTTACTTAGAGCGCAAAGATGAGAGGAATTCACAACTTTCCTCTCTGGTTTGGATTTGGCCCATCAATCAGCTTCTTGTCGACATGAATAGACTCAATTATGTTCATGCAATTTCTATGATTGTTTGGACTAACCGAGGAATCTAGGCAGTCCCATTTGGAAGAAACTGTCACCAAGAAACGCACACCCACTCAATCAGCCCAAGCCAAAGTGTTACTTAAAGAGAGGATATAAGGAAGCATCATAATACAAGTGTCTAACCTTTTCATCACTTTCATTCTTGTTGCATCTCACACTGTTCTCAACCAAAACAACCGGAATAGTAGAAGCCTTTAGGATAAATAGGCAAAAACCAAAGACGAATATTATGATAAGAAAAGGAATACGAGGAGAAAGGTATAATTTTTCAATAATGATAAGATTTCTCCTAGAGAATCCTAACATTTTACACCAACATGGCAAAAAAATAAAAAAAAGAGCATTCCTCCATGAAACTTTTTCCTCTCTATTCCAACCAAAACCTTTAAACTTGAAGAATGCACGAGGCCATACCAACGTTCTCCCAAAAAACCCCAAAAGTAAGTATATAATTGCTGGCAAAACTAATGCAACTTTAAACTACCGCTAGGCATTGGTCTTGAAAATCTGGCCTTTACTCATAAACCCAGGGAATAACTACCCTATAATGATAGACCCAGGCAAATAGATTTCTAGATTTGGAAAACATAGAATCACCTAAAAAGCCACTGCTTTTCTTCGCCACTCAAAGGTCACAGTTTGAACTTCCAAGACTTGAGTCCAAAAAATTTAATTTCTGTGACATCTTTAACCAATACAAATTTTACACAATTCTAGCAAATTATTACTCATTTGATTTATAAGACTGAGATTGAAGAGTTCAACCAAATGCAGAGATACACATGAGAGGCATCTTTCTTTATCCGAGCACCCAATCTAACAACTTTCAGGAGAGCCTCTGATCTTTTTGATAAGAATTCATCATAAGGCAGTTCATCTAGTGGTGAAAACTGAGCATCTGTGAGTACTATAAGAGCTTTGTTCCATATTCTTTTGCCAAAACTATCTGTTATAACTTTGGTGACCAATTTATCCAAGTTGTCCACTCTATATGTATCCAGACGGTCCACATAAAGCAACACATCTATGGTCTTGTTCAAAAGGAAACTACTCAAACAACCTCAGATCCCAACCAAAGAAAGTGTGAGGATCATATATATTTCAAATAAGACCATGAACATGATTTACAAGTGGTTAAAATATGCTCGCCTAACACTAACATACCTCTTTACTATATCAAGTGTCGTATTATTGATGTATCCTCCTTCTATGAGACCAGGAGTGTCAATTATGTTTAATGTAAATCCTGCCCTTGATTGTGATACCATCACCGGTCTTGGTCCTTCCGGCTTTTCAAGAACGATTTTACTAATACATAAACATGACAAGCAGCTATGAAAGCTGAGTAAAACATGAAAAGGAAACCAATAATATATAACTGAAAAGGACCAATAGCAACAACTTTTTCCCCAATGACAGAGTTCACAATTGAAGATTTTCTAACACCACCTTTTCCCATCACAAGTATTGTCAAAGTGTTCACATCCTACACCAAATTATATCAGAAACTGATTGCAAACAGAAGTTCTTATATACGTAATCAGCCAATCACAGTCAATCGTATATTTTTGAAATATAACTAATATGCATAAGCAATTGTATTAACAAGTGCATGAATTTGAGAAGGGGGAGGAGACCTCTTGTTTAAGTTTTCCCAGCAGTTGAAGCAATGTTGTCTGCGTAGCAGGTGCAAATGTATTGATTCCTGTCCACTCATGGATTGCTTGAGATCCCATTGTGTGGATGCTCCCCTAGCAATAGAAAGTCGTTGCATAAGAAAAAAAAAAAGAATTACTTCATATTCCACCCTACAAACTCTGCTCAAAGTGCTAATTAACAGGAAACCAGAAACGTAAACAAATATAAGTAACAAACTAACAAAGACATATTCACAGTAATTGCTAAATGTAAAATAAGTACAGCATACAAATCAATTAATGATCTCTTTGGCACACTCCTCAATCACGACACAAAGCACCGCTTAACCAAGCACACTTGCTCAGAACAGTGTGAAACTTTAGAAGCCATATAATTAATTTGAAAACTATAGGAAAACGTCCAATCGAAGCCCAAAAAAGATGGTACATGGTATTCTGCAATGTTAGTGAGATGAAAATATGAATTGAAAATACTTGAGCGGGAGTGGAAGGGAAATTTGTACCAAAACAGAGTTGCTTGGTTCTGATGATAGTTGAGGAAAGATTGTATTGCAGCTAAGCACCGCACTCTTATCGGCTTATCTGTCAATTTTAGCTTTTTGGCGAGTCCGGAGTACTTGCTTTTTTATACTAGAAAAGCAGGTACTTTAATAAAAAAGAAGTTTCAGCAACGGTTTATAAGTTTTGTAAAAAAAAAATGTCATAATTAATATTTATAGCAACGGTTGCAACTTGCTACAAGTAGAAAAGTACCTGTTTTTTTATTACAGAAAAACAAGGACTCCGAACTCCTTTTTGGCGGGGTGATTCTTCTCTTTCTTCAATAACTACATCTGCGACCAAACTATTTAATGATCTAAATTAATTATATATATTTTTAAAAAAATATGTAATTAATTTTTATTAAGTTTAATCTTATATTTTTTTTTTATCTTTTTAAAATTAATCATATAATTTTTTAAAATAAAAATATAAAATTAATTTAAATTGTTAGATAATTTCATTTAAGATTTAAATTTAGTCCTTAAGAAGATCCGAATGCATCCAAAATCCAATAAAATCAATTGAAAACTCCTCGTCACATTTGGCCACGTGCAGAGCACGTGTTAAGTCCTCACCCAATTAAGAATGGAGTAAATTACAAAATTACACTCACCTCCCTTATAGGTTTCTTAAAATACATGATCCTCTCCTCTATATTTAAATATACACTTTAATTCAATTAACTAACATTGTTAAGAATATTATTTAATATTTTTATTAAATCAAAATTTATATTAAAATAACTTTAAATTACTAAATTATCTTGTCTTTGCTCTTGAAACTTATACAGCATCTTTATTTTAAATTTGAAGTATAAATCATTCATAATAAGATCCGACCATTCTTGTATAATAATTAAATATTATTTACTAAATATAGTAATTATCTATATAAATAAATTAAAATTATAATGGATTTAAAATTTATTATATGAATAAATTATAAATAAATATTATACAGTATATACATAATAAATATGGGAAAAAAAGAAAATAAAAAATAGAAGTTTTATATCTTTTTTTCATTAGTAATTGATATAATTTTAGGTTTTAAATTTATAGTTATATTACCATATATATATATATATATGCAAATATTGTAGATAAATTGAAGATATTAGTAGAGAGATTTTTTTTGTTAGAAAATTACACTGGTCAAGTCTTTAGTTCAAGTGTTAATTATCGAACTTGGTAGAATCATAGTTGAACTTGTTGTAATTAAAATATTAAAAATATATAAAATTATAAATAATTAAATATAAAATAATATATATATATATATATATATATATGCAAATTCAACTAAAAGAATATTTAATATCATATGATATAAAACAATATTCATAATTAAAAGTTTACAACAAAAATTAACAAATTAATAAATATCATTAATCATCATAACAACCATTGATATGAATCAAATATAAGATTAATATCCTATAATACAAAACAATATCCATAATCAAAAGTTTACAATAAAAATTTAAACCAACAAAGAAATATCATAAGAAAATTTTTAAAAAAAGAAAAATAAACTGGTTGAACTGGCAAACCGGATAATTTATCAGTTCATAATCAATTCAACTAATTTTCAACCGATTCAAATATTCACAAGTTCTCAGAGTAAAACACCTGGCTAGTTTATTAATTTTTCTGTTGAACCGATCAATTTAATCTAATTTTTGTACCACAGTTGGACAAGAGTATAACATATACAAAATTTATTAGGAGGGAAGTGTATATTTTAAGCATAGAGGGGAGGGTCTTATATTTGGAAAACCTACAAAGGGAGTGTAATTTACTCGTAAATAAATTGAGTTATATATGGATTATTTATATTTAATTCCCTATAAAGTTTTAATATAATTTTCTTCACTTGTAAAATGAATAAATTTGACAAAAATATCAAGCTTATTACAAAGGAGAAAATTTATATAAAATTATTTATATCTTTGCTATTAAATTTTTCAATAGAAACATAACATATATAGTAATGATGAGTGGTTAAAAAATATAAATTTATTTTTTATTCAATGAACTAAATTAAAAAATTTCGATTATTGTTTCAATAAAAATTATATTACATTTATTTTTTTAAAGAAACAGTCATGTTGGACTGTTGGTCTGGTCGTCGAGATAAAAGGAAAAAAAAAAGTCAAATTGTGTAAACTACATTTATCTCATCTCATCCAATTAGTCCCAGTCAATAAATAATAGAAAAATGAAGATATAAAATAGGTAGGAAAAAGATTTGGCATTTCGATTTTGAATATGAAAAAAAAAATTGGACTGAAAGACAGCCCGTGTAAATTTAACTTGAGGCAAAATTATATGTCATAACCTTAATATTTATCTTAATTTTTATTTATATTTTTAATATTTATTTTTTATCACATATATCCCTTATATTTCATTTTTTATCATATATGTCCTAAAATAATAAAAATATCCCTCATTTCTCTCTTTTTTTCTCTCTCCTCACTCACACCCAACTCGTCGGAGAAGACATCGAAGAAGACATTGGAGAAGTAGAAAACTGATAAACTCACCGTCATTCGCTGTATTTCTTCCACCATCACGTCTCTCTTCCCTCTAACATTCTTATTCCCTTTTTTTCTCTCTGATTCACTCTCTCTCTCTCACAATCCCAAAAAATTTCTTCGTCGGAAACCTAATTAGAGAGAAAAATTTGTTGAGATTGAGAGAGAGAAAGAGAGTAAATCAAAGAAAAAAAGAGGGGAACACGAACGTTGGAGGAAAAAGATACGCGATAATGAAGGAAATAGAGTGAATAGCAGTGAATTCTTCAGTTTTCTAATTCTCCGATGAGTTAGGTGTGAGTGAAGAGAGAGAAAAAAGAAAAAATTAAAAAATATTTTTATCATTTTGAGATATATATGATAAAAAATAAAACAAAAAAAATATATTTAACAAAAATAAATATTAATACATAAATAAAAATCGAAACAACTTTATTACAAAACTAATACCTTCCTCGGTGGGACACGTGATATAGAGTGATGTCACTTGAACGAACTCGTCGCCCCAGGGAAACGCCATGTCGCTTCCGAAGCTGCGTAACCATTTTGCCAAAGAGAAATAGTGAAGAAGAAGAAGGAAGAGTGGATGACACACACTAAACACCTGAGGAAGAAACCGAAGCAGAGAGAGAGAGATGAGGGCTCAAGCAGAGAGGACTACGAACACGATGATGGCAACCTCAAGAAGGATCGTCTACATCCCCGCTTACGATAACCCGTTCCACATGCGACCCTCTTTTCTAGCCGCTCTCCTCCAGTTCCTCCTCAGGCCTCAGGCTCTCCCTTATGTTTGCAGCTTCTTCCTCTTCATCACTTGGACCTCCATCCGAATACAGCGCGCTTCCCTTTTCCAACACTTTCACTCAATTGATTTTGAATGGAGCTCCGAGGATGATATGAAGGCCAACCTGGTTAGGTTCAGCAATGGGATTCCTTCCTACATCGCTAAAGACAAGCGCGGCTGGTTGCTCGATCCTCTTTGCCTTGCTCGTGCTTCTGGCATTTCAGGTCGGTCTTGCTTTGCTACTTCAATGTATGTAATTTCTTTTCTTTGCGCTTGCGTAAATTGGAAGAGAAAAGGAAGTACTCATTCTGTATGAATTCAAATGACGAAAGCATATGCCTCTCTCTTGTGTTCTCGTTCAGGTGGAGCTGTGTCTTGTGCTTCGATTCATGTTGGAGAAATACGACCAGGCAGGCTGAGAGGAAATCACAGACACCACAATGGTAACGAGACTATTGTCTTTTGGGGTGCTGCAACAAAATTTAGGGTAAATTGAGCTCCAGTGTGTTGGACTTGATCCAACACCTTTATGATGTGATGTTTGCTATCTGTTTGTTAAAATGCTTGTTCTTATTTATATATGTTGTAAATCATGTGAAATTCTAGAGTGTATCATTAAGATATTAGCTTAAATGTGTTATATATTTGCTTAAACATCTGAACATGTTTGCTGAATGATTGCTTACTTCTCTCTGCCATTTTGAAAAGCGTAGACTTCTGGATTTATGTTCAAGTAGTATTGCAAAACAAAGATTTAAATTTGCCGTCTGGTTACTCCTCTTCTTTTTTTGCTGACTTTTGTACCTGATACAGTTGCTTAATGGGGTTGCTTTCATTGTATATGTCAATGTTTTTGTATCAAATTTCTTATTGCAGTTGGAAAACAGCAAGGAAGGAGAGAAAGGGTATGATCAAGTGATGGTTGGTTTAGAAGAGATTGCTGTTGCTTTTAGTCCAAGTGGGAAAGCCCACGCATTAGTGAACATAGATCCTGTTCGAAGCACATTCTTTATACGATGCCAAGATTCTATAACAGACTACAATGACTCAAGTACGGACTTTAATGTTTGGAAAGATCTCTAAGGTGTTTCTCTTCAGAATTTCCCTTTGCTCTTGATGCAATCTGGAATGTATATGAGCCTTTATATATCTCTAGCTGCTTAGTTGCGGAATCATTAGTGGGTGAAATGTAATTGTTTTTCTTTAGAAAAATAGAAAGAAAGAACATAAGAAAGCACAGTTATATACATACATCTCCAAAAAGAGAAAAGAAAAATTTATTATTCACAGGTTGCTCTATATCATGTAGGTAATTTTTGTGATTTTTTAGCAAAGTACAATGTATCAGCAGTTGGTTGCATGTTATTGTTTAATAATATACCTATTTATTTCCACAAAGATCTATATACGCTGTTACATACGTTTGTCTGTTTAGAATTAGGACCATCATGGATTTTTCCTATTTTGTCTTGGCCAATCAGACTATTATACCTTCCAGAAAATTTATATTCTAACTTGAGTTTTATATATTTATGTGTGGCGTGTGTGTGTGTTTGTGTATTTTGTTAATTTAGTTCGAACTTGACTAAAACTCTGGATTAGGGAAGAGTAGGAATTAAGCAAAAGTTTGCTGTTGAGACTATGAATCGTTCATTTGAATTTGGGAAACCTAAATCAATATTGGTGAAGGCTGAAGAACAATATCAATTCGTTCGCAGATGAACTCCAAACACTGTTCCTTGCACCATATCCCAGATATTTGTGTGTCCCTATCTATCACCATCTACTCTGACAGATCAAACTGTATAATTTCGGAACTGGGTCCTGCTCTTTGGCTAAAAAAGGAAGGGTGCTTTACGAGTTACCTAAAGCATAGTTGTATGACCCGGACCGATCCGGTCGGGTCGACCAAGAAACCGGCGACCCAGAACATGACCCGGTCCAGGTCAGGACTTTAGACCGTTTTGCACGTGACCCGGTCAAGACCCGGGTGACCCGGTGACCCGGCGACCCATTGACCCGGATTTCTTTTTTTTTTTTAATTTTTTTAATTTTTTTTAAAATTTTTTTATGGCTAACATTGATTAATAATCCTCAAAAAAAAGTTTGTTTTATTTACTCTAAAAATTAATGCTTTCTTTTTTCTTCATATCTACATCGTTCCACTACAAACAAATTGAAACATAATATTCTCACTTTATTTCTCTAAAAATATTAGTTAAATTTCTCTTTCATTTTCATAAATTTTATTTAAAATTGAAGTTAACTCCTTAAGGTTAAAATATTCCAAAGTATTACGTTAGATAATAAACGTTTTCAAAGTAGTCTATAACAAATATTGGTTTCAAATTAGTCCTTTAAATTTATAACAAGCCATTTAAACTTTTAAAGGATTAATTTGAATTCTACAAGTGGTGGATTTTTTTTAATAAAATTAAAAATACTATAAAATAAAATATCAAAATTATTATTTTTAATTTAAAGAGGATAAATTAATTTTTTTTCTTAAAAATTACGTAATTTTTCTTAATTATTGATGACTTTATAAATTATTATGGATGTTTAAGGCTTTAAATATATGAATTATTATATTTGGATGATTTTATTTATGACTTTATGTTTAAATTATTATAGATGTTTAGAAATTATTTTGGATGTTTATGACTTTAAATTATGAAATTTACATGTAAATTATTTATTTTATTTATTTTTTAATTTATTTATAAAGATATATAGGTATATATATAATTTTAATTTTTTTAATGCATTTATCCGGGTCAGCAATTGACCCGATGACCCGACGGTTGAACCAGTGACCCGGTGACCCGAAGGCCTGTCCGGGTCAATGGCCGGGCCGGTTCTGACAACATTAACCTAAAGTCTTAATTATGACTAAAATTTTTAGTCACAAATTTTTAATCATAATTAAAATTATTATTAAAAGTAAAAGTTTTCATCATAATTTTTACTCAATTATTATTTTTTAATAATAATTTTAATCGTAACTAAAAATTTTAACCACAATTTTCGTGACTAACACACAGTTTGCTCTTCTTGCCCCCCGAAAGAAAAGGGGCCCGGTGCGTATAATTTTTACTTGGTTATCATATACAACGACAACACGTCAACACCAGCAATACAACCCACGACATATGTGACATTGAGATGCAATCACTGTATTTACGAACGCCGTGTCCCACTCCCACATCGCACGTGATTACTGATTCATCAGATAGGTGGTCCTGGGCTAGCGATAACCTTAAGTGGTGGGGTTGCCTTTTTTTGAGTTTTTGTCCAAACACTATTTTATGATTTCGTGTTTGATAAAACAAAATTAACTTACTTTTGTTTATTTATTTATTTAGGGGAACAAGAATAAAAAGTTTATTCATCAACTAATAGAGCTTCACTGGCGACGAACGAATAGATTTTTGTTTTGCAGAGCAATTCTATTACGTAGACGGCTGGACCCACCAACGACTTGACGCAAATAATATAATGGACAATTCTTGTCATTTCAAGTCAAACGAGTAAATAACTTTAGTTATCACCAAAAAAAAAAAACTTTAGCAGCTATTAATTAATTATTAAGTCGGCTTTTGCATCAGCTAAACCTCAAACCTTTCTTCTATGAGTGTGTTACAATCATGGTTATCAAATTAGTTTAATTAGTCGAATTGCGAATCGATTTTAAGTTTTGGTTTGAAAACAATCAGAAAATTGGTGAATAGTTCGGCTGATGCAAAATCAATTAAATTAGTTAAAATTTAGACTTATTTCACCGGTTGAAAAAAAAAATGAAAAATGTGCAAATCTTTAAAATTGAAGAGGAGAAATCTTATAATATCAAAATTACTCTCTGCCTCTCTCTCTTGTGAGAAGTTGTAACTATGTCTGTACTACCTTATGTCTTCGTTCTATTATTGTCAATCGAACTCGAAAGTTGCATTGGGTGTAAATGTTAAAAAAAACATATTGGCATGATTTGAAAACTTAAACTAAAAATTATTTTTTATTTTTTACATTTAAAAATTAAAATTAGTGTTTAAATATTATTTAATATAAATATATAACAATATTTTCTTAATAAAAATAAAAAAATTAATTCCTAATTTATCAATATTAAATTAATATATTTAATTATTACTAATTTATCTACAATTAAATTACTAAACTTTAAACTAGTGTCTTTATCAGTTCAATAAACAAACTAAACTTTAAGTTAGTGTCTTTATTAATTTAGTAAACAATCCAATTTTTAAAATATTGGTTATAATATTATCTTTAAGTATGAATTCTTTAATTTTGAATATGAATAAGATTTAAAAAAAACTCTTTAGCTGCTAAAATCTCTTCATATTGCAAGATTATACCGCATTTAATTTTAGGTAAATAACTCATATTTAAATAGCCTTCACAATTTACTAATTAAACCTACAGAGATAAAATTTAAATTTTGTCCTAATACTAATAGTAAAAGTTCTATTAAAAAAGGAGATCATAAATGCTAAAGCTCATACGTAGGCGCAGGCATTGCCATCATTGCGTTAAAAAAAAGGATTCAAATTAGAGATAAAACTAGTGTACCAACTTATACGGACATTTTATTAATATATAAATATAATACATATTTAAATTAAAATATTTATTTATGTAATTCTTATGAAAAATAAAATATAAATATTTGTTTACAAACTACTGTTATTATTTCAGTATACGGTACTATTTATCCGTATAATACTATTTATATATATGGTACTGTTCATTTATACAATCAAAATGTCAAGTACTAGATGTGGTTTGGTCATAAGAGAAAACTAGAAAGAAGTTTGTAGGAGAAAATGACGTTTTATGTGTAAAAATACCCTCAGGGACTAAATTGAAAGGATTGAATTGAAAAGAAACTTAAAGGTTTAAGGTGAAAGGATAGTTTTCCCTTTAAGTTTTCAATTAAAATTTTAAGGTGCACAGTAAAAAATTTTATGGTGTACAGTAAAATGCATTATTAGAAATGTTATTTTCATGAATAGTAAATTGAATATTTTATTAACGCATAGTGTCAAATAGTACCTTTGACTTTTGCTATAAATAGACCCTTGCATTTCACTTCTAAACTCACACCTTCAAACTTCTCTTCTTCTCTCCTTAAGTTTCTCTTGCTCCGACGCTAGGCCTCTGAGATTTTGGGCCTTTCCTTTTCAGCTTAGGTAAGGAAACTATGCCCTTTCTATGTCTTTCAAATTTTAGAAGTTATTTTCTTAAGTATGCTCTGTGGTTGCGGCTTTGGCTTATCTTCCACATCAGAAAAATTGTCATTAGCTGTCTATATGTTATTTTGATTTTCTGATTATCAAAATAGGATGTAAACTGTGAAGAATACATGTCTAGAAAAGTTCTGTAATCTATAGGGGACCTAAAACTCCTCTGATACCAAAACTGTCACATCCCAAATTTGAGCATGTGAGTAACTTCGTAAACTCAAGAGTATACCTCAATGGTATCCCATAAAATCTCTGATTAATACTAATGCATAACATAATTTTTCAAGAAAGATATTTATACATATAAAAAGTTCAGCATAGTGAAACAGAAACACAAGTCAAATATCATACAATATGATACAACTTTCCAAGCCTAGGTGACCTATAGAGATTACAGAGCATTCCTAAGCTTTTAGATTTATAAGCGCTCCAGATAAAAAGTATCCTCGAGGAATACTAATTCTCCTGCGGATTTTCTTCGTTGACATCCACTGTATCTAAAAAAAAATGTTCATGGAGAGTGTGAGTTCATCAAAACTCAGTGACTAAATGACTGTGCAATAATAAATATATCACAAGTACAAATACCAGAATCATAATCACAATAACAACAGTTATTTTGATATTCAGGGTTTCTATACCTCTGTATTTTGTTCAAGAATTCAGTCTCCACTTATAATCTCAATCATTACATCCATTGGTATCTTGGAAATAAAGCCCTCAACCATTCCATGTGTAAAATTCCATGCATTGGTATCTTGGGTCAAGCCCTGAACCATTCCATGTATATAATTTCATGCATTGGTATCTTGGGTCAAGCCCTCAACCATTCCATGTGTATTATATATTCATAATATTCAACAATAAATTTCATTATCTAACAATCATCAATAAATATAGAATCTAATTGCGATGTGAGATGGAGTTTATATTGTACTTGGAATAAAAGTAAATAAAGTCGGTTAGCAAGGTCATCCACTCACATAGATTCCGTATCCCAGTCACTTTTCCGAGTTGCTACAAAGAAGAGTACGTAGCTGGATTTCAGGTTCCGCTACGGAGATTTTCATAAAGATCAGATATAGAAAGTCAGGGTTGCTTTTGTACCAAAATACTATTCATACGTATAATCACTATTTATACATACGATCACTATTCATATATATAGATACTATTCATACGTATGGTTACTATTCATACGTATGAATACTATTCACATATACGGTCACTATTTACACGTACGATTACTATTCACACGTATGAGTACTATTCATATGTATGAATACTATTTATATATACGGTCACTATTCACACATATGGTTACTATTCATATGTATAGGTACTATTCATACGTACATGTACTATTCATACCAGAAATATAGAATACAATCTGTAAAAGAGTACACCAGGTAAGTTCCCAGGAAAGAGTGGAGAGTCCCAATGGACACACTTAAGAACATGTCTTTCGTTAGCCAGAACTTTCCTAGACATGTATTCTTCACAGTTTACATTCTATTTCGGTAATCAGAGAATCAAAACAACATATAGGTAGCTAAGGATAGTTTTTCTGATGTGGAAGATCAGCCAAAACCGCAACCACAGAGCATACTTAAGAAAATAACTTTTAAAATCTGAATGGCATAGAAAAGGGGCATAGTATTCTTACCTTGGATCTAGGCTAAGGAAAAAAGACCTAGAATCTCAGAGCCCTAACGCCGGAAAAAGAGAAGTTTTGAGGAGAGGAGAGAAGAGAAACTGAAGGTGTGAGTTTTGAAGTGAAATGGAAGGACCTATTTATAGGAGAAGTTATGGTACT
This sequence comes from Biancaea sappan, assembly GCA_037074585.1. NCBI lineage: Eukaryota > Viridiplantae > Streptophyta > Magnoliopsida > Fabales > Fabaceae > Biancaea > Biancaea sappan. The sequence continues at coordinate 62,805,398 of CM073496.1, forward strand.
ATTTGCTACTATTTCATCTACCGTTCTCCTTTACTATTTCATCTACCAATTTCACTTACCAGTTTTCATCTACCAGTCTCACTTACCAGTTTTTATCTACCAGTTTCACTTACCAGTTTCACTTACCAATTTCACTTACCAGTTTTCATCTACCAGTCTCACTTTCAACTATTCATTCTAGATTCCACTTTTGAACTGTATTTTTATTTAATGGGATTAATTCTATATCGTATCATCCATTATATCCCACAATTTATAGAATCTATAAATAAAAATTTGTATTTTCAACAATATGCACAAACGAGTATACAAAAATTAAACCGATAGGGAATTTATTTTCTCCAAAATAAATTTATCGTAATTCTTGAATACTTATAACTTAAAAAGAATATAATGAGTATTACATTCTACCCCCCTTAAAAAAAATTCGGTCCTCCGAATTCGAAAACTTACCTCATGATTCGAATAGGTGTGGATATTTTGTCCACATTTCATCTTCTGTTTCCCATGTGGCTTCTTCGTGAGTATGATTCCTCCACAGAACTTTGACAATGGAAATTTCCTTGGTACGAAGTTTCTTGACCTGCCTATCGAGGATAGCTACTGGTACCTCTTCATAAGCAACAGTCTCATCAAATCGTACGTCTTGTGGCTGGATGACATGAGAGGGGTCAGGAAGATACTTACGTAGCATCGATACATGAAATACTGGATGTACTCCCTCTAGGTTCGAGGGTAAGGCTAGGCGATAAGCCACGTTACCCACTCTTTCCACAATCTTATAAGGACCAATATATCTTGGGCTGAGCTTCCATTTCTTTCCGAATCTCATTACTCCTTTTATCGGTGAGATTCGTAAGAAGACCATATCACCAACAGAAAATTCTAAGTCACATCGCCGATTGTCTGCATAGGACTTTTGCCTACTCTGAGCGGCTAATAACCTCTCCCTGATCATTTTAATTTTATCCACAGCCTCCTGTATCATCTCGGGTCCCACCATTTTAGGTTCGCTTAGTTCAAACCAACCAATAGGAGATCGACATCACCTCCCATATAATGCCTCGAAAGGAGCCATCTTAATACTAGCTTGATAACTATTATTATAAGCAAATTCGATAAGCGACAAGTGGTCTTCCCATCTGCCACCAAAATCCATTACACATGCTCTCAGCATATCCTCTAAGGTCTGAATAGTTCTCTCAGACTGACCATCAGTTTGAGGATGAAAAGCTGTGCTCAAATCTACTCTAGTGCCTAGAGCTTTCTGAAAAGCTCCTCAAAATCGAGAAGTGAACTGGGGTCCTCGATCTGATATGATAGACACTGGTACGCCATGGAGCTTTACTATCTCATTCACGTATAGTCGACTAAGTTTTGCCACACTGTAGGTGGTATGAACAGGAAGGAAATGTGCCGATTTAGTAAGTCGATCCACAATAACCCATATAGAATCGTATCCATTCAAAGATCGGGGCAAACCCACCACAAAGTCCATAGTAATCCGCTCCCATTTCCACTCGGGAATCTCAAGCCTTTGCATCAACCCAGGTGGTCTCTGATGTTCAGATTTGACCTGCTGACATGTCAAGCATCGAACGACAAAGTCAGTCACATCTCGCTTCATGCCCTCCCACCAATAAACTTGTTTCAAGTCCTGGTACATCTTGTTGGCACCAGGATGAACAACATAGGGCACTCCGTGAGCTTCTTGTAAAATTTTCCGCTTCAAGGGTTCAATGTTCGGAATACACAATCTCCCGTTAAACCATAACACATCTTCTTCATCTACTGAGAAACCCTGTACTAAACCTACCTTCGCCTTCTCTCTAGTTTTAACCATTTCGGTGTCATTCTCCAATGTTGCCTTCACCCTTTCTACAAGGGAGGATTTAGCTGTCAAGTGAGCCAAGAAAGTACCTGACTTAGTAATCTCAAAGAATACTCCACTAGCCTCTAACTCATGTAATTCTTGAATCAAGGACCTCCTTACTGTGGTAATATGAGCTAGACTTCCCATCGACTTCCGACTAAGGGCATCTGATACCACGTTTGCCTTCCCTGGATGGTAGAGAATGGTACAGTCGTAGTCCTTTAGGAGTTCCATCCATCTCTGTTGCCTTAGATTGAGATCTTTCTGTTCAAAGATATATTTAAGGCTTTTGTGATCAGTGAAAATCTTACATATCTCCCCATATAAGTAATGCCTCCAAATTTTTAAAGCAAACACTACTGCTGCCATCTCTAGATCATGAGTAGGATAATTAAGTTCATACTTTTTAAGCTGTCGAGAGCCATAAGCAATGACCTTACCGTGTTGCATTAACACGCATCCCAATCCTACCTTTGAGGCGTCGCAATATACAGTGTAACCCCCCGGTCCCAATGGTAGAACTAGAACTGGTGCTGAAGTTAGACACTCCTTCAACATAGAGAAACTTTGCTCACAAGCATCATCCCAAGTATACTTAGCGTTCTTCCTAGTCAACTTTGTCAGTGGAAGAGCCAACTTAGAGAAATTCTTGACAAAGCGACGATAATACCCCGCTAAGCCAAGGAAACTCTGAACTTCGAATACAGTTGTTGGTCTAGGCCACTGCTTCACTGCTTCGATCTTACTTGGATCTACATGAACACCTTTTTGAGAGATTACATGCCCCAGGAATGTTACTTGACTCATCTAGAATTCACATTTTGAGAACTTAGCGTATAACTGATGTTCCCTCAAAGTTTGCAACACTGTTCTTAAATGTTCTACATGATCCTCCCGACTTTTGGAGTAAACCAGAATATCATCAATGAAGACGATCACGAATCTATCAAGGAAAGGTTTGAACACTCGGTTCATAAGGTCCATAAATGCTGCTGGCGCATTAGTCAATCCAAATGACATTACGAGAAATTCATAATACCCGTATCGCGTCCGAAAGGCGGTCTTGGGTATGTCTTCCTCCTTAATTTTCAGTTGATGATAACCAGATCTCAGATCTATTTTTGAGAAACATTGTACCCCCTGTAATTGGTCAAACAAGTCATCAATTCTTGGTAAAGGATATTTATTCTTTACCGTGACTTTGTTTAACTGGCGGTAATCTATGCACAATCTTAAAGAGCCATCTTTCTTTCTCACAGAGTACTGGGGCACCCCAAGGTGAGAAACTTGGGCGGATAAACCCCTTATCTAGCAGGTCTTGTAATTACTCTTTAAGCTCTTTCAACTCAACGGGTGCCATGCGGTAAGAAGGAATTGAAATTGGTCTAGTGCCCAAAACCAATTCAATATTAAATTCAATATCCCTCTCTGGTGGTAAACCAGGTAAATTTTCTGGAAATACATCTGAAAATTCACTAACTACTGGTATTCGTTCAAGACTTCTTTCCTCCTTGTCTATATCTTTGACAAAGGCTAGAAATCCATGACACCCTTTTCGTAACATACGTCGGGCGGTTAACATGGATATTATGTTACAGGGAACCTCACTTCGGTCTCCTTGAAATATGAAATTATGCCCACCCGGTATACTAAAAGAAATGGTCTTGTCATGACAATTCAATGTAGCATGGCATGAGGATAGCCAGTCCATTCCTAAGATCACATCAAAATCTGTCATACTAAGCAGCATAAGATCTACCTCTGTCTCTATGTCCTTAACAGTTATCTTACAAGAACGATATCCAGATCTAACTACTAGGGCTTCCCCCATCAGTGTAGCTACCAGGAATGGTTCGTCCAGTATAACTGGCTCAGACTCAAACCTCTTGGCAAACAGAGGTGACACATACGAATGTGTGGAACCATGGTCAAATAATACATGTGCAGCTAAAGCGCCAACTAATAAAGTACCTGTAATAACAGCATTGGATGCCTGGGCATCTTGTCGAGTCAAGGCATATACTCTGGCAATACCTTTACCAGCTGCTTGCTGCCCACGACCTCCTTGGCCTCTGCCTGATCCTCTCCCAAAGCTTCCTCCAGTAGAAGCGGTCGGTGTACGAGCGATTGGAGTAACTCTCGGTTGGGTGTGAGATGGAAGAACAGATGCTTGACCAGATTCAGAAGTAAGTTGAGGGCATTCCCTCCTGAAGTGCCCTTCTTGTCCGCAATGAAAACAAATTAATATTCCCATCTTCCTGAGGCATTCTCCAAAATGAAATTTTTCATACTCAGGACATTGAGGCTTTCCTCTTCCTGCTTGAGAACCACCCTTGTTCGAAGAACTGTAACCACCTTTATATTCTGAGCGAGGCTTAGCTGCACTAGCCGTGGAGAATGTGGGTTTAGATGATGCAATCGGAACATGCTGTGAAGTGATGGAAGGCTTTGAGGTTCCTGAGTTCCCACCTTGGTTAAAATACCTCCCATCTCTAGACCTCTTTTTATTTTTAAATTCTTCCTTTTTATTCCACCTCTTTTCCATTCTACGTGCAGTATCGACAGCGGCAGAGTAAGAGTTATAATTAACCATATTAGGACCCACCTGCGAATAAAGGGAATCACGAAGACCTTCCACAAACTTCTCCACTTTAGCCTCTTCTGTAGGCACCAGTTGCGGAGCATATTCTGCCAACTTAATAAACTGGGCATTGTATTCGTCTACCGTCATGGATCCTTGTTTCAAATACAAAAAGTCTCTTACTCTAGATGATCGAACACTTTTTGGAAGGAATTCATTGATAATCATTTTTTGGAATTCCGCCCATGTAATTGGTGGTGCATCTTGGGTTCTCCCATTCTTCCAGGCCTTCCACCATTTACCGGCTCTCCCTTTTAGTTGAAAGGAGACAATCTCTACTCTTCGGGCATCAGAACACCCCAAAGCATCACAAATTGCCTCGCAATCATCCAGAAATCGTTGCGGGTCCTCATTTAGAAACTCAGACATTTTCACGTCCTTAACTGTGCCTTCTCCAGCCCGTTTGGTCTCAATAGCAAGAGGAACCTTTAGTGTATCAACATGTTTTGCTCGTTCTCCCTCTATATGATCTAACCGATCATTCACCAGGCTGAACATTTGCATGACAATAGCAGCGTCAATCTGTTGGGTGACTCCAGCTCCCTCCTCCCAGCCACCAGTTGAACCATCAATATTTGGAGCATGTGAATTATCTCCGTGGTCAGAAGGGTTGTCCTGCGTATTAACTGGTGGAATTAAAGTCCTCCTTGAGCCTACATGCTCATTATGATTTGAAGATCCTTCTGACATCGTAGAGTTAAGTCTACACAGAGAACAAATACTTCTCAGATCAAACAGGATTACCTCATATTAACCCACCAAGGAATAAGTTATAAAAACAAAAGGCACTATACTCTATAAGGTCTTTTATGGAACCTAATCCCATGGTCATGCCGCGGCTCACGACAATGGGGAAGGGCCCACAAAGAACACTTGCTCTGTAATCTATAGGGGACCTAAAACTCCTCTGATACCAAAACTGTCACATCCCAAATTTGAGCATGTGAGTAACTTCGTAAACTCAAGAGTATACCTCAATGGTATCCCATAAAATCTCTGATTAATACTAATGCATAACATAATTTTTCAAGAAAGATATTTATACATATAAAAAGTTCAGCATAGTGAAACAGAAACATAAGTCAAATATCATACAATATGATACAACTTTCCAAGCCTAGGTGACCTATAGAGATTACAGAGCATTCCTAAGCTTTTGGATTTATAAGCGCTCCAGATAAAAAGTATCCTCGAGGAATACTAATTCTCCTGCGGATTTTCTTCGTTGACATCCACTGTATCTAAAAAAAAATGTTCATGGAGAGTGTGAGTTCATCAAAACTCAGTGACTAAATGACTGTGCAATAATAAATATATCACAAGTACAAATACCAGAATCATAATCACAATAACAACAGTTATTTTGATATTCAGGGTTTCTATACCTCTGTATTTTGTTCAAGAATTCAGTCTCCACTTATAATCTCAATCATTACATCCATTGGTATCTTGGAAATAAAGCCCTCAACCATTCCATGTGTAAAATTTCATGCATTGGTATCTTGGGTCAAGCCCTCAACCATTCCATGTATATAATTTCATGCATTGGTATCTTGGGTCAAGCCCTCAACCATTCCATGTGTATTATATATTCATAATATTCAACAATAAATTTCATTATCTAACAATCATCAATAAATATAGAATCTAATTGCGATGTGAGATGGAGTTTATATTGTACTTAGAATAAAAGTAAATAAAGTCGGTTAGCAAGGTCATCCACTCACATAGATTCCGTATCCCAGTCACTTTTCCGAGTTGCTACAAAGAAGAGTACGTAGCTAGATTTCAGGTTCCGCTACGGAGATTTTCATAAAGATCAGATATAGAAAGTCAGGGTTGCTTTTGTACCAAAATACTATTCATACATATAATCACTATTCATACATACGATCACTATTCATATGTATAGATACTATTCATATGTACGGTTACTGTTCATACATATGAATACTATTCACATGTACAGTTACTATTTACATGTATGATTATTATTCACACGTATGGGTACTATTCATACGTACGAATACTATTCATGCATATTGTAATACCCGTTAATTTCAGAATATAATTCGCTTAAGAGTATTTTAAAATTCTACAACGTTACTTTAGTTATTTATTTTGGTCATTTTAAATTTTCATATTTAATTGTTCTCTTTGAATATTATTTATGAAAATTGAGTTAAATGACTGGACTAAATATTTGCACAATGTGGGATATATTCTAAGAATGATGAAATTCATGGAAAAGTGGTTTCAGAATGGTCAATTAGTCCATTTATTGTAAATTGACTGGATGGATTTGGATGTTGGGTTATGGATACCCATGGGTTATTGAATAACCCATTAGAAATATTTAATATAAAGTTTCAATAGTACCCCCTCATTTTTCACTCATCCGAAGGAAGGCAGAAAAGCGTTTTCTCTCTTCTTCATCCTCTTTTCAAATCCTTTCCTTGATCTTCAGAGTTTTGATTGTTTGTTCGGTTCAAAAGCTTTGTAAGGATCAAAGGTAAGCTTTAATCTCATTATTTTCCTTAAATTTCAGTTTATATGGAAGATTAGAGGAGGTTTTGTTCTTGAAGATTTTGATGATAATTCGTGAATCTCAGTTGTTTTAGAAGTTATATTTGAGTTATAATCAGTTAAAAGAGTTGAGATTCTGGTTTTGAATCAAAAGAAAGGAAAGGATGAATTTTTTTGAAAGATTTTCTGCAAAATTCGAAGTACTGTAGCAACTGGAAATCTGGAATTTTTCTTCAAGTTACTGTAGCGACCAGAAATTTCAGAAAAAAATCTGGAAAATTTTCTTCGGGTACTGTAGCAGTTACTGTAGTGTCGGCAGTCAACGGTACTGTAGCAGTCAACGTACTGTAGCGAACCGTCACTGTAACGAACCGTCACTGTAGCGAAACGTCACTGTAGCAAATCGTTACTGTAGCAAACCGTTACTGTATCAATCAGAAAATTTTGCGTATTTTCGTGATTTTGTTTCCTTTCTTATGTTTTCTTGTAATATATTTTACTAGAAAATTTTCCTACACAAATTCTAGTGTGGAACAAGGTAAACTTGGACAAACATCAAGGTGAGTGAATAACCTTGCTAAGCTAGTTTGATATTACTAGTCAAAGTACAATATAAGTCCCATTTACAATATTATTGGATATTAATCAATCAATTTTTCATAAGACAGTATATGATGATTGGTTTATTTTTTCACAGAAATTCAAAGGAATAAGAGTAGGTATAAATTATTTTATTTCATGGAAATTATACTATGTGAGAAATTCTCACTATTTTATTAATGAGTAAAGATCTACGGGATCTAATACATGAGTTTGAAAGGGTTAAAGTCCCATGCTACTCAATGCATAACTATGAAAGTCTATACACGAGTTTGAAAGGGGTTAGAGTCCCATAATACTCGGTGTAAATAGAAGAAATTATAAATACGAGTTTGAAAGGGTTAGAGTCCCATACTACTCGGTGAAAGGGTTAAAGTCCCATACTACTCGGTGAAAGGGTTAGAGTCTCATACTACTCGGTGAAAGGGTTAAAGTCCCATACTACTCAGTGTATATCTATGAAACCTATACACGAGTTTGAAAGGGTTAGAGTCTCATACTACTCAGTGTATAAGACAATTAATTATATGAGTAAATGTGGTATTTGTACTTTTGATATTTTATATAGTACATTTATTTACTTACTGAGTTTTTAAATAAACTCACACTCCCTATGATTATTTTTTTCAGATACAGAAAACAAAGAACAAGAGTATCCGTTTGAAAAATAGAAGCCCCTTGGAATTATCTTCTATTTCTGTCTGGTGGGATACCAGTACTTATTGATGTGGATACTAGTAACACTCTGTACTTACTATAGGTCTTCTAGGCTTGCGATGAGATAGAAATATCAGACTATGTATGTCTATATTTGCTTATCAGATGAATATAATTCTGTAGTGTGGAATGAATGATTAAGGTTGAATGTAAAACCTTACAGAATATATGTAAACAACGTATATTTGAGAATTTTATCAAATGAGTAGTATCTTTTCACATGCTCAATTTTTGGGATATGACAATTTGGTATCAGAGGAAGGTTTTATAGGTCCCCTATAGAGTACAGAGCAAAGTGATCTTTGTGGGCCCTTCCCTGTTGTCATGAGCCGCGGCATGACCATAGGATTAGGTTCCATAAAAGACCTTGTAGAGTATAACGTCATTTTATAGATAACTTCTCAGTGGGGCTAGTAAGTGATATTTTGTTTATGTCTGAAAATTGTTTGTTATGTGTGTAGATCTGTGACAGATCAATGTCAGAAGGATCTTCTAATAATAATGAGCATATGGGTCCAAGGAGGGCCATAAATCCACCAGTACATGTGCAAGATGATCCTAACCGTGGTGATAGTTTACATGCTCAAAGTACTGAGGGCGTAACATGTGAGCAAGCAAGGAGAGTCGAACCTAATGCTCACATTAGTAATGCAACTATTGTACATGTGATTAATTTGATGAATGAACGATTTGACCGATTTGAGGCTGAAATGAGAGGTCGAGCTGCACAAGCTAACCTGCCAGTAGATCCTCCTATTGTTGAAGCTGAAATTGTACCACCAGCTCAGTTAGCTGGAGGAGGTAATGTAAGGGAGGTAAAAATGTCTGAATTTCAGAAAATGAGGCCTCCTACTTTTTCAGGGGAAAATCCCAAAGAGGACCCACAATGTTTCCTTGAAGATTGTGGAGCAATCTGTGATGCTATAGGGTGTTCTCCTACTCAAAAGGTAGAATTCACTTCATTTCAGTTAAAGGGTAGGGCTGGTAAATGGTGGAGGAACTGGAAGAAAGCTAGAATTCAAGGCGCACCGCCAGTTATGTGGACGGAGTTTTACAGATTGGTTATGGTAAGGAAATCAAAGAATAAAGAAAAATATCGACAAAAGAAGAAAGCTAGATATAGAAGATCTTTTGATCAAGGGGAAGACTCAGGGACTTTGAAACCCTTTACTGCATCACAACATGCTCCAGCCACTCCTACTAAGTCATCTTATTCTACAGCCAGTGTGGCTAAGCCTCGTTCAGAGAGCAGGGGTGGTTTTAGTTCTTATAGTAGAGGAGGTACTCAAGCTAGAAGGAAGAAACCTCAGTGTCCTGAATGTGAAAAGTTTTACTTCGGAGAATGCAGGTTAAACACTGTTGGTACAGGTTGTTTTAACTGTGGACAAAAAGGACATTTTATAAGGGAGTGCCCTCAGCTCATGACAGGACCAGGTCAAGGGTCTACTTTGCCACCTCGACCACAATCTATTTATGCTTCTATTACTCGAACACCAACCCCTTCAATAGGGGGTAGTATGGGAAGAGGTTCTGGAAGAGGCCAAGGTAACCGTGGAAAACAAGCTACTGGCAGAGGAAATGCAAGAGTATATGCTCTAACCCGACAGGATGCTCAAACATCCAATGCTATAGTTACAGGTATATTATCTGTCAATACTTTTGTTGCACGTATTTTGTTTGATCCTGGTTCTACTCACTCATATGTGTCACCCCTATTTGCCAAGAGATTTGCATTTGATTCGATTACTCTTAAGGAACCATTCTTGGTTTCCACACCGATGAGAGAGACTTAGATAGTTAAAACATGTTATCGTTCTTGAAAAATAATTGTTGGGGGCATGGAAACTGAGATAGATCTTATGATTCTCAATATGTTAGATTTTGATGTGATTTTAGGGATGGACTGGCTATCTTCTTGTCATGCTACTATAAATTATCGTGACAAAGTTATTTCCTTTAATATGCCGGGGAGGAGTAATTCTGTGTTTCAAGGAGATCGAAGTGATGTACCTTGCAACATGATATCTATGTTAAGTGCCCGGCGTATATTGTGAAAGGGATGTCAGGGATTTCTAGCTTTTATCAAAGATTTAGAAAAGAAAGAACAGAAGTTAGGAGACATACATGTGGTTAATGAATTCCCAGATGTGTTCCCAGAAGATTTACCTAGATTACCGCCAGAAAGAGATATTGAGTTCAGTATTGATTTGGTCCCAGACACACGACCAATTTCTATTCCACCTTATCGTATGGCTCCTGTTGAGCTAAAAGAACTCAAAGAATAATTGGAAGATTTGTTGAACAAAGGGTTCATTCACCCAAGTTTTTCACCTTGGGGTGCTCCTGTTCTTTTTGTGAAAAAGAAAGATGGTTCTATGAGATTATGTATAGATTATCGTCAGCTGAATAAAGTCACAGTGAAGAATGAGTATCCTTTACCAAGGATAGATGATTTGTTTGATCAGCTTCAAGGAGCAAAATATTTCTCAAAGATTGACCTAAGGTCTAGATATCATCAGTTACGAATTAAGAATGATGATATACCTAAGACTGCTTTTCGTACACGATATGGCCATTACGAGTTCCTCGTGATGTCTTTTGGGTTGACAAATGCACCAGCAGCATTTATGGATTTAATGAACAGAGTGTTCAAATCATTCCTTGATAAGTTTGTAATTGTATTTATTGATGATATTTTGGTATATTCAAAGAGTCATGAAGAATATGCTGAACATTTGAGAATAGTGCTTCAGACCTTGAGAGAACATCAGTTGTACGCAAAGCTCTCAAAATGTGAATTATGGATGGAACATGTTATTTCCCAAGAAGGTATTCATGTAGATCCAAGTAAAATTGAAGCAGTAAAACAATGGCCTAGACCAACAACTGTGTCTGAAGTACGTAGTTTTCTTGGCTTACCAGGGTATTACCTTCACTTTGTCAAAGATTTCTCTAAGACGACTCTCCCATTAAATAAGTTAACTCGAAAGAATGTTAAATACATTTGGGATGATTCATGTGAGCAAAGTTTCACCCAATTGAAAGAGTGTTTAACTTCTGCACCAGTCTTAATCCTACCATCAAGACCAGGGGGTTACTCTGTATTCTGTGATGCCTCAAAGATAGGCTTAGGGTGTGTGTTGATGCAACATGGTAAAGTCATAGCTTATGGCTCACGTCAGCTTAAAAAACATGAATTGAATTACCCCACTCATGATTTGAAAATGGCAGCTGTAGTGTTTGCCCTAAAGATTTGGAGACATTACTTGTATGGGGAGACTTGTAAAATTTTTACAGATCACAAAAGCCTTAAGTACATTTTTGAGGAGAGAGATCTCAATCTAAGGCAACGAAGGTGGATGGAACTTCTGAAAGATTATGATTGTACCATCCTTTACCATCCAGGTAAAGCAAATGTAGTGGCTGATGCTCTAAGTCGAAAGTCTATAGGAAGTTTAGCTCACATTGCCACTATAAGGAGATCTCTAATACATGAACTACAAGAATTAGAAGCTGATGGAGTATTCTTTGAGATCACTGAGTCAGGTACATTTCTGGCTCATGTAACAGTTAGATCATCCCTTGTAGAAAAAGTAAAAGCAACTTTAGAAAATGACATTGATATGGTCAAAATCAAAGATAAGGCAAGGCAAGGTCTAGCACCAAGTTTCTTGGTAGATGAAGAAAGAGTCTTATGGTTTAATGGGAGACTCTGTGTCCCCAACATTGAATCTTTGAAACATGAAATCTTAATGGAAGCTCATGGTTCGCACTACGTTGTACATCCTGGTGCTGTGAAAATGTATCAGGACTTGAAACAAGTTTACTGGTGGGAGGGCATGAAGCGATACGTGACTGACTTTGTAGCTCGATGTTTGACTTGTCAGAAGTTAAAGCTGAACATCGATGACCACCTGGTTTGATGCAAAAACTAGATATTCCCGAATGTAAATGGGAAAGAATCACTATGGATTTTGTAGTAGGTTTACCCCGGTCAACAAAAGGAAATGACTCAATATGGGTCATAGTGGATCGACTTACTAAGTCAGCATATTTTCTTCTTGTTCATACCACTTTCAGTGGAGCAAAACTTGCTCGACTTTATGTTAAAGAAATAGTGAAACTTCATGGTGTACCAATATCCATTATATCAGACCGAGGACCTTAGTTTACTTCTCGGTTCTGGAGAGTCTTTCAAGAGGCTTTGGGTACCAAAGTGAATCTTAGCACAGCATTCCATCCTCAAACTGATGGACAGTCCGAAAGGACAATTCAGACTTTAGAGGATATGCTAAGAGCTTGTGTGATGGATTTTAGTGGAAGTTGGGAAGATCATTTGTCTCTTATTAAATTTGCTTATAATAACAGTTACCAAGCCAGTATCCAGATGGCACCTTTTGAGGCTTTATATGGGAGACGGTGTCGATCTCCTATAGGTTGGTTTGAATTTGGTGAAACCAAAATACTTGGACCTGAGATGATACAGGAAGATATAAATAAAGTTAAACTGATCAGAGAGAAGTTGTTAACTGCTCAGAGTAGACAGAAGTCTTATACGGACAACCGATGACGTGACCTTGAATTTGTAATAGGTGATATGGTTTTCTTACGAATCTCACCTATGAAGGAGTAATGAGATTCGGGAAGAAAGGCAAGCTTAGTACGAGGTATGTTGGCCCATATGAGGTTGTAGACAGTGTGGGTAATGTGGCATATCGCCTAGACCTACCTTCAGACCTAGAGGGAGTTCATCCAATATTTCATGTGTCCATGCTACGGAAGTATCTTCCTGATCCTTCTCATGTCATTCAACCCCAAGAAGTTCATTTTGATGAAACTCTCACCTACGAAGAGGTTCCAGTAGCTATCCTTGATAGAAAAGTCAAGAAATTGCGTACTAAAGAAATTCCTACTGTCAAGGTTTTTTGGAGAAATCATTCTCGCGAGGAAGCTACGTGGGAGGCAGAAGATGAAATGTGGAAAAACTATCCACATTTATTTGAAACTTGAGATAAGATTTTAATTCGCAGGACCGAATTCTTTTAAGGGGGGTAGAATGTAATACCCGTTAATTTCATAATATAATTCGCTTAAAAGTATTTTAAAATTCTACAACGTTACTTTAGTTATTTATTTTGGTCATTTTAAATTTTCATATTTAATTGTTCTCTTTGAATATTATTTATGAAAATTGAGTTAAATGACTGGACTAAATATTTGCACAATGTGGGATATATTCTAAGAATGATGAAATTCATGGAAAAGTGGTTTCAGAATGGTCAATTAGTCCATTTATTGTAAATTGACTGGATGGATTTGGATGTTGGGTTATGGATACCCATGGGTTATTGAATAACCCATTAGAAATATTTAATATAAAGTTTCAATAGTACCCCCTCATTTTTCACTCAGCCGAAGGAAGGCAGAAAAGCGTTTTCTCTCTTCTTCATCCTCTTTTCAAATCCTTTCCTTGATCTTCAGAGTTTTGATTGTTTGTTCGGTTCAAAAGCTTTGTAAGGATCAAAGGTAAGCTTTAATCTCACTATTTTCCTTAAATTTCAGTTTATATGGAAGATTAGAGAAGGTTTTGTTCTTGAAGATTTTGATGATAATTCGTGAATCTCAGTTGTTTTAGAAGTTATATTTGAGTTATAATCGGTTAAAAGAGTTGAGATTCTGGTTTTGAATCAAAAGAAAGGAAAGGATGAATTTTTTGAAAGATTTTCTGCAAAATTCGAAGTACTGTAGCAACTGGAAATCTGGAATTTTTCTTCGAGTTACTGTAGCGACCAGAAATTTCGGAAAAAAATCTGGAAAATTTTCTTCGAGTACTGTAGCAGTTACTGTACTGTCGGCAGTCAACGTACTGTAGCGAACTGTTACTGTAGCGAACCGTCACTGTAGCGAACCGTTACTGTAACAAACCGTTACTGTAGCAATCAGAAAATTTTGCGTATTTTCGTGATTTTGTTTCCTTTCTTATGTTTCCTTGTAATATATTTTACTAAGAAATTTTTCTACACAAATTCTAGTGTGGAACAAGATAAACTTGGACAAACATCAAGGTGAGTGAATAACCTTGCTAAGCTAGTTTGATATTACTAGTCAAAGTACAATATAAGTCCCATTTACAATATTATTGGATATTAATCAATCAATTTTTCATATGACAGTATATGATGATTGGTTTATTTTTTTACAGAAATTCAAAGGAATAAGAGTAGGTATAAATTATTTTATTTCATGGAAATTATACTATGTGAGAAATTCTCACTATTTAATTAATGAGTAAAGATCTACGGGATCTAATACATGAGTTTGAAAGGGTTAAAGTCTCATGCTACTCAATGCATAACTATGAAAGTCTATACAAGAGTTTGAAAGGGGTTAGAGTCCCATAATACTCGGTGTAAATAGAAGAAATTATAAATACGAGTTTGAAAGGGTTAGAGTCCCATACTACTCGGTGAAAGGGTTAAAGTCCCATACTACTCAGTGTATATCTATGAAACCTATACACGAGTTTGAAAGGGTTAGAGTCTCATACTACTCAGTGTATAAGACAATTAATTATATGAGTAAATGTGGTATTTGTACTTTTGATATTTTATATAGTACAGTTATTTACTTACTGAGTTTTTAAATAAACTCACACTCCCTATGATTATTTTTTTCAGATACAGAAAACAAAGAACAAGAGTATCCGTTTGAAGAATAGAAGCCCCTTGGAATTATCTTCTATTTCTGTTTGGTGGGATACCAGTACTTATTGATGTGGATACTAGGAACGCTCTGTACTTACTATAGGTCTCCTAGGCTTGCGATGAGATAGAAATATCAGACTATGTATGTCTATATTTGCTTATCAGATGAATATAATTCTGTAGTGTGGAATGAATGATTAAGGTTGAATGTAAAACCTTACAGAATATATGTAAACAACGTATGTTTGAGAATTTTATCAAATGAGTAGTATCTTTTCACATGCTCAATTTTTGGGATGTGACACATACGGTCACTATTCACACGTATGGTTACTATTCATACGTATAGGTACTATTCATACGTACATGTACTATTCATACCAGAAATAGAGAATACAATATGTAAAATAGTACACCAGGTAAGTTCCCAGGAAAGAGTGGAGAGTCCCAATGGACACACTTAAGAACCATGTCTTTCCTTAGCCAAAACTTTCCTAGACATGTATTTTTCACAGTTTACATTATATTTCGGTAATCAGAGAATCAAAACAACATATAGGTAGCTAAGGACAGTTTTTCTGATGTGGAAGATTAGCCAAAGCCGCAACCACAGAGCATACTTAAGAAAATAACTTTTAAAATCTGAATGGCATAGAAAAGGGGCATAGTATTCTTACCTTGGATCTAGGCTAAGGAAGAAAGACCTAGAATCTCAGAGCCCTAACGCCGGAACAAGAGAAGTTTTGAGGAGAGGAGAGAAGAGAAACTGAAAGTGTGAGTTTTGAAGTGAAATGGAAGGACTTATTTATAGGAGAAGTTATGGTACTATTTGCTACTATTCTATCTACCGTTCTCCTTTACTATTTCATCTACCAGTTTCACTTACCAGTTTTCATCTACCAGTCTCACTTACCAGTTTTCATCTACCAGTCTCACTTACCAGTTTTCATCTACCAGTTTCACTTACTAGTTTTCATCTACCAGTTTCACTTACCAGTTTTCATCTACCAGTCTCACTTTCAACTATTCATTCTAGATTCCACTTTTGAACTGTATTTTTACTTAATGGGATTAATTCCATATCGTATCATCCATTATATCCCACAATTTATAGAATCTATAAATAAAAATTTGTATTTTCAACAATATGCACAAACGAGTATACAAAAATTAAACCGATAGGGAATTTATTTTCTCCAAAATAAATTTATCGTAATTCTTGAATACTTATAACTTAAAAAAAATATAATGGGTATTACAGTAGCGGAATACTGAAATTCATCTGTGTACTATTGTCCGTAACGACTTAGAGAAGTGATACTCGTACGGAATCTAGGTGAGTAAAACGACCCCGTTTTAATAGAGTTTTAGCATTACTGGTGATAAATAGTATGTCGTAGGACACTCCCAAAATTCATAGGGGGAAATTGGATTCAGAATGACGAATTTAATGAGATAATTAATCCAGAAGTATGGATAAAACGAAGCAAGTATCTCATAATGATGTGAAGTTTGAATCTTTTCAAAAATAGATTAATTGTTATCTTGATTTATGGTTTATAAATCCATAATATAGTTATATATTATACTTGTTATATAGATGAATATTATATTGTGTTTCTGATTATGATATGAAATATTGTATTATTGATTGTTATTGAGCGGGACAGTACCCTCTCTCACGGTAAGGCGGAAAACCCGGTTGAAAGGGTGTCTTGACCAATGAGTGTGGAGACAACGATTCCCTCAGTAGGGATATAGCCCGGATTGGGAATAAATCTGTGAGGCGCCCTAGCTAAGAGGATGAGGTTGTGCGTCATGGCGGAAATATACAGAATTGGTGAGCTGGCCTGTGTGCGCTCTCCGGGATATATTGTCATTGATGAGTACTAGTAACGTTTGTTGAATTGGATGAATTTTAGAATTGGTGAGCTGGCCTGAGTGCGCTCTCCGGGATGATGAGTACTAGTAATGTTTGTTGAATTGGATGAATTTTTATCTTCTTGTAATTTCTAACTATGTCTATTGGTTGAGTATGAGCCTTCAGATATACTTGCATGACTGGTGATGTATTTGAATTTTATTAACGCGAGGCCGATTCGCTCATTGAGTTTAAAAGCTCACACTGTTTGTACAACCTTTTTGTTCAGATCAGGTTGCCAGTGAAAAATATCTGCTAGAGGAGTAGATCACTTTAGACCTTCCCGTTGTCGGGTAGACCCCTCTTTTGTTATAGATTATGTTGCTCTGTAATCGTCTAGGACATCTAGGTCAGGGGTTTGGCATTTGGTTTGTATGTCAGCAAAATAATGTATTTTATATTGAGAATCTATTATTATGTGTAAATCATCTCTATGAATTTCAAATAAGAAAATTTGATATATTTTCTTCAGGAATGGTTATTTTGATAATATAGAGATAATGACTAAACTCATGGGTAGAATTTATCGAAAGGCTTACAGTGATGGGATATTCATCATTGTGCCGGTCATGTGCCCAGAAAACGGGTCGTGACAATTTATTTCAACACAAGTTATTAAAATTTTTTTTATATATTACATTTGATGTTGTTGTGGTATGATTACCATCTTTGTTAAAAGGCAATATTTTGAATCATTTCTGCTTCTCACTCTTGAAACTGTTACTTATAATTGTTTATGTGTAAAGACCGGACTTGCCAAATACAAACCAATTGCTAAAGGTGATTGACCTTGACTTTTGTTAATTGTCATTGGAAAGCACAATATTATTAGAAACTGATATCTTCTAAGTTAAAAAGGCAATCTTGAATTTGATGGAGTAATTGTTATTCTTGGAATTATGACTTTTTATCCAATTTTTTCAGAGATAATTGTTGCTTCGATGACATATTTACCAAGTCGAGACACAATCAGTCTACTACTATTACAAAGTCTCATTGATTTCTCAATATTTTTAAGTAACATTATTGGAACACCACATTCTAAGCAATTAGAAACAATCAATGAGTGAAAATAATTGATTTTATCACTAAATTAAGCGTTACTATTAATTACTTAAATTGTAGTTGATTATAATAAGGTCAAATAAATAGAATAGTAAATACATGTCATAATCACTTATTTGAGGCCTTTTTGTCATATACCAGCTTGATATGTTAACAATTACCTATTAACAATTAACAAATTAAAATTGTATAAAGCATTAATATTAATTATAATTGATTGATAGTTTTTTTTGTTTTTTATAATTTTTAAAAAGTGTTACTTGTATAGTGAGAAACTTAATTAATATTGGTAAATATACAAAACTACTGTCAATTACAACAAATTAAATTTATTAATAAATTAAAAAGATATATTAAATGCAAATTGGTGTGATTGATTCTATAATTGCATTAAAATCAATTTAAAAAATTTGTATTCATAGTTTTTCAAACCATTCCTTTTAAAAATGTGAATTGCTGTAATTAATAATAATTAATAATAAATTACTACATCATTTAAATAAATTAATGATATCATATTCTAAGCAATTAAGGACAATCAATCAGTGAAAATAATTGATTTTTATCACTAAATTAAGCATTACTATTAATTACATAAATTATAGTTGATTATAATAAGGTTAAATAAATAGAATAGTAAATATATGTCATAGCCACTTATTTGAGGCCTTTTCATCATATATCAGTTTGACATGTTTACAATTACCTATTAACAATTAACAAATAAATTAACAATTAACAATTAACAAATTAAAATCGTATGAAACATTAACATTAATTACATCACTACAATAATTAATTTTTATAAATAATTGATTTATTCTTTAACTTAAAGCTATTGACTGATACTAATACTATTTACAATTATAATTGATTGATAGTTTTTTTTTGTCTTTATAATTCTTAAAAAATGTTATTTATTAGTGAGAAACTTAATTAACATTGCTAAATATATGGAACTACTATCAATTACACCAAATTAAATTCATTAATAAATTAAAATGATATATTAAATACAAATTGATGTAATTAACTTTATAATTACAGTCAAATCAATGTGAAAAATTTGCATTCATAGCTTTTCAAATCATCATTTTTAAAAATATAAATTGTCGTAAATTTTATTAATAATTTAATAATAACTAATAATAAATTACTACATCATTCGAATAAATTAATGACACCACATTCTAAGCAATTAGGGACAATCAATTAGTGAAAATAATTTAGTTTTGTCACTAAATTAAGCATTACTATTAATTATTTAAATTGTAGTTGCTTGAGAATAGAATGATAGTAATGTTGTTTATTTAAAACTATTGACTGATAGTAATGCTATTTACAATTATAATTCATTGATAGTAATGATATTTACAATTATAATTCATTGATAGTAATGCTATTTACTTAAAACCCGCTGATAAGTTCTTTATTTTGGTTATTTTTCTATAGTTATATTGGCTTTTTCTTTTCTTTGTTCCTATTTTGCTTTTCTTTTTACACCATTTATCTTAGTTTTTGCGTTGTTATTTATATTTTGTAGTTCTCCTTGTTCTTTTCCTTTTTTTTCTAACATTTTGGAGTAATCTTTTGTCACGACCCATTTTCTAGGCACATGACCGGCACAATGATGAATATCCCATCACTGTAAGCCTTTCGATAAAATCTTCCCACAAGTAAAATTGTTAGCCATTATCTCTATATTCTCAAAATATCATTCCTTAATAAATACAAAGAAAATACATCAGATTTTTTTAATTAAAAATAATAGATCCTCAGTACAAAATACATTATTATACTGAAATATAAGCCAAATACCAAACCCCTGACCTAGATGTCCTAAACGGTTACAGAGCAACATATTGTATAACAAAAGAAGGGCCTACCCGACAGCGGGAAGGTCCAACGTGATCTACTCCTCTAGCGTATGTTGTTCGGCGGCAACCTGATCTGAACAAAAAGTTTGTACAGAGAGTGTGAGCTTTTAAACTCAGTGAGCAAATCGGCCTTGCGTTAATAAAATTCAAATACATCACCAGTCATGCAAGCATATCCGAAGGCTCAAGCTCAACCAATAAACATAGTTAGAAATTACATACAAGAAGACAAAAATTCATCCAATTCAACAAACGTTACTAGTACTCGTCAATGGCAATATATCCCGGAGAGCGCACACAGGCCAGCTCACCAATTTTGTATTTTTCCGCCATGACGCACAACCTCATCCTCTTAGCTAGGACGCCTCACGGATTTATCACCAATCCGGGCTATATCCCTACTGAGGGAATCGTTGTCTCCACACTCATTGGTCAAGACACCCTTTAAACCGGATTTTCTGCCTTGCCGTGAGAGGGGGTACTGTACCGCTCAATCACAATCAATAGTACAACAGTTCATATCATAATCAGAAGCACAATATAATACTCATCCATATAACAGGTATAGTATATAACTATATGATTCAAATTTCATATCATCATGAGATACTTGCTTCGTCTTATCCATACTTCTGGATTAATTATCTCATTATATTCGTCATTCTGAATCCAATTTCCCCCTATGAATCTTGGGAGTATCCTACGACATACTTTTTATCACCATTAATGCTAAAACTCTATTAAAATGGGGTCGTTTCACTCACCTGGATTCCGTACGAGTATCACTTCTTTAAGTCGTTACGGACAAGAGTACACAGGTGAATTTCAGTGTTCTGCTACGGAGATTTTCATGAAAGATTAGAGAAAATACGTTAAGATTGTTTTCGTACAGATACTGTTCATACGTACGGTTACTATTCATATAGTTACTATTCATAGGATTACTATTTATACGTACGGGTACTATTCATACCGAAAATACAGAATACAATCTGTAAAAGAGTACACCAGGTAAGTTCCTAGGAAAGAGTGGAGGGTCACACTGGATATACTTAAAAACCAGGTCTTTTCTTAGCCAGAACTTTCCTAGACATGTATTCTCTATAGTTTATATTCTATTTCGGTACTCAGAGAATCAAAATAACAGCTAACGACAGTTTTTCTGATGTGGAAGATTAGCCAAAGCCGCAACCACAGAGCATACTTAAAAAAATAACTTCTAAAATTTGAAAGACATAGAAAGGGCATAATATCCTTACCTAAGCAAAAAGGAAAGGCCCAAAATCTCAGAAGCCTAGCGTCGCAGCAAGAGAAACTTAAGGAGAGAAGAAGAGAAGTTGAAGGTGTGAGTTTAAAAGTGAAATGGAAGGGCTTATTTATAGCAAAAATCAAGGGTACTATTTGACACTATGCGCTAATAAAATATTCAATTTACTATTTATGAAAATGACATTTCTAATAATGCAGTTACTGTACACCTTACGCCGATGGAAAATTTTTCTTTTATTTACTATTGGAAACTTAAAAGGAAAACTATCCTTTCACCTTAAACCTTTAAGTTTCTTTTCAATTCAGTCCTTTCAATTTAGTCCCTGAGGGTATTTTTACACATAAAACGTCATTTTCTCCTACAAACTTCTTTCTAGTTTTCTCTTATAACCAAACCACATCTAGTACTTGACATTTTGATTATATAAATGAACAGTACCATATACATAAATAGTATTATACGGGTGAATAGTACCGTATACTGAAATAGTAACAGTAATTTGAAAATACGCATTAATATTTTATTTTTCTTGGGTATTACATTATCACCCCCTTTAAGAAATTCGGTCCTCCGAATTTAAATTACCTCAAGTCGTAAAAAGATGCGGATATTTAAAACGCATGTCGGCCTCGACTTCCCATGTGGCTTCTTCGTGAGTTTGATTCCTACACAAAACTTTGACGGATGGAATCTCCTTAGATCGGAGTTTCTTTACTTGACTATCGAGGATAGCCACCGGTATCTCCTCGTATGACAAGTTTTCATCTACTAGAATAGAATCATTCTGAGAAGGGTGAAGTATGTGACAAGGGTCAGGAAGGTACTTCCTCAACATAGATACGTGAAAAACAGGGTGAATCCCTTCCAGTTCCATAGGTAGGGCAAGCCGATAAGCCACTTTTCCCACTCGTTCTAAAATTTCATAAGGCCCGATGTATCTAGGACTCAACTTTCCTTTCCTTCCAAATCTCAACACACCTTTCATTGGAGAGACCTTAAGGAATACCATATCGCCGACTGAGAACTCCAAATCACGTAGTCTGTGGTCAGCGTATGCCTTCTGTCTACTTTAAGCTGCTCGCATCCTATCTTGTATTGTCTTAACCTTGGTTAGGGCATCTTGGACTAAGTCAGGTCCTAATGCTTTTGCTTCACCTACCTCGAACCAACCGATCGGAGATCTGTAACGTCTCCCATACAAGGCCTCAAAGGGTGTCATCCCAATAGTGGCCTGGTAGCTGTTGTTATATGCGAACTCTACAAGATACAAATGCTTTTCCCAGCTACCACTGAAATCTAGAATACAAGCTCGTAACATATCCTCTAGCGTCTGAATCGTCCGCTCTGACTGTCCATCTGTTTGTGGGTGAAAAGCAGTACTAAGGTCCACTTGAGTACCTAATGCCTTTTGAAAACTTCTACAGAAACGAGAGGTAAATTGAGGACCTCTATCAGAAATGATAGATATAGGTACTCCATGCAGCTTTACTATTTCTTTAATATACAATTGTGCCAACGTTACTACACCATAAGTGGTTTTGACTGGAATGAAGTGTGCTGATTTAGTTAGTCGGTCAACAATGACCCAAACTGAGTCATAACCTCCTGTGGAGCGAGGTAGACCAACAACAAAGTCCATCGTCACTCGTTCCCATTTCCATTTAGGAATCTCTAATTATTGTAACGAGCCTCCTGACTTTAGATGCTCAGCCTTAACCTGTTGACAGGTTAAACAACGAGACACAAATTCTGCTACGTCTTGTTTCATTCCTTTCCACCAGTAGATCTGTTTCAGATCCTGATACATCTTGGTGGCTCCTGGATGTACAGCATATGCAGCACGATGGCCTTCCTCCATGATGTCTCATCTAAGAGTTCCAACATGTGGTACACACAACCGTTGTTCAAAATGCAAGACTTCTGTATCGTCGAGTGTGAAACTATTCACTTCACCAATCTTCACCTTTTTCATAATTTGGACAAGCTCAGGATCCTCCATTTGAGATATCTGTATCTGGTTTATAAGGGAAGATCTAGCCCTGATATGGGCTAAGAATGATCTTGTCCTTGTAACCTCAAGAGTAGCACCTTTTGCTCTCAGCTCTTGTAGTTCTTGGATCAATGGTCTTCTTGTTACTGCTATATGGGCTAGACTACCCATAGATTTTTGACTCAAGGCATCTGCTACCACGTTCGCTTTGCTTGGGTGGTAAAGAATATTGCAATCATAGTCTTTTAGTAATTCTACCCATCTCCTCTGCCTCAAGTTTAGGTCCTTTTGGTCGAAAATATATTTTAGACTTTATGGTCAGTGTAGATTTCGCAAGTTTCTCCGTATAGATAATGTCGCCATATCTTTAAAGCGAAAACTACTGATGCCATTTCCAAATCGTGGGTGGGGTAGTTTTGTTCATGTTTCTTAAGTTGTCTCGATGCATATGCCACTACCTGGCCATGCTGCATGAGAACACATCCCAACCCTACTCTTGATGCGTTGCAGTACACTGTAAAACCTCCTGGTCCTGAGGGTAAGACCAATACAGGTACGGAGATTAACCTTTTCTTGAATTCTTGGAAGCTTTCTTCACAAGCGTCATCCCATTGGTACTTTACTCCTTTCCTAGTCAGTCGTGTGAGAGCGGCGGCTAACTGGGAAAAATTTTGGATGAAATGACGATAATATCCTGCCAATCCCAAGAAGCTGTGAATCTCCGTGACGGAGGTAGGTCTAGGCCACATTTTGACCGCTTCTACTTTGCTTGGGTCTGCTTGGATGCCATCTTTGGAGATCACATGTCCCAAGAAAGTCACACGATCAATCCAAAACTCGCATTTAGAGAATTTGGCTTACAATTGATGATCCCTCAATGTCTGCAACACAACACGAAGGTGTTGTTCGTGCTCTTCTGAAGTCTTTGAGTACACCAGAATGTCGTCTATGAAGACAATGACAAATTTGTCTAAAAAGGATTTAAAAATCCTATTCATTAAATCCATGAAAGCAGCTGGTGCATTCGTTAATCCAAATGACAGCACCAAGAACTCGTAATGCCCCTATCTGGTACGGAAGGCTGTTTTAGGCACATCCTCCTCCTTGATCTTGAGTTGGTGATAACCAGACCTCAAGTCAATCTTTGAAAAACACTTGGCTCCTTGAAGTTGATCGAAAAGGTCGTCGATGTGAGGCAACGGGTATTTATTTTTGATAGTTACCTTATTCAGTTGCCTGTAATCTATGCATAGTCTCATCGATCCGTCCTTCTTTTTCACGAACAGAACAGGAGCTCCCCAAGGTGAATAACTTGGCCTTATAAAGCCTTTGTCTAGCAAATCCTGTAACTGAGTCTTTAACTCTTTTAATTCTGTTGGTGCCATTCTATAAGGGGGTATGGAGATTGGGCGAGTATCTGGTGCTAACTCTATCTGGAACTCAATCTCTTGATGTGGGGGTACACCTGGTAGATCATCTGGGAAAACATCTACAAACCTTGGACTACTGGAACGTCTTCTACTTTTAGTTCTTCTTTCTTAATATCTTTAACGAATGTCAAGTATCCTTGACAGCCCTTTCGCAATAAACGTTGGGCACACATTAAAGATATAAGATTCCCAGAAATTTTACTCTGTTCACCATGAAATACGAAAGAGGGCTCTCCCGGAATATTGAACTTAACTATCTTATTATAGCAATCCAGGGTGGCATGACAAGATGCCAGCCAATCCATGCCTAAGATGACATCAAAGTCTGTCATATCTAACAGCATTAGGTCTACTGTTGTATTTATTTCTCTGACTCTTACCTTGCAAGCTCGATAGCCTCGTTCTATTAGTAGGGTGTCTCCAGTAGGCATAGTTACTAAAAACGGACATTCTAATCTAACAGCTTTTTGCTTAAAGTTCTTAGCAAAGAATGGTGACATATAGGAATGCGTAGAGCTAGAGTCAAATAATACATGTGCAAATTTTGATTCAATCAGAAGAGTACCTGCTACCACCGTATTAGACGCCTGAGCATCTTGACTGGTTAAAGCGAATACTCGAGCGTTCCCTCGGCCTGCTAAAGCCTGACCTCGACCACCTTGTCCTCTGCCAGCACCTCTTCCGATTCCATTGCCTCCTACAGTTACAGGGGCTCTGTTGGCAACAGTAGCCTCTGATTGATTAGGGTGTACTGACCCTTGGCCAGATCTCGTGTAGAGTTGGGGGCAATCTCTTTTGATATGGCCCTGTTGACCACATTGGTAACAGACCCTAGTGTTGTTGTTGACGAAACAAGCTCCGAAATGATTTCTTTCACATTTAGAGCACCAGGGCCTTTGTTGACCCCCTGTACCACTTTGTTGCCGCTGTAGTGCACTAACGGTAGAAGCTGCATGTCCAGAACTCTCTCCGTGGTAGTGTGATTTCTCATCTTGTTTCCTCTTTCTTTTGTTATTCCATTTTTCTTTATGCATATCTCTTTCTTCCATCATACGGGCGATGTCGACGGCTTCTGTGTAAAATGAAAAATTTCGTATCTTCGATCCCACCCTGTCAAATAAAGACTCTCAAAGGCCTTTAATAAACCGTCGGATCTTTTCTTTCTCAGTTAGGACCATGTGAGTAGCATATTCAGATAACTCTATAAACAGATTGTCGTATTCATCGACGGTTCGTGTTCCTTGCCGGAGTGCCTCAAACTCATTCATCTTTGCTTCTCGTATACTCTCCGGAATAAATTGTTCTCGAAAAATTCTTTTAAAGTCATTCCATTTAAAGGGTGGGGCATTTCTGGCCATGCCCTTCTTCCATGTTCGCCACTAGCGGTCCGCCTTACCTCTTAATTGAAAGGTAACAAGGGTTACTTTTCGAGGTTCAGGGCATTCTAGCGTGTCAAGGATTTTCTCACAGTCATCTAGAAAACGTTGTGGGTCTTCATTAACATCTCCTGCAAAGGTTGGCGGATTCAGCTTCATAAATTCTGAAATCTTGACCTCTGTCCCTACCCAATCTTGAAGAGGGGGTGGAGGCGGCATCTGGTCTGACTCTTGTACTTTTGCAGTATGTACTGATGCCTGTGAGCCATCTTCAGATGACTATCCCATCAGAAGTTCCTTTAGCCCATTCACCTCGTTCTGCATTGCAACTAATGCTTCCATTACTACAGTCGCGTCAATTTGTGATGGTTCTCCAGCATTTCTTCCAGTGTTTTCAGTGGATATTTCTCTATTTTGTGCATGGTTACCTTCTGCACGGTTAGGCATCTCCAGCCTTGCATCTGCTAACTGAGCAGCTGGAGGGACCAGGGCCCTGCCAGATCTTGTGCGGATTCCAGAAGCGATTGATTTTCTTGGTGCCATCTAAACTTATTCTACAATTAAGAATAATATATATCGTCACTATTATGATTCAAGTAAAGACACGAAAGAAAGGGATTTTAAACTCTACAGGGCTTTTGGTGGATCTTCATCCTATGGTCGTGCTGCAGTCACGACAATAAGGGAAGGCCCACTAAAGACACCTTGCTCTGTAATCACTAGGAGACCTAACAACCTATGCTCTGATACCAACTTTGTCACGACCTATTTTCTACGCACATGACCGGCACAATGATGAATATCCCATCACTGTAAGCCTTTCGATAAATTCTTCCCACAAGTAAAATTGTTAGTCATTATCTCTATATTCTCAAAATATCATTCCTTAATAAATACAAAGAAAATACATCAGATTTTCTTACTTAAAAATAATAGATCATCAGTACAAAATACATTATTATACTGAAATACAAGACAAATACCAAACCCCTGACCTAGATGTCCTAGACGGTTACAGAGCAACATATTGTATAACAAAAGAAGGGCCTACCCGACAACGGGAAGGTCCAACGTGATCTACTCCTCTAGCTGATGTTGTTCGGCGGCAACCTGATCTGAACAAAAAGTTTGTACAGAGAGTGTGAGCTTTTAAACTCAGTGAGCAAATCGGCCTTGCGTTAATAAAATTCAAATACATCACCAGTCATGCAAGCATATCCGAAGGCTCAAGCTCAACCAATAAACATAGTTAGAAATTACATACAAGAAGACAAAAATTCATCCAATTCAACAAACGTTACTAGTACTCGTCAATGGCAATATATACCGGAGAGCGCACACAGGCCAGCTCACCAATTTTGTATTTTTCCGCTATGATGAACAACCTCATCCTCTTAGCTAGGGCGCCTCACGGATTTATCACCAATCCGGGCTATATCCCTACTGAGGGAATCGTTGTCTCCACACTCATTGGTCATGACACCCTTTAAACTGGGTTTTTCGCCTTGCCGTGAGAGAGGGTACTGTACCGCTCAATCACAATCAATAGTACAACAGTTCATATCATAATCAGAAGCACAATATAATACTCATCCATATAACAGGTATAGTATATAACTATATGATTCAAATTTTATATCATCATGAGATACTTGCTTCGTCTTATCCATACTTCTGGATTAATTATCTTATTATATTCGTCATTCTGAATCCAATTTCTCCCTATGAATTTTGGGAGTGTCCTACGACATACTTTTTATCACCAGTAATGCTAAAACTCTATTAAAACGGGGTCGTTTCACTCACCTGGATTCCATACGAGTATCACTTCTTTAAGTCGTTAGGACAAGAGTACACAGGTGAATTTCAGTGTTCTGCTACGGAGATTTTCATGAAAGATTAGAGAAAATACGTTAAGATTATTTTCGTATAGATACTGTTCATACGTACAATTACTATTCATATGGTTACTATTCATACGGTTACTATTCATATGTACGGGTACTATTCATACCGGAAATACAGAATACAATCTGTAAAAGAGTACACCAGGTAAGTTTCCAAGAAAGAGTGGAGGGTCACACTGGACATACTTAAAAACCAGGTCTTTTCTTAGCCAGAACTTTCCTAGACATGTATTCTCCATAGTTTATATTCTATTTCGGTACTCAGAGAATCAAAATAACAGCTAACGACAATTTTTTTGATGTGGAAGATCAGCCAAAGCCACAACCACAGAGCATACTTAAAAAAATAACTTCTAAAATTTGAAAGACATAGAAAGGGCATAGTATCCTTACCTAAGCAAAAAGAAAAGGCTCAAAATCTCAGAAGCCTAGCGTCGGAGCAAGAGAAACTTAAGGAGAGAAGAAGAGAAGTTGAAGGTGTGAGTTTAGAAGTGAAATGGAAGGGCCTATTTATAGCAAAAATCAAGGGTACTATTTGATACTATGCGCTAATAAAATATTCAATTTATTATTCATGAAAATGACATTTCTAATAATGCAGTTACTGTACGATGGAAACTTTTTATATTGGAAACTTAAAGGGAAAACTATCCTTTCACCTTAAACCTTTAAGTTTCTTTTCAATTCAGTCCTTTCAATTTAGTCCCTGAGGGTATTTTTACACATAAAACGTCATTTTCTCCTACAAACTTCTTTCTAATTTTCTCTTATAACCAAACCACATCTAGTACTTGACATTTTGATTGTATAAATGAACAGTACCATATACGTAAATAGTATTATACGGGTGAATAGTACCATATACTGAAATAGTAACAGTAGTTTGAAAACACGCATTAATATTTTATTTTTCTTGGGTATTACATCTTTGTTGTATTTTCTTGTAGGTGTATATTTTGATATGAGACAAGTTGGAAGCTGAAGAATTCTGATGCAACTACTGATCTGCAACAAGTCTGAAGGCTGGCGCCTCAGACGCCACGCCCTAAACTCTTGGCCTAATATTTTATGGATGGCGCCTCAGGCGGGGCGCCAGCTCCCAAACTCTTTGTCTCGAAGCCTGAAGGTGGCTCTTCAAACGCCACATAGGGTGCCTAGGCGCCAATCCATGTTATTTCCACCTATTTTCTGCATGGCGCCTAGGCGCCCGGGTCTTGACCTACACGTGATGGATCCTATAAATTGAATTTCTAAAGAATTTTAGAGGATCTTTTGGCTGGAGAAGGAAGGGCTTTGCTAGGGCACAATTGGAAGAGAAGGGAGACCTCTTCTTCATTTAGTTTGATACTTATTTCTTTCTCTCATTCCTTTTGTATCATGTTTATTTATGTATTTGTGATGTTTTTCTCTTCTCCCACCATGTGTAACTAATTCTCTAGGGTTAGGGGATTGATGTAATTGACTTCTATAAAGTTTTGTTATTTAATATTTTAATATAATTGTAATTTCGATTATTAGAGTAGACTTTACTACTATTTATTACTCTTGAATGCTTAGCTACCATCTTCAATGAACTTAGAGTTTATATTAATGCTAAACATAACTTGGTATAGACTTTCCTTTGTAATTTCTACCGTAATTCGGGTTAGTCTAGATATAAATAATTGCGTGATTTTTATGAGTTCTTAAGCTTAAACTTCGAATCAATTAATTTGACTAATACATTAACTAATTAATTAAATGAAGAAGATTTGTTTCACTAAGACATTGGGTTCAAATATCCTTGTGAACTTAATCAGCATTAAGAGAAATTTGCAAGTATATCGAAGTTGTAATACCTTGATATTACAATGTAGTTAAAAGTACATATATTCATGAGAGAGAATTTCTTTTTCTTTTTCTTTTTCTTTTTTTTCTTTCTTTTGCTAATTTAGGGGTTTTGATTAGGGAAATAAAGGACTCTAAAGTTTATTAAGACTAAGATTTGCACTTGGTCAGGTAAGATTTCATTGAGAAAAGGAAATATGTGTGGTGAGTGTAAGAAGTACATTTAAGGACTAAAATGAAAAGAAAATAAAATATAGAGTACTCTTAATAAAAGACCGAATAGGAACTCTTGAGCGAGAATAGATCTTATGAGAATGAATTATGAGTCAGGTGTAGAAAGGATGATGGATTCGAGGTTAAAGTGGAGTCTAGGACACCGAGAGGGACTAAAGTGAATAAATGTAAAATTTTGGTATTTTAATAAAAATAGGATGTGATGGTGTGTATTTTATAGAAGTGTATTTAGATGCCTTATGTATGATCAAGTTTTTCTAATTCCCTTGTAAGGTTCTAATTTTACCAAAGGGACCAAATTGAAAGGAAAATCATTTGGGCCCGCACATATTTACAAACACTCATCCTTCTCTTTTATTTATTTTTCACTTCTCCTCCCTCATAGCTCCCTCACTCTCTTTCGACTATACATCTCAAGGAAACTTCTTCATCATGCATTCATGCCATCTTTTTGCTTAGGGAAGAAAGCCATGGAAGTTAGAAGGATTGGTAAGTTGATGTTCTTCTTCTTTTTCTTCTTCTTCCTCTTACAAGACCAAATCCTAGGTTATCAATTTGGAAAATTTTTGTAGAATGTTTTTATGAATGAATTTAAGTATGGGTATTAATCTAAAATATTTCTGGGTGGTTTATGATGTTATATATTAGACAAGAAATTTAGAGAAAACTAGGAGAATTTTATAGAATTTGGATATTTGGAAAAGTTAGGGTTCTTGATGAAAATTTGAGATTTAAGCTTGGATTGTTGGTAAAAATTGGAGATTTTGGTGTCAAAACACTCCTTAGACATTAAGAAAGAAAACCCATGGAAGAAATCAAAAGAAATGGTGATGATTTGACCTCAAAATCATGAAAACCTAAGAGGAAAATCACGAATTTATTGTAGTAGTACTGTAGCGTTCATAAAATTTTCAGATTCGGGTTACTATAGCAAACCGATACTGTAGCAAACTGGTATTGTAACATCAATTTTAAAATGGCTATATCTCTTTCATCTGAACTCCGTTTTTAGTAAACAAGGTATCGTTGGAAAGCTCTTCGAGTTTATCTTCAAATGAAATAAGTTTCATTTGAAAATTCCTTACCATTTGAGAGTTATGTCTATAAAGGTAATTAAATGTCAGAATTGTAGTAGGAAATTTTCTTATTTTGTGACCTTAACATATTTTTGCATGATTATCTTATAGGGATGGATTCTTTGATGCATCTTACACATCTTTTGAGATGCTGTGACTATATTGGAATAAAGAAAATTACATTCTATCATCTTACACATCTTCAAGGAAAGTTCAAGGTAAAATTGGGCAACGCCAAGGTGAGTGAATAACCTTACAAAACTAATTTAGTATTATTAGACAAAGTATAATGTAAGTCTCATTTACAATATTATTGAAATGTTAAATAATCAACATTCCAATTGATAATATATAATGATTGATATAATTGTTGATAGAAATTTAAAAGTATACATGTATGTATAAATTAAGCTATTTATGGTAGTTATAATGCATGATAAATTTTCACTGTCTCACTGGTGAACAAATTTCTACAGTTATCTATGCACAAAGAGTTTGAGGGTTAAATTCTCATGTCACTCGGTGCAAGAATCTACTGCAAATTTCAAAGTGATTGAGGGTTTGATCACCTAAGAAATCATACGCAAATCTATGGCACAAATGCAAAGTGATTGAGGGTTTGATCACCTAAAAAATTATACGCAAATATAAACAAATGTAATACTACGGTTGTGTGAAATGAATGATAGATTGACTATGTTAGTAAATGTGGTATTTGTACTTGTGACGCATTAAAGTTGCACAGTCATTTTCTCACTGAGTTTTGATGAACTCACACTTTCTATGATTTTTTTTTAGATGCAGTGGTTGAGGAGGACGATTAGTAGCCCTTTGTGGTAATACTCCACTTTTGTTTGGTGGGCTTTTAGATGTAATTTTTTGGTAAAGAGTTAGGACATGCTCTGTAATATAGTATGTCACATAGACTTGCGAGGTTGTATAGTACTGTGTAATGTATGAATGTTGAACATTTTTTTAAATATGCATGCAAAATATCTTTTGTGAAAACTTTATGATTCACGTACTTATGGATATTAAGAATGTTCATAGAGATTAAGAGGTATCACGGAGGTACACCCTAGGCATTTTATGTTTATCTCACATGTCTAAATTTTGAAATGTGACAGAAGTATTCTCTAATGACTCAAAGATTGGTTTGTCTATGAATTAATCACATTAGAAGTTAAGTGAAATCAATCCCCTATGTCTGCCTTGTTATCATATAGTTTTTCGTTGTGCTAATCTACTTCCTTGTCTTAATTAGTTTACTTTAGCTAAATCTAGACTCAATTCACTCAACCTTTTCAATTGTCCAAATATAATTTAAGCTGGTGAAATTGGTAATTGTTAGACATTAATCCTTGAGGACGATAACTCTCTCTCACTTTACTACTTGTGCGACCCGATACACTTATCGGGAAAGATCGCATCACCCGCCATTGTTTTTAACTATAAATAAATTGTAATTATCGATTTTTCTTCATAATTTACAAATCTATTAAGAATTATATTAAATACAAATTTGTGTGATTAATAAATCAATTTGAAAAATTTGTATTTAAATGATTTCAAACTATCCTTTTTAAACTATGAATTGCCATAAATTTTATTAATAATTTAATAATAATCAATAATAAATTACTATATCATTTGAATAAATTAATGATACCACATTCTAAATAACCTTTTTAAATTGTATTGCAGGGCTATCCTTTAGGTAAATGTCATTAGGTAAAATTATGTCTATTGGAAATCAATTAGTTTAACGGATAACCAATAACTATTGATTTGTAAAATGCTTAATTCTTTAACAAAATTAAAAAGATTTAATTGCATAATTGCATGATGATTGTATGATTAGTATGTAAATTATAAAAATAAATGCAAATGTTGTAACCTTCTAATTTGACCCCCCTCTCAATTAATATATAAATTAATATTGGATTAATTAAGAATGAATTACAAAATTAAATTCAAATATTGTAACCTTCTATGTGAATTTAGACTGAACTATTTTGAATTTTATTTTTTTTTCTAAATTAAAATTTATCACATTGAAAGAAGCATCATTGTTGGAATGTTTTTATCTATTATTGAATATTAAGATAGAAGCCCAGATTTTTCATTTCATTTCAAACTATACGATAATTAATTTTTGTTTATAAAACACCCTTCAAAAAATCTCATTAAATATGGAAAAAAAATAATTAACAAATATAATTATAACACATATGAGAATAAAAAAAATAGAATTAAAGTTTATTTGCATGAATATTAACAATAATAATAATGATATTTCTTATTAACAATAATTAACAAACAAATTATTCACGTGGAATTGTTACTAAAATCATTACATTGTTTAAATTACTAACTAAAAAAAGTAGCCACATTATTCGTGTGAAAAATATATTGACCAGCCACACTTGCACGAAGTTTAAATTGCTAACAACATGAATGATTGTCAACTCAATAGATAAAGTCGAGAGGTGTGTCGCGAAAGTGGCCTCTTGAGATAATGAAGCACTATGTAGAAGCTTCTTATAAAGGCGCATTTAGATAATGACATGATCATTTTCTTTCTATCGGACTCAAGGTGGGTATTACGCCAACAAAATGGCTTCCATATGCGTGAAAAAGACACTAGTTCCAACTGCTTCGTCTATAGAAAACTTGGAGATGATGAGATACTATATTTTATCAAGGAGGAAGATGATGAGATATGACATCTTTGAATCTAAAGCCTTGATTTTTTATCTTGTTATAACCATTTATATTGTAAGAGTGTGGCTACGAAATATGGACCTTATTTAGGGTTTTCCAGAGAGAGAGAGAGAGAGAGAGAGAGAGAGAGAGAGAGAGAGAGAGAGAGAGAGAGAGAGAGAGAGAGAGAGAGAGTGTGTGTGTGTGTGTGTGTGTGTGTGTGTGTGTGTGTGTGTGTGTGTGTGTGTGTGTGTGTGTGTGTGTGTGTGTGTGTGTGTGTGTGTGTGTGTGTGTGTGTGTGTGTGTGTGTGTGTGTGTGTGTGTGTGTGTGTGTGTGTGTGTGTGTGTGTGTGTGTGTGTGTGTGTGTGTGTGTGAGTGAGACACATAGGTCTGAAGGGTATAGACTGACTTTAGTTGAATTTACTTAAATAGACAAAATCTGAACTTTATTAAGGAAGTTGAATTTATTTTTTTAATTCATGCATTAATCATGCATATTAGTAATCATGCAACCGAATTCAAAAGTAGAAAATTAACAAATTAAAAAATTGAGAAGCAGAAAATTAACAAATTAAATGTGTGCATTAGATCAAATTGTTTAAATTATTGAATTTTACTTTTTTAATTTGACCATCAATGGAGCAACTAATTTGAGTGGAGAAGCAGAAAACTACAAAAATAATAAATTAGAATTGAATGACATAATATGAAGACATTTAGAATAAGCATTAAATATTACAATAAATATGTGAGGTGGAGTTGTTTTAATCTATCATATAGACTAGTATTACACCCATGCCATGCACAAATTTTTACATTTAGATGATTAGTTAATATAACATATATGTGATTTATTACTTATATGTAATAAGGTAATGGGTCATAATATCATAAAGTATTTATTTAATATTATTAAATACTTTCTTATAAACTACGTTCAGTGTAGAGTTTGTATATTTACCTTCATTGCCAAGACTAAGAATTTTCAAATCACTTTTGGATCTTATTTTTGAAATTGCTACATATAATTGACCGTGACTAAATACAAGAGCAAGCAGATACAATCCAATATTAGATAGAGATTGACCTTGACTCTTGTTTATTGTCATTACAAAACAACCTGTCATTGGAAATTGTCTTCTCATAAATTTAAAAAGTAATCTTGAATTAGATGGAGTCACTGCAAACCTTGGAATAATTACCTTTTCTCCAACATTATCACCCGAAATAAATTTTGCTTCAATGACATGATCACCCAGATTCCTTATTAATAGTCTTGTACTATTAAATAGTCTCATGGATTTATCAATATTCCTTTTTAGAATGATTGGAACTCCAACTTTCAACTTCAGTTCATGATTAGGCAATCCAGACATTTTAATGTTGTTGAGGAGCTCTGTTGTGTAAAGATCGTCAGTGTTATCAATATTAACATATGCCTTACAAACATAATTAAAACTATAATACGTCTTCTGTTCACCTAGAATTAAAGATAAAATACTCTTTCATTTCTCTTTCTCTCACTCACAAGCAGTTTTAGAGTTGTTAAAATAAGCTTAACGAGTTAATTCACCTTAATTTTGTAAATAGAATAAAATGAGCCAATAATTTAATAGTTCATTTTGAAAATGGACTTTTAACCTAACTTATCAAAGTCCTTGAGACTTTGGTGAGTTGGAGTGAGTTGATCTTTATGAACTTTTTATTTTTATTTTTTTTATATTTTAACCTTTAGTCTATTTTTTAAAAAAAATTTATTTTATTTTTAAAGTTTTGTAGTTCCAATACTTTATTTTTTTATTCAAAATAATTAAAATTACATTTTATCAAAGAAAATTTACCTAAAGCTTAATATATTTTTTAGAAGTTTAATTTAATTTTTTGAAATTAAATTGTTCCAATATCTAGTTTCAATCATTAAAATAATTAAAAGTATATTTTTTAAACAAAATAAATAGGCCAATGGGACTAACTTATGATCCATAATGAGTTGGGATGTAACAAAAATTTTTAACTATGAATTATATAAAATATAACTGGTCCAACATATACTTACCATTAGCATTGAGAACTTAAGTTAGGATGTGTCAGCTCAACCCATTTGATAGCCTAAACAAAGCACACATACTGGCACGAGATAAGTGTTATGCGAAAAGCTCATGGCTTGTAGATCAGATAGGGATCACCCAGTAAATGAGCAGTCTTGGGTTGAACAGTTTAGACCCGTTTAGACTCGAGTGCCAAATGGGTTAACCCATGGGTTGACTTTTTTTTAATAAAATATTATTTAGTATAAATAATCTTACTTTATCACATTTCTGTATTTTATAACCTTATATTCAATAAATATAATAAATTTAGATATAAAAATTTTTGTAATTTTTTAAAAATAAGTGTAAAATTTTTAAATTTAAATATCTATAATTAATTTTAAAAGAAAATATAAAAAATTAAAGTTATTGGTTATTTAAAAATATTAAAACATAATGTTTCACATGTACAAATATTATTTTAATAAAAAATATTAAATTTTTTACCAAAAAATTAAAATTTTATTATTTTAATATAAAATTAAAATATAAATATAAAAAAAAAAGTGGGCCCATGAATCTAAATAGACTAATCCATTTAAACATTTTTAATACTTGACTTGTGACAATTCAATTTGAACCACCCCGTTTAACCTACACAAGGTGCAAATCCACAACTAATGAACTGTTAATTTTCAAAAGGGCAAAATTTATGAGACTTGGATCTAAATTTTTATAAAGCTGGTGAACCTGAATTGAGCGTCCGTCTAACTTGGCGTGAGCGCCATAATTGAGGAAGCCAAATCCTAATTTATGTAAACTAGATTATTATCAACCAAATCTAAAGAAAAAGAAAAAGGCTCATCCCGCACACTATCTGACTATCGTGATACTTCACTACATAATATTATCTTATTAAATTTCGTTGCCAAGGGCGGCGAAAGAAGTCAAGACAGGTCGGATGAAAAGGCAGTCACATCATTTCGAGGACTAAAAGAATAGGCGAGGCTGCCTCATTCAGAAATTGGTTTGTCAAAAATCCACTGAGCATCTGACGTGGCACACCATGTGGCCCAACGTTCTCATCTCTCCGTGTCTAAAGCGTGTAAAAAAATAAAAATCCGCGCAATGCGTCACCGTTTAGTCGTCAGAGAATAACAATAATAATAAAATAAAATTCTAATAAAAGGACTTCATAGATTTCGATTGTTCGGAGTAAAATACTCTCTTCTCCTTTTTGAAGCCAGTCTTCATAGATATCAATTCTAATAATAATGTCAGAATACTACAGCCTGATTTTTTTAAAAGGGACTGAATCAGGTGCGATGGGTTTCATTTGAACTCGCTTATTTCATCTTTGTGTGGGTCGTACACTTGTCTGAACATTCTTCGTGTAGCTATTTCTCACTCTGATTAGTTTTTGGGCATTTACTTTTTGACCCCTAAAGAAAAACCAGGGATATATTTTTAAATTGACAAAGTATCATTATACTCCGTTAAATTTAACGGTTTTAAAATTCATTTCATGTTTTTGTTTTGTTAATTTCGATTTATAAATTTACAAAAAATGTAACGCTGTTTTATTTATTATTAATACTGTTTAAATTAATACTATTTAAAACTGCATCGGTTATTAATACTATTTAAATTATTATTAAAATTAAATAATTTGTCAAACATGTGACTCTTAAAAAATAAATATAAATATCTGATTTATTATTTTACATACTAAATTTAAAATAAAATTATTTCATATATATTTTTTTAATTTTAGTCTTTAATAAGTATTTGATAAGATATTATATTAAATACACCCATTCATGGTATAATATTTAAGTTAATTAATTTAGATAAAAATAATATTTAAAGAAAAAATTAAAATTTTAATGATATAAGACGAAATTAATAAAAATTATAAAATAAATAAAAAATAACTTAATTTTTCGAACCAAAAAAAAAACTAATGATCGTGCCCATCCCTAATTTTAGAAAAAGGGCCCTCATCTACAAAACCAAAAGGTAAGTTATCTAATTTGCTGCTGCTATTTGTCACAAATAAAACTGATGCCTAAAATGCAGTCAACGCCGTAAATTAGGTAAAGCCTTCGGTTTAACAATTTTTATGATTACTTTATGGTTATCATTTTTTTTAATATATGACAAAAATATTCAATTAAATTATGAATAGAATACCCACATTCCCCCAAGAAAATCAATTTATAGATACAATTTTAAATTATTTGGGATTGAAAGTTTAATCGGATTACAAGAATCTCATACGTGAGTAAAATTTTAATTTATCCGATACTCCATTAAGAAACTTTGCTATATTATAAGTAGAAAAATCAATTAATCATCTTTCACTTAAACCAAACTCTTAATTAATAAAAAGACTAAATTATGGTATTAGTACTTATAGTTTCACTTAATTTTTAATTTAGTCTTTATAGTTAAAAAATGTGTAATTAAGTCTTTATAGTTTTATATTTTTTTAATTTTAATTCTTATTATTAAAATATTATTATTATTCTATTAAATTTTTATTTACAAGATTAATTATATATCATCTTAACATTGTGAATATATATAAACAAATTCATCATAACTATTTAATATAAATTGTATTACATGTCATATACATATAAGTTAATATCATTTAATTATTCTCATATTTTTTCTTTTTATTGTCCTAAACTATATATATTTAGAGCGTTAATATACATATAATTAGTTGTATTATCAAAATTTAATGAAATATTGATGAAAGCTTATAATAGGGACAAAATTAAAAATTTGTAAAACTATAGAAATTTAATTACAAATTTTCAAATTATAAGGATCAAAAAATAATTTAACTTTAATAAAATAATTTTTCCCTAATTTTGTTATACATGCCAATATAATTAACTCTATTTATAATATTTATTATTTTTAAAAATAAATTCATTTACTTGTATTGATTATCATATCAATAATAATATCACGGTGCCATATTAAAACTTAACATTATTTTATTTATTTTTACTGTTATATTAAAAATAAAATTACATTAATGAAAAGTAAATTAAAGAATGTATTTTTTGTAAGATATATCAAATATATTAAAAGTATTTGTATAATTGTTTTTTTAAAAAATTCTTTTACGGGTAAGCTAACAATTGGACGAGCGGTAATTATGCATATGGATGAATTAGAAAAAGGACAACATAAAAAGAATAAGAAACCCCTCCCAAAAAAAAAAAGTCAACTTTTCAAAAAAAAGAAAAAGAAGACAAAGAAGAAGAAAACTGTTCGATGGCAATGAAATGCTATAAAAACAGAAGCCTCCATCCGACGGCGACGAGGCTATAAAAGGGGGTGGTCTAGTTCTCGGGTTTCTCACTCTTTCCTTTCTTTCATCATTCTCACAAAGTTCCTCTTAAAGAAAGAAAGAAAGAGCCATTTCTCTCTCAGGGAAGAACACA
The DNA here is from genome assembly GCA_037074585.1 of Biancaea sappan. NCBI lineage: Eukaryota > Viridiplantae > Streptophyta > Magnoliopsida > Fabales > Fabaceae > Biancaea > Biancaea sappan. Next base: position 62,844,630 of record CM073496.1, read on the forward strand.
ACAATGGCCGATCAGCTCACGGATGAACAGATCTCCGAGTTCAAGGAGGCCTTCAGCTTGTTCGATAAGGATGGCGACGGTTCGTCTCTCTTTTTCTGTTTCTATTTGAGCGATTTTTGTAGATCTGTGTTCTCTTTTCTGAGGTGTTTTGCTGGTTTTTTTTTTTTTTTGATTAGGGAGATTATAAAGTTTGAAGATGTTATTCCATGGATGTTAATTAGCTTGGCTTTTGATGATTTAGATCTCAGATTTGGTTTTTGTCAGTTTCAATTTAGTAGAAATCTAAGGAATATTTTCATTACGTGATTAGCTTTGATATAATCGTTCTTTTTGTATCTTCCCCTTTGTATTTGTTTGGTTGACGAGAAAATTCTGTGCATTTTTTCATCTAGAATGTTGTCACGTAAATGACAACAATCTCCCTTACCAACTGATTCCTAGGATCAAGCCATTGCTATTACCTTAGATCAGACACCGCTAGGATTTCAACTGTGACCTGTTTCTTCGCCTTGGCCAATAATTTTCCTCTTAGAATTTGTACCAGCTGTTATGATTAAGTGCATATTAATAAGCTATAAGTTATAATTTTTAATCAAGGCGCAACTTTATTTTTTAATCCACCTAAGATTAAATGGTCACTTAGGTGCTACAGTATGAGGATGACTCGGTTCCTTACTTGGTCCTGACAATTGTTGTGACTCTTGGTCAATACAGAAAAAAGTTGGGTCTATTTAATTTCAAAATCTGCTTTGCCTGAAGAAATGTATATGAGAAAGTAAGAAACTTGGCAGATCTTAGCATGTGCATGTTATTGTGCGTCAGTTAAAATTATAACAAACAAGAGAGGAAATAATTGTTGGATTAATTTTTTCCCCTGTTTCATTTGTAATTAGTGATTTGTATAACTCGTAAGCACATAAGAAATGGTGTCAGAGAAAAACAGAGTGACGAAATTACTTTCGTGTGCCTCCTACTTGTGTTGCTCTTTCTTTCCACAGATAGAAACAAGGAAAGAGATCATGTGATTTTGGAATATAACGATTGAATTATTCATGGTTTGTGATGACTTTTGACCACTCTGATTTCACATGGTTAAGTTTCACAGCTATTACGGTGCTAGAAACCTAGAGCTAAATTTCTGGCCCTACATATGATTTTCAGAGGCTGCCAAAATTATTCGACCTGTTAGCTATATCCCACGGAACTAAAACTCTAGGGAAGCGTGGACGGCCTTTTCTTGCTGAAGTGAGATTGTCCCAGGATATATCCTTCTAGCTTTCTTCTCCGGCAAATCTGAGCCACCGCCACTATAAACAAAACTCAATACCTTGCTAATAATTTTTAATTGTTACACGCAGACACATTTGAAACTCTTCGTATTGCATTATCTTGACATCCTTGTAATTGTGTATGGCTTGTGAACATACTTCTCTCTCGATGAACACAATAAATTAGAAGCTGCTGTTGAATTTGATGTGATATGATCTTTCAGGTTGTATTACAACCAAGGAGCTTGGAACTGTCATGCGGTCGTTGGGGCAGAACCCAACTGAAGCAGAACTTCAAGACATGATTAATGAAGTAGATGCTGATGGTAATGGTACAATTGACTTCCCTGAATTTCTAAACCTTATGGCCAGGAAGATGAAGGATACCGATTCTGAGGAGGAGCTGAAAGAGGCATTCCGAGTTTTTGACAAGGATCAGAATGGGTTCATTTCTGCTGCTGAACTCCGCCATGTGATGACCAACCTTGGAGAGAAGCTTACTGACGAAGAGGTTGATGAGATGATTCGTGAAGCTGATGTTGATGGTGATGGCCAAATAAACTACGAGGAATTTGTCAAGGTGATGATGGCCAAGTGATCACTCCATCTCTGCCTTTATTCATAAGAATAGACAGAAAAGAGGACAAGGTTGACATATATTTGTACTCCTGTTCCTTCGTCCTTTCTGCTTTTCAAATGTTTATTTTATGGTTTTGAACCCAACCTTTACAATATTTACTTGTAAGCTGAGCTTTTAAGTTTCCCTTCTGACTCTCTGTCGGAATTTTTAGTGGTTAGGTTAATTTACTTCATTTTACTCCCTCATCTTTCTGTGGTTAGTTGTTTGTTTTTTCAATGAATCTTGAGTTGTCTCGAAGGTTAGATCTTCTATGCTTGATCGGGCAACTTTTTTATGAATATTATATCTGGCTGCGATTGAAATGTTCACATCCAAACTTCCTTTTCATACTTGTAGTCCTTTGCTCGTTATATTCGACATTTGTGTGGCAATACCATGAAAAATGAGATAGCCATGCTCAATGTGTCAGTTTCATTGTCCGAGTTTGCTGCTGTGGCTTTTGAGGGGGCCCGGGGGGGGGGGGGGGCGGGGATGTGGTTTCTATAGTAGTAATTACTAATTAGGAAATATAAAGTAATAAATAGACTGCTTTCTAACAATCTCTGATAGAGGAAAAAGTAATTTTAGGTAAATGGTAAGTAAGACAAAAGGGAATACAACCCTAAAAAAAAAAAAATTAAGGGCAATACAACCCTAAAAAAAAATTAAGGGCAAAGTGTGCAAAACTCTCGAATTTAGGAGTCTTTGCAATTTAACCTCTTCAACTTTTAAATTTAGCAGTAGACCTCTTCTGATTTTTAAATGTGAGCATAAAACTCTTAGTCAATGAATTAGTTTTTATAAATTAGTCAGTTTAAATATGCAAAAATATACAGTGATGTGATAGGATATTTTTGTGTTGCCTACAAGAGAAAATTAACCTATTTTATAAATCAATTGAAAGTAAAAAAATAAATAACATCAGAAATTTTGAAAAATAACTAACAAATTTTTTTTGCATCTCAGCGAATCAATTTGAAATTAAAATCATAACTACACCACAGTTCTTACCCGTTCTATTTTCTCTCTCTTTCCTCCATCTTCCTTAGGAAAAAACAACACGTTGAACCCAAGTGAATCAATCAATCACACCCTAGCAAGATTGGCCGCGAGACCCTTTATGTTTTACCAAATTCTTCAACTTTCCTCACATAGATCTATGTTTGATCCAATCCCCTCTTCCCGAACCCCAATTCCCCCAAACCTGTCTTCCTATTTTCCCTGAAAATTCCTGTCACTCTGTCACCCTCTCTCACACCCAAAGGCCTCAATGTCTCCACCATAAGCAAGCTCAATCACTCCTTCTGCGCCCTCTTCCCTAAGGTGTGCCTTCGATGTTAGCACAATTTCTGAATTATTTTTCTTGGTATATAAAATTGGTTAATTTTTTTTGAGAACACAAAAATACCCCTGCCATGTCACAACATATCTAGCATATTTAAGCTAATTAGACATAAAAAAAATTAACTACACCATTGACTAACGATCAATTTAACAGTTAACCTAATAAAGGTGGTCTTCTATACATATCTAAAAGCTGAATGGTGTCTTTGCTATGTTTGAAAGTTGAGAGGGGTGAATTGCAAGAATTCACGAGGGTTCTATGCAATTTGATCAAAAAAATAAGAACTTGTTATAATCTTAATCGTTTTGGAAAATAAGTTGTAAAGTAGAGAAAATCTCTTAAAGCTTAAATATGTCAGTGTTTGTGTAACCAATGTGTCACAACCCGTTTTCTGGGCACATGACCGGCACAATGATGAATATCTCATCACTGTAAGCCTTTCGATAAATTCTACCCATGAGTTAAATTATTAGTCATTATCTCTATATTATCAAAATAACCATTCCTGAAGAAAATATATCAAATTTTCTTATTTGAAATTCATAGAGATTATTTGCATATAATAATAGATCCTCAACATAAAATACATTTATTGTACTGAAATACAAGCCAAATACCAAACCCCTGACCTAGATGTCCTACACGATTACAGAGCAACATAATCTACAACAATAGAGGGGCCTACCCGATAGCGGGAGGGTCCAAAGTGATCTACTCTTCTAGCGGATATTCTTCATCGGCAACCTGATCTGAACAAAAAGGTTGTACAGAGAGTGTGAGCTTTTAAACTCCGTGAGCGAATCGGCCTCGCGTTAATAAAATTCAAATACATTACCAGTCATACAAGTATACCAGAAGGCTCATACTCAACCAATAGACATAGTTAGAAATTACATACAAGAAGATAAAAATTCATCCAATTCAACAAACGTTACTAGTACTCGTCAATGACAATATATCCCGGAGAACGCACACAGGCCAGCTCACCAATTCTGTATATTTTCGCCATGATGCACAACCAATTCAACAAACGTTACTAGTACTCATCAATGGCAATATATCCCGGAGAACGCACACAGGCCAGCTCACCAATTCTGTATATTTCCGCCATGACGCACAACCTCATCCTCTTAGCTAGGGTGCCTCACGGATTTATCACCAATCCGGGCTATATCCCTATTGAGGGAATCATTGTCTCCACACTCATTGGTCAAGACACCCTTTCAACCGGGTTTTCTGCCTTGCCGTGAGAGGGGGTACTGTCCCACTCAATCACAATTAATAGCACAACAGTTCATATCATAATCAGAAGTACAATAGAATATTCATCCATATAACAGGTATAGTATATAACTATATTATAAATTTATTGTCACGACCCATTTTCTGGGCACATGACCGGCACAATGATGAATCTCTCATCACTGTAAGCCTTCCGATAAATATATCAAATTTTCTTATCTGAAAATCATAGAGATGATTTGCATGTAATCATAGATTATCAATTTAAAATACATTATTATACTGACATACAAGCCAAATGTCGAACCCCTGAACTAGATGTCCTAGACGATTACAGAGCAACATAATCTATAACAAAAGAGGGGTCTACCCGACAACGGGAAGGTCCAAAGTGATCTACTCCTCTAGCAGATATTTTTTGATGGCAACCTGATCTGAACAAAAAGGTTGTACAAACAATGTGAGCTTTTAAACTCAATGAGCGAATCGGCCTCGCATTAATAAAATTTAAATACATTACCAGTCATGCAAGCATATCCAAAGGCTCATATTCAACCAATAGACAGAAGATAAAAATTTATCCAATTCAACAAACGTTACTAGTACTCGTCAATGGCAATATATCCCGGAGAGCGCACACAGGCCGGCTCACCAATTATGTATATTTTCGCCATGACGCACAACATCATCCTCTTACATACAAGATAAAAATTCATCTAATTCAACAAACGTTACTAGTACTCGTCAATGGCAATATATCCCGGAGAGCGCACACAGGCCGGCTCACCAATTATGTATATTTCCGCCATGACGCACAACATCATCCTCTTACATACAAGATAAAAATTCATCCAATTCAACAAACGTTACTAGTACTCGTCAATGGCAATATATCCCGGAGAGCGCACACAGGCCGGCTCACCAATTATGTATATTTCCGCCATGACGCACAACCTCATCCTCTTAGCTAGGGCGCCTCACGGATTTATCACCAATCCGGGCTATATCCCTACTGAGGGAATCGTTGTCTCCACACTCATTGGTCAAGACACCCTGTCAACCGGGTTTTCCGCCTTGCCGTGAGAGGGGGTACTGTCCCGCTCAATCACAATCAATAGCATTTCATATCATAATCAGAAGCTTAATATAATATTCATCCATATAACAGGTATAGTATATAACTATATTATAGCTTTATAAACCACAATTCAAGAGATTCAATCTTCACATCATCATGAGATACTTACTTTTTCTTATCCATACTTCTGGATTAATTATCTCATTATATTCGTCATTCTGAATCCAATTTCCCCCTATGAATCTTGGGAGTGTCCTACGACATACTTTTTATTACCAGTAATGCTAAAACTTTATTAAAACGGGGTCGTTTCACTCACCTGGATTCCGTACGAGCATCGCTTCTCTAAGTCATTACAGACAAGAGTTCTCAGGTGAATTTCGGTGTTCTGCTACGGAGATTTTCATGAAAGATTAGAGAAAATATGTCAGGATTGTTTTCGTACAGATACTGTTCATATGTACGGTTACTGTTCATATATACGGTTACTATTCATACAGTCACTATTCATACGTACGGTCACTATTCATACGTACGATCACTATTCATACCAGAAATAGAGAATACAATCTGTAAAAGAGTACACCAGGTAAGTTCCCAGGAAAGAGTGGAGGGTCACACTGGACACACTTAAAAATCAGGTCTTTCCTTAGCCAGAACTTTCCTAGACATGTATTCTTCACAGTTTACATTCTATTTCGGTAATCAGAGAATCAAAATAACATATAAACAGCTAAGGACAGTTTTTCTGATGTGGAAGATCAGCCAAGGCCGCAACCACAGAGCATACTTAAGAAAATAACTTCTAAAATTTGAAAGACATAGAAAGGGCATAGTATCCTTACCTAAGCTGAAAAGGAAAGGCCCAAAATCTCATAGGCCTAGCATTGAAGTAAGAGAAACTTAAGGAGAGAAGAAGAGAAGTTGAAGGTGTGAGTTTAGAAGTGAAATGGAAGGGCCTATTTATAGCAAAAGTCAAGGGTACTATTTGACACTATGCGCTAATAAAATATTCAATTTACTATTTATGAAAATGACATTTCTAATAATGCAGTTACTGTGCAAATTACCTTAAACCTTTAAGTTTCTTTTTCAAATCAGTCCTTTCAATTTAGTCCCTGAGGGTATTTTTACACATAAAACGTCATTTTCTCCTACAAACTTCTTTCTAGTTTTCTCTTATGACCAAACCACATCTAGTACTTGACATTTCGATTGTATAATGAACAGTATCGTATACGTAAATAGTATTATACGGGTGAATAGTACTGTATACTGAAATAGTAACAGTAGTTTGTAAACAAATATTTATATTTTATTTTTCTTGGGTATTACATTTATAAACCACAAATCAAGATAACAATTAATCTATTTTTGAAAAGATTCAAACTTCACATCAACATGAAATACTTGTTTCGTCTTATCCATACTTCTGGATTAATTATCTCATTAGATTCGTCATTCTGAATCCAATTTTCCCCTATGAATCTTGGGAGTGTCCTACGACATACTTTTTATCAACAGTAATGCTAAAATTCTATTAAAACGGGGTCGTTTCACTCACCTGGATTCCGTACGAGTATCACTTCTTTAAGTCGTTACGGACAAGAGTACACAGGTGAATTTCAGTGTTCTGCTACGGAGATTTTCATGAAAAATTAGAGAAAATACGTTAAGATTGTTTTCGTACAGATACTGTTTATACGTACGGTTACTATTCATACATATGGATACTATTCATACCAGAAATAGAGAATACAATCTGTAAAAGAGTACACCAGGTAAGTTCCCAAGAAAGAGTGGAGGGTCACACTGGACACACTTAAAAATCAGGTCTTTCCCTAGTCAGAACTTTCCTAGACATGTATTCTTCACAGTTTACATTCTATTTCGGTAATCAGAGAATCAAAATAACATATAAACAGCTAACGACAATTTTTCTGATGTGCAAGATCGGCCAAAGCCGCAACTACAGAGCATACTTAAGAAAATAACTTCTAAAATTTGAAAGACATAGAAACGGCATAGTATCCTTACCTAAGCAAAAAAAGAAATGCCCAAAATCTCAGAGGCCTAGCTTTGGAGTAAGAGAAACTAAGGAGAGAAGAAGAGAAGTTGAAGGTGTGAGTTTAGAAGTGAAATGGAATGGCTTATTTATAGCAAAAGTCAATGGTACTATTTGACACTATACGCTAATAAAATATTCAATTTACTATTCATAAAAATGACATTTCTAATAATGTAGTTACTGTGCATCTTACGATAGAAAATTTTTTGTTATTACTATTGGAAACTTAAAGGAAAAACTATCCTTTCACCTTAAACCTTTAAGTTTCTTTTCAATTCAGTCCTTTCAGTTTAGTCCCTGAGGGTATTTTTACACATAAAACGTCATTTTTTTCTACGAACTTCTTTCTAGTTGTCTCTTATGACCAAACCACATCTAGTACTTGACATTTCGATTGTATAAATGAATAGTACCATATACGTAAATAGTATTATACTGGTGAATAGTACCGTATACTGAAATAGTAATAGTAATTTGTAAATAAATATTTATATTTTATTTTTCATGGGTATTACACAATGAATGATTTTGGAGGGTATTTATAGTTTAGGGTTTGACATGTTAGTTGAATGACATGACAGACATATTTTGTAAATATAGCTACCACTATCAATAGTGGGCTGAATTTATGGGAGTGGTGAAATTATGAGTATTTTTTTTTTGAGTGAAAATCATGGGTATTTAATGACAAAAAAAGGGAGAAATATGACAATTTATCGATGAGGTAATGTAAGCTATATTAGTTAAAGAAAAATAAGGGAGCTTAATAAAACAATATATTTTATTTTATTAAGAAATAAACCCCTGCCTAACTTAAAATGATTGTATGTGACATAAGAATCTTTTACTTCAATTTTGTCATACCACTTCTTGAAAAAAGAATGAAGACTATTCCTTCATGATGTCCCTAACCTTATCCAAATTGAGCACTATAGATAGCTCTTAGCCTATGCCAAACCCTCTTTTTCTTAAACACTCATCTTCTTGAACTAAATGAGGGTACTTTTTTTTTTTTAAGAGAGAGGATGTACCTTAGGGGCTGTTTGGTACGCTTGTTTCTGTTGGAAAGGAAAGCACATTTCTATTACTATACTTCTTTTTCATTGTTTGGTATAGCTTATTGTAGCAGATGAAAACAGAATCGAGCATTTCCTCTTCCTTCAAAATTAGATTTTTGGCTTCTATTACTTTTCGGATGGAAAACTAGTCATCTTGATGGAAAATAAAGTAAAATTACTCATTTGCCTATGCTCTGTTCATTGAAATGTTGAGGGTGCCACTATGAGCTCTAATTTTTCCACCATGAGTCCCCAGTCGCCATTGGAGCTTCTGAACTACTTGTTCGGCACTAGTCTTTCATCTGCGAACTACTGGAGCTTCCTCTCCCGTCCTCTATGTCTCCTTCATGCACACATAGCTCTTGGATACTACAGCAACCGGTCGAATGGCGGCTGACAGCCGGTTGCCTGGAGGCTACCAGGCACCTACCAAGCGCTTGGCAACTGGTCGACCGGCTGCTGCAGGGCTTTTGGGGTTAAGTAATGAATTTTTAGTTAAGGGCAAAATAGTAAATTACTTTTATATTTATTTTCTTTTATCTTTAAAAAAATATAATAATCTTATTTTCTTCCTTTATTTTTCAATGCATACCAAACAAGTTTTTTTTCCTTTTCCTTTTTCTTTTTTCTTTTTCTTTTCCTTTCCATTTTTCTATTTCCTTTTCATTTCTACTCTTTCCTAGATACCAAACAGTCCCTTAGTTTTTGATAGAAGGGGGAGCCCTTTCTTGGATTCAAGGGGCACTCATACTTGGATGAAAGAGGTGCTTCCTCTTAAATGATAGAAACACTCTTTTGGATGCTAAAAGATATCCTCTCTTCGACATAAATAGATGCTATTTTTATATAAAGAGAGCCTTCTTAAATAAGAGTATAATACTTGATATTAAACCAAGGGACGCTTCTCCTTAAATAAAAAGAAATTCCTTTTATATAAAGAGTCTTCTCTTAGTTAAAATTATAAAACTTGTTATTAAATTAAGAATCTCTCTGTTGAAGGTGTCTGGAGACACCCGTTTTACTAAGAAGGGAGGACCTCTTTTATTAAAATATATAACTTGTGTCTAGGGACACTTTTTTTTCCCCCCAAGGGAGGAGGACCCTTTTTGCCAGTGGTTTTATCCCTCTTTAGTAACTTTAATCTTGTATGTAGAAGTAGAAATACTGGGAGTGTTCTTTTCCTTTAAATTTATATAAAAATCAATCTCATTGAGAAGCTGATTCTTGAGTTTTTTGGGGCGAATAAAGTAATCTTATTTTTAATATTCTTGAAGAGATCGGGACAATGTAGGAGTAATTCTGGTGTAGGTGGATGGATGAAGAATGGATGAGCAAGTAAATATCTACATGAATGGGCACAACATATGTGACGGGTAAAAGATCACCACTGCTGAGAGATTTCATATTCGGCAATGAATTCTCAGAAATTGAGAGTTTATTTTCTTCGTTTAAATCATTTATTTTATAATTGATAATCCAAATCACAGAAAGATTTTTTTTTAAAAAAAAGCATATAAAAAGATTTGACACCTGCAATTTGAATAGTCTATTATGAAATAGACGGTTTAAATAAAAAAAAAAATTAGACTTTCAATTTTTGACTTGAACAAATTATATTTAGTAAATACAAATTAAGAATAAGTGAAATTGAAGAGGAAATATTTTAATTCAAATCTTCTTCACAATTAAATTTAATATATATTTATTTAAATTGGAGAGGATGAATAAGAAGAAAAAATTATTTAAATTTTTAAAAAATATTGACATTTGCCCCCTTTTCCTTCCTTCTATTCTTCCCAATCCAAATACCTCATGGCACATAAATGTCAAGTCCAAATCCAAAGTTATTTCCAATTTTTATTTCTACCATCTTCATCCCTTATTTCTCAAAGAATCTAAAGAGAAGGAAATTTGCAGGCTATGCCCTCAAACAATTTCTATTAGAGAGAAGCCAATATTATATCTTTATAAGCGGTACTTGACCTTGAAAACATTGTTCAAGTAGAATCTCTTATTAACTTCAAATAAATAATTATGAGAAATATATACCTCAAACTAGAAGCAATTTCATCAATAAAATTGCCACTTTTCTGCATTGACTTTCTAAGTTTGAGGGTGAACTGGCAACCCAAAAATTGAACCAACAAATATCTTCCCTACCTATTCAAGATGAAAAAACAGTGCAATGTCAAGTCAAAACCTGCTTGGAGCTTATATGTTAACAATACGCGACTAATGATCCAAACCAAGCTACATTCATGGATTCGCCGAAACTTTCACCCGTTCCCCCCCACATAATTTCTCATGAACTAACATACAAGCAAAGCAAAGCCTTCCCTTATGATATGCTGATATACTACAAAATCTGTAAAAGCATTAGTCGCAATAACAAGAGGCCAAACAGACGAAAGTTCCATACTTCCATATCATCTATAAATTCCCAATGAGTGCTTACTTACAGCATATGTTTCCCAAAGCAGTTTGATTTCACCCATAACAGGAATTACTCATTACAGTATATGTTACCCATCTTCCATGGTCCCCTTCACTTTTCTCTGTCAATTAACAAAAACTTAACCACAAATGAAGAGTTCAATTATTGACCAACTTTATTACAATCTTTTCAGACTTTTCTTTCTGGCGTCTATCTTCTTCTTGTCTGCCTGAGCTTTTGCTAGTAGACCTTCCTTCTTTTGTGGTGTGGGAGTGGCAGAGACGATGGAAGAAGCAGAAGACCCATTAACAATAGTCTCACTTGTAACAGCAGCCGTCTGTTCCTGACTGTTTCCCCTAACTGCCACAGTTGAGGGGGCTGAAGGGGACTGCAATGGCAATGCAGCACCCAGTGGTGCATTTTTCACTTCAATATTTAGAACTGGGGGGTTAATCTGATCAACATTCAATGTAGTTGTAGATTCCGACATAGCACCAGTTTTAAATTTTGGCTTCAGTTTGGCATGGATTCCTGTATAGAGCCTGCATGCAAAAAATGAAGCTCCTAGATCTGGTTCTGGCTGAACTAAGGCAGCTATAGTAAGACGGCCATTACCTTTTTTTTAAAACGAAAAAACCCAACATGTGTATGTCAAGGTTCACTTGACAAACAAAACTCATGAACATGGTTAGTCTTGATTAGCACTCAAACTCTCACATTACATTCCCATTATTCCCACACAAGACACGAATTGATAAAACCAACAGCGCTATACTATAGGCTAACTGACCTGGCATGTCTTGCATACTCTTCATAATTTTCAAGCAGCATTTTGCCAGCCTGTTCATTTAGGGCAGATTCTGGAAATGGCTCAATCAATAGACACCTAACTACCTGTTAATAGTCAAGTTTAGAAGTGAGACCAGTCGTGTCAAACTGAATTCATTAAATCAATATGATCTACAATAGCTATGCTCAACCAGACATGAAAAAGATAATGAGATTTCTCTTAAAGACTTACCATGAGAACATGGCGTAACCCAAGACTGGGATTCCAATCCTTTTTTAGTGTGTTGACACAAATCTCTCCATTTGTTGAAATATTAGGATGAAAAATCTTTGTTAAGAAATACCCTACAACATTAAGGTTCAACAGCTTCAGAAGTTAACGGAGTTGCAAAATTCACAAAAGTATATGTAGGATCTTTAGCAGTAAAAGTGAAGCAATGCAGGGCTTTTATAAAATATATGTCCTTTGCTTTGCTTAAGTACCAAAAAATACTTTCAGCTTAGTAGGCAAAAGGAAAAAAATACATAATACATGTTAAAACTCCCAATATCTCAACATACCTTTAGGTGGAGAGTTTGGAAAATCAAGAGACAACAACAACTTCATGCAGAAAACTCCATTCTCATATGGAGTCCCGGCTGCAAGTATAAATAAATAACTCGCATTTAAATTGAAATCCTTAATGCTCAAGAATATACTAAAAATACAAAGCTACATGCCTGGGCCTTCAATGTCTGCATATATTGTTGAAAAATTATCGTCATTTAACACAACTTTAATGCCCTCGGGAGGAGATTCATCAAGATTTTTTAATTCCTTGACAAGTTGCTTTATTACATTTGGTGAAAGATTTTCATTAGTTGCCTGAAACCCAAAAAAAATAAATAAATAAACAAAGATACACGCCAAAACTGAAACAACTGTGCCAACTTTATTGCAATAAATTGCAAACACATAATCAGCATCAAGATGGCTGTAGGCATGGCACTACTAAACTGACTAACTTCCTATCCAATTGTACAAATAAACTGACTAATAACTTGACTTGAATTCACAGCCACCATTATTTTCATAGCAAGAGTTCAGCTATATCTGTTCCACTGCTATTGCTCTGTAGATTCCTGGGTTAATAGTGATTATCAAAAGATGCTTTAGATAATGGTTGCCAAGAGATATCCTGAAGTAGAGGTCAGACTAGGCCCATGAGCAAATTTACTCTAGAAATAGGATATGAGCCAGGCCAAGCAATGCAAAACTAGTGAAGTTACCTCCAACAAAAGTCAAAACATAGAAGAGAAGTTGTGTGACATATGCAAAGAAATGCTTACCATCAGCACAAGGACAACTGCAATCTATGTTTTGTTCTGTCACCAAGAAGGAATAAGCCCTTTCCTTGACAATTTACTGCAATTCTCAATTTTGTTGCTCAGGGTAAAGGAAGCAATCAAACCACAGAAAAAGCGCCTGCAAAGATTTTTCTGATCAGGAATAAGTCAAAAAATACAACTCTGGCCTGATAAAGTTCCAACAGAGTTGAAGCATTAACAAGCATATAGTATAAATAGACAACAATGTTAAATACTAGAAAGATATAACAAAGAGACAACAGATATAAATAGGATAAATTAGAGGATTGATAAGAATATCAGTTATTCACATCCCAATCTACCATAAGAATGTCCTAGGCAATAAAGTCAATATCAGCACAAATTAATTTTAACTTCACCATAGCCTCAGATCTCTAAGGGATATATTAGAATTTAAAAAAAAAAGTCCCATTAATATGAAGTTCTCAAGATAAGTCAATCATATCTAAAATCTTGGTCCTCTATTAGAAAAAAAAAAATGTAAAGAAAGGGTTACTTGTAATGGATGAACTTCTAAATTACCGATAGACTGCATATAAAGCTGTTTCTGCTCACCAGAATGTCAGAAAAACCAAATAATGATTCTGATATTCTCTTAATGGCTAAAAAACTTTCGGGCTTGTAGCTAAAACAATCATAATCTCAGATCACTTATAACCATTATCACCAATATAGCACACAAACAAGAAATTCTACTGAAATCCAAGGTAGAAATAATATTAGAGGTAAATCCTTATTGGATGTCAGCTCAAAGACAAGTAACAAGCTAGAATAATCACAAAGGGTGAAGGTCAATATACATCTTCAGCCATTACCCCCAGCAACCCTGCCCCTGCCACCAGAAAAACCTATCAAGCAAAATCTAAAATCATAATATACATAACCAATTGTGAACCGAAAACAATTTACACCACAAGAGAAAATTAAAGACACAGTTTTCAACTTTGAGCCACAAGTAGTTTCTTTAACTCATTTCTGTAGCCTTCAACCCCCATTTCTGTAAAAAATACAGATAGACACACATGGATGCCTGGTTCCACTCATTGACAGAAACCCTTCATGATAAATAAGGCAAATCCATGTTGCAGATACCTAACACGACTGCCACAACATAGACAAAATGGTAATATCTTGACCACCCAATCTGCTTTAGGAGTGAATGCTAACCTCAAGCCCGGGGAAAAACCCACATAATCACAGAGCAAGAAGCAAGCATCTAACTTGGAAAACCCAAACGACTCAGAAAGTCCATAAGAACTAGAAAAGCATGTTTTGCGCTGGCAGTAAATTTTCCTCACTAAAAGAAGAAAGAAAAATGACAAATAATTAAACAACATGCATGTCAGATCAATGCTAAACCCGCGAAACCAATCACCCAGCAAAACCCAAATGCGGGAGCTACAACCCAAGAATCTCCGCATTTTAATCGAACAAGGAAGAAAACACACCCATATTTTATCGGAAAGGAAAAGCATCAACACAGTGCACAATTAGGGAAAAGAGAACATTTAGCTCCCTCAGATCCACACAAAACGCTAAATCCACGAAACCAAATAAAAAGAAAATTGCTTCACTAAAAATCTTATCAGAAACTTCCCGTGAGCGACACCAAGACAGAGAGAGGGAAGAAATGAAATGAAAAGAGAGTATACCAAATACAGAAGAGAGCAAGAAAGGGAAACCTTTTCGGAATGATTGATCAGAGGATATGAATGAGAATATATTTAATCGAATGGGGATGGAAATAAAGACGGAAATAATAAAATAAAGTTGTTTGAAATTTGTTAATTAATCTTATTGGAACTGGAATTTGAAATAATTTTGCCTCGGAATGACGTGTCACTAACCAAGATCTTCCTTCTGGAAGAGGTCTCCACGTGCTTTTGGTGGGGCGTGAAAGACCCCGCCAACTCGGACGGGGCGAACCGTTGATCGCAAAGCCGTGAAAACTGGAAAATAATACGTTTTCAAGCATCCGAAATCTGAACTAACTGCTCGTTTGAAAAATAGTAAAGGGAGTCCAGTTATTAGTCAAACTAATATTTGAGTAGAAATAAATTGAAGTTTATGACAAATTAAATTTTTTATAGAATTAGTCATATGTAAAATTTTAGTTTTAAACTTTAAACTAAACATTATTTAATGTGTTCTTTAATGACAGTTGAGATACTTAGGTTTAAACAAATAATTTGTAAAATTGATTAAAAATTTAAGTTTAGAAAAATTATAATTTACAAAAATAACAGCTTGAAACTTTTATTAAAATTATAGTTTAAGTTTAATTACGTTAATGAAAAAATTCTCAAACATACTATTAGTTGCTACAAAATTTTAATTTTAAAATTTTTGGTTTTTCAAACATATACTAATAAAGACTGATTATGGTGGAGAAATGAGCCTGAGAAATTTAAGAGTCATCTTTAACAAAACGATCACCTGAGTATTAAGAGGGTAAAACAACATGAAAACAAAGAGTAACATTTTCTTGAGAGAAAGTGACAGAGGTGTTTTGAGTGTATCTTGCTCTTTATTTGAAAAAAAAAAAAGATTTATATTTGAATAACTTCATTCATTGTAAATTAAATTCTTAATAAATTTTTTAAAAAATAAATATAAATGATTATGAATATAAATTCTTCAGAAATATTTTTATTCATAATATTTAATTAATTAATCATAGAATTGTTTGCTACTGGCGAGTTGAACGTTGTAGGGTCGCCTTCCCCAAGTAGCCGTTGCGGTGCCAGCAAGCACCCTGTCATATATACGTACACAACTACCTTCTCATGATTTTTTACCTTATTAGATTTGAACTTACTAATGGCCTGTTTTTCGATTATCCCTATCCACCTTAAAAAAAATTCAATAATTTTTACAATTTTGTTACCTTTTATACCAAGAAAAATCATGTTACTTATCATAAATCAATTTTAAAACTAATAGTACATCTATTTTATGAAGGTTGCTGTCTTCTTATCACACAAAAAAAAAAAAGCTGATTCGAATTTACAATACTCTACTATTTGGAGGATATCAAGATATGCCACTTTAGAAAAGGATCTTCTGTTTAGTCCTAAAGCTAAGCATAATTTTTAACCTAATCTGAGTTGTTGAATTTTACAATTAACGACTCAAATTTTATGATAATATTTTTAAAAAAATAGTATTCTAAAATTTAGGTTGTTTGTTGCAAAATTTAATGATTCAAATTGAATTAAACACCATGTTTGAATATGGGACCAAGGAGGGATCCAAACCCTAACATTTTCTTTTGAATTTGGACCCAAGATATCTCCAAGCTACATTAAATTTGGAACTAATCTCTGTTCGGATTAGAAGAATAAAGGTTAAAATCCTCTTAACAAACACGTTTTTTAAGATTCAAAATTATGTTCTCTTTTCTACAAGAGTTGATACTATTTATCATCTAAATCAACCGCTTGTTGATCAAACCCAGACACTTTAGGTTCAAGCTTTCCAGCTTTGGTGTATATGATGATCATAATATCTATAGGTTTGTAACCGACATTATTAATGTTATCCCTACCTGGCTGATACGTTCTACATCTATTCTGTTTCTCATCAATTATCAATGAAACGAACGAAGGAGAGCACCATACCTTGATTAAAAAGAAAAGAAACGGAGAAAAAAAAAAGAAAGAAAGAAAGACAATATTCGTTTTATTTATTTTCATTTTTTATTTCATATTACTTCAATTGAAGTGTATTTTATATACAGTAGTAATAATCATAAATATACAAAAAATACAACTCCTAGTGATATAAAAGTAGAATAAAATAACCAAATATTTATCGATACACCCTCATTTTTTTTATGACAGATCAGATAATACTATTTAATTGAAACAACACATGCAGTGCTTACATAACTGAGATATGCAACCGAATTGCTACTATATTTCACCAGGGGAGATACTCCTACACAACTTACTTTATAGTGGTGATAAAAGAATCATTAAAAAAAAAAAAAGAATCCACGCAAACTAGCATGTTCATAAACGTTATAAGTTAAAACCCTAAATTATAACTGACCCTTTTTTTTTTTAATTCTTTCTGGCAAAAAAAATTAACGAGGGCGGGTTTCTCAATCCTAATTGATGCGTCAATTGCGATTCAAAATGTCGGAAAAATTAACAAGGCTCCACAGGACAAAGATATTACTAGCTTGGAGCTTGCAACGCGAGCAAGCAGCAACACCATCCCGCAAGTCAAACAATATGGTGGTTGGTTGTATAGTGATATACCGTATCCTTTTAAGATTTAAAAAAAAAAAGTGAAAAATGGAGCAAGCAGCAACAACATCCAGACGAAGCTTGAATTGCCAACCAAGACAACAGTGTCATATAAATGAAATATGGAAAGCAGGAGCAGGAGCAGGAGTGATCCAAATGGACGTTTTCTTTTGGGTCATGACTCATGACCCTCGTGAACTGGCTAAGTGGGAGGGGAATGGTTAAGTATAGTGCAGAGTGCAGGCATTTTCAAGGCTAAGATTAAATTTGCCTTGAACATGAATATTTCAAATAATTATATGCAAAATGTAAAACATGAATCACAAATTGAGGTTCACCTTGGTTCCATTACTGAGGTAATACATTCATTAATGCTTCATAGAAGCTACATCTCATATGACAAAACTTGCTAGTTGAGGGGACAAGACAGATAAACCCTTTCCCAGACAAATTCTAACCAACTCTGTTGCAGATAGCTTGATGAAGAGATTTAAGCTGTGTGTTCCATTTGTCAATAGCAGAGTATTTCTTCATTCCTTTTGACCTGGATCACCGTAATTTTAAGGTCAAGACAAATAATGATTCTGACAAGGATAAATTGAATGAAAAATAAGAAGGGCAGTAAGAAAATGCTGACCTATCTGAGCGTTCTAATAGCCGATTAACCTGATCAATGTGCCCTTGAATTCTGTTATCCAAAATTAATGACACCAATAGCTGCTCAACATCATGCTCGGGTACATTAAGTTCCTGCTAATCAATGGGTTTATCAAATAATGTTGGACTAAACATAAAGTGGGTGTCTCATGAGTCCAGTTTGACAAACAAAACTTGCACATAAAACAAAGGGTAACCTTTAACTTAATTAAGTTAAGAATATTTCTGCCAATGTTCTATTCTGCAGAATGAGGAAAGGAGACAAAAGAAGCAGAAAGATGCAGGAGAAGTCCAAAGCATTTTTAGCTTTCTTCTTTACAATGGGCAAAGAGTTCCTCCCAACCCACACTATACTTTTACCCGTTGAACCAATGACAGGGCTCATGCCTTAAATTTTCCAAGCTTTATTCAAGAGTAATTAATGTTTTAATTCTTGAAAGATCACTTCTCTCCAAGTTAATCATCCTAAGATAATGCCTCAGTTTAGTTCCTAAAATATCACTCTCCTCTCTACTCGGTTCTCCAAAATTAAAGTCTCTCAATTTAGTCCCCTTAATATTTTTCTCCAATAAAAACGGTCCCTCCATTAGGTAAGGAGATCCTACAGGGACTTACCCCCCAAAATGATGCTCATGTGCATCAAAGTTAGACTTCATTGCGTTAAAGAGTGCCCACAAGTGCTTCTTGGTTGGACCACTCTGATTGAGAAAAAATGTTGAGTGACGATGATCGTGAGTAGTTTAAGGGAAGAGTACGATAGCACCTATCTCCAGACTTGGAGAACAATATTTTTCTTATCCCTAAACCCATATCAAACTTAATTTCCCCCCCCCCCCCCCCCCCCCTCTTTTTTTTCCCCCCATGAAGTCCCCAAATTCATGGAGCCTAACCCATTTACACAGGAAAATTTCAAAATAAGCAATTTTTTTTCTCAAGTTGATACTCATCTACATGAAATTTTTTTCACATAAAATCAATAAAAAAAGGCCTTGACACAATCAACATAACTTGAAATTGTTTAGTCAACAAGCATGTCTAATATATATTACAAATACCAATGTTCAACTAATATATATAAATATATATATATATATATATATCATTTTTTGGATGGATACCACCCTCCCCATCTTCGTCCTCAGACCCCATTTTTCTATTCCCATATCCAACACTGAGTAAATTTTCCAAGTCTCCATTGAATATGTTTTTTTTTTCTAATCAACCCTATGTTTGGGGGATGAAATTAAAAGGCTTTACCTTTGAAGGACAAAGTTAAAAGAGGCATGATCTTTTAACGGGTTAAACTAAGAAACTTTATCTTTGAAGAACCAAATTAAGAGGAAAGTAATTTTTTAAGGATTAAATCATTTTTACTCTTATTTTACAACTCCTTTTTTATGTTTCCTTTGATTGGTTGAAGGAGGAGGAGCTCCAGAAGCAATGATGAAGGGGTTGAAAGGAAGAAGTGACGTGAGTAAAATTACCTTAGATATAAATGGGATCCTGATCCTTGTGTAGGGCTTAATGAGCTTTAGCAAGACTTGTGTTCTTATATTCTTTAGCAGATCCTCAATGTAATTTCTGATAAATGGATCGTCCATAATGGTTCTTCTGTTACTCTGAAAGTTAAACACCCAACATCCACTTACATAAAAAGTTAGATGGAAACAGATAAGAAAGATGTTAAGGTGAATTGGTATACAACAGTTGACACAACTTGCAAGACTCGGTACTTTACCTTCAGGATTTTCTCAAATTCTAAGATTTCATTCCGTTGATAGGCTGCTATCAAATTTGTCATCGCTAAAATTTCAGGATCATTCTTGTAGCTGCAGTACATAGTACATGATACTTGAAATCAGACAAGCAAGGGCAGAAACCATCCTCCAGTACTGAGCGAAGAAGACAAATGAAAAACAACACAAAAAAATGAAACAGGATTAATAAGAACTTACGGCTTAGCCTCCTGTCCATCAAATGGATTGACCTCAGATTCCATCAACATGTTGGCTAAAACAAGGTACCTGTCATGCATAATAAGTATTATGGTACAAGATGTTATAAACAAACATAGACTGCTACAATGGTTTATTTCACTGAGAATAGCTGCACAGTGTGCACAGATGTCAACAAATGAGCAATTAAAAATTAATTCTGGATCCAAGAAAAGATTATGAAATAGTTTCTATTTTAATTTATTTTATAAGTGAAACACGTAGATAGTAATACATCAATTTTTGAAACTAGATATAGAAAGAATGCTGTTACATACTTCAGGCATTGAATGCGCCTTTGATTCCCAGCTTCATCATAATTCTTAAAAGCTTCAAAAAAGTCAGTAGCTGCTTCAGCCCACTGACGCTCAGCCATGTGCATTTTCCCACCACATTCATGAATTATCCCCATTATCCTAGGATGGGGAATAGCTGACTTAATAGTGAGCGCTTTCTGGTAAAGTTGCTGCATTTAATACCAGGGAGACTGGTAAAGACAGGTAAGCAAACTTCACCAAACACAATATAAGTTTACTCAATCAATTAACAAGTCAAGGAAGAGATTCATAGATTAGAGGATAATCATTAATTACATGAACATCCCCCTTACCATCAAAGGCGCACAACTTTAAAAAGAATGCCAAACTACACAACCTATAATCTATTATTGACAAGAGAATGATGCAATATACAATGCATGACAGCAGCATATTAGTTTACACACGAGTGCATGACAAACTAACCACAATTAAATTATGTTTTCCTAAAATTTTCTAGTGTTAAAAACCTTCACCAAAATGGTTTTCCACATGAAAAGTGAAACTCTGGAAGGGAACTCAGTCTGCAAGACATCTGAAGAAAATGTGGTAGCTCCTGTAGTTTACAGCTTCGTATAATGACTCGTAAGACTCTTAACTTTTAAGCTCTTAAAATAAAACTTATCCCGCTCGACTTCCTTTTATCTGACAATACCTTTGGATGTAAAAATAAAAATCTCAAAGAACTGACCATCCTAAAATTTCTAGATCAGTTATAAGTGCTGACAAGCAATTACATAGCAACTTTTCTGATTTTACCAATACTTAACTCATCGAGTCATGTTCACCAGATAGAGCCTTGACACAATTAAACAGAAGACGACTCTGGGATAAAGCTGCAAACTTTCTTCACTCTGCAGCGGAGAGTTCTCAACTGTTCTTTATCAAGTTTTCTAAATTCTGCATTCAACATAACCTTTAATAGAGGTTGCTTGATGATCTGCATCACCCAAGTAAACACACCAAACTATTTTTCTTTGTGTAATTTTTTTTTCTCCTTTTTGGTGCCTCTCACACTTTTTTCAGCTGACTATTTTTGCCTGTTTAAACTCATAACATTTATTCATTCATTTATTTGAAAAGCATTCAAAAGCAGAGCTAACATGTCTCCCAGGTACTGCTAGGAATAGCTCAATTATCAAACTGGAGATCATAAGATAAAAAGAAGTCATCTGATAATAGCCCCCAGTTTGCATCCGTATCAGCACCATAACTCAAAATCCAATCTATATTTCAAATCATTTAGTGATTAGCAAATTCTAAATTCTGACCAAAATGATTGTGCTTTAAGGAATGTATGAAGTTATAGCTTTGTCAAAGTATAGCTTGTATATGTCAAAGTATAGCCTGTATATATGTCAAAGTAGAGTCTGGACTTACCATGTGTACAGCCGGAACAATTTGACTTAGTTTTCATGAGGACTGACTTAGGTATTCGGTGGAGTGATTTCAGGAGAGATTGAGGGTTGTAATCTAGCCTATAAATACTTGTTTTGCTTTGAGTAATAGATCAGAACATTACATTATCAGATTGTTCTCACTTACATGGTATCAGAGCTTCTTGGTTTTTTGTTATTTCTGGATATCACGTTACTTCTTGGTTGGTCACTTAGAAGTGACTGTTAGTCGACACCGCCGGTCCAGGGAGGTGTGTCGTGGCAAATCCGGCCAGTCACCGAAGTCCGGTGACCTGACTCTAAGCGCGTGAAGCTCACGCGCCGTCGCTACAGTTCGGACCGTCGCCCACGCGCCGGCGCGTGAGGGCGCGTGTGGTGGAATCTCCGATCGCGGCTTGGTTCGACGGCGTCGACTCGCCATTTCCGGTCTATCCCCGGCGTCATCTTTGTCATTAGAAGCTTTTTTGGTACTGGGCATCATTCACAGGAGTTGTGCATGCTGAGTTTAAACTGGAAGCTAAGCTAAGTTCAGATTTATATATTCTGAAGTATCAGTTGGCTTAGTGGATATCCACATTCTCAACTCAGTGGCAGTTTGGTGAATATTCAGGTTCAGGTTTATATATTCTGAAATTTCTTAATTCATACATTATTTCTTTGTCTTTATCACAAAGAAAATGTCAGATACTAAGCCATCTATTAATGAGTTAGTACCCACAATGTCAAAAATAACTGAGCATAAGTTAAATGGGTCTAACTATTTAGAATGGAGTAGAACCATTAGAATTTATCTACGGAGTGTTGAAAAAAATGACCACTTGGAAAAAGAACCTCCTACAGATGAAACTAGACAAATTTGGCTTAGAGATGATGCCCGTTTGTTCCTACAGATTACGAACTCAATTGATAGTGAAGTAATTGGGTTAATTAATCACTGTGAATTTGTCAAGGAATTGATGGAATACTTAGAGTTCTTGTACTCTGGTAAGGGAAATATATCTCGTATATATGATGTCTGTAAAGCTTTTTATCGTACTGAGAAAGAAGGTAAGTCGCTTACAGCTTACTTCATGGAATTCAAGAAGATCTATGAAGAATTGAATGTGCTTTTACCATTTAGTACTGATATCAAGGTACAAAAGTCTCAGAGGGATCAAATGGCAATCATGAGTTTTCTGGCAGGCCTTCCTTCAGAATTTGAGACTGCCAAATCTCAGATTCTTGCCAGTACTGAAATTAACTCACTTCAGGAAGTATTCAGTAGGGTCTTACGTACAGAAAATACTTCATCAACTCAACAACCTAATGCCCTCATTACCAGAGGAGGGGATGTTGAAAGAAGGCTAAACAGAGGAGGAACTTCAGCCACTGGAAAGACTAGTGATATTGTGTGTTATTACTGTAAAGAGCCCGGCCATACAAAGCGTAATTGTAAAAAATTACAGAACCGCAACCAGAGGTATCAAACCACCAATGTTGCTGCTGTTTCTAGTTCCTTTGAGAAGGGTATTACAATTTCAGCTGATGAGTATGCTAAATATCAAGCTTTCTTGAAGGAGTCTACTTCAGTCACTAGTCTTGCTGAACAAGGTAAAACATGCCTTATCTCTTCTTCAAACAAATGGGTTATCGATTCTGGTGCCACAGATCATATGACAGGTAATCCCAATACTCTTTCAAATTTCAAGTCACACAAATCTCCATCCCCGGTTACCATAGCAGATGGGTCTACATATAATATTAACGGTCTAGGAACAGCTAAACCCACTTCTTCTATTACTTTGTCATCTGTTCTGAGTCTACCAAATCTCTCTTTTAACCTAATTTCTGTAAGTCGACTCACCAAAGATCTAAATTGTTGTGTCTCATTCTTTCCTGATTACTGTCTTTTTCAGGATCTTATGACGAAACAGATTGTTGGTAAAGGACATGTATCTAATGGTCTTTACATTCTTGACACTTGGGAACCTCAGTTAGTTGCTTGTGCTAAGGCCACCTCTCCATTTGAAGCACATTGTCAGTTAGGACATCCTTCTCTACCTACTTTGAAGAAGTTATGCCCTCAATATCATAATGTAACATCAATTGAATGTGAATCTTGTCATTTTGCAAAACATCATCGGGGTACGTTAAGTCCTAGAATAAATAAACGGGCTGCATCAGCCTTTGAATTAGTACATTCAGATATTTGGGGACCATGTCCTGTATTGTCTAAATTTGGTTTTAGATATTTTGTTACATTTGTGGATGATTTTTCTCGAATGACATGGATTTATTTTATGAAGCATCGTTCTGAGGTGTTTTCCCACTTTTCTGCCTTTTCTGCTGAAATTAAGACCCAGTTTAATGTTTCTGTACATGTCTTAAGGAGTGATAATGCTAAAGAATATATGTCAGAAACATTTCAAAACTATTTAACCCAACAAGGGATAATTCACCAGACTTCATGTGTTGATACACCGGCTCAAAATGGGGTAACTGAAAGAAAGAATAGGCATCTTCTTGAGACTGCCCGTGCCTTAATGTTTCATATGAAAGTTCCCAAACAATTCTGGGATAGTGCTGTTTCCACAGCAAGTTTTTTAATTAATCGGATGCCTTCTACAGTCCTTGATGGTGCCACACCTTACAGTATTCTGTTTCCCAATAAGCCACTATTTCCTGTGGAACCTCGGGTATTTGGAAGTACATGTTATGTTCGCGATGTTCGGCCCCATATTACTAAACTTGATCCCAAAGCCTTGAAGTGTGTATTCTTGGGATATTCTCGTCTTCAGAAGGGTTATCGGTGCTACTCTCCGGATCTAAACAGGCATTTGGTCTCAACTGATGTGGTCTTCTCAGAGAAACAACCTTTCTTCTCCTCACTACCCTTAACACCAAGTCAGGGGGAGGATGAAGAATGGTTAATCTATAATCCCACATCCTCAAACGCCCCTGCCGATCCATCTGAAGGGAATCCAGTTGAAGAGTACTCATCAGCAGAACAGACGGACACTGATATCCTTCATGCTACAGAAAGACCACCGATTACTCAAGTGTATTCTCGAAGACAAACAACCAGTGATACATGTCCTGCGCCAGCCACTTCGTCATCGGATCCTCCACCAAACGATCATGACCTACCTATCGCTCTCCGCAAAGGTAAACGTCAATGCACCCTCCCTAAGTCCAATTATCCCATTGCTAATTTTATATCCTATAATCATTTATCACCATCATCTAGTGCTTTAATTGCCTCTCTAGACTCTGTTTCTATTCCTAAAACTGTTCAGGAAGCCTTGGCCCATCCAGGCTGGCGTGCTGCTATGCTTGACGAAATAGAAGCATTAGATGCCAACCGCACATGGAATCTTGTACACTTACCTGCAGGAAAGAAAGCTGTCGGATGCAAGTGGGTCTTTGCCATTAAATTTAATACAGATGGTTCCATTTCTCGACTTAAAGCTAGATTAGTAGCTAAAGGATATGCCCATACCTATGGGGTAGGTTATTCTGATACATTCTCTCCGGTGGCCAAGCTCACCTCAATCCGTCTGTTCATTTCTCTAGCTGCATCAGAAAATTGGCCATTGTATCAATTGGATATAAAAAATGCTTTCTTGCATGGTGACCTTCACGAAGAAGTATATATGGAGCAACCACCTGGATTTGTTGCTCAGGGGGAGTATGGGAAAGTCTGCCATTTAAAAAAATCATTGTATGGTTTGAAGCAAAGTCCCCGAGCATGGTTTGGTAAGTTCAGCATGGCAGTTCAGGAGTTTGGGTTGAAGAAATGTAAATGTGATCACTCTGTATTCTACAAGCAATCAAGGGATGGTATTATTCTTCTTGTTGTTTATGTTGATGATATTGTCATTACAGGAAATGACTGTGTAGGAATTTCATCCCTCAAATCATTCTTGCACACCAAGTTTCAGACAAAAGACCTGGGCCACCTAAAGTACTTCTTGGGAATTGAAGTAACAAGAAGTAAGAAAGGAATACTTCTGTCCCAAAGAAAGTATGTTCTTGACATGCTTGCAGAAACTGGAAAGCTAGCTGCTAAACCTTGTAGTTCCCCAATGATTCCAAATGCACATCTTGCAAAAGAGGATGCGGATCTCTTCGATGATCCAGAAAAATACAGGCGATTAGTCGGAAAATTGAACTATCTTACTCTAACACGACCAGACATTGCTTTTGCAATAAGTGTCGTTAGTCAATTCATGTCTGCACCTACTGTCAAACACTGGGAGGCTCTAGAACAGATCCTACGCTACCTAAAAGGAGCTCCTGGTCTTGGTATATGGTACAGCAACCATGGGCATACCAGAATTGAATGCTTTGCAGATGCTGATTGGGCCGGTTGCAAGATTGACAGGCGATCCATCACTGGATTCTGTGTCTTTATGGGAGGAAACTTAATATCATGGAAAAGTAAGAAACAAGGTGTTGTATCTCGATCAAGTGCTGAATCTGAATATAGAGCTATGGCACAATCCGCTTGTGAGATCTTATGGATATACCATTTGTTAGATGAGGTTGGAATGAAATGTTCAATGCCAGCAAAAATGTGGTGTGATAATCAAGCTGCTCTTCATATTGCTTCAAATCCAGTTTATCATGAAAGAACTAAACACATTGAGGTTGATTGTCATTTTGTTCGTGAAAAGATTGAAGAGAACTTAATCACTACTGGATATGTGAAGACAGGAGAGCAACTTGCTGATTTATTTACAAAGTCTCTAAATGGGACTCGGATTAATTATTTATGTAACAAGCTGGGCATGATTAACATCTATGCACCAGCTTGAAGGGGAGTGTCAAAGTATAGCTTGTATATGTCAAAGTATAGCCTGTATATATGTCAAAGTAGAGTCTGGACTTACCATGTGTACAGCCTGAACAATTTGACTTAGTTTTCATGAGGACTGACTTAGGTATTCGGTGGAGTGATTTCAGGAGAGATTGAGGGTTGTAATCTAGCCTATAAATACTTATTTTGCTTTGAGTAATAGATCAGAACATTACATTATCATATTGTTCTCACTTACAAGCTTAATAAACCTAAATTCCTAAACTTATTTTTTTCACAGTAAGAAATTTAGATGAATAGTCTAATAATTATAGAATATAACAGAAGACAAATACATGATGTGCCTGTCACTATATCCAATACAAGCATAAAACTGAGATGCTTGGAAGTTTAAATGCCCACCATCTTTCATTCTAGATAGAATTAATTGGTTTTAGTGTCTTCAGCTTTATGGGTATAGAACTAGCATAAAGCTTATTATTTAAAAAATTCAACTTATTCCCAAAGCGGTGAGAAAAGTATGCTAGTTGATTAAAAATTAATTGCAGCCAAAACCACCAAGGAATTAACAGGAAAATAATTAATCACATAATACTAGCTATAATACAAGGGTTCATTTCCTAAATCGAGTTCTGACCTTGAGTTTTTTGTTGTTCTTGGTCTCTGTGTACATTTGAATCTCTATTGCATAAACCTCCAAAAGTTGGGTTCCTTTCTTGTGGTCATCTGTGCCATCTTCTCTTTGACAAGATTTGTGAAGTTCCTTCAATATCTAATAAGGTCCAATGAATCCTTGAATTATTAAATACTCTTAGATACCAATAATAACAAGGACAGACATCTTTTTTGAAAAAAAAAAAAAATTGGATGCTAATGCACATATAAATGAATATTTTACCTTACTCATTCGTCCATATTCACCAATATCAAAAAAGATCTTGCAAAGCTTCAGATTTGTCTTGAACCACAATCTCTGCAAAATGAGTGAGATGCACAAATATAAGATCACATCAATGAGAGATGAAATGGGATAGACACAAAAAAGATTATGTCTAATTGTCTAACCTCATTCTTTGCTTCTTCAAGGGCCTCCAGAGTTGTCTGGTAGAATTCCTGCAGAAGGCCAAAGTTCTGGCTAGCTGAACCAGAGACATAGTCCATGATGCTGTTGATACATTTCTCACTATAGTTTCGAGTCACTGCTGACTTAATATAAGTCAACATCTCCCTATAGGATTCCATCATTTCTTTATACTTTCCCAGTCGATAATAAATCTTGACAGTTTGCTTTAGAGCTTTAAATCCCCTGATGAAATGTGAAATATGTTAGTCCCAAGGTTCCCAACAAGAATTTTTAAATGATAATTTTGATGATAACAAAATCATTGAGTTGGGATTAAAATTATTGATTTAATTTGATCTTTAAAAGCGCTGAAATATTGAATTGATAGCATTTATTAAATCCGATCTGTTGCAAATTCCCTCTGGACTCAGATTAAAATCTTTCCTTATGTGATCAGGTCAACCTCTCTATGTTAGGAAGGTTATCACAAACATATATTTTTAAAGGAGCAAAATCAAAGCTCAATATGAAATCAAAGTTGCTGTCGCCTGCCAAGAATCTATTTTGGAAAGCAATCAAGTCTATGCAAAGGAAGAAATGATGGCAACAATCATAAATCAAACATTAAGGAAGTAGATTCAATTGGGCTATTTTGGGAAGCTAAAATCAAGCTCAATTCTACCCAAGATAATTTCAAAGCATGGCTACAATTTAACGAGTGGATTTTAGAATCAACCTTGAAGATTTTGACATCTAGTGTCTGCAAATAAGCAAGGAAATTAAGTAGGTACCTCCCAAATTATGCGAGCAGTTTCAATGGTTAAATATCTTCAAAAGAGCAATAGAAAGGTGCTGATTTTCACTAAGTTTTGGAAAAACAAATCAAGACAGTATCATCTAAGCAGGTGCTTAACTCAATATTCTAATGACATCTAAGTAAATAAAATTTAAGGAGAGATTCAATGGTCAAAGTAATTCATAGCTGATCCAGACCAATTATGTAGCACATTTGGATATTTGAGAAAAAAAGAAGGGGGGGGGGGGGGGAGGGGAAGAATTGAATTATCAATCAGAAATAAGAAGTGGCTGAACTGGGCATCACAGCAGAAAAACTAATTGGTATCTTCAAAAGAGCAAATCAAGCATATGGTTACTACAAACAGTCCAAGAGCTACTTCTATACAATAGAGTTTAAAAGGACAAAATTCAAACGGAAGCAGGGATAAGAGACTACTGAGCTTCAATTTATCAGACTCTTCAAGAATAACTGAGCTAAGTGTGTAAGTGTTATATTGTGAGCATATTTTGTAATCCCTCAGTTACACAAGGGTCATCACATATATTTCTTTGTACCACTCTCCTACAATTGAGAGTGTAGGAAAAGGTCATTGTGGATTAGCAAGTGAATGCCTTCATTATAATCCATTTTGGGTGACTGAGGTGAAAACCTTATCATTGTTGGTAAGCAAGTGAAAACCTCCATTTGTTGCTTGTGAGAGCTTATAAAAACAAGTTTTGTTTGATGAGTAATCTCTAGCGTGACAAGGGGATTGGGATTTTCTTGGACCGAAACGAGAAAAATTCATGTTTGTTTTTGTCCTACCCTAACTCTTCTAATTGCTGTTTTTCATGCAAATTGTCGTATTGCTTATTTGGTTAAGAAAATTGTAGTTAAAGCTTGACTATCAAATTGTTTAGGTGTTTGTTTTCTGCCATATTCTTATCTGCTACTGGTTGGGATTATTTTGGAACTCCAAGAAGATTAGAATATTTTTGTGTCATTCTAGTCACTGTCTTATATTGTATAAGAGTATCTTTGCAAGAATTGTAATACACCTATTCACCCCTCCTCCTCTAGGTGTAGCTATCGAAATATACATCATATGTGATATGTAATAGTTTCTAATCGCATAAATAAATATCAGAATGTGATAAATTGATATGAAAAAAGGTACAAGGAAGAAATGGCGCATAAATTAAGCAAGTGATGAACATTCTCACCAGTCACATTATAAAATGGACAAATGTATATATAGCTAACAAATCACAAGAGAAGAACATTTTCGTAGAAAGAATATGGCAATACAGAAATGATAATACGGAATAAGTATTGAACTCAGAAACTAAGGATGCGTTCAGGAAGCTAATCACAACCATTATGAGCTTAAAAGGTGATTAAGCAACAGAAATTACACTGCAAGTGAATATTTAAAGCAGCAACCAAAAAGAAAAAGAAAAATTGCTGTGCTGAGAGGGGGGGAAAAAAGAAAGAAGAAATGAGGTACCAGAACTTGGAATCAATACAACAAGGGTTACAGGATATGCAACCAAATGATATTGATATCACTGTCCAGTTTTTCTACCTCTATTTAAAAATATATATATAATATATATAAGCACTCAGAATAGAATTCTTACCAGTCTGCCTTTTCTTGTTCCATTTGCACTACCACAGCAAAACCAGCAAGTGCACCTTCTGGATCAGTTTCAACCAAACCTGTATACAAGAATAAAATTTTATGATCATAAAAAATAAAAAAGTGAGAAAAAGACCAACCAGCCTTGAAACAAGAATAGTGACAAACTAAATCCTACAACTTCATAAAAGAATGAACTGTCAAATACTATTTATCAGGTCGCTTTTCACTCATTTCCATGAACGAAATATTAAGGCTTTATTAAAGCCACGTCACTGAGATAATGAAGCAAGTTTCTAGTTCTAACTTCTAACCATGATGCTTATGATGGGCAGTGGTCACAACAACTTGCAATCAAGATTTCCCAGAAAGATCTTATGTGGAAAATTGATTTTAACCCAAAACAAATCAGTTTGCTTGACTAGGACATTTGACAATGAAGTTAATATCCACGTGAGAAACAGTACAGATCTTGCAACATCAGAATGACAAGACATCTTAACAACAAATTAACAAACAGAAAATATAATTCCAAAACAAAACCACAAGTTCTAGAAATAATAGAAACCATCAATGTTACAGGACTCATACATTACTTAAAACCCAAGTGTAAACAAACATACCCAAACTCATACATCCTAACAAGAAACGTTGATTAGAATAGTTGTTGGAAATACCTTTTGAATTGTAATATTGGTTCTCAATGTCAACATCCTGCTCCTCTTGCTCCTCTTCTGAGTACTCAAATCCATAGTCCTCCATATCAGCATCTACAGAATAAAGGATGTGAGCTAGTAATTTCTTTACGCCAAATAGAAATAAGCAGAATTTTTTTTTATTGAAAAAGAAATATTATTAAATAGAGAGAAAGATACAAAGAAAAGAAAAGAAAAGAAAATGCTAGCTAAGAGGAGGACAAGAAATCCTGTTAAAGAAAACAAAAAACAGAACAAAGAAATTGAAAAGAAACCCGAATACAGGGCTAATACAACAAAGCCTTCCAATCCCGAAGAGCATCTAACAAATGCATCCCTTTAAAAAGCCTGTTTGCTGAAGCCAAAAGGAAAGCAACATAGCGGATTCTATCCCACAACAAATGAGGAGGAAGGGACCTCTGCTTAAAAATTCTATCATTTCTTTTGATCCACAAATACCACACAGTAGCAAACATAGCCACCTTCCACAAGACCTTGTTTTCTTTTCTCATCCCAAAACCAAAGAAGCTAGTGGCAAAGAAGACACCAAGGTCACCTGGCGAACCCATCTTTCTTCGAAGTGGCCAAATAACCTGTTCCAAATATCCTAATCTACCTCAAAACGAATAAGTGACCATTTATCTCCGCATTCCTCCAGCATGGTTGGGATTCAAATATGATTTAATCACTTTATGCCAAAGGGAATTACACCAAGCGTTATGACTATACGAGTTTGGAAAATAGAGAATACTTCAAAGAACAAAGAAGCATAACTAACTAATTTCTGGGACCGAAAATCTACATACTTTAGATCGTAAATGATAATACAAATTAGCACTGTATGGTTGACCTATATTTGAATTTATTTTCCCTTTCTATTTTCCAGAATTTCTTCAAAAGTGGTATCAACATGGTAGCATCGGATGCACATAGACACCAAGTCACCAAGACATTGTCGTCAACTACTAACGCAATGCAATGCTAGCACTATACATAAGCACTAAAATTCTGCCGTGAAGAAAGAATCCAAGAAGTTTACAGCTTCAGTTCAAAATTTTCATCACATGAATTAGGCAGATGATCGAGTAGAAAGTGAGTATCATAAAATCCAAAGAGGAAAAAACATATATAATTTCTTCAGAACAAAACACAGCAGTGGAGATAAACATTACGAGGGTGCGAAACATGAAGAACGATGAAACGCTAGACCAATATTGAGAACCAAAAAAGCAACGCATACCGGAAGCCATGTTGAATCAACCCGATTCAGGATCCAAATTAGGGATTTGATCGTTACAGCCAGTAACTATATGCACTTCGAAGTTGCCGTGACACCACGGAGCTCGGTACCGGTGAGCAAGTGAAGGGAAGGAGCCAGGGGCAATAGCAGCCTACATTTCGAACCTGAACTGTTGGGCTTCTAAAATTCCAAATCCATTACTGAGTACTGACCCCTTTAAGCCCACCACAATTTGGGCTTGATCGCCATTCAAAGTAGAGTCTGATTAGCAGACAATTAAAAAGAATAATACAAAAATAATTCCTTACAGATTTAATCAATTTTTCATTTATTTTAATAACAAAAGGGCTCAAGTCATATTTCCTAAATTACAAATTTTAATTTTATTTACAAGTTTAGTTTTTAATATTTTTATCTGAATAATCAATTCGTAGTTAAATTTTATAATTTAAAAATTTATGATTGCATCTTTGTTAAATATTTATAGTTTACTACATATCTTAAAACTTTTGTTAATGTTATATTAAATTTAGATGATATGGCCTATTATATATTATTTTAAAATTTGAAAAAATAATATATTACATTATATATATAATAGGTGAAGATCAAATGTCTTAATTAAATCTTTAAAAAATTGTGTTCATTTTAATTTTATAGTCTATTAAAATAATTTTTACTAATGATAATTTTTAATTTTAATAATAATAAATTTGACAATTTAAAAATAACTGTAATAAATTAAAATAAATATATTTAAAAATTAAATTAAGATACTTAATATTTTAAACATCAATTTAAAATAATTATAATCTTTCAAACTAAATTAATAATTTATTCAAATTAAAAGCACATAATCATGAGTACTGTTGTAAGAATTAGATCGGATCGGTCTGAAATAATTATTAAAATTAGAAAGTGATCGAACTAATAAAAAATATGTGCTAAATAAATTGATTGAACTGATGCACTTGATTTTTTTTTTATTTTTATTATTCTATAATCAGATAATGAAAAAATTAAATTATATTTTGGTCAATTTTAGTGGAGATATCATTATATTGATATTTTATAAATTTGATATGAATAAATATTATATTGATTAATAATATTTCTTTGTTATTTAATTAATTTTGAAAATAAATTTTTAATTGTAGATGTTATTTTATTTAATTTGATATTAAATATTATTTTTAATTAAATTTATAAATTTATATTTAGTATTTAATTATTTATATTATTTTTTAAAATATTTTAAAATATATTAATTCAATTATAATTCGATAACAATTTAACTATTAACTATTGAAATGAAACCGATCTAATTTATTTAACTTTAATCATGGGAGATCAATTTTTTTTTCAAACTGAATTAAATAAATGGATAAAGACATAAAATTGAAAATTCAAAAGAAGCATGAGCAAGCAAGGCTCGGCGTGCTAGCTAGTCGCGTGCAGACAAGGCCGCACACATAGCGAGTACCATCGGCACGCCAACGCCTGCAGATTTCACAGACACAGGGATAGATGGAGACTATACCATTTTCTTTACTTGCTATTTACGCGTACAGGCAATGTGAATGATCTTACACCTTTTTTTAAAAATATTTTTTGTTTTAAATAAATAGTTTATCTAGATTGGATAGATTTTAGTTTAAAAAATAGATGTAGCTAATTGACTCAATTAATTTTATTATATGAACAACTTTCCAGCACCTAAAATATATCAGTATATTGCCTAATTAATATCATCAATTGTTAAATTTAAATATTATTATTAATTAAATGTGATACCCAAATATCAAACTATCATGAGAGCGCATCTCATCAACCATCATCTCTTCCTATGGTCATGTCTCTTTTATTGGCTAAACAAAGTAAATTAATTCTTTTATTTAAAAAACAATTTTTGTAACTTAATTTTTAAAATTTACTTCCTTTCAATTCAATCTCTTAATATTTTAAAAATATTTGTATCGTTTCATTTTTTTTAAGTACAAAACCAGACATTTAAATTTAGTTATTTAAAAGAAAAATTATTAATGGATTAAATTAAAAATTTTATATTTGAAAATTAATCATCTTTCGGACTTTAAACAAACAATTTTTTTTTAAAGTCCAGACTGCAGTGGCCCAATTATTCTCTTCATGAAAGCCACTCGAGAACTAAAAAATCAAAATAGGGGAGAAATCCATGAGAAGGAACAAAGTATCGCTTTCACCGCTCTCTGTAAGACAGTATTGTTTTAATTTTTAAATATTATAATATTCTTTTTTCCCTTTCGACACAGTAAAGAATAGAAAAAATAGATTGGAAGAGAATTGAGTCAGCCTTGTTGAATTATTTCTTAAGAAAATATATAAAACCAGAACAGAAAAACAAATTTTTTTAAAAAAAATTTGGGAGAGAGGCGGATGTTTTATTTTTTATTCACAACGCCAGCGGAAGGAAGATCTGAAAGCTTCGTACCAACAAGCGTAACTGAAAAATGCAAGGTATGAGCATGATCCTTCTTCTTCTACTTCTTCTTCTCTTTCGGAACCCTAAACTCTGTCTCCTTTGACTTCCCTTTTGACGTAATTTGACTTCACCTGTGACGCGATCGACTCGGTCCACTGCACATTGCCTGCTGTCTTTAATTTGTGTCTTTTCTAAACTTTCTGACCAATCTGTGTGGGTTTGTTTGAATTGAACTTTGTGCTGTATTCTCTGGCTTTTATTCTAAAATTAGAAATTATCCTGGGCATAGAATTTGAGTTCACCTTTTATGTTCTGAAACTTTATTTTGACTTTGCTGAGCGTATTGGGCTATGGTTCCTCTTGTTTTTAGTGGACTTGGACAGTAATACAGACGGGTGATAATTTCCTCCTCCTTGTTATTAGCACGAATGAACAGTGAATGTTGACAGTCCTTTATGTCCGTAATCACTAATCAGTATGTCCCTATTTATGTTTCTTTCCTTTTGGGGGAAAAGGAATTAATTCTTATGTGCTATTTCAAGTGTAATAATTTCAAAGAGGCTCCATATAGTCGAATTGAATTCAGGTGTATAAGTTTAGTCCACTATATCCAGATGATGGATAGGCTGCTCAGAGTTTATTAGCCAAAGTGAGCAAAGGAAGAGATGCCTAAAAGGATTTTTGCTTCTGTATTTTTATCGTATTGACTACTAAGATTTTCTGATCATATATCTATTGTAATAACATTGCTGTTTGAAACTTTTTATAAAATTCAATTTGTTTAACAATATGTGGTGACAAGGATTAGATGAGAGCTACCGTCTTATACTTACTACAAATGCCCTTGCATATCTTTCTCTAACATTATAAACGTACTGCATGGGCAGAACGATAAGTAGGCAGGGGGGATATTAATGATTGGGATTTAATTGAAGTTATGGAAGTAAGATGCCTAATATTTCTTGTGGAGATAATAGATACAGGTTTTGTATCTAGTTGTTTTCCTTTTAAAAAGTGTATCCTTTCATCCTAGAATCCTGCTGCTTTAGATTCACTTGGAACTTTTAGAATTGTAAGTAACATTGATAAATCTGTGTATATGGTTGAAATATTGGAAACGTTATAAATTTAAGATTGAGTTCTGAAAGAGTACAGGTCTATGTGACACAGATGATGTGTTTGAACAAGTGGTCTTGTTGTGAAGTATTTACATAATTGTGCTTACAATTTTAAAGCCCACATTGAACAATTATGGCAACAATGGAGGATGAATGGGATTAAAGGCTGCCTTGAATTTATTTCTGCTTTTGAGAAATTAGCAAGAGTCATTGTGCCATGTCTCCCTATCTTGACTTCACTCTCGATAAGTGATGTAGTAGTTAACGCCTTTCTAAATCTAGTTATAAATAAGTATGGCTTATGTTTTCTATGTGTAATTTCTGCTTAGTTATTTGTATGTGACTTTGTCTATTATTTCTATATCTTTGAATTTTTTTATCATGTGAGGATTGTTGATGTAATTCAGTAATTATCATTGAACTAATGAATGCCTGATTTACTTTCCACCAAAAGCAGAAGAAGAAAGTTAATTGTAGAAAATTTAGCAAACTTTGGTGTCTTTGTACAGGTAAATCCCCAGACCAAGATTCGATAGGGTCTGGGACAAAGAGGTCTAGTGTATCATCTGGCAGTAGGCCTCGGAATCAGAAGGAGTTCTTCTATAAATTTCTTGAGAGTGACAGCTTGACTGAAAAACTCGTAGACTGGTTTGAATCTTTGACTGAAAATTGTGCCCCAAAACAACATGCCTTTGATGTTCCATTCGAGTTAATAGAACTTCAAAAATTTGATTATGCATTGGAAGGAATTTCATTTCAACAGCTGATACGCATGCCTAATGCTGTCCATGCTTCTACATCTGATGCTGTAGAAGCAACTGCTTATCTTGCTATTGAAGATTTTCTACATGCAAGTGTGAAGGGTTTGTGGGAGGCTTTTTGGAGCCAAGATGAGTCCATGCCTTTTTCAGTGGCCTGTCTGTATAATGCTAACATGAAGTTTTATCAGGCTGAAAAAGCAATTGCCAATGGAAGGCTTCGAGGTCTTTGTGGTACTGGTATAATACTCAATAATCCTAGACATCCCCATGGAAAATGGGATCATGTCCTTGAACTGGCCCTTCTAAGGCCTGATATCAGAAGTCTGGACAGTGGGGACCGCCAACCATCTTCATCAGTTCTTGGGGAGGCTCTTTTTTGTGCTGTTCGTATGCTATTGGCAAGAAGTTTGAGCAGACTGAGTTTCTTTCAGGATCCAAACACAGTCTTTGTTGTTCTAGTTGATTCTCAATATGGGGGAGTTGTAAAGGTTGAAGGAGATGTAAATAAACTCAATTTTGATGCTAATAATGTTTATGAATGTGCAGCTGAATGGGTGAAAAATCATTCTAGAATTGCAGTTTCTCCTATTGATAGAATCTGGAACAAACTTGGAAATGCAAACTGGGGGGATATTGGTGCTCTACAGGTACTTTTTGCAACCTTCCATTCTATCATGCAGTATGCTGGACTGCCCAAGCACTCTATTGAGGACTTAGCTGCTGATCACAGTTTGCGCCTCCAAACAAGAAGAGTGGAGAGGCAGTTAGGGGATACCAGTGTGAACGAAAATGGCCTATTTCGATACCAGCAACGAAGCGTTTCTCCTGAAATTGTTGAAGTTCAGGAGGATTCTGTGAAAATTGAGTCCAAAGAATCAATGAAGTTGGAAGTAGGATCTGTGATATGGCTGGAGGATTCAGATTGGCAAAAAGGTTATCAGATAAAAGAGGTTATCAGCACTGGTGAATTGACATATTACATTGCATCTCATGTTGAAGACCCAGGAAAAAATCTCTTTCTGTATGTGGGTTCCCATCTTTTGGAACCAGCATGGGAAGATATGAATTTATGGTATCAAGTTCAAAGGCAGACAAAGGTATTGACAGTAATGAAGCAGAAAGGTCTTTCAAGCAAATATCTTCCTCAACTAAGTGCCTCTGGTAGGATTATACACCCTGGTCAGTGTCGAAGACCCAGCTCAGGTGGAAATTGTGACCATCCTTGGTGTGGGACCCCTATTCTTGTGACTAGTCCTGTTGGCGAAACAGTTGCTGAAATGGTAAGCAGAGGCCAATTTCGTTTAGATGAGGCTATCAGATGTTGCCATGATTGTTTGTCAGCACTTTCAACGGCTGCTTCTGCTGGAATTCGGCACGGAGACATTAGGCCAGAGAATGTGATTTGTGTTAAGTCAGGCATGGGGCATCCTTATTTTGTTCTGATTGGTTGGGGGCACGCAATTCTTGAAGATAGGGATCGCCCTGCTATGAACCTTCATTTTTCATCAACTTATGCACTTCAGGAAGGAAAGCTGTGCTCTGCTTCAGATGCAGAAAGCCTAGTATACATGCTTTATTATTCTTGTGGGGGAGCCTATCCTGATCTAGACTCAGTTGAGGGAGCACTACAATGGCGAGAGATATCTTGGTCAAGGAGATTAATTCAGCAGAAGCTTGGTGATATATCCACTGTGCTGAAAGCTTTTGCTGATTATGTTGACAGTTTATGTGGCACACCATATCCTATGGACTATGATATATGGTTGAGAAGGCTGAGAAGAAATATTCATGACGGAGATCATGGAAAGGAAATTGACACGACAGGCTAAGGCTTTCTTCAAGGGTCCAACTCCATAAATGAACTCTCTTGGTCATATTCGACATGTTTCTAATTTGCAAGGATTGGAATTTTTTTGGTGGTAAATAAAACTTGGAAGCCAATGGTTTAATCAGATATTCTTATCGGAGGCATCTGTGGGGAGATGGCTTGATACTCTGGACTGGGTATACTATGAATAGCCACTTCTGCACTTTGAGGTGCCAAAACATCATCACTTTTTCCCCCTTTTCCAATTTTCTTATGATGAGTTTCTTATCAATGTAAGCTATATTGATAACATTATTCCTTTGTAAAGATAATAGATCCTTTGGATTGCCCTGGTGGTTCAAGACTGATCTGAGCGATCCACGCTACAGGGGGCATGATCATATTCTGTACATGGGCTGGCTTTGTGTTCTTGGGGGTTTCAGGTGAAGCGAGTTAAACCATCATTGCTTGTCATTGTCATGTTAATTTTTTTTTCCGCTTACTTAAATTTATTTGTCATGATTTTGACCTCTTGGATGTGCTTCAACGCATTCTTTAGGGTTGTTGAGACGTATTTTTAAAATTTCAACATTTAATTTTCAATGGAGTAGCTGTCCATGTAGTGTAGGGTACCACGTATCCTGCCCGGCATGCTGTTAGCTGTTCACCTTCATCCTGCATAGTATTCTTTCATCTGTCACAAAGACTCGAGGCATGCTTTGAAGATTGTGACATTGCTATAAATATGGTTAAGTTGATGCTGGTAGTTTTGCATAGCTATCTTGATAGTTTAAAACTTGCATTTCAAATGGGATAGAATCTTGAGATGAAAATGCAGAATTTAATTTACGAATTCGTTAAACTGAATTAGGAATGGATTATTTAAATTTAACTTAGGATATATATGGATCAAGAAAAATGGAGTGGAAAAAAGAGAAGTGATATTTTAATTTTAGTTTTAATTTTTAATAAGAAATTTGGATCTAAATTTAACATTTTTTTCCTTAGAATATGTTTTAATAAAAAATGTTTATTTAAATTCAAAAAAAATAAAATTAAAATTTCACTTCTCTTTAGTTTTTTGGTTCATTTCAAACATGACCGGAGATAGAATGGGAAGAGTGCCTCTGCCTCTAGGGGACCAGACCTAAATAAAATAGTACTTTGATGAAGGTACATTCCTTTGTCCTCCATCTTACAAAGTGAGTTGCAATTCCATACAAAGCATGTGGTCCACATGAAATATGTACAGGTGCAAAAAGGCCTATACGTATTTATAACATGCTGAACTGCACTTTAAAATTTATGAATACATTCAAATTACAGAGTGATAAAATCGTTTCATCCTTAAAGGTTTAGGATCAAAATTAATCGTTTCATCCTTAAAGGTTTAGGATCAAAATTAAGGTTATACATACTTATATATATACATATAAGGTGAGAATATCTCTAGGCTAATCTATGCTTCAATCGATATCCAAATACTCAATGTAGAGTCTCAATGGTACCTCAACAATTGTCAGCCGTCATCCCTCTCATTCTCATTTCCATTACGCTAACTCTAGGTAACAAACGTGGCATTTCTGCATGCACCCTACGGCTTGAAAACATTAGCTAGTCCACTTATATAGAGAATAAGGTGCAAGTCCAATTGCAAAAGAAACTTGAGCGATAACCAGCTTATGAGTTAACTACCTAGTAGATTATTAATAGCATAACAAAAGCATCTAGACTATCAATCCTTGGAACCGATATTTTTTCCATGGTTTCATGTAATGGAATTCAAATGCTATATAAACTACCCTGATCCATCTCTCTCTCTCAGAGGCCACTACTAAAAAATTAAGGAAGGATACAAATACTAGCTCCAGAAAGGGATTAAAACAGAAATCATATTCAGATACATTAGCAATTTATAAGGACTAGTCCTTCCTCTACTTCTGGCTACTGAAATCTCATCAGTCCAGGCACTTATGGGAATCCAAGTTTCAGAAATAAGCGTCAGAGGCCCCATGCCAATCGGAAAATATGGAGCCAGGCAACACTATCCCTGCAGGAATAGCTGGTGTAAAAACAATGGCGAGCTCTGGAGGAATCATCCCTGTCCAAATTGCATTGATAGTGCAAGATTTTCTAAGTTGCATTTGACATGCAAAATGGTCTACTGCATTGTCTAGATAAAACTTCCTCTTGCCAGTTGCACTGTTTTACCGACCAACAAGGTTCTCCAGGCATCCATTGACAAGAAAGAGCAGACAAATCTTGCTAAATAAAGATAAACATTTACTTGAAAACATATTTCTTAAGGCCTAGGAGATCAACAAGGGAAATCATCATGAAAAGCATAAGAATCAGATGGCGAAGAAATGATATTTTCTAGAGATGTTCCAAATAGTCGATTAAGTATTATGAAATACATCCCTAGAATAGAATTAAATTATTTTTTTCTCTCCTAATCTGCATCCATTTCTTCAAGAGCTGCTTTGGCCGCTGCCTTAGCTTCTTCTAATAGTTCATCCGGGACCTGTACACGATTATAATAAAATATATTTAGGGGAATATAAGCTAAAAAATCAACAATGAGCAGTAATTCCATGCAAACAATTGCTAAGCTAGAGAAGTGGAAATCAGGTAAAAACCAACACTTTCAAAAGCTAAAGCAGTAAACCCTTCAGGCAGTGATAATTGGGGACTGGGGATTACTCTTGAGCACATGTTTTCCAAACACATACATCTATAATAATATGTCAAACTCCAGCATGGACAGGAAGGTTGGTGTGTTCCTCTTGATGGATTGAGGAGCAAGATTTGCAAAATGCAAACAGAAGATTACAAAACCAACAAAAAGAAAAAATCAGTAGACTAAATCATTTTTGGAATGAAGTCTTGTGCCATGAAAAATTAAGTTGATGAAATAATGTCGGACTAGAAACCCAGAAACATTCCAAGTCAAAACTTAAAATCTATATACATCTCATGAAGAAGGTGCTGGAATGTATCGGGGTAAGCCACCTCCAGATATGATTCATTTCCCTGACCCTAACCAATATCTGACTTTCCATAACCATCACTATTTCTTTCCCTCAGCCAGGAAAAAAAAAAAACTTGAACAAGAAATTGCTATATAAGCAAACAAAAGCAACAAATGCATAAAACATAGCTAATTGCAATTGATCCATAGGCATCCAGTGATCATCATAAATAAAATAAAAAGATTGGGCTTGTTTGGTTTGTGAAAACATTTCTTATTTTCATTTTCAGTCTTCATTTTCTGAAATGCATTTTCTGAAATATTGAAAATATCTTTTTGATGTTTTCAGATTTAGGCCTATTTTAAGAAATATTCAGTCAACTCAACAAACGTATTTTCAAATACATTTTTTATTTTCAATGAAAATGAAAACAGAAAATACCCAAACCAAACAGGTGCTTATATTCAGAGAAGCTGGGCATCACCTTCTGGTGTTGGCGGTTGGAGTCATCACATACCCAGCTCATTTCTAGTTCAAAGTCTTTATCCTTTGCCTCGTCGTGAACTCCATAAATACTGCTTGGCATTAAAAACAAAATCATGCATATTTTCTTTCCAATTGAAATTCACATCAGGCATTTAAGTATGACAGATCATATGATGTCTAAAGTTAATGAAGCCCATGATAGGTAAGATGTATTTTTTTGCTGATTTGGCCTTTTTCCGCCTACATAAACAAGTAGTGTTAAGAGTTTTGGATGAAAAAGTTAACAAAGGGATTACGTTCCACAAAAATAGAAGTCTAGAGGACCTATGTTCAACTTTTAAAGTTGAGGGGGATAAATTGCATAACCCCCTATATTGAAGGGGTTTCTTTGCGTTTTGACATTTGACTTTTTTAGTGGTCTCAATATGGACAAGCAAGCATACTATAAGACTTAGAAGTTCTAAATCTTTACATTCAATTCCATATCTTTTTCTTATTCATATCTAGCTATTATAAGCTCCAAACAAACGTCATTGTCTTGCAACACAATGAAACGCCGCATGCATCTCACCTTGTTCTTCCATTAATCACAATTTAATACCCTTCTTTCCAATATTATTGGGTATTTTTCTAACAAATTTAGAAATTGCAGCTATCCAGTACTCCAGTCAAGTTTGTATATCACATAAAACAGAGACACAAGATCTCAAATTGAACAAAACATCCCAGCATAAATAGTACCTAAATCCAGGATGACACAAATAATACTATTATAAATTTATAATAAATTTACTCGAACACTTAACTCATGCTACTTACATCTTGGCTACTTCAATAACTCCTTGTCTGCAAGTCATGTCAGAAAGGTTTAACTTTTCAATCTCCCTACCAAGAAATTAGAAAGAGAATTTACCATCATACTGAACATAAGTCTGACATCTCATAATCACTTTAGAACAACAGAAAGAGTTAAAATTAAGTGGAATAACACAACGTCTAATCTTGTAGATTTTAAACATGGAAACAATTCCATGTGGCCCAAAAAGAAGCAGCCTCTACGTAGATTTTACTGTATACACACAGAAGATTCAGACAAACAAACAAGATTAATTACAATGTCAAGAGTTGCATCCAATAGGCTTTTTTCATTTTTTATGTGAATCTAATTATCAGTTTTGCACACCTTACAACACTACTCCTACAAGGAATGGAGATGAAGTAGGCCACTGTCAAGACATGCCAACATAGAACAAACTCAACGACATTCATGCACATGTAGACATTTTTTTTAATCAATGATGACACGAAAAAAACCGTCCAATTAAAAGTGGCTCAGAAGGTCTACTGCTATCTTAATGAAGGTTTGGCTATATAGTCAAAATTCAAATCCTGAGATTCCACATTTCATCAACACAAAGAAATTATTAGATTTCACTGAGTACAGAACACATTACTTTAATGATTATTAGTACTACAGATTTAACAAATTAAGTGCACTTACGTTTTAGCAGCCTGTCGGCCTTTCCCAATAGCAGCACCAAAATACCTCTAGAACAAATACCAAAACAAACATATAAGCACAAAAAGAGCAAAATGAACTGCAGAAAAAGAATCTTAATGAATAGATAACTACTACAAAGTCAGGAAGTATCCACAATACAACAAATAACAGTTAACAAAAATAGACTCACATAGGAAACACCAGAAGGTTCAACCAAATACAGCTGTGGTCCTTCTCTATCATAACCTCCTAATATGACACCACATCCAAAGGGTCTGCACCAACAATATTATTCTCTTAATTAAAATATGAGGAAATAAAAGTTGAAAACAATGAGCAGAACACAGCCAACTCTCATTAAACCTGAGCCACCAATATAGTGTACAAAGGTGCACATAACTAGCCACACGCTCAGCAAGTTCCTTAACAGGAATTGAGTCGCCGTACACACTGAAAAGAAAAATAAATTGTAGTAACACATTTCTTTCCATAAGTTGAACAACATAAAAGGTTCAATAATACCTACATTGTTATTATGACCATATACTTTAATTTACATTTAGTCATTTACTAGTATGTCAAAACTACGAAACAATCAGTAATTATAACCTTAGGCTACAAAGGCTTTATATAAATGATTCGTTGCTTTGGAATTCAACCACCAAGCTGCACTATATGAATATCTTATATTAAATAGAAAAGGATCATTGACTAGATCCCTAGATTACTTATAGAATATACATGGGAAGTGTTTGTAGAATTCAAAGTGTGCATCATCATGTTTGCTGACATTTTTGGACAAGCTAAACTGTATATGATGATATCCTCTAGTCTTTCTATTAGTTTTGCAGCCTGAGGAAATATGTGGGTGTCATTCCAATTGCTTCTCTATAAGCTCTCAAAAGTCAAACCAATTTCCAGCAAGGTAGGAAAATAGTGGTAGTTGGTGAAATTTTCCACCTATCACTTATTTTTCTTGAGCAGAATACATGGAAAACTGAAGAGAACTTACAGTAAAGGAAAATTGAAAAGTAAGAATAGTGTTGGGTAACCATATACAGAAATTCGATTAGTCCCTCTATCTTTTATGCCAGTGCCATATCAGTTTAAAGATAAAGAATGTAG
Source organism: Biancaea sappan (assembly GCA_037074585.1). Lineage (NCBI taxonomy): Eukaryota > Viridiplantae > Streptophyta > Magnoliopsida > Fabales > Fabaceae > Biancaea > Biancaea sappan. The sequence continues at coordinate 62,888,961 of CM073496.1, forward strand.
GTAGTTGGCAAAAATAATCTGAATATGAACAAATATAGTGAAAATGAAGAAGAAGGGAGACCATCTTCAGATGTTGCAGGAACATAGAGCAAACCTATCATAGTTAGTTGCTTCAGACTTAGCCCTGGCAACAATTTGCCTCCCATCAGCAGCTAATCCTGCCACAGCCTAAAATTGGAAGAACATTTATGAATAAATCAAAAGAAATTCAAAGAAAAGGAAAATCGGTTTTTAACTGAAACAAAGGCAGATAACTTGTCTAGAGAGATTCTTGTGTACAGTTAGCAGTGCAACAAAGGAACTGCAAAAAGCATAGATTAAAAATTATCAACAAAAAATATTACTAATGCTATAGCCTAGTTATATTGATATGCTGGATTCCGTAACCAAGAATTTCTCCTTAACTACATTTACTGTTGAGATTTCCATGACTTTCTAATACTCACTTCCAGTCAAGAAAACATAAATGACATCTCAAAATCACTGCTTTAAATATGGTCATGCTCATGCATAGTTTGAGGTTGGTAATTTCAACAACCACTGAAATCCAGAATGCACTACCATCCATCAATTATAAAGCAAGGATCACCACTAACTTGTAAGTAAAAAAGATGTCCTAATCTGAACAATGTATATGGTATAGTACCATGCCCGAGTGACGATGAACAGAGTGTATTCTTCTATTGGAACCTGGCAGCATCATCTTCGACGGAATAAGCTTCTCCACCCCCTATAATCCAGCCAAAGTTTAAAAATGAAAAAGTTTAGGGACTGAAGAAATACGAAACCAACAAATTTCAGAAAATTTACCATCACAATCCCGTCTTTGCATTTGATACCAACGACGGTCCTGCAATAATTTTTTACTATAAGATCCCATTCGGCCATTACCAACGCTGACTAAAATGACAATACAAATATGAAAGAATAAGAGGAAGATATACATATATCCCAATATCTCAAATCCACCATTCGATTTCCCCTAAAAAAATTGCAGGTAAAATTTCCCATTGTATTGAATCATGAAAACCTCGGCGCAGGTTTTACTTTTGCAAAAGTAAACTCAATGTAGTCCTTGGTAGCGATTAACCCGGATTTTAAAAAATAAAGCTTACTTCGCTTCCAGCATTTTGCAGTAAACACACATAAAGACGAAAAACACAAAATGGGAGAAAAGAAAGCAGAGTGAGCAAAGGCTAGGTACCCGCTGTTGTCGACGGCTTTGGCAGCATATTCGATCTGGAAAACTCGCCCATCGGGAGAGAATGTAGTGACTGATAGATCGTAACCTGTTCCGATGCTACTCATTCTTCCAAACGATTAACTCGTTCTAAATTCGTCTTTGTCTACTGCCACTCTTTATTCAGTTATTGTAGCTTCCTCCGCACTGCAAGAGCCGAAAAGGCAAAACTTCTTTCTTTCTTTGGCCTCAAGAAAATAAAATCTTGTCGTGGTTTTGCCTGTAGCCTCAGGGAGGTTAAATATTAAATTTTGCATCTGTGCCTCTTATCTTTCAAAAATATATGTTTTGGTCTCCACATAATTTCTGCTAAAGCCTATTTAATTTTCATAATTTTTTTCCTTAACTTTTAAAAAACTAATTTTCATATTATTCATTATGTCTTTTGGGTGAATTGTACAGTGCATGACTAATTTAATTTTTGGATTATAACAGATTTGGGTTCAAAAAGTTTAATAATCAGTATTTTTTATTTGTTGAAGACCAAAATATTATTTTGATCACAAATCTTTGAACTTATTTCATATTGCCCTTAACTTTTAAAAACGTTCATGAATCTTTTTGCTAATACTGTTAACTTGATGAATAAAAATTGTTTAACATAGCTGCTGATTGATAAATATCTAAATCTATATCTTATTAAAAAATTTGTGGCTACTGACTTATATAAATCAAAATTAAAAAAAAAAGTTGTATTCAATCATATGTCTTCTTAGTTCTTATGTTTAAACATACGCCTTTATTCTTCTTTTTCATTTTTTTTAACTGTTAACTCTTCTCTACCCTTATGAATTCTATTTTTGAGAATAGAGTACATCGAAAAGTGCAATAATTCATAATGTTATTTAGAATAAAATAATTCACTTGATATGAAATTGTGAAATAATTAAAAATGAAAACAAAATATAAGTTTTGCTATTTAGAATAAATTCTACACTCTATTTCAAATAATAAAAAATAGATATCAAATATAAGTTTATGTTATTTGAAATGAAGTATACAAAATATGTGAAATTGTGAAATAATAGAAAAAATATCAATTATAAGTTTCTACTATTCAGAATAGAACGCGTAACTACATGTTCTATTCTGAATAACAAAAACTTATACTTTACCTATATTCCAAATAGAATGACAAAATTTTGCCTGATCTTGTTTTTCTATGTGCTTTTGCTACATTACCAATTATTATACTTTTTTTCCGCACTCTCTGATATGCAAAAATAAAAGAGAAAATAGAAGTTGAAAGTGAGAAGATGAGGATAAAAAATCTTATGATTAAATACAATTCTTTATATGTGATTAGAGAGAGAGAGAGAAAGAGAATCACTGGCCACTTTTTTTTTGTGTATGATAAAAATTTAAATATTTGTTGATCAATTAATCGTTGACACAATATTTATAAAAAGGGTCAAAGTGAAACCTTTTTGAAAGTTAAGGGACTAATATGAAATAAAGTGAAGTTAAGGGGCCAATATGAGATAAGGGTCAAAGTTAAGGAGCCAAAATGATATTTTTACCTTTGTTGATTAACACTATTCTTCTTAATTAGTTTTAATAAGCCAATAATTCTTTTGTTGTCACGTTTTCGTTAGCGTTTTATACATCATCCGACATGAATGCTACACTGATATAATGCACATGGAATTGCAACGAACGGATACTTTTAGGTATTTCCATTTTATTAACTCTTTATATGTGATAGGTCAAATGGATGCTATATAAATGTATCATGTAAATATATTTGAATACTATAATATTAAACAGTTATATAAAATAATAAAGATGCATCAATATATTATAAATCAATTAAATGTTAATAAAAACAACTCAATATATCTAAAAGATATAGCAATAATTTATAGTAAGTTATAAAATTTGATTATTAGATAGCTAAAATAACTTCCCTAAGAAAGATCCACAGTTTCATTTGCAAAGCCACTTCATTCATATGGGTAAGCTTCTGCATGCAGATCACAAAATAATTGAGGCACGTGAATGAGGAATTCCTAAAGCATTTCACGACTAAGAGACACCATCTTATCAGGCTCTGATTCAGCTCCAAAACGGTGCTAAATATGAAATTTTATGTTGATAGCATCGTATTTCAAGCCCCCATTTTAATGTGGAGTTTCTTCACTAAAAAATCTCCTTAAAATGTGAGGTAAAATAGGATTAAAACACCATTTTATACAAATTATGTTGAATGCGAGAGTCACCTCATATTTGAGTGCTTTGACTTGGTCATGCGGAATCAAATACTCATTATCATCCTTCATCTTAAGGATAATTAATTCAATCACATCTTCACTATCTCTTTTGTGTAATACAATTCGTGATCCTATCCGTAAGTTGAATGAAAGTGGATTTCTTTCGGTGCACTGGAGGCACCAAGGCTCCAATGCACCATTGGTTTATTTTTTTATTTATTAAAAAAAATCCAACTATGGTAAGGAGTAAGGACAAAAGCTAGCTTAAATTCCATAGTTATCAATACCATGCGACTCAGGATTTGGTGCATACAATTCACAACGAATCAAGCTTTCAGCGATATGAATTTGTGAGAGTATTGCTTTATGTCCAAAATCATTAGACTAATTGCCAGAACTGGCAAATCACATTGTTACAACAATTCTAGAACTGCCTCTACATCCGGTCACAATGACAAGTCTTTTGTGAATCGTCACACTTGAGAAGATGAACCTGAATTTTTTTTTTTTCATTCTTCTTTTAGTGTATTGATTCAAATGAGTTGTTTGACACTTTGACTGCGTTTGAGGATAGGAGAGTGTAGACTCACTTTACACTTAGGCTCTGTTCAGAAAAATTAGCTGATAAATTAGTTGAAAGTTTAAAAATTATCTGAAAGCTTATAAACTAATTTTTAGCTGAAAGCTAAAAATTTATAAGTTAGCTTATCCAATTAGAAGTATTTGATAAAAGTAGTTGTTAAAATAGTTTTAAAAAATGTAAAATGATATAAAAAGACATATATTTTATAATCCAAAAATAATACAACTAAATCTCTCAGTTTTTAATTTTTAAATTATTATATGTAATATATATATATAAATAAATATAATAAAATATATTATATATATAAATTTAATTAAAGATAAAAAATTTAATTAAAAATAAAAAAAATTATTCATAAACAAGTGAAGAAATTTGGGAATTTAGGTTATAATAAGCTTAGAGGTATAACGAATATTCTAAAAATGTGATAAGGGTAAAATAGGAATAAAAAATCAGAAAATAGAAGTTACTCAAAGTGACATTTCAAAATAAACTATAAGCTACTAAAATTATGTGTTAATGTGTTTGGTATGTATTTTTTTAAGATGGAAGAAAGAAAAAATAGGAGGAAATGACTAAATTACCCCTAAAATCCTTTGCCCTAATTTTAAATCAAAACAGCCCCAATCATCTGTGTTGTCGTGAAACTCCTACCCACCTGGAGAAACTATCGTGAACCACCCTTTCACCCAGCAAAGCACTTCAGCGGCCTAAACTCCCAGCTCCTATCCTTCAACGCCGGCAACTATAGCTTCTCTTCATCTTTGTTGTATTTGTGTTGAGGTAAGTGCTTCAGTAGAGTTTAGGGATTTTTTTTCTCTCTGGCGTAGCAATAACTGTCAGAAACCCAAACTTTCATTTGCTGCTGCATTAAGATTTTCATCAATGTTTCAGGCTTCGAGAAGGATTTTTAGTTTGAATTTTGCTGAGATTTTTGCATTCAAGGGAATTAAGCTGGTTATTAAATTGGTACCTGGTAATATATATATATATATATATATATTCAGCTTGTCATGCAATATGAGTGTTGTCATGCTTACAGCTTTGAAATGTCGACCTTAAGTGTCAGGGATAGTGCTAACAAAGATGGTATTTGGTTGCGCACCAAAAAATGCAAGTGCAAAAACTTGCTAGCATCAAAATATCCCACTCCGACAACAACCCGACTCGAGTGTATGCCACGTGTGCTAAGGAATGATGTCGATTCTTTCAATGGGTAAAGATATAAGAGACAAGCGATGGGGAATCAGAAGTTAGGCCACATTGCATAGATGATAATGTCACGCCCCTTAAAATTGATATGGCTAGGATGAAAAGTGATATGGCTAGGGTAAAAAGTGATGTGGCCAGGCTAAAAAATGACATAGCTAGGATGAAAAGTGAAATGGCCAAGTCAAACATGTCATCATACGAGAATAGGATAAGAGTGATTGTAGCAATTTTGTTGTTGTTATTTGTGTTGTATCTTAAAGCCTAAAAAAAACCTGTAAAATGTGTTTATGTAACCTTTGAATTCTTTTGTGATGTCAATGGAAGTTACTTTTTATGGTACATCTAATTGTTTGGTTTACTATTGAGTTGTTTTACAAAAAATTATACTGTTGTTGTATAACAATGGGAATCTCTAAAGTTGTGAACTCAAGTGATGTAAACTATTATGGTAATAACTAGATAAAAGTTTGGGTATTGAAATATGGGTCAAAGTTATTTTTGCCATTATATATTATTCTCAACATAATAACAAAAATATATGAAAGCAATTCAGAGCAGCAACAGAAATATCATAACCATATATCCAACAAATTATAGTCCAAGGTTACAAAATATAATGCTCATAAAGATCTAATTTTAGTCAATTACAAAATAATATAATATTATAAAGTATAAATCTTCTCTCCTTTTGTCATCAACAAAAAGGCAGAGTCTTCAATCCTCGGCTACTCAGTCCTAGCGATTAGGGTCACGTATCATATCCTTGAGTTGCCGATCTTTGAGGCTATGCTTACTTCCAAGGTGGTTAGTCAAGTGTTCATAGACTCCATCAAACTCAATATATGGTTGGAATTATCCAATGGATCCTTAAGCATAGGAGAGGATGGATCAACTGATGTAGAATGACTGACTTCATCTGCTTCGGCTTCTTTTGCTTCTTCAATATTTTCATTTGCTGCCCTCATATATTGTTCTCTCCTTTTTCGAGCCTTTTTCACAGTTAAGTTTTCTAGTGTTCGTCTCCATTCATTGTCAACCAACTCAAATTTTATCTGCCTTAGGAAATTGCAATCAATAATGGTGGCGAGTTTCATGATATTGAAGCAATAGTTGATTATGTAGTGCTTAACAACTTTGGAGACGATTCCAGCGTATGGCAAGGGTGACTTTTGATTTGTAGAATAGGAGGCCATGCATTGCATAATGAAATATGGAATGTTGAATTGAGTCCCCTTTAAAATATAAGCCATAATGAAGAACTCAGATTCACTGTCACTAGTCCAATTGCCTAGTTTGTTAACCAAAACATGCGTGATAGTACTTAGTAGCAATCTATCATTGGCATTCATACTGCCAATTTTGATTCTTTGACCAGAAAACTCATCTTCCCTATTGATGATCTTATAGGTTTCCTCTCTATTGTAAAGAGTAGAATTCAGGGAGTGATGATTATTAGTGAAGCACAGAGCATCACTCTTAGGTGGTGGAATACCAATAATCTCAGCAATTTTATCTTCTTAAATAAGAATTTTTATTCCCTTAACCTTAGCAGTAAAGAGTTTATCTCTAGGTCAGTACTCAAAAGTGGTGTAAAATGGTTTCACTACCTCATCAGACCAATGCCCTTTATACTTCACAAAATTTTTCAACCCCAAATTTTCCAAACAAGTAATAAAAGGCATATTTCTCTTAGCAAAGTAATCTCAATTCAAAAATTTACTAGGAATAACTTTTTTGAACTGAGAATGGTCTGCATACCTTTGTTTATGTTCTTCATCTTTAAGAAGATCTCCCATTGGTAAGCTATTAGGGTTTTTTGGTCTGTGCTCGCTTTGAAGATGAAGCTATTGAAGAAGTTGAGAACCCCTAAGGAATCTTGAGCCTCTCAGATTGATGAAGAAGACGAGTGAAGAGAAGAAGTTGAAGAACTAGCACCTAGAAGGCAAAGAGCTTGGGCCAACCGAGAGAACATAGGCAAACGACTGCATGATATATTGCAAATGATGTTTGAAATCCTTATATAAGGTACCAATTAATGACCTAGTGATCGACCGTCGCAGACATGGCTGTCGACCATTTGCATGAAGTTTCAAGCCTTCAAGAGCTAGTTGACTAATTACATGGTAATGGTCAACCGGTTGCAGTAAATTTCAAGGCTTGTGTACTGTCAAGCGCTGGTCCACCGATTACATGGTACTGGTTGACCAGTTGCAGCAAATTTAAAGGCTTGTGTACTGTTAAACGCTGGTCGATTGATTACATAGAATTGGTCGACTACTTAAATGGCACTAGTCAGTCGCTTATAGGGTATCGGTTGACTGTTTGCAACCATTTTCCAGCAGCAAGCTTTAAGTAAGGTACCAATAACAAGTTCAACACATCCAACACATCCAGACAATAAAATTACCATAGTAACATGATTTGATCTCAAGCTCCTAGCTAAAGAAACCCAAACAATAGAAAAGCTCAATGCCAAACTGAAAAATCCATTCTTTACAAACCCAAATATCATACAACTAACTGTTCTAGCAAAACTGGAACATATTCACATATAGCAGTTGTAAATATTCATATTAATAATAGCTTATATATGATGTCCTACCAACACTAGCACCTAATACAAAAAACCTAAAAATATTAGTTACAACACATGTTTCACAAAAAAAAAGTCAAACAGCTAATAGAACACATGTTCCTCCATAACACAACTAGATGACAGATCTGATCCACGAAGCCTTTAGGTCATCTGGTATGGATGGTAGCTAAACCAACAGACAGGGATTCCTTCCTATTACTACATTTGCTTGAAGTATTTCTATTTCAGTGAGCCCATTGACATTCACCAAGCCTTCAAATAGCCTATCTCTTTTTTCAAGTATACTCCTTTCTATCAAGTTTAGTTCACTAGTTAACTTATCAAGCGGTGTGGCTATGCTAGTGGTCTCCTGCTAGATGAAATCACCAAGTTTAGTCAAGCCAGAAACTTGATCCTTACCATTACTTTTCCTCTACTTTCTCCTCGAACCATGCAAGGTCTCGAACTTCTGACAGTCTCAGAATGATATTGAGTCTTATTAGGTATGGTAGACTCAGGTAGCTGTTGTTCTTCGATTGAAATGGTGTGCTCCTCTACTGCACATTGGCTTTCCAACTCTTGTGTGATGTTGACATAAGTATGTAAATCTTGTCCCGTTGCACGATCTTTCCCAAAGATGGTGCACAGTCACTCATATAATGGAAAGGACTGATTCTTCCAATGTGCCTTACTCTTGTTTGACTGCATAGGAAACAAATGCAAACAATTATACAACATACGCATTGCAACTTCAGACAACAATTAAGTACAAAATCACAAGCATAAACAAACGCACCTATAGATAGGCATCCCATACAGCTGACTCAACTACGACGCACTTTGTCACAGGGTCCCATCTGAACCTATTTGTGTTCGGTGCATAAAGCAGATCATAGATAGCTTACCAACTGGCCTTCAATTCTTCATTCGGGATAGTATATGGGGGTTTCCCAGAAGCCTATGGCCGGAGGCCTTCTCATTAAGTTTCTTCTCCAATTTCTCATATAGTATTCGGGATAGTATAGAAAGTTTTTTCACAACTATATAACTCTCCAGCCAGCTTTAGCTACACAAGTGAGTCAACCAGCATTTCATCCTCCTCAGGTGTCCAATGATGTGCCATGCTGTTAGTCAACTGATAACATGTCAAGTAATTATGTGCAAATAATAATTATCAAGCTACTTTGCTCAAGTAATTATCAACTCAATTAATAAAATATCAAATGTCACAATATATAAATACTCAATGTGTTCATACAATAAGATCACAACACTGCAATATTAAACTACAATGATCAAATTCTCAAAACTGTGAAGGTTTTCATCTTCGCAGATTCCTAAACTCGAGATACATATCATTTGCTAGGTCATCTCTCCACTAACTACATGCATATGTGGGCTTAATTATACTTAGATCTTCTTCATCCGTAGATGGTTCTAGTCCTTCTACTTCCATTCCTTCTAGGTCTTCAAATGGATCCATTCAATTCTCTTGTATTATGAGATTGTGGAGTAGACAGTAAGCAATTATAATTCAATTATGTATTCTGACCGGATAAAATGATGGGCTCCTAAGTATGGCCCACCGCCCTTTCAACAATCTAAAGCACCTCTCGATCACGTTATGCATGGTTGAGTATTTCATGTTAAAGAACTCGCGAGAGTTTGTCAGTTGAGAACCCCATCGCCACTCACTTAAGTGATATCTCTGTGTTCGGTAAAGTGTTAAGAACCCTTTGCAATTCGTGCACCCTGTGTTTCCCAGATAATAGCACCCTACACAAACAACATTCCACAAGTCAGTCCTTAAATGTGGGTAGAATATTATATTCACTCAAAGGCCAATGCTCACCCGAGGGAACTCGAAGCTTATGTGGTCGGGAAACTACATCACACAAAACTCGACTATCAGCTGCAGACGCCTCCCACCAGGCAAGACAAATATGAACTGACCATCTTGAAAGCAAACGCCTAGGACATTGATTGTAAGCTCCCCTTTTTGGTTTCTATACCGTGGTTGGTCTTCCATTAAAACTTGTAATCTTATGTATGTCCCATCAAAGGCATCGATACAGTTTTGCACAAGCACCACAGTGACTAATTACCTTGCAATCCATATATAAATTGATCGTATAATAAACTCAAAACAGACAAGTACCTTGAACAATTTTCATCTGGGGTATACTGAATTTGCAGGCACCAGCTCAGGGTTTTGAATAGTACTCCATCTAAACACTTCATTGCTTTAAGCACCCTATTGAAATGCCTACTGACACTCTCACTTGATCTCCTAAATTGTTGGATGATTCTATTCTTCATATAATGAGATAAAATATGTGTAAATATAGACACTTGTTCATCTACGAGCATATTTTTCATGGGCTTTAGATCTCCTATAGCATCAAGCATCAAATAGTCTATCTAATATTGACCTAGTTATCCTAGTTAAGCTAAAGCAAGCTATATCACTGCTATAGATCAGACTCTTAAAGTGAGCTCTATGAGCATGAAAGTCAATAGTATACGGATTCCTACTAATCTACTGCCTACCAACCCCTTGAACAGAGTAGTATTTATAAATAGTGAGGATCATATAAACCCACCAAGACACAACTAAACCAACCGCTTTCACAATTATCTTTCTTCTCAAGTTATCCATAACTGTAACAGGTTTTTTTGCAATCATAAGAGAATTTCTAATCCATATGGTTTCAATTCAAAATAAAGTCATTAATATCTTATATGTATGTGATAAAGTCAAGAATAAACAACAAAATACTCAAGATACAAAAACCAAATAGGGTTACGAACCATATAACCCTTTTTAGGCTTTTTCCAAATCCAAACAGCTTAAGTTTTAAGGATGAAACGATTATTAACATGCCATCAAAGACTTTATGACCAAAGTAATTAGAATATAAATTTTTCCATATTGCATAAGCAATCAGGTCTATTATTTCTCTACCTGTAAATCCCAAAGGCCTGTTGCATGAGAAAGCATGTTCGAAATATTTATTGAAATAATTTTGACCATTCACATAAATGCTTGAGCTTCTAGAATAAAACAGTTCTTGACATTGGGTAATTCTCTAACGTAAGTTCTGACATTAGGTAATTCTAAATTTCACCACAGTTGAGATGAAGTGTTATTCAATATGGTATTTGGCTTCTTGTCTAGGAACTAATGAAAGAAACCATACGAAGACTTGCAATTTTATGTATGTAAATATCTCTAATTAATGAAATAAATAAACTTGATAGACATATTATTCTATGAGATGGACATAATTGTGGCTAAATTACATCTTTGACAGTTACAAGTGAGCTGAGGAGAATCTGTACATGAAAATTGGAAAACAACAGAGGAGGGGCGAGAGTACACAAAGCATGTTACGACCACAACAAGCAATAAAACCAAAGTGGCAATGGAAGAAAAGAGAGCTAACAAGAAGAAAAAGAAAGTTTACTAATGGATGAAGATGAATCCGAGAGAACATAGTGAATAGCGTGCATGAAGGAGATGTAACGTCTACTAAAATAATATTAATTTTATACAATTTAAGAAAATTGTAGTAAAGATCTTGTGAAACTTATGGTTAAAACCATAAGACTTTTCTAGAAAGTTTGGCAAAATATCTGATTGTATAAAAATAGGGCAACTTTGAAACCTTTTTCAATTTATAATTTTAAACTGGCAGAGGATGATCGGTCGACTAATCTGAGGCTATCGGTCGATTAATAGTCTTTAAAGTTGTATATATCTAAAATCGAGAGATATCAATCGACTGATTTATGGACATTGGTCAACTGATGTGCCCTAAACATCAGATTTCAGAAGATATTGACTTGAAAACATGGTAAAATCAACTAGTTTCATTATGCATATAATTTATAACACTTCTTCAACTTTTCTTTGCAATTTCTCTTCTAGAATGAATCTAAAATACAAGGAGCTTACATATAACTCATACCTCTATGTATATACACAAATGGTGCATAGGTTTCTAAAGGTTTACATAGAAAGTTTTCATCATATTCCTTTTCTATGTGTAACTACCTAGCAACTATATTAGCTTATTTCTTGCTACCTCTTGCTTCTTTACCTCAATTCTTGAAATGGTTAGTTAAAACATAAAACATGAGATATATAATCTCAGTAGCTAGTTCATTTAGAGAAGACATTTCAAGAACCATTTAGTCATAAAAACAATTCTTAATAACTAATTCACACTTCCATGAATATAAAAAAACTATCATAAAAGCAATCTCAATAGAAAACTCATTCCATAAAATATAAACTAACATACTAGCACATAGCTTGTGTCTTAACTTCTTTCTCAATATAGTACATTATTCTTTGGCTACCTCAGCTACTCTAGTTACTTTAACTACTTTAGTTACTTTCTTAGGAAAAGTACTCTATGTCTCATGAGGAATTTCTGTCATCCCACGAGGAATTTCTAGGGTTCTGTCTTCCCATAAGAATTTTTACATCCTATGAGGTATTTCTATCATCTCATGAGGAATTTCTAGTTCTGTCATCCATATAAGGACATAATCTCTACTTTTCAAGAGAGAGTTAACTCTATATTCTCATGGAAAACTTCCATATATCTATAATTGCTAAATTATCTTGCTTTCTAGCCCTCTTATGAAGATAACTCTTATCCTATAAGGAATTACTACATCCCATGAGGGGTCAAATCCCATATTCATAAGAGAACATGTATCTCAAACATTCATGGATAGTTTTATCATAAAACTATAGCATATCATACAAAAGCATGATAAATAACTGAAAATAAATTGCTTCTATGAGTAACTAGCTACCTTGGATTCTTCCTAATAGCTGAACTTGTGGATTCTCTCCTAGTTTCTCTTTAGCTCCATTTACTTCCTCAACTTTCAAACTTCCCCTTCTTTTATTTTCTTCCTCTTAGTCTGAAAATGGCTATTCTATAAATCCTTACTCACTAGAATCCATCTAAACTAGAGAAATCAAGTTAGGAAGCTTACCTTTGATGATTTTCTTGTTAGAAATCCAACTAGGAGTCCCTTCTCTCTCTTCTTCTTCTTCTTTACGTTTCTCTCTTTCTCTCCTCTCTAAAATTTCAGAAAACTCATTTTTTTCTCTCTCTCTTGTGCTTTAAAAAGAGTCTAAGGAGTCTTCTTGCCATGGGAAACCTTCTTTTACCCATAATCTCATGTTTCTAAGCTTCATTGGCATATTAGGGGCATTCTAGTCAATTTTTCATTGATTTTTCAGTTGAAACCGACTTACTTTCGCACTCCAGCAGGCAATCAGTCGATTGATTTCTCACGATTAGTCGACTAATTCAACCAGATTAGTCGACTGATTGCCACAGGACCCAAAATTTCAGCATGATAGAGAATCATTAGTCGACTGATTCCTCCTTATTAGTCGACTGATTGCAGATATCAGCAACCTAGTCCTTTTCTGATGCTACCAGTCAACTGATCTATTATATTAGTCGACTAATTCCCTCATAACTTTATTTTTCTTCTATTCTTAGCTCATTTATCTTAGTTTCTCATGCCTTTTCTTGATAACTTGTTTCTAGGCATTCTAAAAGTATATTTTACTAATTTTTAACATCATTTTCAACTTAATAAAGAAAATATAACTCTAATAGAAGAAAATCTGGGATGTTATAGGAGACACAGAGGAGGGGCAAGGATTTCACCGGTGCCAAACAATACTCTTAGAACCCTAGATGGCGAAGTGAATGCAAATTGGTTAGAGTCACAGCGGCCACTACAAGACACAAGACACCCACTAGCAATGTGAACTAGCACTCTAAATAGGGCATCAATAAAAAGCAACCTTGGCATTACAATGAACAGGTAAGGGCAAATAAGGAAGAACTTCATTCTGTAATATCCATTATATTTTTTTAAGTTATAAGTATTCAAGAATTACGATAAATTTATTTTGGGAAAAAATAAATTTCCTATCGGTTTAATTTTTGTATAGTCGTTTGTGCATATTGTTGAAAATACAAATTTTTATTTATAGATTCTATAAATTGTGGGATATAATGGATGATACGATATAGAATTAATCCCATTAAGTAAAAATACAGTTCAAAAGTGGAATCTAGAATGAATAGTTGAAAGTGAGACTGGTAGATGAAAATTGGTAAGTGAGACTGGTAGATGAAAACTGGTAAGTGAGACTGGTAGATGAAAACTGGTAAGTGAGACTGGTAGATGAAAACTGGTAAGTGAAACTAGTAGATGAAATAGTAAAGGAGAACGATAGATGGAATAGTAGCAAATAGTACCATAACTTCTCCTATAAATAGGCCCTTCCATTTCACTTCAAAACTCACACCTTCAGTTTCTCTTCTCTCCTCTCCTCAAAACTTCTCTTGCTCCGGCGTTAGGGCTCTGAGATTCTAAGTCTTTCTTCCTTAGCCTAGATCCAAGGTAAGAATACTATGTCCCTTTTCTATGCCATTCAAATTTCAAAAGTTATTTTCTTAAGTATGCTCTGTGGTTGCGGCTTTGGCTGATCTTCCACATCAGAAAAACTGTCCTTAGCTACCTATATGTTGTTTTGATTCTCTGATTACCGAAATAGAATGTAAACTGTGAAGAATACATGTCTAGGAAAGATCTGGCTAAGAAAAGACATGGTTCTTAAGTGTGTCCATTGGGACTCTCCACTCTTTCCTGGGAACTTACCTGGTGTACTCTTTTACAGATTGTATTCTCTATTTTTGGTATGAACATACTCGTATGTATAAATAGTAACCATAAATATGAATAGTAACCGTATGTATGAATAGTATTCGTACGTATGAATAGTACCTATACATATGAATAATGACCGTACATATGAATAGTATCCGTACATATGAATAGTGATCATACGTATGAATAGTGATTATACGTATGAATAATATTTTGGTACAAAAGCAACCCTGACTCTTTATATCTGATCCTTATGAAAATCTCCGTAGCGGAACCTGAAATCCAGCTACGTACTCTTCTTTGTAGCAACTCGAAAAAGTGACTGGGATACGGAATCTAAGTGAGTGGATGACCTTGCTAACCGACTTTATTTACTTTTATTCCAAGTACAATATAAACTTCATCTCATATCGCAATTTGATTCTCTATTTATTGATGATTGCTAGATAATGAAATTTATTGTTGATTTAAGATTATTATGAATTGAGTATATAATATACATGGAATGGTTGAGGGCTTGATCCAAGATACCAATGCATAGAATTATACACATGGAATGGTTGAGGGCTTTATTTCCCAAGATACTAATGCATGTAATTATTGAGATTATAAGTGGAGACTGAATTCTTGAACATAAAATGCAAAGGTATAGAAACCCTGAATATAAAAATAACTGTTCTTATTGTGATTATGATTCTGGTATTTGTACTTGTGATATATTTATTATTGCACAGTCATTTAGTCACTGAGTTTTGATGAACTCACACTCTCCATGAACATTTTTTTAGATACAGTGGATGTCAACGAAGAAAATCTGCAGGAGAATTAGTATTCCTCGAGGATACCTTTTATCTGGAGGGCTTACAAATCCAAAAGCTTAGGAATGCTCTGTAATCTCTATAGGTTACCTAGGCTTGGAAAATAATATCATATTGTAAGATATTTAGTTTGTGTTTACTGTTCACTATGTTGAACTTTTATATGTATAAATATCTTTCTTGAAAAATTGTGTTATGCATTAGTATTAATCAGAGATTTTATGGGATACCATAGAGGTATACTCTTGAGTTTACAAAGTTACTCACATGCCCAAATTTGGGATGTGACACATTCCTTTCCATCAGCTAGGCCAGTTTACCATTGATGAAGCGAAGGAAAGGAAGATGAGGAAAATGAGAGAAGTGGGAATTCCGAGTTTCGTATCCGTGTGCTACAATTGGGCCTACTAAACACTTGAAAATGTCAACAGTACATGAATGCTGCTTTCCATTCCAGCACAGATTTGGATACCAAATAGGGCTATAGATAGAGGCATTTGGTTAAAATAACAGTAATGGGCCAGGTGGTCACTGGCCAATTAGTGTTATTATGCCTATAGTGCTTTCCATAAATAAAACCCAACGTTGTATGGTTTTATTCTTTCACATGTTATCTTGCTCCTTTTTTTCCTTTCTAGCAAGACAAACTCCTCTTAACATTGCATTTTTGGTTTACCATTTATCTATATTAGTCACTAAAAGGTAACTATGATGTTCAAAGAAAAAGCAAATATATTTTATGCTTGGCTCACCTCGTGGTTTTCCATCAACGCACTGAACATCATGGACACTGCAAAGGCTCTCTTGGCTTTGATAAGGTAGTGCTTTGTTTCTCATCTGTACATGCTCTGTTTTTCTCTTTATAGCCACATAGAGCCACCATGGTTAACGTAGCTTTTTTTATGTTGATCAATTATGTGAGCCAGGGAGAATGAGGTCGGTATCTTCAAAGAAATACTGGAGATATGTTACAATTGGTTCACAAGATTAATTGGGATAGCCATCACCTTGAAGATAATAGAGGTAGCAAAGGCTTTCTTTACTACAAAACACTCAGTCATAATAACTATTCTTTTCATCGAGTATCTTTATTTCTTGACGAGGGTGTTGGAAAAAGTAACTCAAATGACTAAGGAAAACTTGTTTCTGCTCCCAGTTATCCTTCTACCCGTGAGTATTGGTTTTTTGTTAGCTTTGAACTTAATTTCAGGGAGTATTGCTTGCATCAGTCTAAGCTTGTGATTAGGTGTTTTCGTAGTATTTGTTCTCAAGAGATAGAGTGGAGTTGGACCATCTTTGCCAATTATGACAGAGCACACCGTAGCTGAAGAATTACATGATGTTGTTCACAGGCTTGTTGAA
Source organism: Biancaea sappan (assembly GCA_037074585.1). NCBI lineage: Eukaryota > Viridiplantae > Streptophyta > Magnoliopsida > Fabales > Fabaceae > Biancaea > Biancaea sappan. The sequence continues at coordinate 62,905,681 of CM073496.1, forward strand.
ACTTGAAATTTTTATAGAAATAAAAGTGGTGTTGTTTGAATGTTATGCGTTTATTACAATAGTGCTTGTGTTTGTTATAGAAATAAAAGTGGTGTTGCTTGAATGTTATGCGTTTGTTACAGAAGTGTTTTTATAATTGAATGTTATGATACGACTATTGGAAATAGTTTGATTAGTAAGTTTAAATGTTGATCCACATACCCCCAACGTTCGATTGATGTAATTTTGTATTTTTCGTAGTTATCTAATCGTAATTTGAATCGTGGATCGACAAGTTAATTTGTGAATTGTATTCTTAATTTCATAAGTTTTAATCATACATAATCTATAAGATTTAGTGGAAGAAAAATTAAGAAAACAGCTTCAAGAATGAAGAAAAATGTGAAGAAGAGAGCAAAGAATACTGACGGCAGAAGTAGGAGGAGAAGTTTTTTCTTGGTTGGGCACTGTTTTGAAGTATATTATTTGACTTTTGAATCAAATTTAAACCCTTCAATCAGTGGTTCATTTTTTTCTTTCTGCCCAAACATCTGATATACCGGTATTCTAAAAAATTATATTATTTGACTTTTGAATTGTCTTAATGTTTGGTTAAGCGTTTACACGACCCCGTTCATCTTTCAACACCGCAAACCACGTTAGCCATGAATTTCATCCCGTTTGGCCCTATGTTGCTCATCATTGTAACCAAATTTGCATTTCCAAACCCCGTTTAAACCCACCGCAAGCCTGTGAAGCTTCTCCAATGAATGGAAACCACGTTAGACCATAAATACATATACTGCCCTTCATTTCTCATTGCATATCCCATTGCATATTTTATTCATTTTGGTCTATGTGTTGTCTCCTACTATTCGGGAGTGTTGTCTCTCACCATTTTCTCTGTGTTGTCTCTTGCTATTCGAGAGTGTTATCCATTGAACATGCTCTGTTCTCAATTTCACATGAGCACTAGTGCACAATTGGCTTTGTTGTGGTGCTTTGCTTTGTTTTATGGTATATTGTGGCGATGGAAAGGTGCACAAAGCCGCGATAATTATGGAAAGTGTGTCACCGGAGTCCATCGAGGCCTGAAAATGGCGGGTTGCTATAATGGAGAGAGAAAGAGAGAGAGAGAGAGGGAGGGAGGGAAGGAGATGGTTGAGCGAGGAGAAGATAATAGGAAGAAAGGAAGAAGAAGATGAAAATAGAAAAAGGACGACATAGTTGAAGATGGAAAAAGGACGACATGGTTGAAGATGAAAGGAATATGTCACATCCTAATTTAAGACATGTGAGTAACTCTATAAACTCAAGGGTATACCCCTATGGTATCCCTAAAATCTCTTATCAGTGCTAATGTATAACATAATTTTTTAGGAAAGATATTTTTACATATATACATATAAAAAGTTCAGCATAGTAAAACTAGGGATGGCAATGTGGCCCCGCGATCGAGGTTTTTTCCCCCGCAGGGACCGAGGCGGGGGAAAAAATCTCCCGAAAGCTAAATGGGGACGGGGACGGGGATCACTCTCTCTGCCCCATGGGGTCCCCGTCCCCGAGGGCATTTTAGTAATTTCGTATGAAATTACTAAAATATCCTTATTATATATATATAATATAAAGGTTAATGGTAATTTAGTAATTTTATAAGATAAAATAATAATACTTTTACTATTAAATAAAAAGAAACTGAAATATTTCTAAATACTAACTGATAGTATTTACTAAGCGTCTAAGCCTTAATTTTGTTCATTTTCCCCCAATTTTCATTTCTCTGCAACTTCTAATTCCGAGTTCCAACTTGCGACTACCTCTGCCTCTCTAGATTTCGAGTGTTCGACTTCGAGCCCTCATCTAGATCTAGTCATCTCGTCTTCGTCCAGGCCCCAGGCAAGGAGCATACTCGTCCTGCCATGCCCGTGCGTGAGCCGTGAGGCGTGCCTACTGTGCTACTGTGTAATATCCCAAGAAATTTGTATGAATATTTAAAATCTATTATGAAGTTTAGTGAAAAATTTAATTGCGTGAAATATGTTTTTTTTCTTTGAATTAGTAAAGAAAATTTGGGAATAGAAATTTCAATTTTTAATTTAGGAAATTTTTATAAATTCTCAAGGACCTAAGTGAACAAATCTTAAAAGCTAAGGTGGCTATGCGCAATTTTATTGAAAAAGAAATTGGTGGGGCCCACACGTACAATTATTAGACTCATTTCCTCTCTTCCTTCTTTCCTCCTTGAGACATCTCTATTTCTCTTCATCTACCACTCTTCCCTTCTTCAATCATTTCTCAAATTTTCATCCGGCGATCTTGTATTTTCTAACCATACTTCCGATTCTTAGGAGTTCTAGAGGTAAAGAGGTAAGTTTTATCTACTCTATTTCTCCTTTTTCTCTATTTTCGGACCTATGGAAGAAAATTAAGATTTTGAGTTTTAATGGATGAATTTAAGTATGGATGTTAATGTAAAACATTATTAGGTGGTTTATGATGTTATTAGAACAAGAAATTTCGTAGAATTTGGATATTTGAAAAAGTTAGTGTTCTTGATGAAAATTTGAGATTTGAGCTTGGATTGTTGGTAAAAATTAGGGGTTTTGGTATTAAAATACTCATTAGACATTGAGAAACAAAACCTATGGAAGAAATCAAAAGAAATGTTATTTAGATATGATTTTAGGATTTTTGGATGAAGAACACGAAGAACATCCGAAATTTTTCCCCAGAAATTACTGTTCATCGGAAAAATTTTTCTAGATTTTCTCGGCTATTGTAGCATTGACTCGGTCAACGTTACTGTAGCATTGACTCGATCAAAGTTACTGTAGCATTACTCGGTCAACGTTACTGTAGCTGCGTTGACCGTTGACCGTTACTGTAGCATCAGTTTTTTTTTTTAATATCGTTGAAAAGCTCTTTAAGTCTAGTTTCTAATGGTATAAGTTTCATCTAAATATTCATTACCAGTTAGGAGTCATGATTTGAGAAGTAAGTGAAGGTCGGGAATAGTGGTAGGAAATTTCTCTATTTCGTAACCCTGATGGTTTTTATCTGGTTACAATAAGAATGGTCAAGGTGCAAGGTGGGAGTGCTGAGAGCGTGAAATCCAGGTGAGTGGGTTAATACTTGCTATGATTAAATATCTTTGTTATGAACTTTATACATCATAGTGAAAATATGTTGTATATCCAAGTTTGAAGAGGATGATGACATAAATATATATATATTTATATGTTTAAATTATATTGTGCTTGAAGGGGACGATGAGACATAAACAATTGTGGAACTTGCCTGGTGATTCTTATTTTCTCATGAATGGAGGTTATATGATGGATTGTGAATGGCATGTGAACTGAGTTGAAATGTGTCATACTCTGATTATTGAGTTCATCCATATGTGGATAGTTGAAGTATGTTATTGTTGAATAATTGATCTATATTATGGGTTATGTTGTATACATGCTATGTTGCTGGAACAATATTGATTATGTTGTGACTTGAATTGTAAATGACTGAGTTGTGTATGTGGCTCATGATTATGATTGAGGATGCTCTTAGATGTGATTGTGATTGTGTTTGACTAGAAAGGAAAGGCATGGTGGTGCACCCCATGGAGAAATCTACGTGAAGCTATAAGGGTGGAGAATATACATGGAACGATAAGGGTGGATGCGGCGGGGGCCGCGGGCAACGATCTATAGGTACCCTGGACGACCCGGTTAGTACGGGAAATGTGTGAAATTGATTTCACTGTTTGCTGTTGTGAATTATTTGAATTATGTTGAAATATATTTGATTTACTTGGATATTGTTGTGAAGTATTATGAATTATATTATATTATATTATGATCGATTACGTATGATTGCTGCATGTTATCATAATGATGCATGATATTTTTTTTGTCATAGTGTTGTGTTGTCTGCTCACTGGGCACGTGGTTTGCTTATACCCCTTTTATTAACATTTTTTTCAGAATTGACAACTGAAGGTAAATATCTGTACAAGGAATTATGGATCCTTAGCCCATGATTACCTTTTCATTTGTTCAGGATAAAGGTATAATAGTTAAGTCTTATTCTAAGTTGTATAAATCTACAAATCTCTGTAATCGGGTAGGTTCATTCAGTGATGTAATGTGAATGACTGTAGTGTGTATAGAGAACTCGGTTTGGTTGCAAGAAAAAGAATGGTATGATGCTTAAGAGAAAGATAGGCTTACGGAGGTGAAATGAAATTCACTTTCTGTGCCGGTTACGTGCTCAGATTTTGGGACGTGACATACTGCTAGCTCTCTGCCTTCATCTTCGTCCAAGGACCAGACTCCTCCCTACTGTGCTTGAGGCGAGAGGCGTGCCCACTGCCGGTCGTCGTCTTCGTCTAGGGAAGGACTAGACCCCTCCGGCCGTGCGAGCGGTGTGCTGTAGGTGGCTTCCTCCTTTGGGCTTTCGTCAATCCCAACCCTTCCTCCTTCATCAGTCCTTCGACCCTTCATCCTCACTGCTCCGTCCTGCTCTCAAGTGAGGTAAGTTAGTGAAATAACATAATTTAGAGTTAATCCTCATGAAAATGTGCTGAATTGCTGAGTTGCTAATTAATGTTTAATTTAGAGTTAATCCACTTAATGTGCTGAATTGTTGAGTTAATCCTCATAATTTAGAGTTAATCCTCATAAATTTATATGTTATTGATTTCAGTAGGGTACGTAGCTTCAACCCAAAGGCCGCAAACTGGATAATATAATTAATGTTGAAGTTTTAAGGGAATCAGACTAATTAAGAGTTTTAAGTTTTTTATTGTTTGGTTTCTTTTGAGATTTATAATGAATATAATGTATTATTAACCTATCTAGAATTATATTTTGAAGAGATTTAATAATGAAGAACTCAAAATCTAAAAGGATGGAACTGTCTACAAATAAAACCAGTTGTTTTTACTTTTTAGAATGCATTTAGATTTACTTTTAAAAAAAGGACAAAATTCCACAAATACATAAGGAATTAGCTTCTCAGCAACAACTATGAAAGCCAAACTATCTTAGCCCATGTTAATTCATTTGGAAATGGTATTTACAAAAATTAGATTTTTGAATCTTTAGTAATTATTATAAATGATTACATTTAAATACATTGAGTTATTTTCTTTTAGGTTGGTTTTTTTTTTAAAGATGACTGAAGATCAATCATCTAATATTCCTATGGAAAAGGAGCAAGTTCCACTTGCACCTATTTTAGATCTGATGGAAGAAACACAAGAAAATGAAAATCAAACTCCTTTCCCTATGAAGTAAGTATTGATTTAGAACAAGAAGATGTTAGTGTACAAAGAAGTCCAAATAAAAGACGATTGACCTCACAAGCTTGGGCACACTTTAAAAGGGAGAAAATAGATGATAAATGGAAAGCAATATGCAAATATTGCAATAAGAAACTTGGTGGGGACACTAAACAAGGCACAAAACATTTACATGACCACATTAAGAGTTGTAAGCTTCGTACTGTGAGGGGTCCACGACAATTAATTATAAATACTTTGCAACAATCCTCCTCTTCAATAGGAACTAGGGGTGAATCAGTTATGGTTGGCACATTCACATTTAATCATGATAATGTAAGAAGGGAACTTGCAAGAATGATTATAATGCATGAGTATCCTCTTGTTGTGGTTGATCAAGTCGGGTTTAAGAGATTTGTCAATTCTCTTCAACCAATGTTCAAAGTAAATTCTCGCAATACAATAAAGGGCGACGTTATGAAAATATATGAGAGTGAGAAGGCTAGAGTAATGAAATTACTTGCAAAGAACTCAAGCTGTATTGCAATAACAACTGATATGTGGACATCAACTAATCAAAATAGAGGATACATATCCATCACAGCCCATTACATTGATGATAGTTGGACTTTGCAGAGCTTGATTATGAGGTAATGTTCTATTCTTTTAATATTTTTCTCTCTTGTCATATTTATCATATTTGTTCTATGTTTGTTTATGTGCTTCTTTGTAATAGTTATTATAATTTGTTATAGGTTTGTTTATGCGCCTGCACCACACATTGCTGAAGTTCTTTCTGATGTGTTAGTTGAATGTTTATTGGATTGGAATATTGATAGAAAGTTGTCAACTTTGACTATTGATAATGCTAGCACTAATGATGCCATGATTGATCGTTTGTTTGATAAGATTCCAAGTTCTTCATTTATTTTGAGAGGGGAATTATTTCATATGCGTTGTTGTGCTCATGTGCTAAATGTGATAGTGAAAGATGGGTTGTCGGTCATTTCTGATGCAATTGAAAAAGTAGAAATTGTTGCTTTTTGGACTGCAACACCAAAGAGGGAGGAAAAATTTAGAGATACTTGCCTTCAATTGAACAAAAAATATTCAAAGAAGCTTGTTCTTGATTATAGAACTAGGTGGAAGTCTACTTATTTGATGATTACTTCTGCTTTACCATATCAACATGTTTTCCAAAGATTAAAGCAACGTGATTCTCAATATAAGAGTTTGCCTAGTGAAAAGGATTGGAAAATGGCAGAAGATATTTGTGGGAAGTTGGAATTGTTTTATAGTATCACTGAATTATTTTCAGGCTCCCAATACCCGATCTCAAATATTTATTTCATAAAAGTTTGTGAAATTAGATTGGCTTTGAGGGAGTGGGTTGATAGTTCTTGTGACATTATAAAAAATATGGCTGTTAATATGATTATGAAGTTTGACAAATATTGGGGATCAATTAATGGAGTTATGGCCATAGGTGTTGTGTTAGATCCTCGATATAAAATGACTGTGTTGGATTATTTCTTTCCTTTGATGTATAGAGATGATGCTTCTGTTGAATTGCACAAGGTGAAAGATATGTTTCAGGGGTTGGTTAATGAATATCAAGTTATAAATAAAAGTCATAGTTCTTCTACTGCTGATAATACTTTTTCCTCAACTTCAATCGACCCCAATTCTCATGTGAGGAAAGAAAGTTGGAAAAATAAGTGATTTCAGTATGTCTGAGAAAATGTTTCAAGTACAGTATGCAAGTCTGAATTAGATTACTATTTAGAAGAGCCTGTGTTGCTTGATGTAACAACTACTGAAGACTTTGACATATTGGATTGGTGAAAACAAAATGGTTTGAAGTATCCTACTTTGCAACAAATTGCAAGAGATTTTTTGGCTATTCTAATCTCTACAGTTGCTTCAGAGTCTGCATTTAGTACTGGTGGTTGTGTATTGAGTCCACATCGTAGTAGATTGACTGAGAAAACATTAGAAGCATTGATGTGTACTCAAAATTGGTTACGCCATGAAGTAGGACTAGGAGGTAATAATATATTCTAATATTGATTTATATTTTGTTTTTCTTTTTTCAAAATTTGTTTGACTTTGTTTGACTCTTTAATTTTTCTTGTTAGGCAAAAAAAGAATTAAAATCAATAGTATTCTTGAAGAAATGGATGATGATGGTGATGATGATGATGCAGTAAGTTAATATGGTTTAATTTTTATTATCCTTTTCTAATATATTTAATTACTAATATTTGTTTCATTCTTATCTTGTAGGAAAGTACTGTAATTTAAATAGCTAAAATGTGATGAACAAGAGAATATATTAAAGTTTCGAGGTATGATTTCTCATACGTATTAAAGTACTGTAATTCTTATCTTGTTTTAAAGTATTATTTCTTATATATATCTTATAGTTGATTTGTTTGAATTTTATTTTGTAGGAAAGTACCAAAGAACAAGTAAATCAAACGCATAAATCCATGATGATTTGGTGTGACCAAAAAAGAATATTGTATTTGAATTTTAATGTGTTTTGATCTTTTATATTTGTTGTGGACAATGTATTTAAGTTTTTATCTTTGTTTTCTTGAACATATGTTAAGATGATGATGTAATGATGTTTTGGTGCTTTTGGAGTTATTGAATGACTATTTTAATATTTAAATTTATCCTCTTATGTTTAATTATATATATTTTTATGTATTACAGGTTTTTTTCTTCTTTTTGTTTTTTAGAATTTTTTTTAATAACCCCGCGGGGTCCCCGTGGGGCCCCGTGAGGAGGCGGGGAATGGGGATGGGGGAATTTTCCCTCCCCGGTCGGGGATCGGGGGCAGGGACAGGTAAAAATTTTGGGGGTGGGGACGGGGACGGGGGAGGACCCGCCCAATTGCCATCTCTACGTGAAACAGTAAACACAAGCCAAATATCATATAATATGATATAATTTTCTAAGCCTAGGTGACCTATAGAGATTACAGAGCATTATTAAGCTTTTGGATTCACAAGCCTTCCAAATAACATGAAAAATATCCTCAAGAAATACTAATTCTTCTGCAGATTTTCTTCGTTCACATCTACTGTATCTAAAAAAATGTTCATAGAGAGTGTGAGTTCATCAAAATTCAGTGACTAAATGACTGTGCAATAATAAATGTGTCACAAGTACAAATACCATAATCATAATCACAATAAGAACATTTATATTTATATTCAAGGTTTCTATACCTCTGTATTTGATTTATGTTCAGGGATTCAGTTCTCATTGTATTTATGTTCATAATCATTAAATGCATTAGTATCTTGGGAGATCAAGCCCTCAACCATTCCATGTGTATAATTTCATGCATTAATATCTTAGGGAATCAAGCCCTCAACTGTTCTATGTGTATAATTTCATGCATTGGTGTCTTGGGTCAAGCCCTCAACCATTCTATGTATATTATATACTCAATCATAATTTTCATCAATATAATCTTAAATTAAACAATAAATTTTATTACCTAGTAATCATCATTAAATATGGAATCTAATTGTGATATGATGTGGGATTTATATTGTACTTGAAATAAAAATAAATAAAGTCAGTTAGTAAGGTCATTCACTCACATAGATTCCGTATCCAAGTCACTTTTTTGAGTTGCTACAGAGAAAAGTACGTAGCTGGATTTCAGGTTCCGCTACAGAGATTTTCATGAAAATCAGATATAGAAAGTCAGGGTTGCTTTTGTACCAAAATATTATTCATACGTATGGATACTATTCATATGTGTAATCACTATTCATATGTACGGATACTATTTATACGAACTGTTACTATTCATACCGAAAATAGCGAATATAAGCCGTAAAAGAGTACACCAGGAAAGTTTTCAGGAAAGAGTGGAGGGTAGCAATGGACACATTTAAGTACCAAGTCTTTTCTTAACTAGAACTTTCCTAGACATATATTCTTCACAATTTGTATTCTATTTTGATAATCAAAAAATCAAAATAATGTATAGGCAGCTAAAGACAGTTTTTTCTGATGTGGAAGATCAACTAAAACCACAACCACAGAGCATACTTAAAAATATAACTTCTACAATAAAAAAGGCATAGTATCCTCACCTTGGATCTAGGCTAAGGAAGAAAGACCTAAAATTTCAGAGCACTAACGTCGGGGCAAGAGAACTTTTAAAGGAAAGGAGAGAAGAGAAACTGAAGGTGTGAATTTAGAAATGAAATGGAATGGTCTATTTATAGGAGAAGTCAGGGTACTATGCGCTAATAAAATATTCATTTTACTATACACTTTAATAATTTAATTTACTAGCGCTAATAATTCAGTTTACTATGCGCTAATAATTTATGGCACTATGCATTTTACTACTGAGTGATTGATTACTATTGAGAACTAAAGAGAAAATTATCCTTTCTCCTAAACCTTTAAGTTTCTTTTTACTTTAACCCTTTTCAATTTAGTCCCTGAAGAGATTTTCTCATATAAAATATTATTTTTTTTCCCAGTTTCTTTCAGATTCGACTTATGCTCAAGCCATATTTCATCTAAGGGATAAATTCCATATTATAACATTTATTATATCCCACAATTTATACAATCTATAAATAGAAATCCGTATTTTCAACAATATGCACAAAGAAGTATACAAAAATTAAATAGATAAGGAATTTATTTTTTAAAAATAAATTTATCGTAATTCTTGAATACTTATAACTTAAAAATATAGCAGGTATTACAGAAGAAGAAGACGAAGACGAAAAAAGCATGATGAGATTATGAAAGGAAAAGAAACATGGTTGATTTTTTGCTTTTTGACTTTTTATTTTTATTTTTATTTTTTTAATTTTTTTATCTTTGATTTTTTTATTTTTATTTTAAATTTAAAATAAGTTTAATTAATAATTAGTTAATAATTTGTAATATTGATAGAAAAACAAAAAAATTAAAAAATAATCACATTTTATTAAAACATTGATATAATTCATTATTAAAAAAAATAACTATAAATTTCATATCATTTCTTGTTACACATCTAAAATCTTATGTGCAAATCAATATCTAAACATAAATCACGTTCATATTTTACCATAAACCATATTTGTCTAACTGTCTTCACATGTGTTTGGTTATGCGATAGATGGTGTTGAACTCGCGTTGGTATTTCTAGAAGCCCATTTGTAACAAATATGCAATTGTTTGGTTTAGCGTTGGATCATTATGCATAATCGATTTTGAAGCCTAACTCACGTTTGAATCAACTCATCATGAGGTTGCTTCCAAGGAAAATTAACTTTGATTGGTAGCTCATTATTCCTCTATACCTTGTCCAATTCCTCTACTGCCCTCCCACCTTTTTGTGCTTTTGTTACACCTTTGTTTTCATTCATGAAAACATAGCATACACACACACACACACACACACACACTCTCTCTCTCTCTCTCTCTCTCTCTCTCTCGCTCTCTCTCTCTTTAAGAAGCTAATAAATATAGGGGAAGAGAGAAAGAGGAGCATAACTAGATATGGATAGAGAGACAAAAAGTGAGAGAGGGAGCTCTGGTTGAGAGAACAAAAACATAGAAGAGATACGAAACAAATGCAGAGACAAAAATATGTGACAATACAGAACAAGGATCAAAGTGAATATATTGAAAAGTTTATAGGGGTTAATTTCAACAAAGAACAAAATATATTCTCAAACTAGAGACCTAGATGAAGTAACAAAAGAGTTTATATCAAGCAAATGACAAAAAAATTTTTAGCTATGGACCTAAGTAAATAAATAGAAAAAAGTTTTGGGTAAATGGTGAAATTAAAACAAAATATGGTTTAAATTATTAATTCATTTTTTTAAAAAAAAATGGATAGTTCATTTTGTTTAACACTTAAATATAATAGATACTTAATTCATTTTAATTATAATTAATACTTAGTTCATTTTGTTTAATACTTAATTATTAATTAAAAATTAATCAATAATTCATTTTGTTATTAGTTATTTTAGACCCACTTGTAGCCTACACACTAAGCCAAAAAAAAAAAGCAAATTATTTAATCATTTATGTAATTACATAATTTAAATTAAAAATATATATTTTATGATCTATATTTTTTTTATTGTTTTTTTATTTAACTTGATATGAGAAATTAAATAAGGATAAATGAAATAAAAAATATAATATTCATATCTTTTCTAGTAATTATACATTCAAAAGTATTTTTGAACAAAATTCATTTCTAAAATCAATTTTTTAATAGTAGTTTTTAAACATAAATCGCATTTATGCAAAATTAATTATACTCAAAATTAATTTTGAAAATCAATTATGTTCAAACCTAAGTTTACCTACAAGTTTCCAAACACTCCATTTCAAACATAAATTGCGTTAATCCAAACTTAGATTTATTCAAACTACATTAGTCCTACCATGGTTTATCCAAACTATATTTACCTACCGTTTTTTCAAACACATACTTAATTATGTTTATAATTTTAAAGAATTATTAATTTATGATATTAATTGAACTATAAATTTATATAAGAGTATTATTAAAAATTATTTTTTTTATTAACTTATCAAAATTGTTAATTTTATAAATTAGTTTAAGTTGGAATAAAAATTATTATTTTAAAAATATTAATTTATTGAGTATTAATTTTAAAAAATTTAATATTATATATATATATATATATTTTAAATATCGAATGGTTAGCAAATTGCATTCAAAACTAAAGCGGATTGGCTAAAAATTGTCGGCGTTTTACGGAGAGTTGCCCTCATCATCATCCTATAGAAAAGGAAAATGGGTTCATTTTTAACCCAAACCCAAATGGTGCTTTTTTTAAGATCTAGATGTCAACTACCCGACAAAAGAATTCCCAATGGCAATAAACATGAGGATTCGATTCCTCAAGCCACCATGGCCACAGAACAGCATATTTCCATGGCAATACGCACATAGTTGAGAGATATGGGCGCTTAGAATCCTGGTTCTAACATAGAAATAGAGAGAAAAGCACACACCCTGCCTGTTTGCAACTGAAAATGGGACGGACTAGGCTGCTCGTAACAGATTTCGTCCTGTCTTTCATGTGGGCATGGTCAGGGGTTCTGATTAAGATTTTCGTATACAAATTTCTGGGGATGAGTCGTGACCCTCTCGGCGATATTGTGAACACGGCGTTCGTCATTGCAAACATGTTCTTCTTTGCAATATTAATGCTAATTACACACGGCGCCTTCAATCCACTCACCGTTTTGGCTAATGCCATTTCTGGGGATTTCAGTCAATTCCTTTACTGCGTCGGTGCTAGAATTCCCACTCAGGTTAGGTTTTTGGTGTTTTTGTGTGATACGAGAAATCGGCTGAGTAATGTGTGTTTCACTAAATGTTAATCGGGTTTCATTTGTTCAACTTCAAATGTTTTAGTCGAAGTGTCAACAAAAGAAGAAGAAGAAGAAATAGCTATATTGTAAATTTTGAATAGCCTGAGAAATTAACACAGGCCTGCATCTGCAAGCTCAGTTTTTGTTAAACCTTTGTTAGGAAAGTCCAAACTTCGAACTGACTATATCCACACCTAATTAAAAAGGGAAAAAAAAAATGAAAGCTTGGTTAACTGGTTTACATTGCTGGTTGATGGGTTCTCTTACTCGACTAGTCTGGGGTTTGAAAAGCATGCTCCCATGATACAAGTCTGTGTTCAGTTGGCGATTTGGCACTAGCATGATAATTTTTTAAGCAAAGCTTTTGAAGGCTGATTTGAATACATTTATCACTCTGAAATTTGAAGTGAAGTCTGTCTGCATACATGGTTGATAACTACGCTTTTCTAATAGGCATTCCCCTCTTTGATATTTGGATACCCATTGCTAGCTTTGCGGTTGAATTCCTTCTTTATTATGATAACCATGGGTTTGGAGGGGTAGAAAATTATGGATGACTGCTAGAATTTAGAGGTTTAAGTTCTTAATTACCGCTAGGCTATACTCCTTCTATTCCTCTCTCTCTCTCTCTCTCTCTCTCTCTCTCTCTCTCTCTCTCTCTCTCTCTCTGCACACAATGGCACACGTGCTTTCTTGCATACATTTGTATTCCCACTTGCACATGTTGAAGACCAATATTGTGACATATCAAGCTAATTCTTGTCGCCACTGCTTGTGTAACAGTCAAGAGAAATGGATCTGCCTTGTGCTAGGTGAGAAAAAACTTATTTGTAAAGGATGTATAGTACATGTAACTTGGTGACTAGTTTTGGGAGACAAAATACATATAAGTTGTGTTTTCCGATATAACTGCTCATATTATGCATCTTTGTTGCAAAAAAAACTCCTCCCTGGCCTGGCTGTATATTATTGTATGAGTTCTTGTTATAAGTGAAGCTCTAGCACTAGCAGTCTTGGGACTAGATGAATTGATGAGACTGCAAGCAACAACAGGGTAGAAACACAGTATTGCTTAGATATAAGATACTGCAGATAACCACAGACATGGTTGATATGCAGGGAACCGATTATATTATTTGAAATGACTTTGTTGAATATGTATAAATTGATATCTCTAGTTTCCATGTAATTTTTCATAGAACCTACGTAATACATCTCATCTGAAGATATAATATCTTGAACACAACATTTGAATTGAATAGCAGCATTCTAATATGTATGGTTCTATCCTCTTCAGGTGCTTGGATCTATTGTTGCTGTCAGGTATATTATTGATACCATTCCTGAAGTAGGCCGTGGACCTCGATTGAATATCGGGATTCATCATGGTGCACTGACAGAAGGATTCCTGGCGTATTTAATTGTTCTCATGTCACTTGGTCTTCCCACAAAAGTTCCTGGAAGTTTCTTAATGAAGACTTGGATGTCCAGTGTTTTCAAGGTAGCACTTGGCATACTTGCCTCTGATCTAACTGGCGGTATTGTGAACCCAGCCTCTGTAAGTACCATTATATCTAACTTTATCCATCATTTTCTGGGTGTACAAATCGCACAGGAAGCCTTTCATTGCTGTATTTTGCTAAGAAATTTATTTGACTTGTTCAGGCAATGGGGTGGGCTTATGCTCGAGGGGATCACATAACCAAGGAGCATCTTGTTGTATACTGGCTTGCCCCCGTAGAAGCAACTGTGCTGGCAGTGTGGACATTCAAATTGCTAGTTGGGCCTGTAAAAGAAAACAAATCAGCCTCAAAAAGCAAATCTGAGTGATGGAATCCCATCATGCTTATTCTCTCGTTGTATCTGCCTCATGTAAAGTTGGGACCAACGTAATATGAACTTCTTCAGGTGATTAGCATTTACGTATTATTTTCGACAATCTGTTTCTGTGCAATCTTTTGTGCTTTGCCTATTCTCTGATTGCAGGCCCCTCTTTCTTTTCGGCTTTGTTTTGTTTGTAATGTTTAAACTCCACTTGCCTCGCCTTGACTTTTGAAGTCACTGTACTGCGAACTTCCTCTGTGTTCCTGTGTAGTCGTTTTCTTTTCCTGGTTAATTTAAATTACCATTTCACCCAAAAAAAAATGTAATATTAATGGCGATTTAACGAAGTAAAAGAAACGAATATAAAGGGATTACACTAAAATAGGCAAAAGTGTAATTTTAGTCTCTAAAATTAGTGTACTAACCTGTGCGATGCACAGACACTTTATCAATATACTTATCTAATTCAAAAAAAAAAGTAAGTTTTTAAATTTACTATATTAATTCTATAATTAAATTTATTTTATCTATTAAAAAAATCTTTTAATATACTACAATGGTTAAAATATAATAATAACTTTAATTTCTATTAAATAAAGAATTATTTTGAAAAGAAATCAAAATTAATTCAAAAAAGTAAATTTTTTAATTCATATAATTAACGATTAACAAAATATATTAAATTAAGAACTATTTTAGAAATTAAAGTATTTAATGACAGTAAATTTAAATTTCTGTAAAAGTATAAATAATAACAATTGATTTGTAAAATGTTTTAATGATATAATTAAAGTTATTAATTATGAAGAAAATTTTGTAATAAAATTGATATTAAGTTAGATAAGAGTTCCGTTAATAGAAATAGTATGGTTAATTTGATTACACGATTATTGCATAATTATTGTGGGAATTAAAAAAATTAAATTGAAACTTTTTGACCTTCCAATTTAAGAGTAATGTAAGGTTAATTTGAATACATTCCAATAAAATGTCATAATGAAATAATTTGAAATAATCTTATTAAATTATCTAATTGGAGTTAAGAATTAATATGTAACTTTGATTTATTTACAGATTAAAAAATATCATATGGAAAAATTTTAAATTATTAATTGGGTAATTTTTATCTTGATATTACATATAATTATGTAATCTGCTAAGCTTGAATATAAATCTTTCTTATTTTAGGAGACAATTAATTACTGTAAGAGACATTTAATTACATTCAATATGAATTACTATATTTATAATTTATAAGTCGTTTGCATGGCTGACAATCAAAAGAAACAATGATCTTATAAAACAAATTTCAAGCGAAAACTTTGCAAATCAAATGTTCAAAACAACGTAATAAAAAATAAAACAATACTCTAAAAATAAGACATTTTCGTTTAACTCAAACAACGTAACATAACAAAAATCATTCTTTCAAAGACACTAATTATTATCCTCTGCTACTTTCTTCCCAATGCTATCGCTTGCAACAATATCGATACCAAATTCAAAAGACTTAGCAAATTACTTTGTATCTGAATATTGTCACCCCACTAATCAAGTGGATTATATTGTCCACATTATCATTTCTTGCATTATCATGTTCAATCTTAATTCATTTGCTTACATTTGATGATAGTTGATAATTTCTATTGTCATCGTTCTTAGCACCAACTATTTGCTCATTCATTTATATTCTAATAAAGCAAGTTATTTTCAATTTACAAATCAATTAACAATTAACAAATTAATAAATCAAAATCTTATGAAGCATTATTATTAATTGCATCACCACACTATATTTTTTTGTATTAATCATGAAAATATAGAAATATTGTTCATTGATTCACATATATTGTGTTCATAATTCACCCACTATTTTGAAATCAAAATACAATTAAACAATATGCGTATATAAAAAAATAATAATAAATGAGAATAAAAATATATTCATTCATATTCTAATCAAGATCTCCAGTAATTTACAAATCAATTAGGGTCAAATAAATCAATTTTTTTTAATTTACAAATCAATTAACAAATGTAAGAAGCATTATTATTAATTGCATCACCACACTAGTTGATCGTAAATGTCAATAGGTAAATTTTTTTTATAGAAATCAATTATTATGAGTAATCAATAAGTGAAAATAATTGATTTTTATCACTAAAGCATTACTATTAATTGCATCAAAAAATCAATAAATAATTGATATCTAATTAATTTCTATTGTCGGTGTGTTTCTTTGTAATTGATTTCTATCGCTAAAGCATTACTATTAATTGCGTCAACACATCAACAAATAATTGATTTTCATTTATGAATTGTAGTTATCATAGTTTTTTTTAATTTACAAATCAATTAGGTGAATTCTTTTACAGTTAACAATTAACACTAATTGATTTGTAAAACATGATTAAGTGATTAACAGATATGCTTATAAATTATTTGAGAATAAAAAATGTGATATATTTAAAATAATAATAATAATAAGATTATTTTATTTTGGAACAAAATTAAAATCAAATTAAATAGTGTAACTACATTGACCTACGTATTAAATCACTAATCAAATTAGAACGATTTGATACTTTAAATTTTGATTCATGTATTAAAGCATCTGAAAATAAAGAAAGGTAATAAAAAGATTTAACTGCCTAATTACATGATGATTGTATGATTAGTATGTAAATTACAAAATTAAATTCAAATATTGTAACCTTCTAGTTTGACCCCCTTCAATTAATATATAAATTAATATTGGATGAATTAAGAATGAATTACAAAATTAAATCCAAATGTTGTAATGAACTTTTTTTACTTTGATTTTTTAAAATTAAAATTTATTATGTTGAAAGATGCAAAATTGTTGGAATATTTTTATATATTAATAAATATTAAGATAATAGTCCAGATTTTTCGTTTCATTTAAGCTATACGATAATTAACTTTTTGCTTCTAAAACACTCTTTAAAAAATCTCTCATGAAATATGGAAACAAAAAACATAATTAACAAATATAATTATAAAACATATGAGAATTAAAAAAACAATAGAATTAAAGTTTGTTTACATGAAAATTAACAATAATAATAATAATGATATTTCTTATTAACAATAGTTAAAAAATAAAATATTCACGTGGATTGAAGTTGACTCATATTTTAGTTAAACATTTATTTATTATTCACATGGAGGTGGAGTTGAATTGTAATACCCGTTAATTTCAGAATATAACAGAATTCACTCAGGATTTTGAACTGAGGGAAAACTGAATGAAGGTGCCCTTATATAGGCAGAACCCTCTAGATACAGACAAAACGTCTAACGACGTTACTTAAACGGAAAGGAAAAGCGGGTGCGACTTTGGGCCCCATCGTCCTTTTCTTTAACCGAAAGTAAGTCCTTTTGACGTTGGAAACATAAAAAGTGGCCGACAGGCCGACAAAAACACATGCTCCACTACGCAGAGTGGCATCAACTTTATTAAAGTAAAGATTCTTTGTCGACAAGTCCTGCCGACACTTCTGCTGGGCCAGACTCTCAAGGTACCCTGGTCTTGGGCCTGGTCGCTTCTTGATAGGGTCCGAACAAATCTTGCTCAGGATCCTCTTCTAGTGGGCCACTTGGTGGGCTGGCTTCTCTTGGGTTGGAGGTGCTCGATCCTTCAGCACTTGTCAGCTGATCTAGTTTCTCAGTTAGCTCTTGGATACGGGCTTCCAGCCTTCTGATTTCTTGGGTTTGTTCCTCAATCATAGGCCCAAACCTTGGTTCTTCGTCAATGGAGTATTCTATGACGGCTCCTGGTGCGCATCTGTCAACCAGAAATTCTGCTGCCTCGTGAAAGGAGTACCACCCTTTGTATTGGTAGTCTGCTTCCGGTGGTAGGCTACTGATAGCGTTGCAAAGTGAGAAATAGCTAGAGTAAATCCCATTCTTTGCTTCTGACTTCAGGGAATAATAACTG
Source organism: Biancaea sappan (assembly GCA_037074585.1). Classification (NCBI taxonomy): domain Eukaryota; kingdom Viridiplantae; phylum Streptophyta; class Magnoliopsida; order Fabales; family Fabaceae; genus Biancaea; species Biancaea sappan. The sequence goes on from CM073496.1 coordinate 62,924,125, forward strand.
AAACACTTCCCTTGCGGGGGCTTCACTATTTTTCCGAAGTAGTATTGCAGTGCGTTGCAGACCTGCAATTTCTGCTTATTTACCTCTATATTCCAAATGGCGTCTAAGAGGCATTGCTGTGGTTTATCAACTGGGATATCATTCAGGGGAATGAATTTCCTTCTGTCGCCTTCATCATATACTGGCAGGCGCGTGATGCCAAATTGGCAATGCTTCTGAGGGCGTCTCTGATGACCCTTTCTAATGATGGAGTCTCCTAACTCCTGCGCCGTAATTGCACGCCGATAAAGCCTGCTATCACGTCCGACGCTTCTTTTTGGAGGTGCTTGGGGACCTTGTGGAGTTCCTGTAGAGCTTCCTCCACGTCCTGACATAATCGATTTTCCTCGCTCCATTCTGGATCTGAAATTATACATAAAACCAGACGTGATAAAGAATCGGCAAGGACATTATCCTTTCCGTCAATATGCTCAATATTAATTTTTACGCCTGTTCCAGTTATAAAATCAGTAAAAGCAAGCCATCTAACTCTCGAAGGCTTGTTCTGAGCCATTTTATTGTAAAAACTAATAATGGCTTGGCAGTCAGTCCTGACTGTGATTTCTGGCCTGTCAAGATAATGAATCTTAAGGGCTTCTAAAGTATTCATGCATGCATGAATTTCTGCGTCTATGGCTGATTTTAGAACGGGGAACTTTCCACTCGCGTAGGCGCATACCCTCTCTGTGCGTCTATCCGCGGTTTTGAATTTCTTCCATTTACATATTCCTCCCCATCCTTCCATGCAACCGTCTACCTCCAGGACTATGTAGGATCCTTCTGGGGCTACTTCTAAGTCCGGTAGATTCTGTACAAGAGCTTTTATCTTTCTCACAAGCTCCCAATCTGAAGGTCGAAACCTTTTATCTGCGTTTGGGCTTGTTTTGTTATAGAGAGGTCCTAACAAGGTGCCCAAATTTGGGATGTAGGGTCTGGCGTAGTTGAGAATTCCAAGCCAAGACCTTAATCCTTTCTTCTCTTTCAAGCTTTCATCAGGAAAATCTGATATCTTCTTGATGATGTTCTCCTGCAGCTTGATTCTTTGGTTTCCTAGGACTGCTCCCAAGAATTCTATCTCTGGTACTGCAACTTTCATCTTTTCTTTTGAAAGTATCAGTCCATTCTGTCTGCATCTTCTCAAGACTTCCTCCAAATGCTTCGCGTGTTCTCCTTCTGTTCTTGAGAAAACCAGAATATCATCTATGTAGACTGCTACATAGTCTTCTGTACCCTTAAAGCAATTATCCATTTTTCTTTGGAAAACTGCCGGGGCATTCTTTAGTCCGAAAGGCATTGCTAGCCATTCGTAGAGTCCACCTGGTACAAAGAAAGCTGTCCAAGTTACCGACTCTTCTGCCATGGCGACTTGATGAAATCCAGCTTTAAGATCAAACTTAGAATAAATCTTGCTGGTTCCCGCCTTCTTGAGAATCGTATTGATTCCAGGTAGGGAGTACTGGTCCTTGTGGGTGTTGGCATTTAGCGTCCTATAGTCAAAGACCATTCGCTCCTTTCCTTTCTTCTCCTTCCCTGTCTGAGGGTCAATGGAGGTGCCTGACAACACTATAGCGGCTTTAGTTCTGTGTCTGCTCTTGCTAGGTCTGATTACTCCCAGCTTTAGCAGTGCCTCCGTGTGCGCCAAGTACTTCTTCTCCTCTTCTGGAGTGATGTGCTTCATAGGCTTGTCCTGAATGGTGATATCTTCATTTATGATCTCCAGCCTACACTGCACTTCATTCTGCTTCCAATGCTTCATTGGATCTGTGCCGATATACCCTTGTTCTTCTAGCTTCCTCAGAAGTGGGCTGAATCGGTTCTGAAAACTGGGAAAAGTTTTCCCAATGTTGAAACAGACAAGCTCCTGAATAATCTGGAACTCCTGTTCTTCTAGATCAAGCTCCGGGATTGCACTCGTAGCCTGACATTCTGCAGCCGTTTGAATACTGGCTGTGTTCTTGTAGAAAGTGACTATATCACCTTCTATTCTAACCCCTCCGCGCATAGATCTGATGAAGTTGCAACCGACGAGCATTTGTACGCCACCAAGCTCCTTCATTTCCATGCAGTAGGTGAAAGGAATTCTGAATTTTTCAGATCCTATCTCCATATATCCTTCCTTCACCTTGTGGGTTGCTAGCTGTTGTCCTTCCACTCCATTGATGTTTATGGGGGAGTACATCTTTTCTCTGGCAGCTGCTGGTACCGCCGATGTTAAAATACAGCATTTTGAAGCCCCTGTATCTAAGACTGCCCAGATACTGAATTCAGGGACACCGGTTACAAAGAACTTCACCTGAAAGTTATACAGGCTATTGATCTTTGCTGCTGTTGCATACTCTGTCATCATCATGGCAGTATCTTCTGCTTCCTCTTCCAGTGGCTCTTTTCCTCTGGAAAGTTCTTCCAAGTCCCTTCTGAGACCTTGTTCTAGTGCTTCCTGCAGACGCTCATTTTCCTTTGTTAATGCTTCTATTCTCTTGTTGAGGTCATCGCAGTACGCAAGGAGTTCTTTAATGAGAACATCCTTCTCTGTTTGTTCTGGTATCTTAACCTCCCTTTTTGCGGTTATTCTCTTCTGTAGGTAATTAAATGAACACAAACCGCAGGCGGTCAATTTGCATTTTTCGCAATGTACCCGAACAATCTCAGTGGTTCTTGTTCTACAGTATGAACAACTGATGTGCTCTGTCCACTGATTCTCTACCAAGCTGTGCTCACACTTCTCTTGGTTTTCTGCAAGCTTCACTTTATATCGCCAACCATAGTCTTCTTCTTTCATCATGAACGCTGTTTCAAATGGCAGCTCCATGGCTAAAGTTTGACTTGGGCGGTGTTGCCTGCTTCTCCCTCAGAATAGCTGCATATGGCTTCGCTATCTGGGTCATTGAGATCTACCGAGACTACATCCCAATCTTCAGGTAGCTCAAGATTCTCTAGGACTGCGGCACGAGCTATGTCTCCGTTCTTACGCCTGCATTCTCGTGCGTAATGTCCTTCTTCTCCACAGATGAAGCATTTGCATTTCCTCATCGGTGGCTTCTTCCTTTTGAAAACCATGACATGTGAGTCATGCGGTTTTCCTTTGTAATTCTGAGCCTTTCGCAACCCGTACTTCTTAGCTCCTTTGTTGTAAAACCCGGGTAGTGGGATCTGTTTGCAGAATGACAGATCCTTGAGGCTCCTCTGCAGGGCTGCTTTCTTGCAAACACCTGTAAGGTATTCATGGGTGAATATTGCTCTAGGAAAGACGCCGATTATATTCCCAGGGAATCTTTCTAGGTACGCCTTCTCTAGTTCTCCTCCGATGATTGGAGGCATCTTCCGGAAGAACTTGTTTGATAGTTCATCTCCCAAGTACATCCTCCCAGATTCTGCTGCGAGTGTGATGTAGTCGCTGATATATCTGTAAATGTCAGCAACCTTTTCACAACTCAGCCTTTCCAAATCTTGGTAGGCTCTCTGCTGCTTAATGGTTGATCCTTGGTAGGGGTCATTAAGCGTGATTATCCGTCTGACTTGAGACGTGATATTCTGTGGGTCGTCAGCAATGTTGATGAGGTTCTGGTACTCTTCTGTATATGTTGCCCTCCATTGCTGAAACATCAGCTTCTCCTTATGGCCGAGTAGATTTTCAACATACTGGACCTTTGCATTATTGTTGGCCCATACTCTTTCATTGACCATATTGAGGGTGATGCTTTCCCATCTGGCGATTACTTCCTCCCATTTATCCATTTCAAAGGTGTCACGACCCGTTTTCTGGGCACATGACCGGCACAATGATGAATCTCTCATCACTGTAAGCCTTCCGATAAATATATCAAATTTTCTTATCTGAAAATCATAGAGATGATTTGCATGTAATCATAGATTATCAATTTAAAATACATTATTATACTGACATACAAGCCAAATGTCGAACCCCTGAACTAGATGTCCTAGACGATTACAGAGCAACATAATCTATAACAGAAGAGAGGTCTACCCGACAACGGGAAGGTCCAAAGTGATCTACTCCTCTAGCAGATATTCTTCGATGGCAACCTGATCTGAACAAAAAGGTTGTACAAACAATGTGAGCTTTTAAACTCAATGAGCGAATCGGCCTCGCATTAATAAAATTCAAATACATTACCAGTCATGCAAGCATATCCAAAGGCTCATACTCAACCAATAGACAGAAGATAAAAATTTATCCAATTCAACAAACGTTACTAGTACTCGTCAATGGCAATATATCCCGGAGAGCGCACACAGGCCGGCTCACCAATTATGTATATTTCCGCCATGACGCACAACATCATCCTCTTACATACAAGATAAAAATTCATCCAATTCAACAAACGTTACTAGTACTCGTCAATGGCAATATATCCCGGAGAGCGCACACAGGCCGGCTCACCAATTATGTATATTTCCGCCATGACGCACAACCTCATCCTCTTAGCTAGGGCGCCTCACGGATTTATCACCAATCCGGGCTATATCCCTACTGAGGGAATCGTTGTCTCCACACTCATTGGTCAAGACACCCTGTCAACCGGGTTTTCCGCCTTGCCGTGAGAGGGGGTACTGTCCCGCTCAATCACAATCAATAGCATTTCATATCATAATCAGAAGCTCAATATAATATTCATCCATATAACAGGTATAGTATATAAATATATTATAGATTTATAAACCACATATCAAGATAACAATTAATCCGTTTTTGAAAAGATTCAAACTTCACATCATCATGAAATTCTTGTTTCGTCTTATCCATACTTCTGGATTAATTATCTCATTAGATTCGTCATTCTGAATCCAATTTCCCCCTATGAATCTTGGGAGTGTCCTACGACATACTTTTTATCACCAGTAATGCTAAAACTCTATTAAAACAGGGTCGTTTCACTCACCTGGATTCCGTACGAATATCGCTTTTCTAAGTCGTTACAGATAAGAGTACACAGATGAATTTCAGTATTCCGCTACGGAGATTTTCATGAAAGATTAGAGAAAACAAGTTAGGATTGTTTTCATACAGATACTGTTCATACATACGGTACTATTCATATATACGATCACTATTCATATATACGGATATTATTTTTTATGTATGAATACTATTCATATGTACGGTTACTATTCATACGGTTACTATTCATACGTACGGGTACTATTTATACCAGAAATAGAGAATACAATCTGTAAAAGAGTACACCAGGTAAGTTCCCAGGAAAGAGTGGAGGGTCACACTGGACACACTTAAAAACCAGGTCTTTCCTTAGCCAGAACTTTCCTAGACATGTATTCTTCACAGTTTACATTCTATTTCGGTAATCAGAGAATCAAAATAACATATAAACAGCTAAGGACAGTTTTTCTGATGTGGAATATCGGCCAAAACCGCAACCACAGAGCATACTTAAGAAATTAACTTCTAAAATTTGAAAGACATAGAAGGGCATAGTATCCTTACCTAAGCTGAAAAGGAAAGGCCCAAAATCTCAGAGGCCTAGCTTTGGAGTAAGAGAAACTTAAGGAGAGAAGAAGAGAAGTTGAAGGTGTGAGTTTAGAAGTGAAATGGAAGGGCCTATTTATAGCAAAAGTCAAGGGTACTATTTGATACTATGCGCTAATAAAATATTCAATTTACTATTCATGAAAATGACATTTCTAATAATGCAGTTACTGTGCACCTCACGCATGCAAAATTTTTCTGTTATTACTATTGGAAACTTAAAAGGGAAAAATATCCTTTCACCTTAAACCTTTAAGTTTCTTTTCAATTCAGTCCTTTCAATTTAGTCCCTGAGGGTATTTTTACACATAAAACGTCATTTTCTCCACAAACTTCTTTCTAGTTTTCTCTTATGACCAAACCACATCTAGTACTTGACATTTCGATTGTATAAATGAACAGTATCATATACGTAAATAGTATTATACAGGTGAATAGTACCGTATACTGAAATAGTAACAGTAGTTTGTAAACAAATATTTATATTTTATTTTTCTTGGGTATTACAAAAGGGTAATACCAACATCGCGCCGGTCTATTGTTGAGCCGATGGAAGTTGGAAATAATCATCACCGTAGCGCCTCCTAGATCCTTGGATCATTTGTGGAGTTACGGCTATCTGTGGCGGGACTCTGCTTGTCCCTTCTCCATTTCTAGGGGCTGGTGCAAACGCTGGGGGCCCCATAGATTGATCTCTGGGCGGTGTGTAATCCACCACTTCTGACATCAAGGCTGATGCCTTCTCTGCGCCTCTGAGTAGCTTTGTGAGAGCTGGGTATTCCATTTCGTCAAGTTCTTGCTCCAAAGCCATGAGGACTTTCGGTTTCTGCTCTACCACCCCACCACGCTCCGTGAAGCACTCTGATGCAAATGGGTTGGTGAAAGCTTCTGGGTCAGATTGATCCCACTGTGGGTCATCTGAGCTGCTGGCTGAAGGTTGACCGAGGAACTGCAAATATTCGAATTCATCATCTTCCTCAGTATCGTCCAGGCTGACTAGTGCTGTCTGGATTTCTGTTTCTTCAGCATCTGGTGTTGGGTCGAGGACATCATCAGCATCCACAATTGGCGCTAAAGTACGTAGTTTTCTTGGCTTAGCAGGGTATTACCGTCGCTTTGTCAAAGATTTCTCTAAGACGGCTCTCCCATTAAATAAGTTAACCCGAAAGAATGTTAAATACATTTGGGATGATTCATGTGAGCAAAGTTTCACCCAATTGAAAGAGTGTTTAACTTCTGCACCAGTCTTAATCCTACCATCAGGACCAGGGGGTTACTCTGTATTCTGTGATGCCTCAAAGGTAGGCTTAGGATGTGTGTTGATGCAACATGGTAAAGTTATAGCTTATGGCTCACGTCAGCTTAAAAAGCATGAATTGAATTACCCCACTCATGATTTGGAAATGGCAGCTGTAGTGTTTGCCCTAAAGATATGGAGACATTACTTGTATGGGGAAACTTGTAAAATTTTTACAGATCACAAAAGCCTTAAGTACATTTTTGAGCAGAGAGATCTCAATCTAAGGCAACGAAGGTGGATGGAACTTCTGAAAGATTATGATTGTACCATCCTTTACCATCCAGGTAAAGCAAATGTAGTGGCTGATGCTCTAAGTCGAAAGTCTATGGGAAGTTTAGCTTACATTGCCACTATAAGGAGGTCTCTAATACATGAACTACAAGAGTTGGAAGCTGATGGAGTATTCTTTGAGATCACTGAGTCAGGTACATTTCTGGCTCATTTAACAGTTAGATCATCCCTTGTAGAAAAAGTAAAAGCAACTTTAGAAAATGACATTGATATGGTCAAAATCAGAGATAAGGCAAGGCAAGGTCTAGCACCAAGTTTCTTGGTAGATGAAGAAGGAGTCTTATGGTTTAATGGGAGACTCTGTGTCCCCAACATTGAATCTTTGAAACATGAAATTTTAATGGAAGCTCATGGTTCGCCCTACGTTGTACATCCTGGTGCTGTGAAAATGTATCAGGACTTGAAACAAGTTTACTGGTGGGAGGGCATGAAGCGAGACGTGACTGACTTTGTAGCTCGATGTTTGACTTGTCAGCAAGTTAAAGCTGAACATCGACGACCATCTGGATTGATGCAAAAACTAGATATTCCCGAATGGAAGTGGGAAAGGATCACTATGGATTTTGTAGTAGGTTTACCTCGGTCAACAAAAGGAAATGACTCAATATGGGTCATAGTGGATCGACTTACTAAGTCAGCACATTTTCTTCCTGTTCATACCACTTTCAGTGTAGCAAAACTTGCTCGAATTTATGTTAAAGAGATAGTGAAACTTCATGGTGTACCAATATCCATTATATCAGACCGAGGACCTCGGTTTACTTCTCGGTTCTGGAAAGTCTTTCAAGAGGCTTTGGGTACCAAAGTGAATCTTAGCACAGCATTCCATCCTCAGACTGATGGACAGTCCGAAAGGACAATTCAGACTTTAGAGGATATGCTAAGAGCTTGTGTGATGGATTTCAGTGGAAGTTGGGAAGATCATTTGTCTCTTATTGAATTTGCTTATAATAACAGTTACCAAGCCAGTATTCAGATGGCACCTTTTGAGGCTTTGTATGGGAGACGGTGTCGATCTCCTATAGGTTGGTTTGAACTTGGTGAAACCAAAATATTTGGACCTGAGATGATACAGGAAGATATAAATAAAGTTAAACTGATCAGAGAGAAGTTGTTAACTGTTCAGAGTAGACAGAAGTCTTATGCGGACAACCGACGACGTGACCTTGAATTTGCAATAGGTGATATGGTTTTCTTACGAATCTCACCTATGAAAGGAGTAATGAGATTCGGGAAGAAAGGCAAGCTTATTCCGAGGTATGTTGGCCCATATGAGGTTGTAGACAGAGTGGGTAATGTGGCATATCGCCTAGACCTACCTTCCAACCTAGAGGGAGTTCATCCAATATTTCATGTGTCCATGCTACGGAAGTATCTTCCTGATCCTTCTCATGTCATTCAACCCCAAGAAGTTCATTTTGATGAAACTCTCACCTACGAAGAGGTACCAGTAGCTATCCTTGATAGAAAAGTCAAGAAATTGCGTACCAAAGAAATTCCTACTGTCAAGGTTCTTTGGAGAAATCATTCTCGCGAGGAAGCTACGTGGGAGGCAGAAGATGAGATGTGGAAAAACTATCCACATTTATTTGAAACTTGAGGTACGATTTTAATTCGGAGGACCGAATTCTTTTAAGGGGGGTAGAATGTAATACCCGTTAATTTCAGAATATAATTCGCTTAAGAGTATTTTAGAATTCTACAACGTTACTTTAGTTATTGATTTTGGTCATTTTTAATTTTCATATTTAATTGTTCTCTTTGAATATTATTTATGAAAATTGAGTTAAATGACTGGACTAAATATTTGCACAATGAGGGATATATTCTAAGAATGGTGAAATTTATGGAAAAGTGGTTTCAGAATGGTCAATTAATCCATTTATTGTAAATTGACTGGATGGGTTTGGATGTTGGGTTATGGATACCTATGGGTTATTGAATAACCCATTAGAAATATTTAATATAAAGTTTCAATAGTAACCCTCATTTTTTCACTCAGCCGAAGGAAGCAGAAAAGATTTCTCTCTTAGTTCTTCATTTTCTTCTCAAATCATTTCCTTGATCTTCAGAATTTCTGATTATTTGTTCGGTTCAAAAGCTTTGTAAGGATCAAAGGTAAGCTTTAATCCGATTATTTTCCTTAAATTTCAGTTTATATACAAGATCAGAGGAGGTTTTGTTCTTGAAGATTTTGATGATAATTCATGAATCTCAGTTGTTTTAGAAGTTATATTTGAGTTATAATCGGTTAAAAGAGTTGAGATTCTGGTTTTGAATCAAAAGAAAGGAAAGGATGAATTTTTTTGAAAGATTTTCTGCAAAATTCGAAGTACTGTAGCAACTGAAAATCTGAAATTTTTCTTCGAGTTACTGTAGCGACCAGAAATTTCGGGAACAAATCTGAAAAATTTTCTTCGGGTACTGTAGCTGTTACTGTAGTGTCGGCAGTCAACGGTACTATAGCAGTCAACGTTACTGTAGCGAACCGGCACTGTAGCGAACCGTTACTGTAGCGAACTGACACTGTAGCAAACCGTACTGTAGCAACCCGTTACTGTAGCAGTCAGAAAATTTTACGTATTTTCGTGATTTTGTTTCCTTTCTTATGATTCCTTGTAATATATTTTACTAGGAAATTTTCCTACACAAATTCTAGTGTGGAACAAGGTAAACTTGGACAAATATCAAGGTGAGTGAATAACCTTGCTCAGCTACTTTGATATTACTAGTCAAAGTACAATATAAGTCCCATTTACAATATTATTTGGATAATAAGCAATTAATTTTTCATATAGGAGTATATGATGATCAGTAGAAATAAGAGTATGAAGAAATTATTTATCTCATGACAATTGTACTATGTGATGAATTCTCACTATTTTATTAATGAGTAAAAATCTACGGGATCTAATACACGAGTGTGAAAGGGTTAAAGTCTCATACTACTCGGTGTATATCTAAGAAATCTTATACACGAGTTTGAAAGGGTTAAAGTCCCATACTACTCAGTGCATATCTATGAAACCTATACACGAGTTGAAAGGGTTAAAGTCCCATACTACTCGGCGTATACCTATGAGATCTTATTCACGAGTTTGAAAGGGTTAGAGTCCCATACTACTCGGTGTATATCTATGAAATCTTATTCATGAGTTTGAAAGGGTTAGAGTCCCATACTACTCGATGTATAAGATAATTAATTATATGAGTAAATGTGGTATTTGTACTTTTGATATTTTATATAGTACAGTTATTTACTTACTGAGTTTTTAAATAAACTCACACTCCCTATGATTATTTTTTTTCAGATACAGAAAATAAAGAACAAGAGTATCCGTTTGAAGATTAGAAGTCCCTTGGGTTTATTCTCTATTTCTGTCTGGTGGGACACCAATACTTATTAATGTGGATATTAGAAAAGCTCTGTATTTTCTATAGGTCTCCTAGGCTTGCGATGAAATAGAAATATCAGACTATGTATGTCTATATTTGCTTATCAGATGAATATAATTCTGTAGTGTGGAATGAATGATTAAGGTTGAATGTAAAACCTTACAGAATATATGTATATAACGTATGTTTGAGAATTATATCAAATGAGTAGTATCTTTTCACATGCTCAATTTTTGGGATGTGACATGAATAATCATAAATATAAATTAATATAAACTAAATAAATATAAATTGTTACTAAAATCGTCACATTGTTTAAATTACTAACAACATAAATTACTAACTGCAAAAAGTCGTCACATTATTTATATGAAAAACAATGTCCAAGCACACTTGCACCAAGTTTAAATTGCTAACAACATAAATGATTGTCAACTCAACAGACAAAGTCGAGATGTGTGTCGCAAGAATAACCTCTTGAGATAATGAAGCACCATGTAGAAGCTTCTTACAAAAGCACCTTGAGAGGATGACATGATCATTCTCTTTCTATTGGTTTCAATACGGGTAATGTGCCTATAAAGTGGCTTCTATATGTGTGAAAATGACACGGTTTCCACTGCTTCATCTATAGAAAGCTTGGAGATGATGAGAAACTATATTTTATTAGGGAGGAAGGTAATTCAGATATGGCATCTCTAAATCTAAAGCCTTGATTTTTTTTTCTTGTTACAACCATCTATATTATAAAAGTGTGGCTACGAAATCTGAACCTTATTTAAGGTTTTGCACAAAGAGAGAGAGTGTATATGTGTGTGTGTGTGAGAAAGGTATGAAGAGGATAGGTTGGCTTTGGTTGAATTTGTTAAAATAAGAAAAATTTGGACCTTATTTAGGAAGTTGAATTTTAATTTTTTAATTCATGCATATTTGTAATCATGTAACCAGATTCAAAAATAAAAAATTAACAAATTAAAAAAATAAGAAATTGTAATTGAATGATTAAAATATAAGGAATAGACATTAAATATGTGCATCAAATCAAAATGTTACAAAAATTAAATTTTATCTTTTTAATTCACGCATTAATCATGCATATTTGTAATCATGCAACCAAATTGTAAAGTGAAGAGATAAAAATTACAAAAATAAGAAATTGTAATTAGGACATTAAATGTGTGCATTAGAAATAGACATTAAATATGTGCAATAAATGTGTGGAGGTGGAGTTGTTTTAGTATATTATATAAATTTTATTCAAGTTTCAATTTTGTCTAAAAACTTTATTTTGTGCTAATTTTAATCTACATCTTTTCAATTAATTTCGATTTTTTCCTTGAGTTTAATGTAGTCTAAATTGTTAACATCAAATACTGATGTGACTACCTCTATTGCACACGTCAGGAGTATGTTCTACATTAGATATTCTCTTGAAATGACATAATTACCTTTCATTATTCAAAAAATCTGAAAAGAAAAAGTAAATAATTGAGGGCAATTTTATCATTTCAAGATAATATCTAATGTGGAACATGCTTAGTTAGACGAGTTGGTGTTGATGTGTACAATAAAGCTGCTACATTAGCGTCTGTAATATAGTTTTAAGCCTCAGCCCAGTTATTGATCTGTGAAGGATGTTGAATCATTGGATCACTAGTCCAATTGTCAAGCCACTAGGTCAACTAATGAATCAAGAGAACAAATAAAAAATATATATCTATATATGTTGACAAATAAATACAAAAGCAAGTAAAACAAATAATGTATATGTTAATTTCTCAATCAAAGTATTATATAAAAATAAAATGTATCCTAAAATAATTTAGTATTCAAATCTTGATCAATATATATAACCATTTATAATTAAATTAATAAATTATAAAATTAAAATTAAAAATAATTTGCTTATAAAAACTTGATTGTTATTTTTAATATTATATGAAATTATAAATTATTTTCTAATATTGTTGAACTTTTATGTTTACAATTATTTTGCATAAAATAGTAATATGATTTGCAAAATAATAATATTTTATGTTTTATAATAGTAGTGTTATGAATTCAACTTCACATAAGATTTATTTTGCTTCTACTTTCACATTATAAATTTAAGCAAAAAGAAAAAAAAAGAAAAAAAGTTCTGAAAAAAATCGGGATCATAGGTTGCTCGGATTTTGACCAATTCACTTGCAACCAATCTAATTGAGTCACCCAAACCGGGTTGAGTAGTCGCAAGTTGCTCGGATTTTGACCATGTTGCTTGCAACCTAGTCTAATTAAGTCACTCGGATTGGGCTGATCACCAAGTCAGTGTACGTAGCTTGAGTTTTGACTAGATTGCTTGCAACCAAGTCTAATTGAATCACCGGGACTAGGTTGACCGTTGAGTCTAAAGGTTTCGAATCGACTTGGTCAGATTAATTTGGATTTTTAAAAAAAAATAGTTTGTGCTTAACAATTTAAACGACGTTAAGCTCATAAACAAAATTAAAGCTAATTGAAAATATGTGAGATAAAAATAATTCAAAATAAAAATTTGACAGAAAATTAAATCTTAAATCAAAGTTTAAGGAGGAAAAGAATAATTTTGCCATTAAAATAAGCCAAACTTAAGCATGTTTGGGAAAAATGATATAAATGGAAAGGAGGGACTGGGTGTTGTTAGGTTTGAACTACATTTCAATTATAATTTTGTTTTATTCTCTTAAATTATTAAAAAATATTATATATTAAGTAAAATTAAAATCTAAAAAAAAAAATCGCTGTCGCAGGATATTTTATATCTCTGTCATCTTCAATTAAATTTCTTATGTGATATTTGAAAACTAAATGACTTCCTAAGTTGTAAGATGTCAATTTTAATCAATATATAACATTGGCAAAAATACTATTTATGCCTTGAATTTTAACTAATATTTCAATTTTAATAATGAATTTTATTTTATGTTAATTATAATTCACATATTTTTAATTAGTTTTAATTATGCTTATGTGTCTGGTGTCATATAAAAATTTAACGTCTTTGATTTTATACGTCAATGTCAATTTATTTTTAGCGTGTCAAATGTTAAATACTCTTTAAAATAATTAAAATATAATGTAATTTTTAAAGACATATTTTAAGTTTAGAGAAAATTTTATTATATTTGCTTATTTTAAGTTGACACATGATGTTTAACACATCTAGAATAAATGATTTGACATTAACGTATGTAAAATAAAATGATACGGCAATGTCTGACATTAAATTTTTGGACGGTTCAAGTTTAGGAACATAATCGAAACTAATTAAAAATATATAGATTATAATTAATACAATATAAAATTCAGAGGCATGGATAATACTTCTGCCCATAACATTTTTTCAAACTTTTTTTATCTTTGATAATTTGAGGAATGTTTATATAATAATATTATAATAAAGTTGTAACTAAGAAGATTATATGTAAATTTTTGTATTAAATATATAAAGACATATAATTACCATTATCTATTGGTAAGGCTAATAGTATTTTGTGTTCCACCTGCAAATAATAATGTCTATACTTCTTTCTACTGTTTCAGTTTATGCCATCTCATCTCAAAAGGAACATCGTGAAGAAATGTATCATATTGTGAAAGTTTTCGCATAAACAACAGTACGAAACTAATGTTTCAAACATGTTGGACTTAAAACAATTCGAATACCAAAACCGATAGCTAAGGATTTTCTCTTGATAAGCAACTCATATTATACTAATAGTAATGAACTTCAAAAAAGAAAAGCAAAAGAGTAGAGAGAAAATAGGAGACAGCCACAAGAAAAGCGAACTAATGGACTCTACTGTCACAAATAAAAAAGACACCATCATTTCAATGTTTCCCAGTGTAGTACGGTACTTGCTATGTCTTACATTCATAGCAGTAACACTCAAAGATGAACATTAAGAAGGGGGTCAAAAGGAATTTATGCACAAACTCAGTACACAAGCTGTGGCTCGAACTCTGCGAAATCTACAGATCCGGATTCTATTGGTGGCATCAAATATGTAGCCAAGAGCTCAGATGCCAGGGCTGCAATTAGTGGAATCCTCTTCAAATTCTTCACTAAGGGAATGTCGTTGCTTTCACTAACAGCCTGAAGCTTCTGGTTTATCTCCACCATTCTATCCAACTTCCGCTTGAACTCTGGGTTCTCCACATCCAGAACTGCTGGGAAAATCCTAGCTGTTGTGCGGTTTGTCTGCAAAAACAGCAATCCAGAAATGAAGCTTGAATTATTTTCAGATATTTGCCTGAACTTTGAGTTCAGGATTTGCTCTAGTAATAGAAGGTGACGCGGTGAAATTTATATCTGCATGGATGATCAGTACTGGGAGTGTAAAGTGCAAGTATATGATGCACCGTCTTACCTCGATGATGACATGCATGTCAAATTCTTTGGTGTTCAGCCCAATGCCTTCATAGAAAGCTGTGCGTTGGCAATCGTTGAGGTACATTGTGACATAGACCTACCGGGCAAATTTGAGGATTCAGTTCCAGTACAGGGCTAAGAAAAAAATAATGACCAATCCACATTGAAGACAGTTGGTGTAAATACAAACAGGAAAATAATTCAGATGCTTTTTATGACTCTAAGAAATGCAAAGGTTAACCAGATTGCATCTCAGATAAGCTTGGCCATGAGAGGTCTTTAGCCAGATTCAGTTCACAAAATATAGACATCATGAATGCACATATAATTATATCAAGAACACTTTTTTTAGCAAAATCCACATCTTGACATTTAATTGGCTAATATTTTCCCTTTTCAAGCCTGTTCTTCTATTAGCAGCTTTACATAGCACTCATTCGAACTATTAAGTATTAAATTTTCAACTCAGATTGTAAAAGATAAAATGTACGCATAAGCAAACATTTACCGATAGACAGAAGAACCGGGCCCACAACTTTGCCTTCCAGTCATTGAGAAATTGCGGCTGAGCTTTCATCAAAGCAGAGAAGAAGTCTCCATGCCTATTCTCATCCTGGCACCAGTTCTCAAAGTACTTGAAAATGGGATAACATTGGTATTCAGGATTGGCCTTGAGATGTCTGTATATGGTTATGTATCTCCAGTATCCAATTTTCTCAGACAAATATGTAGCGTAGAAGATAAACTTGGGCTTGAAAAATGTGTACTTTCTAGCCTTTGTCAGGAAACCCAAGTCCAATGCCAAATTGAAATCAGATAAACCCTTGTTCAAAAACCTGCATTGAATTGAAACGTTGAGGTCATACAATATCAAACAAATTATTAAAAATAAATAAATCTAATGGCAGCTAGAGCTATCAAGTTTGCGTCTTTACCCAGCATGCCTTGCTTCATCCCTGGACATGAGAGAGAATATCTCAGCCACCACTGGGTTGGTTTTCTGCAATATCAACATCCCAAGCCAAGTATTAGTCTGGGAATGGTGGACAAAAGTGCATGCAAAACAATCTTGGAAACACGGGTAATAGCTAACTATGCCACCACTAGTTTCTAGAAAGAACTACATCAAATAGAAGATAACCCAAAACTCAGAAGACCTGTATTTTCAAGTGTCATGTGATATTTGATAAATATATCAGACATAAGTGCCGAAAGTTTTCTTTCATTTTTTGACAATGTTCTATAAAACTTAGCCTATCATTCTCATTCAAATTAACTAGAACCAGGATTATAAGTTTAGACAACATCAAAATCTAAAGTTGAAATTTGAAACACAGCATAATATCACACCTTGAGCCTTCTTCCGAGCTCTTTGTAGAGAAGAAACCCCGAGAATTCAGCAGTGCATGACCTCTCAAGAAACTCCACGAAGATTTGCCTGAGAGGACCATCGAGTTTATCAGCAGCCTCCTTGAACTCCTTGTTCCTCACAAAGTGGGTCTGGTTGTAATCAGTCTTGAACTCCTGAAGCAGAGCTTCAAACTCAGACTGGTTCAAGTTCTTGTTAATCTCCGAGTTGAAAAGCGTCTCCATCTCATCAAAATCCGTGGTGTAAAACCTCGGCGTCAAAAGGGTCTCCTTAATGGCGGTCTTATTCGCCTTCTTGCTTGGCTTTGTGGGTGTGGAGGTAGAGGAGGCACTCATTCTCACGGTGCTGAATTGGGAGTACGAGCCCATTCTAGGGTTCCCGAACTTGGGAGTGACATTGCTGAACTTGGAAATGGGTTTCACGAGAGCCATTTCTGCTGCCATTGAAGGAATTCTGCAGATTTGAGGATATGGACCGAGGTCCGCGAGGGGGAAGAAGGTGGTGTTATAGTGTGGTTGGACAGTGATAGAATGATATCATCTCATCCAACGAAATCTATGAACGTAAATTGAAAGTTGACACGTGGCAGGTGTTATGAGCTTCTCCTGATGAGATGATTGGTGGTGACAATTTCATTTGGATGAAAACTTGCGGCTGCCATTTATCTGCAGCATTAGATATTTCATTTTCTGTATTTGTTTTTTCAGTCTTCTAGGCACCAAATTTTTTATTGTCTTTGAGGCCTTGAGGGTCCCCGTATCGTAACAGCTTAATTAGAAGGTTAATTTATGGATTTAATGCTCCATATGAGAAGGTCATTTTTTGATGATTTAGCTTTAGAAATATTCTATTTTCCATTTATGTTTTACAATCCATTAAATCTTTACCTCCTTTTTTGTGGTAATAGCCTAAAATATAAACCACATTTCTATTATATTTATTTAGCGTTGGTAAATCCCTAGAAATTGGCGTGAGAAAGCTTTTTCATTTCCTCCTTCGTTATTTTTTGTAGAAGATACTCATTCTCATTTTTCAATGAGATGGAGGGACCTGCAGAATTATCATATATGTATATTATTATTAAAATTAGGTCGAATTTAATAAAAATTAAATAAATCTTTGTCTACGTTTAAAGGCGAATATACCAAATGTAACAAAATAGAGGCAAGAATGCAATGGGAGCAATACTTAACTATTATATTCGAACAATTAAAGACCCAGATTACATATATATAAATGATGTGAGACGCACATACGAATTCAATCTGCAACGTTATCTGTACAATACAATACCCCAAGAATTTTTGGACGTGTAAACTATATCAACAACATTTTGGTGAAATATAGTGTGGCACCCTACAAATCTTGGTTTCTCTTTCTTCAAATGCGATGGGGTGGGAAAGCGAATAGAGTCATTTATATTTATCTCAGCCCAACTCTAGAGGTGATAAGTCTTTTTTCATGTTTATCATGCTCATAATTTCATCATACTCCTAAGGTGAGGGAAAGATACATCCTGCGGAGAGAAATCTACGCAGTTTTCTTTCAAATGTGGTACTCACAAAAGTTCTAAATTTGTCCTAGTACATAGAAAACCTTCAATCTAGATCTTGACAAAGGGCTGCCTGGAAGAGGAAAAGTAAACCTAGCAAAATACCTAGGATAAAAGCTTGTGGAGACAATCTTTCTGCATTATTTTCAACAAAAGGTCGCGTTTACATCTGACAGGACACTTGTCTGACCTTTTATACTAATAAGAATGAGAAGTTCAAGGTCACTCTCTCCGTTTTCAGCACAAATGGCATCAGATAACCTGCATGGGGCCTGCATATTGTAACTTCTTAAAAACCACTGATTGCTGCAACTATGGAAGCAAACTTTCCTTCATAGCTACTTCATGATAAGCAATACTCGAGCAGCAACAAACCTGTTACAAATATATATTAAGGTAGCAGCTCAAAGATAAAACTGAAATCAGGTTTTTTGTAGTGCATTCTGAATTTTCATCATCAGCATCTTTCGCCCATAGTTACAAATCTACAAAATTTATTTATTTTTACTGGTATTTGAGTATGATATATTAAGCATATTTACTTCAGAGTAAGCCCTTTTTGCTGCCAGAAACCAAACTCTTAAGTTCTTGGAACATGTTGTCAATGGATCATTGCAGAATCTCTTCTCAAAATTTTAAGAAATTAATTATAGAATTTGGGAATGAAGAGTAAGCAAAAAACCTCTAATCATGAAAAAGCAGAAGCTGGCTTTGTGGCATAACATGAGCTATTCTATTTTGTCATCTGTTTCCTTAATTGCTTTTGTCCCATCGGTATCAATGGTCATTTGGGCTGATTCTCTGACTTCATCCCCGATATGGGATCTTTGCGCAGACTCTTCCAACCCATCTTCAGGCTTGGTGCTTGCAAAGTTTATTACTGTAGCAACAGAGGTCCGAGCTGAGTCTATCATATCGAGCTCAACACTGAAGAATGGATCATAAGATAATTGTCCTTCTTCATCTGCAAACCTTATCCCCTCAAGATGATCAAAATCAAAATTTCGCAAAAGTTCAGGAATTGGAAGATTACTATTTCCATCCTGTGCAAGCGTAGAGCCCATTTCAATGTCAATTTTCTCATGTGAGTTCATAATTCCTCTGCCCGTTATAGCTGAAATCTCAGACTCAACCATCTCAGATTCATAATCCAGCACAAAAGATCGGAATTGATTCTTTGAAGGGGGAATAGTGGAGCAAAATGCTTCTGCACAATTTCCGGGCGTTCCCTTGTTGTATGGATTCCTCTTCTTGTCATATCGGTAACGGAAGTTTTCATAAGTTGTCTGTGCGTCAACAAAAAAACTTCTAGTCTAAGCAAGCTTGAAGCCTTGAACTAATAACCAATAATCTAGTAGTTAAAGGAAAGTAATCTAAAAACATAATCGCCAGACAAAAGTGTGTTGAAGAAATGTTTATACAGACAAGTGTTACAATAAGCTGCTCATAACAGCGTATCTTCTTCATAATATTAGGCAAAATAAGCTAAGTTAATAAAAACGAGTACATGATTTTATTATGCCACTCGAATTAATAACTGAGTGTATAGCATGAATTTATATTGCCATAGCCAAGCTCAACATGATGGAAGCATTAGAAAATTGATTACCTCAAGTCTGAATTTGGATACCCGTAAAAAAAATAGACCTCTCATATTTGGAAAGAACAAAATAAAGAAAAGTAGAAAAACAGTAGCCAAGGCATCCTTTATAAACGATTTACTAGTCACTAACATCTCTTTCATTTTTCCTTCTATTTTTCCTGATAAAATGTCCTCAACCATTTATGAGGAAAAGACAAAAATAGTTATGCCATCATTTTTGCGAAAGTTGCCTGTAGACTGTGCTCGAGTCCTACATAATTTCTGTCATCAACATTAAAGCATAATTTCTGTCAAATTATGTGCATCTTTTAATTTTCCGACACAAGTCAACAACATTGCATTGTCCAGATTGCACAACGCAAATGGTCATTCCCGCAGATCATCAAGAATCATAAATTTGTGTGTGCGCGTGTTATTTATTTATTTATTTTTATAAATGTCTTACCATAACTAAATTCATCTCGTCTCCTCCTTTCTATTACATCCTAAAGTTAAAAATTCTAGTTTCTTGCACCAACCTTGTCCGCCACTAATTTGAAAAATAAAAACTAAGAAAGTGGGTTCATTTCCCTTCAGCAAAGTCTGTTAAATTAGAATATGTTCTGAGTACTAATTTGAATTCACAAAATGGTTGTAACTCTAGCGGTACATTTTTGAGCTTCCAAAGGAATCAGGTTGGACAAAGAACATTCTAGCACTCAATAAAAATTCATTCACCTATCGTCTCAAAAAATAAAAAAGAAACAAAAAAATTACCATAGGAAGCCAAAGGAAAAAAAATCTAAAGCATGTGATTGAAATGAATCTTGCATCTAAAAGAATTGGGAACTTCAAACTTCGAGAGCTACGATAGTCACCTGGTTAGTACAGATGAGATGGAGATGGAAAATTGAAAGGCCACCAACAAACCAGACAGCTATAAAGCAGTATACTATAAGAATATCTGATACATAATCACTTGCTAATCTCTTCCCAAATGACACATCGCCCTCGGAAATATTGATACAAGAAAACACCAAGACAAATATGCACAAGATAGTTGATGTTGAAATGAACATGAAGAAGAACCGATAATTTCGCTGCAAAATAATTAGCATATACAACAGCAGTCATTTCCTGTAAGAAATGGGATGAAAAAGAACATTGGGAAGCCCATAAAAGTGGACAACCCATTTCATTAATTCATATGAAAAATGGTTTAATTTACCCCAAACAAAAAATGAAAATAACCAATTTAGCCTAAGCCAAGGAATATCAAAGACATAAAAATTAAGCTTTATTACTCTTTCCCACCCTCTCCATAACAAAAAGGATAGGGGGGGAATTATAACAGATGTTGAGCAATTACCATAAGTTTAATCGGAGCATTTCATGATCACTCTCCTGCTTAATTTTAATGGATCCTGGTTGTATTATTAGGAAAATGATATTAATGTGATGCATATAGTTGCAGATGTTTTCACTGGTTCACTAGTACCAGTTTGGGCAATTTCTTGGCGGAATCCAATTGCTAACATGAAATGAGTTTGAGTGTGATGGATCCCGATATATTCTAGATGATATGAGCAAAGGAATGATAGGATGTGGGGAGGTTTTGTAACTAACCTTGACAGTAAGGCATGATCAGAGAACTTTCTAGAAGGTGGGACGCATGGAGGTGGAGAAGGAAGAGTAGTGTAATTCAGTTGGAGGCATTGGGCATAAATAGGAGGACTGAGAGTGGAAGGATATGGAAAATATGGAGAATGGTCAAGAGAGTGCTAGCCTCTCGAATGCCTAGCAACATTACTGTCTTGTGTGTGTTTACTGCATTTTAGTCTTCTGTTACTAAGTGATAAGTTGTGTTCCTTGTTTCTATGATTATTATTGGAGTGTTTTTCAGCATTGTAATCCCCTGTTAGAGTTTTGTGTTAGTAAAATATTATCAGTTTATAGTGTTTTCCAGCATTTTTGTGGTTTGGACTCTATTGACCATGAAAGCTGCAGTCACACAGCAGTAGCTCAAACAGGCATTTTCATAGTTTGCATAGGAAATATCCTCCAGAAGCAATGTATTATAGAAAGAGTAAATAATTCAAGTATTTATAGGTGCAAGCATCTAGGAGAAAAGAGATTGAGTGTAATTCAAATTTTCACTCAAGTCGCTTCATGGATGTCCTGGAAACATGAGCCAAATAAGTCTCAGTGTCACTCCTAAATGGTTTGGGAAATTTAAGTCTCTTCAATTGAAGGAACATGAAGATTCTAATAATAACATGCCAAACATTTCCAGATCAACCAACAACTGCAAAGCTACTGTATAATGTTTTCCACTGAAGATCCATGTTAGTGGTTAGCCCCAGAGAAATGACATATTTTTCAGCAAGATGCCTTTTGATTTACAGTAATTGTCCCACAACTCAGACATATTTATACAAGAAAGTATTGTACAAGTCCTCGTTTTTCCCCAAGGAAATTTCTTTTTTTTTTTTTTTAAAAAAAAAAAAGGTGCTCTAATTGTTCATGTCAAGCAGTCAAATGGTCCTTCAATTCTGAGGTTTAAGAGTTGATATCTAAGTGTCTTATGATTTAGGAAGCTTAACAAAAAATTATACATTGCAGAAACCAGATGTCAGAAGCCTTCTAGTAACTTCCTCATTAGATTTCAAGGCAGATACCAAGTTTCTTCCTCCGCTAAATGGCAGTCATCAGATAAGTTCAGAGTCCACAATCACTATTATTTTCTGATTCTCAAGCTGGCTTAGAAGTAGCATAAAATTGAGATTTGTTTTATTTCATAAAAATTAAAATGGAACATTATCTTTGTTTTTTAAATCGTAGGAAAGTGAACTTACTAGTCCAATACACTGGCCAACCCAGGGACAATGATGATCAAATCTTTGGACACAATTGTTGCAGATGGAACAATGAGAAGTACGAGGAGGGCGATAAAGTAAACATGTATCACAGAACTTTACTTTTACTTTGTGACCATTAACAACTACATCTCTAGTTCGAGGTAGTTTCAGATGTGGGGTTCTACCATGAATCCATTCCATGGAAGGAGTAGGCATATCAGATTCTTCATCTAACTCAGGATCAGGAGGCCTTGAATTCCTGGGGACAATTCCAGGATCTCTAGCAGAAGTCAAGAAGAGGAATGTTAAGTCCTGCACGAGAGTTGTCATCAGCTTTTACTTTTAAAATAAGAAAGAGCTCTCATCATAAGCTATAAAGAAGAGTAATATGTCAAGAAAAATGAAATAATTCATATGTTCATACAGTTTGATGAAAGTGCCCATGCTCTTTCTTTTTTTTTTTTTGGGGGGGGGGGGGGGTGGGCAGAGGGATATTCTTAATTTTCTCTTCTTTTCTTTTTAACAAATAGTAAATTTGATGCATGTCACTAAGCAACATGTAATTCAAAAAACAAATTGGACCTGTAAAGTCTCCAAAAATCATTCTTTTTTGCAATATTGAAATTTATAATTAATTGCAGTCGTAATACCTAATCATGACAAAAATATTTATCCAATAACCCCACGTACATATTTACAAATATTGATAGTTGAACTTTCAACTCCAATATATAGAAAATTATGGGAAATAAATAAATGAAAGAAATATAAGCAGAGTAACTTGGAAAAAATGATATAGAGAATTCACGGGTTGATAACTGATTTACATAAAATATTAAAGGTGTTACTGTAAAGGGAGACATACAAAGAGTACTTACCAAAAGAGCGAGAACCAAGCCTGTAACGAATACAGAATACCAGAGATGAACATTGACGGTCTCCGGATGTCTGGTTTTAAGATATATCTTCGCACAAAATGCAATCGCAGGTCCAGCAATTAAGAAAATGGTGAGAAATATAGAACCTACGTCAGGACCAAAGACCAGTCTCCCACCGAAGATAAATCTCTGGAATAAAAGCAAGAAAAAGCTGAATCAGTCAAACTTAGAACACTTATTATTGCTTCTGGGTGTCGATTCATACGTCGGCAATGTACATTGCTTGTTTCCAACCTATCATAACTACACGAGTGCTCTCAGATGACAAATTTAGCTATCGATATGACACTTTGATTATAAGATAAGTAGACAACTAATAATCTTCCACTTAAGCATACCCAAAATGGCTTTATAATATAAAAGCATGTCGAATAGATTTACAACTCACATCTGTAAATGTAGCTTAGGGATGGTGGGCATGAGGGATAAAACAGTAATCATGCAATATCAACCAGCTCTTTGCACGTGATCGAGACTTGTAATCTCTAATTTAAATCTTGTTCGGCAAAACTATTATATTTTCCCTGTGGTTATGTGGATCCAAACAGCCAGAGAGAAGCAGCAAATAAGAAGGGCTTATGAGTTTACTAATTAAGTTAAGAAAAGTCAACTACATGCCCAAAGGAATCATGTAGGCATTTTATAGTCACTTTTTCTGAGAATCAAATGCAGTAAAGTTGACATATTAAAGAATGGCAAAAGAAAATAAAACATTTTTAAGGGAAACAATTCAAATAAGCTGCTTCTAAAGGAAGCTAGAATAAAATAGAACTACTCTTTACTGAGATGAACCTGATATCCAGCATTTATGATAAAGCCAAATATGTGCTAATCATTAGTCGTGCATTATAGTTGCATGATCACATATCTCTGTGATTCTCTCCCATATATTTTTTCCCCAGGCATGGAAAAGCTTAATACCCCTCGTAAGCTTTCTTGTACACTTCTCTAATTAAATTGGCTAAGTTTGTATTCGGAACTAACTAGAGAGTCAATTTAGCACTGAGTATCAAGCAAGAATTACACATGTCATTAACGTTCATGTCAAAAGCTTATGAAACGCTTCCTCACTTCCTGTGACAACAAGAGGTAGAAACCCATGAAAATTGTGAAGAAGGGATGTCCTTCACGGTTTTCAAAAAGGTGGAATTAAAACAGGGACAAGTCATAATGAGTTTAAACTGAGTTTAAATTGTGTCAAACATATCTTTCTACCTCAGAAGCAGAACCCAACTACGAGAACCAAACAAAAAGCTGAAATGGACTCACATTATTGCCCCTCCAGGTTTGATAAAGCCTCCTTGTTTTCAAACTGTGGGAAATACTGCCAGGTGGAGAATCCCCTTTATCCATATTATTATTCTCAACCATGGCAGCCCCCTGGGTTATCAAAACTGGTCTTGTCCCCTCACCTCACAGTATCCATACCCAATTCAAATTTCAATCGGGAAGTCCTCCGAGAAATCCAAAATCCCTTCTAGGTTTTTCGATCTAGAGTCTGTCCTGGATCAGCAGTCAAGGTGATAATGCAGCGGACAGAGGACGTGGGAAGGAAAGAGAGGAAAGAAAATGTGATTCTTGGATCACAGCGATTTCACAAAGAGCCTGCAAAGGCTCATGAAACTTTGCCACTGAGACGGATCATGCCAAGACGAGATTACTCTTGCTTGTGTGTTTCTCTCTCCCTTCCCAAGTTGATTTCTTCGTCTCTCTTCCTTTAATCTAAGGCGCTGGCACCTTGGTGTTCCTGGGCGGATCTTCCAAATCCTCGCGGCTTTTACGCGCGTAATTTTTCTTGTTTGTTAATTGTTACGCTATTAGTTGTGTAATATATAAAAACTATGCAGTTGCAGTTGCTTCTTAATCTTCTTTCACACTTCTTCAACTAACATATTTTTCTAAATCTATACTTCTATACTCTTTTAATTAATAGTTTTTAAATTATAGATTAACAAATATATAATTATAATATAAAAAAATAAAAGTGTAAGTGCTCCTCTTATTTTTTATTATTTTAAAATATAAAATTTCTATAATTTAATTTTATATTAAAATTATTTAAAATTTAAAATATAAGTGAAAGAATAAAAGTTATTTAATCTTTCTCATTTTTTTAAAGAATAAAAAGTTACTGAAAAATGTAAAACGTACTATAATCTAAAAAAAATTATATTAAAAATTACATGCATTTTAACTTTGAAATATTATTATTTTCTTAAAACTTTGAATAATAAAATGATTTTCTCAATAAAATTAATAATATTTTGTTGTAAATTATTTATCATTTTGGAAAGAAATAACACGTAAAACCAAGGATGTTTCTATAAGAATTTATTTTAAATTTATCTGATTTATCTTATGACATAATTTTTTATACACGTGTTTAAAAAACTTTATAGAAATAACTTATAGCAGATGTCCATAAAATGTTTTCAACTTATTTTTATTTTGTCCTTATAAATTTTTTAATTATAAAAATAATTTATATATAAATATTTATTCTATAATAAGCGTTTAAATAAGTTATTTACTCAAACATAATCCAAATATTAAACTGAAAAATTACTTGGTATACTGAACAAAAATAAAAAATTAACGTGTATTATTATCTTTATCTTTATATAAGAACGTTTAGGGCAGGGTTTTAGAATACTATCATTGTTTATTTTAAACTTTACTATAATTTCAGTTTTTAGTTTATTTATTAATTTCAATTTAATCTTTTAATTTTTTTAAATTTAGTCTTTTAACTTTTGATTTGTATCATGTCACTTTATTTAATGTTTTCAAAATGATGCCTTAATTTTTTTTAGTGTTCTGAATTACTGCTTAATAGTTTCAATATTTTAAAATGGTCCTTGATTGATGTATTATAAAAGGATAAATATGATACAAACTAGAATAAAAATTTATTAAAAGGCAAACATAATAGTTAATACTTTAATTCATAAGTTGCTCTAACACTTAATCAACCTAACTCCCAAGTTCAACTTGACGACATCTTTGGATTTGAATAAATTTGTTTTATTGTGTTTGGCAGAATCAATGCTCAGATTCTTTGAAATTTATGTTTATATATTTCTTTTTAAATGAATCTTTATATGTTATGCTTACATATATTTCAGTTCATTTTTTTTCTTTAGATTAGAAAATTATAAATAGATTTCTTATAGTTCAAATATGAAGAATTTCTCATGCAGGTTAATTATCCAACATTGCAATTAATTTATTTTAGTGATCGGTGTCTCTAAACCCGCCTTTTATGTGATACGACATGTGATACTATGAGCTACAAATTGTTGTATTTTAAACAGGAAGTTGACATTGGCGCACTTCCCATCTGCATGCGGGAAAGGGGATATCATTACTGCTTTTAAACAGTGGATTGCTAAAAGATCATTCACAATTTGAGGGTGAAAATATCAAAATCGGATTAGGGGTAGAAAGTGTAGTTTATAGGGGAATTTCAGTAGACTTTTTGATGTTGCAATGAGAAGCCATTGATAACCAATCATGAACAATGAGAAAACCGTAAGAATATCACATGTATTGTTCTGCAGCAATATATATTATAATTCAATAGCCTCTGGCATAATTTATGTGCGTAAATGGGTGAAAGAGAAAGAGGAGTAGGGGTGGGCATTTGACTCGTCAATCCGCCTAATTCAACTCAACTCCGCTCAATTGGATTGGGTTAACGGGTTGAGTTAGGTCAAAAATTTTAAACTTGATACTGACGGATCGAGTTATGGGTTAAAAACTCAACCAGCCACCTAACCCGCTGACCCAATAGTCAACGTCGTCTCTCCTCTCTACTTCTCTGGTTTCTCTCGGTCACCCCTCACTCACTCATCTATGGCCATTTTTGGTTCTAATTCGTGAACCAAAAATTCTTAGCTTCGTATTCTTTGTTGAAGGTCCTTCAACTACACTCGTTACTTCTCATAAATCTGAGCTCCCCGACAGCCATTGGGATGCGGGGTGACGATAGCTTCCTGGACTTGGCCTCGAAGCTGCCATCAGAGTACACCACAGTGCTGGCGCTGGTGTCAACGAGACAAAGACTGTTTCTAGTTCATGGACCAGAAATGCCTCTGGACTTCTAAGGGTTCTGGACTGGTTGCGTTCTTTTAGGAGAAAGAAAGAAAAAGAGAGAGGGAAGAAGAAGAGTAGGAAGAAGAGAAAGGAAAAGAAAAAAGAAGAGAAAGAGAAAAAGAGAACCCACCGACTCAACCTGTGAGAGTACGGGTTGGATTAGTTCATGTTCATCTATTTATTAAAAAAAAAATACTAACCCGACCCAATCAAATTTGATTGGGTTAGGTTGAAATTTTTCCCTAGCCCGACCAATGCCTATCCCTAAAGGGGAGAGAAGGAGATAGATTTAAGAGAGAAGCATGCAAGGTAAGGCAGTTTACCTAAAATAATTGTTACAGGTAGACTACACAAAATTTACAAATTGGTAGACTGTATAATATTTACAAATACCAAACTAAAAAAAGAGAAGAAGGCACGTCACACTATCCATCATACAGAAATTATGTGTTGGATTTACCAATTTACAGTATATTTCTTGTCAATTTTTTTTTCCAATTTGAGTAATGAAAATATCCTAGTTTTGTTGGGGAAGAAACAGAGGAATGACTTCATTGAGTTGCTTCATTTTTTTGTCTTTCCATTTTCCATTTTAATCATCTGTCAGTAACCTTTCATGCCACTTCAGTCACCAGCAAATCAGCATGCTAGTTTGAAAAGCCACTAACAACAAATATCCCTTTCAGGAGATGCTCCAAGTGGACCTGCATCAGAAATAGAGACATCGTAAGATAAGTGAGTTTATGGACGCCAACGTTTCAACACTAAGCAATATAATCCCATTCCCTTGCCTCTACTCAAAATAGCAGCAGCAATATGTTAACAGAGGAAGCGTTTACTGCCTTCCTTATTGGGAGGTTAATAGAAAAGTACCAGTGTATCACTATCTGGATCAGACAAGTCCTCAGGCTGTCAAGACTAAAACAAGTTCACTAGTTCTGCAAATCTATCATTCATTTCTTTCTTTTAATTCATCAGTCAATCAAAGCATGATGTTACTTTAAAGGAGTTTGCAAGTGCTTAATCAGTCTCAGCAAAAACCCCAAAACTAAAAATTATTATTAACCGTTCATTTAGTCTCTGAGTACCATTAAGCCCCATGAAGAGTATTGTTATATGTACATGGATAATAAAGCAGACATCAAAATGCTACCTTTGTCTTAATAACTTTGTCTTAATAACCACCAAAGTAATCTGAAAGAGCTACTGCTTCTCCTTATCTTGAGTAGCATCGGCTCCCTTTGTGGATTTACATTGTGAATATTTTATCCCTTGATCAGCAGGAAGAAAAATATTAAATGCAGCTTCTTTTTCTCCTGCCTTCTTCGGATGATCGTCCAAATCATTTAACATACTTGTTGGCAATCGAATGCCACCATCCTTGCCATATGTTCCTCCTATTTCTACATCAAATTTTTTTTTAGAGCTTATAAAGTCTCTTTCAACATCTGAAGTAACCATTGGTGTGTTTTCTTCTTCCTTAACAAAGTCTCTGAATTTCACCAATGAAGATGGTATGTTACAACAAGAAACTTCGTTGAAGTTCCCCAACATTCCCTTTGTATATGGGTTTTCCTTCTTATCATAGCGGTATCGAAAATTCTCATAAGTTGTCTATGAAAAAAGCAAGTGCCAAATGTGAGTGTATATAATCCAGCATGCTGAACTTTAGGAGGAGAGATAGAATACCTGGTTGGTGGAAATCAAGTAAATATGAAAAATTGTTAGCCCGCCGACAAACCAGATGGTTATAAAGCAATATACAATGAGAATAACTGATATGACATCGCCTGACATGTTGGACCCCAAGGAGCCTTTTTGCCGAAGAAGGTTAACCCAAGAAAATGAGAACACATATATACACAACAAGGTTGATGATGATATGAACATTATGAAGAATGGATAGTTACGCTGCGACAACATGAACAGGAGAGAAACAGTGTCAAAATTCGCTAAAGGAATTGGGGGGAAATGAAAGATAGCAGAATCTGTAAACAGGAAAAAAAAACATAAAATGAAAGTAAAAATTGAAATTTCAACTTAAATATATCGTACATACTACCCACTTCCCTCAGACTGACCTTTACCTGGGCTATTTATAATCCCAAAAGTTTGATTTCAAAGAGTTTTAAGGTAGTTTCAGATAACTTACCAATCCAATACACTGACCAACCCAAGGGCAATGATGATCAAACTTCTGCACACAGTTATTGCAGACAGAGCAATGTGAAGCACGTGGAGGTCGAAAGAGCAAGCAAGTATCACAGAACTTCACCTTCACTGTATGGCCATTGACCTTTATATCCCTCACTCTAGGTATTTTCACAGAGAAATTTCTACTGTTTATCCAGTCCATAGACGGGTTTCTTTTGTCAAGTGCTTCATCTCCTTCAACTAGTTGCATTTTCCTAGGGATAATTCCCGGATCTATGCCAGAAGTTAATAAGAGAAAAATAAAGGCCTGCATCAACAATTAACAAGTCAAATCAAAATAACATGGGCAGGCCAAGTTTATTTGCTACTAAAAATGAAACTTTACCAACCAAAATTGTGAGAACCGCTCCTCCAATAAGTACAGGATAGCAGAAGAGAGGATTATCCCCTTTCATTGTGAAAACCATTCTCAAGCAGAATGATATTGCAGGACATCCAATCATAAACGACGTCAAAAAAAGAGATGATGCATCCTGACCAAAGACTAATCTTCCACCACATAGAAATTTCTGACATGATACAAGCTTCATCAGAAATCAGTCCATATGATAGATTATTTGATCTCTTAATAGTCAAAGACCATGTAGGGTGAATTTTATAACAACAATCCTAGCATTTATGCTTTGGAGATAACTTGTTATCTCATTATCAAATGACTATTCTAAAGTTGAAGCAAAAGAAATTTCACACAGAACCTTAAATTGGACACCAAGAAGTGCGAAAGAATGGCAAAAACAAGGTTCTCCCACTTTCATTTATTTAGATTGTGATAGGGACCAAGGTATTATGGGGTGCTTAAGTCGCACATTGAATAGCATGGGATGCTCAGTCAAATACTTAAGTAGTTTGGTTCTTCACCCTTAACAGCTAGCATTTAAGAGAAGGTTTCCCAAGTTGCTTGAGTGCTTATCATTGATATCGGAGATTGGTTGTTAGTGTACTAGAAAGGGCTACTTGTGGAGGAGCTGAGCGAAAAGGCCGAGTGAAGCGTCGTAGAGTACAACCGCTGCGACGTCAAATGCCCAAGGGCGGTGCTATGATAGGGACTAGGGTAAAGTCCCACATTGAGTAGTATGGTATATTTGATGGAGTACTTAAGTGGCTTGATTCTTTCCCCTTAATAGCTAGCTTTTAAGGGAAGGTTACTCAAGTTACTTGGATACTTATCAAATTGATAGAGTAGTCTATGGATAAAAAATAATTTTATTTATACCCTAAGCTAGTACAAAGCTCGCGGCAACAACTTTCTTCTGCTTTGTTAAGCAAGACAGAAGTATGTAATAAATGCATAAGCCCAGAATTATTCCTGGCCAAGCAGTTATGATCAAAATGATGAATGGAACAATAGAGCAGACAGATAGTGGCTTAAGAATGTATATTAATCTTTTGTACTTCCTTTTCCAATGGCCCAAACCCATAATAATATCAGGTTAAGGAAATATATTAATGAAAAAGGAGCTGCACCTTCAACTGCCACAGAAAAAAAGTTTCAATTTTTTCATTTAAATGAAAAATCCATGTATATTTTCATTAAGATGCATAAATATTGTATCACCTCCTAGGTCTCTCTCCCTTCATCAGTTTGTTATCCACATAAAACTTCACATTGCTAGATCTCTACGGAGAGCAAATCTCCGACCTTACACTAGCATCTTTTGCTGGATATCTGAATTTTTTTTCTTCTTAGTCACATCAACATATCAATTGCCTCTAAGAGTATAGAAATCAGTTTTATAAGTCCAGTTTTTCTTTTGCGTTCACCAACAAGAGTGTGCTATAATCACATAAACCCCAACACAACCTATGTCAATCAACAAGTCCCTCGAATTAATATCATTGTAAGCTGAACTTTAAGCATGCCTTCCACTAGCTAACAAATCACAGTACAGCACAATTGTACTCCCTGTTGTTGAACAAACAAAGCACTTAAACGCAGAAAATAGTTCCTGCATTTTCAAGACCAACTGTAGATGTGTCCTGATACATCTCAACTTATTCTCAAAAGCCAAGTCATGCATCTTCAAGTACCAAATCTCCTCAAATACATCTGGCCTAGCAAAAAATTCCTTGAAGGACTTCACTGTACGAAATTGTACAAAAATATTTCTATCAAATCAAATATCATCATGCACGTTCACAAATCAAATATATTGTTTACAATACAACTAGACACGTGAAGGGGATCGATACTGAAAGAGTGGAACACAAAATAATGAAAGGGAGAAAGAGCGATTACATTGTTTCCCTTCCAGGTCTGGTAGACCCTTCTGGGTTTTGGTATGGAGGAGTCCCTAGAGAAAAAGGTGGACTTCTTTTTTGGGGAGTTTCTTGTCGTCATTGATCCCCCTGCAATGATCTCCTTTATTCGCAAAATACCCACATGTGTTGCAAACGGAATTCCCTTCGGGTAAGCGAACGAAATGAGATCAACTGGCCATCCTTTCCCAGTTCTTACATTCCTCTTTCTCTTACCATCTCCATCACTCTCATCATTTTCATCCCTAACCCCTTTCCCTTTCTCTCTCTTCCTCCTCTTCAACCAACCAACCCAGCACTCCGTTAACCATCTCTACATTCCACCGGCTATTTCGCGGGCACAACCATTTTAGATGCAAAAAAACACTGCGAGCAATTTACCCATTTCGTCATCCAAAAATTATATTTTTTAATTTAATTTTAAAAAATTAATAAAGTATATTTATTTCAATACAGAGATAAAATTGAAATAAATATAATTTTTTAATAATTAAATTGAGATATTTAATCTCTTAAAAAAATAAATTAAAATAATTATAATGTTTTAAATACTAAGTTAAATAAGACATTTTAATTTTTTTTTCTTATTTCAATGAGATAGGTTAAGGATAAGAGGAATTTTATTTATGTAAAGTTTATATAAGTAAGTGAGTAACTATCAGATTTCTTCTTATAGAATACTATCATCGTCAGCTTGGTTTTGATATCACAAATTGAATTCTGACTCAAAGGCTCGTTACTATTAGTTTATCAAGACTAAAATAATGTATCTTGCAAAAAAAAATATCATAAATAAATTAATAATAAGGAATGTAGTTAATTCTAAATTAATATAATTTTATTAGTGATGAGGAGGTTTTTTTCTTTTTGGCTGAAAAGGGGTGCGGAGGTTTTGAGTGGCTATTATTCAAAAATAAAATCGGATGCATTCAAGTTTATATATATATATATTACGCGGGAAATGACAACCTATCTGCGCCTCTTTCTCAATATAGAAAGCAAAAGACACCTGGTGAATTTATGGATGGTGATTGGCGAACTATATTTTGACATTATTTTTAATCATTTGTAAATATCTTTTATAACTATGTCAATATAAAAGTGCATATTTAAAATTACTTATGAGAATTGAGAAGGCTTGAACATGTTTGTTTAACCCCAAAATCAAAAAAGATAAAAAAAGAAATTGTTCAATCATATTTAAATAATCACGTCGTGCGGATCTGCAAATTATTTGCAATTTTTTTTAAGATATTCCAAGTTTTTCATAATTTGCAAAACGACTAATTTATTAGAAAATATAAATTTTATATACTCGATACTAGAATTTTTCTCCAATTTATCTTGTATATCAAGAAAAAAAAAATAGAGTACCTCTCACATCAGCGTGGGGATTTGCTGCTGATCAATATGCTGCTTTTCACTTTCAGCAATGGTAAAAATCGTTGCTGAAAGTTTTGGCAACAAAAAAACTACTGCCATAACTTTTAACAACGATAAAAACTGTTGCTAAAAGTAAAAAGCAACGACAGCACTTTTGATCACATCACATTCAAATGTATAAGAACCCATATATGAAGTCCCGTATAATCTCCATGTATAATGTATTTAGGTGGATATCTAAGAGTGAAAATTCAAACTCCTCGTAGTCTCATACGAAAAAATAAGATTAAATTATTGATTTAATTTATAAAATATTTTAATTATTTTAATTTGATCTATAAGAAACCAAACATGTGCAATATAATCTTAAAAAAAATACATTTATTTTAATTTAATTATTTTTATTGCTCAATTATTAAATGAATGATTGTCAAATGTCAAATAAATTAAATTAATAAGACACTTTCAGAAATTAAATTTAAATAATTATTTTTATAGACTAAATCAAAAATTTGTAACGTTTTAAAGTCTAAATCACTAATTTGCTTTAAAAAATAACCTATTACGACCAATGTTAAGGTGAGAACCTCCGAACAGGCATTTAATTGGCTATTTCTATTGATTAAAGAAAATGTTCGATATTAATGGCACAGTCTTGTGCACATACTGAAATTATTGCTGCGTTTTAACCAATTGTCAATAAAAAATAAATTTACTTGTCAACCTACTCAACTTCAACTAACTCGTAACTTCGATCAATTCATAAAACTGAGTTGAATTAGATTAAATTAACAAGTTAATTCTTTTTTTATTAGTTCAAATAATAAATTAATAAATTTTTAACTCGTCAAATTCAAATCAAGTCATAAACTTATCCAATTTTTTTTATCATAATATTTCTATACTATACACTTATATTGTGTATACAGCATTTATGATTAAATTAATATATTATTTAATTTTCTTTGTAATATTTTCTCTCTTAATAATAATATAAAATACTACATATAATATCTATCATCTTAATTATTTTTTAAACTACTAACTCCTTAATTATTTTTTAAACTACTAACTCCTTCATTTAAAAAAAAATTTGTTATTCTACCTTTCATCTCATTTTTAATAAACACAAAAAATAATTAACTCGATATTAAATTATAAATAAAATTTTTTTAAAAAAAATATATAACTATATAAGGCATAATTTTATTATTCTTTTTTATTTTCAATTCTAACATTTTAAATCAAATTTATTATTTAAAAAAATAAAAAAATCAACCCGTCAACCAAAACAAAACCAACTCGTTTGACACACTCTTAAACAAGCTATTTTAACCAACTCATTGGTTTGAAATGAGTAAGTAAAAACATCTCAATTCAAACCAACCCAATCCATTCTTTTCTTATTATTTCAATTCTTAAAATCCTTTCAACTCAATCCAACCAAGCTCGGCACACTCTTAAACAAGCTATTTTAAGTAGACCAAAATGCTTACAACGCTCTCCTTTGTTTTGAAAATATAAACAAGTTTTCACCAAAAAAATATATATAAACAAATCCTATTGAAGATTTCATATGACCGATTAATTCAAACATAAGGAGTGTAATTTACTCTTTGAATTATAATAACAAATTGCCACACAAACTAGATGTCGAACATTGCTCTTTCATCTTCAACAATAGACAAGTTAAACATTAGGTCCAATGGTCTTTATATCCATACTGACACAGGCTAATATTGCCAAGAACGCTTTCTATTAATATATCTAAGGTTAACATTATATATGTTATTTTTGGCTACTAGCTCTTCTAAACTAGGTTAAATTGAAATTAAAATGTTATTATGATGAATTTCCGAAACGATTGCAACAGAAAATGATCTTGGATACTAGATGTGAAATCCATTCTTAGACATGGCATCAGAAAACCTTCCATTTGAGAAGTGAAGCATCCTAAAGGTGAAAAAGGAGACAGAACTACACAAAACCAGTCTTTAGTTTTACAACTTACCCAAACAAAATAGACAGCCTCGTGCCAATTCGCAGGAATTGTCAAAACGAAAAGTTGACCTGCTGTCTGCTAACATACTTCTAATTAACTTACGATTTCAGAAAAATATTATTTGCTGCATTTCATTTGCCATGTAGTCAGCTCCATGTTCCATCCTATTCTCTGTCAAAATAGCTAAATCTGACAAAAGAACAAGACAATGGCATTAGTGACATTTCCTTAATTTCTTTCTTTTATGGTTCTCCTTCTTCCTAGAGCAAGCGAACCAGTGAAAGCACTGTTATGCTACATTTTCTAAACCATTAACATTGTTGTTTAGTCATTGATCATGAAAAGCATGCACAAAAATAGAGAGAGAAAAGAATGTAAGGAAGAAATTCGCAAGGGAAGCAGGAAACCGACCTTTTCCAAAAGTCTAAGCAATGGGAGACTACCCGATCCAGAACAGAGCAGAGGATTAACAAAAGTAATCCCTACATTTTGCTGATCCACATAAGCATTTCTTTTTCCTCTGGCCTGCTTTGAGAGGAAGAACTATTCCGTAATCATAAGTCAACTCGGTCATAGGAGGGATATGCCTAACTGCATGGAATGCAATATGGAGATCAGACTCATGTTTGTTTTCTCGTACCACCGGACGCCAGAGTACATTTGGAGAGCAGCTGTGGTTCATAAACCGAGCAACATTTCCATCATTTCTAGCTGTTATATAAAGGGGATACGGGATCTTCGGAGCTTCAGTTTCACTGGGAAAAACTTCCAACTGCTGATAAATGCGGGTAGAGTCAAAGATGTAATCATCTTCATTTTCACCCCCAAGCTCCTCCATTCTTGCATTATCTATGACTTCCCCTGCATATTCACATATAAAAGCTCCTGCACGAATAGGGTCCCACGATCTTAGACCCCAACCTTTATTCTTGGTTTTAAACACCTCCAAGCGAAATTTCAAGCCACCTTGTGTAACCCTATTTCGACAAGTAGGGGGGCACTGACAGGAAGGACCACACTCATATATCACAGATTTTAAGTCCAAGAGAATCCCATTTGCAGAATATGGTAGATGACCTCCATTCTTTTGAATGCAAGAACAGTTAAAGTTTCCAGGAAGACATCCACCAGCACAATTACATCCAGAAGAAGGATCTACTGGATTTGTTGGCTTCAAATTCTTGAGAGCAGGACAGTAAGTGAAATATGCCGGGCCCTTCTCGTTATCAACATCATTCACAAGACAGACGGGCAATTTTTCTGCCCCGGAAGTAAGATCAGGCAATATAACCCCAACTCTTGAAGTAGACTTCTCAGTCCATTGCTGAATGGATTTCCATGTCGCATATGCTTCAGGCTGCCCAGGCAACCTGACTAATTTATACTTAAATATATTGAAACCCGACTTACCTTTATCTACCCATGAATCCTGGATCTTGTAAATGCCATCATAGACATATATCTTCCCACCAGCAGTTGCCAAGTCCCTGAGACCTCTAACAACTCTCACTTCATTGCCTCGATGCAGGCTCTTTTCCAATGCAAGATTACCCCTTTCGAGCTTTTGATCACTCGCTCCCTTAGCCCCACCTTGGCCACTGTAAATCAGCACGTCCCCATCCTCCACATTATCTTCATATCCTCCGGATGAGACAATACTTACCGCCAATGGCTCTTCTTCTTGACTAATTTTGACACCCATGTAATCAATTCCTGCCATAGATGGTGCATGCAGTCCCAACACACACAGTTCCATCCTGAAAAAGAAAATATCCCCAACTTCCACACCAGGCACAGCTCCAACACGTTTCTTACTGTTTGTCCGAATCCCTTTGCTCAACATTATTGTGCCTGCCCTTAAATCAGGCCGCCTTGCCACTCCAGGATTCCCTTCTTTAAAATCTTCAATTTGTGTGAGCTTTCTTCTCAGCAGTTCGAATATCATAAGTGTATAGGAAACCGCTTCTCTGTTACCATCGGGTTGATTTAAGACCTCAAAAACTACAGGATTAATTAATTTGAGAATATCATTAGCCACTGCATCCACATCAACTTCCACGGATGCAGAACCACCTCCCTGCCTCCCCTTTGCTTTCTTTTGCGACCTGCGCCTTAGCCGCTCCCCCCTACCTCCCTCTTCTGCATCTGTTTCATTCATCTCAAAACTGATATTTTGGCTATTATTGTAGCCATCTTCATCTGTGAAACCCCTGCTAGCTCTTCGTGATGACCCAGTGCCTCCATTAGTAGCAGCCTTAGCTCTCGGTGTTGGTGTCCTAAATGAATTAATCGGAACCGCAGGCACACCAGCTGCTGCTGCTGCTGGGGTTTGAAGGCTTTGTTCAGAGAACCTCTGGGACTCTGGAGAGAAGAAGAATGGGTAGAAAGGGGAAACCCCGGGTGGGAATGGACCGGACGGAGAGACCGAAACAAAGGGAGCCCCACCTTGGGGATTCGAAGATGAAGAGACATTAGATGGTGAAGGGAATAGAGGAACAAGGGTTCTCAACGGCTTAACATTCAAAACCCTGGACTTATCAAAGGACCCATGTGCAGGAACAGAGTCTTGACCCATACTGTGTTCCATTTTTACACTTTGAAGTTGAAGCTTTACAAACACCCTCCTCTATAGACAAGTTTCCACAAGTTTAACATTCACACACCTATGTGTACAAAAAGAGGAGGCCAAAAAGTATGGTGGGTGTTATATCTTAAAAGCAAAGCCAATTGACTGCAATCTTACATTAATCAGATAAAGTTACAAACTTTGAAGCCAACACCGGCACAAAACACATTTCCTGAAACATGCAAGAGAATTAGAAGTGAAACAGCGTAAGAGAACAAAATAACCAAGCTAAAATGATTAAAAATTCATAAAATCAGAAGGGAATGCTGCAAAATAATTCGA
Source organism: Biancaea sappan (assembly GCA_037074585.1). NCBI lineage: Eukaryota > Viridiplantae > Streptophyta > Magnoliopsida > Fabales > Fabaceae > Biancaea > Biancaea sappan. Next base: position 62,962,207 of record CM073496.1, read on the forward strand.
GTGCATGAAACGAACCACTAATTCTATTCATAGTCGGCCAATCAACTAGACAAAACCAAGTGAAACCGCTAAAACTGAAACCATAAAGCTGAGGAAGAAATGGTACAAAAATGTAAACTTAATTCCTAAAACCTAAAAGAGAAAAGAAGATCCCTCTACACTACAGATCCGAGGCTGACGAAGGGTACGGAATCAAATCGGGTTTTAAGTTCGAAGATTTGATGAAGGCATATATAATTCAACTCACGTAGGTTAAATAAATAACCATACCTGAATGGGTTTTGCAGATTTAACTCTGAAGCTTCAATTTGAGTTGAAGTTCAAGGACCTTCCCCAGACCAAAGCTTGTGTGTTCTTTTGAGAAGGAGAGGAAAGAGAAAGAGAAAGAGAGAGAGAGAGAGGGAGAGAAGGCCCGGGGCTCCAGCCCCCTGTCTTTATGCGATTCGCGAAATAATCAGATGGTTCGGAGACTATGTTTGTAACTTGGTACGGCATTCTAACGTTAACGTGGCAATTTATTATTGGAGACCAACGAGAACACGATGCTCAAACGTGCTACCATGAGACTGAGTAATGACAAAATGGACGGATAGGATTGATCTATTTGAAAGACAGGCGTGGCAAGGCAACAGTGAAGAGTAGGTCCAGCTCCAACAGGAGATACTTGTCCGAGAAAGAGCAGGATAAAAGAGGCCTAATTATTACTGGAATCAATTTTAATAAATTGTGTTGTATTTTTATGATGAACAATAAATTTTTAAATCAATAATATTTTATTTTTATTTTAAAATTAGATTATATGAATGATCATTAATACTACCAAATGGATTCGCTAGTTACTACCCAGTTAGCTATTAAACCAGCCATTTTTACAATTTCTCTACTCTCTTCCTCTTGCTCTTGTTGTGACTCAATAGACTATTTTGTATATCATTTTCAATAAAAAAACTGTATTTAATTAATTAAATATTTAAAAAAATAAGAACAAAATTAACCGTTTTTATTAAAAGATACTTTATATTTTTAAATTATTATTTTTTACTATTTTTAAATAATCAATATTTTTTATAATTTTTTAAATCTATTATATTTGATATTTTCATATTCTTTTTAAAAAGTAAAAAATTAGTATACTTAAATTTATTATATTTATTGAATATAATATTATAAAATATAAAATGTGATAAATAAATATTTTGTATACAAATCAAAATACTTTTTTTTTTCAAAAGAAGGGTTAGCTCATGAGCTACATCCAAATGAGCTAAATTATTTATGCTTGCTTTTAAATTGGTCAATTTTTTACTCTAAAATATATTTAATTGGTGGGCTAACTAGATCAATTTACGAACTATGACCTATTTTGACATTTTTATATTTCATTTTCATATAAATTTGAATAAATTTTATTAATATTCTTTGAAATTTGATTAAATTATATTTTATATGCCTCTATTATTTTACAAATATTACCCAACATCCTTAACAATGGATATCTATTGCAAGAACCTCTATTGCTATTGTTTACTATTAATGGAGTTAATTTTTTACGCCATTATGAGATTAACATTTTAATTTCAATACAGTAAATTGCTATTATAGTAATTAAAGTTTGCTCCTATTGGAGCTTTTCATTCTCTATATAGTGAATTTTTTACTTAGTTTTAAATAAATAATGAATTTTTTATTTAACTTTGAAAGTGAAACAGAATGCTTGTTCCATTTAAATCGTTAGTTGTGAGTCAATCACTCTACTTAACTTTTAAAATCAAATAAAAGATTCATTCTTTACTATGTTTGTCACGACCCGTTTTCTGGGCACATGACCGGCACAATGATGAATCTCTCATCACTGTAAGCCTTCCGATAAATATATCAAATTTTCTTATCTGAAAATCATAGAGATGATTTGCATGTAATCATAGATTATCAATTTAAAATACATTATTATACTGACATACAAGCCAAATGTCGAACCCCTGAACTAGATGTCCTAGACGATTACAGAGCAACATAATCTATAACAGAAGAGAGGTCTACCCGACAACGGGAAGGTCCAAAGTGATCTACTCCTCTAGCAGATATTCTTCGATGGCAACCTGATCTGAACAAAAAGGTTGTACAAACAATGTGAGCTTTTAAACTCAATGAGCGAATCGGCCTCGCATTAATAAAATTCAAATACATTACCAGTCATGCAAGCATATCCAAAGGCTCATACTCAACCAATAGACAGAAGATAAAAATTTATCCAATTCAACAAACGTTACTAGTACTCGTCAATGGCAATATATCCCGGAGAGCGCACACAGGCCGGCTCACCAATTATGTATATTTCCGCCATGACGCACAACATCATCCTCTTACATACAAGATAAAAATTCATCCAATTCAACAAACGTTACTAGTACTCGTCAATGGCAATATATCCCGGAGAGCGCACACAGGCCGGCTCACCAATTATGTATATTTCCGCCATGACGCACAACCTCATCCTCTTAGCTAGGGCGCCTCACGGATTTATCACCAATCCGGGCTATATCCCTACTGAGGGAATCGTTGTCTCCACACTCATTGGTCAAGACACCCTGTCAACCGGGTTTTCCGCCTTGCCGTGAGAGGGGGTACTGTCCCGCTCAATCATAATCAATATCATTTCATATCATAATCAGAAGCTCAATATAATATTCATCCATATAACAGGTATAGTATATAACTATATTATAGCTTTATAAACCACAATTCAAGAGATTCAATCTTCACATCATCATGAGATATTTACTTTTTCTTATCCATACTTCTGGATTAATTATCTCATTATATTCGCCATTCTGAATCCAATTTCCCCCTATGAATCTTGGGAGTGTCCTACGACATACTTTTTATCACCAGTAATGCTAAAACTCTATTAAAACGAGGTCGTTTCACTCACCTGGATTCCGTACGAACATCGCTTCTCTAAGTCATTACAGACAAGAGTTCTCAGGTGAATTTCGGTGTTCTGCTACGGAGATTTTCATGAAAGATTAGAGAAAATACGTCAGGATTGTTTTCGTACAGATACTGTTCATATGTACGGTTACTGTTCATATATATGGTTACTATTCATACGGTCACTATTCATACGTACGGTCACTATTCATACGTACGGTCACTATTTATACCAGAAATAGAGAATACAATCTGTAAAAGAGTACACCAGGTAAGTTCCCAGGAAAGAGTGGAGGGTCACACTGGACACACTTAAAAACCAGGTCTTTCCTTAGCCAGAACTTTCCTAGACATGTATTCTTCACAGTTTACATTCTATTTCAGTAATCAGAGAATCAAAATAACATATAAACAGCTAAGGACAGTTTTTCTGATGTGGAAGATCAGCCAAGGCCGCAACCACAGAGCATACTTAAGAAAATAACTTCTAAAATTTGAAAGACATAGAAAAGGCATAGTATCCTTACCTAAGCTGAAAAGGAAAGGCCCAAAATCTCAGAGGCCTAGCATTAAAGTAAGAGGAACTTAAGGAGAGAAAAAGAGAAGTTGAAGGTGTGAGTTTATAAGTGAAATGGAAGGGCCTATTTATAGCAAAAGTTAAGGGTACTATTTGACACTATGCGCTAATAAAATATTCAATTTACTATTCATGAAAATGACATTTCTAATAAAATAATTCACGTTAATCATTTATAATTACTGTGCAATTTCGGAAAAGTCACATGCGACTTTACTATTGAAAACTTAAGGGGAAAACTATCATTTCACCTTAAACCTTTAAGTTTCTTTTCAAATCAGTTCTTTCAATTTAGTCCCTGAGCGTATTTTTACACATAAAACGTCATTTTCTCCTACAAACTTCTTTCTAGTTTTCTCTTATGACCAAACCACATCTAGTACTTGATATTTCAATTGTATAAGTGAACAGTATCATATACGTAAATAGTATTATACAGGTGAACAGTACCGTATACTGAAATAGTAACAGTAGTTTGTAAACAAATATTTATATTTTATTTTATTTTTTTTTTCATGGGTATTACATTATCACCCCCTTAAGAGAATTCGGTCCCCCGAATTCAAAACTCATCTCAAGACTGAAATAAGTGTGATTACTTCGTCTATATCTCATCCTTTGCATCTCTTTCTTCCCAAACCTCTTCACATCCCTGGTAAGATTTACAAGAACACTATAGCATCAACTGTGAACTCTAGACCGCATTATCAATAATTTTCATAGGAATTTTTTTTTTCCTTTTCTAAACAGCAAGTAATCTCTTCTTCATCAGTTTGATCTTCTCCACAACCTTTTGTACCATAAAGTGTCTCATCCTCGTAACCTTTACCAAACTTAAACCATCTTATCAGAGACGAACTCTGTCTCTATGTAAAACCTCAAATAGGTGTCTTCTCAACAGTGGCACGTGATCTTTCTAGTTTATACTGAATATCAGAATACAAGCTACCATACACATAGCTTATAACTTTTACGAATACAAGTACCCTACCCGAAGGCATCATTTTAGTCATAGGTAATACTCTTGCCCGAAGGCGATCCTTCTACCTTAAGGCGACACTCTCAGCTGATGGCGTCATATAAAAGGAAAAATCACGTAAAATTATTACATAATTCTCTAGGAAGAACAATCCCAGAAAATGAGTTAAGTAAATAACATACTCCTCATGCATAATTATAAAATAAATATATATAGAAATTCCTCTCACCTCAATGACTCATATAGAGTCGTATCCCTTCAATGCTTAGGGCAAACCCATAGTTCTCTATATATAGGTTCATAAAATACTTATTCAGCATTCCTCCATAGCTCAGAAGTGCAATGAAATATCATTTTAGTAACTCTGCTCTGTCAAAAGGATATTACCATACTTTGCTTTAGAATTTCCATAATCAAGTATGAAATATAACAAGTCCAATATCTTCTCATTCCTCAAGTTCTTTCAGTAAAAGGAATCACTTCAACAAAGAAGGTCTAAATATAAACTTAAATTTTATTTCTAGTACATCGATAATTTTAATACACAAAGCGTAGACCAAATATAGCTTTAGGTACCAACAAAAGAAAGAATAAATTAAGGACGAGGAGGCTTTTGAAATGTAAAAGGTGCTCCGGGTCTAGAAGAGGAAGGTGCTTCAGATCTTAATGAGGAAGCTAATCGTTGCAACCTAGAAAGGGTTTCTGGAGGAAGTGCCTGAGAAATTTGGTGAAGAGCAGAAGTTACTCCGTTCATACAGTCAATACACCTTGCTTGTTGGTCACGAAAATTTTGAGTTGCAAACATTGAATGTCTATCAACTCGATTGGCCAGTTCCCCGAAACGACGATTTATCAGTTTCTCTTGGTTTTCAAAGAGACGACTTATTAGTCGCTTCTGGTCCTCTATCTTGTATTCCAGGCTCTCTATCTTACGTTCCAGGAATGCAAGCTTATTTTCTGAGGATGTTGCAGTACTGTCCTCCTCCAACTCTATTACATCCCTCTTTCTCTTCTTAATTTCTGGTGACCTGTCTACAGGTCTCTTCCCTTTGTTGTTTCCGAGACTTAGATTTAAATCAAGCTCTACATTGCCAGTCTCAAAATTCAAGTTGAAAGACTTATTATCGGCCATTGCTCTAGGGATCTCAGAAATAACTTCGAATGAGAAAGGAATGGAGATTGAGAAATAGGTATGTAATGAAAGAAGTAGGTTTGCTTGGTGCGATGAGTAGGGTAACGGGCATACAAGATTTATAGACAACCCGAAGCCCCTGGAGTTAAAGCCACCACAACCTATACGCCGCTCGCTATAAGGTTTACAGATCACATATGTCGCAATGCCAGCAATTAATGTCGGACATGCAGATAAATAGTAAATGCAATTAACATAAGTCAAAGATTTCCTTAAAAAATTTTCGGCTAATCTTGACCTTTCTCAAACTTTTGACTAACTACGCTCTTCAGTCTGAGATTTTCTCCCTCTAACTTGTTTTATCCTGTAATCCCATATCACGATGTCCCTCTATGATCGGGTAGTCTCATATTAGCCTTATCTTAGATTCTGATCGGTGTCTTTATTCTGGATTTACACATAATATATGTATATCAATATATATATATTAAAACAAAGTTAACTGCTTACGGTCACATGCAGTAAGTATTATCATGATGTAAGGAAATCACTGCCTTTCATTTGCCCATGAGAGCATTATATGTAAGTATGTGTAACCATGAAGATATATCATCATCTACACATTTCATTCTATCCAAGTCATTTTGATTTCACATCTCTATGAGTATATGTAGGATCATCACATATTCTCCTTGATCGTAGCCTTCACTCATTATGCATGAATAACATACATAAATGTAATTACAACATGATTCAATCAATTATGTATATTATACTCAACTGAAGGCTCTTAAGAACAACACAATAAAACGGAGAAATGTATTTCAGTTCATCATAAAAGCATCCAAGGCAATCTTTGATGGCTATGTTATCAACTTCTTTGAATTTCGGAAAATGCCAACGGGAGAAATGGGAAAACCGAGTAAAATCGGCCGCAAATCCACCGAATACTGACTTTCGTGGTTTTGGCATTAATGCAACGCGCTATCGGTGTGCACGCCTACCCTAGACTTCTAGTTTCCAGCTTGCATAAATTCATAGGTGTAGGGGTGCGGTGAAGAGATATCTTCTTTGTCTCTTAGTCCAAATTTTTCTCTATAAAAACCTTCTCAGCGTTCTCAGTTACCACACCACAAAGAGTAATAGTCTCTGAGCCTACAATCTCCCAGTATTCCTCTCGCCTCATACTCTTACAAAAATTTCTAAATTTTTCCAAATCATGGCCTCAAGGAAGTACATTGATCTCACAGTAGAGGCTAAGGAAGAAGAGCTCGACTTAAACTTAAGTCTGGGCAAAGACAAGGGCAAAAGACCTTTTGAGGGGTCTCCAGAGAAACAGAAGGAGAAGAAAATGAAGAAGATCGAGGAAGCTGAGGAGACTAGCACGGGCCATACCTCGGAGGACAAAATCGCCTGTCTAGAGCAGGAGGTGAAAAATCTGAAAAAGATGATAGGAGACCTGGAGAAGTTAACTAAACGCAATCATGCAGAAATGACTTCAAGAATAGACAGGTTCTTCTATTGGTCTACCCAGTGCTCCTGCAATCAACAACAAAGAAGTGTTGATTGTATGAATGGGATTTACACTACCCTCCGCGACATTGCTATGTCCCTTGCTCCAAGGAATGGTCGAGGGGTGATGATACAATACAACCCTCCTAATCCAAGACCACCTCGCTTTTAGATTACTCATACATGAGTAAACTTCTCTTTTTTCTTTTTTTTTTTTTTGCAATGTAATCCTTCAGTTTTTTTTTTTAATGCAAGTAGTTTCTTTTATTGGCTAGTACCCTAAAATAATATAGCTACACAAAATCAATCATGAATTTAGCTTATAAAATCCACCATATAAAATTTGATCCGACAGCAACGGAATCAAAACAAGTAACAACTTTTCCTTGACTAAGTTCAAAAGTGTAGCCACATCTGTCTAAAACTAAAACTGAGAACATACTTCCTAAGAAGAGATAAGTCTCGGAGGGAAAGGAAATGAAAACATCCTACAGGACCTTCAGTAGAGCCGTCTCTCTATAGTTGTGCCCGGGTTCACAACGATAGAGGAGGTCCTACTAAGGTTACCTTGCTCTGTAATCACTAGGAGACCTAACAACCATTGCTCTGATACCAACTTTGTCACGACCCGTTTTCTGGGCACATGACCGGCACAATGATGAATCTCTCATCACTGTAAGCCTTCCGATAAATATATCAAATTTTCTTATCTGAAAATCATAGAGATGATTTGCATGTAATCATAGATTATCAATTTAAAATACATTATTATACTGACATACAAGCCAAATGTCGAACCCCTGAACTAGATGTCCTAGACGATTACAGAGCAACATAATCTATAACAGAAGAGAGGTCTACCCGACAACGGGAAGGTCCAAAGTGATCTACTCCTCTAGCAGATATTCTTCGATGGCAACCTGATCTGAACAAAAAGGTTGTACAAACAATGTGAGCTTTTAAACTCAATGAGCGAATCGGCCTCGCATTAATAAAATTCAAATACATTACCAGTCATGCAAGCATATCCAAAGGCTCATACTCAACCAATAGACAGAAGATAAAAATTTATCCAATTCAACAAACGTTACTAGTACTCGTCAATGGCAATATATCCCGGAGAGCGCACACAGGCCGGCTCACCAATTATGTATATTTCCGCCATGACGCACAACATCATCCTCTTACATACAAGATAAAAATTCATCCAATTCAACAAACGTTACTAGTACTCGTCAATGGCAATATATCCCGGAGAGCGCACACAGGCCGGCTCACCAATTATGTATATTTCCGCCATGACGCACAACCTCATCCTCTTAGCTAGGGCGCCTCACGGATTTATCACCAATCCGGGCTATATCCCTACTGAGGGAATCGTTGTCTCCACACTCATTGGTCAAGACACCCTGTCAACCGGGTTTTCCGCCTTGCCGTGAGAGGGGGTACTGTCCCGCTCAATCACAATCAATATCATTTCATATCATAATCAGAAGCTCAATATAATATTCATCCATATAACAGGTATAGTATATAACTATATTATAGCTTTATAAACCACAATTCAAGAGATTCAATCTTCACATCATCATGAGATATTTACTTTTTCTTATCCATACTTCTGGATTAATTATCTCATTATATTCGCCATTCTGAATCCAATTTCCCCCTATGAATCTTGGGAGTGTCCTACGACATACTTTTTATCACCAGTAATGCTAAAACTCTATTAAAACGAGGTCGTTTCACTCACCTGGATTCCGTACGAACATCGCTTCTCTAAGTCATTACAGACAAGAGTTCTCAGGTGAATTTCGGTGTTCTGCTACGGAGATTTTCATGAAAGATTAGAGAAAATACGTCAGGATTGTTTTCGTACAGATACTGTTTATATGTACGGTTACTGTTCATATATACGGTTACTATTCATACGGTCACTATTCATACGTACGGTCACTATTCATACGTACGGTCACTATTTATACCAGAAATAGAGAATACAATCGTAAAAGAGTACACCAGGTAAGTTCCCAGGAAAGAGTGGAGGGTCACACTGGACACACTTAAAAACCAGGTCTTTCCTTAGCCAGAACTTTCCTAGACATGTATTCTTCACAGTTTACATTCTATTTCAGTAATCAGAGAATCAAAATAACATATAAACAGCTAAGGACAGTTTTTCTGATGTGGAAGATCAGCCAAGGCCGCAACCACAGAGCATACTTAAGAAAATAACTTCTAAAATTTGAAAGACATAGAAAAGGCATAGTATCCTTACCTAAGCTGAAAAGGAAAGGCCCAAAATCTCAGAGGCCTAGCATTAAAGTAAGAGGAACTTAAGGAGAGAAAAAGAGAAGTTGAAGGTGTGAGTTTATAAGTGAAATGGAAGGGCCTATTTATAGCAAAAGTTAAGGGTACTATTTGACACTATGCGCTAATAAAATATTCAATTTACTATTCATGAAAATGACATTTCTAATAAAATAATTCACGTTAATCATTTATAATTACTGTGCAATTTCGGAAAAGTCACATGTGGCTTTACTATTGAAAACTTAAGGGGAAAACTATCATTTCACCTTAAACCTTTAAGTTTCTTTTCAAATCAGTTCTTTCAATTTAGTCCCTGAGCGTATTTTTACACATAAAACGTCATTTTCTCCTACAAACTTCTTTCTAGTTTTCTCTTATGACCAAACCACATCTAGTACTTGATATTTCAATTGTATAAGTGAACAGTATCATATACGTAAATAGTATTATACAGGTGAACAGTACCGTATACTGAAATAGTAACAGTAGTTTGTAAACAAATATTTATATTTTATTTTTTTTTTTCATGGGTATTACAATGTTATTTATTAATAGATAGAGTCACTTATATGCCAATTGCATGCGTGCTTTGCCACGCGCTTCCTGGTCCTAATTTACGAACTTACTTTAAAAAAAAGTGTATTTTTAATGTTAAGAGTGGTGAGCAATTCTTTTTAAACGAAAAGAATATAAACTATTACTTAATCTAACCTTAAAAGAAATTTGTATATTTTGCTCTATTAATATATATGCTGTGAAATAAATAAACATTTTAATTTCCAGACTATGTGATAGTTGGCCATCCAATTTGCCATTCTGTTAGCTTCTATGTACATATGTAAAATCCTCACAATCCAGCCTTGGTTTATCAAATAACTGATAGTGGAAATTAGGTTAAATAATGTAGGGTTTCTCTGTTCTCTCACACTCTTTTAAGATGAGTCGGATTAATTGCAGTTTGGAAGTCAAGTTCAATCCAGAGCTAGCTTCTCCTCACATTTCTTTCTCTAGCAATCTCCAAGCTAGTCAAAATGCCCCATAATTCTTCATTAATGGCACTCCAACACCTACTTTCCTAAAGGACCCTTTGAACCAAATATTGACGACTTGGCAAGCGTAACGATCGTATAAGTAGTATAGTGAAAATTAAGTAAGAATGTCGTTCCCACGAGGATTAACGTGCTAACTACCCGATAAATTAAATTATATTAGTTAGACAATCTAAATGTGTATGGTTTATTAACAAAAAGCAAATGAAAATATAAAATTGAGTTAGAAGTGAGTTGTATGGTTGTATGGACTCTAACCAACACGATGGAAATCACAAGACAAATACAAAACAAGTTACAAGATTAAAACAATCTATGATTGTTAATCCACCGTCGTTCTTCACAGATTTTAATTCCTCTCCCTCTTGTTCTCACCGGCTATACGTGCTAAGCTAGGATGCGAACATGCTTAGAAAAATTCTCCCGAATTCCAACTAATACTAAACCCAAAAGGCCATAATTCCTTATGTAGTATTAGGTTTCAAAAGTGCACAAACCTTAATCTGATTATGTGAGGCTAATGTCTATATTCCTATGACATTAACGAATCCATCCCCTCTCCTTTAAGGTTCAAAAACTCACATATACATTATATGGTCTAGGTTTTTACATTCATCTTCCAAGTGCAGCAAAACCACCAAACAATCCATTAAATTGATTAAGTTTAATGAAAGCAAGAAGATAAGAATGAATAAACATGTATTAATGGCCAAATAATCACAAGAAGTCAAGAGATTTACAAAACCTAATCCAAACTAGGGTTCATAGTAATCTTAGTACAAAAATTTAGCTACACCTGATTACAAAATACAGAAAATGAGATAAAAGAAGAAAAAACTCCATGATTCTAAGTTGGATAGAAGAGAAATTGCTTCAATCTTCACCAAAAGTTGGTTCCCCTAGCTTCTGGAGCTGAAATCATCGTTATCTCCTCGGCTCCAACCCAAAAAACCCTAAAATTTTAGTACAAAATGCCTTTTAAAGCCTGCTGCACATGACAGCAAAATGATTTGTGCGCTTAAGCGTACAAGTTTCCCACTTAAGCCCGATTGAGGCAAAAATAAACTCTTCTTCAGCACGTGTTACTCGCTTAAGAGCATATTATTCACGCTTAAGCGCGTTTTGGATAGAATGAAGCCTTCAATGTTGCACGGATCTGCTTAAGCGTGTGTATATCCCGCTTAAGTGTGAACATGGCAGAGAGGAATCACCTTCTTGAGCTTTATGCGCTTAGGCACATGAAAATCCGCTTAGGCGCATGAAGAGCAGCTTGAATCTTCATTTTGAGCCCATTTTTCTTCTCCAAGGTTCCTCTTTTCATCATTTAGATCTTAACTTAGGATTTCTCATCTTTCAACATCATTTTCTCAGCTAAAATATTTGCAAAAACAAAATCACCAACATATTTACAAAAGTAACCCAAAAAGAATGCGATTAGAGGCTAAAAATTGCATTTCCAACTTAAGAGTTAGGTATGTATGCAACTATCCAAAAGTTAGGTGTTAAAGCTCTAACATAAGTCAAAAGTATGCCAAAATGACCAAAATATCCATAGAATATATATGAATGCTGAGGACTCATCACCAAACCTCAATAATTTGTCTGGCTTATACATCAGGTAGAGTGTCCAGCTTTTGTGGACCATTGGATTAATGTTGGCCCACACCGATCCAATAGTCCACATGCATTAGGCATTCTGCCTTGCAGCAAATGATACGTGCCGCTTGGAACCAATTCCATTAGAGTTTTTTAGGCTATGTTTAGTATTCATTGTAAGAATAGGAGTGAGAGACTGACAAAGTCAGTCATTTACTTCTTTGTTTGATAATCATTTTTAATAATAAAATAAGATTCTAATGAAATAAAAATTAATAAAATGAGATTTCATCCAAAATTTAATGGAATGGGATTTCATTCCATTACACTAGTATCAAAAGACAAATATGCCCCTCATATCAGTGTTGTCGTTCATCTTCCTCACTTTTACAACATCGTCAACCACCGACGACAATTACCACGAAATGAACCTAACCCACTAGTCATATTTTGTGACAAGAACCTTTGTGACCACCAATGAGCACCACTCCAATAATAACTGTTGCTTTTGGTTGATTATAGGGGGGAGAGAGAGAGAGCGAGGGGATGAAGATGATGAAGTTAACAAAGATAGCATCAAAGAAGAAGAGGAGGGAAGGGTCTCATATGATCTCTTTATTTTGTTTCAATTGTGATATTTTAATTTTTTTAGTAAGAGGTAATTTGGTAAAAATACATTGAATTATTTTACTTTTTTAATTTTTTTTCATTTCATACCAAATACATTTTTTTATTTCTCATTTCCTATGTCATTCTCATTCTATTTTCCTCAAAATTAGTTTACATATCAAACGTGACCTTGAGACTCCATCGTGCAGCATCAAGCCATCAGAATTGGTTTTACTCCAATCGTTATTCGGGAAAAACCAATCAAGGCATCCATTTTTCAGATGGAACCCGCAAGGGAGAGAGAATTACACATTCCTGCAAATAGCATAGGACTTGACCGGAAGAACTCCATTGTTATTGGGAGCATTTCAAGACACAGCTATATTCCTTTGGCCCCATAAGCACCATAGGGTAAAAACTAACAGTAAAGCAACTCCATTGTTTACTTATATGTTTGTATTTTGTAAAACAACAAAAGTTAAAGAAAAAACACAATAATTAATAAATATAATGATATTTAATTTTTTTTCTCTAGAAAATGTGATGTTTAACTTATGTTTTTTAAGCATTCTTGTTTCAAGATAACAATTTGAAACTTTTTTATATTCAGTACACTTTTTTTTGGGAGGGGGTAGTCGGTAATAAAAAAAGAAGAAATAAACAAATTGAGTTAATGGTCATATGTCCCAAGTTTTGTACTTGATTCATTTTCTTGTCTCCGTAAGAGTTGAAACCATTAAATCCGATAATGATAATTTAAACCGCCACTAACTTAAATAGATGACATAAATTATTACTAAAGTTATTGTATATTTGATTTTATGTTGACTTTCTATAAATCATAATTTAAACCATATTAACGAGTAGATTTGGTTTAAAATAATATGTTTGAGAATATTAATGTAATTTTGCTTTTTAGCCATAACTTCAATAAAAACTTCAAATTGTTGCTTATGAATAATTTGCCTAAATCTAAATTTCTCTAAAATCAATTTTACAAACCATAATAGTTTGACTAAACCTAAATTCATACTTAGTTAATTTTTTTAAATAAAAAGGTTCATTATATCTCTAAGGTTTGCACTTTATTACATTTATGCCTCAAAGGTTTTTTTTTTCAGCTCATTTATATCTCATATATTTCAAATTGCATCACATATGTCCTATTTTGTAACACTATTAATTAACTTAACAGAATATTGACTGGATTGCTGATTAGGCAGCCACATGATAGCCACGTGGAATATCAAAAAAAAAAATTTTGGCTATCCAAATGGCAGTGGACAATTTTTTATTTTTTTTAATTTTTTAATTTTTTAATTTGTTAAAATTTTTTAATTTTTTAAAAAAGTTACAGTTTATTCACTTTAGTCATTGGTCAAAATTTTTTTTTTGTCCATTTTTTGATATAAACTCATCTTTTACTTTGTCTAGGTCCCCAGTTTAAGAATCTATTTTTTTTTCTTTGTCAAATTCATCCTCTATAAACTTTTTAGTTTGTTCACTTTAGTTCATATTCTTCACTTTTATACTTTTTTCTCACGGTTTGGTCCTCCAAATTAGTCCATAATTTCTTTTTTAGTTATAATATGATTAAATTTATCATTTCCATCTAAAAACAATGCAAGAAATAAATTAAAATTCTAGTTTCAAATTTTACCTTTTATGGAGGGGAGAGATACGCAATATTTTAAACTTTAAAGGTAAAATTTGAAACTAAAAATTTAATTCATTTCTTGTATTGTTGTTGAGTAGAAATGATAGATTTAATCATATTATGACCAAAAAAAAATTATGGACTGGTTTGGAAGACCAAACATGAGAAACAAGCATGAAAGTGAAGAATATGAACTAAAGTGAACAAATAAAAAAGTTTATAGGAGATATTTTGACAAAGAAAAAATAGATTATTAAACTAGAGATCTAGACGAAGTAGAAGATGAGTTTATATCAAAAACTAGACAAAAGAAAAATTTTAACCAAGGACCAAAGTAAATAAACTGAAACTTTTTTTAAAAAAATTTTATAAAAAATTGTCCACGTGGACTGCGAAATTTTGTTTTGTTGATATTCCACGTGGCTACCCAGTCAGCAGCCTAGTCAACATTCCGTTAAGTTGACTAATGGTGTATAAAAAAAGAGACATATATGATACAATCTGAAACATATGATATATAAGTGGGTCAAAAAAACCTTTGGGCATAAATGTAACCAAGTGCAAACCTTAGGAACATAAAGTACCTTTTTGTCATTTTTTAATTATTATTAGGGATATTTTTATAATTTTAGGTTATGATTACACATGACAAATGACGTGATAGATATTTCTGTTATGCGATAATCCAATCAGTGTTTTCAATTAACTAATTTGACTATGTTAAAAAAGATATATCTGATAAAAATTAAAATATGTATGATATATTTGATTAAAAATAAATTTCAAGAATATAAATAAAAATTAATTTAAACATTAAAGATAAAGAGTTTATTTTTTCCATTTTTTTTATTGTTCAGTACACTTTATTTTGGGAGGGGGTGACCGGTAATCAAAAAAGAAGAAATAAACAAATTGAGTTAATGTGCACATGTCCCAAGTTTTGTACTTCTGTAATTTGATTGTGTCCATAGGAGTTGAAACCATTAAGGGCATTGCTATGTATGGCGGTCGAGTTCTCACTCTCTAGTTTGTTGTGTCAATTTTTTTAGTAAGGCACAGATTTTTAAGTAAAATCAAGGGTTGAGAAACTCAACTAATAAACTCTAATCAATAAATCTGATAATGACAATTTAAATCGCCACCAATTTAAACAGGTGACATAAATTATTACTAAAGTTATTATGTATTTAGTTTTACGTTGAATTTTTATAAATCATAGTTTAAACTTTATTAATTTGTAAATTTGATTTAAAATAATATGTTTTATAATTTTTGTATTAATGTAATTTTACTCTTAAACTATAATTTTGGTGAAAGTTTTAAATTGTTGTTTATGTATGATTTGCCTAAATTTAAATTTTTCTAAAATTAATTTTACAAATTATAATTTGTCTAAACTTTAATTTTTTCAACTATTTTTCAAAGACACAGTTAATAGTCACTGTTGGGTTTGACTTGAATTTTGTGGGTGACCCGGTTTGTAACCCGACCCATGACCCATTTGTCTATATATATATATGAGTGTGAGGGAATTCATTGTTAGAGCGGTTGATGTAATTTCTCTCTGTATAGCCTCCATCATAAAATAATACAGATATTCTCTCTGTCCGTGGACTTAGGTCGCATTGACCGAACCACGTAATTTATTTGTGTGTTATTCTCTATCCTTCTCCTTGATTAATTGCCTTTCAGTAACCTAACAAGTGGTATCAGAGCCTCGGTTCATTTTTGGTTCGTCGGTTACTGTAGCACGTCCGAAAATTTTCAGATCTGGCTCCAAAATTTCAGATCTTGCCTCGATTTAGTTGTTTTGGAGCATAGGAGACCATTCTCTGCATCTTTGGTGCATTGAAGAACGTCGGAGACCAATTTTTGGTGGTAAGAAAATTTTCAGATCTAGTTTTAAATTTCAGATCTAGCTTGATTCGCTTGTTTTTTGGGAAAAAGAGACCGTTTATTGCATTTCTAGTGCATTGGAGATCGTTTTTCAATTGTTTTGGTGAGTTTTTACGGTTTCGAGTACTGTTCATCACCGAATATTCATCGAAAATACTGTTCATTACCGGAATCTTAATCGGAAACACTGTTCACAGTCTTCTACGGCGAGGCACTGTAGCAGTCAACGGTCAACGGCACTGTAGCAACTCGGATATTGTAGCAACTCGGCACTGTAGCAACTCGGCACTTTAGCGACTCGGCACTGTAGTACGGTCAATGGTCAACGATACTATTTAGTCAAAGTTACTGTTTGGTCAAAGTTGCTGTTTGGTCAAAGCTGTTGTTTGGTCAAAGCTGCTGTTTGGTTAAAGCTGCTGTTTGGTCAAAAATTGTTGTTTGGTCAAAGCTGCTGTTTGGTCATAGTTGTTGTTTGAACCAAGTTTTCTGTTGCAATCGTTATTGTTTCCTCGACACAGTTCCGGTGAGTTTATGTTTAATTCAGAAAAGAATTCTGAATTTCTGTGTGAATTTACTGGATTGTGTTAGATTGTGCTGGATTGGATTTCTGGTTTACTGCTGTGAATTTTGTTGGACTGTTGTGTTGAATTTCTGTTAGTGAAGTTATGGTCAGTTTGCAAGGTTCTGAACAGTTTTGTGAAATTCAATTTCTGATTGCGAAATTTGCTAGTAATTTATCTGCTGTTATTTGAGAAGATGTCGACTCATAAATTCGATATTGAGAAGTTCAATTGATCGAATGATTTCACTTTGTGGAAGGTAAAAATGAGGGCACTTCTGGTTCAGCAGGGATGTGCAGTGGCATTAGAAGGAGAAAGTAGTCTACCTAACACGTTGAAGGAAGAGGAGAAGAAGGAAATTTTGGCAAAGGCTCATAGTGCATTACTATTGAGTCTGACAGATGAGGTGTTGAGAGAAGTAGTTGATGAATCAACTGCTGCAGGTTTGTGGAAGAAATTAGATGATAAATACCAGAAAAAGTCTCTCACAAACCGGTTATATCAAAAGCAGCGTTTGTATACCCTGCGGATGACAGAAAATATGCAGGTAAAAGATCATCTTGATAATTTTAACCGGATTATCCTGGATTTACAGGGTGTTGGGGTTAAGATAGATGATGAAGATCAGGCTATCATTCTTTTGTGTTCTCTACCAAATTCATATGAGAACTTTGTCGACACTATGTTGTATGGTAGAGATAGTATCTCTGTTAATGATGTCAAAGATGCTTTGCAGTCTAAAGAACTGAAGAGAAGAGTCTCTAGTTCTAATGAGGATGGTGCAGAAGCAGGTTTGTATGTTGGCAGAGGCAGAGACATTAAAAGGGATGATGAAAAAAGAAGCAAGTCACGGTCTCAGTCGAGGAACAAAGGAGGACCTCGATGTTATCACTGTAAACAAATGGGGCACATCAGGAAGAATTGTCCACAGAGGAAGAAGGGAAATGACGAGAAGGAACCGAATACCAGTGGTAGTGCTTCGGTGGTGCAAGATAGTTCTGACGAAGAAGAAGACATTGATGTTCTCACAGTCAGCACCTTTGGTTCTGCAAATACTTGGGTATTAGACACAGGTGCATCTTATCATATGACTTTCTCACGTGAACTGTTTACTTCTTTCAAGAAGTGGAATGGTGTTGTGAGGTTGGGTGATGATGAGCAGCTCAGTGTTAAGGGCAGTGGTTCTGTGCAGATTCAGATGTATGATGTAATAGTGAGGACGCTTGATGCTTGGTATGTTCCTGGTCTACGGAAGAACTTGATTTCTCTTGGTACTCTAGACAAACAAGGGTACAAGTACTCTGGAGAGAATGGACAGTTGAGAATTTTCAAAGGTGCTCTGGTTATAATGAAGGGTAAATTGCAGCATGGCATTTACTTTCTGATTGGTAGTTCTGTGATGGGGACAGTGGTTGTATCTAAATCTTTAGGGAAGAATGATGATTGTACAGAGTTGTGGCATTGCCGATTGGGACACATGAGTGAGAAAGGGCTGTCAATTCTAAGTAAACAAGGATTGTTAGAAGGGACAGAAACTGGGAAGCTAAAATTCTGTGAAGTTTGTGTTATGGGTAAACAACGCAGAGTTAAGTTCAGTTCTGGGAAGCATACTTGTACAGATGTTCTGCAATATGTTCACTCAGACTTGTGGGGTCCTTCTCCAGTTGAATCTCAGGACAAATGCAAGTACTTTGTTACTTTCATTGATGACTACTCTAGAAGGGTTTGGGTATATTTTCTGAAATCCAAAGATGAAGTGTTTGGGAAGTTCAAGGAGTGGAAGACCATGGTTGAGAAACGGACTGGAAAACAGGTCAAAACACTCAGAACTGATAATGGGTTGGAGTTCTGTAACGCTCCATTTGATGAATTTTGCAAGAAAGAAGGTATAGTGAGGCATCGCACTGTACGTCATACACCACAGCAAAATGGAGTTGCAGAACGTATGAATCAAACACTGTTGCAGCGTGCGAGATGCATGCGATTAAACGCTGGCTTGCCAAAACAATTCTGGGCTGAAGCAGTTAACACTGCTTGTTATCTGGTGAATAGATCGCCATCTACTGCAATTGACTTTAAGACTCCTCAAGAGGTATGGTCCGGTAAATCTTCTGATTATTCTGGCCTGCGTATATTTAGTTGTCCTGCTTATGCTCATGTGAATGATGGTAAACTAGAGCCTAGGGCAATGAAATGCATATTTCTAGGGTATGCACATGGAGTTAAAGGGTACAGACTGTGGTGTACTGAAAAGGATAGAACTCCAAAATTTATTATTAGCAGAGATGTAACTTTTGATGAGTCTGCTATGTTTGGTCAGAAGGAGGAGCTTGGTAGTCATGCAGGTAATAATGATCAATGTGCCAACCATAAGGTGGAAATTGAAGTTCAAACTTCAAAAAGGGTTATAACAGACCCTGTACAGCAGCCTAGGGAAGAAGAAGAATCACAACCTATAGCAACAAGGAGGGAAAGAAGGGAAATCAGAAAACCTATGAGGTATGCAGATTATGTTGATATAGTTGATGTTAATTCAGTTGCTTATGCCTTGGCAGTAGGTGAAAGTATTGATTCTAATGACCCGAGATCATATAAAGAAGCAGTTGAGAGTAGAGAAGCATCAGAATGGCTGGTTGCAATGAATGAAGAGATGCAATCTCTTGAGAAGAATGAAACATGGGATCTTGTACCGTTACCAAAGGGAGTGAAACCGGTAGGATGCAAATGGGTCTTCAAAAAGAAAGAAGGTATTCCTGGAGTTGAACCAGCAAGGTTCAAAGCACGACTCGTGGCAAAGGGTTTTTCACAAAAGGAGGGAATTGATTATCATGAAGTTTTCTCCCCGGTTGTGAAGCATAAAACCATTCGTGTCCTTTTGTCCATGGTAAGTGTTTTTGACTTGGAGTTGGAACAATTGGATGTGAAAACTGCTTTCTTACATGAAAATTTAGAGGAGCAAATCTATATGTCACAGCCAGAAGGATTTCTTGATTCTGGGAAGAAAGATCATGTATGTTTGCTGAAAAAGTCCTTGTATGGTTTGAAGCAGTCTCCTAGACAGTGGTACAAGAAATTTGATGCATTCATGACTTCCCATGGTTTTCTGCGTAATCAGTTTGATAATTGTGTCTACTCTAAGAAACTTGCAGATGATTCTTATATTTATTTGTTGCTATATGTTGATGATATGTTAATTGCTGCAAAGAACAAGGTTGAAATTGATAGTTTGAAAGCCTTGTTGAGCAGTGAGTTTGAGATGAAGGATTTGGGTGCAGCTAAGAAGATATTGGGCATGGAGATTTGGAGAGATAGAAGTGCAGGTTTACTGTATGTATCTCAACAGAAATACATAGAAAAATTGTTACAGTCTTTCCAAATGAATAATTCTAAGCCGGTTAGTACTCCGTTGGCGGCACATTTTAAACTTGATGCTAGTACAATACCTACTACAGCTGAGGAAAAAGGGTACATGAGTTCAGTGCCCTACTGTAATGCTGTTGGAAGCTTGATGTATGCAATGGTGTGTACTAGGCCTGATCTGGCTCATGCAGTCAGTGTGGTAAGCAGGTTTATGAGTAATCCTGGGAAAGCTCACTGGAGTGCAGTTAAATGGATTATGCGGTATCTAAAAGGTACGAGTAATATTTGCTTGGTTTATGGTGCTGATAAATCTGATAGTGGCTTAGTTGGTTATACAGATTTAGATTATGCTGGAGATCTTTTGAGGAGGAGATCCTTAACATGCTATGTCTTGACTCTAAATGGATGTGCTGTCAGTTGGAAGGCAACACTTCAATCTACAGTTGCCTTGTCTACCACTGAAGCAGAATACATGTCATTGGCAGAAGGAGTTAAGGAAGGTATGTGGTTACATGGTTTGATTGATAGTGTGGGGTTAAATATTCAGAGACTTATCATTTATTGTGATAGTCAGAGTGCATTAAGTTTGGCCAAGAATCCAGTCTACCATGAGAGGTCGAAGCATATTGATATCAGATTGAATTTTATTCGAGATGTGATAGAAGACAAGAAATTATCCATCGAGAAGATATCCACAGCAGATAATCCAGCAGATATGTTGACAAAGGCTCTACCTTCAGAGAAGTTCAAGCATAGCTTGGACTTGGTGAATGTTCGCATTCCATGAAGCCCTACAGGGCTTGAATGACAGAGATGAATTTGCACTTAGTTCTGGTGATTTGAGAGAATTCAAGTCAAGGAGGGAAATTGTTGGATTTGACTTGAATTTTGTGGGTGACCCGGTTTGTAACCCGACCCACGACCCACGACCCATGACCCATTTGTCTATATATATATGAGTGTGAGGGAATTCATTGTTAGAGCGGTTGATGTAATTTCTCTCTGTATAGCCTCCATCAGAAAATAATACAGATATTCTCTCTGTCCGTGGACGTAGGTCGCATTGACCGAACCACGTAATTTCTTTGTGTGTTATTCTTTATCCTTCTCCTTGATTAATTGCCTTTCAGTAACCTAACAGTCACTATTATCTTTTGCCTTAAATAAAAAAAATGGCGGAACCTGTAAACCATCGCTAATGTCAGTAGAAGGCGGGGGTTTCAATATGCTGCCAACCTATAAAATTTGTGATAGTAGCAACTCCCAAGTTTCTTGCAAATTTTATAACCGCGGTTCAAAACTGCCACTATATTAGATTGCAGCATTACAACTGTCACAAGGTTGCATGCCCCAGCTAAACCCCATAGCAACAATTCTAACCACCTCTAATTCTGATAGCTAGAATTGAAAATCACCACTAAAGACCAATTATCTGTTTTTAAATGAGAATTAATAAATTATATTTGTTTATACAAGTAATATTCTTATTATATGTATTTTGATTTTATTATAACTTTAAAAAATTACATATTTTTATTCATAAAAAATTATAGTTTCAACATATCCAAAAAATATTAATTCACCCGCATTGTAATAAACTCTCTGTATCATACTTTCAGGCTTCAAGTAATTAATGAACCGGACTTGCAGGTTCTCATGTGCTTCTAGTGACTTGAACAAAATTTTAAAAATACGAGGTATATATATTACATTTTCAAATATCTACTGCATAATGTTGTAATGGAAATCTTAAATAAATTATAAAGATTAAATTGAAATCTTGGGCAAAATAGGAACCAAATAGATGTTTTCAAGTCTATCTCATTATCATTTAGTGATTTGTCAACAATTTGTCAATTAAGTAAATTTAAACTAATGATAACATAATGAATTTTGATATTGCGGATCAATTTAAAGATTGATAAAAAAAAAAAGTGAGCATGGTGTGTGTGTGTACGTACTTACTGTAATTATACAATAACGTGGGTTAAATTGTTTCAACATCTAATTGTAATGGACCAAATTTAAATTTGTACATAAATGCCCACATTCAGATGTTGTCACACGTGCATGATATGCAGTGGGTATGTTACATCCATTGTGTAAGTGTGGCATTGTTTATAATAATTATTATGTGAAAGATTACACGTGATAAAGGTTGGTAAGATTTTGAGAATGAATCTAGACATACATGCGTGCGTGTCTTGTTTAGCGTGGTGCACCCAAAGTCAGTATAAGTAACTGTCGAATTGGCTTCTGGTTGGATGGACTCAAAAATCGGAGCCCCCTCTATTCCAATGTTCAGTACGATTCAGTTTGTCAAGTACTAAAATAACGAATTAAATTGGATTGGTCCATTTCTACCTGTTTTTTAAGAGTATGTTGTATTTTTCATCCAGTGGAGATTCTGGTTCAAAAATTTATAGTTAGATTATAGTTGAATTATAATTGAATTGATATATTTTAAAATATTAAAAAATATATATATAATTAAAGATTATAAATATAAATTA
Source organism: Biancaea sappan (assembly GCA_037074585.1). Lineage (NCBI taxonomy): Eukaryota > Viridiplantae > Streptophyta > Magnoliopsida > Fabales > Fabaceae > Biancaea > Biancaea sappan. The sequence continues at coordinate 62,984,891 of CM073496.1, forward strand.
ATAAATTCAATTAAAAATAAAATTTGATGTCAAATTACACAAAATAATATTTACAATCAAAAGTTTACAGTAAAAATTAATTAAATAAAAAAATATTATTAGAAAATGGCTATGGAGAGCTTAACTTTTAAAGAGGTTGAGTTTTTTCACTATTAAATATATTACCTTGAAATTTGTGTGTATGACAATTGAAAATTATTTTATACAAATCTCAATGTGATACAACAGTAAAAACTTCAACCTCTTTAGAGGTTAAACTCTCCATAAACTTACACATTATTAATCAAGATAATATTCACTTATATCAAATTTAAAAAATATCAGGATATTAGCATCTCCACTAAAATTAGCTTATATATAATATTAATTTCTTCATTATTTGATTATAAAATAAGCAAAATAAAAACAATCAAGTGAACTAGTTTAACTGATTCATTTAACATCAGTTCTTATTTGGTTCAATCATTTATTAGTTTTAAGGGTTATTTTGTACTAATTCCTTAGCCTGTTCCCGATCCAACTGGTTGAACCAGCCGATCCAGTTTGATTCTTCCATCAATGATTTAAAAAATTTATTTTGTTTGATGTTTATTTTACTTAAACTAAATTTGATTTCTCAAACTCCATTTGTCATAAACAACTTATATTTGTTTTTTAACTAAAATACATTTGATTTAAAGTCGAATTTATCCAACTCCAATTCAAATACACACTATATGATTTTAATTTTTTTCATTTAAAAATAACATACCGTGGACCATATCCAGAAAGAAAAGTCTATAAATTAAACATATAAGGGGTATTGAGGTGTAATTGCTTATACATTTTGTAATATCCCAATAATTTATATGAATATTTAAAGTCTATTTTGAAGTTTAGTGAAAATTTTAATTACATGAGAAATGTTCTTTTGACTTAGTGAAGGAAATTTGGAAATAGAAATTTTAATTTTTAATTTGGGAAATTTTTACAAATTCTCAAGGGCTAAAGTGAAAAGAAAAGAAAATATGGAGTACTTTTGAGAAATGACCAAGTAGGAACCCGAGAAGAAGAATAGAGCTTATGAGAATGAATTATGAGTCCGGTACCGAAAAGATGATGGATTCGAGGTTAAAGTGGTATTTGAGATATCGAGAGATATTAAAGTGAACAAATCTTATAAGCTAAGGTGGCTATGAGCGATTTTATCGAAAAAGAAATTAGTGGGACCCACGCGTATACATTTTCTTTTCTTTCTCTCATTTCTCTCATTTCTCCCGTAGCTTCTCACTTTCTCTCTCGATTACATCAAAGAGAATTTCTTCATCAACCATTTATGCAATTTTTGCACGGGGAATGAAGCTATGAAAGTTAGGATGATTGGTAAGTTGATTTTCTTCTTCTTCTTTCTCTTATTACAAGACCAAATCCTTGGTTATCATTTTACAAAATTTTTGTAGAATATTTTAATGGATGAATTTAAGTGTGGATGTTAATCTAAAACATTACTAGCTGGTTTATGATGTTATTAGAATAAGAAATTTGGAGAAAACTAGGAGAAATTCGTAGAATTTGGATATTTGAAAAAAGTTAGTGTTCTTGATGAAAATTTGAGATTTGAGCTTGGATTGGTGGTAGAAATTGGGGGTTTTGGTGTTAAAACACTCCTTAGACATTAAGGATGAAAACCCATGGAAGAAATCAAAAGAAATGTTGTTTTAAATATGATTTTAGGATTTTTGGATGAACAACACGAAGAACATCGAAAATTTTCCCCAGAAATTACTATTCACCGAGAAAATTTTTCCAGATTTTCTCGTTACTGTAGCGTTGACTCTGTCAACGTTACTGTAGCATTGACTCGGTCAACGTTACTGTAGCTGCGTTGACCGTTACTGTAGCATCAGTTTTTTTTTAAAATATCATTGAAAAGCTCTTTGAGTCTAGTTTCTAATGGTATAAGTTTCATCTGGATATTCATTACCAGTTAGGAGTTATGATTTGAGAAGTGGATGAAGGTCGAGAGTAGTGGTAGGAAATTTCTCTATTTCGTAACCCTGATGGTTTTTATCTGGTTACAATAGGAATGGTCAAAGTGCAAGGTGGGAGTGGCGAGAGCGTGAAATCCAGGTGAGTGGGTTAATACTTGCTATGATTAAATATCTTTGTTATTGACTTTTTGCATCATAGTGAAAATATGTTGTATATCCAAGTTTGAAGTGGATGATGTGGGATAATGAGACATAAACAATTGTGGAACTTGCCTGGTGATGTATATAATTATATTTTCTTATTTTCTCATGAATGGAGGTAATATGATGGATTGTGAATGACATATGAACTGAGTTGAAATGTGTCATACTCTGATTGTTGGGTTCATTCATATACGGATAGTTGAAGTATGTTATTGTTGAACAATTGTTCTATATTATGAGTTATTATGTTGTATACATGCTATGTTGCTGGAACCATATTGATTATGTTGTGACTTGAATTGTAAATGACTGAGTTGTGTATGTGGCTCATGATTATGATTAAGGATGTTCTTAGATGTGATTGTGATTGTGTTTGACTAGAAAGGAAAGGCATGGTGGTGCACCCCATGGAGAAATCTACATGAAGCTATAAGGGTGGAGAATATACATGGAGCGATAAGGGTGGATGCGGTTGGGGCCGCGAGCAACGATCCAGAGGTATTCTGGACGACCCGGTTGGTACGGGAAATGTGTGAAATTGATTTCACTGTTTGCTGTTGTGAATTATTTGAATTATGCTGAAATGTATTTGATTTACTTGGATATTGTTGTGAAGTATTATGAATTATATTATCATTATGATGCATGATATTTTTTTGTCATAGTGTTGTGTTGTCTGCTCACTGGGCATGTGGTTTGCTCATACCCTTCTTATTAACATTTTTTCAGAGTTGACAGCTGAAGGTAAATATCGGTACAAGGAATTATGGATCTTTAGTCCATGATTACCTTTTCATTTGTTTAGGATAAAGGTATAATAATTAAGTCTTATTCTAAGTTGTATAAATCTAGAAATCTCTGTAATCGGGTAGGTTCATTCAGTGATTTAATGTGAATGACTGTAGTGTGTATAGAAAACTCGGTTTGGTTGCATGAAAAAGAATGGTATGATTCTTAAGAGAAAGATAGGCTTACGGAGGTGAAATGAAATTCACTTTCCGTGCCGGTCACGTGCTCAGATTTTGGGACGTGACACATTTACTATTAGATTATCCAATAAGAATATAATAAAATGTATGATTTTTCAATCGATATAATAAAATTTATTATTTTCAATCAAAATATGACAAATGAATGATCCTTAAAAAATAACTGTATATTTTTTACAACTAAACATTATATGATTAGTTTTTTATGAATTTTTTTACACATATTCTATTTTTAGTAAATGACTTGATATTAAAGATATAAAGAATTGCATATAACTTTAATCCTAAAATAAACCGTAAACTCTTTAAATGATTGTTGATAATATGACTTTTTTTCATATGAAATCACTAGTATTTGCAATTTTTGTTAGGTTATGACTAATTTAATTTATTCAATTCACAAAACTCAAACTCATAATCTTATTTAAAAAGAATAAATATTAAATCATTTAAACATCCCAAACGTGATTATAATATAACTGAAGTTATGTCAAAAAAATTGTTATTTTTTATTTATAAAAAATATCAACGTGACTTCTAGAACAGAGACTCTTGCCTTCCTAGCAATCCTCAGTTCGATAGGTTTCCTTGAAATTAATTATAGCCTCTGCCTTTGTAATTAATTAAACTGTATTGAACTTAATTCATACTTTTACTACATGTCTCTTACATGATAACTTTTGTTATTGAAATGGTAATAAGGACAGTTGAACAGATTTTATTTTAATTGCAGACATCTAAATTAATTATTCATATTAAATGAAAGTTTTGTTGTGAAGTTTTTGTAATGTGATTTCAAATACTATGAGGTAAATTAGTTATTTATTTAAAATAAGAAAATACCAATTGTATTTTTTTCTCTCGAGGTATTCTTCACTCTAAGCAATATTGTTTGAAATATTATCCGTCATTGAATGTAAGCACATTTTCTAGAGAATATCCAAATTTTGATTAATTATTTTGCACAAGATCAAATCCTTCCACTAGACCGAATTTTTAAAAAAACTATAGAATGGACTAATTCATTAACCTATCGACTAATTCAAAATTTTCAAATTAATATTTTTGTAAAATTAATGGACAGTGGAAAATATTTTTTAAAATTGACTAACCAGAGCTTATAACCCATAGCTTTTTGAAAGGAAAAGTTTCGCAAAAGCTAGATTTCTAAGAAAATATATTGTTTGGAAAAATTGAATCGAACTCCATATTTTGTCTATTTCACATCTAAAAATTAAAATTATAATAATGATTATGAATTGAATTATCACAAATAACAAAGGTTATAACTGTCGTATGCATAAAATGGATTTGATTTGAAGTAAAGACTTAGGAAGACAACTTTTACAAAAATTCTAATTCGTTATTGTGTTAAAGTGGTTTGTAAAGAGTAATTGTTCATATTGTGATCCTAACTTTCCTTTTAAATAAGTCACATATTAAGCTTATTGCAAATCTTGCTAATAATAATGATATATGCTCATTTATAACTTATATTTTACACCTAATCAATTGGTTTTGTTATTTGCTATTATAGATTTTATTTTTTTCTTTTTTTTAAAGAAATTCTGAGTATTTATATGTTCTTGGAGAACTTGGCCATGGTACTGAGTAGTTGAAATCATTTCCTCTTAAATAGCAATATTCTATTTTTATTGGATCTGGGAAAAGTTTCTCATATTTGTATTTTCAAATTATTCAATTAAAATATGATATATGTAAAATTTGTAAGAAAGAGTCACTCGTATATATGGTGCTAAATTATTAAAAAAAAAAAGAAGTACGCTTATCATGCTTAAATGAGATAAATTTTTATAGCAAATATGAACATTTTATCTAAATTTAACCTTCAATTTCGCACTAGTTTCTCTATTGTGGAAAGTTCAAAGATGTTAGAGAAAAAGAAGGAAATTCTTAATCATTGGAAATTAAGATCTTGAAGAAGACAATTATTAGGAAATTATGGTTTTATTGCTGCATGTTGAAATTATAATAATTATGCAATGATAATACTTTTTATGTAAAATTTTAACGTGTCATATGAACAATTATTGATGTGCCAGCTTAATATCTATGTTAAAATTTGACATCAATAGATTATAGACGATAGGTATCGTTTGTAGAATTTAAAACTTGAAATTAGCTCATACAATGATAATTTTTAAGATATTTTTGTTTCTATTATAGATATATTATTGTTTAAATTCCTCTCAAAACTAACGTACTCAACCGTATTGAAATTTAAAAAGCTGATTAAACCAGAAAACAAAAATAAAATTTTCAATCACCAAAGTGTTATTATTATTATTATTATTATTATTATTATTATTATTATTATTATTATTTGGTGTTAGTCAATAATCAATCAAATGTTATCTTAACACATGTGTTGTCCCTATTTTGATTTACGATTTTTGAACAAAAAAAAAAACAAATTTGGTCAAATTTCAAAAAAAGAAAAAAGAAAATTGATAACATAGTGCCACATCATAATTTAGACATGTGGGGCTGTTAACAATGAATAGTATACTGATGCGAGAATTCTAATTGACGTCATGCGTTTGTAAAGATAATTTTTGACTAACTGTTGATTAATATCAAAGATTATTCTTTATGCTTTTAAAAATTATGAGGACCAAAATCATGATTTTTAAATTATAAGAACTAAATTTAAAGTTGAAAAAAATTATAGAGATTTTAAATATATTTTAATCAAAATTATTCTAAAAGCGTTAAACAATTGCATTTTACAATAGCACGTTTCCTATGCAAAAATTGTTATTACATTTTAAAATTAATCTAGAGATAATAGCGTTTCAGACAATGTTAGGTATGTTATTATTTTAATTTTTAAATATATTAAAAAATATATTCACGTAACATATAGATGATGACGATGGAAGCTTGAATGCGACGTCTTCACAAACCTGTTGAATCATAAACTAAATGATAGGCAATGAAAGATGATGATGATGACCAATGCGGATAAGTACTGCATTGTCATATTATTATAAAAATCAACCACTTCATGTGTTGAAGTAAACGCAATGTTTGACAAAACCACCGCACAAACAATTGTCATGTCATATGCGCGCCTTTGTCAATAGGAGGATCTTATGAGATAAATACAAAAATCCTCTCATTTTTTAATCACTTATTTTTTAAAATTAATAATTAAATCTCTAACATTTGATATTTCAAAAATATATATAATTTTGTTTTTTCTTTTACAATGTTAATTGATATGTTGTCTCAAAATCTCTGAACTAAACGTTAGTTAAAAGAATAGTATATAAAATTATAGTTGTAATAATTGGATCAAATCAATTGATTTAATTGATTAGACAGGAAATTAGATAAGAATTGGTGCTAAATGAATTGGTCTATTTATTTTTTTAAAATTTACTTATTCTATAATCAGATAATGAAGAAATTAATATTACAGATCAATCAATTTTAGTGAATATGTTATTATATTAGTATTTTATAAATTTAATATAAATGAATATTATATTAATTAATAATATTTCTTTGTTATTTAGTTAATTTTTTTATGTGAACTTTTCATTGTAATTATAGTTTTGTGTCATTTGATATCAAATTTTTTTATTTGAATTTATAAATTTATATTTAATCTTTAATTATGTACTTTTTTTATATTTTAAAATAGATTAGTTTAACTATAATTCGATAATAGTCTGATCATTAACCTTTAAATTAGTGCCTCATCCGATTCAATGTCTGGTTTAATTTTCATAATTCAGAACCTTGTATGAAACAATGTAGTTTTAAAAGTTAATTATTAGTTAAAAAAAAAAAGAGTAGTTGTTACTTGAAATAGTTGAGTGAAGCTTTTTACACATTTCCTTGCATTGTTATACAAAGGAAAAAAAAAATCTCATAGCTACCTAAAAAATATGACTATTTCCACACAGAATATTATCAAGCAATATCAAATGGATAATATTCTTTTTCTTCCTTTCAAGAGATGACTACGTTACATAATTACATTCCTTGAAAGGAAGAACAATTCCTTCAAAAGTAACAAAGAATAAAGCTAGAATTTCTCTTTCACTTAAATACAAGCAACTTTAACGGAAGAATAGTGCCAGTTAACATTTTTCATCAAATAATTTTTGTTTTCTTAAATGGAAGTTTTTGCCAGAACTAGTGTTTAAATTATAAAAATAATAATAATTAATTAATTAACAACAAACATATAATAATTGATAGATGAGATAAAAAATGACACCAACAATAGTTTGTAGTCTCAATTTCAATTTCCATACGTCTGTTGTAATACCCATGAAAAATAAAATTTAAATGTGTATTTACAAACTATGGTTACTATGCTAGTATACGATACTGTTTACCTGTATAATACTATTTACATATACAATACTGTTCACTTATACAATTGAAATGTCAAGTACTAGATGTGGTTTGGTCATAAGAGAAAACTAGAAAGAAGTTCGTAGGAAAAAATAACGTTTTATGGGTGAAAATACCTTCAGGGACTAAATTGAAAGGATTGATTTGAAAAAAAACTTAAAGGTTTAAGAGAAATGATAGTTTTCCCTTTAAGTTCTAATAGTAACCAAAATTCAAGAAATGTCATTTTCATAAATAGTAAATTGAATATTTTATTAGTGCATAGTGTTAAATAGTACGCTTGACTTTTCCTATAAATAGGCTATTCCATTTCACTTCTAAACTCACACCTTCAACTTCTCTTCTTATCTCCTTAAGTTTCTGTTACTCCAATGCTAGGCCTCTGAGATTTTGGGCCTTTCCTTTTCATCTTAGCGGAATACTGAAATTCATCTGTGTAATATTGTCCGTAACGACTTAGAGAAGTGATACTCGTACGGAATCCATGTGAGTGTAACGACCCCGTTTTAATATAGTTTTAGCATTACTGGTGATAAAAAAGTATGCCGTAGGACACTCTCAAGATTCATAGGGGAAATTGGATTCAGAATGACGAATCTAATGAGATAATTAATCCAGAAGTATGGATAAGACGAAGCAAGTATCTTATGATAATGTGAAGTTTGAATCTTTTTAAAAAAACAGATTAATTGTTATCTTGATTTGTGATTTATAAATCTATAATATAGTTATATACTATACCTGTTATATGGATGAATATTATATTGTGCTTCTGAGTATGATATGAAATACTGTACTATTGATTGTGATTGAGCGGGACAGTACCCCCTCTCACGGCAAGGCGGAAAACCCGGTTGAAAAGGTGTCTTGACCAATGAGTGTGGAGACAACGATTCCCTCAGTAGGGATATAGCCCGGATTGGAGATAAATCCGTGAGGCGCCCTAGCTAAGAGGATGAGGTTGTGCGTCATGGCGGAAATATACATAATTGGTGAGCTGGCATGTGTGCGCTCTCCGGGATATATTGCCATTGATGAGTACTAGTAACGTTTGTTGAATTGGATGAATTTTTATCTTCTTGTATGTAATTTCTAACTATGTCTATTGGTTGAGTATGAGCCTTCGGATATACTTGCATGACTGGTAATGTATTTGAATTTTATTAACGCGAGGCCGATTCACTCACGAAGCTTAAAAGCTCACACTCTCTGTGAAACCTTTTTGTTCAGATCAGGTTGCAGATGAAGAATATCCGCTAGAAGAGTAGATCATTTTAGACATTCCCGCTGTCGGGTAGGTCCCTCTATTGTTGTAGATTATGTTGCTCTGTAATCGTCTAGGACATCTAGGTCAGGGGTTTGGCATTTGGCTTGTATGTCAGCATAATAATGTATTTTATATTGAGAATCTATTATTACATACAAATCATCTCTATGATTTTCAGATAAGAAAATTTGATATATTTTCTTCATATTTATTAAGGAATTGTTATTTTGATAACATAGATAAACTCATAGGTAGAATTTATCGAAAGGCTTACAATGATGAGAGATTCATCATTGTGCCGGTCATGTACCTAGAAAACGAGTCGTGACATCTGTTCTTGTTACTGTTCTTAAAGCTCGCTATAATAGGACTAAATTTATTGACCAACTCGATAACATCTAAAACACAAAAATATTATTCGTAGAAAGTTGGAATCAATAATAAAAAAAATCTACAAAATAAAGATAAAAACTTACCTACTAACTAGTTTTCGTTGACAACATGATTTTAAATATTACTGAATGGACAAAACTTGAATATAGATTTTGGAATACTCAAATCATCTTCAGTTAGTCGGACATCAGTTAAAAAACAAAATTCAAGCATGAATGGATGCTTTATTATACAATACTCACTATTATACTTAACTACACTAAATATAAATATTTCCTTCAATTATTTGATGCTTGAACTTATTTACAAATGATCTCTTTATATAACTGTGTATGCGATCACCATTAGAAGGCAAAAAATTAACATAACATAAATATAATGAACAAAATAACAAATATAAAACAATTGAATATAATGAAAACAAATTCATTTGTTAATCTTGCAAAATCATTTATAAACTAAAAATATCCTCAAGCATGTTGAACGATGAAACTGTCTACAATCTCACTACCTGAACCTTAATCCTTCAATAATCATTTGATGCATTAATATCAGCAATGTTACTAAATTTAAACATATGCGAAACATTAACAAAATGAAAACTAATTATACAGGAAGAATAAACAATACAAACACATGAGTAATACATGATAATTAAAATGACCATTTATGTCACGACCCGTTTTCTGGGCACATGACCGGCACAATGATGAATCTCTCATCACTGTAAGCCTTCCGATAAATATATCAAATTTTCTTATCTGAAAATCATAGATTATCAATTTAAAATACATTATTATACTGACATACAAGCCAAATGTCGAACCCCTGAACTAGATGTCCTAGACGATTACAGAGCAACATAATCTATAACAGAAGAGAGGTCTACCCGACAACGGGAAGGTCCAAAGTGATCTACTCCTCTAGCAGATATTCTTCGATGGCAACCTGATTTGAACAAAAAGGTTGTACAAACAATGTGAGCTTTTAAACTCAATGAGCGAATCGGCCTCGCATTAATAAAATTCAAATACATTACCAGTCATGCAAGCATATCCAAAGGCTCATACTCAACCAATAGACAGAAGATAAAAATTTATCCAATTCAACAAACGTTACTAGTACTCGTTAATGGCAATATATCCCGGAGAGCGCACACAGGCCGGCTCACCAATTATGTATATTTCCGCCATGACGCACAACCTCATCCTCTTAGCTAGGGCGCCTCACGGATTTATCACCAATCTGGGCTATATCCCTACTGAGGGAATCGTTGTCTCCACACTCATTGGTCAAGACACCCTGTCAACCGGGTTTTCCGCCTTGCCGTGAGAGGGGGTACTGTCCCGCTCAATCACAATCAATAGCATTTCATATCATAATCAGAAGCTCAATATAATATTCATCCATATAACAGGTATAGTATATTACTATATTATGGATTTATAAACCACATATCAAGATAACAATTAATCCATTTTTGAAAACATTCAAACTTCACATCATCATAAGATACTTATTTCATTTTATCCATACTTATGGATTAATTATCTCATTTAGATTCGTCATTCTGAATCCAATTTCCCCCTATGAATCTTGGGAGTGTCCTACGACATACTTTTTATCACCAATAATGTTAAAACTCTATTAAAACGGGGTCGTTTCACTCACCTGGATTCTGTACGAACATCGCTTCTCTAAGTCATTACAGACAAGAGTTCTCAGGTGAATTTCGGTGTTCTGCTACGGAGATTTTCATGAAAGATTAGAGAAAATACGTCAGGATTGTTTTCGTATAGATACTGTTCATATGTACGGTTACTGTTCATATATACGGTTACTATTCATACGGTCACTATTCATACATACGGTCACTATTTATACGTACGATCACTATTCATACCAGAAATAGAGAATACAATCTGTAAAAGAGTACACCAGGTAAGTTCCCAGGAAAGAGTGGAGGGTCACACTGGACACACTTAAAAACCAGGTCTTTCCTTAGCCAGAACTTTCCTAGACATGTATTCTTCAAAGTTTACATTCTATTTCGGTAATCAGAGAATCAAAATAACATATAAACAGCTAAGGACAGTTTTTCTGATGTGGAAGATCAGCCAAGGCCGCAACCACAGAGCATACTTAAGAAATTAACTTCTAAAATTTGAAAGACATAGAAAGAGCATAGTATCCTTACCTAAGCTGAAAAGGAAAGGCCCAAAATCTCATAGGCCTAGCTTTGGAGTAAGAGAAACTTAAGGAGAGAAGAAGAGAAGTTGAAGGTGTGAGTTTAGAAGTGAAATGGAAGGGCCTATTTATAGCAAAAGTCAAGGGTACTATTTGACACTATGCGCTAATAAAATATTCAATTTACTATTTATGAAAATGACATTTGCAGTTACTGTGCACGATGGAAAATTTATTACTATTGAAAACTTAAAAGGGAAAAATATCCTTTCACCTTAAACCTTTAAGTTTCTTTTCAATTCAGTCCTTTCACTTTAGTCCCTAAGGGTATTTTCACATATAAAACGTCAGTTTCTCCTACGAACTTCTTTCTAGTTTTCTCTTATGACCAAACAACATCTAGTACTTGACATTTCGATTGTATAAATGAACAGTATCATATACGTAAATAGTATTATACAGGTGAATAGTACCGTATATTGAAATAGTAACAGTAGTTTGTAAACAAATATTTATATTTTATTTTTCTTGGGTATTACATTATCACCCCCTTAAGAGAATTCGGTCCCCCGAATTCAAAACTCATTTCAAGACTGAAATAAGTGTGATTACTTCGTCTATATCTCATTCTTTGTATCTCTTTCTTCCAAAACCTCATCACACCCTTGGTGAGATTTACAAGAACATTATACCATTGACTGTGAACTCTAAACCGCATTATCAATAATTTGCATAAGACTTTTGCTTTTTCTAGACAGCAAGTAATCTCTTCCTCATCAGTTTAATCTTCTCCACAACCTTTTGTACCATAAAGTGTCTCATCCTCATAACCTTTACCAAACTCAAACCACCTAATCAGAGACGAACTCTGTCTCTATGTAAAACCTCAAATAGGTGTCATCTCAAAAGTGGCACGTGGTCTTTCCAGTTCACATTGAATATCAGAACACATGTTTCCACACACATAGCTTATAACTTTTACGAATACAAGCACCCTACCCGAAGGCATCATTTTGGCTATAAGCAATACTCTTGCCCGAAGGCGATCCTTCTACCTTAAGGTGATACTCTCAGCTGAAGGCGTTATATAAAATGAAATCATTACATAAATCTCTAGGAAGAACAATCCTAGAAAATATGATAAGTAAATAACATACTTCTTACACATAATTATATATATGAAAATTCCTCTCACCTCAATGACTCATATAAAGTCGCATCCCTTCAATGATTGAGGCAAACCCATAGTTCTATAGGTTCATAAAATACTTATTCAGCATTCCTCCATAGCTCAGAAGTGCAATGAAATATCATTTTAGTAACTCTGCTCAGTCAAAAAGATATTACTATACTATGCTTTAGAATCAAGTATGAAATATAACAAGTCCAATATCTTCTCATTCCTCAAGTTCTTTCAGTAAAATGAATCACTTCAACAAAGAAGATCTAGATACTAACTTAAATTTTATTTCTAGTACATAGATAATTTTAATACGTGAAGCTTACACCAAATGTAGCTTTAGGTACAAACAAAAGAAAAATAAATTAAGGACGAGGAGGCTTTTGAAATGTAAAAGGTGCTCCAGGTCTAGAAGAGGAAGGTGCTTCAGACCTTAAGGAGGAAGCTAATCGTTGCAGTCTAGAAAGAGTTTCTGGAGGAAGCGCCTGAGAAATTTGGCAAAGAGCATAAGTCACTCCGTTCATACAAAGTTATATGTATTGATACTGGAAAGTCTTAATCGCATTTCAAAAAGGTTGCTTTGAATTCAAATCCATTTAATGTGATTTGATTAATTTACCAAAAAAATTAATTTATTTAATTTTTTTATTTATATTTAATAGAAAGATTTAGTCTATTATATAGAAACATTTTGCAAAAGATATTGTTAAAAAGAGTGATTGGATTAATTATTATTGCTTCTAGAACCTTTATATGCATGCTTCTTTCTCATTCATTTTTAGAAGTTACACTATTTAATAGTTTCATTCTTTTTGGCAGTATAACAAAATTAAGAATTTAAATTAGTTTATACGTAAATTGAGATTAATTTTTTAAAATGATTTTTAACAGAATAATTGTTTAATCAGTTGAATTTAGAAAAATAAGCACTTCTCTGAATTATATTATTTAAAAAATCTATTATTTAATAAATATTATCATAGACATGAAAAAAAAAACTTGGTTTAAATGAAACCGTTGGTTGAATATTGATGCCTCAAGAATAAAATTATTAAAAAAACAGACCTGATGTGCGTGATCAACTTATTTTTATTAATTTGAAACGGTTAGATTGTCCATTTAATTTGGGTGCCCTGCAAAGTATGGTCATATAATTTTCTAGCCTTTGTTCTTAGTAAATCTTAAATATTATGTTAGTATTTATTTACTAGTTTTTTTATAACATAAATTAGACCCTGTTTGGAAATAATTTATTTAAACACTTATATAATAAGCACTTATATATAAATTATTTCTACAATTGAATAATTTATAAGAATAAATTTTACATAAATTATTTTCAACTTATTTTCATAAGTTATTTTAGAGAGTTTATGAAAATAAGTTAAAACAACTTATTACCATGTCATAAATTATTTATATAAACTCTCAGAAATACATGTATAAGTATTTATGTCGTAAAGTAAGTTAAATAAATTCAAAATAAACTCTTCTAAATACACTATTAATTTAATTAGATATAGTCTTCGACATGACAGATGAATTTGGATACTACATTTAATAACCTTACCCAAAATTTATATATTATAATAAAAGAAAGTTAATTTTGTACATAGTTCCAAAGAATTGAACAATAAAAGTATTGTCCAATAAATCAAAAAAATTGAAATCTCAACAACAAATGAGAAGATTTATAAACAAAGGATTTTGTTCTAGAGAGTTTGTGTTTTATTAGAATAATTTTGAGATCTATTTAATTATTATATACAATATTAAATACAATATTCTTTTAATAGAAAGAAATTAACGAGAGTTTGAGCTCTCAAATCTCAAATTTAAAAATTTGTCTTCACTAACGCAAAATCTTATAATAAATCATTTACAGATTTAGAAAGAAAAATTATATGGATGATGACAACTCGATTTCTTGTTGCATAATAGAGGTGTTGGGCGTATAAATATCGTTTGATGAGTATTGACAGATAAATTTGTATAAATACCACCTCAGACTGCCAACATCAAACGATATTTATGCGCCGGGCACCATATTCCATGGTGGAGGATGACGTTGTGAAAATTCAGTTTCCACGAGTGGATTCCACGCGCGAGCCCCGGCGCGTTTGCGTCAAACTCAGAAGGCAGAAACCATAGCGGGTCAAGAAAATACAATTTTAATGAAGAACAAACTACCGTGGAAGCAAAGGTAAAGCCAAATCCAAGAGATCGATGAGCCCTCTATAGGATGACTCTATAAAGAGAGCACATCCCCCACACGCAGATTTTCACAGCAATCTTACTAATCTCTCTGGGACTCCGTGAGTTTCTACTCTTTCAGTTTTCTTCTGAGTTTGTATTTGTGAATTTTATTATATGGTTGACTCTCTTTTGTTCTTGTTTCTCTGCAATTTCGTCTACTTTTAACCTATTCAGCGGAAAAAAGGAGTGAGCTTAACTATCTGCGTGAATGCAGGATTTAATCATATGAGCAATTTGAGATTATTGAAGTATATATATTTTCAACTGAATTGAACAGTTTTATCAAATTACTTAAATGGCGTTTCGTCTTGTTCATGGGACTCAGTTCTAAAAGTTCTAGCCGTAACTGTATTTAGCCTTGCTTACTTAGCCAACCTTCGTCTATATGTCGTTCCCGGAATTTGTTATGTCTGATAACCAAAAAGAAAGAAAAGAAGGCAGAAAAAGGTCGGTATTTTTTGTCATATTGTAGGACATAATGCATATGACGCATTAATTGTAACCAAGTTTTTACATTGAGCTTTCTTGATCCTGACTGGTCCATTTGTTGTTAACTTCGATTTTTCCCCCTTCCTTTCTCTCCTATATAACGATCATAGTTATATCATTCGCTTTCATTACCAGGGGCTGCATATAGATTGAATGTTGTGAACAAACAATGGGTTCCAAGTCTAAGTCTTCATGCAATCTTGCTCTGCTCCAACTCTTTACAGTGGTTTGCGTTCTTTTTCAATGCTCTGCTATTAAAGTTGATGCTGATCAGAACACAACGCTAGTTGTAGATGCTTCTGATGCATCTGGAAGGCTTATACCAGAAACTTTTTTCGGAATATTCTTTGAGGTGAGCGGTAAACCTGCATTAAGTATTGACTTTGTTTCCTCCCCTCCTTGTTTAAACAACTTTTGCTGCTTGAAAACTGTTAGCTTGTAACATCATCATTCAAACCTTCAGAAAATTTCTATTTTGTTTTTGGGCTGAGGACATGAAATTATTCACTCAGAAAGTTATAGATGAACCCACTTCAATGGAGTCGTGTAATTATCATCTGTTTCATAGTATGCATGTGTATCACACAGTTAATAGAGTGATGTCTGTGTAAATTCAATTTTACAATTCAGCGCATTTTAAATCCCATAATGATTAAAGTCCTGAATATTTTCAACAGGAGATCAATCATGCTGGTGCTGGGGGATTGTGGGCAGAGCTCGTGAGCAACAGAGGTCATTTCCCTGTTTTTTAATCTTTTTAATCACAGACTATGCTGAAAGAACTCTCTTAAAATTTTTATTTTATAATGTTAGAATGCAACTTATCTTTTTAATTGCACAACATTCCTGATGCTGTCTGTTATGGTTAATAGGTGTTAAAAAAGTATTAACAATTTACGACGGTTTTGTAGGTTAAGAAAAGAGCTATCATGTCATGAGGAATTAACAATTTAAAGAGTTACCACATTTGTCTTCAAGTTCTCTTAATCTAATGACAGATCAGGAGAGGGCCTGTTTTACCTTAGTTTTAGCTTTACTGAAGGAGAATCTATTTATTTGGATATGTTTTATGTTTTTACTATGTCAGTGCCCATATGTGAAAAATTGTTTTTATTGCTTAACAAGGTTTCATTTTTGGTTTATCTCTAGGTTCAAGTACATATAAATATATTGAACTTTTGGGTTTATAAAAAAATTGGTTTCAGGTTTTGAAGCTGGGGGTCCTAATACTCCCTCAAATATTGATCCTTGGACAATTATTGGAGATGAATCAACTATAAGTGTATCAACTGACCGTACCTCATGCTTTGACCGTAATAAGGTTGCACTACGGTTGGAGGTGCTCTGTGACAGTAAAGGTGACAAAATCTGCCCAGCTGATGGTGTAGGGATTTATAACCCTGGCTTCTGGGGCATGGTGAGCCTAACTGATACCCTTGCATCATTTGGTTGTGAAATCCTTTGACTCTGAATTAAGAGCATGGTTTTAAGTCTATGCTGCTTTTAGTTTCAATATTTGAGTCACAAATATTGTAAGATCCTTCTTGATAACTTCCATTTTCTGTGAAGCATTCATGGTTGGGAGTTGGGATTGAAAGTAACTTGTATCATTGACACTCTTATCTTCTTTCAGAATATTGAGCAAGGGAAGAAATACAAAGTGATCTTCTATATTCGTTCAACAGGATCAGTTAATCTGAAAGTTTCATTGACCAGTTCTGATGGTGTAGGAAAGATTGCTTCGACTGACATTATGTGAGCTTGATTTTAACATGCTGTAGCCTGTAGAGACACAATAGTATCCCCAAAAAACTGTCTTTTGTATCTATAATGCACATAATTAATCTTGCAGAGCTTATGCATCTGATGTTTCAAACTGGACAAAGGTGGAGACTCTACTGGAAGCCAATCAAACGAACCATAATTCAAGGCTTCAATTAACAACAACAAGCAAAGGTGTTATATGGTTGGACCAAGTGTCTGCAATGCCTACGGACACATATAAGGTCTGTGTAACTAAGCAAGAGATGTTTTTGTGATGAAAATAATCAATATCGCATTAAAATTCCTGTGATGCAATTACAATTCAGTTTCACAGTGGAGGTCAAAAATTATCTTTTCATATCTCATTTCCAGTTTGTTTGTGAACTCAAATAATTAAATCTTTAGTCACTTCTTATCCTTACAATTGAAGGCATGATGAAGGAAACAAAAAGGTGCAACTTTTCGAATTCAACAAGGGAGAAGAACTGTAATAAACTTTTGAACATAGTTGCTTAAATACAATTACTTCTAAAGTTGATAATTTCTGTTGCAGGGACATGGTTTCCGAAGTGAACTTGCTGAAATGCTGGCAGATGTGAAACCAAGTTTTATCAGATTTCCAGGTATGATGAATAGATTGGCATAAATTATCAGAATACAAACTAAGGTTCATTTATAACATGTTTCATCTTGTGCATTGTTAAAACTTTGTCCCGTCTGCCCTATTTTTGTGCCTCCAAAATGAGTATCCTTGATTTCAGTTGTGCTTGTTAGGGAAGTCAGAAAATAGAGAGTGAAGTGAAAATGGATTAGTTTTGATTTTTTTTTTTTGATAGAAAAAGAAGTATTATTAATGAGAAGAGAGAGATACAGAGGAAAGAGGACAACAAAAAATGGAGGACAAGGGATCCTCCAAAGAGAAAACAAAAACAAAAAGTAAGCTAAAAAACCTCCAAAACACCCCACAAGTCCTTTGAGAACATATTAATACAATAACGCCCTCCAATCCCTATAAACATCGGAAATAGGCACCCCTTTGAACAGCCCATTGGCGGAGACCCACAATGAAGCCGCATAGCGAATTCGATCCCACAACATCTGGATTAGTTTTGATTTTTGCTTCTTGCCACCTGGTAGAGATGGTGAAAATTAAAAGGTTCACCCATTTTTTAACGATCTTGCATTTTTCTCATATGAAGCCAGTGTTTAATTATTTGCTTCTTAGTTTTTTTTATCCTGTCCACTTTCATCTATACCAAGTTAACCCTACATGAGCTATTTGATTATTACAGTGTAATGCGAAGTGTGATCTATTTACATTTTTTTCTGATTAGAATGATTGTCCTGTTTCTTTATTTAATTAAGTGGTCAATTATGCTAGACAGATAGAGTTTATGAATTCTCCTGGAAATTGATGATCTATCTATTTTGTTGGGATCATAAATGAGTATCTCAATACATAATGTCTTTTGGTGATTTATTTTTCCTGTTCCCTCTTCTAATTTCTGTAATTAGTATAATCACAAATACAACTAACTTTTGCGATGTTAATGTTTATTACATTGCATTAGGTGGTTGTTTTGTTGAGGGAGAGTGGTTAAGAAATGCATTTAGGTGGAAAGAAACCATTGGACCTTGGGAGGAAAGACCTGGGCACTTTGGTGATGTTTGGATGTACTGGACTGATGATGGACTTGGCTATTATGAGTTTCTTCAAGTAGGTAGCTCTTTCCAATTATTGTGTCATGTGATTTTGATGATCATATTCTGTTGAAATGCTTTCAGTTTCTGCTGAGTAAGTCAATTATTATACTGTTATTCTTGAGCAGCTAGCAGAGGACCTTGGTACATTGCCAGTATGGGTTTTTAACAATGGTAATTATTTTTCTTGCTGCATTAAATAAGATTGTTTTTAAACAATAATTGGTGAATTTCTCTTTTACTAATTGAATCTCTCATAACAGGTATCAGCCATAATGATCAAGTTGATCCGTCTGCTGTCTTACCTTTTGTGCAAGTATATTTCTTACTTTCTTTCACTCTTTCCCTTTCCCTTATTCCTTTTTTTTTTTCCTTTTTGCTTTATTATTGGCTTGGGAATTTCCAGAAATACCTATTTTTTTGGGATCTTGATTGTAGGAAGCCCTTGATGGAATTGAGTTTGCCAGAGGTGATCCGACTTCAAAATGGGGTTCTGTTAGAGCTGCTATGGGACACCCAGAGCCATTTGATCTAAGATATGTAGCTGTTGGGAATGAGGATTGTGGCAAGAAGAACTACCGAGGCATGCTTGCTTTCTGTGTTAGTTTTTTTTTAAAGCATATGTGCTCTTATTAAAATATGTTGACATGTTTATTTTTTGTGTTATGGCTCATGATGAGGCATGAAAACAAGGCTTTATCTCTTAATGCATATATGAATTAACCAGTGAAAATTTGCCTCAACTAGTGGTGTTGACTTTTAATGAACAGCTCTGGGTTTCTGGTTTACTTAATGAATTAGAAAATCCTAAGAAGTTGTTGTATTTTGTGCGGTGCTACTTAGAGAATTGGAAGTAGACAAGAAGTTAATTCACATGCAGCTTTACCTCCTCTCACTCTTCCTCCTTACAAATTAAAATTTTTTTTTAAATCCTTATTTTCAACCTTTATTTCCCAATAATGCATGATCAGGATTGACTCCTCATAGGTTAATCTGGTAGCACTTCTTTTTCTTTGATTGACCAGGAAACTACCGTAAGTTCTACAGTGCAATCAAACTTGCCTATCCAGATATCCAGATTATCTCAAATTGTGACGCTTCCTCTGGACCGTTAGATCACCCAGCTGAATTTTATGATTATCATGTAATATCTTAGCACAATTTGTTTTGTTTCATGTCAAAATTTTGAAAAATATTAAGCATATTTTATGAATAGGTCTATACAAGTGCCAATGACATGTTTGCTAGGGCCCGTGCCTTTGAACGAGCATCACGTGGTGGTCCAAAGGTGTTGTATTCCTTATTGAACAATCTTCTATTTTATTCTGTATATAAATCTATGGATTTGATGGATGAATGCTGAAGTTGTTTGAACACCATACAGGCTTTTGTTAGTGAGTATGCTGTGACTGGAAAAGATGCTGGGACAGGAAGCCTTTTAGCTGCCCTAGCTGAAGCAGGATTCTTAATTGGACTAGAAAAGAACAGGTTTAAACCATCTCCTATGAAATTTTCATTCTTTAATTATAACTTTTATCTAGGAGTTTGAGTTTGACATCATCTGGTAAACCATTTAAAATGTTGAAGCATAATATGTAATGGAATCACTAGACTTTTTATTGGTTCTTAATGAGGCTCCTGTTAGCTCTCTTGTTCATACTTCAAGGCTGGTGGCTATTTCAATATTGGATACAAATTATGTTAACCATGTGGAAGAGGTTTTTATAATATATATCTATTTAAAGTATGTGGAAGTAACCCATCAAATTGAACTTTAGGTAGATCCCTAAACAAGACTGAATGAGTTACATATGGGCTTAAGCAAGTTAAGCCTAATATCAAGTTTCAATAATCTATTAAATAAGCTTCTGTTACTGACGCCTAAGCCTCAGAAACCGGAGAACTGGCACCTAAGCACTGGAAAGATGGCGCTGGCCCCACAGCCTCAGCCGGAGAGCTGGTGCCTAGGTGCCAGGTCATAGCCTCTGGGCTGTTTTCAACAGTTATTATCTTTTATTTTATATATATATATATATATATATTGTAATTGCAGACTTTATTATGTAATTCCTGATGGAGCCTTCAACCTGGATATGCATTTTCAAGTCCTTAAAACTTAGTATTATGTTAGAATGAGTTGGTATAAAATTGAGCTGTCAAAAGTTAACCTTATCCTTTTTCCTTTTCTGGTGCAGTGATGTTGTCCATATGGTTAGCTATGCTCCACTTTTTGTGAATGCAAATGACAGGAGGTATTTTTCTTATGCGCTTACCATGAAGTTTCTATAACTTATCTTTTTTTTTTTTTAACCTTTACTAATAAATTAAGCACTGTGTTCTTTATCTATTAAAATAGACAAATAGTCCACTGGTATCTCCTGAGGAGACATGTAGTCTGTGAGGACAAAGACCAATGTGAAACCCCTCCCTTGTAATGTCTTGCATCTCGCTTTCTACTCCCTAAATGACCTTATTGCTCCTCTTTATCCTGAGAGTCCACCCCTACTTACCCTGTAAATGGATAGAGGATTCATTCTCCATTATGTAAGGGGTCAGCTAGGAGAATGGGAAATCAATTCACAATCCACATCGAAAGAAGAGATCATTCAGGGCACTTTGCAAGAAAAATTCATCTTCATGACCTTCCTTGGAGAGTATCATTATGAAACAAGCCAAATAATAACAGTTATTTGAGTATATTCCGCTGCTAAACAATTTCCACATCTTTCTCTCTTCATTGCTGTCAAGCCCTCAATTGGTCTGTAACAGGCAAAAGGAAGAATCTGTGGAACCTACTTCCCAATCTGAAGCATCCTATAGACACTTGTGTTCTTAGATCAATTTTCTAGAAATAAATGTCTTCCAAGGGGTGTCATAGTGATCGATGTCATACCAAAACTTAGAAAAGACTCAAATTCAAATTCTAAGATGGTCAATACTCAATAAAACAGAGATATCTGTTGCTTGATGATAACCATACTGAGATTGTATGGTTTCTGTCATTAGGTGGAATCCAGATGCAATTGTGTTCAACTCCTATCAGGCCTATGGAACTCCCAGCTATTGGGTGCAGCAGTTTTTCTCAGAGTCAAGTGGAGCAAAACTTCTTAATACAACGCTTCAAACAACACCATCTACTTCACTTGTTGCATCAGCAATTGCCTGGCAAAATTCTTTAGATGAGAAAAATTACATACGAATAAAGGTAACAAAGATGACTTTCGTGTAGTTATATCAGTTGGAGTTGCATAAACTTCTTTTCTTTCTTTCTTTTTTTTTTTTTTAAAAGATCTACTATTCATCTTACTATATTGCGTGTTTCCTGAAAGTTGTTATTTTAATGAGTTGTAACAAATTCTAAAGATCTACTGTTCATCTTACTATATTGCCCATCATAAAATCTTCATCAAAAGTCAAAACCAACATTTAACTATAATTATAGGATCCAAAGCTGACACCATAGGTATGCGGAAAGTGACACATTTTATCGTTCACACGAGACAGATCAGTGTATAGATTTGTTATACTAAATTCTTTTACTGGCACTATCATCACCGGTTCACCTTGGAGCAATTGACTTGTGCAGGTTGTGAACTTTGGAAGCAACGTGGTAAACCTCAAGATTTCTATTGTTGGATTGGACTCAAGCTCTGCAGTATTGTCTGGGGCAACAAGGACTCTGCTCACATCCGCTAACGTAATGGATGAAAATTCCTTCTCGCTGCCAAAAAAGGTAGCGTGGCTTATCTCTCTTTTAAAACTTCACATTTATAATATTTTATATGCACTACCCTTGTGCTTCTGAATTCTATTCTGTATATGAACATTTAATGTCTTTCATTTCCCTTGTGTGAAGTAAATTTTGTCCTCGACCAATTTATTCATAATATGATAAGATTGGTTCTGATTATGAAGTTGTTGAGCTTTTTCATTTCTTGGGGATTAATACGCACATTAATATGTTTCAATATCAAAACTAGGTTTAACTATATTTATGCAAGCGAGACATGTCAAATTAGCTTATGATTTTGTTCTTGCTAAAATGCGAACAGGTGGTGCCAACGCAAAGTCTACTTGAGAATGTTGGCGAGGACATGATTGTGATACTCCCTCCACATTCATTTTCCTCATTTGATTTGTTAAAAGCATCCAGTAATCTCAAGATGCCAGGGAGTGATTCTTCTACAATCTCTTCTATTTGAAGTGTTTGGACATTAGATCAAAATTAATAGGAGGAAAGATGAAAGGGATGGAAGTTATAAACTTGCATATTGTTGTGCAATAATTATAGCTATGCCCGATTGGCATAGTTGACAGCTTATGATTCTGATGTAGTTCACCAGTACTATGCTGTAAATAAAATTTATCTGGCTTCATATAACCCTGTCTGGTTTGGTTTTTACTTTTTAATAATTATTTTACTTCTCCAAGTCTAGTGAAGAAATAATTTAGGGAACCAAAAATTGTCAATAAATATTGTGTTATAATATCATAAGTATAAAAAAGTTTATTCTATTACTTAAGGTGGAAATTCTAGCAATTTGATTGTTATATCCTTATAAAATTTTTAAAATTATAATTTTATCTTAATTTATAATTAACCTCATTTAATTGCCTTAAGATATCTGTAAGATTTATGTTGGCACACTTAAAAGTACTAGGACCACAACCATGGTCACTATCAGCGATATAGTCAAAATTTATTAAAAATTATTTCATATATTTTGTAATATATTAACAATAATTAAAAATGTTAGTGACATGTTAATTATTAATTATAATTATGAACTAGCTTCATAAATTTGACTTTCAATATGTTTTACATACAATATTTAATATGTCATTTAACATATTAAATATGTTAAATATTATGTAATATATTAAAAAATTATACTCAATTTTTTTGTTGAATTTATTACTAGTGTTCTTTTATATCATATTTGTATAACTTTTTATATTCATGGGTGTTACAGTAATTTTATCAAAATTTATTTACTTTCCAACACAGATTCTTACAATTAAACATGGGAAATGAATAATTTTCTCATTTCTTTTTAGGTCTAACCAAACATGAGAATGAGAATAAGATTCTAATTCCCATGTCTCAATTCTAGTAACCAAATGTGACCATAATGTCTAATAACACCTTAAGTACAATTGCCTCATACCTGTGAGAAAAAGAAGAAGGAGAAGAATACTGTACATTAAAATTTCTCTTTCTAAATCATTAATTAATAATTTAACTAAAGATTAAAGAGAAAAAGCTTACCTAATTATCACTTTTGCAATGCTTCAATACAATTTGCATAATTTCATACCCAGTTTTCTGCAAATTTAATAGGTGAAAGCATGTAATATGCCAATCTGGATGGCAGAACTTCCTCCAATTCCCAGTTCTGTATGTTGGGATGCTTCAAAGAAGCTTACGATTCCTTTACTTGCAGGCTTGAATATGCTCAGTACACTGAAATTCAAAATTTTCCACTGTTAATATATATATGCTGCATGGAGTGAGGTATATATAACTGAATTCCCTCCCGAAACTACATGTATATATGCGTACACATATATATATATATATATATATATATGGAAAGATCACGGTGGGTTTTAAATTTTGAGGGTTTGACTACCTTAGATATGGGCTGCTGTTGTGTGATTTGATAAGTGTATTCCCTGAACTTTCATCACTTGATGTATCTGATATGAAGGAGATCACGCAATAGAAGACCAAAAAATATCTCAAGAACCTAGAGAGAACTGCCTGGGTTATTTGTTTCTATGCAGGTGGCTCTTGCCATTTCATTCTGCCAAACTGAGTTTTTCCATATATATATATATATATATATATAACCGAAATGATTGCATCAGTACCCTGCAATGCATTCTAGGACGGGACAAAATATTTGAATGTTTTCATTTGTATCTATTATCAATCACATAATTTTGGAAACCTGGCATCATATGATGCACAGGATATATATGTGTATTTTTCTTTAGATACAAATTACACACAAAGCTTGAAAAAAAAGAGTGGAGTGGGATAAGAAAGAAACTGAACCTACAATTATTATTAAGGGCCTGTTTAGTTTGGAAATTTTTTGTTTTTATTTTTATTAAAAATAAAAAATAAGCTTAAAAATGTATTTATTTTAATTTACTGAAAATATTTTTTTGAAAATTTTTTTTAAAATAAGTTCAAATCTAAAAATATTAAAAAAATATTTTCAATGTTTCAAAAGATACATTTCAAAAAATAAAAACTGAAAATAAAAATATGAAATATTTTCCCAAACCAAATAAACCTTTAAATTTCTTGAAAATGTGCCACTTGATATAAGACTTTTAAGCAAATATACGTATTTTCTTATTTAAACATAAAGTTTCAACTTTGAATCTTAATTAGACGTACAAATCAGATTTTGAGTTTCCCCTACTACACTAATTGTCTTTGAGTGAAATGTTTTTTAAATACAATATTTGGCAAATATATTGTACATTACCTAACCCTTGTCTTAGTACTTCAATTTTCAAACCCCCGAAATAATTTTTAAATACAATTCATGTAATTTTTTTTCCCTTTGCCAAAATTTGTGCACACTGAGTAGTATAGAATGGGCTTAGAGACCATGAATCTTTTTATTTTTTATTTTTTAATTATAAGGGGTTTAAAACTTGCCTCTAAACCTATAATACCAGTTTTATACCACTTACTATAAACTTGATCATGAAACTTTAATTGGCTTTGAATAACTTGTTTTGTTTTTAATTGTAGTTTACATCACAATAAAGAAATTGTATTATTAAATCAGTAATCTCAAAATGTGGCATATACATTCGGATCTGGCGCGAGCTTTTTATGCTAGTATTAGTTATTGGATTAACTTTGATTTAATTATTGTTACTTTCTCACCTTATATTTTTTTTTTTCAAAAATCACAAATAATTTTTTTTTTTAAAATTTGATAGTCAATAAATTAAACTAAATATTATTATAGACCTTAAATATTATTGTAAACTTTAAATCTTAAATTTTAAATTTTAAATCCTAAATTTTAAAACTTAAATCATAAACTCTAAATTCTAAAATCTTAAATATTACAGTAAATTTTAAATCTTAAATCCTAAATCTTAAACGATAAATCTAAATGAAATATTACAGTAAACCCCAAATATTAAATACTAAATCCTAAACCTTAAATTCTAAATTAAATATTATTGTAAATCTTAAGAAAAAATTTTATGATTTTTTTAAAAAAATAAAACCCAAAGCGTAATATTCTCCTCCGCAAACTTATTAATTCAGTATTATTTTCATTCATATTTTGTTATGTAACTTATTATTTTTTTATAAAATTCACATAATTTAATAATAAATTATAATTGAGTTAAAATCTAGATTTTAGGATAAAATTACTTATATGTCAAAATATGAATGATAGTAATATTGAATTATTCAATCCTATAAGATTATAGTAAACCCTTGTTTGGAAAAATTTATTTTGAATTTGTATGACTTATTTTATGACATAAACATTTATGCACGTATTTGAAAGAGCTTATAGAAATAACTTATAACATTGCCCATAAGCTATTTTCAACTTATTTTCATAAATTCTTCAAAATAACTTATAAAAATAAATTGAAAACAACTTATGTGAAATTTACTTTTATCCTTATAAACTCTTAAAGGTCGTTTGGTATTTACGAAAGAGTAAGAATATAAAATAAATAAGAAAATGGAAAGGAAAGGGAATGGAAGAGGGAAAAGAGAATGAAAAAAAAAATATGTTTGATATGAGATAGAAAATAGAGTAAAAAAGAAATATTTTATGTATTTAGTATGTATTTTTTAAGAAAAAAGAAAGAAAAAATTATAACGAAATGACTAAATTATCTCTATAAAAATTTATGCACATGTCCAGACGGTCAACCGACTGACTGTTGTCAGTCGGCCAACCTCAACTGCATAGACGCCGTCCCTTATCTTTTGAGCCTTCAATTTCTCTGCATTCCTCTCACTCACCATCTCTCTTTCTTAAGTGGTAGAGTGGAGATTTGCAATGGTGAACTCCGGTGGACACTGTCGACCCCCTATTTTGAAAACTCATTAGCGAAGCACAAGGTTTTGAATTTTTTAGTCAGCGGCGCATAGACTAAAGGACAAAAAGAAAATTGCAAGTACACGGATAAGGACAATTTCAAAAGTTCTGCATCCTTTCCATTCCTGAATGCATTTTTCCATTGCTTAATAGATAGAAGAGTGTCGTACAAAAATGAATGAAAGAAAGAATTTCATATTCCATCACTATACTGTACATAATACTTACCAAACCCAAAAAAAATAACCGTACATAAAAAGAACTCTCCTTTCCATTATTTTTGGCCCTGCCAAACGGCCCTTAATACCTAATTAAACTTTTTACCCAATCAAGACTTAAATACTAAATATATAAACATTGTCCGGCATCCAACGTAGTTGTCTTGCTCAGTGAATATCTTGTGGGAACTTCCTTTTTACTAAACTCAAGTGTTGATATAATATGGTGTTAGACTGTTAGTATAATAATATTAAAATTTTATATTAATTTTTAAAAAATTAACCAAAAAAATTGTCCTGTTCTAGATTCGCTCCACGTCACGCCAAGCAGTGATTATTTCTAATTTTCGCCAACGGAAATTCCGCCTCCATCCTCACGACGTGACGTCGTTTCACTCCTCTCCAGAGTCCGTGCCAATGGCGCTGCCACCACCATTATCTTCTTTCTTCGACTTTATTTTCTGAGAGCAACCTTCACCACCTGCTCTGCACCAAACTCTCATTATTTTTTTCTACTTCATACTCAAGTCAATGTACACACGAACAATTTCTGCAGAGTGGTGGTCTTAACAGTGGTCCTGGAAGTAATCTCATGCTCAACGGCCCCGCCCTAGGCACCACTTTCACTCTCTACGCCGCCCGTCTGATGGCCGAGCACCGATCGGTGGACGATGATGACCGATTCACTGAGGAGACCAATTGCGTCAGCATGAAGCACCTTTTGGCTCTGGACTTCGTCTGGAACCTAGCCTTCGTCCTGGTCGCTGCCGGTGTGCTTCTTTCTACATTGAACGAGCGCCCATCGACCCCTTTGAGGCTTTGGCTCTGTGGGTATGCTTTTGAGTGTATTCTGCATGTGGGTTTTGTGTATTTTAAGTATTGGAGGAGAACTAACGATGACTACGGTGCTGAGTTTGGGCTTTCATTGTCTCAGGGTCGGAACAGGTACTCTAGTTATTTTCAACAATCATAGAAATCTTACTCTGGAAAGGGTTTTCCTCCTTTTTGCTTAGCTTTGTGAATAAGTTGAAATTTAGAATCCTATAAGTAAGATATGGATGCTTTGTGCTTTTCTATGACTATGCGACGGAAATTGTCTTCTTTTTGTGGACTTAATTTAAGGTTAGCATACTCCTTGTTTACTATTGAATCTCGGAGCATGTTTCTACGATGTGTCTTTTCCTTTTCTCATGTACATGTATCAGCTGCAACCTTGTTTGAGGTGGTGAGTGATGGCTTAACATTGTTTATTATTGTCTGGTTGATACCTTACTGCACTGTTTAACATTGCTAGCTATATTATTGATTTTCGTTCTATTAAAGTGACTGAATGCATCCTTTTTCTTTATTGATCTAAGTTTCAATGAACTGGTGGAGATAATAGTAAATATTCTTATGGTATTGAAGTTGTAAAACTTTGTTTTGTCCTTTGTGTGGTGGCATGTTGCTTTGGGTATTCATATATGTTATAGAGAATAAAATTAAAGAGGAAAAAAGGGAAAGGATCTGAATCATAATTCAGCTATTGTAAAGCAGCTTAGCCACTGAGGCAAAATTTATAGCGTGCCTCAGTCAGAAGTAAAATGCTTGAGCGTCCAGTCTCCCAGTCTCCCTCGACCAGGCTCTGCCATCCTCATTCAGTACCAAGTTGTATACTTTGTCTGGATACAAGTTGCTTGCACTTTTATTGTTTAATTAGTACCAATGTAGCATGATAAATATGTTAATGTTGAGAATTAATATTGAAGCTACAAGGCTTCTATACGTGAATTTTTTACAGCCAACCTATAATAGGGTATTTGTCTCCTTTGTGGACGTTAAGTATTTGATAGTCATACAATATTGCATTAGGCTCCAGCTTGACTGCATCCAATAATACTAATATGGTTATATGTGAAGATAAACTGAGAAGTGTAGTTATCCATTAGATATTTGATGGTGTCGGATTGACAAGATGATGATTCTTTATTTGTACTGGAAAGAGCTGTCCATGAAGCTTTCTCCTATTTCAACTATCATATCAAAAAATCTTGTAAAAATATGTATGTTCCATAGAGAATACTTTTCACCTTCACACTCCATTGCATTGACAGAATATTAAACTTCTGTTTTCACTTTTCAGCATTATGAAGAAGTTAGAGTGTATAAATGCACTGGCATCGTCTGTTTGGTGGATCATTGGATTTTATTGGATTGTGGTGGGTGGTCAAGCACTTCTGCAAGATTGTCCTCGTCTCTACTGGTAAGAAGCTTAATTAGAATTTTCTTTTCCTCTTTTTGTTGGGATGTGTTAGGTACTGGGTAATGGGGTGTTTGTTATATTTTGTTATACAGTTAATGGGTAATTAGGGAGTTATTAGAGGAGTGAGTGAGTTATAAATAGGAGAGTTGGGGTGTGAGAAGGTGTGTGAAGAATAATAATTGTTGTGTATAGGAGCTTGCTCTGGGTGTGGCTTTAGGAGACTTAGTCTCTGTTTTATTGTTTTCTTGATGTTTTTTGTTAGTCTTGTTCTATTCTCCCATTATTTGAATAATAAAATCTTTAGTTTCTTTCTTTAATCAAGTCTGGTTTCCTAACAGGATGGGGTTAGGGTTTAATGTGAATGCCAAGACAGCATAGTGAAGTACTCAAGATATGTACAATTGGATACAAATCCTTACATTTTTTCTTTAGCCCAATAATTTACACTAGCTATGCTGTGATTGTTTTTCCAATTTTTGATACTAGTGATGTTTCCACTCCATGACCACAACCAGATATATGCATAACCTATCCAACCCAGAAAATAAAAAGACTAAACCTAGTGTTAAGTATTGGAAGTTGGTGCTAGGCAGTAACGAAGTGATCTACTTATTCTCCATTCCATTTATTCTTGGAGCAATGACTGATAGTGATAACAGCTTTTTGATTTTGAACTACAAAGTACAAACTCCCTGTCGGTTTAATCAAAGTACACAGTTGAATAATTGACCCTTACATTGTGTAGAAAACATTTTGGTGGATCCATCACTGGAATTGGAATTTTTTCCTTTTCATGTTATGGTGTGCTTATGGGGCCCCTTTAGGCAATGACAAAAAGCAAGTACTTCTTGTAAGTATGACCATCTCAAAATAAGACTTGTCCAGTTGACTAAGCTCAAGCCTGCCAATCTGGGCTTGCCTTTGTAGAAAAAGTTCCACCCAATCCAGATTAAATAATAAATTGGTATTTTTCTAATCTTTTTCTAATCTTCAAATTTGTAGTTGTCATTTAACCTTTTAATACAAAAAACTCTTGCAATATAATTTTTTAGTTTGTTATCTATACAAAGCATCATTTGTATACATGTTTTGCCTTCATTTTTGGTATTTGGACTCTGTTGATCTTTTAAATACTATTTCTTATTCAAGAATTTATAATCAGATAATTATTAGAACTGGCCGTTTGTATACTCAGAGATAGAAATAGAGCAGTGTTTACTGGCCCTTAAAAATAGGTGCATAAATGCTGCATAAGACTGTATGGAAC
Organism: Biancaea sappan; assembly: GCA_037074585.1. Lineage (NCBI taxonomy): Eukaryota > Viridiplantae > Streptophyta > Magnoliopsida > Fabales > Fabaceae > Biancaea > Biancaea sappan. The sequence goes on from CM073496.1 coordinate 63,015,512, forward strand.
ACTCATCAATGTATCTATTACATTCTTGCAGGTTAACAGTGGTATTTCTAGCCTTTGGTGTATTTTTTATTATCTTGTGTATTGGGATGGCATGTGCAATGATCTTTGCTATCATTTGCATCATCCCAATCATAGCATTAGCCTATGCTATAAGATTCAGAGAAGGTGCATCAGAAGAGGATATCAAGTTACTGCCTAAGTATAGGTTTACTCACTCAAATTCATTGGTGATGGTTGATGATAGTATGGAGGAACATGTTAAAGCAAGAATAGATGCATGCAATAGCAACAATATTAGTGAAATTTCTCTCGATCAAGATGATTCTGTGAGTACTATATATAATATCTCCTGTTCAGTGGTTCTGTAATTTTGATTTAATTGACTGTGCTTCTTTCTCTGTTAAATTTCCTTCCCTTTAACTTCCTCTTTTTGGTCTGATTTATCTTTAGTTAATGATTTATATTCATTTTATTTCGTCATTACCTACATGCATCTGTCTCGGCCCTGCTCAAGTATTTAAAAGAATCTGGAACTGTTCAAGCATAGTTATGTCTTGATTGGCAATTACTTAGATTTTTGGTTTTGATTAGAGCTTTTGCTTCTTTGTGATGTATTTGAGATTTAATCCCATTTCTAAGCTTTTTGACTGAGCAATTATGTGACATATGGCATCAGAGCCTCATTGACCAACTGTTAATAGGGCTTTTTCCCAATTCTTGAATGAAATATACAGCATAAGGTGGTGGCCACTGTATGGTTTGCCGAAACCTCATAGACTAAATTCTTTTACTTTTTAACTTTCCTTTTTATAAATGGAAGGTCTTTGTCCTTGCTTATTCATCTTTTATTTGTGCTGCTACAGAAATGGATCCCTGCTTGGCTTTAAAAGCCAAGCATGGTGTTTGACTCATCTTAGTCGTGTCTAGATTTTAGGATGCTATTTAAAAAAAAATAAAAAAAATAAAACAACACAAGAAATTTGAACGTTGATTTTAAAAATCAACCGTCTAGACGGGCCAAGAGATCCATTTTCGTGCTTTTTACATTGTTAATCCATGGCAGTGAGCCAGTGACTTATTTATCATTCTGAGACTATTTGCCCTTTTTCTGATCCCTAACTTATCTGATATTGAGCGATTCAATTATTGTGGCATAGAATCAGTAGTAATAGAAATATTCATCGTCTGAGAGAAATTCAAGTTTTCAAAGCTCAACGAAAGCTACTGCCTTAGAATTTTCTGAAAATGCTTCCGATTTCCTTTGATGTAATATGTCCCGTTAGTGTTGTCCTGATTTATTTATCTGGTTATATTCAACTTGTTATGACCTAATATTGCTTAATATGATTTCTTGCTACTTGTTATGTGGTTGAAATACATTATGAAACAAGTGAAAGAGAATTAAATGGCCTCTGATTATGTTGTAGGAATGCTGCATCTGCCTTTCTGCATATGTAGACGGAGCAGAACTGTATAGTCTTCCTTGCAAGCACCATTTTCATTGTAGATGCATCAGCCGATGGCTTCGGACAAAAGCAACTTGCCCCCTCTGCAAATTTAATATCCTCAAGGGTGATTCATTGGTTTGACCCTTTCTCAAGTTAAAGGTTTTCGACAACACCGGTGCAGTTTCCCCAGACAGTCATTTGTAATCTGCTGAGAAGTGTTGGTAAAAAAGAATTACAAAAGTAAAGGATGTCCCCGTCTCTCCCAGCTTCCCCTTTTTTATACATTGTTCAATTTAGCTTCATGACATAAAGGTTATATCTTGTAAACAGAATGTTTAACTGCGTTCTTTAGTTTATGATGGGGCATGTATATATCGTAGGTCCCCGCAGATGATTTGGATTTCGGGCATCATAAAGAACAATTTTTCTGTAGATCAATGTCTTCCTGTCGATAATTTTTCCTTATCTTTCCCCAGCTTTTACTGGGCCACTAATGTTTTCTACACGTGTATATATTTTATCACATACAGCATTTCATGATAGACACAAATCATTATTTCATGTTAAGCAAGTTGTGGTGTAGAAGAAAGTGAGAAATTGCTCTAGAAATATATATATACATATATATATATATATATGTATTTTCAATATTTCAATCCAGTGGTGTTCTGACTACTATTAGCTGTTTTACACTGCCATTTTGTTGTGAATGATGTCATTTTTTTGGAGGATCTACAAAACAGTTATATTCTGGGAGCTGATAATCAAACATTTAATGACATAAACCAGTTCATCAATGAAATGATGGTGGTGGTGGGTACTCCCAAGTCAAATGCCCATCTCAGTATCAGGGTCAACTGGGAACTGATATATAGGCTAATGTACTTGATTAAAGATTAATAAGATACATAGAGATCGGGAATGGTAGGCAAATAAGAAATCATAATGTCAATAAAGCCAGAAGGAATGTGCTCAAGCTCAGACATTCTTTAACTTCTTCATTTTAGAAGGTGGCCATCTACCCTTCTTTCTCATTCTTCGCTTTCGGACAAGCCTTTTCCTCCGAAGCCTTATCTTCTTCGCCATTTTCATCCTCAATCTTTGCTCTTCCCTCTCCCGCAGCTTCGATTCCAAGGGAAGTTGGTCAACTGGCGCGGCCTCTTTCTTGCTTTCCGGAGGAGATCCACCATCATCTGCTGAAGCTTCTCCATCAGCATCAGCAGCTCGAACGATTACCGCACTTATCTTCTTAACAGAGAAGGCGGTTGAAATTCGAACTCCGCTCAAAGGCTTTGGAGACAACTCAACGGGTTTAAGGTGCAATCTGGATGCTACAACCGAACCGAATACAGATGTTTATTATATTTCTACTTTATATGATTAATAAACAATAAAAATCAACCCAAAAAAAAAATTACAATAGCAATTAATAAAATTCAGATTGTATCATATTCAGAGAAAAATAGCTAGCAGGGAACGGAAGGGAAGGTGAAATTCAGATAAAAGGAAATGCAAGTAGAAAAAAAAAAAGTGAACAGTTCCTCAAGGTCTCGGAAGAATTAAAAGGGAGAGGGAGGTTCTTACCGGCGGTGGTAGCAACGGCCAAGGTCGACGACGATGAAGAAGAAGAAGAAGAAGAAAAGGGAAGCGAAGAAGAGAGAGGAGTGAAAGAATTGAAGCACAGAAGAGCCATTGTTTTCTACGGCGGCTCCACGTTATGAGTGTGCAAGCGATTTGAGGAGCGAAGATGGAGGAGCTTGGAGTCGACTTCGGATAAGCCACTCCCACATGAGGATTGAGGACTGGAGGTTCTTCCCTCTGTGGCTCATCAAGTTTTTTTTTACATGTCTTATATTTAATATTTATTTGAAAATAGACTTTATGTACAATTTTTTATATTTTCAATATTGCATTTTTTAAATAAAACATAATAAATGCGTATTTTATGCAATTTAACGTTGTATGGCTGTATTTTTTTTTTTTAACAAAAACACATGTAGTTTGAAACAGAGAAGTGCTCGTGCCCAAAAAGAAATTTGAGAATAAATTAACTTAGTTTAAAATAACATTTTCGTCTTTTAATTATGTTTTGATCTTTTAACTTAATTTTATTTTAATTTAATCTCGTAATTTTATTTTTGATTTCATTTTAGTATTTCAAATTTATTTTGTTTCAATATAATGTGTTAATTTCATCTTTAAGTTTCAATTTGGTTTCATAACTTTATCTTATATTTTACTTTAATTCTTTAATTTAATTTTGTTTTATTTGGTTCTTTTGATTTATCTTGATAACATATCAATCTATTGAGAATAAAAATTTATGAAGGACTGAATTGATAACATATCAATCTATAAAGGACCAAATTGATAATAAAAATTTGTGAGGGACTTACTTAAAAAAAAGACATTTGTGAGAGACCAAAATGATGTTATGGTCTAATTTAAAAGGGTAATATTTTAAATTTATGAAGACTAATTGTTAAAGCATACTGGATTAGGCAAACCTGTGTTATATACGGGTTAAATTTTTTCCAACCCAGCCCAATATTATTTTTAAGGGCTCGTATGGTGAGGTCATAAAGCCTGAATTATTTGACAACTATATTTAAAATACAAAAATCACTCATATATCTTCTCCCTTAAAGACTATCAAGATACTTAATAGAAAAATTGTATGTAATTTCTCACATTGACAATCACAAAAAAAAAAAAAATTTTGGTTGAGTATTCTTATAGTATTAGAGTATTTTCAATAGTGTAATTTTAATAAATTATTTATTGTAGATTTCATTATGTCACATCAGTATTTTTGGTTTCAAGCAATTATTTACTTTAATAATGTAACTTTTAAGAATTCGCAAATGAGTTACAGGATAAATAATATAAATGTATTTAATATTTATTTTTTGATTTTATTATTATTATTTTTGTTAAGAATTGATTTTTATGTATGACAATTACGTTGATTAGTTTTAATAGTGAAACTTAATAAGAACCGATTTTTTTTAAGACTTCTTATTGAAAATGCTCTTAGAAGGAAAAAAAATATTTATTTGAATAATTTTAGCACATTAAAATACTAAATTGAATCAATAGAGGTTGAGTCTAATGAAAGGAGTTAGTCATTCATAAAATAGTGAACTTATGTTTGAATCTTCATTAAAATAAGTACTCATATTTAATATTTTACAGTGTCTCGAGCATAATTACTTTTAGTAAAAAATACTTGTAGAAAAAAAAAACCAAGTTAAAATGAAATAAAATTAAGAGATTGAAAAAGAAATAAACAGAAAGTAAAGTAAAACTAAGAATTAAAGTAAAATTTTAAGATAGATTTAAAGAATTAAATTGAAACGATATAAAATTAAGAAACCAAATTGAGTTATAAGGTAAAGATAAATGATTAAATTTAAATAAAATTAAGGGAATGAAAATTAGAGTTGAGACATGGTTGAGGAGCAAAATAAATTAATAATAGTTTAGCCTCTCTATATATATTTTCTCTCGGATTGCCGGTTATTCTGTCCAATCCAGCGTGGGTTTTGCCACTTCAAAAACCCAAAATCCTGCAAGACCCTCTGATACAGAGCAGCAATGGCTTCTAGCACAGCTGCTCTAAGTCTAATGAATAAATCTCTACTATCTTATCGTGCCGTGAAATTCTCACGCGGACCCCTTTCACATTTTTGTAATCATCTGGCATCTCCAATTCGAACAAGCGCGGTTCGAAGCTGCTTGCTCCACTTTCACTATTATTCTCTGAACTCTAATCATGGAGCAGTGTTTAAGGACTTCGGTCACTCTAGGGTGCGATTTAGCCACCGAGATTCTGATCATTTTCGTGTTTCGGCCGTTGCGGAGGATGGTTCTGGTGGATATGGGGGTTCTGGAAGTGGAAATTCCGATGGAAGAGGCGAAGGTGGCGGCGGCAGCGATGGAACTGGCGGTGGAGGAGAAAAGTGGTCCTTGTTGTCATGGTAACGGGGTGATCTCTAGTTATTTCTTTTTGGTTCTGCATGTTTGTTGTTTCAATTTAATCTCTCGGTTGAGCTTATCCATAGAGAAAGCTGTACCTTGAAACTGAATTGCTATATTAGAATAACAAATACATAGAGAACAGGTGAATAAATCACTATATCGTGTCTCTAACCAGTGACAACTTTTGTTCTTTTCTATCTGTCGATTTTTTCTATTTTCCATCTTCTTCTATCTAAGTGAAAATTTCTGGTCTAGTGTCTAAGAATTACACCGTAAGCATGGCAACTTGACCCGGTCACTGAACTCTATCATCATCATTTGGTGTTACCGTGGTATTTGTCATAGTTTAAACCACCCGGCTGCTTTTTATTTCGTTCCACTTCTAGATACTCAGGTTCCAGCCAATAGCATTTATCGATTATCATGTATCATCTTGTATTCTTGTTTATAACATATCTATACAGGGAGTATACCTGAGCACGCTTGCTGAAGGAACAAAAAAGAAAGAAAGAAAGAAAAATGAGTCAAAAATGGAAATAGACATAGAAAGTCGCTTATCAGGGACTAGAGATTTAAACTCTATTTAGAAACCCTGCAACTAGCAAACAAGGGTACTGAAGCTCAATAACAAAGATTCGGAAGGAATTATCTTCTCAGTTGACAATGCAGTCTCTCTGAATAATCTCCTATGGATTGAAAGTAAATGTTAAAAATATGCTATGTTCTGTTGCTGATCATATCAGTACTTTTAGCAGTCATCAAGTATACTAAAACAAGTTCCAAGAAGAGGGCATACTGGGAGTTGATAGAATTAGAAGTATGTGGTCAACCAAAAACTCATCAATTATCATGATGCTTTTGTTTTGCTAACATTGAAGTTAATCTTTAATATTCTAACTTCGAGGTAATATTGTATTTCCATTATAGTGTTGATGGATGAGACCATGTAATGTAGCATGTGAAATAAATATTTTATTGAAGTTATAGCTTTTTTAGATGCCTTATGCCTTTTAGTGTAAAAATGTCAGAATAGGCTGCCTTGGTCACTTTTTCGTTTGAAGCTATTTATATTATTTCTTCTCAGCTTTGAAAAGTTGTCCCAAACTATACTACAGGTACTTGGCTCTTCTTGGAAAGTACCCTATTTCAGTTAAAGCTTTAACATCTGCAGTTCTGACATTAGTTGGAGATTTGATTTGTCAGGTAAAAATATCTAATTGCTATTGATAACTTTTTTGCATGTTTTCCTTTCTCAACTGATTGGCAAAGCATGTGCAGTTTGTTAGCATATTTTAAGAGATGTACAAAAACATAAAAATATAATGGAACAATTGAATACCTGCTCTCAAATCTTTGCATTATGATATAAATTATGAGTGGATTAAAATGTCATACTTGGAGGTTGGATCCTTGCAAGGGCTTCTTTGCTGATCCCTATCCTATAGTTTCAAATACACTTGCCATAGGGGATGGATTCTGCATTAAAAATGTCTGTTCTGTGTAGTTTTATAGTCTCCATTATTTCCAAAAAAGTATTGCAGGCTTTTGCTTTCATTTACATAAATTTAACTTATTCTGAATTTGTCTTATTTTTTTGCAGCTTGTGATAGATCAAGTGCCATCGCCGGACGTCAAGAGGACATTCCTCTTTACTCTATTGGGTTTTGTGTTAGTGGGTCCAACATTGCATTTATGGTAATGCTCCTCAACCCATGTGGGTATTGTAATGTCATTATCAATTTGTTGCAATGAGTTATGGTCCCATTTATTCTGCGTCAAAATACTGCAAGAATCTTATGAAGATTGAAAATCGATTGATGAAGATGATGACTGTTATTTATTGATCCTTTAGCTTCCCTGACTTGTGCTTTCTGTGAATTAATGAATCATTAGGTACTTGTATCTGAGTAAACTGGTTACAGTGCCTGGTGCACCAGGTGCATTGTTGCGGCTTGTATTAGATCAGGTGAGGTTTTTTTCTTGGTCTCTCAACCAAAACTATGTTGCCACTTTTTTTGTCAATTGTGTTTTACTTTGCTTGCTAGAAATTCTAGTTGTTAATGCAGTGAAATAATGACTGCAGTTCTTATTTGCTCCCACATTCATTGGAGTTTTTTTATCTACACTGGTAACACTAGAGGGAAAGCCATCACAAGTTGTACCCAAGCTTCAACAGGTGGTGCTACAGTACAAAACAGTTTTTCAGAATAGAATTCCCTTGTTTTCAACGGTGCATACTCATGCCAAAAGTTTATTTTGTAGGAGTGGTTTTCTGCTGTTCTTGCAAACTGGCAACTTTGGATACCTTTCCAGTTTCTCAACTTCAGATTTGTTCCACAACAACTCCAGGTTAGACTATCAGATAAAAATAAAATGGTGTTTTGACTTGGCTTTAAGCACAATCTCTTATCACTGAAGAATTTTGGATTTACAATGTGAAGGATGAAACCTTCTAACTCATCTGAAAGTAACAGATTCCTGTATTTAGTAATAGAATTGGGAATCTTTCAAAGGAATTTTCTATTGGTTTGTCTAGTTGAATCTATGAAAGGTATCTATTTTACTTGTATAACAGGAGGGAATAATACATAAGGAAAGTATCATTTATTAGATTTCCTTATATTTTGCTTGTTTGGCCCATTTGATGGTTGTGTCTTCGGGGGTCAATCCTGTAGCGCTGTTTGTTCCAACTTCCAAGTATGAGCACACAAAATTAAGATGCCATTTGTCATTTTCTTAATAAGGTGTCATGATGGTTCTCAGTATGTCTGCTGTTGATGTTTCATATTCTCTTTATGGGATATTGTTACTAATATAGATTTCTCATAGGAGCATACAAGCACACACTTATGCATTTACTTTATGTGGACTTATTAGAGAATTATTCTTCAATTAAGTTCATGTAGAAAATTTCAAATGCTTCAAAATGAAGGGATCTCAGCCCATTGTTGTTGCACTTACAGAATGTTGTTTTTACCTTTAATCATAATTAGTATCTCTGTTGACACTTGAAATTTTGCGTTGATCATATCTAGCATCTAGTGTTTCCTTCCTTGCTTTCCTTCAGATTTGATTCTCAATTTCTTAAATATACGTAACTGCTAATTGGATTCAATTACAGGTCCTTGCTGCTAACGTTGTATCTTTGGTATGGAATGTTATTCTCTCATATAAGGCACATAAAGAAGTTATTCAAAATTAGGTATGCTTTATATACTGGGAATGCACAATACTTGATTCAACTAGCTCCACTACCGTAACAGAAATTCTTAAATTATCTAGAGCTGGTAGTTTACATTAAAAATTCATCTATAAGTGAGTTTATGAGGATGGAAGGAATTATTTCTTTTTACTCCTGTAATTGAACTTCTCTTATATGCTCTTGCATGTACAAGCAAATGTTTTTCCCGTAATTATTAGGAGGACAAAGATTCTTAAAACATGAAATCTGCTTGAATAAATAAGACTTGAACTCTAATTATTACTGTTACAACTCTTGGTTACTCCTATGATCTTGTTAACAAATAACTAAAATTTAACAACCCACCTCTTGATGATTGAATATTCAATGCCACCAGAGTTTTGTTTCAATCAGATGTCTGAACTACCACGGACCTTTTCCTAGGAGCGCCCCAGATGTGCATGTTTGTGATATTTCACATAATTCCCCTTATTTTTCGTAGTCATGTTTCCTGCCTTGACCATTACTGTCAGGGATAAAGTACTGAAGTGTGTAGATTTCTGTAACACAGCGTAAACTTACTCCCTGAAATAGTATTTACCATCAATATATTCATCCTAATTGGAAATTGCTCAGCTAAAAGTTGCAAAAGAGATATAACTAGGGATGTAGGAGGAGATAAAATGCACGAAATTAATTTCAGTCCTGGCATTTTTGTTTTTAATGACGAGTCCTGGCATATTTTACTTAAGAGAACCATGATCTTACTGACTAATCAGAGGTTGGTAAGCCTGGCGAGCCATTTATCATATACACAGTTCAACATATTTCACAGTAGATAATTTCTTGCATTAGTAGATGAACTTACGTAGTATCGTAATAGGATGATGTGTTGTCTTAATTCTGAAGAAGAATGAAGTGCAATCAGAGCTTTCACAGTTTCACACAGCTGAAAGGAACAAAGGCCTGCATTTACTCAATTCCATTGCATCATTTTTATGGCTTGTGTTATTAGTTTGATTTGTTACATGTAATACAGTTTACCATTTTCTATTTGACCCAGACTGGTGTTTTTAGCACTAAAATGCTTTTATTTAAAAGATAACTGTTACCTGCATCGTAGTTTGGTCAAATAGTGTTCCAACATCCAAATGACCTTTTAGCTGAAAAATCACCAATTCTGAAAGTGTTATTTAAGACATTCAGATCAATGGTGCTGTTGAAGTTTTTGTGTTATATTTGCATCTCATAATTTTGCTGATCATGCAATTGCTGCAGTAATTTCCATTTCGGTTGAACAATATCAATAAATTTGTCTTTTTGGTCATTCTTCAGAACTATGCAGACAAGGAACTTGCAAGGAGATTGCAGTAACTGTTTGTGGGTACTAATTTTGTTAATTTGTTATGGTAATTTAAATCAACACAGGCTGGGGAATCAGCATATAGAATTTTTAATAACAGTTTTTTACTTTCTTTAATGCAAGCTTCCTGCTTTATTCTTAAAAAGAAATGATAATCCTGTAGTATATTGAGAATGGTACAAAATTGTGTCTGCCTGGACGAGAGTAGATAATTTCTTTGCTTTTTGATCTCAAGCTTATGCATGTTAGTTAGTAGCTGGTTAATGTCTGAAAACATTGTTATTTGGATCTTCAATTATTTTTAAAAAGAAAAGAATAGAAAACTAAGGATTCAGTAATCATACTACTGGTTGGTTCATAGAAAGAGCGAGCTAAACTCAAATTACAAACGTTTGAGGATCCAATTGTATATCAGAGTCAATAAAACTAAGCCCAAATCAAAGTTTTGCAGCAACTGTGTTTTTAATTTCAAATTTATGGCCCAAAAAAAAAAGTAATATGTGCATTTATTTTTCCTTAAATAGAGTATCCAGTGAATGAAACGTAGAGTACCTACAGGCCACTGTCAGAAATGCATCGTAGGACGCTAAAATATATTCGTATTTTTAATTTATTTTTATCAATAAAATTGACTTTTTTGTACAATATTTATCTTTAAAAACTAAAGTTATTTAACAATTTTTATTGTCAAATAAAAATTAGAGTAAAAATTTTAATCGGAGATTAAGATTATTTGAACTTTTTTGTTATCACATTAATCATAAAATTATAGTTTTATCATATAATTTTATTACATTTCAATAAAGTTAGTATAATTTATTTTAAATAATTTTGTTACACACAGAATTACTTAGAAGTATGGCGGGATGTGTTTTATTTTATAGATGTTCATCCAGATTGATGTTTAATATATATTTTTTCCATTACAGATGTTTAAAATCTTCTATTAATCCTAATAGAGATCGATAGCTGTTGTAAAAGAAAAAAATGGAATATGTTTTATAATGATCTTTTTTATTTTTTGCCTTTCTTTTTTTTTCTTAAGAAATCTTTGGTTTTTTTGATGAGGTAGTGAAGGAAGCGTGACGTCATGAAGGAAGAGGGTATTATCGTCAAACAATAAAGTAACCCAAAAAAAAAACTGACGCATATGATAACGACTTAAAAAGCCAGGGGAACACGTCAGTCAGAAGGGTCCACATGGCAGTTCTGCAAATTCAACCAATTGGGTCAACTCAACATCTACCAATAACAAACTCCATTGCTATCTTCTTTCTATGCCTACATTCTCTCTCTCTCTCTCTCTCTCTCTCTCTCTCTCTCTCTCTCTCTCTCTCTCTCTCTCTTAAATTATTTATTTGGTTTATAAAATTTATTAATTTTTTTTACTTAGTTTCTAGAGTTTATTTTTTAATTAGTCTTTGTCTTTTATTAATTTAGTCCTTTAAGTTTTAATCCGCTATGATATTGATACGTCGAAATTGGTTTAATTTGACTAATGAACTATTTGTTGAATTAATTTAATTAATTTTGTATGAATTACCATCAACTAAATAATTAGTTTAATTACAAATTTAAGTCTTTTACCTAGCACTAAAATCATAATGGATTGGGTCCTAATTTATTATGGATAATCTGTGATAGGTTGGATTACTCATAAGACTGTTGGGTTTTTCCCTACCTTGCAATTTGTTTTCTAGTCAATTGATTGTTTATCACATTAATGACTAAATTAAATAAGAGAGTTTGATTATTTTAATAAATATAGCGCAATTAGGGTTTTCAAAGATACTTATTATATATATTATCTTATTACCCTCTTTCTCACTTGGATTGTACTTCTCTTCCTCTATACTCTAATCATTCCAAAAAACTCTAATCTATAATGACTCTTTCATTCTTTAATATAAGTATTCTTTAATAAGTATTGCAAGTTGAACATATGTTTTTTTTGAGTTCATCAATAGGTACACACAATTGTTATTAATTTTCGTTTTTACTGTAATGATAATCTCTTTATGATGTGCATAAAATTGCTATTAATATTTATATATTAGATAATTTCAACGTAAATTTCAAATTTTACATTTAATCCTTATAATTTATTCAAATGTTCAAATTTTTTTTTTAAATATACAATTAGTTCTTGATATGAAATTACATTTTATTTTCTTGTTAATTATTAATTATTAAAATTTGTTTATTATGTTATTCCCCTAGCAATATTAGTACTCATATTTTTCATTTGAGAACACCTTTATTATATATCCGTAAAATTAACATGGAAAGCGCGAATCTTGCAAAATGAAAAGGTTTAAAACACAAAACTCTATCCTGAGTTTTGGGGTGTTATAAATTTGTTAACTATAAAAGTTGATCATAATTAAACTCTTTAAACTTTTAATTTTGTATGATATAATTATTTCTTAATCATCATTTCTAAAGTCCTAACATCGCTTATGTACGTAAATTTTTAAAATAAATTCACAAATTGTCAAAACAAAGTTTTTGGTGTCATTATTTATATAAATTGAATGTCTTTTATGTTTATTTATTTTTTATACCAACAAACAAATTAATAATTTAAAGAATTTATACTCAAATTATAAAATCAAAGGATAGACAGAACACGTTTTTCAATTAGATAGAATTCTTTGCATTAAAAACAGGATTAAATTCTTTATTAAAACTAATATATATAATTTTAAAAATAAAATATTTATAGCGTTAAGTTAAAAAATATATAATTGTTTTTCAAATTTGTACATTTGTTGTACGATTTACAAAAAAGTGGTTAAAGGAAAAAACGTGAGCTGCATTAAACAGGGTTGGCTGCCTATAATTGTGGGAGGAAGAAAAGTAGTCGCTATGAATACATCTATCAATCAACGCCATCCGTTGACGAGTTTGTTATCAATAAATGCGATGGACGGTGTAAAATTCAGAGAGCATCTCAGACAGCAAAGACACGTGGCACAGTGACGAGTATCTTCTGCTTTTCTATAGAGGGACATTAAGGTGCTGGGAAGCTTACTATTGTCCAATGACTCAAACAGATAAGTTTCATCATTTATAGGACTATATTAAAAAGTCTAATATTATACAGTATAACAAAGACACATGACACAATGAAAAGTTGAATCCTCTGTTGTTTTTTTTTTTTAAAAAAATACAACAAAATGTTGAGATCCTCTATTATTTTTTAAAAGAACAATACAATGCTAAAAAATTTAACATTATTCGATAATATTAACAAATAAAATTTATATAAATTTTATTATTTATTAAATAATATTAAAAAAATTCAACATTGTGCAGTAAATCAAAAGATTGAGACTTCTCATAGTAGCAAAGTGTCACAGAGCAGAAATCGGCCAGAAGAAAGAGATAAGACTGTGGTATTCAATCTCAATCTCAATCCGAATACTGGCAGGTGGCAGCCCAGCCACCGGGTTTGACTTTTCCCAACAAACCACGTTCTGTTCTGTTCTGTTCTCCTTTATCATAAATTACACATCGCTTACTTTTACACTGTTAATCTTTTTTAGCCACACTCCCAATCTAGCAATTTGGCTTTGATTATTATTACCATATACATTTCTCGTGCTTTCATTCCCCCAAAAAAGAAACCGCGTGATACTTCACGCCTTCTGTATTTTTTTTTGTTTAAAAAAAATCTAAATTTGATTTGTTTAAATTTTAAATCATTAAATTTGTTTATTTTTTATTTGTATTAAATTTTTAATAGGCCTAAATAGATTTTAATAAATGAAAATTTAAGCTTAAGTTTAAAAATTTAGAATATATTTAATTTGTGAAAATATTTTTTCTTTTTTATTTTTATTTTTTATTTTTTGAAATACATTTAATGAAATACTGAAAATATTATTTTAGTGTTTTTAAATTTGAACTTATTTTAAAAAATATATTTAATAAAATATTTTTAGTTAATTCAACTAAATACATTTTCAATCTTATTTTTTATTTTTAATAAAAATAAAAATAAAAAATGATCAAACTAAACAGGTCTTTAATATAATTTTGAGTCTTGTGTTGCTGAGTTTTTGATTGTTTTATTTGAATATTAAAAAAATAATGAGAATATTCAAACCTACACCAACGCTAGGCTGAATGGAAAGATTACTTCAATCATCTAGGCTAAGTCTTTAAATCAGAGCAATTTTTTATATATAATATAATATAACAAATGTAAATCATATTATTAGTTATATAAAGTAATTTTAAATTATAAAAAATATTAACAGTCAATTTTGTAATACCATATAATATTAAAGATAATAATTATAACAATAAATGTTTAGTTATTAATTTATTTAAAAATTATTTAAATATATATTTTTTATAAATTATTTTTATGTGTTCAAATATTAAAAAATAAATAATCGTAATTATTTAATATTTAAATTCAAAAATAATATCTTAATAATTAAATGTGTATTCATATTTATGACAAAAAGCAAATGGCCCTGAACCCCTTACATGAGCTTACAGAGGAGTGAAATTCCTTCTTTAGTGACGTATGAGATAACAAAATTAATAAATTTATCAATCGTAACTAGGAAGAAAATGTAGCTAATTTACCAGTATTTATTTAAAAAGTATTAAATTATTAACTCAGCTTATAGTTATTTTGTTAATTTTATTTACATTTGTAATGAACGAAAGAAGACATTACTACATGTTGAAAGTTTAAGCAGTTTTGAAGATTAAAATTAAATCCATTTAAAAAAAAAAATCTGCGACCCATAATTAGCACTATTTATATTTCAACTTGGTTTTGATATGTGTGCAAATCAAGCATGGGAAATGATTAACTACAATACTCATGCTACACAATCTCAAATTAGCTTAATTAAGCCACTAAAGTGTAGACAGTTTTCACGTGTAATTTTAAATTTAAGCCAAAGCCAAATTAGTCAAAAAACTTAGTCAAAGCCAAATTATTAAACTATACATAAGATTTGGGAAATTTCTATTAATTGTATGATGAGCCTAATTAGTATTAGACTCAAAAAGAACGGATCTATTTTAGAGTTTTACGAAGAAAACAGATTTTGGTAACAAAACAAGAATCAACATTAATTAAATGGAAGGATGGAGTGGATAAACCGTTTGATTGATTAATAAGAATTCTCACTACAATCAAAACAACGATTGGATGCTACTTTTAAGTATGGAAGCCCTAAAAGATAAGTCACTTAACTCACCATATATGAAGTGAATTTGGATAAGAGAAGATATACTATTTATAAACTTCAACTCTCTCAAATTATAAGCATATATAAGCCCCTTTTACTCGTAATGGTGATGACATTACAGAACAATTGGAAACCCTAATTTTATTGGAAATGAAAAGGGAAAAGGAAACAATAATGAAAAGAAAACAATATCAAAAAAAATTTTTTTTAATAAAATATAAAAAAGAAATTAAATCAAATCTTCAACTTGAAACTCAAATATATTGATTTTTAATTTTAGATTCGTTAGAAAATTCTAACTCAGCATATTTTAACAAATTAGACATAATTTAAGCTACAAAGGTCTAATTGATGTAACTCTTGATACTTTGAAAAGTTAAGTGATAGAATTACAAATTGTATGACGATCATTTGACTTAATTTTGTCTGGAACATAGACAAAAAATTTGTTGTAAATTGAAAAAAAAATACCAAAAATAAAGTGCAATAGTAAAATTTGTGCACCTTAATGATCACCCTTGGCCTGCCTAGGTGTGTGAAGTGAATGTGGTTATAAGTTGTAATGTAGTTTGAATTTGGAAGAAATGGCATTAGCATATGCCAATAGTAGTGAGGGGAATTTTGGGGGAACAAATGGAAAAGAGAGGAAGAAATGAAGAAAGTGTGGTCGAGGTCACGTGGGGTGCATGTGTTACCAATTTTGTTTTTTGGGTCCCTTTTCTAAAATTCGAATTCTCTGAGAATAGACGAAAATCACATTTTATAGCAATAAAGCGGGGTGGCTGCAGGTGGGAAACAAGCCCCTCTCCATCGCCATCGTCCTTTCATTTCAACCCTAACGTACCTTTCATTTGCTTACGTTATTGCCCTCGTCACCTCTTCTCCCCCTTTCCTCCCACTTTCCTTCCCTCCCTTCTATTTCAACACTTTCAAATTTTGAGTGAACTATTGTTCTCATTTTTGAATAATCACAATTAGTTTATTTTATTTTTATTTTTAAAAATTAAGCATTTTGATGAGAGGAGAGAGAGAGGGATTGAGATGAGAGAGAGAGAGAGAGAGAGAGAGAGAGAGAGAAATAACAGTGACAAATAATGTTTTTTTTAAAAAATTATTATTAAGAATAGTTTTAAAATTTTATATTATGAATCTACGTAACAAATGACGTATAACTTAATATATGTTACGTTGACTGTTTAGTTAATATTTTTTTAATATTTTAAAAAATATTAATAAAAAAAATATATAAAATCATAATTAACACACAAAAAAAAAGTTAAAAACACAAGTACAACTTAATATAAACATTAGTAATATAAAATATACTTTGGATTTAAAAAAATGATTGGCTGAAAATGATGAAGTTTATAACGGAGACATTAACTTTCCGTAGTTAATTGCTTCTGTATAAATAAACAGGCTATGTACCTTATTCAAAAACCACCGTCAAGATGTTCAATTGACATATTCTTTTGGGAATGGGGAAGGCCTACTCTGCATCTTATTAGTTTACTACCACATCTAAACTATGTGCTGCGTTGTACGTACCTATTAGTTTCATCTACAAACCCTAATACATGTGAATCAAAGTATGGATTTCGGCAGTCTTGGTCTTATATATATTGTTAGTGGACTCAACCCTACGTGGCGACTGGCGACCAATTCATTTTCAATTAAGTTCTACACAACGTATCTTGGAATTTTATTAATTTTGGAGACATCGCAAGACCTAGGTCAAACTATTCCCATACCTAACACAAATCAGATTATCATTTCTTATTGTTGAACCTTTTGACTTCACCGAACTGTTCCTTCCATGTCAAGTTGCAATGAGAATAAATTATTAATTTTCTTTTGTTCATTAAAATAGTAGCAGCCACGCATTCAACCCCTAGATTTTTATGTTTATTAAGTATTAATGTTTTATATAATTATATATCAAAATGTACGTAGTGCTGTTAAATGCTCTACAATCCAAATATTCGCTGACCTTGTTTTATGTATTAGTGTCTTACTGTCTCCATGAATGTTCGCTTGCCTTGTTATAATTAATTAAACAGCACTCGAGAAACAGTCAAAACGAATTAAGATAATAATTTACTGGGTAGTGGGACTTATGTATCAGCCAGTGACATGCCATGTCACTCGCAATCCACGGCCATGGCTTATTATTCATAAGCTTTGTTTCTTTGATTGATTTTGACTAAAGGATTCGGTGACTTGAAAGCTATGATGGTATCAATGTCTAGGCATAAATAAACAGGGTTGTCAAATATGTATGTAAACGAAGGAAAAATAAACAAATAAATGCCGAAACCAAAAAGACAAATCTTACTCTAGCTAAATTGGCCACTTTTTCTTTCAAATTTGAAAAGTCAAAACACACTTAGAATTCATCAAAATTTTAACACCCCCCCCCCCCCCCCGGGACCCCATATTTTGTTGTGGAAGGAGACACCCTTCACTCTCCACGCACGTGCATTCTTGAATTACTCTGCTTCTCGAGGCAGTTAAATCTTTCTGAAATTACGCAATAATATCTCCATCACCAAAATATGAAGACCTGTTCACACTAGAACATTGTCCCAAAAAAAAACGAAAATTGATGCAATCTTCAAAGCAAGCGTTGCAGAAGCATTTCTTAATGAATTTAGATTCTCTCTATTCTTGAATAGACAGAAAATAGAGTGTATTTTTAATTATAATTTTTTTTCTGAATTAGACAATTATGACTAAAAAATTGAGAGAAACCATTGGAGAGAGTTAAGAAAATTAGGGAAATTAAAGAAACCCCAGAGTGAATGGTAAATACATAAGGTTGAGATGCATTAAGTAGTTTAATCTAAACAAAGGACCGTACCACCATGGAGTGGACCACTGGTAATCACATCTCCAGTACGAGACCGGGAAGCACTATAGCAATTCCCTCCCCAAATTTACATGCATATCCTACCCCTTCTATCATCAACCATGACTAGTCAAATCTCACTACATAACAAAGGGGAAAAAAAAAAAAGAGAGGGGGGGGGGGGGGGATCTCAAATTCTCAATATTTTCTATCACATTACTTTCCACGATTCCAGAGTGGGAAAGCTGGGGAAACTGCCAAAATCCAAGGGTGGTGTTGTGAGACCAGCGTCGACCATCCCAACGGGTGGCGCAAAAGGGAGTGAGCCCGGCCCAGCTGAGGTGGACCCCACCATCTCCTGCTGATGATGATCCAGCAACGGCGCTGACGTGTCCAGCGTCGGCAACAACGCTCCGCCGCCGCCGATGGCCAGCAGCCGGCTGCCAGGCCTCTGAGGCTCCGGCTTAAGGATCGGCGCCATTGGCATCTGCGAGTGGTCGAATCTCACGCCGGTGACCTGTTGCACCATTTGGCGGAAGTTCGCGGGGTCGGCCGTTATGAACGTCGTCTGCGACCTCTTCGATGCTCGCGACTTCCGCTTTGAAACCTTACCGGTCGCGGAAGGGGTTGAGCTTCTCTGGCGTTTCGGCGGCGTTTCGTGGTCGGAACCGGAGAGGCCCGAAACGGTGGAGGTAGGGGTCGTAAATGGGGAAACCGTATCGGAGTTGGCACTGGAGAGGGATTTCTGAAGGGCTATGGTGAGAGCTTCGGCGTCGAGAGCGAGCGCCTCCGGGAACCACGAATCTGCGAATGTTGGTCGGAAGGTCCAGGGGTTGATGCTGGCCAAATTATCCGAAGAAGCCATTCTTGTAGTTGATTTTAGCTCAGTTTAAAGAAAGAAAAAACACGAAATTAGATATAATGAATCGAATCAAATGGAAGTGATCGCCATCTTTTCTTCTTTTTCGTCGGGGGAATTTGTGATTCAATGGAAAGAAACGGAGAAAGGAATAATTTAGGAAAAGATGGGAAAAGAGAGAAAGAAAGAGAAATGAGGAGTGAGACTGGGAGTAAGTGAGAGAGAGGTATGTTACTGTGAAGAAGACAGAAGAAAATGGGTGAGAGGAGATAATAAATAAGGCGGTGAAGGAGAAGAAAGCGCGTTGTTTGTGGGGAGTAGAGGACACGCGTCGGCTTGTGAGTAAGGTCAGTGAGATAAGTTGATGTGGCTATGGCTGAAGGCTGCCTGATGATAATCTCTTTGGCTAGCATTTTACTTGGTCTTAACATAACAGTGGTGTGATATTATGAAATCTTGAATAAATAATTTAAGTGAATTTTATTATTAGAGATGCTCTAAATAATTATCCATTCTAAAGTTATAATTCTTAAGAAATCATAAATTGATGCCACAAGTAACTTTTAATTAACATATTATGAATTGATTATTTTATTATTATTTTTTGTATAAGAATTATTCTTACGCATGGTAGCCAACGTGACGAATTTTATCAGTGAACATCAATAAAAACTATGCTCTAAGCCCTCAACTCTAAATTCTATTTGACCAAGTAAGACCATTTAATCGAGATTAATATGTAAGACTCATGTTGTCCCGCCCTAGAAATTGGGCACGTAAATAACGCATAAAACCTATGGCGTACCTTCGAGGTACTCCACAAATTTCTAAACAGTCCAATAATCAACGACTGCGTAACATCATAAATTTTTAAGAAAAAAATTCATTTATACAGATTATCACACAAACTATCCGTATATCTCCTTCCACATTCCAAAGCTATGGGAAACATGTACAATAACGTACAACAATAAATTTCAACCAAAATAACAATAAATCCCTAGAAAAATATTTTGACCTAGGTGTCCTATATAACTATATAGCATTTTTTAGGTATATAATCCAAAAATTGGTTCCAAGAACCCACCGACAAAAAATGAAGAATATCTCAAAAAACCGCTATACCTCCAGTAGGTACCCTTCCTCCTTAGTTCCTATATCTGAAAAAGATAATCACAAAGGGTGTAAGTTTATCAAAACTCAGTGAGTAAACGACTGTGTAATAAATTATCATATGGTACAAGTACAAATACTATAATCACTATCACAATCAGAATAAATATTTCTATCACGTACAGGCACAAATAAATACACACACAAAGCATATCGTATCCCGCAACAATGGAGTGTTATTTCCCTCACAAATCTACATTCTCGCAACATATGCCGTTTTTCTGAGTTTATATTCTCACAAATATCACATTAAGTCGCAGCTCAATGAAAATGTGCTAAGAGTCTACGTTCCATTAGTCTTAAATTTCTCGAGATTCATTCATAAGGATTTACCCATCTTAAGACTTACTACTCGGTTTGTACCGTGGGTCTACATTCCCACCACAATTCCCTTTTTCAATGCAAATCATATACAACCACAACACGATACACATCATAACAATTTGTCATTCCAAATATAATTTCCCATCATAATCTCCCAAATCACACAAGAAATTACATTATGTAGTTAATATCTCCAACTAAGGAATTTAAATTCATTTAGTTTTAACTATGACGTGAATGAGATTTATATTATTCTTGAGCAATTAAAAACTCGGTTAGTAAGGTCACCTACTCACCTTGATGCTGATTACAATTTATCGTGAAAGAATCTCGAGAAATGTAGTCTCCTGAAACCACCTAAAAAACAATCCAATGAAGCTTAGCAATTAAAAATCTCATTTTTCCTTTGAAACATCACTTATCCTTCTCTGCCTAGACTAGGGCGCATGGGCGCTCTAGATGTCCTCAAGATGTCGAGCCTTTGCCCACTGAGCACTTGGGCACCTAAGCCCAAAAATGCCAGTGTCACCTGGGCGGCCAGATCTAGAGCTTATTGCTCTTCATGATTTTTGGGTGCAAAAATTACCAAAAACTCATCCCTTTCATTCCTTTCCTCCATCTTTTGATTCTTGCTATAACATGAGTTTTTAAGAGTGAATTATAGTGATCAAACCCCCCACAACAAATAAAAATAAAAATGGTTCCATGGTTTTATTCAAAATTCCCAATCTTTTCTCCCAAATACACTTTCACCATTCTCTCCTATAAAACCAGTTCTATTCTTCCAATAAGTTTTATTTCACCATAATCAGCAAGAACCCAAAAGAAAACAACAAAGAAAGCAAGGTAACAACACCAACAGTCCCAAAATTTAAAATTTTCTCATCTAGGGCATCAATGGAGGAAAAGAAAAAAGAGAAGGATAGTGGAGCTTACCTCTTGCTTTAGAAACTCCGGTGAATTCGAAAGTAAACAGAAAATGAAGTTCTAGTCGTAAGAAAATGGATTTGGGAAGATGAAGCCTTGAAGCAATAAAAAAAAAGGGAGAAAGTTCCTCTGCCTCTCAAAATGAGCTCTACTGTGAAATGAGAGGAAAAAAAAAAGAGAAAGGAGAAGCTTTGAGGGTTAAGTGGGTCATTAGATGACTAATAGGTAACTTGACCCAACAAGAAAAATTCTACAAATGTTTTATTAATTCCATTAAATTTCCTCTCTCTTTTATTTCTCACAATTCACCAAAAAAAAACCACACACACACACAAAACAATAAAATATCCAGTCCAACTATTTATCTTAATTTTCATAACTAACACTCAAGTAGAATTAATTAAATATGAAAATTAAAATAACTAATTTAATAAAAAATGGCAATTTAAGCTATAAATGGCATAATACCCCCAATTACGTGACCTCAAAATTGACGGGTATTATATTACTCCCTCTTAAAAGAATTCAGTCCCCCGAATTCAAAAACTTACCTAATGACTCGAATCAATGTGTAAACTTCATCCACACCTCATCCTTCGCTTTCTATGTAGCTTCTTTGTGAGAACAGTTCCTCCACAGAGGGAATTTCCTTAGTGCGAAGCCCCTTGACTTGCTTATCGAGATTGGCTACCGGCACCTCCTCATAGGTGAGAGTCTCATCAAACTACACCTCCTTAGACTGAACATCCTCCTTCTTCCCAAATTCCATCACTCTTTTCATCGATGAGATTTGCAAATATACCATGTTTCCTAAGAAAAACCCCAGATCATGCTACTAGTTGTCCTCATAGAACTTTTGCCTGCTTTGAGCGGTAAGTAACCTTTCCCTTATAAGCTTGATCCTGTCCATGGCTTCCTGTACCATATCGGGTCCCAATACTCTAGCTTCCCCCAAGTCCAAACCAACCAATTGAAGACTGACATTGTCTCCCATACCAGGCTTCTAAAGGCGTCATCTCAGTACTAGCTTAGTAACTGTTGCCATAAGCGAACTCAATGAGCAATAAGAGATGTGAATGTTTACCACACATAAGTTCTTCTACCTCTTAAACTAGTCCAAACACAATCCAAGAGCACCAACATGGATGTATATATATATATGCACTCGGGAAACCCATCTCACACGACATCCGGTCGCCCTGAAAACATACATATAGTGTGATATCACGCTCTCGACTCTCGTAGAGCGAACTTTTGATACCACCCAGTCATACACATCACAAATATGTATACCCCAAACACTAACCCATACACATATACCACACAATCAACCTTTTTCATGGGTTGACGCTCCCATGGAATCCTTACTCAAAAGTTTCTTCAACGTGGGTTTGCGTTTCCACATATTTACTACTCAAGAGTCCTATCACGTGAGTCTGTGTTCTTACAAACTAAATATCCCCACAGGGATTTCTCTATATGGGTATGCATTCCCATATTCCTGTTTCTCAAGCCCTCTAGCTTCTAGGTACATTCCTCTTGGTTCCAGCCAACGTGCCTCACATCACCAACCACTTGTCTCTGACCTCAGGAGTACACCACACAGCTTCTGTATCACTAACCAATCATCACATAACCAATTCAAGTCCTACTAGAGGCCAGTCCTAGATATCTATCCCTTACTGGACATTAGCCCTTGACTCTCCATGATGCTAGTCAACTATGGTCACTAGAAAGCCTATCCTAAGGATTCAGCTCATGAGACGAACCTCTCAACTGGCTTTCCCAATGTAGTCCTCATTCTAAGTCTTACCAGATTCTAGGGATATACTAAGCCTGTCTCGAATCTCAGTCTATTGGGTCATGTCTGTAACCAGCAGCAGGTCAATAGGATTATGCCCTCAACCACAAACACAATAACCTATTGACCAAGGCCTTAACCCCAGCCCATGGAACTAATACCAAATCTGCTAAAATCTACTTCATACCTTTTCATAAGTACACGTACTTTCTATGTAACAGATGGGCCCAACCCTCCTGGCACCACCCAGCCGGCCATGCCCTACAGGCCACCTAGCAAGAACTGTCTCCTCTGAACTTCATCAACTCTTTCCACAAGGATAGATGTACTCGTACGTATTTCAAGAAAAAAGCCTATTTCTAGGATTCTCAATTGCATGTCATTGACTCTCAATTCATGTCACTAATGAATCAAGTGCCTTCTTATAGCAAAAATGTGGGCCAAACTTCCCATTGACCTTCAACTTTGCATAATTACACATATGCACCTACTCCATGTATGTTCATATAGGAGCAATCACGCTGTCACATCCCAAAAATTGAGTATGTGAAAAGATACTACTCATTTGATATAATTTTCAAACATACGTTATATACATATATTCTGTAAGGTTTTACATTCAACCTTAATCATTCATTCCACACTACAGAATTATATTCATCTGATAAGCAAATATAGACATACATAGTCTGATATTTCTATCTCATCGCAAGCCTAGGAGACCTATAAAAAGTACAGAGCGTTTCTAATATCCACATTAATAAGTACTGGTGTCCCACCAGACAGAAATAGAGAATAATCCCAAGGGGCTTCTAATCTTCAAACAGATTCTCTTCTTCTCTGTTTTCTGTATCTGAAAAAAAATAATCATAGGGAGTGTGAGTTTATTTAAAAACTCAGTAAGTAAATAACTATACTATATAAAATATCAAAAGTACAAATACCACATTTACTCATATAATTAATTGTCTTATACATCGAGTAGTATGGGACTCTAACCCTTTCAAACTCATGAATAAGATTTCATAGGTATACACCGAGTAGTATGGGACTTTAACCCTTTCAACTCGTGTATAGATTTCATAGATATGCACTGAGTAGTATGGGACTTTAACCCTTTCACACTCGTGTATAAGATTTCTTAGATATACACCGAGTAGTATGGGACTTTAACCCTTTCACACTCGTGTATTAGATCCCGTAGATCTTTACTCATTAATAAAATAGTGAGAATTCATCACATAGTACAATTGTCATGAAATAAATAGTTTCTTCATACTCTTATTTCTACTGATCATCATATACTCCCATATGAAAAATTAATTGCTTATTATCCAAATAATATTGTAAATGGGACTTATATTGTACTTTGACTAGTAATATCAAATTAGCTGAGCAAGGTTATTCACTCACCTTGATGTTTGTCCAAGTTTACCTTGTTCCACACTAGAATTTGTGTAGGAAAATTTCCTAGTAAAATATATTACAAAGAATCATAAGAAAGGAAACAAAATCACGAAAATACGTAAAATTTTCTGACTGCTACAGTAACGGGTTGCTACAGTACGGTTTGCTACAGTAACGGTTTGCTACAGTGTCGGTTCGCTACAGTAACGGTTCACTACAGTAACGTTGACTGCTACAGTACCGTTGACTGCCGACACTACAGTACTGCTACAGTACCCGAAGAAAATTTTCCAGATTTTGTTTCGAAATCCCTGGTCGCTACAGTAACTCGGTTTTTGCAGAAATTCTAACAATTTCATCCTTTCCCTTTCTTGTTTCAAAACCAGAATTTCAACTCCTTTAACTGATTATAACTCAAATATAACTTCTAAAACAACTGAGATTCATGAATTATCATCAAAATCTTCAAGAACAAAACCTCCTCTGATCTTCTACATAAACTGAAATTTAAGGAAAATAATCGGATTAAAGCTTACCTTTGATCCTTACAAAGCTTTTGAACCGAACAAATAATCGAAATTCTGAAGATCAAGGAAAGGATTTGAGAAGAGGGTGAGGAAATGAGAGAAAACCCTTTCAGCCTGCTTCGGTTGCGTGAGAAAATGAGGGGGGTACTATTGAAGCTTTATATTAAATATTTCTAATAGGTTATTGAATAACCCATGGGTATCCATAACACAACATCCAAACCCATCCAGTCAATTTACAATAAATGGACTAATTGACCATTCTTAAACCACTTTTCCATGAATTTCACCATTCTTAGAATATATCCCACATAGTGCAAATATTTAGTCCAGTCATTTAACTCAATTTTCATAAATAATATTCAAAGAGAACAATTAAATATGAAAATTAAAAATGACCAAAATAAATAACTAAAGTAACGTTGTAGAATTCTAAAATACTCTTAAGCGAATTATATTCTGAAATTAACGGGTATTACACACGCTTTCACACATATCCGACCACACTCCTTCTCAAACTATTGCTCATAAAGTCCAAACCTTTGCCTTAGCACAAGGGAGCTTAGTTTTAACCTAAATTCATCTCAAGCCATATCCATGGCACCATTTCCTTTCTCTCAACATAAAATACCCTGAGGCCCCTACAATTGATTTACATCATCGACCTCACTTAATCGAATGTAATCACCCAAGCATATTACATATGCACCAATATGTACACACTATATAATCACTTCAACCGTACATCACGTTTAACAACTACGAATGTACACATGCCAACAGCCTTTCTATAGCATACTCAAACCATTATAAGGTCACAAAATTCCCATACTCTTCCTTGTGATAGTATTCTCATAAACCATTCTTTTCTCCATCCGACTTCCTCGGTTTAAGAACCTTACGCATCATCACACCCTATACATACTGTATCCTTACTCAAATTGCTATTAAGGACTTGTATCGTAGGTCCTTAGCTCTCTAAACCAACCCTTTTTCCCTAAGCACTAGCAAACCTTAATTGAACGAGTGCAACATAAACGAATTGCCCCTAGAAAATTGTAATATCCCAAGAATTTATATGAATATTTAAAGTATATTTTGAAGTTTAGTGAAAAATTTAATTACGTGGAAAATGTACTTTATGAATTAGTGAAGAAAATCTGGGAATAGAAATTTTAATTTTTAATTTAGGAAATTTTTACAAATTCTCAAGGACTAAAGTGAAAAGAAAAGAAAGTATAGAGGACTTTTGAGAAATGACCAAATAGGAACCTGAGAGGAAGAATAAAGCTTATGAGAATGAATTATGAGTCCGGTACCGAAAATATGATAGATTCGAGGTTAAAGTAGTATTTGAGACATCGAGAGGGATTAAAGTGAACAAATCTTATAAGCTAAGGTGGCTATGAGTGATTTTATCGAAAAAGAAATTGGTGGGGCCCACGCGTATACACTTCTCTCTTATTCTTTTCTTTTTCTCATTCTCCCTCCCGTAGCTTCCTCACTTTCTCTCTCTCGGTTATGCATCCAAGAGAATTTCTTCATCAACCATTCATGTAATTTTTACTTGGGGAAGGAAGCCATGAAAGTTAGGAGGATTGGTAAGTTGATGTTCTTCTTCTTCTTCCTCTTATTACAAGACCAAATCCTTGGTTATCATTTTGTAAAATTTTTGTAGAATATTTTAATGGATGAATTTAAGTGTGGATGTTAATCTAAAACATTCCTAGGTGGTTTATGATGTTATTAGAACAAGAAATTTGGAGAAAACTAGGAGAAATTCGTAGAATTTGGATATTTGAAAAAAGTTAGTGTTCTTGATGAAAATTTGAGATTTGAGCTTGGATTGTTGGTAGAAATTGGGGGTTTTGGTGTTAGAACACTTAAAGATGAAAACCCATGGAAGAAATCAAAAGAAATGTTGTTTTAGATATGATTTTAAGATTTTTGGATGAAGAACATGAAGAACATCTGAAAATTTTCCCCAGAAATTACTGTTCATCGGAAAATTTTTTCCAGATTTTCTCGGCTACTGTAGCGTTGACTCGGTCAACGTTACTGTAGCATTGACTCGGTCAACGTTACTGTAGCATTGACTCGGTCACCGTTAATGTAGCTGCGTTGACCGTTAACCGTTACTGTAGCATTCGCTTTTTTTTTTTTTAAATATCGTTGAAAAGCTCTTTGAGTCTAGTTTCCAATGGTATAAGTTTTATCTGGATATTCATTACCAGTTAGGGGTTATGATTTAAGAAGTAAGTGAAGGTCGGGAATAGTGGTAGGAAATTTCTCTATTTCGTAACCCTGATGGTTTTTATCTGGTTACAATAGGAATGGTCAAGGTGCAAGGTGGAAGTGCCGAGAGCGTGAAATCCAGGTGAGTGAAATTTATACTTCCTATGACTAAATCTTTTCTTTAAAGTTCTTGGCATCATAGTGAGAGCATGTAGTGTATCTGTCACGACCCATTTTTTGGGCACATGACCGGCACAATGATGAATATCCCATCACTGTAAGCCTTTCGATAAATTCTACCCATGAGTTTAGTCATTATCAAAATAACCATTCCTGAAGAAAATATATCAAATTTTCTTTATTTGAAATTCATAGAGATTATTTGCATATAATAATAGATCCTCAACATAAAATACATTATTATGCTGACATACAAACCAAATACCAAACCCCTGGCCTAGATGTCCTAGACGATATCAGAGCAACATAATCTATAACAAAAGAGGGGTCTACCCGACAACGGGAAGGTCCAAAGTGATTTACTCCTCTAGCAGATATTCTTCGCTGGCAACCTGATCTGAACAAAAAGGTTGTACAAACAGTGTGAGCTTTTAAACTCAATGAGCGAATCGGCCTCGCGTTAATAAAATTCAAATTCATTACCAGTCATGCAAGCATATCCAAAGGCTCATACTCAACCAATAGACAGAAGATAAAAATTCATCCAATTCAACAAACGTTACTAGTACTCGTCAATGACAATATATCCCAGAGAGCGCACACAGGCCGGCTCACCAATTATGTATATTTCCGCCATGACGCACAACATCATCCTTTTACATACAAGAAGATAAAAATTCATCCAATTCAACAAACGTTACTAGTACTTGTCAATGGCAATATATCCCGGAGAGCGCACACAGGCCGGCTCACCAATTATGTATATTTCCGCCATGACGCACAACCTCATCCTCTTAGCTAGGGCGCCTCACGGATTTATCACCAATCCGGGCTATATCCCTACTGAGGGAATCGTTGTCTCCACACTCATTGGTCAAGACACCCTGTCAACCGGGTTTTTTCGCCTTACCGTGAGAGGGGGTACTGTCCCGCTCAATCACAATCAATAGCATTTCATATCATAATCAGAAGCTTAATATAATATTCATCCATATAACAGGTATAGTATATAACTATATTATAGCTTTATAAACCACAATTCAAGAGATTCAATCTTCACATCATCATGAGATACTTGCTTTTTCTTATCCATACTTCTGGATTAATTATCTCATTATATTCGCCATTCTGAATCCAATTTCCCCCTATGAATCTTGGGAGTGTCCTACGACATACTTTTTATCACCAGTAATGCTAAAACTCTATTAAAACGGGGTCGTTTCACTCACCTGGATTCCGTACGAGTATCACTTCTCTAAGTCGCTACGGACAAGAGTACACAGATGAATTTCAGTATTCCGCTACAGAGATTTTCATGAAAGATTAGAGAAAACAAGTTAGGATTGTTTTCATACAGACACTGTTCATACATACGGTTACTATTCATACATACGGTCACTATTCATATGTACAGTCACTATTCATACGTACAGTTACTATTTATACAAGAAATAGAGAATACAATTTGTAA
The DNA here is from genome assembly GCA_037074585.1 of Biancaea sappan. Classification (NCBI taxonomy): domain Eukaryota; kingdom Viridiplantae; phylum Streptophyta; class Magnoliopsida; order Fabales; family Fabaceae; genus Biancaea; species Biancaea sappan. The sequence continues at coordinate 63,044,456 of CM073496.1, forward strand.
AAAAGTACACCAGGTAAGTTCCCAGGAAAGAGTGGAGGGTCGCAATGGACACACTTAAAAACCAGGTCTTTCCTTAGCCAGAACTTTCCTAGACATGTATTCTTCACAGTTTATATTCTATTTTGGTAATCAGGGATTCAAAATAATATATAGGCAGCTAAGGACAGTTTTTCTGATGTGGAAGATCAGCCAAAGCTGCAACCACAGAGCATACTTAAGAAAATAACTTCTAAGATTTGTAAGACATAAAAAGGGTATAGTATCCTTACCTAAGCTGAAAAGGAAAGGTCCAAAATCTCAGAGGTCTAGCGTTGGACCAAGAAATCTTAAAGAGAGAAGAAAAGAAGTTGAATGTGTGATTTTGAAAGTGAAATGGAAGGGTCTATTTATAGGAAAATTTAAGGGTACTATTCCATTTACCCCGTCTCACCTACCAATTTCACTTACTAGTCTCATCTACTAGTTTCACTTACTAGTCTCATCTACTAGTATCACTTACTAGTCTCATTTACTAGTTTCACTTACTAGTCTCATCTACTAGTATCACTTACTAGTCTCATCTACTAGTTTCACTTACTAGTCTCATCTACTAGTTTCACTTACTAGTCTCATCTACTAGTATAATCAATTTGCTAATTTAGTTTCCTTTCAATTTAGTCCCTCAGGGAATTCTCTCATATAAAATGTCATTTTTTTCTCCCAGTTTCTTTCTAGTTTTCTCTTATGATCAAACCACATTTGGTATTTGACATTTCGATAGTATATGTGAACAGTACCGTATACGTAAATAGTACCGTATACTGGAATAGTAACTGGCCTTACTAATTTTCTTGGATAAATTTACTCATTACCACTCTAACTTATAAGATTTGTTCATTTAGATCCTTGAGAATTTGTAAAAATTTCCTAAATTTAAAATTTCTATTCCCAAATTTCCTTCACTAATTCAAAAGAATATTTTTTTACGTAATTAAATTTTTCAATAAACTTCAAAATGGATTTTGAATATTTGTAAAAATTATTGGGGTATTACAGTCTTCCCTCCTTAACAGAATTCGGTCCCCCGAATTCAAAACTCACTTCAAGGTTGAAATAAGTGTGGTCACTTCGTCCATATCTCATCCTTCGTATCTCTTTCTTTTCAAACCACATCACACCCTTGGTGAGATTTACAAGGACACTATACCATTGACTGTGAACTCTAGATCGCATTATCAATGGTTTGCATAGGACTTTTGCCTTTTCTAAATAGCAAGCAATCTCTTCCTTATCAGTTTGATTTTCTCTACGACCTCTTGTACTAGAAAGTGTCTCATCCCTATAACCTTTACCAAACTCAAACCATTTAATCAGAGATCCATGTAAAACCTTAAATAGGTGTCGTCTTTAAAAGTGGTACGTGATCTCTCCAGTTCACACTGAATATCAGAACACATGTTAACACACACATAACTCATAACATTTATGAATACAAGCACCTCACCCGAAGGCGTCCTTTTGGCCATAGACAATACTCTTACCAGAAGGCAATCTTCCTGCCTTAAGACGGTACTCTGACTTGAAGGCGTTATATAAAAGGCAAAATCACATGATATCATTGCATAAATCTCTAGGAAGAATAGAAAATATGATAAGTAAATAACATACTCCTTACGCATAAGTATAAAATAAATATATAGAAATTCCTCTCACCTCAATGACTTATATAGAGTCGTACCCCTTCAATGATTGGGGAAAATCCAAAGTTCTCTATATATAGGTTCATAAAATACGTATTTAGCATTCCTCCATAGCTCAGAAGTGCAATGAAATATCATTTTAGTAACTCTTCTCAATGAAAAGGATATTACCATGCTCTACTTTAGAGTTTCCATAATCAAGTATGAAACATAACAAATCCAACATCTTCTCATTTCTCAAGTTCTTTCAGTAAAAGGAATCACTTCAACAAAGAAGATCTAAATACTAACTTAAATTTTATTTCTAGTACATCGATAATTTTACTACGTGAAGCTTAGACCAAATATAGCTTTAGGTACAAACAAAAGAAAAAATAAATTAAGGACGAGGAGGCTTTTGAAATGTAAAAGGTGCTCCAGGTCTAGAAGAGGAAGATGCTTCAGACCTTAAGGAGGAAGCTAATCGTTGTAGCCTAGAAAGAGTTTCTGGAGGAAGTGCCTGAGAAATTTGGCGAAGAGCAGAAGTTATTCCGTTCATACAGTCAATACACCTTGCTTGTTGGTCACGAAAATTTTGAGTTGCAAACATTGAATGTCTATCAACTCGATTAGCTAGTTCCCCGAAATGACGATTTATCAGTTTCTCTTGATTTTCAAAGAGACGATTTATTAGTCGCTTTTGGTCCTCTGTCTTGTATTCCAGGCTCTCTATCTTACGCTCCAGATTTTCGATCTTACGCTCCAGGAACGCAAGCTTATTTTCTGAGGATGTTGCAGTATTGACCTCCTCCAACTCTATTACATCCCTCTTTCTTTTCTTAATTTCTGGTGACCTGTCTACAGGTCTCTTCCCTTTGTTGTCTCCGAGACTTAGATTTAAATCAAGCTCTACATTGCCAGTCTCAAAATTCAAGTTGAAAGACTTATTATCGGCCATTTCTCTAGGGATCTCAGAAATAACTTTGAATGAGAAAGGAATGTAGATTGAGAAATAGGTATGTAATGAAAGAAGTTCGCTTGGTGTGATGAGTGAGGTAACGGGCGTACAAGATTTATAGACAACCCGAAGCCCCTGGAGCTAAAGCCACCACAACCTATACGCCGCTCGCTAGGAGGTTTATAGATCATATACGTCGCAATGCCAGCAATTAATGTCGAACATGCAGATAAATAGTAAATGCAATTAACATAAGTCAAAGATTTCCTCAAAAAAATTTTTGGTTAATCTTGACATTTCTCAAAATTTTCGACTAATCGCCGTTTCAATCTATGATTTCCTCACTCTATACTTGTCTTATAGTGTAATCTCATATCACAATATCACTCTATGATCGGGTAGTCTCATATTGGCCGTATCTTAGATTCTAATCGGTGTCTTTACTCTGGACTTACACATAATATATATGTAAATATATATATTTTAAAACAAAGTTAACTGCTTACGGCACATGTATCAAGTATTATCATGATGCAAGGAAACATTGCCTTTCATTTGCCCACGAGAGCATTATATGTAAGTATGTGTAACCATGAAGATGTATTATCCTCTACACATTTCATTCTATCCAAGTCATTTTGATTTCTCATTCTCTATGAGTATATGTAGGATTATCACATATTCTCCTTGATCGTAGCCTTCACTCATTATGCATGAATAACATACATACATGTAATTACAACATGATTCAATCTATTATGTATATTATATTCAACTGAAGGCTCTTAAGAACAACACAATAAAACAGAGAAATGCATTTCAGTTCATCATAAAAGCATCCAAGGCAATCTTTAATGGCTCTATCGTCAACTTCTTTGAATTTCGAAAAATGCCAACGGGAGAAATGGGAAAACCAAGTAAAATCGGCCGCAAATCCACCGAATACTGACTTTCGTGGTTTTGGCATTAATGCAACGCGCTATCGGTGTGCACGCCTACCCTAGACTTCTAGCTTCCAGCTTGCAGATATCCATAGGTTGATCGTGTAGGGGTGCGGTGAAGAGATATCTTCTTTGTCTCTTAGTCCAAATTTTTTCTCTATAAAAACCTTCTCAGCGTTCTCAGTTACCACACCACAAAGAGTAATAATCTCTGAGCCTACAATCCCCCAATATTCCTCTCGCCTCATACTCTTACAAAAATTTCTAAATTTTTCCAAATCATGGCCTCAAGGAAGTACATTGATCTCACAGTAGAGGCTAAGGAAGAAGAACTTGACTTAAACTTAAGTTTATGCAGGGACAAGGGCAAAAGACCTCTCGAGGTATCTCAAGAAAATCAAAAGGAGAAGAAGATGAAGAAGATTGAGGAGGCCGAGGAGATTAGTACACGTCATAGCTCGGAGGACAAAATCGCCTGTTTAGAGCAGGAGGTGAAGATTCTCAAGAAGATGATAGAGGACCTGGAGAAGTTAACCAAACGTAATAACGCGGCAATGACTTCGAGAATAGATAGGTTCTTCTATTGGTCCACCCAGTGCTTCTGCAATCAATAGCAAAGAAGTGTTGATTGTATGAATGGAATTTACACTACCCTCCGCGACATTACTATGTCTCTTGCTCCAAGGAATGGTCGAGGGGTAATGATACAATACAACCCTCCTAATCTGAGACCACCTCGCTTTTAGATTACTCATGCATGAGTAAACTTCTTCTTTTTTTGCAATGTAATCCTTCAGTTTTTTTTGTTTTTAATGCGAGTGGTTTCTTTTATTGGCTGGTACCCTAAAATAATATAGCTACACAAATTCAATCATGAATTCAGCTTATAAAATCCACCATATAAAAATTTGATCCGACAGCAACGGAATCAAAACAAATAACAACTTTTCCTTGACTAAGTTCAAAAGTGTAGCCACATCTGTCTAAAACTAAAACTGAGAACATAATTCCTAAGAAGAGATAAGTCTTGGAGGGAAAGGAAATGAAAACATCCTACAGGACCTTCAGTAGAGCCATCTCTCTATAGTTGTGCCCGGGTTCACAACGATAGAGGAGGTCCCACTAAGGTTACCTTGCTCTGTAATCACTAGGATACCTAACAACCATTGCCTCTGATACCAACTTTGTCACGACCCATTTTTTGGGCACTTAACCAGCACAATGATGAATATCCCATCACTGTAAGCCTTTCGATAAATTCTACCCATGAGTTTAGTCATTATCTCTATATTATCAAAATAACCATTTCTGAAGAAAATATATCAAATTTTCTTTATTTGAAATTCATAGAGATTATTTGCATATAATAATAGATCCTCAACATAAAATACATTATTATGCTGACATACAAACCAAATACCAAACTCCTGGCCTAGATGTCCTAGACGATATCAGAGCAACATAATCTATAACAAAAGAGGGGTCTACCCGACAACGGGAAGGTCCAAAGTGATTTACTCCTCTAGCAGATATTCTTCGCTGGCAACCTGATCTGAACAAAAAGGTTGTACAAACAGTGTGAGCTTTTAAACTCAATGAGCGAATCGGCCTCGCGTTAATAAAATTCAAATACATTACCAGTCATGCAAGCATATCCAAAGGCTTATACTCAACCAATAGACAGAAGATAAAAATTCATCCAATTCAACAAACGTTACTAGTACTCGTCAATGGCAATATATCCCAGAGAGCGCACACAGGCCGGCTCACCAATTATGTATATTTCCGCCATGACGCACAACATCATCCTTTTACATACAAGAAGATAAAAATTCATCCAATTCAACAAACGTTACTAGTACTCGTCAATGGCAATATATCCCGGAGAGCGCACACAGGCCGGCTCACCAATTATGTATATTTCCGCCATGACGCACAACCTCATCCTCTTAGCTAGGGCGCCTCACGGATTTATCACCAATCCGGGCTATATCCCTACTGAGGGAATCGTTGTCTCCACACTCATTGGTCAAGACACCCTGTCAACCGGGTTTTTTCGCCTTACCGTGAGAGGGGGTACTGTCCCGCTCAATCACAATCAATAGCATTTCATATCATAATCAGAAGCTTAATATAATATTCATCCATATAACAGGTATAGTATATAACTATATTATAGCTTTATAAACCACAATTCAAGAGATTCAATCTTCACATCATCATGAGATACTTGCTTTTTCTTATCCATACTTCTGGATTAATTATCTCATTATATTCGCCATTCTGAATCCAATTTCCCCCTATGAATCTTGGGAATGTCCTACGACATACTTTTTATCATCAGTAATGCTAAAACTCTATTAAAACGGGGTCGTTTCACTCACCTGGATTCCGTACGAGTATCACTTCTCTAAGTCGCTACGGACAAGAGTACACAGATGAATTTCAGTATTCCGCTACAGAGATTTTCATGAAAGATTAGAGAAAATAAGTTAGGATTGTTTTCATACAGACACTGTTCATACATACGGTTACTATTCATACATACGGTCACTATTCATATGTACAGTCACTATTCATACGTACAGTTACTATTCATACAAGAAATAGAGAATACAATTTGTAAAAAAGTACACCAGGTAAGTTCCCAGGAAAGAGTGGAGGGTCGTAATGGACACACTTAAAAACCAGGTCTTTCCTTAGCCAGAACTTTCCTAGACATGTATTCTTCACAGTTTATATTCTATTTTGGTAATCAGTGATTCAAAATAATATATAGGCAGCTAAGGACAGTTTTTCTGATGTGGAAGATCAGCCAAAGCTGCAACCACAGAGCATACTTAAGAAAATAACTTCTAAGATTTGTAAGACATAAAAAGGGTATAGTATCCTTACCTAAGCTGAAAAGGAAAGGTCCAAAATCTCAGAGCTATAGCGTTGGACCAAGAAATCTTAAAGAGAGAAGAAAAGAAGTTGAATGTGTGATTTTGAAAGTGAAATGGAAGGGTCTATTTATAGGAAAATTTAAGGGTACTATTCCATCTACCCCGTCTCACCTACCAATTTCACTTACTAGTCTCATCTACTAGTTTCACTTACTAGTCTCATCTACTAGTTTCACTTACTAGTCTCATCTACTAGTTTCACTTACTAATCTCATCTACTAGTATCACTTACTAGTCTCATTTACTAGTTTCACTTACTAGTCTCATCTACTAGTATCACTTACTAGTCTCATCTACTAGTTTCACTTACTAGTCTCATCTACTAGTATAATCAATTTGCTAATTTAGTTTCCTTTCAATTTAGTCCCTCATGGAATTCTCTCATATAAAATGTCATTTTTTTCTCCCAGTTTCTTTCTAGTTTTCTCTTATGATCAAACCACATTTGGTATTTGACATTTCGATAGTATATGTGAACAGTACCGTATACGTAAATAGTACCGTATACTGGAATAGTAACTGGCCTTACTAATTTTCTTGGATAAATTTACTCATTACCACTCTAACTTATAAGATTTGTTCGTTTAGATCCTTGAGAATTTGTAAAAATTTCCTAAATTTAAAATTTCTATTCCCAAATTTCCTTCACTAATTCAAAAGAATATTTTTTTACGTAATTAAATTTTTCAATAAACTTCAAAATGGATTTTGAATATTTGTAAAAATTATTGGGGTATTACAGTATCTTAGTGTGAAGGCAGTGATGGTTAACTTATATATTGATATTCTTTATGAATTGAGATTTTCTTGCATAAGTTACATTCATGCGCACTTTTTAGAATTAAAGAATTGTGTTCCCGAATAGATTGATATAGATATATTTATACATAAACACCATTATATGAATGTTGCGTGAAGAAGACACGAATACCATTGTGAGGACTTATAAATATAAATGAGCTTCTATGTTTGAGATGTGATTTAAAAGATAAATTCTGTGAACAGTGAATGATTGTATACACGTTGATGAAATTGTGATTAAGTATGGAAAGTAGTATGAGTTATGTTGTGATGAAACTTGTAAATGATTATGAGTTACTTATAATTGTGATTGTGTATGTAATCGGAATGAATGGAAAGGCATGGTGGTACACCCCATGGAGAAATCTACATGAACCTATAAGGGTGGAGAATATACATAGAACGATAAGGGTGGATGCGGCGGGGGCCACGGGCAACGATCCAGAGGTATCCTGGACGACCCGGTTGGTACGGGAAATGTGTGAAATTGATTTCACTGTTTGCTGTTGTGAATTATTTGAATTATGTTGAAATGTGTTTGTTTTACTTGGATATTGTTGTGAAGTATTATGAATTATATTATATTATATTATATTATGATCGATTACGTATGATTGCTGCATATTATCATTATGATGCATGATATTTTTTTGTCATAATGTTGTGTTGTCTGCTCACTGGGCACGTGGTTTGCTCATACATCTCTTATTAACATTTTTTCAGAGTTGATAGCTGAAGGTAAATATCTGTACAAGGAATTATAGATCCTTAGCCCATAATTACCTTTTCATTTGTTCAGGATAAAGGTATAATAATTAAGTCTTATTCTAAGTTGTATAAATTTAGAAATCTCTGTAATCGGGTAGGTTTATTCAGTGATGTAATGTGAATGACTGTAGTGTGTATAGATAACTCGGTTTGGTTGCATGAAAAAGAATGGTATGATTCTTAAGAGAAAGATAGGCTTACGGAAGTGAAATGAAATTCACTTTCCGTGCCGGTCACGTGCTCAGATTTTGGGACGTGACAAAAATTAACAACTAACTCTAATATCTCTTACGTCGAGTTCCATCTCACCGTGGTGTCTCCTTGGGAGAACTACATGATCTACTTTTGCTTTGTCTACTAAGTCCTATGTCGCTAACTTCATCTAGGATACAAGATCGAGTATACACTCCAACTCTAACTATCATAACCACCTACGTATTCGACCCTCATAATGAATCCTCACACTCAGCCCATCTCACATAAGCATTCTCCCATCTTAAATACATGTCTATGCACAGCCCACCTTGGGTGCCACCTGAAAGAAATTGTTGGATCCCAAGAGGGGGTTGAATTGGATTTTATAAAAATTTTCACAAAACTAAATTAGAAGTTAAAATGATTTTATGAAATTGGACAATGCTAAAGATAATAATTTAATTCAGAAAATCAAAGTGTTATCAAGATGAACAATTTTATAGTGCAAGAAATTAATGAGCAAATATAAATCCACACAAATTAATTAATACTTGAGGTAGAAATCAAATATAAATGCAAAGCATTAATTAGTTAACTTCAAATGTAAATAGAGTAGAGCTAAAGAAAGTAAACTCGAAGATTTATACTGGTTCGGCTAATCCCAAGCCTACATCCAGTCCTCAAGAAACCACTTGAGTATTTCCACTATAATTACAAGTTTAATCCGGGTACTTGCAAACCACTATAACATAGATCTTTTCTCCCTCAAGGGTGTCTCTCCCCCTTACACTATGTTTTCTCTCAAACACTAACTTAAGGAATCAATCTTTGAGCAACTAAATTTGAAGGCTTAAAGAAAATAGTGGTGGATACTCTCAAAGTGTAGATAATGCAGAAATTAAGCTCAGAATTTTTCTCTAGCAATTTAGAGAGAATGGAACTCAAGATAATATGAGAAATGAACAATTGAAACTTGATGCAAATGGTGTTGTGAAGTCCCCTTTATATAGTGAAACCTTGCTGCTACAGTGACTGGTTTAGTCAGAATTGCTACAGTAAGCTTTATCATCATTTTTCAACTTTTCTACAACAACCAAAAAAAAAAAAACTTCATCAACCTTTTTTTAACAATCAATATTCTTTTTCAAATTTGCTACAGTATAAAGCATTCTTTTTCAAATTTTATTACAATACCCAATAAACTTTATCATACTTTTTCAACAACTAATAAATTTTATCATACTTTTTCAACAATCAAATTTCTTTTTCAAAAGTGCTACAGTAAAAAGTATTCTTTTTCAAATTATATTACAACAACCAATAAACTTTATCATACTTTTTTAATAACCAATAAACTTTATCATACTTCTTCAACAATCAAATTTCTTTTTCAAAAGTGTTACAGGAAAAATCATTCTTTTTCAAATTATATTACAACAACCAATAAACTTTATCATATTTTTTCAATACCCAATAAACTTTATCAAAAATCAATTTATACTACTATATTTAAATATATAAAGCATTAAATATATTTGGACCAAGAAAGGTTGAATCATGCATTTGGATCAAGAAGATTAAATCATACATTTGGGCCAAGAAGATTAAATCATTCATTTGGACCAAGAAGATTAAATCATACTATTTGGGTTAAGAAAGATTAAATCATACAATTGGGCCAAGAAGATTAATTCATTCATTTGGGTCAAGAAGATTAAATCATACTATAATTCTCACATATTTATCATCATCAAAACTTATAGCATAATACATTAGGGCTAACACCACCAACACTAAAAGAAATGGAACGTACACTAATCCACACAGGTGTTAGTTCCCAACCACCCTTACTCGTCATTACATGTGACCGACATCAGTTGAAGCCATAAATGAATTATTCATACACCCATAAGTATGCATTTTTACTTAACAACAAGACATATTACAATACACATGTACATGTAAAGTATTTAGGTTATTTCCTTACTATAACCATTCCCCAATTTTTTTTCCTACCATTTCAATTCAAACAATTCATTAAAATACATTAATGAAAATTATGTCAAGATATGTATATAGGCACCCTACAAAGAAATCCTAGCAAGTTTTCCCAACTTACAATTATATAAATATATAAATAACCATTATGCATCAACAAAACAAACCAATAATACCCTTCTAGATTAATAATTGATACCTTGGTTCCGCACTTACCATACGTAACCTAAATATGGATACACATATGAATGTATACATATATTCCGTCTCACAACATACTAAATCTGAAATAAACTATCACAGATCATAAAACACAGATAATTACAAGTCACATGAAAAACCGACATTTCCACGATACATATCCACACACATACATCTACACCACTATCCAAACCATCCATAACCACTCTGGTGGTAATAAGGCTATATCTGAGCTCACGGGCTCTCTGTGCTCTGAGGATCCCTCCTTTATCCATGAGCCAAATATCTACACATAAAAATAAACACTTCTCAAGTTAATAAAATTACTTCTGACTAACTCCACTGAGGAGTAAGTCACGAAAGAGATATTCAACACTCTACAGGGCCTTTTATGGAACTTAAACATATGGTCATGCTGGCACATGACAATGGGGAATGATCTACAAAGAACACTCAGCTCTGTAATCTATAGGAAACCTGAAAAAAAAAATTGCTCCAATACTACTTTGTCACGCCCTAAAAATTGGACACATGAATAACGCATAAAACCTAGGGCGTACCTCCGAGGTACTTCACAAATTCTTGAACAATCTTATAATGCACAACTACGCAACATCATAAACTTTCAAGAAAAGAAAATTCACTTATACAGATTATCACACAAACTATCCGTGTATCCCTTTCCACATCCCAAAGCAATAGGAAACATATACAATAATGTACAATAGTAAATTTCAACCTAAAATAAATCCCTAGAAAAATATCCAGACTTAAGTGATCTATAGGATTATAGAGCATTTCTTAGGCATATAGTCCAAAAATTGATTCTAAGAACCCACCAATAAAAAATGGAGAATATCTCCAAAACACCTCCAACAGGTATCCTTTCTCTTTAGTTCCTATATCTAAAAAATGATAACCACAAAGAGTGTGAGTTTATCAAAATTCAGTGAGTAAACGACTGCGCAGTAAATTAACATATGGCACAAGTACAAATACCATAATTGCTATCACAATTAGAATAAACATCTCCCTCTCGTACAGGCACAAATAAATTGTTGACCCTAAGGCTATATGCCATAAGTTTTGATGATGACAAATGTATTTGAATAGTAGCATTGATATATATATATAAAGATTAATTATCATATATATGCTACAAGTACTTAAGCATGATTATGTTATTTAATATGTATGTTGCTATATTGAATCATGCTATTAAACTAATCATTGGGTTTGCAAGTAAGATATATTTTATAGGTTGGTTCAAAACAAGAAGAGTGAGGATTGTATTGAAGAACAAGGAAAAGCAATATCATGCTTCACTCAAGGAAAACAACATGCAAGGATGAAGCTCCAAGAAATGAAGAATTAGAAGATTTGAAGTCTTGGAAGCTTGGATGCATCAAGATAGCCTATGTGTTTAAATTAGGTATATTTTATATAGGCTAGTATATTTGTGCAACTCAATGATTTAGATTTGCATACATTGGCTCAAGCATTTTTGAACAAAAAGATAGTGAGATATGAAGTTTTACAAAAGTTATTTTTTGACCTTTGGTCACTCCTTATATCATATCTCATAAATGAAAAATCCGTTTTTCAAGTATCTTAATCTCATTTGATAGTAGACTCAAAGATCTTTCCAACGGTATATTATTTGTTTAAAACGGAGTTCAAATGAGGGAGTTATGAATTTTTAAAGAAAGCTCAAAATCTGGACTGCACTATAACGGCTATATAACGGCTATATAATGGCTAGTTTTGTAAAATCTTATATATATGACCTTAGATACACGATTTTGAGCAAGAACAAAGTCCTACAATGTGATATTAACTTCTTCTATCATCTTTGAGAGAAAGGAAAGCATTCTTGAGCCAAATCTTGCATATTCTCTATCATTAGAATTATTAGAGCTTCATTTGTTTTCATCTACTCTTTAGAGAGAGTTTCTTTGTATTGTTGATTTTGATCAACACATATATTATTTTGAGTTGAGGTTCGCAAGTACCGGTGTTGGAAGAACTTGCTTTGGGTTGAGGAGGAGCCCGGATTTATAAATTCTCCATTGTGGTTTCGCAAATACCCGGATCGAATTTGCATGGTTGTAGTGGTTTGCAAGTACCCGGATTAAACTTGCAATTATAGTGGAAATACTCAAGTGGTCTCTTGAGGACTGGATGTAGGCTTGGATTAGCCGAACCAGTATAAATCTCCGAGTTTGCTTTCTCTATCCCTTACTCTTTAATTTGTGCATATTGATATCTATTCTTTAATTCCTTGATCTTTATAATTATTTATCTTGACAGCACATTGATTTTCTGTATTGTATTTATTATCCTAAGCATTGTACTTTTACAGAAAATCATTTTAACTTTCAATTAATTCTTGTGAAAAATTTATAAAACCCAATTCACCCCCCCTCTTGGGTTCCAACCATTACTTTCAATTGGTATCAAAGCTTGGGCTCTTGATTTAAGACTTAACCGTCTAAGAGTAAATATGGTTGGATCTAGTTAGTGGTTTATGTCTGAAAATTGTTCTTTCACAGAACCTCCAATTTTTTATGCTAATCATTTTCAATATTGGAAGTATGAAATGAAAATTTTTTTAATTTCAGTAGACCATAAACTTTGGGAAATTATAGAAAATGGTTTTTATATGCCTGTCAAGGAAGAACAAGGAAAATACATTCCAAAACCCAAGAGTGAATGGAATGATACTGAAAGAAGTTTAGTGCAACTCAATGGTAAGGCAAAATTGATTATTTCTTGTGCATTGAGTCAAGATGAATTTTTCAGAATTTCCAATTGTGCAACTGCTAAGGAAATGTGGGAAACTTTAGAAGTTGCATATGAGGAAGATCTTGTTGCAATGGAATTAAAGTCTAGAAATCTCATTAATGAACTTGATATCGCTCAAATGAAAAATTGTGAAACCATTAATGAGATACGACTTGTGCTTAATCAATTGCAAGCTCTTGGTGTTGAACTTACAGGAAAATCTCAAATCACCAAGGAGATAGAAGAAAAAGAAAAAGGAGAAAAAGAGAAACCACAACCAAAAACTGAATCATCAAAGAAAGCTTACCTATCTTCCATTTGGAGAAATAGCAATTCCGATGAGGAGAACACAAATGAAGAAGCCAACATTTGTCTTGTGGCCAGAGATAAAGATGAGGTAAATTCATTTGACTACTCTTTTGAAGAATTACAAGATGCCTTTGATGATTTACATGAAGAATCTCTTATACTTGCAAAGAAACTAAATATTTCAAAACAGAAAAACTCTTCTCTTGAAAATGAGTTGGAAACATTGAAAAACGAATTTTCTATTTCCAAGGAAGAGAATTTTGTTTTTGAAAATCAAAACAGAACTTTGCAAGAAGAGAATTTGATTTTAAAGGCAAATATCTCTACCAACAAAAATTGCTTTTGTACCAAGTGTGATTCCTTGAAAAAGGAGAATGAGGATCTTAAAAACACACTTAAAAAACTTTCTCAAGGTAGAGAAATTCAAAACTCTTCTGTTGAGAAACAAAGTAGTAGCTTTAACAAAATTGGTTTTGTTCTTAACAAGTCAAATCAGAAATATTTCGAAAACTACTTTGTTCCTACAAAAATGTCCAAAAGTCCACCTTGCACTTGCTTTTATTGTGGACTGAAAGGACACAAGTCTTACTCCTGTTTTTATAAGAAAAATCTTGTTCATGGAGTAAAAATGAAATGGGTTCAAAAAGGACCTCATGACCCAGGCAAACCCAAAAAAATTTGGGTATCAAAGACAAAGGATTAATTTGTAGATTTGCCTCGAAGCAAGGAGCGGAAATGTCACATCCCAAAAATTGAGCATGTGAAAAGATACTACTCATTTGATATAATTCTCAAACATATGTTATATACATATATTCTGTAAGGTTTTACATTCAACCTTAATCATTCATTCCACACTACAGAATTATATTCATCTGATAAGCAAATATAGACATACATAGTCTGATATTTCTATCTCATCGCAAGCCTAGGAGACCTATAGAAAATACAGAGCTTTTCTAATATCCACATTAATAAGTACTGGTGTCCCACCAGACAGAAATAGAGAATAAACCCAAGGGGCTTCTAATCTTCAAACGGATACTCTTGTTCTTTATTTTCTGTATCTGAAAAAAATAATCATAGGGAGTGTGAGTTTATTTAAAAACTCAGTAAGTAAATAACTGTACTATATAAAATATCAAAAGTACAAATACCACATTTACTCATATAATTAATTATCTTATACATCGAGTAGTATGGGACTCTAACCCTTTCAAACTCATGAATAAGATTTCATAGATATACACCGAGTAGTATGGGACTCTAACCCTTTCAAACTCGTGAATAAGATCTCATAGGTATACGCCGAGTAGTATGAGACTTTAACCCTTTCAACTCGTGTATAGGTTTCATAGATATGCACTGAGTAGTATGGGACTTTAACCCTTTCAAACTCGTGTATAAGATTTCTTAGATATACACCGAGTAGTATGGGACTTTAACCCTTTCACACTCGTGTATTAGATTCCGTAGATCTTTACTCATTAATAAAATAGTGAGAATTCATCACATAGTACAATTGTCATGAGATAAATAATTTCTTCATACTCTTATTTCTACTGATCATCATATACTCCCATATGAAAAATTAATTGCTTATTATCCAAATAATATTGTAAATGGGACTTATATTGTACTTTGACTAGTAATATCAAAGTAGCTGAGCAAGGTTATTCACTCACCTTGATTTTTGTCCAAGTTTACCTTGTTCCACACTAGAATTTGTGTAGGAAAATTTCCTAGTAAAATATATTACAAGGAATCATAAGAAAGGAAACAAAATCACGAAAATACGTAAAATTTTCTGACTGCTACAGTAACGGGTTGCTACAGTACGGTTTGCTACAGTAACGGTTCGCTACAGTAACGTTGACTGCTACAGTGCCGTTGACTGCCGACACTACAGTAACTGCTACAGTACCCGAAGAAAATTTTCCAGAATTTTTCCCGAAATTTCTGGTCGCTACAGTAACTCGAAGAAAAATTTCAGATTTTCAGTTGCTACAGTACTTCGAATTTTGCAGAAAATCTTTCAAAAAAATTCATCCTTTCCTTTCTTTTGATTCAAAACCAGAATCTCAACTCTTTTAACCGATTATAACTCAAATATAACTTCTAAAACAACTGAGATTCATGAATTATCATCAAAATCTTCAAGAACAAAACCTCCTCTGATCTTGTATATAAACTGAAATTTAAGGAAAATAATCGGATTAAAGCTTACCTTTGATCCTTACAAAGCTTTTGAACTGAACAAATAATCAGAAATTCTGAAGATCAAGGAAATGATTTGAGAAGAAAATGAAGAACTGAGAGAGAAATCTTTTCTGCTTCCTTCGGCTGAGTGAAAAAGTGAGGGTTACTATTGAAACTTTATATTAAATATTTCTAATGGGTTATTCAATAACCCATGGGTATCCATAACCCAACATCCAAACCCATCCAGTCAATTTACAATAAATGGATTAATTGACCATTCTGAAACCACTTTTCCATGAATTTCACCATTCTTAGAATATATCCCTCATTGTGCAAATATTTAGTCCAGTCATTTAACTCAATTTTCATAAATAATATTCAAAGAGAACAATTAAATATGAAAATTAAAAATGACCAAAATCAATAACTAAAGTAACGTTGTAGAATTCTAAAATACTCTTAAGCGAATTATATTCTGAAATTAACGGGTATTACATTCTACCCCCCTTAAAAGAATTCGGTCCTCCGAATTAAAATCGTACCTCAAGTTTCAAATAAATGTGGATAGTTTTTCCACATCTCATCTTCTGCCTCCCACGTAGCTTCCTCGCGAGAATGATTTCTCCAAAGAACCTTGACAGTAGGAATTTCTTTGGTACGCAATTTCTTGACTTTTCTATCAAGGATAGCTACTGGTACCTCTTCGTAGGTGAGAGTTTCATCAAAATGAACTTCTTGGGGTTGAATGACATGAGAAGGATCAGGAAGATACTTCCGTAGCATGGACACATGAAATATTGGATGAACTCCCTCTAGGTTGGAAGGTAGGTCTAGGCGATATGCCACATTACCCACTCTGTCTACAACCTCATATGGGCCAACATACCTCGGACTAAGCTTGCCTTTCTTCCCGAATCTCATTACTCCTTTCATAGGTGAGATTCGTAAGAAAACCATATCACCTATTGCAAATTCAAGGTCACGTCGTCGGTTGTCCGCATAAGACTTCTGTCTACTCTGAGCAGTTAACAACTTCTCTCTGATCAGTTTAACTTTATTTATATCTTCCTGTATCATCTCAGGTCCAAATATTTTGGTTTCACCAAGTTCAAACCAACCTATAGGAGATCGACACCGTCTCCCATACAAAGCCTCAAAAGGTGCCATCTGAATACTGGCTTGGTAACTGTTATTATAAGCAAATTCAATAAGAGACAAATGATCTTCCCAACTTCCACTGAAATCCATCACACAAGCTCTTAGCATATCCTCTAAAGTCTGAATTGTCCTTTCGGACTGTCCATCAGTCTGAGGATGGAATGCTGTGCTAAGATTCACTTTGGTACCCAAAGCCTCTTGAAAGACTTTCCAGAACCGAGAAGTAAACTGAGGTCCTCGGTCTGATATAATGGATATTGGTACACCATGAAGTTTCACTATCTCTTTAACATAAATTCGAGCAAGTTTTGCTACACTGAAAGTGGTATGAACAGGAAGAAAATGTGCTGACTTAGTAAGTCGATCCACTATGACCCATATTGAGTCATTTCCTTTTGTTGACCGAGGTAAACCTACTACAAAATCCATAGTGATCCTTTCCCACTTCCATTCGGGAATATCTAGTTTTTGCATCAATCCAGATGGTCGTCGATGTTCAGCTTTAACTTGCTGACAAGTCAAACATCGAGCTACAAAGTCAGTCACGTCTCGCTTCATGCCCTCCCACCAGTAAACTTGTTTCAAGTCCTGATACATTTTCACAGCACCAGGATGTACAACGTAGGGCGAACCATGAGCTTCCATTAAGATTTCATGTTTCAAAGATTCAATGTTGGGGACACAGAGTCTCCCATTAAACCATAAGACTCCTTCTTCATCTACCAAGAAACTTGGTGCTAGACCTTGCCTTGCCTTATCTCTGATTTTGACCATATCAATGTCATTTTCTAAAGTTGCTTTTACTTTTTCTACAAGGGATGATCTAACTGTTAAATGAGCCAGAAATGTACCTGACTCAGTGATCTCGAAGAATACTCCATCAGCTTCCAACTCTTGTAGTTCATGTATTAGAGACCTCCTTATAGTGGCAATGTGAGCTAAACTTCCCATAGACTTTCGACTTAGAGCATCAGCCACTACATTTGCTTTACCTGGATGGTAAAGGATGGTACAATCATAATCTTTCAGAAGTTCCATCCACCTTCGTTGCCTTAGATTGAGATCTCTCTGCTCAAAAATGTACTTAAGGCTTTTGTGATCTGTAAAAATTTTACAAGTTTCCCCATACAAGTAATGTCTCCATATCTTTAGGGCAAACACTACAGCTGCCATTTCCAAATCATGAGTGGGGTAATTCAATTCATGCTTTTTAAGCTGACGTGAGCCATAAGCTATGACTTTACCATGTTGCATCAACACACATCCTAAGCCTATCTTTGAGGCATCACAGAATACAGAGTAACCCCCTGGTCCTGATGGTAGGATTAAGACTGGTGCAGAAGTTAAACACTCTTTCAATTGGGTGAAACTTTGCTCACATGAATCATCCCAAATGTATTTAACATTCTTTCGGGTTAACTTATTTAATGGGAGAGCCGTCTTAGAGAAATCTTTGACAAAGCGACGGTAATACCCTGCTAAGCCAAGAAAACTACGTACTTCAGACACAGTTGTTGGTCTAGGCCACTGTTTAACTGCTTCAATTTTACTTGGATCTACATGAATACGTTCTTGGAAAATAACATGTCCCAAAAATGTTACATGACTCATCCAGAATTCACATTTTGCAACTGATGCTCTCTCAAAGTCTGAAGCACTATTCTCAAATGTTCAGTATGTTCTTCATGACTCTTTGAATATACCAAAATATCATCAATAAACACAATTACAAACTTATCAAGGAATGATTTGAACACTCTGTTCATTAAATCCATAAATGCTGCTGGTGCATTTGTCAACCCAAAAGACATCACAAGAAACTCATAATGTCCATACCGTGTACGAAAAGCAGTCTTAGGTATATCATCACTCTTAATTCGTAACTGATGATATCCAGACCTTAGATCAATCTTTGAGAAGTATTTTGCTCCTTGAAGCTGATCAAACAAATCATCTATCCTTGGTAAAGGATACTTATTCTTCACTGTGACTTTATTCAGCTGACGATAATCTATACATAATCTCATAGAACCATCTTTCTTTTTCACAAAAAGAACAGGAGCACCCCAAGGTGAAAAACTTGGGCGAATGAACCCTTTGTTTAACAAATCTTCCAATTGTTCTTTGAGTTCTTTTAGCTCAACAGGAGCCATACGATAAGGTGGAATAGAAATTGGTCTTGTGTCTGGGACCAAATCAATACTGAACTCAATATCTCTTTCTGGCGGTAATCCAGGTAAATCTTCTGGGAACACATCTGGGAATTCATTAACCACATGAATGTCTTCTAACTTCTGTTCTTTCTTTTCTAAATCTTTGATAAAAGCTAGAAATCCCTGACATCCCTTTCGCAATATACGCTGGGCACTTAACATAGATATCATGTTGCAAGGTACATCACCTCGATCTCCTTGAAACACAAAATTACTCCTCCCCGGCATATTAAAGGAAATAACTTTGTCACGACAATTTATAGTAGCATGACAAGAAGATAACCAATCCATCCCTAAAATCACATCAAAATCTAACATATTGAGAACCATAAGATCTATCTCAGTTTCCATGCCTCCAATGATTATTTTACAAGAACGATAACATGTTTTAACCATCAAAGTCTCTCTCATCGGTGTGGAAACCAAGAATGGTTCTTTAAGAATAATCGAATCAAATGCAAATCTCTTGGCAAATAGGGGCGACACATATGAGTGAGTAGAACCGGGGTCAAACAAAATACGTGCAGCAAAAGTATTAACAGATAATATACCTGTAACTACAGCATTGGATGTTTGAGCATCCTGTCGGGTTAGAGCATATACTCTTGCATTTCCTCTGCCAGCAGCTTGTTTTCCACGGTCACCTTGGCCTCTTCCAGAACCTCTTCCCATACTACCCCCTATTGAAGGGGTTGGTGTTTGAGTAATAGATTGTGGTCGAGGTGGCAAAGTAGACCCTTGACCTGGTCTTGTCATGAGCTGAGGGCACTCCCTTATAAAATGTCCTTTTTGTCCACAGTGAAAACAGCCTGTACCAACAGTGTTTAACCTGCATTCTCCGAAGTGAAACTTTCCACATTCAGGACATTGAGGTTTTTCCCTTCTACCTTGAGTACCTCCTCTACTAGAAGAGCTAAAACCACCCCTGCTCTCTGAACGAGGCTTAGCCACACTGGCTGTAGAATAAGTTGACTTAGTAGGAGTGGCTGGAGCATTTTTTGACGCAGTAAAGGGTTTCAAAGTTCCTGAGTCTTCCCCTTGATCAAAAGATCTTCTATATCTAGCTTTCTTCTTTTGACGATATTCTTCTTTATTCTTTGACCTCTTTTCCATTCTTCGGGCCACATCAACAGCCTCTGAGTACGAAGAGTAATCGTTCATATTAGAACCCACTTGATCATATAAGGCATCACGAAGCCCTTCCACAAACTTTTCTATTTTCTTCCTTTCAGAAGGAATGATTTCAGGGGCATATTCAGATAATTTAACAAACTGAGCTGAATATTCATCAACAGTCATGGTTCCCTGCCGTAGATACAGAAAATCTCTGGCCCTGGATAATCGTTCACTTGCCGGAAGAAATTCATCCATAACCAATCTGTAAAATTCTGTCCACATAACTGGCGGTGCGCCTTGAATTCTAGCTTTCTTCCAGTTCCTCCACCATTTACCAGCCCTACCTTTTAACTGAAAGGAAGTGAATTCTACCTTTTGAGTAGGAGAACACCCTATAGCATCACAGATTGCTTCACAATCTTCAAGGAAACATTGTGGGTCCTCTTTGGGATCTTCCCCTGAAAAAGTAGGAGGCCTCATTTTCTGAAATTCAGACATTCTTACCTCTCTTACATTAACTCCTCCCGCTAACGGAACTGGTGGTACATTTTCAGCTTCAACAATAGGAGGATCCACTGGCAGGTTAGCTTGTGCAGCTCGACCTCTCATTTCAGCCTCAAATCGGTCAAATCGTTCATTCATCAAATGAATCACATGTGCAATAGTTGCATTACCGACGTGAGCATCAGGTTCGACTCTTCTTGCTTGCTCACTAGTTGCGCCCTCAGTACTTTGAGCATGTAAACTATCACCACGGTTAGGATCATCTTGCACATGTACTGGTGGATTTATGGCCCTCCTTGGACCCATATGCTCATTATTATTAGAAGATCCTTCTGACATTGATCTGTCACAGATCTACACACATAACAAACAATTTTCAGACATAAACAAAATATCACTTACTAGCCCCACTGAGAAGTTATCTATAAAATGACGTTATACTCTACAAGGTCTTTTATGGAACCTAATCCTATGGTCATGCCGCGGCTCACGACAATAGGGAAGGGCCCACAAAGATCACTTTGCTCTGTACTCTATAGGGGACCTATAAAACCTTTCCTCTGATACCAAATTTGTCACATCCCAAAAATTGAGCATGTTAAAAGATACTACTCATTTGATATAATTCTCAAACATACGTTATATACATATATTCTGTAAGGTTTTACATTCAACCTTAATCATTCATTCCACACTACAGAATTATATTCATCTGATAAGCAAATATAGACATACATAGTCTGATATTTCTATCTCATCGCAAGCCTAGGAGACCTATAGAAAATACAGAGCTTTTCTAATATCCACATTAATAAGTACTGGTGTCCCACCAGACAGAAATAGAGAATAAACCCAAGGGGCTTCTAATCTTCAAACGGATACTCTTGTTCTTTATTTTCTGTATCTGAAAAAAATAATCATAGGGAGTGTGAGTTTATTTAAAAACTCAGTAAGTAAATAACTGTACTATATAAAATATCAAAAGTACAAATACCACATTTACTCATATAATTAATTATCTTATACATCGAGTAGTATGGGACTCTAACCCTTTCAAACTCATGAATAAGATTTCATAGATATACACCGAGTAGTATGGGACTCTAACCCTTTCAAACTCGTGAATAAGATCTCATAGGTATACGCCGAGTAGTATGAGACTTTAACCCTTTCAACTCGTGTATAGGTTTCATAGATATGCACTGAGTAGTATGGGACTTTAACCCTTTCAAACTCGTGTATAAGATTTCTTAGATATACACCGAGTAGTATGGGACTTTAACCCTTTCACACTCGTGTATTAGATTCCGTAGATCTTTACTCATTAATAAAATAGTGAGAATTCATCACATAGTACAATTGTCATGAGATAAATAATTTCTTCATACTCTTATTTCTACTGATCATCATATACTCCCATATGAAAAATTAATTGCTTATTATCCAAATAATATTGTAAATGGGACTTATATTGTACTTTGACTAGTAATATCAAAGTAGCTGAGCAAGGTTATTCACTCACCTTGATTTTTGTCCAAGTTTACCTTGTTCCACACTAGAATTTGTGTAGGAAAATTTCCTAGTAAAATATATTACAAGGAATCATAAGAAAGGAAACAAAATCACGAAAATACGTAAAATTTTCTGACTGCTACAGTAACGGGTTGCTACAGTACGGTTTGCTACAGTGTCGGTTCGCTACAGTAACGGTTCGCTACAGTAACGTTGACTGCTACAGTACGTTGACTGCCGACACTACAGTAATTGCTACAGTACCCGAAGAAAATTTTCCAGAATTTTTCCCGAAATTTCTGGTCACTACAGTAACTCAAAGAAAAATTTCAGATTTTCAGTTGCTACAGTACTTCGAATTTTGCAGAAAATCTTTCAAAAAAATTCATCCTTTCCTTTCTTTTGATTCAAAACCAGAATCTCAACTCTTTTAACCGATTATAACTCAAATATAACTTCTAAAACAACTGAGATTCATGAATTATCATCAAAATCTTCAAGAACAAAACCTCCTCTGATCTTGTATATAAACTGAAATTTAAGGAAAATAATCGGATTAAAGCTTACCTTTGATCCTTACAAAGCTTTTGAACCGAACAAATAATCAGAAATTCTGAAGATCAAGGAAATGATTTGAGAAGAAAATGAAGAACTGAGAGAGAAATCTTTTCTGCTTCCTTCGGCTGAGTGAAAAAGTGAGGGTTACTATTGAAACTTTATATTAAATATTTCTAATGGGTTATTCAATAACCCATGGGTATCCATAACCCAACATCCAAACCCATCCAGTCAATTTACAATAAATGGATTAATTGACTATTCTGAAACCACTTTTCCATGAATTTCACCATTCTTAGAATATATCCCTCATTGTGCAAATATTTAGTCCAGTCATTTAACTCAATTTTCATAAATAATATTCAAAGAGAACAATTAAATATGAAAATTAAAAATGACCAAAATCAATAACTAAAGTAACGTTGTAGAATTCTAAAATACTCTTAAGCGAATTATATTCTGAAATTAACGGGTATTACAGGAAATAACTTTTCAATGGCTACATCTTTCAAACTCCACTCTCTTGCATCAAAAGGAGGCAATGGATAAGTAAACATATAAGCTGGAATGCATTGTAAGAATTTTGACTGATATGTTTACTGCTCTCTAATGCTTTTGTCTGTTATCTAATATGCCTTACATCTATCCTTGATATTCATGCATGCTATATCTGAAAACAATTGTTAGGTATGCAGATTATAGATTCAAATTTTGTTTTGATCTAAAATCTTTCTTCCAAATTTTGCTCAAACTATCCTTTTTACTGCATCATGAAAACTTGCTTCCATTACACGCACATTTCTCTTGTCTTCACAACAATAAGATTCCTCCTACCTATAGTATTTATCCTTGCTGTAATCTTATTTAAATATTTTCAATGAAATCAAATATTTTGCAAAATTGCATTTCATGAAAGCATAGCACTTTTATTAATATGGTATATCTTGAACATAATGTTGCTCCTAGTACTCGAGATTTATTTGAACATTACTGATTTGAACATCAAAGTGCTCCACCAAAAGTGTTTTGCAGGAGTTAGTCCTCAAATCTATCCTCTAAGCTCATTCGTAATGATCGACCAATGCTTGACAGTGATCTTATGAGAGATTGTTTTCAAGAGGATCTTGCAAATAATCAATCAATTAAGTTCATTAAAATTGCAAGAAGATAGAATCAAAAGAAGAGCAATGAGCAAAACAAGAATATCAAAATCTTGAGGAGGAACTTCAAGAAGCAATAAGAGTTTGCCAAAATTGATGAGTATCTCTATTCTTTACCACTTTAATATTTAATTGAGTGATACTCCCTGATCATAATTGGCTATGTTGGCAATTTTTTTTACTGACATACTTTCATTACAATGATATATTGTTCTCTAATATCTTACATATTTGATCATATCATTGTATATAAAGATATTGTCTTTATACCATTCATCATGGTTTGAGCATTATACATGTCATATCCTTTGTATAAGATATAGCTTATGAATGATTGTTTATGGATTCTAGTTTATATCTGATTATATCTTATTAATCCATATTACCTCAATTATTGTACTACATACTCAAATTATAATATGTTTTATCTTGATAAGTATGTAACTTGCTTTTGCTTTGAAATGATGATATATATGTCCATGTCAGAAAATTCTTTCCATCTTTAAAATGGATATATATTTTTCAATATATATATACTGTGCTGAATTTGTGTAGCTGATTTATTTTATCTTTCTTTATTATTATTTTTTTGTACCGTCAAATAAAAGAAACCACTTGCATTAAAAAAAAATCGAAGGATTACATTGCATAATTAAAAAAAAAGGAAAAGTTTGCTCATGCATGAGCAATCTACAGGCGAGGTGGTCTCGGATTAGGTGGGTTGTATTGAATCATCACCCCTCGGCCATTCCTTGGAGCAAGAGACTGAGCAATGTCACGGAGGGTAATGTAAATCCCATTCATACAATCAACACTTCTTTGTTGTTGATTGCAGAAGCATTGGGTAGACCAATAGAAGAACCTATCTATTCTTGAAGTCAGTGCCGTATTGTTGCGTTTAGCTAACTTCTCCTGGTCCTCTATCATCTTCTTGAGTTTCTTCACCTCCTTCTCCAGACAAGCAATTTTGTCTTCTGACGTATGGCCTGTACTAATCTCCTCAGCTTCTTCGATCTTCATCTTTTTCTTTTGGTTCTCTTGAGATTCCTCCAAAGGTCTTTTGCCTTTGTCCTTGCCTAGACTCAAGTTTAAGTCGAGCTCTTCCTCCCTTGCCTCTACTGTGAGATCAATGAACTTTCTTGCTGCCATGGTTTGGAAAATTCAAAAATTTTTGTAGGAGTATGAAGAGAGAGGAATGTCAGAAAGTTATAGGCTCAGAGATGAATACTCTTTGTGGTGTGGTAATTGAGAACTCTGGGGCAGTCTTTATAGAGAGAAAATTATGACTTAGAGCCAACGAAGATATCTCTTCGCCGCACCCCTACACGCTCATCCTATGGATTTTGCAAGCTGGAAGCCAGAAGTCTAGGGTACGCATGCACACCGATAACGCGTCACATTAATGGCAAAACCACGAAAGTCAATTTTCGGTGGATTTGCGGCTGATTTAATTTGTTTTGATTAGAAATTTTAAGGATTAATAAAATGGTGATATTCAGAACCGTATTTTTCTGCTTCGTTGTGTTGTTCTTGAGAGCTTTAGTATAATATACATGATTGATTGCATCATGCTATGATCACATGTATCTAAAAACATATGTTGTGTATGCAATTCATGCATCATGAGCGAAGGCTATGGCTAAGAATAATATTTCATGATTCCACATGCACTCATACAAAATGAGCTGTCAAAATTTTTACATGTACTCATCCTCAAGATACATATATAAATTCATTTTGAATGGGTATATAAATTGCTTCCTTTGTGATGAAATTTATCTTATCCTTTATGAAGCAAATTTGTTTTGAAAAAGGACTTTAAAAATGCTTCTGTTATGTTAATATGTTTTATCATATGAAGCAACATTCTTTTTGAAAAAGAAAAGATTTTAAAGACCTCTTTTGTTGTAGATAACAAAAGGGATGAAAAATATTGATGTTTCATATATGGATTATGAACTATATGCTTGAATATATCTTATTACACTAATCCATATATATTGCTTCCTTAGATGAAACGTTTCTAAATTCCTTCGAAGCAAAATGTTTTTGAAAAATATCGTGAATCTCTTGAATTGCTTCCACAATGCTGAAATTGCTTTACCATATTGAAGCATTATCTGTTTTGAAAAGAAAAGGATTTGAGTATCCTTATTTTAAATTACTTTTGCTATATGTTGAAATAATTTTATGCATATATGCAGAAATTGTTTTTCAGAAATCTTGAAAAATATTATTATTCGATTTATGGATTATGATTAATATTCTTGTTTATATCATGATTTGCTAATCCATATATCATACTTCTGCTGTGTGCTGTAAATATTTCTATCATATGACAGCAAATGATGTTTTTTTTTTCAAAGAGTTTAATTTTTCTGCTATTTACTAAAAATGCCTCTTCATAAACAAGCAGAAATCATTTTCAATGAAAATATTGCAGAAATTTCTTCAAAAATCTTACTTCAAAATTCTGCAATCAAAAACTGAATTTCCTTTATAATGATTTGGACAATCTTTTTCAAAGGAAAAATGTTATGAAATTCAGGGGGAGCTTTGTCTCACTTGAATGTATTTTTTTTGAAAAAGAATATATCTTGAAAAATTGGATATTCATTATTCATTATTCTTTTTCAAATTATGCAAGGTTTAAGGGGGAGCCTAAAACTCTTTCAAGTTTTATCTTTTGGCTCATTTCATTTGACATGAGAAAAATTTTTCTAAAATTTTCTTTTTACATGTCAATGAAATCAATGATAAGTTTTGATGTATCCTTACCCCATACTATATTGACATCTTCTGACATCCTGACTTAATAAAGGTATGTGCTTTAACTTCTATATATTGTGTTCCTTACACCTTTTTGTTGATGTCAAATAGGGGGAGAAGAAACAATAGAAAAATATGTATACGTGCTTATAACATTGCATTCATTATCTTGTGATACATATTTTTATGTGGTGATTTGTCATCATCAAAAAGGGGGAGATTGTTGACCCTAAGGCTATATGCCATAAGTTTTGATGATGACAAATGTATTTGAATAGTAGCATTGATATATATATATAAAGATTAATTATCATATATATGCTACAAGTACTTAAGCATGATTATGTTATTTAATATGTATGTTGCTATATTGAATCATGCTATTAAACTAATGATAACATACTTTTTCTATTTATTTTAGTCCCTATTTTAGTCCTTTTTGCCTCTTTAATTTTGTCAATTCTCTAATTTTATTATGTTGTGGAATTTATTGGGTATAAACTATTTATGGATTGAATGTGTCTCAATTTTTATATTTTTAGAACTTGAATTGTAAAATGCTCAATTTAATTCCTACAAATTTTAATTTTGGAGAGAAAAGTGTTGACATGGACAAAGATGATGATTTGGATGCTAATGTGGCACTTTTTGGGTGATGTAGATGCTTACTAGGATATGCTGGATGTGGGGTCCACTTGAACTCTTATTCAATGCCATGTAGTCAGAATTTTTGGGCAGAAATATTAATTTTCGTAGGTCAAGAAAAGCATGGCTGAAATATTAATTTTGCCATGATATTCTGCTGCTGTTTGTCACTTTCTGCTGCAGAAATATTAATTCTGCTGCTGCTGCCATACCATTCTGCTGCTGCCATACTTTTCTGCTGCTGCAGAAATATTAATTTTGCTGTTGTTTTGCTGTCAAAGTGCTGTCATATCATGGAAGAGGCATCCAAGGAGGCATCTAGGGCAGAATATCCCTTTAGGCATGTGTTAGATCAGTTTTATATTTGCAAAAATCGAAATTTATTAAGGAGGCTAAGTCATTTTTCTGATGTGAAGGCCTAGCACCATTTTTCTGTCTTCCTTGGGCAGTAGTGGCTGGGAGCATCATAGAGGCAACTCTCTAGCTTGGTTAGAGGGAAAGGAAGCCTTCCCACTTGGGAATGGCTCTCCTTCTTCCATTTTCTTTCCTTTTCTCCCATTTTCCTTCCTTTTCTTGCATTTTCCTTCATAGTTTCTTAGATTTCTGTTGTATTTTCTGTTTTCTGTCATGTTTTTCCTTCTCTTCCATGTAATTTTCTAAGTTTAAGGATTGATGTAGTTCGGTTTTATGAAGCTTTATTGTTGAACATATTCAATTTTAATGCATTTTCGTTTAATGGAATGGATTTTACCGATTATTCTTCCTCTTGAATGTTTGATGAACCTTCAATGAGTTTGGGATTTTTATGTCTATGCTAGAGTTAGCTAGATATTGAGCTTGACCTTGTGATTTCCACCATAAATTAGATTATCTAGATATAGATAGTTTTATTTATGTGGCTTGAATAATTTTCTTGAGCTTCATGACTTAATTGAATGGTTGATCTAAGATTTTAGTCAATTATTTTGGATAAGTTAGATTGTAATTTAAAAGCTTTTGGATTCAATCATATTTTAGAAAATTGGCCAACATTGAATGGATTGTAATTTAATTGAATTGTTCTTCAATGATTCAAAGATTAATTTGTCTATGAATTAATCGGATTAGACCAACGAAATCAATCTCATTTTCTTGTGTAGTCGGTCATTTGATGAAATGGAAATTGTACTTTAATTCATTTGGACCAATGAGTATTTTCTCGGCCAAAGTTCTATTTTATTTATTGTCCTATGAAGCTTGTTATTTATACATGCATGCGATTGCTACGTATTTGTAATGAGTAGGACAAGAGATAACATGTCATATGCGATTGCGGGGCATTGATGTGATTAGGACTTCATCGGATTATATTTGAGTTGTAGATTAGTGAAGATATTCCTAACTATAATTTTAATATAATTCAGTCTTAGAAGACTTTCTGAGAATTTTAGATTGAAGATTACATAATAGAATTAGCCAAGAATATTCAAAGGAAATGATGATGATGTACAATTCCATGAAATTTGTGACCAATCCACATCTTTTCTCTGTTTTGTTTTCTATCTAGTTATTTAAATTTCAGTTATTTATATTGTGTTGTTTCAATCATCACCCCCCCTTTTTTGTGTAATTTCTGAAATTTCCCTCATAAGTCTTAATAGCATTTCACTTAGCCTAATTGAATTTTATTTGATACCTCAATCTCTGTGGGACGATACTCTACTCATCACTTTATTACTTGTTGCGACCCAGTATACTTGCTGGAATATTTTATGTGTTATAAAATTATACGCACCAAGTTTTTGGCGCCGTTGCCGGGGATTGATGGTTGTCAGATTGATTTTTCTTTAAAGCCAAAGTGATGTTATTTTAGACATTGTCTTTTCTTGTTTTAGTTTTTACAATTTCAAGTGTTTTTAGCTTTTCAAGTGTCTTTATTAGTTTGATTTCTTCTTGTTACCTTGCTTATTTGATATATCTCTCATGTTATTTCTCTTTGTTGTGTGTGAGGTACTTGATCATTTTCCTTGACGAAGGAAATGAAAAAATCAAAGAGAAAGTAAGGAAAACAAAGAAGAAGCGACGCTAAGCATAGACACCAAATAAAGTCTAGCTAAGGACTTTAAACCAAGCGCTCTTGGGAGGCAACCCAAGTTTTTCTAATCTTTCTCTTTTTAATTTTGTTGTTGTATTTCTTTCGTAATTTTAATTTTGTTTTAGTCTTTTTCTGCTGCCCATTTTTTTTTCTCTGTTTTCTCTGTTTTGGCAGAAATTTTGTCATCTTGCATGAATATTCTGTACTGTTTGGCTATGGTTTTTGCCACTTTCTTTACATGTTTTTAAACATTTATATGTCTTCTAGTTGTAGAATTTTATTTGGAGTGATTCGCATCCGTTTTGGGGTCGTTCTATGTCGGTAAAGCCGTGTCGCCAGAAATTTTGCACTGCAGAATTTTGCTACTCTGTTTTGTCCGAATTTGATGCTCACTTTTTAAATTTTTGATGGAGTTTTGGTGTGGAATTATGCATGATGAAATAGTTAAAGTGTAGATTGACTTAGCATGAAGAGAATTTAGCCTTATTTCTCTAAGGAATTCAAGTTAAATGGCAATGATGTTGATTTTAATGAGTTTGTAGTAATAGTCTTTTAGCTGTGAGGATTTGAGCCTAAGTGAAAAATGCTATTCTTCTTGTTGTGTGTTCTCTATCATGGATTGTCACTCTAGAACTTGTCTTGAATCTTTGATTGAGGCTACATATCTTGTACATGCTTGGAAATGATTTAGGCATTTGTTTCTTGTAACCACTTTTAGCCAAATAGCCATCCATTATCATTGTTTCCATTGTATGTCATTTTGTGCCTTATCCATTTTCTTTCTTGCGTCCTTCCACCACTTTTTCTGCCTACAACAATATTTTTCTCTTTCAACTTAAGATGTGAGGAGCATTTTAAATTCTTTTAAGGGATCGACGTGCTGAAAAATCTTGTGAACTTTGGGGTATTTTGAACTATATTTCTTCTATTTCCTCTCAAGCAAAAGAAAAAGACTAGCCAGTCAAGAAAAAAAAAAGAAAAAAAAAAGAGAAAGAAAGAAAGAAAGAATAAAAAAAAATTTAAAAAAAAAAAGAGAGAAAATAATGAAAAAGAGGAGCAGAAAGAACATTGAGACCCAAATTTATTTATACTCAGTCTCTTATATTTCACTTGTAAATGCTCTTCATTTTCTTGAGTTGTTACCATATTTTGTTTCATTGTTCAATCTTTCCCTTTGTCTCCCACTATTTTTCTTACCCACGTTACAACCTTGTAAAGTCCTTTTGATTCAAGTATGTATTAGATTCAAGAAGTGGAGATTTAGATTCTTGACAAGCTTATGGTAGTGAAATTTGTGATAGGACGACTTTGAGTGATTCCCTCTTAAACACTTGAGAGAGTAGAGGATAAACACCTTACCTTGTGAGGAGATTGTTACTTGAATTCATTCTTTTCGAAATAATTGCCATGGAGCTTGAACTTTTTAGAAATTTAAGATTTATTTCTCCTAATGTAAATCTTTCTAAATTTTAATTATTTCATTGTTGTATATTTTCTACACTTTTTCTTGCTGTGCTTATTGGGATTCTCTGTTGTATTTAATTGATTTTGCCCAGGAGTGCAAAAAGCCTAGTGTGGGGGATTGATTATGTTATTTAATATGTATGTTGCTATATTGAATCATGCTATTAAACTAACCATTGGGTTTGCAAGTAAGATATATTTTATAGGTTGGTTCAAAACAAGAAGAGTGAGGATTGTATTGAAGAACAAGGAAAAGCAATATCATGCTTCACTCAAGGAAAACAACATGCAAGGATGAAGCTCCAAGAAATGAAGAATTAGAAGATTTGAAGTCTTGGAAGCTTGGATGCATCAAGATAGCCTATGTGTTTAAATTAGGTATATTTTATATAGGCTAGTATATTTGTGCAACTCAATGATTTAGATTTGCATACATTGGCTCAAGCATTTTTGAACAAAAAGATAGTGAGATATGAAGTTTTACAAAAGTTATTTTTTGACCTTTGGTCACTCCTTATATCATATCTCATAAATGAAAAATCCGTTTTTCAAGTATCTTAATCTCATTTGATAGTAGACTCAAAGATCTTTCCAACGGTATATTATTTGTTTAAAACGGAGTTCAAATGAGGGAGTTATGAATTTTTAAAGAAAGCTCAAAATCTGGACTGCACTATAACGGCTATATAACGGCTATATAATGGCTAGTTTTGTAAAATCTTATATATATGACCTTAGATACACGATTTTGAGCAAGAACAAAGTCCTACAATGTGATATTAACTTCTTCTATCATCTTTGAGAGAAAGGAAAGCATTCTTGAGCCAAATCTTGCATATTCTCTATCATTAGAGTTATTAGAGCTTCATTTGTTTTCATCTACTATTTAGAGAGAGTTTCTTTGTATTGTTGATTTTGATCAACACATATATTATTTTGAGTTGAGGTTCGCAAGTACCGGTGTTGGAAGAACTTGCTTTGGGTTGAGGAGGAGCCCGGATTTATAAATTCTCCATTGTGGTTTCGCAAATACCCGGATCGAATTTGCATGGTTGTAGTGGTTTGCAAGTACCCGGATTAAACTTGCAATTATAGTGGAAATACTCAAGTGGTCTCTTGAGGACTGGATGTAGGCTTGGATTAGCCGAACCAGTATAAATCTCCGAGTTTGCTTTCTCTATCCCTTACTCTTTAATTTATGCATATTGATATCTATTCTTTAATTCCTTGATCTTTATAATTATTTATCTTGACAGCACATTGATTTTCTGTATTGTATTTATTATCCTAAGCATTGTACTTTTACAGAAAATCATTTTAACTTTCAATTAATTCTTGTGAAAAATTTATAAAACCCAATTCACCCCCCTCTTGGGTTCCAACCATTACTTTCAATTGGTATCAAAGCTTGGGCTCGAAGAAAATTTTCCAGAATTTTTCTGAAATCTCTGGTCGCTACAGTAACTCGAATTTTTGCAGAAAAATCTTTCAAAATTTCATCATTTCCTTTCTTATTTCAAAACCAGAATTTCAACTCTTTTAACCGATTATAACTCAAATATAACTTCTAAAACTACTAAGATTCATGAATTATCATCAAAATCTTCAAGAACAAAACCTCCTCTGATCTTCTACATAAACTGAAATTTAAAGAAAATAATGAGATTAAAGCTTACCTTTAATCCTTACAAAGCTTTTGAACCGAACAGATAATCGAAATTCTGAAGATCAAGGAAAGGATTTGAGAAGAGGGTGAAGAAACGAGAGAAAGTGAATTTACTATTTACTTCAGCTGCTTCGATCGTGAGAAAAAAATAAGGGGGGTACTATTGAAACTTTATATTAAATATTTCTAATGGGTTATTCAATAACTCATGGGTATCCATAACCCAACATCCAAACCCATCCAGTCAATTTACAATAAATGGACTAATTGACCATTCTAAAACCACTTTTCCATGAATTTCACCATTCTTAGAATATATCCCACATTGTGCAAATATTTAGGCCAGTCATTTAACTCAATTTTCATAAATAATATTCAAAGAGAACAATTAAATATGAAAATTAAATATGACCAAAATAAATAACTAAAGTAACATTGTAAAATTCTAAAATACTCTTAAGCGAATTATATTCTGAAAAATATTCTTTTTCAAATTATATTATAACAACCAATAAATTTTATCAAAAATCAATTTATACTACTATATTTAAATATATAAAGCATTAAATATATTTGGGCCAAGAAAGATTGAATCATGCATTTGGGCCAATAAGATTAAATCATTCATTTGGGTCAAGAAGATTAAATCATACTATTTGGGCTAAGAAAGATTAAATCATATATTGGGCCAAGAAGATTAAATCATTCATTTGGGCCAAAAAGATTAAGTCATACTATAATTCCCACATATTTGTCATCATCAAAACTTATAGCATAATACATTAGGGCTAACACATACCTTGGACTAAGCTTGCCTTTCTTCCCGAATCTCATTACTCCATTCATAGGTGAGATTCGTAAGAAAACCATATCACCTATAGCAAATTCAAGGTCACGTCGTCGGTTGTCCGCATAAGACTTCTGTCTACTCTGAGCAGTTAACAACTTCTCTCTGATCAGTTTAACTTTATTTATATCTTCCTGTATCATCTCAGGTCCAAATATTTTGGTTTCACCAAGTTCAAACCAACCTATAGGAGATCGACACCGTCTCCCATATAAAGCCTCAAAAGGTGCCATTTGAATACTGGCTTGGTAACTGTTGTTATAAGCAAATTCAATAAGAGACAAATGATCTTCCCAACTTCCACTGAAATCCATCACACAAGCTCTTAGCATATCCTCTAAAGTCTGAATTGTCCTTTCGGACTGTCCATCAGTCTGAGGATGGAATGCTGTACTAAGATTCACTTTGGTACCCAAAGCCTCTTGAAAGACTTTCCAGAACCGAGAAGCAAACTGAGGTCCTCGGTCTGATATAATGGATATTGGTACACCATGAAGTTTCACTATTTCTTTAACATAAAGTCGAGCAAGTTTTGCTACACTGAAAGTGGTATGAACAGGAAGAAAATGTGCTGACTTAGTAAGTCGATCCACTATGACCCATATTGAGTCATTTCCTTTTGTTGACCGAGGTAAACCTACTACAAAATTCATAGTGATCCTTTCCCACTTCCACTCGGGAATATCTAATTTTTGCATCAAACCAGGTGGTCGTCGATGTTCAACTTTAACTTGCTGACAAGTCAAACATCGAGCTACAAAGTCAGTCACATCTCGCTTCATGCCCTCCCACCAGTAAACTTGTTTCAAGTCCTGATACATTTTCACAGCACCAGGATGTACAACGTAGGGCGAACCATGAGCTTCCATTAAGATTTCATGTTTCAAAGATTCAATGTTGGGGACACAAAGTCTCCCATTAAACCATAAGACTCCTTCTTCATCTACCAAGAAACTTGGTGCTAGACCTTGCCTTGCCTTATCTCTGATTTTGACCATATCAATGTCATTTTTTAAAGTTGCTTTTACTTTTTCAACAAGGGATGATCTTACTGTTAAATGAGCCAGAAATGTACCTGACTCTGTGATCTCGAAGAATACTCCATCAGCTTCCAATTCTTGTAGTTCATGTATTAGAGATCTCCTTATAATGGCAATGTGAGCTAAACTTCCCATAGACTTTCAACTTAGAGCATCAGCCACTACATTTGCTTTACCTGCATGGTAAAGGATGGTACAATCATAATCTTTCAGAAGTTCCATCCACCTTCGTTGCCTTAGATTGAGATCTCTCTGCTCAAAAATGTACTTAAGGCTTTTGTGATCTGTAAAAATTTGACAAGTCTCCCCATACAAGTAATGTCTCCAAATCTTTAGGGCAAACACTACAGCTGCCATTTCCAAATCATGAGTGGGGTAATTCAATTCATGCTTTTTAAGCTGACGTGAGCCATAAGCTATGACTTTACCATGTTGCATCAACACACATCCTAAGCCTATCTTTGAGGCATCACAGAATACAGAGTAACCCCCTGGTCCTGATGGTAGGATTAAGACTGGTGCAGAAGTTAAACACTCTTTCAATTGGGTGAAACTTTGCTCACATGAATCATTCCAAATGTATTTAACATTCTTTCGGGTTAACTTATTTAATGGGAGAGCTGTCTTAGAGAAATCTTTGACAAAGTGACGGTAATACCCTGCTAAGCCAAGAAAACTACGTACTTCAGACACAGTTGTTGGTCTAGGCCATTGTTTTACTGCTTCAATTTTACTTGGATCTACATGAATACGTTCTTGGGAAATAACATGTCCCAAAAATGTTACATGACTCATCCAGAATTCACATTTTGAGAGCTTTGCGTACAACTGATGCTCTCTCAAAGTCTGAAGCACTATTCTCAAATGTTCAGTATGTTCTTCTTGACTCTTTGAATACACCAAAATATCATCAATAAATACAATTACAAACTTATCAAGGGATGATTTGAACACTCTGTTCATTAAATCCATAAATGCTGCTGGTGCATTTGTCAACCCAAAAGACATCACAAGAAACTCATAATGTCCATACCGTGTACGAAAAGCAGTCTTAGGTATATCATCACTCTTAATTCGTAACTGATGATATCCAGACCTTAGATCAATCTTTGAGAAGTATTTTGCTCCTTGAAGCTGATCAAACAAATCATCTATCCTTGGTAAAGGATACTTATTCTTCACTGTGACTTTATTCAGCTGACGATAATCTATACATAATCTCATAGAACCATCTTTCTTTTTCACAAAAAGAACAGGAGCACCCCAAGGTGAAAAACTTGGGCGAATGAACCCTTTGTTTAACAAATCTTTCAATTGTTCTTTGAGTTCTTTTAGCTCAACAGGAGCCATACGATAAGGTGGAATAGAAATTGGTCGTGTGTCTGGGACCAAATCAATACTGAACTCAATATCTCTTTCTGGCGGTAATCCAGGTAAATCTTCTGGGAACACATCTGGAAATTCATTAACCACATGTATGTCTTCTAACTTCTGTTCTCTCTTTTCTAAATCTTTGATAAAAGCTAGAAATCCCTGACATCCCTTTCGCAACATACGCCGGGCACTTAACATAGATATCATGTTGCAAGGTACATCACTTCGATCTCCTTGAAACACAAAATTACTCCTCCCCGGCATATTAAAGGAAATAACTTTATCACGACAATTTATAGTAGCATGACAAGAAGATAGCCAGTCCATTCCTAAAATCACATCAAAATCTAACATATTGAGAATCATAAGATCTATCTCAGTTTTCATGCCTCCAACGATTATTTTACAAGAACGATAACATGTTTTAACCATCAAAGTCTCTCTCATCGGTGTGGAAACCAAGAATGGTTCTTTAAGAATAATCGAATCAATTGCAAATCTCTTGGCAAATAGGGGTGACACATATGAGTGAGTAGAACCGGGGTCAAACAAAATACGTGCAGCAAAAGTATTAACAGATAATATACCTGTAACTACAGCATTGGATGTTTGAGCATCCTGTCGGGTTAGAGCATATACTCTTGCATTTCCTCTGCCAGCAGCTTGTTTTCCACGGTCACCTTGGCCTCTTCCAGAACCTCTTCCCATACTATAGGTTCTGTTTTTAACGCACCAAGCACTCAACATTGTTCTGTTTTTCTGCTAAATTTTGTACTAAACTTTACAAAATTGCTGGTACCAATTCATAGCTCTAAAATTCATGATACTTGACATATATCTTTATTCATGTGTTGATATGATAGGATAACAATTTCAACCCAAAAATCCACCATTTGGCCCTTCAAATCATCACTTTAGTACCATTACATCAGAACTGCTTACTTCTGCTATAGGTTCTGCGTTTTTGTTTGAAAGACCATCCTAACCATATCCAAATGCAAATAAAATTTCGTATATCATTGGTTTCATGTCTTAGCTAAATACCATAAAAACTTCAGATCAAAAAGAGATGTTTAGCTACCAAGACCAAACCAATTTCCTAAATTGCCCAAACTTTACTCTACACTGAACAAGTGCTGTTTCCATGCCTATTTGACCAAGCAAATCAATTTTAATGACCATGAAACTTTCTAGATCACACTGCCACTATATTAAGAATTTCTCACAAAACATTTCATGATTTTATGAGTTGATTTAGTTATCCAAAACTCACAAAAACGGCAGCATGCCATAACAGTCTCATTTTTTATATTCATCAAACTTCAGCTACTGTTTTTGGTGCATTAGGGATACCAAATCAACCTAGAAAATTCCAAAATAATTTGGACACACTCTTGGACACCATTTCAACTAGGATACCAAATTTCACGATCATCTGAGCAAATTTCATACCACAAACAGTCAAAAACATTAACAGTAGTAAGTGACAACAAACATGATTCAATTTCCACTATCATTTTCTTCTTATTTTTCTTTCTGCTAAAACTTCTGTTATAGACCTTCACCCAACTTCAACACATCCTCTATCAACCCAAGACACAAATTAAAAGAAAGAGAACTGAACTCCTCTTGGCACACGTGCTATAGCATGAAAAAGAAAGAAAATCCTAGACAAAACCAATTTCTATTCGCCCTTACCCCTTGCTAGATGGTTTCGCTGTCGAGACCCACTGCTCCAGCACCTTTCATGGTGAAGAACCACCACAACCAGCGACATCGGCAGGGTTTTCTGCAGCAAAAAGGAGAAGGATGGTTCACGATTTTTGCTGCAAGTGCTGTCATATACTTTCCATCATGTTGCTGCATGTGCTTTGGTCTTCCATTATTTGCTGCATTGTATTCTCTACTGGCCGAAAGCGTAAGGGACCACTTGATAAGATTTTTCTGCTACAAAGTGCTATCCTTTGGCCGAAAGTGTGGGTAGCTAAATGTGTAAAGAAACATCATCCAATAATTGTTGCCCACTATCAATTATCTAGCTAATGGCCGAAAATGTGGGGGCTTGTGGATGTATTGCAATCCTTCTTTTCTTAGTTAATTTTAAAGTTCCACTACACCACTAAAAAAAATATCTGGGATATTACAATATCGTATCCCGCAACAATAGTGTGTTATTTCCCTGCTAGT
This sequence comes from Biancaea sappan, assembly GCA_037074585.1. Classification (NCBI taxonomy): domain Eukaryota; kingdom Viridiplantae; phylum Streptophyta; class Magnoliopsida; order Fabales; family Fabaceae; genus Biancaea; species Biancaea sappan. Next base: position 63,082,503 of record CM073496.1, read on the forward strand.
CTACATTCTCGAAACATGTCGTTTTTCTATGAGTCTATATTCTCACAAATACCACATTGAATCACAGCTCAATGGAAATGTGTTAAGGGTCTATGTTCTTTTAGTCTTAAATTTTTTGAGATTCGTCCATAAGGATTTAGTCATCCAAGAACTTATTACTCAATTTGTACCGTGGGTCTACATTCCCACCACAATTCCCCTTTCCCATGCAAATCATATACAACCACAACACAATACACATCACAACAATTTGCCATTCTGAATATAATTTCCCATCACAATCTCCTAAACCACACAAGAAATTCCATTATCTACTTAATATTCTAACTAAGGAATTTAAATTTATTTAGTTCCAATTATGATGTGAATAAGATTTATATTGTTCTTGAGTAATTAAAATCTCGATTAGCAAGGTCACCCACTCACTTTGATGCTGATTAGGATTTGAAGTGAAAGAACCTTGAGAAATATAGCCAACGAATTCCGAAACCACCTAAAAACCAATCCAATGAAGCTTAGCAATTAAAAATCCCATTTTCCGTTTGAAGCATCAGTTATCCCTCTCTGCCTAGACCAGGTCGCCTGGGCGCTAAGCTCACTAGTGCACACAGGTTCATGGGCGACTGGATGCCTAAGCCCAAAAATGCCACTGCCACTTGGGCGCCCAGATCTAGAGCTTGTTGCTCTTCACAATTTTTGGGTGCAAAAATCACCAAAGACCCATCCCTTTCATTCTTTTCCTCCATCCTTTGGTTCTTGCTATAACATGGGTTTTTAAGAGTGAATTATAGTGATCAAAACCCCCCACAACAAATAAGAATAAAAATGGTTCCATGGTTTTATTCAAAATTTCCAATCTTTTCTCCCAAATACACTTTTACCATTTCCTCCCACGAAACTAGTTCTATTCTTCCAGTAAGTTTTGTTTCACCATAATTAGCAAGAAACCAAAAGAAAACAACAAAAAAAAGCAAGGTAACAACACCAACAATCCCAAAATTCCAATTTCTCTCCTCTAGGGCATCAATGGAGGAAAAGGAAAAAGAGAAGGATGGTAGAGCTTACCTCTTGCTTTGAAACTCTAGTGAACCGAAAAGTGAACAGAAAATGTAGTTCCAGCTGTAAGAAAATGGATTTGGGAAGATGAAGCCTTGAAGCCAAAAAATAAAACAAACAAAAGGAAGAAATTTCGTATGCCTCTCAAAATGAGCTCCATTGTGAAATGAGAGAGAAAAAAAGAAAGGAGAAGCTTTAAGGGTCAAGTGGGTCATTTGGTGGCCCATGGGTACCCATACCCAATTGCCCAAACTCACCTAACCAACAAGAAAATTTTCACAAATATTTTATTAATTCTTTTAAATTTCCTCTCTCTCTCTCTCTCTCTCTCTCTCTCTTTCTCTTATTTCTCATATTTCACAAAAAAAAACCACACAACAATAAAATATCTAATCCAGTCATTTATCTTAATTTTCACAAGTAACACTCAAGTAAAATTAATTTAGCATGAAAATTAAAATGACTAATTTAAATAAAATTGAAAAATGGCAATTTAACGATATAAATGTCATAATACCCCCAATCACATGACCCTAAAATTGATAGATATTACACATAACTCATATGAAATCCACCTAATCAAATAGTCTTGCTCAACTAGTTGCTTGGCCAAACAGAAAAGACAAACTTAAAAACCTAGCCATGGCTCAAAATAGCTCATTTTGGTTTAATTGGCACTGGTTACAATATTTTGGTTTCAGAACTTTGATATTTATTTAAATAATATAATAATTTTATTCGATAAATGATTTTTTATAACAAAAAATATATTCTTTTAGTTAGTTCTCTTAAATTTTATTTAAAAAAGTTTAATCAAATAGGCCCTATGTTAAATTGCCTAAACCGAAGAATCAGAGTTCAGTTTAGTGTAGAAGGGGTGATACATAGGCGAATCTGAATTTGAATCTGGTGCTTGTCCTATGAGGATAAGCATCGTGCTTATTTTTATAGGAACTGTTGGATCTTAGATCCAACGGTCTAGATTTCAATGTCATTTTTTATAAAAAAGAAAAAATTATTACAAATATTATTTGAAATCTGGACCATTGAATCTAAAATCTAACGGTCTCTGGAAGGACAAGCACGATACTTGTCTTCATAGGACAAGCACTCGATCCATTTTGTATATAGGTGAGACAGAGAGTAGACGTGATACATTTAAATTTGCATCCAACAAAAAATATAAAATCAATTAAACAAGTACTTAAATGATTATTTTAACAACCTTGGAAAACAAATAAAAATTAAATTTTACTAAGGCTTGTTCAAAAAAATTTAATTAAAAAATAGCCAATTTGGCATTTGAAAAATATTATTTTGGGAATAACAAATTGATGTGGGAAGGAGGAAATGCAGGGAACAAATTACATATAATATTTTTGAATTGTATTTTTACTATACAAACGTTCAAACAAAAAGCACTATCTCAGTCAAAACTACCATACAAAAATATAAGTTAAAACCTGGGTCAATAATTGTGATACTTCAAGTAGGAAAATTTGGAAAGTGAAGATATAAAGTATGATCTGACTCTAGGTTTTTCTTTAAATTGATATGTACTGGATAGAATGAACTAATTAGAGAAATGTCCCCGATTGATTGGCTAAAACAGGGTGGTTGTTTTTCTGATCTCAAAGCTATTGAGAAGGACTTTGAATTATATTTCTGCCATTAAGCTGACAATGTTTACAAGAAAATGGAGTAATCTAAAACTCTCTGATTACTCTACAGTTATATCTTCTTTCTTATAAACTTTGCTTTACCAAGATGGATTCATGAGGCTTTTAGAAAAACCAAATTGAAGGCTTAAACTTTAGATGATAAGCAGAGAGGAGGGGGAGAAATAAAACAAAAATATTTTTTTTATATCCCTAATGTTTATATTAAGTTTCAATTTTGTCTCAAATATTTTTTTTATGTTAGTTATATCGTATATATTTTATTATTGTTTCAAATCTTTCCTTTTTTTTTAACTAAAGCTATCTATTTCACTGATGGAAAATATTAACTGGACAGTTAGTAAAAATAGTAAATTTAAAACAAAAATAAAACATGTAAAACATAACTAACGCAAAACAAATATTAGAGACGTAAAAAGGGTTAGTTTGAGTTTTACATGTTTTATTTAATTTTTGTTTCAAATCTATTATTTTTACTAACTATTCAATCAATATTTTTTATTAGTGGAATAGACGACATTAATAAAAAAGATAGATTTAAAATAAAAATAAAACATGTAAGATATAATTAATAAAAAAATTTAAAAGATAAAATTAAAATTTAATATAAACGTTAGAGATGTAAAAAGTAATCTTTACTGGAAAATAATTGAGTCGAGGGATTTATGAAGAGCTTGCATGTATGATGACGACTCCAGCTTTGCAATATGCATTCTCATGAGGGCAATGTTGTTTATGCGTCCGAACTCCTTATATGTAATTCAGCAATAGCACTCATCACCCACACATGATTACTTATCAGATATACTAACTATAACTTTCTTAAAATGTCTAACCAAGAATCAGTATGTCTTAACCTTAAATTCAGAGTCTGGTAATAAAAGCTTCATTCTGATTTATAGTACCAACTAATAGATGTTGGTATTGTTTTAATGGAATTTCCAGATGGCCTGTACTCTTTGATACTCCTCTCCTTTTCCCCTTAGCAATGATTGACAGACAAAAGGTGACTTGCTCTTAAATCGAACAATTATTATTCAAACTTGTTGACTATTTCAGAAGCATGTTGTAGAAAGAGATTTGTTCGAGCAGTCAATGGTGTGGTGCAAATCAACTTGCAAGACTTCTTTGGACTGGACAACAATGAAGAACGTGAGCCATGGTTGGAACTTATGGAAGCTTTCTCAGGCTTCAACTTCACCTTAACTGGTGCTCATTGCTTCGGTAGAGACGGTATGTAATGTGATCGGAATGTGACCCCGGTCTCTTGACCTGTATTTCTGTTGTTTATGAGCGTGGATTCCTTTTTGTCTTTTAAAAAAAAGAAGTTCTTAAAACTTTGAATTACTTGTAAATAGTTCATAAACTTTTGAATTTTGGTAAGTGATTCTCTTGTCTGACTAATGGAATTAAGTCAATAATCTATTGTACAAAAGTTAGAATTACAAGTTCGGCTGTCACCATGTCATAAACATTGCAGCACTTGACTCTCTTTCTTCGTCTTTTTTATTTTGGGAAGATTTATTATTTTAATTGTTTAATCATTTCGTGATATCTTGAAGTAATATGACAAAAAAAAAATTCAGGATTCTACACATTATTTTTTTCACTACCAATGCATTGAAAGTTGAATTGCAACTCTGAAATTTTATGGCTACAATGCTTGACTCATTTTCTTTTTCCAGCTTTATAACGTCGAGAAAGCAAATGGTGTTATTCTTTTCTCATGGTAAAGTACAACAATGGGGTAATTATTCACATATTGCATCACCGACGAGCCTCCTTCGGTGAATGATTACAGCTCTACCTTATTTCCTTCTGTGCTTTTTTATGCTTCTACCCACATCAACTAAATCCCCGTATGCCATTAAATTAGATGAGATGAGAAAACATAGATCACGAATTATGCTCATTCACTGAAGCTCCTAAAATGCAAAATAATATTGTAAGTTCAAACCCCACTAGAGCCCAACCAATTAAGACGATGTGATACTCGAGTCAATCTTGCTGACTTTTTGACAGGCAATCACAAATTTACAATGGCCAATCCTTCAGTTGATCATTTGTTGTTCGAGGGAGCAACACAATACTAAATTTTTTAACACCGCCTGATGACTCTAACAAATAAAATTCTTGTGAATCCCATCATCCATTACATAGTACTAGAACAGAATCCCGACTTCCAATCCTCTGCATGACTCAAATGATCATATATGCGGGTGACACATTGAGACCTACACAGGTGAAATTGATTCCAACAAGATCCTCTTCTAGTGTTGTATGAGACCTAGAGAATAATCGAACCCACACCAAAAAGAAACCATGATGTAATTCTTTGCTAGTCAATGTATTAATAATGGCAGCCATTCATTGCATAAAACATGCACATGCAGCTAATGAGTTTCAATGTTTTCCTTTCATACACACAACTATAGAAAGAAAACATAAAAACAGATAAATATTGGCAACCCACTATTTCCAATCCGAGGGGGGCAAAACTTTAAATCAACAAAGAAAATAACTCCACATTCCAATTTCTAGGATTCTACCAAATCTGCCCATCAAGTAGTAAGCTCCATAATGGCAGCAACGATGTCCCCGTTGGCAGCTTTGAGGGCTTTCACGGCCCTTGGTCTTGAAACTCCAGCTTGCGTCATTACCAACTCTATGTCCTTGGGATCTACACCAGTCTCATCCACCTCGTCATCATCTTGAGCCATTGCCGAGGATTCAGGCTTCAGTGCTGCATTGCTCAAGTTAGGAGCTTTGAATTGCTCTGCTGCCTGAGTTTGTAGCTGTGAGCTCAAGTCTTCAATCTTAGCTTCTCCGAAGATAATGTACGTATCAGAGGTAGGGCTCTTGAACACATCTGGTTTTGAGATGACAAACAGAATCTACACAGAAATCGAAAAAATAAATTTTAGTACAGAAACCCTGGGAAAAGAAATGAGACAATGAAAAAACTAATGGAAATATGTCAAATACATTCTTGCTCTTTTTGACAGTCACACGGCTGACACCTGTGACTGGTTTCATTCCAAGCTTCAGCATTGCCTTGCGACTTTTCTTTTCACTTCTGGTCTGCTTAGACCTACCACCTGCATCACCTTCTTGTCCTGCCATACAACTCAACTCAGGTCAGATAGTGAATTGCATTCATCAAACTTCAATATTGAAAAAAGATATAGCAGTACACACTCATCCAGAACCAAAGCTTGCTATCTACATGGATTTTCATTTCTTTCTAATAGCCAATTTATTTACAACACTTGCAGGATTTATGACAACTCTGACTCCGATCTCATACAGAATAACAGTACAATTGCAATAAGTATTTTAGAATGAAATTCCAGTTTCATTTAGAAGCACAGCAAGACGACCTGGTAAAAGAAAAACAGCTGATATCGAATCCCATTTCTAAACTCTAACCACGAGATGAACCACCTTGTGGACAACATAATCATGAACACTCAACATATTTGGACAACATGATTCTGAACTTGTAAAAGATGATCCCAAACAGGAGAAAATAAATCGAACAATACTAACTATTGCCCATGATTTACGAGCCTCCTACTTCTTAAAGATGTACATGTTTAGAGATCTTAATTGAAGAAATCCTACCAAGCCTTTGCAAATGCAACAAAGAAAGTGGAGCACAATTAAATTAATCCTTTTGGCCAACTTACCATCAGCATTTTCATCTCCCTCATCATCCTCTTCATCGTCGTCATCCTCATCATCTTCATCCTCAACTACGGGCTCATCAGGCTACAAAAAATATCATTCAAAATATCAAGTACTAGATGATAAAGAACTAAGTAAGCCATCAAATGCGGGGTTCAAAAGTGCTTTAGCTCCTTCAATTAAAAAACGATAGTTGTACTTATGAGAAAGTTCAGTTATTAAGATCGATTCTAAAAACCCTAACCCTAACTTCGAATTCAAAATTATACTCATCTATTAATCAAAAGATGCCATTTCTGCAGTTCAATGACTAACTTTTACATCTACAAAACCCTAATCCCAACCGCCTTTAATGTATGAACAGAACAAGGTAAGAGCCGAATCCAGGACTATTGAGAAAAATCAAAGTCGATGCTCCAACTTAGACACCGACAAAAATTGTAGGAAGAAATCAATATATTTTAAAGCGAAATCGGAGAAAACTAACAAAACAACGAAGTATTTGGGAGTCAGAAGGGGTAAATTACATGGATCTTTTGCTGTTCCAGATGGGCTGCAAGAAGCTCCTCTTGAGTCTGGGCAGTCATAGCTGTCAGAAATGTTTGTGTCGTTGGGGGTTCTGTCGGTGTGGAGTGCAGAGAGACACACGGTGTACGGCAACTATATGACCTAAAACCCTAACACAGCGGATTTTATACGCACTTACTCGGAGAAAAATGGTAATAATCCGGATCCCATTTTGGGAAGACCCGACTTGGTTTTTGAACAGCTTTTTCCTCGAAATTTTAATCCTTTAAAATTTGATAAAGCACCTTCTAACTTTGACAAAAAATAATAAAATACAATACATTTGATTAATTAAAGCCAAAATTTTTTCCGTGTATATTTGTTATCAAATTTATAGTATGTGTAAAAAAAATTTAAAAAAATTAATCATATAATAATGAATTATAAAAATATAAAATTATATTTTAAAAACTACACATTTATATTGTTTTGATTGAAAAACTACACATTTATCATATTTTTATTATAGAATTTGATAATAAATATAAAATTGTATCTATTTTTTTTTTTGCTTAATTAAAATTCACGGCCTAATATCATATCACCTTTTATTTCTGCTGCTCCACAATAATATTTTTTACAAATAATATTTTTCATCTTTTGAATTTGAAATCAACTTTAATTTTATCTACCATATATTTTCTGTTAATTTCTTAATATAATTTTTTTATTTTTAAAAAATGCATAAGTTAATTATCTAACTTTTGAAATATTAATTCATTAATCTTTATGGCAGTGAGCTTTATTATCCTTTAATATCACATTATATCAAATTTATCACCTAGTTTACCCAATTAGTTGTTTATCTATTCCTTATCAAATTGTACAAACTACTTTGGCAAATAAAATTTGTTGACAAAAGACTAACGAATTAATATTATAATATTTTGGTAAAATGGTATTATATACCTTTAATGTTTATTTCAATTTTTATTTATATCCCTCAAGTTTTTTTTGTCCAATGACTTTAATCTTTTAATTTTTATCATATATGCCTCAAAATGGCGAATTTACCATCCATCTATGTCTCTTTTCCCTCTGTCCTCACTCACACCCAGGACATCGCTAGAGAAGAACGCTGGAGAACTCACCAGGGAGAACGGCAAAAAAAAAAAGCTTTGATAGTGAGACGTATCCCTCTCGCATCCATCGCCACTCGCTCTCTCTCCTCTCTCTTTCCTCACTCAAACACATATAGTTATCGAAGAAGAACGCCGAAGACCTCACCGAAGAGAAAATAGAGAGAGAAAGGTGAAAAAAAAAAAGCATCGATGGTGAGTCGTGTCACTCTCACATCCACTGCCACTCGCTTTCTCTTCTAACTCACACAGAACAACGAAGAATATAACTTTCTTCCCCTTTTGAGAGGTTGGAGACAGTGGTGGTCTGGACCTCGTCAGCGAAATCAAGGTAGGGGAATGTGGCTTTTGGGAGCTTGTCGCTGACGGCAATAGCAGCGAAAATGATGGATTTGGAAGAGGAGAAAGTTGAAAATTGAAGAGATTTGGAGTGACAATGGTTGATCTTGAGAGACAGGGGGAGTTTTTTTTTTTGTGGTCGTTCTTCCTTTGTTTTCTCTCTTGTGAGGTCTCTGGCGACATTCTGTGAGGAGAGAGAGAGAGAGACAGGGGGAATTTTTTTTTTGCCGTTCTCCCTTTGTTTTCTCTCTTATGAGGTCTCTGTTGACGTTCTGTGTGTGAGTGAGGGGGGACAGAGAGAGAGAAGAGAGAAGAGACAATGATGAATGATATTTTTGTCATGTTGGAGCATATATGATAAAAATTGAAAGAACGACATAATCGGACAAAAAAAAAACTTCATAGTCATAAATAAAAATTGATATAAACATTAGGGACATATAGTACCTTTTTACCTAATATTTTAAAGAGTGCACTAAAATATTTCAACGACAATATAGTGAATTCATGTATTTTTTAATGGTCAAAAAATTACTTTTCTAAACTCATCATTGATATCTATTCATCAATTAACATACCAATACCAACTACTAGCGATTAAGGTGAAATGTTGGATGAATCATTAAGGAGTAATAAAGTTTATTAACAAAGGAGCTAAAAAAAATTAACATTTTATATATTTTAGGGATTAAATAATTCATCCATGCATATTTATATAATTGAAAAAAAAATTTCTCAAAATTTATTATCTTTATAATTGTGAATTTTTTTCTAGATTGTTAACTAAATTAGCTAATTTATAAGACACATGACTATTAAATGATAAAAATATAAATATTTGACCTACTATCTCAATTAGTAAACTAAAAATGATATTATTTTTTATTATCGAACCCTAACATTTTTCTTCCTTTTGGAGGGTTACTAGTTGAGATATTAAATCAAACTAGTGTTATGACCCGTGCAATGTACAGATAAATCAAAATTTTAAAAACTTTTGTAACTTATAAAAATAATAATAATTACAATTAATTTATATAAAACTTATGAATTATGACATATACTTTTTAAACGTAAATATTCTGAATTGATCTATCAGTTATATAATCAAATATATTTTACCTACTCAAACTTTGATTTTAATTGATTTATTTATTTAATATAATAAATTTAAATAAATAAAATAGGTAAACTTGTTAATTTGAGGATTATTTGTTATTTGTTATAAATTATTTGTTGCACAGTTTGGTAATCTATATAATAGACTAAAATAATTCCATTCTAAAGCATTAATTACATGGATGTCATTTAATAACATATAATAAAATCAATAAATTAAAATAAAAATTAAATGAATAAATTATTCCTATAAATGACACCACATTAAATTCATTCTAAGTAACCTATTTGAGATGTATTGTAGGGCTTTACTTTAAATTTTATGAAGATTACAATATATTAAATGCAAATTGGTGTGATTGAATTTATAATGTATTCAAATGAATTTGAAAAATTTGCATTCAAATGAATTCAAATCATCCCTTTTTAAAACTATGAATTGTCATAAATTTAATTAATAATTAAATAATTACAATATATTAAATGTAGATTGGTGTGATTGATTCTATAATTGCATTCAAATAAATTTAAAAAATTTGTATTCAAATGAATTTAAATAATCTATTTTAAAAGTGTGAATCATCATCAATTTTATTAATAATTTAATAATTGAAAAATATTAAATACAAATTGGTTTGATTGATTCTATAATTGCATTCAAATGAATTTGAAAAATTTGCATTTAAATGAATTCAAACCATCCCTTTTAAAACTGTGAATGATCGTAAATTTTATTAATAATTAATAAACTTAATAATTACAAAATATTAAGTGTAAATTGGTGTGATTGATTATATAGATTTCATTCAAATGAATTTGAAAATTTTAAATGCAAATGAATTCAAAACATCCCTTTTAAAATTGTGAATTGTCGTAAATTTTATCGTAAATTTTATTAATAATTAATAATTAAATCATTAGCATTTAATATATTCAATTTACTATTTCTGTAATATCCCAAGAATTTATATGAATATTTAAAGCCTATTTTGAAGTTTAGTGAAAAAATTTAATTACGTGAAAAATTTGTTTTTTGAATTAGTGAAGAAAATATGGAAATAGAAATTTTAATTTTTAATTTAGGAAATTTTTACAAATTCTCAAGGACTAAAGTGAAAAGAAAAGAAAGTATAGAGGACTTTTGAGAAATGACCAAATAGGAACCTGAGAGTAAGAATAAAGCTTATGAGAATGAATTATGAGTCCGGTACCGAAAAGATGATGGATTCGAGGTTAAAGTGGTATTTGAGACATCGAGAGGGATTAAAGTGAACAAATCTTATAAGCTAAGGTGGCTATGAGCTATTTTATTGAAAAAGAAATTGGTGGGGCCCACGCGTATACATTTCCTCTTATTCTTTTCTTTCTCTCATTTCTCCCGTATGCTTCCTCACTTTCTCTCTCTCTCGATTATGCTTGCAAAGGAATTTCTTCATCAATCATTCATGCAATTTTTGCACGGGGAAGGAAGCTATGAAAGTTAGGATGATTGGTAAGTTGATTTTCTTCTTCTTCTTCCTCTTATTACAAGACCAAATCCTTTGTTATCATTTTACAAAATTTTTGTAGAATATTTTAATAGATGAATTTAAGTGTGGATGTTAATCTAAAACATTCCTAGGTGGTTTATAATGTTATTAGAACAAGAAATTTGGAGAAAACTAGGAGAAATTCGTAGAATTTGGATATTTGAAAAAAGTTAGTGTTCTTGATAAAAATTTGAGATTTGAGCTTGGATTGTTGGTAGAAATTGGGGGTTTTGGCGTTAAAACACTCCTTAGACATTAAGGATGAAAATCCATGGAAGAAATCAAAAGAAATATTGTTTTAGATATGATTTTTGGATTTTTGGATGAAGAACACGAAGAAAATTTTTCCAGATTTTCTCGTTACTGTAGCGTTGACTCGGTCAACGTTATTGTAGCATTGACTCGGTCAATGTTACTGTAGCTGTGTTGACCGTTGACCGTTACTGTAGCATCAGTTTTTTTTTAAAATATCGTTGAAAAGCTCTTTGAGTCTAGTTTCCAATGGTATAAGTTTCATCTGGATATTCATTACCAATTAGGAGTTATGATTTGAGAAGTGGATGAAGGTCGGGAGTAGTGGTAAGGAATTTCTCTATTTCGTAACCCTGATGGTTTTTATCTGGTTACAATAGGAATGGTCAAGGTGCAAGGTGGAAGTGCCGAGAGCGTGAAATCCAGGTGAGTGGGTTAATACTTGCTATGATTAAATATCTTTGTTATTGACTTTTTGCATCATAGTGAAAATATGTTGAATATCCAAGTTTGAAGAGAATGATGTGGGACGATGAGACATAAACAATTGTGGAACGTGCCAGGTGATGTATATAATTATATTTTCTTAGTTTCTCATGAATGGAGGTTATATGATGGATTGTGAATGACATGTGAACTGAGTTGAAATGTATCATACTCTGATTGTTGAGTTCATTCATATGCGGATAGTTGAAGTATGTTATTGGTGAATAATTGTTCTATATTATGGGTTATGTTGTATACATGCTATGTTGATGGAACCACATTGATTATGTTGTGGCTTGAATTGTAAATGACTGAGTTGTGTATGTGGCTCAAGATTATGATTGAGGATGTTTTTATATGTGATTGTGATTGTGTTTGACTGGAAAGGAAAGGCATGGTGGTGCACCCCATAGAGAAATTTATGTGAAGTTATAAGGGTGGAGATCATAAATAGAGCGATAAGGGTGGATGCGGCGGGGGCCGCGGGCAACGATCCAGAGGTATTCTGGACGACCCGGTTGGTACGGGAAATGTGTGTGAAATTGATTTCACCGATTGCTATTGTGAATTTTGAATTATGTTGAAATGTATTTGATTTACTTGGATATTGTTGTGAAGTATTATGAATAATATTATATCATATGATGATCGATTTACGTATGATTGCTGCATGTTATCATTATGATGCATGATATTTTTTTTGTCATAGTGTTGTGTTATCTACTCACTGGGCACGTGGTTTGCTTATACCCCTCTTATTGATATTTTTTTTCAGAGTTGACAGCTGAAGGTAAATATCGGAACAAGGAATTATGGATCCTTAGTCCATGATTACCTTTTCATTTGTTCAGGATAAAGGTATAATAGTTAAATCTTATTCTAAGTTGTATAAATCTAGAAATCTCTGTAATCGGGTAGGTTCATTCAGTGATGTAATGTGAATAATTGTAGTATGTATAGAGAACTCGGTTTGGTTGCATGAAAAAGAATTGTATGATTTTTAAGAGAAAGATAGGCTTACGGAGGTGAAATGAAATTCACTTTCCGTGTCGGTCACGTGCTCAGATTTTGGGACGTGACAATATTCTATACTATTATTACATTACTTATTGTCTTACTTTATATATTTACTATTTTTCTGTTATAACGATGAAAAATATGTTATCATTTTCTATAATATAGGAAGATTAAAGCCTTAAAAACTTGTCAAATGTCAAAATAAATTGGTGCTTTAATGTCATTTTCATTCCTATCTTCCAAAGGTTATTTTGTAACATAATAGTTTAAGATAGGGAAATTGTAGGTGTTTTATATTTTTTATTTGATAATTGCTATTCTTCATAAAATGATATCTAATTATACATTGATTATCAAAATTTCTAGTGATTGGTATTTTGGTTACAACAAATGAGCAAATGAATATTGAAATTTGAATAAAAAAAGTGAAAAAAAAGGAATTTCTAGCTAATTTTACAAAAAAAAAATTAGTGCGGGCTGGTGGGCTAGCCCGTTTAGCCTACCAGCCCGCACCTAGGTGGACCGGGTTGCTAATTTGTCAGTCCGTTTATAAACTGGCTGGCCCGGCCCAACCCGCATAACATTGAGCCTGTCGTGGGCCAGCCCAAACCCGACCCGCCAGCCCGTTTTGACAGCTATACATTCCATAAGTCATTTGCATTGTTGCTATCAAATCTCTATCATAAGACTGACTTGTTTCAAAACCAATGACACATTTACTTAACAAGTCAGTGTCATCTGTTGAGCGAGTAAAAATAGACTGAACTGATATCTCTAACATTGCGTGAATCAACACTAGCTCTAAATAAAAACCTCTTTCCAACAAACATATCTAACTTTTTCGAGATTTGAGTAAAATCACCAGACTTCTATACCACAAAAAAAAAATCATATTAAAATCAAATTTTTATAAGATCATAAAATAAAAAATAATCAATAAGGAAGGAGTAACTACTAACCAAATAAACAAAGTCCAAAAGCTCTTTTGCACTACACTACAAAAATTTATACACTTATCGGTTAAAAACAACGAATGAAGAACCACATGAATTATCGACAACTTTCATTTCAACCTTAAACCTTAGAACTAAAGAAGAAGCATAATCATTACACTTTTTACAGTAAAATTGACTTCCATCCGACATTACTTTCTTTGAGCACTTCTTGCATGAATTATAGAATCAATCGTGCTATGTAACTATATGTGAGACGGTAGTGACAATAATACATACAGATTCTTATCAACAAAATAAGAACACTAAAAAAATTGTTTATAACAAAGTTTAAAATATAATCATTCATGCATAATAAGCTTATACCAAAAAAAAAATTACCCACCTGTCGTAATTCCTTAATCTTAGCAATGCTTTCCTATCCTCAGAACTAAGCAAACTATCAAAAAATAAAATGGATCCACTGATATATTGACCTAAGAAATTGGTCACCGGATCTCCAACATTCTTTAGTCTGATAACATACACACAAAAATAACTTAATAATAAATAACTAAAGATATAAATTCTAACAAAAGCATAAATATATGTTCATTACTTTAAAATGAAACTACAACATTCAAGGACTTTATGATTAATAAATAGTTTTGAAGTATAAAAGGAGTTGGAAATTTTGACAGAACTTGAAAAAATAGGTATCATTGTTAACTTAAAAATATACATGATAATGAATATTGCTCCAAAGAAATCAAAAGAACAAGCAACAAATTAATTACCAGCAAATTGTCGAATCTTGCATAAGAGAATAACAACAATTGTTGAATGATCTGTGTTATTGACAAAATGTTGATTTAGCTCGTTTGTGAATTGTCCCCACAATATACACATAATGTTGTTACACCTACAAACACACACATACACGTATACATGTTAAAAAAAAGAAAAAAAAAGAGAACACTAATAGAAAAATATAATAAATATACAACAAAAAAATAAAAAATACAAAAAAATAAAATAATCAAAATACAAAATGAAAAAAAAAGACAGCAACAATGCTCTATCTTCAATCTCAATTTCTATACGCTTGCTCTTGATGCCGTTCTTCAAGATCTCTATAATAGGACCAAATTTATTGACTAGCTTGATAACAACAAAACAATATTATTCCTATAAAGTTGGAATCAATAATAAATAAAACATAAGATAAAAACTAACCTACTAAATAGTTCTCGTCGATAACATGATTTAAAATATCACTGAATGAACAAAACATGAAAATAGATTTTGGAAAACTCAAATCATCTTCAGCTAGTCGGACATCAGTTGAAAATCAAAACTCAAGTATGAACAGATGATTCGTTGTTCGATAATCATTGCTAGACATAATTACACCAAACATGAAAATCACATGAACATTTGTCTCGGTTATTTGACGCTTGAACTTATTCACAAATGATCTCTTTATACCATCATGTATGTGATCACTTTTAAAAGCTAAAAAATAAACACAGCATAAGCATAATGAATGAAATAATAAACATAAAAAATTGAATATAATAAAATTAAATTTACCTAAGAATTTTGCAAAACCACATCCATACTAACAATATCTTCAGGCATATTGAATAATGGAACTGTTCAAAACCTCACTACCCGAACCTTAATCCTCCAATCATCTCTTGATGCATTAACATCAGAAATGTTACTAAATTTAGCGATATGCGAAGTAATAACGGAATGAAAACTAATTTTACAAAAAGAATATTCAATACATAGAATGAATACAAGACAGTTAGAATAACTATTTATTTATATAACATGAATTTTGAAATAATAAATTGAATATATTAAATGCTAATGATGTAATTATTAATTATTATTTATTATAGAATAAAGCCTGAGAATAACAACAACAACATATATGAATAATTCAATCATCGTGAGAATGCAATCTATATATTAAATGAAATTGGTGTGATTAAAGTAAATTTGAATTTAATACCAAGTGAAAATAGTGATTAATAGAATTTGAACTATCTAATAATTTAATAATTGCAATATATTAAACGAAACTAGTGTTGTCACTCGGGCGATGCACGAGTTAATATAAATGTCATTATATGTGCCTATGAAATAAGTAAATAAGAACAATTAATATACATATAAAGAAATAAGTATACAAAAATAATGAAATATTCAGATCATGTTAAAATACATATACTTATGATTCATTAGAAATAATTGTCTTGAAAATTGAATGTGAACAACGTCAAATAAAAATAACAAAAAAAGATATTACATGAATTAATTTAAATAAATATACTAATGATAAAAAATAGTTGAAATAAAAATTATTAACTTCTAACATAAAATTTGGAATACTTTTTTATACACTATGCTAATAGTGTTTGTTACTGAATTCTCATGCTTGTCAAATATTAGAATCTTTAATCTCTTTATACTTTCATTCTTGATATGACAACATAAAGTTGAGTATAACTAAAAATATGATTTGCAAGATATAATCCAACTGAATAAAGCTATTGCTTTTGTTTATAGCAAAAGTTCGAAAAAAAAAATAATGAATGAAATATAGAAAAAGAAATAGATAAAAAAATTATGAGTTATTATAAAAAAATATAAAACGACTTTATTATAAAGTATTAAAAATAATCTGATACCAAAGACAACTCATTTACGGTAGTCACAGGCTGGCCCATGGGCCTAGTCCCGTTTCAACACTACTATAAGGAGTAATATAAATAGATATCAATGTATTAATAATAATGTAATATCCCAAGAATTTATATGAATATTTAAAATCTATTTGAATTTTATTGAAAAATTTAATTACATGAATAATGTTCTTTTGACTTAGTGAAGGAAATTTGGAAATAGAAATTTCAAAATTTTAATTTGGAAAATTTTTACAAATTCTCAAGGGCTAAAATGAAAAGAAAAGAAAGTATGGAGTACTTTTGAGAAATGACCAAGTAGGAACCCGAGAAGAAGAATAGAGCTTATGGGAATGAATTATGAGTCTGGTACCAAAAGGATGATGGATTCGAGGTTAAAGTGGAGTTTGAGACTTTGAGAGGGACTAAAGTGAAATAAGAAAATTATGGGGCACTTAGGATTTAGAATCACCCGAGGTGAGATTTTATGAATTTGCTTTTACTAGTCTTGACTGATGGTCAACTGAAAAGCAAGTGATAATTTCACCCCGGGCTAGTTTATAGGTGGCCTCACCTATTTTTTTCTTCATTTTCTCCTTTCATCTCTCTCTCTTCACCTTTTCTCCTCTCTTTCTCTCTCTACACTCCAACTCCACAACCGGGCTTGGAGGGTGGATCTCGGGCTACGAGGCGAGCCTTTAGGAGCCAAGCAACGTAGGGAAAGCAAGGAATCGAGGTAGAAATTTATATTTTTCAAGCTTTTCCCTATTTTCTAGTTTTAAGAAAGTTTGGGGTAAAAATCGAGATTCCGGCTTCGTTTCTCGATTAAAATTGGTGTTTTTGGTTTCTAAATGCTCCTTAGACATTAAGGGTGAGATCCTATGGAAGAAATCATGGAAAACGGTGGAGATTTGGCCGGATCTGAGCCAAATCCGAGAGGAATCGCGAAAGGTCGCGATCGTGGCGTCCAGGCGCCAAGGTTCAGAAGGTTTTGGGAAGGAAGAAGGGCTTGGCGCCCAGGCGCCAGATGTACTGAAAAACCTTAGCTTATTTTAATCAGTCATAACTTATACATCTGGACTCCGTTTTGAGCAAACTTTATATTGTTGGAAAGCTCTTTGAGTCTAGTTTCCAATGGTATAAGTTTCATTTAGATATTCATTACCGGTTAGGAGTTATGACTTAAGATGTGAGTAAAGGTCGAGAGTAGTGATAGGAAATTTCTCTATTTTGTAACCCTAATGGTTTTTACCTGGTTACAATAGGGATGGTTGAGGCACAAGGTGGGAGCGCCGAGAGCGTGGAATCCAGGTGAGTAGGCAACCTTGCAAAATTAATTTATTAAACTAGTCAAAGCACAATATAAATCCCATTTGCGTTATTTGTGAAATTGAGAAGATTATCAGTGTGTGTTCGGGTTGAGAAAAAGTACAATATCATTGGAAGGTATTTTATTACCTTTGTGAATTGATTTCTCTAGTTGACTTAATTAATAATATATGATGATTGCTATGATTGATGATAGACATTCAAGGGAATAAAAATATGTGTAAATTAATTTATTTCATAGTAATTATATTGTGATAAATTCTCACTATTCTATTGATGAGCAAAAGATCTACGGGATCTAATACACGAGTTTGAAAGGGTTAGAGTCCCATACTACTCGGTGTATAAATGTGAAAATCAATACACGAGTTTGAAAGGGTTAGAATCCCATACTACTCGGTGTATAATTGTGAAAATCTATGCACGAGTTTGAAAGGGTTAGAGTCCCATACTACTTGGTGTATAATTGTGAAAATCTATGCATGAGTTTGAAAGGGTTAGAGTCTCATACCACTCAGTGTATAACTGTGAAAACCTATGCACAAAGAGTTTGAGGGTTAAATTCCCAAGTCACTCAGTGCAAGTATTTATGGCACATAATGCAAAGTGATTGAGGGATTGATCACCCAAGAAATCATATGCAAATTCCGACAAATGTAATACTATAATTATTTAAAATAAATGATAAATTGATTGTATTAGTAAATGTGGTATTTGTGCTTGTGATATTTTCATGTACAGTTGTTTACTCACTGAGTTTTGATTAACTCACACTCTCTATGATTATCTTTTCAGATACAATGGTTAATGAGGAGAATTTATAGCCTTTAAGGATATACTCCACTTTTGTATGGTAAACAATTGGTAAGGAATAGGAAATGCTCTGTAATCTAGTAGGTCACATAGGCTTGGGAGGTTGTATAGTACTGTATAGTGTATGAATGTTGAACATTTTCTGAATATGTATACAAAACATCTTTGTTGGAAAATTTATGATTCACATAATTATGGATATTAAGAATGTTCATAGAAATTAAGGGGTACCACGGAAGTACACCTTAGTTATTTTATGTTTATTTCACATGTAAATTTTAGGATGTGACAAATAAGAAAAAAATGAAATGAAATTTAGTTACCTCTAACAAAACTTTTTGAATATTTTTGCAGGAACTCATTAGTATTTACATAGATGACTGCATAGAAAGTTGGCGTGGCATTTGAGTTGAGACATCATAATCTAATTTAAACCAACATTCGTAAATGGAAAAAAAATTCAAAAAAAGATATAATAATTAATATTGATAAGTAGTAATAATTTATTAAGGATAAAATAACAATATTACTTTAAAACATAATCAGAACATTCCACCATATCATAGTTGATAAATAGTCTTAAAGCATTCAAAGAATTTGATATGTGTCGTGACCCTAATAGTTAAGAATCCTATAGTTATGTTATAACAAAAACTTATATCAACTTAAACTACATAAAATAAAGTTTATGAAATTAACATGAAAAATTAGTTTACAACATTGAACAACTACAATAGTTGGTCCTTTAACATCAGAGCCCATGTACGATGTAATCTAATTAGCAAAATTCCCCCATAGAGTACAAATCACGTTATTGCGTTATAAGGATATAATGTAATTAATGAACATAAACAATCAAAATAAACTATAGATAAAAAACATAGCTAAATTACTATAAATCTTATAGTTCAATGTCCATCATTTTGTTCTTCGTGCTATTCTTACATATATCTTCAACAGCTCTAACAACAGTTAGCTTGCCAATGACATATGTAAAATACACGAAATGTGCACTGAATAATTGCGAGTTCATATTATGGGAATAATCAATTGTACATGATAAAAATAATAGGTTTACAGAGATAACACAAAACCAATCAAATAATTCTGATCAACATGTTGAGATGAAGATATCTGAAAATGAATAAAATAAAGTCATGCCCAAAATAGTAATGTCATATTCAACTCGACCGATTTTGGAGAAGTATTGAAAATTTATCTTAAATGGATGGTGATACAATAATTACCACTGTTCTTACCAATAATGTTGAATTGTGTAATAACATACACACCATCTTTGAAAATAATGTGTTGAAACTTGTTAATAAAAGCTTGCCTGACAGGTGTATAAATGCGAGATTCTTGAAGAAAAAGAATTGATAAAAAAAAAACTATATGAACTAAAATATATGCCTAGATAACAAAAACAATAAAAGTAAAAGGTAGAGAAAACACTTGTGAATCTTGTAGAACCATCTCTATGCTATAAACTTCTTCAGGTGAGTTATATACAGGCATAAATCACATGCACACAGTTTAGCCATATGAAAAGAACGATAAAACTGTCCACAACCTTACTACCCGAACTTTAATCATCCAATCATCCCTTAATGCATTAACATTAGCAACGTTACTAAATTTAGCCGTATGAAAACAATTAATTAAATGAAATCTGACTATGCAGAAAGAATAAATAATACAAATGCTGGAGGAATACATGACAATTAGAATGACCCTTTATTTATATAACATGAATTTTGAACATAATTAATTGAATATTGATTAAATAATTAAATAATAATAAGAATGAATTCAATAATTTACATAATTAAATTCTAATTTGCATGACAATTGCAATCTTTATGGAACTTAAATTCATGAATACTAAAACTATGCATTGATAGTGGAGCCCTAATCACATTTTTAAATAGTTACTTTACCATTTGAATTTGAATTTACCCTAATTTTACTTAATGCATTTAATGTAATGATTAATAAGAATGGATTTAGTAATTTACATAATCTATTCATTTAACATTTCATTTTAATTTATTAATTTTAATATATGTAATTTAATCTGGTGTGGCTGATAAAAACATTTTTTCAAATTTCATTTTAATGCAATTATATAATCAAATTCCAATTTACATGATAGTTGCAATCTTAACAGAATTTCAATTCAGGGGTGTTAGAAATATGCATTGATAGTGGGAACCCTAATCATATTTCAAAAGGGTTACTTTACAATTTCAAATTCATTTTCTCAATTTTTGTTGCTTCACTGATGAATAGAGATTTTTCTAATTATCTATGACAAGATATGAGATTCATAAGAATTAATTTACCCTAATTTTACTTAATGCATTTAATTGACCATAATCTATATATCTATATAATAGACTAAAACAATTTCACTCTATGACATTAATTACATGAATGTCATTAAATACTATATAATAAAATTAATAAATTAAAATAAAACATTAATTACATGAATTTGAACAAAATTGTTCTTATTAATCACACGACAATAAATTACATATATTAGAATTAATAAATTAGAATGAATTGTTTTAGTCTATTATATAAATTGATGTGATTAATAAAATTTACGACAATTCATTTGCATTCATTTGAATTCATTTAAAAGGGATGGTTTCAACTCATTTGCATTCAAAATTTTCAAATTCATTTGAATGCAATCTATATAATCAATCACACCAATTTGTATTTAATATTTTGCAATTATTAATAA
This sequence comes from Biancaea sappan, assembly GCA_037074585.1. Classification (NCBI taxonomy): domain Eukaryota; kingdom Viridiplantae; phylum Streptophyta; class Magnoliopsida; order Fabales; family Fabaceae; genus Biancaea; species Biancaea sappan. The sequence continues at coordinate 63,103,838 of CM073496.1, forward strand.
AATTTACGATGATATGATTTCTAGTTTTAAAAGGGATGGATTGAATTTATTTAAATGCAAATTTTTTAAATTTATTTGAATGCATTATAGAATCAATTACATTAATTTGCATTTGATATATTGCAATCTTTATGAAATTTAAAGGAAATCCCTACAATATATCTCAAAAGTGTTGCTTAAAATGAATTTAATGTGGTGTCATTAGTTAATAAGAATGAATTTATTCATTTATATAATTATTAATTTAATTTTTATTTTAATTTATTAATTTTATTATATATTAATTAATGACATCCATGTAATTAATACCTTAGAATAAAATTATTTTAGCATATTATATAGATATTCATATTGATTTCTATTGAATAAATTCTGACTTGATTGTGAGATCAATGCCAAACCTAAAGGGGCAAAGAAGAAAATAGTAAATCTATATAATAGACTAAAACAATTATACTTTAAGACATTAATTACATGGATATTATTAAATAGAATATGATAAAATTAATAAATTAAAATAAAATTAAATAAATAAATTATGTAAATGAATAAATTATGTAAACGAATAAATTCATTCTTATTAATGACGCCACATTAAATTTATTTTAAGCAACCATTTCGAGATATATTGTAGGGCTCTTATTTAAATTTTGTGAAGATTACAATATATTAAATGTAAATTGGTATAATTGAATCTATAATGCATTCAAATAAATTTGAAAAATTAGTATTTAAATGAATTCAAACCATCTCTTTTAAAATTGTGAATTGTCATAAATTTAATTAATAATTTAATAATTATATAATTACACTATATTAAATGCAAATTGGTGTGATTGATTTTATAATTGCATTCAAACGAATTTGAAAAATTTACATTTAAATGAATTCAAACATTCCTTGTTAAAATTATAAATCATCGTAAATTTTATTAATAATTTAATAATTACAAAATATTAAATGCAAATTGGTGTGATTGATTCTTTAATTGTATTCAAATGAATTTATAAATTTTGCATTAAAATAAATTCAAATCATTCATTTTAAAACTGTGAATCATCATAAATTTTATTAATAATTTAATAATTACAAAATATTAAATGCACATCAGTGTGATTAATTATATAGATTGCATTCAAATGAATTTGAAAAATATGAATACAAATGAGTTCAAACCATTCCTTTTAAAATTGTGAATTGTCGTAAATTTTATTAATAATTTAATAATTAATAATTACATCGTTAGAATTTAATATATTCAATTTAATATTTAAAAAATCCACGTTATATAAATAAATGGTCATTTCAACTGTTTTGTATTCTTTCCGTGTTTGTATTGAATACTCTTCTTTCATAATTAGTTTTTATTCCGTTAGTACTTCGCATATGACTAAATTTAGTGATGTTACTGATGTTAATGCATCAACGGATGATTAGAAGATTAAGGTTCGGGTAGTGAGGTTGTAGACGGTTCAATCATTCAATATGCTTGAGGAGATTTTTAGTCCGGAAATAATTTTGCAAAATTCTCAGGTAAATTTAATTTTATTATATTCAATTATTTTATATTTATTATTTTGTTCATTATACTTATGTTGTGTTTATTTTTTGGCTTCTAAGGGTGATCACATGAACGGTCGTGTAAAAAGATCATTTATAAATAAGTTCAAGCGTCAAATAACTAAGAAAAATGTTTATGTGATGTTCATATTTGATGTAGTTAAGTCTAACAGTGATTATCGAACAACGAAGTATCTATTCATGCTTGAGTTTCGATTTTCAACTAATGTCCGACTAGGTGAAGATGATTTGAGTATTTCAAAATGAATCTTCATGTTTTGTTCATTCAGTGATATTCTGAATCATGTCTAACTATTTAGTAGGTTAGTTTTTATCTTATATTTTATTTGTTATTGATTCCAACTTTATACAAATAATATTATTTCGTTTCAGATGTTATCGGACTAATCAATAAATTTTGTTCTATTATAGAGAACTCAAAGAACAATATCAAGAATAGGAGTATAGAAATTGAGATTAAAGATACAAAATATTGTTGTTGTCATTTTTTTCTTTTTGTATTTTGATTATTTTATATTTATTAGTTTATTTTGTTGTATATTTATTATATCTTTCTATTAGTGTTCTTTTTTTTTCTTCTTATTTTTAACATGTATATATATATGTGTGTGTGTGTGTGTTTTTCTTTTATAGGTGTAACAGAATTATGTGTACATTGTGGAGACAATTTACAGACGAGCTGAATCAATATTTTGTCAATAACTTAAGTTATTCAATTATTATTATTTTATAAGTTATAAAAATTTTTAAATTTGTAAATTATCCGTACATTGCACGGGTCACAACACTAGTTATATAATTAATTAAGACAGTATTAACAATTAACAAGGGATCGATATTTTCTATAAATATGTTGAACACATTTAGTATAAACATATATAATTTTTATTTTTCGGCAGCTTATTATGCTAACTTGAAGGATTGCTTGGAAAAAAAATGTGCCAAGATAAGAATGATAACCATTAATTTTAATGTAACAAAAGCCTAGCTGAAACAAAAGCCTGCGTGCTCTACTTTCTCCTTGTCATGCCATTTTTCTTCAAAAGAAACTTTATATTTGTTTCCCAACTTACAGTTTGGCTTATCGAATATTAAGTCATGCTACACTTTTAAAAATAGTCAATAATTATAATATTTCTTTATTAATTAAAGTAACTGAATTAATTAAAATGCATATAAGCTAGCCGTAAAAATATTAAAATAATAAAAAAAATAGTGAGGATTTATCTAAATTATCTTCTTAAAAAAACATTGAACTTTTCTTTATTTTAGTTGGAGTATTTTAATAAAATACCTTATTTTCATTTTTATTCTATTTCCTTTTCCTTTTCACTATCTTCATTCCAAACATACCCATAAATAATTAAATATACTCACACATAATGAAATATATCAAATTCAAAGGATATATATTATTGGATTTTTTTTAATTTCAGGTGAAAAAGGGAATTGATGAATAATATGAATACTTATAAAAGATTTGGAAAAACTTTTTACCATTTGACTCAACTTTCATAGGGAAGATCATAAGGAAACAAAATAAAATCATGTTTAGAAATAGCAAATTAATAAGAGGCACAACTAGTTTTATATTTTTTTAAAAGAAAAGAAAATATCAAAAAGGAAGAAAAATTGATCCATATATATATATATATATATATATATATTAAAATTAAGGTAATATTAAATTCTAATTTTGATTGCTTATTATGATAACTTAAAATATTATATGACAGAGTGATTGACATTGACAGTCATTCTAAACTCAAAAAGAATTCAAACACAAAGAAAGAGAAAGTTAGCTCCAGAGATAAAGACTCAATGAGAAAAATGATTTACAAACTTGTAAATAATGACATATACAATTTCAAATAAAGAAAAAATATATTAATGCTTTTTTTTAAACAATAACATTTATTTAACATCTGAAACAGAATATATTACACAAACACGTAATAACTAATAGTTTTTTATATTTACAATGGAGATAATAATAATAATAATAATAAATAGATATATGCTGATTTTACTGACATACTATTATTATATTAAATTAAAATTTATTTTATTTAATTAATTTAAGAAAAGAAGTTTGACTATTGGTAGTTGAAGAGGCGTCAATAGGAAAGAAATTAGAAATTGACATTTTGTGCTTTTCCTTTCGGAGAATTATGTTTACTGTCATTTCTGGTGAAGATGTTTATAGCTTTATAAAAATATGGAAGAAGAAGAAGCAATTGCTTTAGCCTTGAAGTACTTTCCTCTTTACTGCTCTTTCAAAATTTACGGAATAAAAAATAATAAAATAATAAAAAACAGATAAACCATCATCTCCGAGAAAAAGACTAAAGTTGTCATTTGCTGCAGAAGTTACTTGACAGTTCACTCTCTTCCTTCGAACCCTAAATTTAATATTTTTTCTATCCATCAGATATACAAATAAAATTACAGACGCAAACTCAAATTTCATCTTCTCCTGCACTTTTCTCACTCTTGAAGCCACAATGGGTGCGCCCAGGTCATCTCAACTTCACCAAAACGGTGATGGGTCGTAATCCACTTCACCTGCATTGCTCGCAATGGGAAAGGCCGAACAAGAACAGCCTTTGCCTTCTCGTGTGGCCTCCTGGGATCCGGAGCAGAATGTGGAGGGCGGGTGTGGGTGTAGGTGTTCGAGCATTCGAAAATTCATTAGTCTCAGATGCATTTTCATCTTGCTATTTTCTGCTGCCCTGTTTCTCTCTGCTGTATTTTGGTTACCCCCATTTCTTCATTACGCAGATCAGAAGGATCTGCACAGCGATTCTAAGTATAAAGGTGGGTTCTGGTTAATTCCCCTTTTCATTTTGGGTTTGTGGGTAGCGGCATTGTTCCACAGTCGAGGGGGCATAGATCTATTTCCTTTTTGGAATTCAATTTTTTATTTATCTGATTGGTGCGTCTTTATAATTTGTGATATCTGCGTCTTGGGTCATTGTGATTCTTGGTTGGTTTCAGAAAAAAAAATGTGGGGAAATTGGAAAATAATATGGTTATTTTACTCTGCTTAATTTTTAGTCAGGGGTTTAAAATGCATAAAGGATACGTACATGATGGCAGAGCTATGATAGCCACATCTGAATCATTCGCTAACGCTACTTCGATTTGCTAAAACTGGGAAAAGGGGGTACTAAAGGATGCAGTGATTTCGGGCAGTCGAGCTTTTATCATTTATTTTTATTTTTTTGCTATTCTGTTTATTAACCAATAAAAGAGTTTCAGATATTGTCGGAAAAATTTATTTCTTGCAGCATGTTTTTCTGAATTCTGAAAATTACTTTCCTCGTCTCTATTTTTAGCGAAGGTTGAAGATTTTAATCTTGTAGACTTGCATTTATAAAATGGTTTTGGACCTTTGGTGCGACATTGGATGTTCTGTGCTGGACCTCACACAGGCTGCAGTCTCTTGCGTTATTTGCTTTATTTGGTATTTGTGTTTTGACAATGTTTATACAGGCAATTGGTCAGGGCAGCACACTTTGATACCCATGAAATACCTATGAAACATTCAGAATTAGTTTCAACTATTAGCCATGTACATTTAGAAATACCTTTTATATTTTAACTTTCCTAGTTTAGGCTGACATAATTTTTGACATCAATCAGCTACTAGCTTGTGTCGAGTTGTCTGTCCCAAGCATTTTTATCATTTGTGGCATGGTTTCTATATTGGTGTGCTTCTCATAACTCCCCTTATGTGCTCAACATACTTTGTGATTTTATAGTTAAGGATATATATTATTAGTGAGATAAGCACAATTATGAAATCTCTTTACTAAATGACTCTGGTTACTTTTGCAGGTCATGATATTGTTGCAAGTTTTATTGTTAGGAAGCCAGACTCTTTGCTGCAAGACAACATCTTGCAGCTTGCAGATGACATTTTTGAAGAGATAGGAGTTCCCTCTACTAAAGTACCTCTCAACTCTGGCTGATTTCCTCATATGCATTTTATCAATATATACATATTAATTTCATTCTCATTTTGAAAACCAGGTAGCCATCTTATCTCTGGATCCCTTTTCAGGGCCAAACATGACAAAAGTTGTGTTTGCAGTTGATCCTGATGGTAAATATTCAGAAATGTCTTCAGCTGCTATTAGTTTGATAAGAGCATCATTTAAATCTCTGGTTATACGGCAATCATATCTCCATCTCACTTCGAACTTGTTTGGAGATCCTTTCTCATTTGAAGTGTTGAAATTTAAGGGAGGAATTACTATAATTCCACAACAGAGTGGGTTTCCTCTGCAGACTATGCAAACACTATTCAACTTTACCTTGAATTTCTCAATCTATCAAATACAATTGAATTTTGAAGAATTGACGAGTCAGCTGAAGTCTGGATTACATTTGGCACCCTATGAGGTTAGTCATTAAATTTTTTCATCCTTCCTCTTTCAAGCGTATCATGTCATAGTTGTATTATTTACACCTTCTGTTCTTCAGGTCAATTTTCAGTTATTATGCTATGGATGAGTGTCAATACCAAAAGTTACCTGTATGAGAGTTCTGTTGTGGGAGATGTTTTTGTGACTAGTCAATTATGTTTGGCATTGGACTATGTAGTTTTGTTTGCAGAAAGAACTGCATATTACAAAAAATAAAGCTAGCTTGCTTACTAGTAGATCAGTATCTTCATGGACACTTAAAAAGGCCCTACACAAGGTCCATAAAGTTGTTCTCAGAAATTAGAGAAGATATCTGACTATGTGCTACTATGCTAGTTACCATGCTGATTCTGATTAGATTTCTTGAATGGGATGCAGAACTTGTATGTTGTCTTGTCGAATTCTGAAGGATCAACAGTAGCTGCGCCTACTATTGTTCAGTCATCTGTTCTACTTGCAATTGGGATCACTCCATCAAAGGAGAGGTTAAAGCAACTGGCGCAAACCATTACAGGATCTCATTTCAGGAACCTTGGTTTGAATAACACTGAATTTGGTAGGGTCAAGCAGGTTCGGCTTTCATCCATTTTGCAACACTCCCTTCATGGTGGTGACGGTAGTGGCACTGCATGGTCACCTTCTCCCTCTCCTCTACCTCATCCACACCTCCGCCATGGGCATCACCACCACCACCACCACAATGCCCATCTAGCTCCTATATCTTCACCTACATCTGCACCGTCACCTCGGAAAGGAGCAATGCCACCTGGGATTGGTTCTCCTGCTGTTGCAGAAAGTGCACCTGCACCAGGGAGAAGTTCAAAAGCTGAGTCTCCTAAATGTCGATTTGGGTATAAAAAGAGGTCTCCCCGGAATGCGGGAAAAAATGCTCATCTACCACCTTCTGTTGCCCCTACTATAGCTCCACCCTATCCTGTTGCGTCCCCAAAACATCAAGTTGAACCACCTGCTCATGTCTCTCATTCAGTTCCTGCTTTGAGTCCTTTGCCAAATGTAGCTTTTGCTCATGCTGAGCCACCTCCAAAGAATGAACCGGCTGCAGAACGTTCTGACACACATTTTCACAGTTCATCACCATCTTCATGTGAGTATGCTTAATGATCTACTGTCATTATTTGAGCTGAAGGTAACATGTCCACACCTAAATCGAAACTAGAGGCAACTCATTTAACCAACTTGTTCGCATATTAACATCATTCTCATCTTTTGTAAAATTGGTTTCTGTGAAAATTACTCATAGTTCATGAAAGAACCGAAAATGGTTCGCTTGAATAAGTTAAACTAGAAAGGAAGAGCTTTGAATTTTGTGTGTTTGAACTTCACATCCCTATGAGCACTCTTTCTCGCTTGTTTTGCTTCTGTCTTCCACATTCCCCCCCCCCCTCCCACGGCGGTTGGTTTACTTTTGGTTATCCGAGTAGTTTGAGCTTTTGGAGCTTGAGGCATTAGGGCCTAGTCCATATTATATGCAATCCCGCTTTTTAAAAGGCCTTGCATTTAGTTTTGGCTTTTAGGTTGATTGGCTAGTTATGAAATTCCCGGAGCAGCTGATAAATTCATTGTATAAGATATAAATTATTGATTTTTGGTATACTGACGTTCTGTTTTCGCAGCTTCTGCAGGTTGTCTTCGAACTTCTGAATGGGCATCTTTAATGTTTGTAGTATTGTGTTATGTATTATAAAGGACTGAATTTGTATGATTAGGACAGCAAAACATGAGTGCCATAAATGTAAGCTTCGCAAAGGGCGAGCTTCACATCTGAGTGGATATAAAGTTGGCATTAAGCGTGTAAATAGTTTATTAAAAGGATCCACACCGTTTATATGCATTTTCAGGTCAAAGTCCATAATTGGCAGGCCTTGATTACATGCATTACCGCTGTTGTGTATTATCTTCAGAAATGTAAGGAGAGAGGAGGAGGAGTTAGGGGGGGATGGGGGGGAATGAAAGCAAAAGAAAAGAAGTAACATTTTCCTTTTTGTTTCTCATCCCTTCTAATTCTCTCTGCATTGCTATATTAAACTTTTTTTGGTTATATTGTGGAAGTGCTTTGCAATTAATTATTAAGTAGCACCGTCAAATGAGCTGGACCATCTATTAATGGTCCCGGGCTGTTTAGTAAACATGCTACTTTTCAATACTCAAGTCTGCCTACTATGGCCAGCCTGTAAATTGGGCTATTGCTTCAATTTAGGAGCCGAACTTGGATTTTTCAGCTGGGGAAATAACTACTCCACTATGTCAAATCTCATTGGTTTTTCGCATAGTTTTGATAGTCGGACTGGAACCGGCCATCGGGTTGGTCTGTTTGACCCTTTTGGACTGAAGAGTGTTTGAACAGGCTAAATTAAACTGACTTTGAACCGGTCAAACTGGCCAGTTTAATAGTCTGACCGGTTTTTACTTTTGTTTTTGATCACTTTTCTTTTTTTTTTTTTATAATTAAGTGTTGAAAAAATTGAAGACTAACCAATTATAGAGTCACTTGATAAAATAATAATGATAAATGATAGTATTTTTGTTTGGTTTTGTGTAATTGAAAATTAAATATTATTTTTAATTAATTTTGTATTTTCATGTATATGAATTATGATATGTTGATATGTATTTATATAGTTATTTTACTACTTTTAGGTATATATTTTATTTTTTTATTTTTTTTAATTACTACTAGTTCGACTGCAGATCGACCATTGACCGTTGAACTGATGCTTTATTCGGCTCAATGATTGGTCTGGTTATAAAACCTTGGTTTTCTGCGTAACAATTTTTTTTTTAAAAGTCAAGAATGTGTAATATGTTTGAGAGTCAATTTGTGTGTTTTTTAAATGGATAAAATATATCTAAAATTTTTATAATTTTGCTTAACTTTAAATTTAGTTCTTATAATTTAAAAATTAAAAATTTGATTCTTATAATTTTCTAAAATACAATTGTTAATCAATAGTTATTTTGAGACACATAGTGTTGATTATGATTCTTTTATTAATGTGTATGTGCTGTTACACATATCTAAATCATCAATTGACGTGTCATCAATTTTTATTTTTAAAATTTTTTTAATTAAAGTTTAATTTTGAGGGTCTAAATAGAACAGAAATTTATTGTTTAGTATAAGAACAAAAGAAAATCATGTTACTTTTTGACATTTCATAAAACAAATGGCAAGAGTCATGATGTTGCTCTTAAAGATAACAATATCTCGGGTAGTTCAAGCAAATTAAATTGGAGCTTTCTATGGGACACAGGCACAGGAATAGAAGGCTAAAGAGTTTACATTCTTAACGAAGCGCCTGACCGCCTTAACTTTTTTCACCGACGCCTGAAGCCAATGAAAGGAGTCTGGTGTGCCGCTGTCTTTTTTTATTGTTTCGACTTTCATTGACTATAATAAATAAAAATCAGGATAATCGACACTACCCATAACAAAAAATCAATAAAACTGGAAATTCTTTATAAACGTTTCTATTATAAACAGAGTAGTGGTATGGATTTCAGAAATCAGGCCCTGTAAAAACTAAAAAAAAAAAAGGAATTTTCAACCTTTAATATTTCTTTGGTAAAAGTATTTTATGTCTTACATTTTAAGTAATTTTAGTTTCATTTCACATGTTTTGAGTTAATTTTACCTTATATATTTACAGGAAACTCTAACGAACTTTTCAAAGCTTGAGATAGTTTAAATTGAATACGAAAAACTGAACTAGTTAATACAAGTCTTGCTTAGGTATTTTTCTTTTTCCTTTTTTTTTTCCTTATATCAACAGGAGATTGATAGGTTGATTAATATATTTAATATCACCAGACTTGACATATAATATGTTGTGCAACATTTGAGCCAATTTATTCACGATACTAAAGAGTCACACATGAAGGCATTCTTAAAAATTGTCATATTTTTTAAGGATCAGTTCCGTTCGAGAATTTTTTTGCAAGTTTAAGTCTAAAACTCATGGCGTTTTGTGATTTTAATTGAGGCACTTGTATTGGAACTAGAAGGTCAATAAGTGGCTATTATGTTATGCTTGAAGAATCGCTAGTGTCTTGAAACTAGAAGGTCAATAAGAGTACGATACAGATTGTTAATGAGGTGTTTGGATCTTTATCCTCTTTAAGGAGCTGGAAGTAACACGTTTAGGACCTATGTGTATGTTTTGTAATAGTAAGGTGGCAATTTAGATAGTTGTGAACTCTATTTTCACGAGAGAACAAAATATATAGAGATTGATTCTCATATTGTTAGGGAGAGAGCTCAGGATAGTACCATTAAGACATGCCATGTTCATACCAACAAACAACCTGCGAACTTGTTAAGCAAAGCCTTAGGAAGCCAACAACATAAGAAACTGATAGACAAGCATAATTTGAAGAGTATATTTCGGGTATCAACTTGATGGAAGGGGGTGTTAGAGATCAAGTTAATACCAAACTACCTAACTATCTGTTTCTTGACATTTATTTTGTTTTTGTGTAGTTTTCCAATAATATTTTTAAGTTTCTTGGCATTTTATCATTTAATTCAGTTTGAATAAAAATCATCAAAATTCTCTCCATCTTTATTTTTCTTTTCTCCTCCTGCCAAAATTTCATAGCTTCTTACTAATAATTTAGTGTTCAATAACGACAAAATGCTGTTCAAGAAAGCACTCAGCCATTGATAACCTCTCAAATTGAATGGCAGTGGTTTAACTTATCAGAATGGGGCTTGCTAAGAGACTTTCTAGCATATTTTTCGCAGTCTAAGGAAAAGGAATTATTTGGATGAGGGAAAGATGACATTGAATGGAGAGTTATATACTTGTTGAGGCAATTATATAACTGTGGTGAAGAGTATTAATGCATCAACATAACACTAGATCAACTCCCACCCAAAGTGAATTCTTTTTTATATTTTTTTAAACGCAAGAGGTTCCAACTCTAAATCTGGATCATTAGAAGTGTATTCAACGATTCATATTTTTTATTTATTTATTTATTAAATTGTATTAATTGTTGATTGAAATCGGACAGTAAGTAAATTTTTTTTAAAAAAGACAAAAATAAAAGAAAAACGTAAATTGTTTTATGTGGAGCATCCAACTATTTACATTAAAGTTAAAACTTCATGCATTTGAAAAGTATATGAAGGAATCCACTTCTAACAAAAACATGTATTACTAATAGAAAATGACCTTATCTCTATAATTTGGACAAATCATTGGAGTCATTAGAAAATAAAATGAAAGAACGAAGTTGATACTTTGCAAGGTTTAAGAGATAAAATTGATGTTATTAAAAAAATATAACTATTGAAGAAAATATATGATCCTAAGATTTGTGCAGATGTTAACGAATGAGAGTAAAATATACCCAAATATAAAATATAAAAAATAATAATTTTTCCTTCTACCCCCGGCCTCTTTTTGTTTATTTCCTATCATATATAAAATATTGAAACTTGACCTATTTATGAGGTAGTTTTAGTTAGAACTGTACTCTTGTAGTCAAAGCTTTGAAATGTGACTTTTTGTTCACACGAGATTCATTTGACTGCAATTTGTGACAAATAATAAAAAGTAATAGTACGAATAATTTGTGATTTTATGTGCAGTTAAATTTTCATTATCAAATTTTTACAAGGTTTATTGTAGGCTACAAATGTTATATATCTCGGTCCAAGCTCGGACCAGATATCTTCGTTTCGTCATACTATAAATAGAATAGAATTCCACGATTCTTTTTACAACTCAAAGCACATGCGACATTTTCCAAAAAAAAAAAAAAAGCACATGTGACAAGGTAAGGCCGTGTACATATTATGATTAAAAAATTGCTCTTTTTAATTTTTTTTATTAATTTCATCTTTGATATATATATATATATATTTGCGTGACTGTCATCTTATATATTCATAAAAAAATTTTAATAGTTTTTTGATTATTAACACTATCAAATTGTTTAATTCATCTGTTGAATATATGATTTTTTAAAAAATATAATAGGTATTTGAATTAGATAAAATATTAAGTCAAATATCCACGTTTATATTTATAAAAAGCCATATGTTTAATACGTTGAATAATTTGGTTAACAATATACATGATATTAGTGATTAATAAGATATTAAAAAATATTATTAGTATGTGTAATAAAATTGACAAAAAAAATACAGAATAAAATTAAATTTCACGCTAAACTCTAAAAAAATATCAATAAAAAAATCCAGTGAACAAAAGATAATATATTTATTATCAACGGTTGATATCTTGTTTGCGAAGTGAAAGGTAGGAAAGAGACCCAAGTACCAGAGCAGTGATGGATACAGCCGATATATACACCATCACGCTGTCACCCTCTCCGTGAAAGGCTGATGGCACCATTTGCGTTGATTCACGATCATAACTGAGAAATCATTTCTTTTCTGGCATCAATTGTAGATTTGTTTTGTAGTCCACTTTTTCTGAAAATATCTCTCTAGAAAGCTGGAAACCTTTCTCCACATTGTAATCGCTTCGAGTTAAACAAAGGCCTCTCACATTGCTGCTTCCGAAGTCCGTCAACAAGACCTCCAAAATCATATCGTGCGGTTTAAGTAAAGGTGAACTGAATTACGCTTGTTCATGTTAATCCTTGTAGATTTCACTTTGTCATTTTCATTTTCTCAGGATGAATCAGGAGTTTGTTCAAGTTGAGTTTATTTGACTTTGGTTTCCTATTTGAAATACGATACCAATCTATTTTTTTTTTTTTTACTTAAACAGAACTAGAAAAAAATGTTCTAAACCTTAAGCTGTGAAAGAAAGGACAGAAATAAGCATTTCATCAAAATAATATTGAACTACAGTCTTGATTGTTTGTTTCCTTTTATGTCTGCAACCGTAAGGACATGGCCTAGTGCTCGAGTTTTGTCACTTTTGTTCTCTGAAATTCATCTGATGTTCTATTGGCACTGACGATTGCACTATATGTTGCCAGACATTGAATAAATTCGCTCTGCCTAATCCATTTTGGAAGATATGGTGACTCCGGGATTGTTTTCCGGGAGCAAGTCCGTGAAATCGGTGAAGATAAGCTTTCGTTTACCATATTTTACTCAATGGGGACAAAACTTGCTCGTGTCTGGCTCTGTACCAGTGCTTGGGTCGTGGAACGTGAAGAAGGGCGTCTTGCTCAGGCCCTTTCATCAAGGCGCTGAGCTCATCTGGTGTGGAAGTATCACGGTGCCAAGTGGGTTCCAGTGCCAGTACAATTATTACGTTGTAGATGATAACCGAAATATTCTGAGGAGCGAAATGGGGAAGAAGCGTGAATTGCTACTCCGTGAAGGTATTCAAAGCGGGCAGGAAATTGAGTTCCGTGACCTCTGGCAGGTGCTCCCTTTTTCCTCTTCGACATTTTTTTTTTAAAATAATCAAATTCCTTATAAGCTTACTTTTTGTTGAGACATGCGTAATTCCTATTGTCACTGCCAAAGTATTTTCAATTTCATAGTTCTAAAATGATATTCTACTGTATGTCCTTTCAGTATTGTGCTTTATTTGGCGGCTGAAAGAATGAAAAATATATAGAAAACGAAAATATGGTTCTTAAAGCAATTGGCAAAACGGATTTTGATCCCTTCTTCCCAGTTTTCTAGGTATCCACTAGGACTTTGCTATAATTTTAATATTGGATTTGTATATTTTTTTAGCTAATAATTTTATATTTCTCCACCACCAATGAAGTGAAAAATTTATTTAACATGTACAACTTGGCTATGTTTTGGTCTCACAAATTTCCATCTAAAAGTGGAAAGTCATGATAAACATACACCCAGAAGGCAACTCTGTTCATCAGAAAACTTTCATGAGTTACAGCTCCCTTTGACTCAATCATAAGAATTTAAAAGAAGAACAAAGGCAGGTAGTTTGTCAATGTGTTCATTCTATCTGAACTCCGTGGAGGGTGTAATTTGCATATATTACTTAAAGGTGTGAATATTCTGCAATGAGATAATCCAATCCCTGGTGTAAGTCTAAAACTATATTAATCTGTGTTTTTGTACTCTCTTTGACCTTAGTACTGTGTCTATTTTATATCTGAAATCTGTCAAAATGCTATTCAGTATATTCTGGCTTACTGTTTAAGAATATGATATTTTGACAGTTTGGGACATGGGGATTGTTGGAAAATATAAATTGAGAAAATAGATGGTGTTACAAAATTGTAATAAAAGCAATGGCTTCTAGTGGGAAACTGATAGAGCCCAGTAGTCTAACAACCTCAATTCACTGTATAATACTGATTTTATTGAATATAAAGGAAATACCAATACCAGTGGGGTAATGGCGAGATTTACAGAAAAGAAGTAAAGAAGCAATAAACCTCAATTCACAATAGACTATCAAAGACAATAATGGAAATGCAGGAAACACAATAACAGCATCAAACACGCTCAAGAGATAATTTCTAGACTTTCAAGAGGTCTAGAGCTCTCCCATCCAAACTCCAAAACCATCCATGACCCCTACTCTCCTTCCCCATACTATTTTTACCATCCCCCTACGAACTCATCAGTTAATTACGCCTTTCTCTCTCTCCTCCGTCTCATTTTTCTCGCCTATTGTCACACCCTTTTTACCACTCGGCCCCATTCCTTCTTTTATAGTACTTCATGGTCTCGGGCCCAACATTACCCCCCTCAATAAGTTGCACCTTGTCCTCAAGGTGAAAATGAGGAAATTGGTTTTTGATGATATCATAGGATTCCCAAGTATTCTCGAAATCTGGTAAGTTCTTCCATTTGACTAACACCTCTTTCTCTCCGTTAGTCAATGTTCTCATTTTTTGCACTACTTCTGGTTCCACCAATAACTCTAACTCCTCTGTTAATGCTGCTGGCAATGGCTGAACCTGTACCTCAGCTTGTAAGGATTTTTTAAGTTGAGAAACATGGAATACATAATGGATACGAGCTGATTCGAGAAGCTTAAGCCTATAGGCTACCTTCCCTATCTTCTCTTCCACCTCAAAGGGTCCATAAAAATGAGCGCTGAGTTTCTCGTTAATTTTTTAGCTAAGGATTTCAAACGATAAGGCCTAAGCTTGAGATATACCAATTCTTCTATCTCAAAAGATACATCCCTTCTTGACTTATCTGCATACCTCTTCATGGTCTCCTGAGCTTTGGTCAAATGTTCTTTTAATTCCTCTATCATTGCATTCCTTTTCTTGATTTGATCGTTCACCTCTTCCACAAAAGAAGAAATGTCCTCCAACTTAAACAGAGTGGGTGGCTCTCGGCCATAAAGCGCCTTGAAGGGGGACATTTCGATGGATTGGTTAAAATTGGTGTTAAACCAATATTCAGCCCAAGCCAACCATTATGACCATTTCCTTGGCTTATCTGAGGAAAAGCATCTGAGGTAAGTCTCTAAGCTTCTGTTCACTACCTCTGTTTGACCATCGGTCTCCGGGTGATAAGAAGAACTGTCAGCCAGCTTGGTTCCCGACATCTTGAATAGCTCTTGCCAAAAATTGCTCATAAATAATCGATCTCTATCAGACACAATAGATTTAGGCACTCCATGCAATTTAACTACCTCTTGAACAAATACTGCAGCTACATCCTTAGCACTGAATGGGTGAGAGTGGAACAAAGTGAGCATACTTTGTTAACCTATCCACCACAACCAATATGGTATCAAATCTACTTGATTTTGGCAGCCCGGTTATAAAATCAAGGCTGATATCTTCACAGACTTGTTTCGGTACAGGTAAGGGTTGCAACAATCTGGCCGGACTCTTTGCTTCATATTTATTTTGCTGACATATGGCACATCTAGCTACAAACTCCTGAATTTGCCTCTTCATACCATCCCAAAACAGCACAGAAGACATCCTCTTGTAAGTCCGTAAATATCCAGAGTGGCCACTAGTAGGTGTAGTGTGAAATTCAGCAATTAAGAGAGGAATTCTTTGGGAATTCTTAGGTAGTACCAATCTGTCATTGTACAAAAGACATCCATTCCTCATAGAATACCCTTCAAGGGGATTTTTATTGGTGATAAGCTGCTGTAAAATCAGTGACAATTTCTCATCTTTTTTAATCTCTTCTTCCCAATTAAGTAAATAATCATACTGATACATAGTAAATGCCTTAAATTCCATCTCTTCTCTTCTAGAGAGAGCGTTCGCCACTTTATTTTCCTTTCCCGGCTTGTATTGAATTTCAAATGAATACCCAAGCAATTTAGAAACCCATTTCTGTTGTTCTTCCTCCAACTCACGCTGTTCCAGTAGGTACTTAAGAGCTCGCTGGTTTGTTCTTATAACAAAGTGATGACCCAACAAATAATGTCACCATTTTTTTACTGATAATACAATGGCCATAAGTTCCCTCTCATATACTGACTTCTGTTGATGTCTTACTGCCAAAGCTTGGCTGAAGAATGCTATTGGCCTCTTCCTTTGCATGAGTACTTCACCAATACCCACTCCAGAAGCATCAGTCTCCAATTCAAATGGTAACGAAAAATCCGGCAAGGCTAAAACCGAAAGAGTAGTCATTGCTGTCTTCAATTTCTCAAATGCTTCTTGACTTTCACTTCCCCATTTAAACACATCTTTTTTAAGCAAAGCTGTCAGTGGAGCTGCAATTTTCCCATAATTGCTAACAGACCTCTTGTAGTATCCTGTCAGGCCAAGAAATCCCCTCAAAGCCTTTAGGTCTTTTGGAATAGGCCATTCTATCATGGCCTTAATCTTTGCTGGATCAGCGTTAACCCCTTTTGCTGAAACTAAATGCCCCAAGTATTCCACTTGATTCTTTGCAAATACGCATTTTTTTACATTAATCACTAACTTATGTTCTTGAAGTATTTGCATTGTTTCTCTCAGGTGCTGCATATGTGAATTATAATCCGGGCTATAAATCAAGATGTCATCGAAAAATACCAAGATGGATTTCCTTAGCTATTGACGAAATATGTCATTCATCAAAAATTGAAATGTAGCCGGTGCATTTGTGAGTCCAAAGGGCAATACCAAAAATTCGTAATGTCCTTGGTGAGTGCGAAAGGCTGTTTTAGTTTCATCCCCTTCTTTTATCCGGATCTGATGATAATCGGATTTAAGATCGAGCTTGGAAAATACCAAAGCACCCTTAAGTTCATCAAGTAGCTCATCAATTACTGGGATTGGAAATTTGTCCGACATGGTTATCATATTTAAGGCTCTGTAGTCTACACTAAATCTCCAACGACCATATTTTTTTTTTAACTAACAACACAGGACTTGAAAAGGGGCTGCTACTGGGACGAATTAAGCCTGTTGTTGTCATTTCATTAACTAATTTCTCTATTTCTGCCTTTTGAGAATGTGGATACCAGTAAGGTCTAATGTTCGGGGTTGCTCACCTTGCTTAATCACAATGGCGTGATCCCTCACCCTCCTTGGAGGAAGATCTTGAATAGGAGTAAGTACAGAAGGGAATTCCTCCAGCAATCCTTGTATTTCCACAGGTAGTTTTTCTTCCTCTGGTTCAGCTGTCATCTGTCCAAACTCTATCAAGTATCCTTGTCCACTTTTCCTTAAACTTCTCATCATGGATTTAAGGGATACCAAGGATTTAACCAACGAGGGATCACCCTTAATTTGCTTCTCTTCCTTCTCAATCATGAATTTCATAGTCAGTTCGTCCCAATTCATCGTTACTTTTCCCAAGGACCGAAGCCACTCCACTCCTAAAACCATATCAGTATTCCCCATATCAAACACATGAAAACTTTGATGAACCTCCACACCTTGCATCTCTACCACCATTGCAGGGCATATATGCCTGCCATGAATCTTATATCCATCCCCCAGGGACACTTTAAACACTCGAGAAGCCTGTATAGGAATGTTCAGCCTTTCCACTAACTTTGTGCAAATGAAATTATGTGTGGCGCCACTATCAATCAGTAAGAGCACCTCTTCGCCCTTAACCTTTGCCCTTAACTTTATACTAAGGTTTCCACTCAAACCCACAATAGAGTTCAACGAGAGTTCTAACACTGTTGCATCTTTCTCCTTTCCCGTTTCTATCTCCAGTTCGTCTTCATCTTCTCCATCACAAGGCTGTAGGATCATTACCGGCAATTGTCTGTTTTTTTCACTTATGAGAAGGATTGTACTTCTCGTCGCAGCGGTAGCACAAGCCAATTAAGCGTTTCTTTGCAATTTCTGCATCTGTTAGTCTTCGCACCTGAGCTCCAGCTGATTTATTATTGTTTGATGTAGCAGAGCTAGTGATACTTTATTTTTCTTCAATAATGGGTTTCGTATCATTGACTCTAGATGGAACCGTGTTAATGGTAGTTGTGCGGGTTGGGTCTGACCCACCTGAAATTCGGGTCCACTCGGTATTTGGCTTGGACACGGTCCATTTGGTAGCAACAACAGTTTTCAGAAGTTTTGCTACAAAATCTTCTCTGTTCTTCTCGACAACAGTATTTCGTTCTTCTACGTTCTGGGCGAGATTCATCATCTCTTGTAATGAATCGAATCTCATAATCCGAAGTTCCTCCGTAATATCCTCCTTTAAACCGTTTTGAAAAACCCCTATTAACATGTCGTTTGAAGCTTCAATCAATGGTGCCGACATCGTTTCGAATTTCTCACAGTATTCCGCCACTGTGCCTGACTGTCGAAGAGCCATTAACATCTCATAGG
Source organism: Biancaea sappan (assembly GCA_037074585.1). Lineage (NCBI taxonomy): Eukaryota > Viridiplantae > Streptophyta > Magnoliopsida > Fabales > Fabaceae > Biancaea > Biancaea sappan. The sequence goes on from CM073496.1 coordinate 63,122,545, forward strand.
CGTTGCCGGCTTGGGAATGTTGGAATTGGCCAAGTACTTGTTTCTTGAATTCGACCCACGTCTTCACTGGATTGTGAACCTCAAGCCATTGAAACTAGTTCAAGGCCTTATCCTCTAGGCACACCACGACAGCTTCAAGTTTTTCACTGTCGTCAATGGCGTTAAGAGAGAAGTATCGCTCCAATTTAAATAGCTAACCAATTGGATTCTCCCCAGTAAACACCGGAATCTCTAATTTCCTAAATCGCAATGGGTCTTTCTTGACAATGGCTGGTTGTCTTGTGTCCCCTGTATCACCAACAGCAAACTTGTTATTAACTCCTTGAGCTCTGGCATCTGCGTTCCTCCCTCTTTCTTCAATACGAGTAAGAGCATCCTTCATTTCTAACATCCACAATTTCATCGACTCCATATCTCCTTTCATCGAACCAAATTCTCTTTCCAAATTTTCTACTCGGCCCTCCATTCTCGGATTCACCATAACCCACACAACCAGGCTTTGATACCAAATTGATAGAGCCTAGTAGTCTAACAACCTCAATTCATTGTATAATACTGATTTTATTGAATATAAAGGAAACACCAATACCAGTGGGGTAATGGCAAGATTTACAGAAAAGAAGTAAAGAAGCAATAAACCTCAATTCACCATAGACTATCAAAGACAATAATGGAAATTCATGAAACACAATAACAGCATCAAACACGCTCAGGAGATAATTTCTAGACTTTTGAGAGGTCTAGAGCTCTCCCATCCAAACTCCAAAACCATCCGTGACCCCTACTCTCCTTCCCCAGACTATTTTTACCATCCTCCTGCCAACTCATCAGTTAGTTACGCCTTTCTCTCTCTCCTCCACCTCATCTTTCTCGCCTATTGTCACACTCTTTTTACCACTCGGCCCATTCCTTCTTTTATAGTACTTAATGGTCTCGGGCCCAACAGAAACACTGATCGCCATTTTTTTTTTCCTCATAACATTAGATGCTGAAAATGTTTTCACAAGAGAGTGGTCAGATATCTGTGACATATATATGATTTAACTTTACAAGGACCAGCAGATATGTTTGATATATATGATAACACATCACAGCTCAAGACTCTTGCTTATGTATCTTTCTGAGTTATGCCAAAATACTTCAACTTGGTGCAGCTTCCAACTGAAATTCTGAGTTATGTATCTTTCTGAGTTTCCATGTTTTAAATATGGAAATTACTTTTAATAGTTGAAATATAAATCCCCTTCTTGATATAATTTGCTAGTTGTTAGTTGTGATATAACTATATTAATTTTTTAAATATCTTCTCAAGATTTTTTTTTTTTGGATCATCAAGTCCAGACTGGTTCCGATTCTATCCCTTTCAGAAGCGCATTCAGAAATGTCATCTTTCGGCGGAGCTGGGATTTGAGTGTGGAGGCACCCATAGGAGTAAATCACATTAAGTTATCTCAAGAAGGTAACTCTTTTAAGTAACAGGTTTAACTTTTGGACTTGATTGATCCAAATTCCTTTTTAAAGTGCCATTATCCATTATTATATTTTGCTGATAAGCCATGCATTTGGACTTCTAATGTGCAGCAGATACCATTGTTGTTCGATTCAAAGTTTTGTGCCCAAATATTGGAAAAGACACATCGGTGAGACCTTTTTTTTTTCCTTGTCAATTATTGACGAGCTATGTTGTCTATCTGCATGCTTTTCCAAAAAATGTTGATATGCATATTTTTAAACTTAAATTATTTGTAGTTAAACGATTGGCCCTTATCACTTAGCGAGCTCTCTTGGAATTCTGCAGGTATGTGTGATTGGTAGCCTCACACAGCTAGGACAGTGGAAGGTCCCAAATGGACTAAAACTCAACTACAGTGGTGAATCTGTCTGGCAAGCTGACTGTGTGATACAGAGGAGTGATTTTCCAATAAAATATCCATTTTGGACTCTTAGACCTTAATTATTTGATGAAATTATGGTGTTATTATTTTCATTATGCTTTTGCACTATTCCTTAACAGAAATTCTACATATAGATATTGCAAATATGACAAGGTTGGAAATTTTTCTATAGAGAATGGTCCAAATCGAGAAGTCTCCATTAACTCCTCAAGTAATGAGGCAAAATATATTTTTCTTTCGGATGGCATGATGCGGGTATGATGCTGTACTTATGTTATATTTGACTAAGTGAACATTATACTTTTTTATCACCCAAAATAGAAAAGCTGACATTATGCTTATCTGAAATTCTTGTGGTTGTAATTGGTTGGGGATTGTGTTACTAGGAAATGCCTTGGCGTGGTGCTGGTGTAGCAATACCCATGTTTTCTGTTAGATCGGAATCTGATCTAGGAGTCGGAGAGTTTCTTGACCTTAAGTTACTGGTTGATTGGGCGGTAGCATCTGGTTTTCATTTAGTTCAACTTTTACCAATCAACGATACATCTGTGCATCAGATGTGGTGGGACTCTTATCCATACAGGTACAACACCACCTTCCATATCATTATAGACAAATGTATGCCTTTTATCCGTATAGGACTCTTATCCATACAGGCTATGTTGTTGTTGTTGTAGAATAACTTGAGACATCAAGGATGAATTCATTCCCAAAGCATAAGCTATTAGGATAGGGCCATAGAATGGTTTTTTTAATATTTCTAACACACCCTTTTATGAGAATGTCTTTTCAGCTTGAAGCCTGGACTAATAGGCCCAGTATGCTTTGTGCTCAAATTTAGTTATTTAAGAGAATGGAGGTGACAAGGTTTGTGTTCCCGAGTTCTGACTAGCTTGGTCATACAGTTTCTAATACCATGTGAAGGACCAATTCATTTCAAGAGCTTAAGCTATTAGGAGAAGACCCTAGAATGATTTTATTTTTATTTTTATTTTCTTAAAATAAGAATTTTTGAAAGTGACTTTTCTAAAATTTCCTTGGTGTTGTGTATTGTCTCATCTTTGATACCCTTGTAGCATTGGACTGGCATGTATTTTCACCCACGTTAAATATTTCTTCTGGTTTTAAAGCATAGTAAACTCTGTATTTGGATAAATTTCAAATATTCATTTCTGGTTTTAAAAGTCTACCTTTTTATTTCTCTGACATCAAATTTATCTCACTAATATTTCTTTTGACTAACCGTCTCAAATACTTTATATAGTGATTGGAACTGCTTGCACTCATTATTTTGTTTTGCAGTTCACTCTCTGTTTTTGCACTGCATCCATTATACCTGAGAGTACAGACACTTTCAGAGAACATGCCAAATGAAATCAAGGTTATGTTTAAGAGTTTTACTTTCTATTTAGCAGTATTGGTAGCTTGTTACTTCATATTATTTTGGTGATATTTAAAATGTTGTTGTTTTTAACAGCAAGAGATTGAGAAGGCAAAACAGAATTTGGATCAGAAGGTAATACTGTCAATTGTTTATATCTTGACATCATCAAGGAAGGTTGTCGATGATTTGTATGTATGCAGCATTAAATGAAACACTGTGTCAAACTCTAAAGACTTTGGCTTTTTGTACTCTGTGTCAAATGTTTCTGTTATTCTAAGTAATATGCCATGATCTGGGCAAGTAACACTACAGCTGGGATCATATTTTGTGTATTAGAAGGTAGAGTGCTCCCAACATTGTAAAGGTTGATGGTAAGTTAGCTGCTCATTTTCAATATAACCACAAAATTGAAGAGTTTCCTCTATAAGAAAATTTCGTTAGGATTGAGAGGAAGACAAGTAAGTGATGGTCCATTCTGGACTTGAATAACAATTTTAATTAGAAACTTCCATATTTGACCTCTACTCTCCTCATTTTTCAATTTCTTAAAAGTGCAATGTCAGCTTTAGATGGAATTAAATATTGTATAAATAAAAGTGTATTATTACAATTGTATATTTGCCAAGAATGTAATTTGTTCAAAACAGTAATACTATTGGGAATCTTATTGCTGACTCTAAGTAGATTATAATATACGTAGAAGGATCTATTCAAGGTTGGAAGTAAGAGAAAATCATGAGATTATCCTTTCAAAACTTACAAATAATTATGATGCTGCAGCTATTACTTCTTTATGTAATAGAAGCCAAACTCTTTAAAATTTCATTTTTAGCCCTTCATCATTATTGAACATCTAGACAGTCCATTTTCATCAATAAGTGTTTTAATGTTCTATTGGTGGATTACAGTTTCCTCAGGATTGGATGATTTTGCGTGTTTATCTTTACAGGATGTTGATTATGAGGCTACCATGGCTACTAAACTCTCAATTGCTAAGAAAATATTCACCAGAGAGAAGAATTTGATTCTTAATTCCAGCTCCTTTCAGAAATTCTTTTCTGAGAATGAGGTCTTGCTACATCTTAACACTTTCTAATAATGACAGAAGATTTTTTATCTGTCTTATCTTTTTTCTTTTTTTTGGGTTTCTCTTCCTTTTTTCTGGTCTTCTGTAATGTGAATTTGGCTATTGACATCTGTTTATAGTTTATTGTTTTATTTAATTTATACATTTGACTCAGTTATGTTCTTGATGGTAAAAGGATTGGTTGAAACCCTATGCTGCTTTTTGTTTCCTGCGGGATTTTTTCGAAACATCGGATTGCAGTCAGTGGGGGCGTTTTTCTCATTATTCAAAAGATAAGGTACATCCGTTTGTTTTTTGTTTTAATTTTTGATCACGTTGAGATATATATAATCTGGATATTCAGAAGATTCTGTTGTATATGCCAATAAAGAGGTCCTTTCTCTTAAATCCTGGTAACCTATGTCCTTGTGTTTTACAGTTAGAAAAACTTGTGTCAAAGGAAAGCCTACATTACGACATAATTTGCTTCCACTACTATATCCAATACCATTTACATTTACAAGTAAGTTGAATGGGTCTTGTCCTAGAAGTTCTACTTCATGTACAGTTCCTATGAAAAAAAAATAAAAAAACTTATTGTTTGCGTTCATCTCAAACTTTCAGCTGTCAGAAGCTGCAGAATATGCAAGAAAAATGGGAGTGGTCCTAAAGGGAGATCTTCCTATTGGTGTTGATAGAAATAGTGTAGATACTTGGGTTTATCCAAATTTGTTTCGAATGAACACTTCTACTGGGGCACCTCCTGATTATTTTGATAAAAACGGTCAGAATTGGGGCTTTCCTACATACAATTGGGAAGAAATGTCAAAAGACAACTATGCTTGGTGGCGAGCTCGTTTAACACAGGTTTTGTTTTGAAAGCCTTCTTATGTTTCCTGTCCTTAACAGGCAAAATATTTTACTGCTGATCACTATTTTCCTCTGTATCCATGACAGATGGCAAAATATTTCACAGCTTACAGGATTGATCACATATTGGGATTCTTCCGAATCTGGGAGCTTCCTGATCATGCTATGACTGGTCTAGTTGGAAAATTTCGACCATCCATTCCCCTTAGTCAGGTAGGTATCCTTACGTTCTCTTAAATTGTAATGGCACTTTTCTTGGTGAATACAGGTGGAACTGTTTTAACTAGTAAAAGCGACTGTTTGCTTTCTTATTTTAGTCAATTTATTATTTATTTGAACTATATCTTCTATTGTAGGAAGAACTTGAAAGAGAAGGAATATGGGACTTCAATCGCCTGAGTCGCCCATACATTAGGTTGGAACTCTTGCAGGTTAGTGGTTTACCTTTCACGCTACAACTAATTTTAATAACAGGCTGCCATCTATTTTCTCATAATATGTGTTGTAGATGGTCTTACCGGTGTGTGGATTATATTGTATACTTTTCATTTTCAGGAAAAATTTGGAGCTTCTTGGATATTTGTTGCGACTACTTTTCTGAATGAATATGAGAAGCAACGCTATGAGGTGATCATCCATGCATTAATTAACATGCTTATTAATTTTACTGATTCCTCTATATGTTTGTGTAGCATAGAGTTATATTTGGTCATAAAACTTACTTTATTGATCTCTGCTTTATTCATCAAAGTCTTCAAGGAGTTGGATGGATTTATTTTGATGAAACCATATTCCAAACTATTATCATGGAAAGCTGATTTGATTTGGAGTTATGTCATCCGATTTATCTGATGTTATCATACTCTTTATTGTTAGTTCAATCAATGTTCTTTATGATGTTTCTCTGATTTGTTGCTGTTGTTGTTTTGGTTATTCTAATTATTCTATTAATTTCTTCTTGCTTTTAAGGATTTTGCTATGCATAAATTTTTATCTTCTCTCTTATTGAATATATCATTTTCTGTAAAAAATAAATAAATAAATAAATAAATAAATAAAAGAAGGATTATATAGTGCAAACTTAAAAAGGGGTGGAGGGTGCAAGATATCTTCGTCTCTGTTGACTGTTGAGTAAATGTGTGTGTGTGTGTGTGTGTGAGAGAGAGAGAGAGAGAGAGAGAGAGAGAGAGAGTCATGGTCCCTAAAAAACTGATCTGGTTATGGGTCTTTGTGGTTCAGAATTAGAATGGGTACTGGGTAGAATAGGGGTTTTCCTTCTTCGACCTATGGTGCTGAGAGAGAACCTGCAATCACTTGAGATTAATGTTGAGATTTTTTATAAAACTTTCTAGATAACTTCCATTCATGTTTAAGAATGCTCAAATACAACCTTGGTGGAATAACCACCCCTTAAAACCAGGAAACAAGGAAAAAGTGGAAAAAGGTCTAGTAATTCTCTCTCTCTCTCTATAAACAAGTAGTTTTTGGAAAAGCAAATTCCTTTTCTGCTATGCTATGTTGAATTACTATTGTCTAAGGATTTATAAATAAAAAATGTGTACCTTCAGTACTGCTATTACTATACTGTCATCATTCATTGCCACTTCTTGTAAATGTACCTCAGTCGTTTATTTGGTTAAGGTATCTGGTTCACCTCAGCATTTTGGAATTTAGTTGTACAACGAAGGATTAGAAATATAATCATGTATGGTGTGAAAAGAAAATTCTTCTCCTGTATTGGTTGATTCTAAATGTGACCTTTTTGAGATTAAATTTCTTCTTGCCTTACAAAAATTTGTATTCTGTTGAGTCTCGAAGTGTCTTGCTCAAAGAAGTATTACTTTGCACGATTATTAGTTCAAGGAGGATTGCAACACAGAGAAGAAAATTGCTGCGAAGCTAAAATCATTTGCAGAAGGGTCCTTTCTGGAGAGTGAAGTCAAAATGCAGCGCAATCTCTTTGATCTACTACAGGTAGCGTTATCAATTTAGCTTCCTTCTTTTCTCTCTCTGCTTCCCCCCACCTCCATATTTACTCCGGAGACTATTCTGTCAAAGTTTTGAATCATTATATTTTTAAAAAATATCTGAATCTTTTTCTGCATCTTTATCTGTATCCTGTTGATTTCACAAGTCTTATATTATCTTTAATTGGCTTGCAGAATATAGTTCTAATACGAGATCCAGAGGATTCAAGAAAATTCTATCCTCGCTTCAACCTTGAAGATACTTCAAGTTTTAAGGATTTGGATGATCATAGGTATTAAATTAATTTGTGTAGCTTTCTAGCATATATACATATATAGCTCTTTTTTTTTTTTGGTAAGGATATATAACATTTTTTAACTGCAATGTCATTATTGTGTGACTGGAGCAAAATCAAATTCTTTTTGCCATTTCACTTCCTTGAGATGTTATCTCACAAGATCTCTTCCTACTCATCATATACAGCAAGAATGTTCTAAAAAGATTGTACTATGATTACTACTTTCAACGACAAGAGAATCTTTGGAGGCAAAATGCTTTGAAGACCCTTCCTGTCCTTCTGAACTCATCAGACATGCTAGCCTGTGGGGAAGATCTTGGCCTTATTCCTTCTTGTGTTCATCCTGTATGTCTGATCAACTTCATTCATCATGTACCTCTACGTCAGAGGCACAGCACACACAATACCACCTATACTAAAGATATTAGAAAGATTTGTTTTTGAACTTTTGTTTATGCAGGTTATGCAAGAATTGGGGTTGATTGGGTTGCGCATTCAGCGCATGCCCAGTGAACCTGATCTGGAATTTGGTATTCCTTCTCAATACAGCTATATGACAGTAAGATTTTTATGTCGAATTGCTTGCTCTTATAATATTTTGGCGCATATGGTTGTGTTAGAAGAAACATAACCCTAATTGTTCTATCGGGTTGTGTTATACCTATGCCACATTTGAAAATCTTTTGGGGTGCGTTTCTTTATTAATGCAACCTATACCATCTCTCATAACTGTTCTGGTTGTTGTTAAAATTCACTTTTTCTGTTACATCGGCAAGTATCATGAAAAATCTACCCTCCTATTTTTGGGGAGCAAGGTTGGAATAATAAATACCTAATCAAACGGACGGGAGAAGTTATTCCAAACATCTTAATGTAATTTTTTGATTTTTGGCTGTAAAGAGTGAAATATTACAGGGTTTGCGGGGTAGTTTTAGTTGCCTAGTTCAGTGGCATGCGATTGGACAATTAAAGATACTTTTTCCTGTTTTGCTTAATCCGAGCTCAGTTATTAGGAGAGTAGTGCTAGTTGCATTATCATGTTTCATCTCTCATAATCCTCCCTCAGAACTTCCAGCTCACCAACTAGTATCAAGTTATTTACTATTTTATTTTAGAATGGTTACTGGTTAGGTTTAGAAAAGGGAATCTGATACCCTGCTCTTCCCTCTGCTCTCCCCATGCACACCATTGGAGTGGGACCCATACCTATCCAATGGTGTGTAGAGGGGAGAGCAGGGATTTGCAGGGGATCTGGGTCCTAGAAAAGTTACTAGTCAACTTTAAAGGTAAAAGAAAAAAAAAACTTTGATTCGTTAAGAGAGAAGAGGATATTAAGCAGTTACTCAGAGTTGTGAAGGATGATTGTGAGAGATTGTCAGAGATCTGTAGCAAGAGTAATTTGATTTGGTGAGTTGGTGTCATGCAGGTGTGTGCCCCATCATGTCATGATTGTTCCACCTTGCGAGCTTGGTGGGAAGAAGATGAAGAAAGAAGGCAACGATTTTTCAAGAATGTGATGGAGTCTGACATGTTGCCTCCTGATCAATGTGTTCCAGATGTTGCATATTTTATTCTAAGGCAACATTTTGAATCCCCATCGATGTGGGCCATTTTCCCTCTTCAGGTATTCTTCTGATAGACATTACTGTTAGTAAGAACAACTTAAGAAATAATAAGAACATAGTTGGTGACTTCTCCCTCCATGTTGGACAGGACTTGCTAGCATTAAAAGAAGAATATACAACGCGCCCTGCAATAGAAGAGACCATCAACGACCCAACAAATCCGAAGCACTATTGGAGATATCGTAAGTCCTCAATCCTCATCATTGTCATAATGCTTACTCTTTGGAATACACTAATATCAAGTTAGTTTGAAAAGATGACATGAGGCTGAGTTTTTGTCTGTTCTCAGGTGTGCATGTGAGTCTGGAGTCTTTGATGAAGGATAATGAACTAACGTCCCTCATAAAAAATCTTGTACGTGAGAGCGGAAGATCACTTCCTCTGGTGGACTCAGAAGGGGAAGCGAGCCCAGCGTCTGGGAAGCAGCTGATTGCCAGTAATGGTTTGAAAACCCCTCACTCTTCTCAGTCCAATGAAACTCAACTAAAGGATGCAGTGGCTGTCAGCTGATGAGCCTTCAAATCCATATTGCATGACCTGAAGGCTGCTAACATGTAAAATTAAGGATTACTTCCCTCTCTTTCCATAACTTAATTTCAATAAATTTTTTTTAAAGAAAAGAGAAAAGTATGCTTATGAATATGCTTGTTTTTAGAATAGCTAAGATGGTATTTATTTCTCGTGTTGCCACGTTATTATAAATGTGAACTGAAATATTTTATCGGAGTGAGCCATTTATGATACTACTTTTACGTTTGAAGTTAACTTCTTATGTTTACCGTATTTATTTCGTTTATGTTCTCATCTCTCGATCAAATTTTATAGTCGGCTCATTAGATTGTAGTTTGAGTCAGTTATTACCGATTTGTTGGCGCTCTCTGTAGATAATAATGATGTTAGGTCAGTATTTTTATTAAAATCAGTGTTGTGCCCCGTGCAGTGCATGGATCAACACAAATGTTATAATTTTACTTATCAAATAAATAAAAATAATTAAAAAATATATAAAAGAATACATGTACAAAAATAATAAGATATTTAAGCCATGTTAAGACACATATAAAATAATTCATTAGATATAGATGCATTGAAGATTGAATGTGAATAACGTTAAATGAAAATAAAAATAAAAAATAAGTTATTACATGAATTAATTTAGATAAATATATTAAGTTGAAATAAAAGTTACTAATCTAATAAGTTTGTTAGGATCAAAATCTTTGTCTTCATTTGACTGCTTCTTTTATTTTTACAAATATACATTTGGATTAGCAACAATAGGTTTATTGAAATTTAAAATATAACTTACATACTGACAAAATTTTAAAACAATAAAAAAAAGATAATCAATAGAGAAAATATTCATCACATTCCAATTTTAAAATTTAATACTTCAAATCTTAAATTAGTATTCAATCAATCTGAATACATGTAATCTCGGTATTGCCTAAAGTTTCTCTTCATAGGGATGACTCTACCCTTTACTCACAGTAAACCTAAAAGGGATTATTCATTAATCCTATTAGATGAGAAAATTAAAAAAAATTAATTAAAAAATAGTCAAATTATATTATTCAAACACAAGTAATTACCTCAATGACATCATTTTTTTTTTCTTTTAGGCTTTAATATTTCTCATGATTTACTTTCCTCAAGAAAACGTAATGATAGAAACAACAAAGTGAAATTGGAATTAGAAAACTAAAACAATATAAAAATGAAATACAATACACAAGAATAAAATCCTAGAAGACCAAAAACAGAAACATAGAAAACAACAATGGGGAACGAACACAGAAATGAAGAAAGTAGAAAAAAAAGGAACGAAAGAGAAATAGAAAATAAAAAATCACAATCGAATGAATAATAATTGCGAATGTGAACAGTAAGTGAATTGTATAGAATAGAAAAAATAACTAAAAAAAAACTGAGTTATGATACCAAATGATATGAGAGAAACATCACTTTAAAGCTTTGATGATAAATCGTCATTGTTGTTATTCATCCATGTAAGGGAAAAAGAAACAAAAACAAAGAGAAAAAAAAATTGTGTGAGAGAAAGAGATATGTAAATATGGATTAGATATTCGAAAGAAATATATAAATATCTACATTGATTTTAAATTTTAAAATTTTAATTTTGAAAGACGAAAAAGCTTCCAAATTAACTAATAATGATGGTCACTTTTTAAAAACATATACATGAAGATAGGAGATTGACCATTGATAATTTAGAGTTTGAGCTGATGGAGGTAATTTTAAATTTTATTATAATTATTTAATAAGAGAAGTTCATAATATGATCACTTGTAAGTTATTTTTTATATAGCAATTAATTATTTATATGTAATAAATGCTAATTTACCAAATAATATCATATTATATTTCAATTGAAAAATTTACCTAATTTATCAATTATATAGCAATTATAGCAATTACATACTAATTATATAGCAATTTACTCTAATTTTTTAAATTCATTTAATGTGATTATATAGCAATTATATCAATTATAAATTAATTATATAGCAATATACCTTTATTTTTTTAAATTTATTTAATGTGACATGATTAATTTACTAAATTTATTCATTAAATTTATTAATTTAAATTTTTTTTATTATAATAATTTAATAACCTATCAGTAATTAATACCGTAAAGTAAAATTATTTTAGTTTATTATATAGATTAGTTTCTGAGGTTTGAAACATATTATAAGTGATTTTTTTACATCTTTTATTAAATCATTAAGTTTATCGATTATTAGTTGTGTATATTAGGTTAATCTTAGACAAGTTGTTTTTTAGCCTCTTCTCCTCAACCTTCTCTTTTTCTTAAAGAATAATTATGTGTTTCAATTCAAGATTTCTAGAAATTGAATAACTAACAAAGTTAATAACTATGTAGAACGTTATTTGAAATAGTTAGAGCTATTTAACGATGATCTTGTTATGATTTAGGATGATGAAATAAAAGATAATTTTAAAATTTAAAATTAGCCAAATGTTTTATTCTTGATTGGATGTGCTGTGAAAAGCTTTTGTGTTATGTAAAATCATTTAATAAATGTTTTTATTAATAATACTATGTTTGATAATTTTTAAAAAAGTAATTTTACTATAAAATTACTTAACTAAGGCATGTACTTAAAAAAGTAAGTAAAAAAAAAGAGATAATTATGATAATTAACAACTTTGAGTGGGTACATTTATTATTTAAAAAATAACTTTGTACTTTTATTTCAAGTAAAAGCTCAAATTAAAAAAAAAAAGTATTTCAAGTTTCAACTATCACTCAAATTAATGTATCTTTACTCCAACCATCCTCATTACAAAAGAATCAAATTAATTGAATATAGAATGAGGAATGAGGTGAGTACCAGGGTAGTAGTGAGTTGAATGGAGGCTAGTATGGCACGTAAGCAGAAAGTATTGTTGTGACAGGCATGGGGAAATAACGGTCAGGTTAGGGGTATGTCCGAAAATAGGAAACCAAGGGTGGGGGAGGAAGAGGAGGGAGGAGAGAATGAGAGATCAAGAGGAGAAGAGGGGTGGAGGGTGGAAAAGGAGTCGTGTGCTGAGGGACGGGGTATATTGATTACTCACCATTCGACGCGAGGGTGTGTGGGAGTGGGGGTGGAATTTCTTATCCTTATACTCCGTTCACGGTTTCATTCTCATTTCTCTCGCGCTCCCTTTGCTTCTCCATCTCCATCCATCCCCCTGAATGCCTTACCAGTGTTCAGGGTACGCTTCTTCTTCTTCTTCACAATGTAAAAACGTCGCCGTCTCATCTCTGATCACTGATCATCAGGGATAAACGTTGAACTCTTGCGGTTTCTTTTTCTTTTTTTTTTTAATTACTATGGATGCATTGTCGTGCTCCTCATACTTCGTCTCTGCGATTAATCAATAAATGTCTACCAGATCACGTGTTGCTGATTTCATTGTTGTGTTCATAACTGTGTTTTCTCCGTAAACAGGGTTTTTCTTTCCCCTTTTTGTGTCCGGGTTTTCTGTCGTCCGTTCTTTGAAATTTCATCTTCTGCTTGACAAATCCTGCAGGTTATGAGGCATTCAAGAAAAATGCGAGCAACTCGGCCTGCGTTTCTGTCTGGTATTCGAAGTTTAAGCGATGATCCATCATCTTAATTATACCCCCTTGCAAAGCAAATATTCGGTAATAATTTAATGATTTTTAATTCCCGAATGTACATTAAACTAGTCTTTTATTGGTCGCTAGTATTTAAATGGAAATCGTTCTGATAAAGATCGCATCGGAATTTCCATCTAGCTTGTCAGTTTTCTATTCTATTTTGTAATTTCTCTTTGTTATTAATCTTAATGACCTTTATAGAGTGATATTTTAGGCTGCTATAACTAGTTAAAATTACTCTGTTATTGAAAATCACGGATATCTGAAATTGTTGATTTTGCTTTTGTAGGCAATTAAATGATCATGTTAATGTTTCTAAAAAAGATTAAACTGTTTGGGGTAAGACATGATCCATTTATATGGTCAGGCAATCATGATAAATGCTTATATGAAGTTATCTTTTTCTAATTTCTTGCTCTTGCTATGCCATATGGATGTTCTTTTCTTGGTCTTACCATCATGGCTGTTTTTGAACCTAATATGTGAAAGATCTGGAACCTGACCTGAATAGTCAAATTTCCGGAGCAAATTTGCGGGTGAGATTTCCCGTCTTATGCATGCCGGAATTACCTTAAGAGTACGTGTTGTCATTAAAATTGTTATTTTCATGTATACCATATTTATTAACTCAAATGCATACGCATTATGAGGAGTGTATCTTAATGATTTGGTTCTTTAGTCTATATTATGGCCTTTTAGAATCTTACTTCGTGCCATTTATATATAAGATGTCATATCATGTAGATTAATTCTGCACACGCAGTATTTCCAGGAAACAGGCTTCACATTTGTTCTTGTTTTAAAGCTGCAGATGCCATCGCCTTCAGGAAACTAATTGAGGGGATTTTTTTCCGAGAAGAATTGCTTTTGGAATGCGTTGCTGCTCCACTCTCATCTGGATGAAATTGTTCACAATGGCTGTAGCCATAGATCAACATGGGTTTAAGCCATTTAGCCGATCCCAGAGATGCATACTCCAATCCTATGGTTTCCTCGATCACAACCTTCTGGAACTTGACCAAACCAGTCTCAACCACTCCTTCAAACAATCATCTGAATCCGACAATTTTCACCGCAGTTTCTCCACTCCATGCCTTCCCCTAACCCATTCTGCCGAGGAAGACCTTACTTCTTATCCCAGGATTGAGATAGTTGGTGGCAGTGGAGCCCAATTACATGCTCTTGTTGTCGAGGTTGCCATTGCTATGGCCTCTGGCTCTTATCCTATACCAGTTTCTAAAGGTCTAGGTGGTGCTTATGTTTTACGTAGCCCAAATGGTAAAGATATAGCTGTGGCTAAGCCAGCAGATGAAGAACCTTTAGCCTTCAACAATCCAAAGGGCTTAAGGGGTCGAAGGCTTGGCCAACCCGGGTTGAAACACTCCATTCGGATAGGTGAAACTGGAATTCGTGAATTAGCTGCTTTTTTCCTTGACCACGGAGGCTTTGCTGGTGTGCCTCCCACCGCTTTAGTCAAATTCTCTCATGCTGCCTTCTATTTCACTCATGCTGCAGCCGCAGTTCCATCAGCAATACCTTGTAAAATCGCTTCGCTCCAACGCTTTGTAGATCATGATTTTGACGCAGCAGAGTTGGGCCCTTCTTTCTTCTCTGTTGCTTCTGTTCACCGGATTGGGATTCTAGACATCAGGCTTCTAAATCTTGATAGACATGCAGGAAATATGCTGGTGAAGAAGCAAGATCACCTCAGTTATAATAATGCTTGTCGGGTTGCTGAGCTTGTTCCTATAGACCATGGGCTTTGCCTACCCGAGTGGCTAGATGATCCATATTTTGAGTGGCTGCATTGGCCACAAGCCTCTGTTCCTTTCTCGGAGTGCGAACTCGAGTACATCTCCAAACTTGACCCTTTTAAAGATGCAGAGATTCTCAGAGCTGAGGTTCCTTCACTGAGGGAGTCTTCTATAAGGGTTCTTGTTGTTTGCACCATTTTCTTGAAGCACGGTGCTGCTGCTGGCGTTTGTATTGCTGTTATCGGTCAAATGATGACTAGACAATTCAGTGGCGGAGAAGAATCCCCCAGTGATCTGGAAGATATTTGTTTCCAAGTCAAGGCTAGCATCCCTCGTGTCCCCGAGAAAAGCAAATCGCCAGAAGCTGAACAAGAGTCTAATGTATTTTCACTTGACAAAGAAACTCAAGTTTGTCCTCGTCATGGGGTATCGCAGTTACCGTTCGATGGATTAAGTAAGGAAAATGATAATCAAAATAAAGACAATAGTAATAGCAACGGTAAGTGTGAGAGTGGAATAAAGGGGTGTCTTGCAAAGAGTATTAGTTTGTGTTCATGGAGCCATAATAGTGAAACAGGGGGCATTATGTTCGGAGACATGAACCAAAGCGAATGGGGATTGTTCTTGGAAATTTTTGAGAAGCTTTTGCCGGGAGTGTTTGAGGATAAGAAGTCCGGGAAGTGAAGCAAAAGTTGGAACGTTGTGCAAGTTAACTAAGGATATTAGGAATATATATAAATGTATATAAATATAAATATATATAAATGTATATAAATATGTATAATATTATATATATATATATATTATGTATATAACTAAATCCAGAGATGAACGAGTGTTGCTTGTAATTGTACAGTGATGTACATTAATGCCAAAAAGACTAGTGTATGTAGGTTGTTGTAGATATAAGCTGAGGTGCCATTTTGGCGGGATGGAACAGTGATTGGGAGGTGCTAATTAGTGCAATCCTTTCCATCTGAGATATATTTATTTTTGTTGATTTTTCATCCTCTTGTCAAAATTCAGTTGTACACTAAGTGTGTTCCCACCCGTGATTATGTCAAAACTATATTTTAATGATATAAAATAATATATTGGTTAAATCTTTTGTTCACTATATGCTGGTAGATGTAGCTTATTGAATTTCAAATCCTGCGATACTGCGTAGAAGCTTGTTCTTGTATAGATGATGCAAATTCTTGCTCCTTATTTTCATATGTTTTTATTTTTATTGGCCAAAGATGATATTCAGTTGCTATGTAGCAGGTTTTGTACATGTCTTTTGAGTACGAATGTTTAGGATTCTGATCAAAAAAACGCAATTGGAAGTTGAAATATGAGTATTAGAGAATAATAGGCAGTTGCTTTAGTTAGAAAGTTTGTTAAGTTTTCTGTGACTTGCCCTCTCTGTATAATGTACAAATTCTCACTGTTGTCACTCAATAATTCTGCAGTACTTCTGATATATTATCTTCTATTCTGTCATCTTAGATCCACTATTGTTACCCAATGAGTTACATAATTAAGAATTACAAATTTTACCTAAGTTATCATATAGTTATATTTAAATTTAATTGACTTTATTTTAAGTGAATTCAGCAGACAGCTCAAATTTTGAAATAAGACTAAAATGTATACAAAAAATGTATATAAAAATAAGTTTATATAATGTATCTTTTTTTAACTTTAAAAATTAATTTTTTTATTTAAATTCTTAGCATCAATTGTTCATATAGATTGAGAAATAATAATTTAACAAAAATAAAAAAAATTTGGTTGTTAGTTAAACTAGAAAATAATAGTTTTTTTTTTGGGTAATTTTATTCTACAATTTTGTAGCAAAAAAATATAAAAAAATATTTACTACTTGAAATAACATGCTGTAAGCATTTTTTTTTTGGAGTTAGCATTTTTCAACTTAGATAGACAACTAAAGTGATGATAAAATCTCTAATGAAAAAGTTAACTATTTCTGACTATACCTCTATAGTATATAATAAGAGTTAGTTTGTTCTTTGTGTCCTTTTATTACCAAAAAAAAAAAAAAACTAACTGGCTAATTATTTTCAACGGCATTTTCATTGAATAACTCTCCAATAACACAATATCTTATAGTATGAACATAAATATAAAATCTACTTTTCCTTTTAAAATTCATCACTTTTCTCAAAATAAAAAAGGGGTCAAACATGGAAAATATGTAGACAAAATAGATAAAATACTCCAAATGCATACTTATGTAAGATTAAATCAAGGGTGGAAATTAAACATATATGTGAATGCCAAATGAAGGAAGCAAGGTCAGTGAGACAGTGACTAGGGGCCCGTTTTCCGGACCTCAACCAAACTAAGCCAAAGCAATCAATTTTTTAAAATATTAAAATAATCAAATTTTCAAATAACTCGACTGAAAGATACTTAGTTATTTACTACTTATTGTTATATTAAATTATTTTTAAAATATAAAATTTATTGTAAAGTAAACAAAAATTGAGAAAATATATTTAATATCAAACTTTCTCTTTCTTAAATCATTTTAATTTTTCTCTCATATTTTGTGTTATGTTCTTTAACATATAATTTTGGAAACTAATGACTAGAAGGTTAAAAGTCATTATAATAATCATCAAACTTATAATTCAAGTAGTATGAGTTGCAAACAGATTTTGTATCATTCATGGTAGGAACAAAATAGTGCAAAATGACTAAGAGTCGTTTGATCAAGCGGCCAGATTAAATCAGTGTACGTCACATGGTGTGGCCTCTTCTCCTCCACATCCAACATTCTCCCCTCCACAGCGCTCCGATTGAATTAGTCAAACAGTACATTTTATATAATGTGTAATTTTTTTTTTAAAGAAATCTATTGGGGATATCCAAACAATGATTAATCAATTTTTCTAAGATCAGAATAATTCCTTTACATGGTCTTCAACCAAAATGATTATGTTTGTTAGGAATTGGTAATCTCCATAGTCTACTCCAAACTTACTGAAATTAGATGTTTCACTATCATAACCATTTTTTTTTTTTATGCAACAAATGATAGCAACCGTTCACACAGTGAACAACCTTTTTTAAGACAACACCCAAGACCAAGTATCAATATTATTGGTTCACTAATAGGGATATTTTTAATATCAGCTGCATCATTTGGAATAAATATATAATAAATCAATTATTTGTTCCGTTCTCTCTTAGCCTCCAAAAATAGGTCCTCACTTTGTCAAAAGCAGAAATTTCAGAGAATTGTTTATAAGGAATGGGGTGAGTAGTTCCAGTACTCAAACTTTAAAACACAACACTCATAGACTGCAAGTATAATTAAGTTGTAGTTGATATTTTTTTGCATTTGCTAATTAAAAATGAAGGCACATGAATCGACATGAACTTGTTAAGAATGTCAACTACGCATTATTATGGGCATATGAATAATTATTTTTGAGATAATTGTAAAGGGTGTTTCTCAAACTAAAGAAATACAAATAGCTGGTTCAAAACAACACTTCATATCTGAAGTTAGTTTCAACTTTCAATTGGTTTTATGAAGTGGCCAAGACCGGATTACAAGTGTGAGAATCAATTTTATGATTTTTTATGGAACCCTAAAAGGGAAACTGGTGGGAAACTGGTGCGAATTAAAGTGCTTTGACTTCAATTATCGTAGTACAAACAAAAGTCGTTGCACCAAACGACTCCCAAAGAAGCATTCAAAACCAGAAAGTGCGTAGGAAAATTCCCACAAGAATCATCCTCATATGATGGCTTTTTGATTAAGTACTTGCGTAGACTCAGAGAATTCCACAGCAAAACCAGAACAATGCATGTATCCACACTTTCTCCGAAACAGAAAAACAAAAATCGAGTTCCATAATCGATACGTAAATTTGATATGATCACCAACCAAAGCCCCTAATTGAAAAACCTAATAATAGTACTCTTCTGACCAGCTGTGATGATCTTTCTTCTCATTATCTACCTCTAGCTTCATCAATTCATCCTCACAGACAATCACAAGAAATTGAACCACACATAGCTCTAGCTTATATATATTTCAGACCCTGCACACAGATATTTATTCATAACATCAGTTTGCCCAGCAAATAATAAAAACTTAGAAAGAAAGCATTTGATATACTGTTAATTTTATTCTGGTGTATTGAACTGTTATTCAAGATCTCTACAATTTTAGCCTTGTCAACTTTTTTTCTGTAAAATACTATCTTTATCTTTTATGTGACAACTTCTAATTAATCACGAAATGTATCATAACCAGAGACAATTACAATATATCATGCTCTACACACAAAGATGTTCGCTTTTCTCAAAAGAAGATAAATGAAGGAAGAGGAGGAAGAATAGATTAACTTACTGTTGAAACTCTACATTGATGAGAGAAGCAGATGTATTGGCAATGGTCTCCAAAGCTTTCTGAGAGAGAACCATCGTGGTTCCGGTGGCCGACGGAGAGGAGACGGCGGAGACGGCGTAATCGACGATCTTGATCTGAATGCTCTGCTCCGGAATGCAAGTCCTGGGTTCCTCTGCACTTATACATCTCACCAGGTACTGCCTCCCACACGCCGCTCCGTTATCCCAAATTCCGTCGCCGGCTGCCGCGAACAGGTTGCTCGATGGGAATTGTAAGGCTTCGCCGCCGTAGCACTCCGTCGCTATATCGTTCGTGTAGAAGCAAGTGCATTAGATTATTAGATACCGATGATTGACCATAAATGATGCAGATTTTAGAGAACGACGAAGTAAAATGGGTAAAGATACTTACGCAAGTAGGGAGGAGAGTACTGAGCAGCGGTACCCACATCGGCATAAGAGGGAAAGGGAAGGACTAAAAATATGATGAATAGGTGGAATCTCGACATTGTTGTAGATGCAATGCAATGATACAATATGCAGAACACAGCTATTTTATTTTCATTTTTTTTTATATCAAACTCACTTTTTATAATTTTATCCCAGAAGAATTGCTTGCAAGTCGGTCTTTAAAAATGTCCACTAATACATAGTAGTCACAAGATCTTCTGTTTGACACTGGACTTATCAAAGATTTATCATCATTGTCCAAATAAGGGGGAGACTGGTGAACTTACGAGGGTCTCACTCTAAAGTATTAAAAAACTCAAGCGTCAAATAAAGCATTCGAGCTCTATCTTTTAGGATTCGTTTGATATGTAATATTGTTGAGAAAAAGAAAAGAAATGAAATGAAATGAAAAAGAAAAAGAAAATAAGAAAGAAAAAATAAAAAAAAATGTGTTTAATATGTAATGAAAAAAAAATGTGTTTGCTATATATTTTTTTTTAAAAAAAAAGATAAACAATGTATTAGACAATTATTAAAATACCCCTGTCTATTAAGATGTTGACTTAACTTTTGTCCCTTAACTTTTTTATTTCAATATAGTCTTTTTAATTTGTAATTTGTGTCATATTTGTCATTATCCATCTTTTTAACATAGTCCTTTAATTTTTTTCTTTCAATATAATCCCTCTTGTTTCAATATAGTCCCTTATAAAAATAAAAAGAAAAATTATCTTTCATTGTGCTATCTTTTGTTAATTTAATAATTAAATAATAAATTTAACAAATAATATCAAATGTTTCTTTAATTTTAATAATATAAAATTTGAATAATAATAGAATAAAACATCAAGAAGCTCTAGAAGCCTTCAAGCTCCAACTCTTGATGTGAAAAAGAGAAAATAGAGGTAGCTTCTTCTAATCAAAGGTGCACAACTTTGTCTCAACCTTTGACTCTTTAATTCCATCTCTCTTCCTCTATGCTATTCGTCATTGTATCCTTCTCCTTTTATTCGATGCGAGCTATCACAGTGGAACTCACGACAACGTTTGGCAAAGTAGTTACTAGTAAGGCAGAGAAAGTGCTTTCTTTTAGAAAATTTTCATATCTCTCGTTCTAGTCTGTTATGACTAAAGATGAAAAAAATCTTTTCTCAAACTGAAATTTGGGACTGGGATGATTAATAAGAACTAAAAAATCTTCGAAATCCAAAAGAAAAAAGAAAAAAAAAAGAACAAAAAGAATATTTGGATATGGGGTTGATTTTCAGTATAGACTAGAGATGCAAAAATCACGATGAATTAGCGGTGCAACATTCATGATCGAGGATGACAAGGCAAATTTGGAAACCACAAGATTAAGTTAATGTTTTTCATCAAAAAAGTTGAATTTCCAATGGAAATTTTTTCTACAGAAATGAAGGAAATGATCTCATGCGTGTCTCCATTGATACTCTCTCTCGCACTGTAGTTGGGGCAACCAAACACGGTTGAATGGAAAAAAAAATGAATTCTCTCTTATATTACATTGTAGCCTCGGACACCAAACGTGACTCCAAGTATAATCTACTGTGAGCGTGTTTGGTTTTGCGGCACAAGGGAATGAACGCGCGTTAGAAGATTCAGCATCCCGTTTGCACCGAAGACTGTATGTTTGGTTCTGCGTTAACCCTAATTTTTAGAATCGATTATGCAATCAAAATCTATTTTTCTCAGAAGTAGAACCATGGAGCTTTCACTGAGAATCGATTTTGCTCAAATCAAATTTTCCCGTGGTACCCTCTCGTTCTCTGTTTTTTTTTCTTCACCTTTATTTCTCAGATACCAGCATGGCGAATAAGAGGAAAGAAGAAAAGAATGAGAACATGGGTGTCACGACCCGTTTTCTGGGCACATGACCGGCACAATGATGAATCTCTCATCACTGTAAGCCTTCCGATAAATATATCAAATTTTCTTATCTGAAAATCATAGATTATCAATTTAAAATACATTATTATACTGACATACAAGCCAAATGTCGAACCTCTGAACTAGATGTCCTAGACGATTACAGAGCAACATAATCTATAACAGAAGAGAGGTCTACCCGATAACGGGAAGGTCCAAAGTGATCTACTCCTCTAGCAGATATTCTTCGATGGCAACCTGATCTGAACAAAAAGGTTGTACAAACAATGTGAGCTTTTAAACTCAATGAGCGAATCGGCCTCGCATTAATAAAATTCAAATACATTACCAGTCATGCAAGCATATCCAAAGGCTCATACTCAACCAATAGACAGAAGATAAAAATTTATCCAATTCAACAAACGTTATTAGTACTCGTCAATGGCAATATATCCCGGAGAGCGCACACAGGCCGGCTCACCAATTATGTATATTTCCGCCATGACGCACAACATCATCCTCTTACATACAAGATAAAAATTCATCCAATTCAACAAACGTTACTAGTACTCGTCAATGGCAATATATCCCGGAGAGCGTACACAGGCCGGCTCACCAATTATGTATATTTCCGCCATGACGCACAACCTCATCCTCTTAGCTAGGGCGCCTCACGGATTTATCACCAATCCGGGCTATATTCCTACTGAGGGAATCGTTGTCTCCACACTCATTGGTCAAGACACCCTGTCAACCGGGTTTTCTGCCTTGCCGTGAGAGGGGGTACTGTCCCGCTCAATCACAATCAATAGCATTTCATATCATAATCAGAAGCTCAATATAATATTCATCCATATAACAGGTATAGTATATAACTATATTATGGATTTATAAACCACATATCAATATAACAATTAATCCATTTTTGAAAACATTCAAACTTCACATCATCATAAGATACTTATTTCATTTTATCCATACTTATGGATTAATTATCTCATTTAGATTCGTCATTCTAAATCCAATTTCCCCCTATGAATCTTGGGAGTGTCCTACGACATACTTTTTATCACCAGTAATGCTAAAACTCTATTAAAACAGGGTCGTTTCACTCACCTGGATTCCGTACGAATATCGCTTCTCTAAGTCGTTACAGATAAGAGTACACAGATGAATTTCAGTATTCCGCTATGGAGATTTTCATGAAAGATTAGAGAAAACAAGTTAGGATTGTTTTCATACAGATACTGTTCATACATATGGTACTATTCATATATATGGTCACTATTTATATATACGGTCACTATTCATATGTACGAATACTATTTATACATACGGATAATATTCGTACATACGGTCACTATTCATACGTATGAATACTATTTTTACGTATGGATACTATTCATATGTATGGTTACTATTCATACAGTTACTATTCATACGTACGGGTACTATTCATACCAGAAATAGAGAATACAATCTGTAAAAGAGTACACCAGGTAAGTTCCCAGGAAAGAGTGGAGGGTCACACTGGACACACTTAAAAACCAGGTCTTTCCTTAGCCAGAACTTTCCTAGACATGTATTCTTCACAGTTTACATTCTATTTCGGTAATCAGAAAATCAAAATAACATATAAACAGCTAAGGACAGTTTTTCTGATGTGGAAGATCGGCCAAAACCGCAACCACAGAGCATACTTAAGAAATTAACTTCTAAAATTTGAAAGACATAGAAAGGGCATAGTATCCTTACCTAAGCTGAAAAGGAAATGCCCAAAATCTCAGAGGCCTAGCTTTGGAGTAAGAGAAACTTAAGGAGAGAAGAAGAGAAGTTGAAGGTGCGAGTTTAGAAGTGAAATGGAAGGGCCTATTTATAGCAAAAGTCAAGGGTACTATTTGACACTATACACTAATAAAATATTCAATTTACTATTCATGAAAATGACATTTCTAATAATATAAATAGCGGCTGAAAATTTTTTCTGTTATTACTATTGAAAACTTAAAGGAAAAACTATCCTTTCACCTTAAACCTTTAAGTTTCTTTTCAAATCAGTCCTTTCAATTTAGTCCCTGAGGGTATTTTTACACATAAAACGTCATTTTCTCCTACAAACTTCTTTCTAGTTTTCTCTTATGACCAAACCACATCTAGTACTTGACATTTCGATTGCATAAATGAACAGTATCATATACGTAAATAGTATTATACTGGTGAATAGTACCGTATACTGAAATAGTAACAGTAGTTTGTAAACAAATATTTATATTTTATTTTTCTTGGGTATTACAATGGGAGAGAGGGGGAAGAGTAGTGGGTATGGTCATGCTTTGTTTTTGGGCCATGAAGCAGAGAGAGAGAGAGAGAGAGATACTTTCCCATAATCGTCACCGTCGCCCTCGCATCCTCTGTTCGTCGTGGCCCTCGCACCCTCTGTTTGCCGTCGCCCTTCAGAGTTGGAGTTCTTCCCTTGTGCTCAGTTCGGTTATGGATGTGCGTGTCTCTGTAGCCACTGTGTGCGTGAGGCGAGAGTTCTTTTTTGTGGAGGGGGGAGTATGGTATGGACGATGAAATTAAAAAAAAAGGTTGATTATAATTAGTTAAATTGAATTAATTTAGATATTTAATTTAATTAACTTTTAATTTAAAAATTATGTAAATAATACTGTAAATAATTTTTAACTTATTTACACATTAATTATCTATTTTTTCTTAAATTTTATAAGTGAAATTAATATATTTATATAAAATAAGAATATATTTAAATTAAATATTAATATCAATAATTAAAAAAGTATCATTAAAATATTAAAATAACTTATTTTATTTTTATATGATAAAAATTAAATAAAAATAAATGAAATAAAATAATATAATATTTATACCCTTTTTAATAATTACACATTTAAAAGTATTTTTACTAATTAATATTTAAATAAAATTTATTTTCTAAAATCACTTTTTTAATAACAGTTTTTAAACATAAATCACGTTCATGCAAAATTAATTTTGTTCAAAATCAATTGTCAAAATCAATTATATTCAAAATTAAATTTACTCCAAACACACACTGTATATGTTAGTTCTCTTAATAGAGATACTAATACCGCTTATTACTGTTTCACGTGATTCCAGGACTGTGACATGACATTATTCTTTTTATTTTGTTTGTTCGAACGTTACATTAAGTAGTGAGTGACAGTCATATGATTACATGACATTAAAAAATTATTTCATTTACAAAAAAACTGGTTAGAAATTAAATTGTTAGTAAGATATTAAAAAATCTCAATTTAATTTTAAAAAAATTATATTATCTTAATTTTGTTTTTTTATTTATCAAAATGATTAAAAAATAACATTTGGTAACAAGCAGTCAAAAAAACTAAATTGAAATAAAAACAGTCTTTGAAAAACAAAATAAAAAATTTACTATATATATATATATATAGTTGATTTTTTGTCATAGTAATTTTCTTTAGAAAAAAAAAATTAAGATCAAGCAATGTGTTTTACTTGATGGTCATCAACCTTTTTCAGAAAGATTCTTTAATGCCAGAGTCTAATTGAACTGTCTTTGAATTAAACCTCTATTAATTACTTGTTTACGATTTTGACATGTTACTAACTAGCCTCTTGTCAATTTATTTCTATTATTATTTACATAAATAATATTTAAAAAGCATGCTTTTTCATATTAATCTAGTATACAAAAATTTTAAAAAAAAGGGTTACAATTTACAAACGATATATAGAATATTAGAATTTCTTGCGAGTGTAAACTGTGAAGTAAATGCGTTTTACGTAGAATGGTCCAATGGAATGGAGGAGTTGACCAACATTATTGAGGTATCGTGGCTTTGGAATTTCTATGTATAATTGCATTCTGGGCTAGTTATTTCTATAATTAAAAAATTTATGAGGATAAATTTTATATAAATAATTTTTATGAGTTATTCTAAAAAATTTATAAAAAGAATTTAAAAGAAATTTTTTCAAAAGCACCCTAATTATAAAGTAAATTACGTGAAAACGTCGTGTCTATCTTTGGATGAAAATATAGGAATACCTACCTGCTTTCCACTAAAGGACTACGAATAGGAATGCCCTGCCCATGTATTCCACAACTGGAAACAAGAGGAGAAAAGAAAATAATAGTAGCATTCTTTTTCATAAAAATATGAGAAAAACATTAGTGATCAAGAGCCATAAATTCTTTTGGATTATCAAGTAGACCTAATCGAGAGCCAAATTATACGTTTGAGTTATATTCAAATTTAACGGGTTTGAGTAATTTTTTTGTTAAACAGAGAGGATGAAGATGAAATCTTAGTATCAAACCAAAAAGTCATGAATTTAATTTGGATATCAATTACTAAAACGAATTTGAAGACCTGCCTCCCATTAGTACTTTGACTTGGTTGTGGAATTTACTTTTGATAAGGAAAGCACCCAAAGCAAGATTATCAACCAAATCTGCCTTGGCTGTACACCACCTTAGTTGCAACTTGTTCCCATCTGCTCAGACAGAAATGTCTGAAATAGTAAACTTAGTCGTTTATGCTGCGACGACTTTGATTTTGGTTTTGAAATATTTGTTTCACGGATTCCTTTATAAAGACCATTACTAAACATAATCTAATATTCGAGCATCTCCTTTTTACTTTCGAAATTAATGTTCAGAGTCCCTAAGCCTGACATACATTTAATAATCAAGAATGCGATCATAAACCGATGTCCAGGCACTACTAATTTTCTATGCATTTTAACCAACGTCAGGGTAACTAAAAAAAGAATGCCCGTGACAAAGAGGTATTCAATTTAAATTGTATGAATACCAAAGGGTTAGGTTCAGTTATAGAAGTTAATATTTCCCGTAATCAATCGAATCCAAGTTCTTGGAAGAGTATTTTAAAATTAATATTCCAAATGTATTACGATGAGATGACATAATGCTGTCCTGTTAAAAGGGGGAAAAAAATTGATTCGGTACACAACTTTGGTCAACAAAATATATATAAGCACTATGAAAACCAGCGTAACTCATGACCTGGGAACAAGCCTAAGGCGAGTGTACATGTCCACATTACAAGGAGAATATGCATAATGGTTACATAAAATCACTTCCACAACTTCCGCAATGACATATTTTTCTCAGTTTCCTTTTTCATCACCTTGGCTACGGCCATCTCAAAATCTTCCTGCGTCACATGCACCCTCCTCTCCCTCAGAGCAAACATTCCAGCCTCTGTGCACACCGCCTGCAAAGAGACACAAGATAATTCAGTATTATCATCAATTGGACACCATTTTAAATGAAAGCATGCATTAATTTGACATCGACAAAATCAAAGAGATTATCATATAACACGTAACATTGAACAATAGTTGCCCTTTGCCATTGTGACTTATTTTATAATACATTCTTGCTCCATAATCAATCTACCTGCATTGTTCGACTTGCTAATAACATATGATGGATTAGGCCGTCTTTGTTTCTTAGAAAGTGCCTAATCCTATCCTAGGTACTACAGCTATTCAAATTTAAGCCAATTCTCTTCACATTCACACTATATAGTCTTAGTTCAATTTATCAAAATCCGCTTCTAAGCTAGCATTATAAATTTTATACATGACAATGGACAATAAAGACTACCATTAAATTGAATATATACAACAATTGAGCAATCATTAACAAGACCAGACAGAAACAATCACTAAAATCACGGATTAGATAGCAACAAGAAAATCAAAGATCAAAGATGCAGCGCAAATAAAGAGAAAAATACCTTAAGCTCTGCCCCAGAAGCTCCATTCATCTTCTCTGCAATTTTCTTCAGATCAATTCCACGCATCAAATTCATTCTTCTAGAATGGATTTTCAAAATATCCTGACGAGACTGCAGGGAATTTAAAACATAATCACGTTGGTAAGAAGAATATTTTTGAATCGCAAAGTATGCACCTTTCTGGCTTTCTCCTGCATACAAGTAATATTGATGCATACCTCTTCATTAGGATTTGGAAACTCGATCTTTCTGTCAATCCGTCCAGGTCTAAGAAGGGCTTGATCCAGGATATCAATTCGATTTGTGGCCATCAAAACCTATAAATTGCATATTTCTCTTCAGGACTTTCTCAGAAACTACTTCTGACTTAAATAAATGAGCCAGACAGAAAGACTATGTGCCTATAAGTTACAAAATCCTAATAAATTCAGTATGGAAACAACACTAGTCAGTAGTCACCCTTATACCACATTTTAGGACCATTCTGAAGCATCACAAGCATTACCTTGATTTTATTTGAAGCTTCAAATCCATCCAACTGGTTGAGAAGCTCCAGCATAGTGCGCTGCACCTCACTATCACCATTGCCACTTCCAGATTCCATCCTAGTAGATCCGATACTGTCAATCTCATCCATGAAGATAATAGATGGAGCGTGCTCCCTACACGAAGAGTATCTTTCTGTCATAAAGTATATGACAATGGCAAAGCAAGTCTAAGTATGACCACAAAGAAACTGAACCACAAGATTTCTCAAGTGCCAGTTAGTACGGAACAGCTTAAGATTCACATATGTTTGACTCCAACGATTAACACAACCAAAACCTCAGTATCTATGCAAATGACATCAGTTAAATTTAACTAGTAACCTCTCCTAGAATTGCTTTCTGCCCACAAAATCCACAGAGCCAAACAGATAGCACTATTTTTTATTTGTTCTTTTCATTCAGGCAGGGCAACAAATGAATGGGGACTAAGGAATCTGCGTAAAGAGGACAAACCTGGCCATAACAAAAAGTTCTCTAACCATTCTAGAACCTTCTCCAATGTATTTCTGAACTAATTCAGAACCAGAAACCCTGATGAATGTACAATCGGTATGATGAGCCACAGCCCTAGCCAACAATGTTTTTCCTGTACCAGGTGGTCCATATAGTAGGACACCCTATGGTATGTGAAAGAGTGTCAGCAAACAAGCAAACCAAGATAGGGTAAAAGAAAGCATGAGAAACATTAACAAAACTAAATAGAAAATCTTGTTGGCTGAAGGACGGATAAATAATTTGTGCAATAACTTCAGCGCAAGATACTACCTTTGGTTGAGCTATTCCAAGGCTTTCAAACAGTTCAGGATGCTTAATTGGTAACTCAATAACCTGCAAGTATAATTTCCAAACAAGAGAGGAAGCAGCAATTAAAGCGGTCTTCATAATATAAAATACTATTCAGACATGGGTTGGAGTGGTACATAGAGAAACAGACAGATAAAAAGATACCAATGTCAAATCTGACAGATATATAATAATCTTTAAGCGCTTAATGCTTATAATTAAATCTTAAGACGGGCGTACCTCTTTAATCTCTTTGATTTGCTGGTCTAGACCACCAATCATGTCATAGGTAGAATCAGGGACTTTTTCAACTTTCATCAGGTTGACCAACGGGTCAACTTTGCTTGGCAGAATCAAGTGCAGAACATAACTGTCATTGCGGAGGGCAACCCTTGTTGATGGAATAATCTTTGTAATGTCAATACTTTTATCAATATCAACAACATATTTTCCTTCTGGGTGAACCTGAAGAAAAGAGAAAGAATTAGCACCTCTGCTATATTTTAATTTTATGCTGTTGATTCATGCACAAATGAACACAAGTTTTTATCAGATAAATTCATGAATTCACGACTACCAGTATTAGGGGAATACAAAAATTGAAATATAATCATAGACATCATTTATTTGGTACGTCTTCTTTGCATAAACCATCACAGATCCCATCTATCAGTCAAAAGACCTATGTTGCACAATTAAGAGTTCAGATATCATACCTATTACAGGTACAAGTACTGAACAAAGCAATTTCTTATGATTATGAACATGAGGTACAAATATGGCAGTATAAACTGTATAAATATAAATAGTGAATATGTTGCTATGAAAACTCTAATAACTTTGCTGCAAAATAGATTATGAACATTCTGTATTACATTAAATACAAAAAAAGGGGCAAAAAAAAAAAAAAAAGACCCTCCCCAAAACTTAAGGGGCTATGCAATTTCGTGTAAAATAATTAATTTTACACCACTTGTCCATGTAGGTTGAAAGAGGCCAAAATACATGAATACCTGCCACCCAAAATATTGCTTTTTTTTTTTAAAAGAAAAATTACCTTCTACATATTTTGCAGCAAAGAAGCCCTTAAGAGCAATAAATCAGATATATTTTTTGCTAATTTGGCCTTTTTTAACCTATGAAGACAAATAGTGCTTGCTTTTGAATGAAAAAATTAACCAGGGAGTTACATGGCACAAAATCGGAAATCTAGGGATCAAGGGCGAACTTCTAAAGTTGAGAAGAGTAAATTGCACAACCTTCCAAGTGAATGTTCTTTGTATTTTGGCCTAAACAAAACAACTCAAGTTTCCCAATATAATTAGAAGTTAATATATGTAACTTCATTCATAAATGATACTGCAGTTGTGCCGGAACTCTGTGCAAGATAGAATATTTAATTTTTTTAAATATTTTGTATCTTTTCTTTTTTTACCTTTTTTAAATTTTTTATGTACACATGTAGAGTTATAATGGGTTTGCTGAGTTGGGACAAATTGGTTTGGGAAATCCACACCTTACCCCAATACATACCCAAACCAAAAATTCAAACAAGAAAAAGAAACAAAAAAATAAATCCAATGATAGAGACCTGACAAGTATTTTTCCATACCCAAGTAGTTTCAATACCTAATATGTGACCCAGTATGGCTACAGATTGAGTACTTCCATACTCATGCTGCACAGCCAAACCAAACACTCAACAATCATCATAGAAGCAAAAGGTGGGTAAGGCAAGCAGGATGGCTATTCGTAGTTCCAGGGACAACCCACTACCCAGATAACTATTATGGATTATGTTATTGGAAACATAGCTCTATAAAAATAGACTGATTAATTGGAGCATCATATGGTGGATGGATATATGTCCTTCACATCCTATTCTAATAATTACGGTGCATGCAAAGCTTTGCACACTATTATTATGCCATTGGGTAAAATTGTTTAATTTAATCTCCCAAATTCAAAAGAATGATTACATTCTGTTTGAACTCCTTCAGTAAACATTGAATTGAAAAAAAATGAAAAACAAAACACAACAATTTCTACAAATCTACTTTATAAAAAAATACAAAAGAAATTGATGCAAGCGATCCTAGTCAAAGAGAGACAGCAAACCCTCAATTCAACATCCCTAATCAAATAAAAGAGAATAGTAGAATGCATCATCAGCCCACCTTCACTAAAACTTTGTTCTTTCCCATTACTTTGACTACTTCGCCAACATACGAGCCAGGCTCCTGAAGAAGCTGCAGTTCCTCTCTAAGCATCCTCACTGTCCAAATTTACATGGTTAGGAATGTCATCATTCAGGCCATAAACACTGAACTGTCTAAGACCAAGTACATCAGTGCAGAAGGGCAATCAAAATTCAAAATCGAGAATTTATATCTGACATGGGTAACCATCCACACCTTCTATAAATGTAAAACAGGTCAATCTAGAACCAACGGAATTTGAAAAAGAAGCAAATTATGCACAAATCTTAAAACAACACAGCAAACAGGTTTAAATTTAGGGTTAGGGTTAGTGCATGAAACTCACCTCTGGAATTAAGCTCATTTCGTTGAGCCTCAAGACGGTTGAGGTTGTGGGTCTTCTGGCGGACCTGGAGCTGAAGCTCGTGGATATGCTGAAGATAGTATTGGCGAAGACCCTCGCCCTGCTTGTTTGGCTTGGCCGAGCACGTCTCTTCCGGAGCCGCCTCCGGTTGCTTGAATTCCACTCCTACCGTCGCCATCGGAGACCCTGTAGTAATTATGGATCAGTCGATTTGCGATGTGCAAATCCTTAGTTAATGAATCTCCTTTATACCATAATTATCTGTTCGTCAGTTGGAATCCTTGCATTGTATAGGCTGGCTATTAATCTCCACAAAAGTCACGCTTAAATTTATGGGCCTTAATTTTCTTTATTTATTCAGAGCCCAAAGTAATTGTAAATACCAATTTATGGGCCTTCATGACAAAACACCATCCGGTCCAAATAGGCCCATGACACATGGTTTATTCTTTAATTTGCAATTCCCCAATCCCACAAATTGGTCTTGTTTGGGTAAACAGTTTAATTAGACACTTATATCATAAGCGCTTATAAAAGTACTTATGTTATAAGCGCTTAATTCAATATGTTATTTGTGTTTGGATGCACATTTGAAAAACACATATGCAACATTTTAAGCTGTTTGGATGTATTGCTACGTAAGTATTTATGACAGTTGAAATTACTAAAAAATCCATCATAAGCACTTACGAAACTAAAGTGATTGGATAAATAAGTCCTTGCAATAACGTTTAAAAAATTTTTAAAAATAAAAATAAAAGCTAAAGAACTAATTAATTTAAATCATGAATTATATCATTGAAATATTAAAATTTTAATACCAATTCTCAAAATCAGAAATACCTGGAAAACCAAAATCGATTTACTAGAAATTTGTTTTTGGTTAAACTAGAAATGAAATTTGTTTTTGGTTAAACCAGAAATCATTTCTGGTTGACTAGAAATGATTTTGTTTCTAGAATTCAAGAACCATAAACGAATTTTCATTTCTAGTTTGAGAACCAGAAACGAAAGAACCCTAAACGAATTTTCATTTATGGTGTTCGAACTAGAAAC
The DNA here is from genome assembly GCA_037074585.1 of Biancaea sappan. NCBI lineage: Eukaryota > Viridiplantae > Streptophyta > Magnoliopsida > Fabales > Fabaceae > Biancaea > Biancaea sappan. The sequence continues at coordinate 63,155,010 of CM073496.1, forward strand.
GCAAACCACCAGAAAATTTAGGAGTGCTTCAAACCAAAAAAAAGCCATCAAATCTGCAGGAAGGGAAGAGATCACCAAGGGAAATCGTTTCTGTTCGTTTCTGGTAAACGTACACAGATCAAATAATCAGAACCAGATACACAAATCAAAAAACGAAGAAGGAGGAGGATGGAGAAGTCACTGACATAGGCGAAGAGTTGCTGGATTTGGCCGGAGACAGGGATCGACTGGGAGACCGAAGAGAGAGCTGAGAGACGGGGAGATGAGAGAATGAGCACGAAGAGAGAGCATGAGAGCACGAGGGTGGTACTGGAAATTTGAAAAATCAATGAGGATATTTTAGGGATTAAATGACCAGTCATGCGTGTTCCATATAAGCTCTTTTGAGCTTATTTCAATAAGTTTCTCCAAGTAGCTTATTGAAATAAGCTCAAAAGATCTTATAAGCCAATTTAATAAGCTCTTCCAAACACTCTTTTTTGGCTCGAAAAGCACTTATGCAATAAGTTCATTAAAATAAGCTGTAAATAAGCCTATCTAAACAGGGTCATTGTTTATGAAGTAAAAACTAAAAATGTATTAATGAGGTGGGCAGTCGTCGTTTGCTTCTTCTTTGGCCACCACTACTTCATCTTTGGCCGCTGTCGACGCTAGCATTACGGGGCATGGAGGGAGGAACCCCATCTCCAAACCCAATTTTTCTTTCAAATATTAAAAAAAAAAGAAAGCTTATTGGGCTTTATCAGCCCACTTAGGACCAGTTCGTTGAACATTTATGATAGTCTATATTTTTTTTGGATTGATAGAAGACTAGCTCTATTATAAGTTTAGAGGTGTGTTGCATCTTTTTAATTTGCTAGATTTGAGGTCAGGGATGTGTTATTTCTGTTTAATTTCATAGTTTTGTTGTTTATACTTGGTTTTGATTTTAGGGTTTGTTATCTTAAATCATGTATCGTTTTTTTCATAAGTTCAGGCTTGTTATGGGTTAGATAATTTTTAGACCTGGTCTATTTTATATAATCCTAGCTTGGTGCTATTTTAATGGAATAGATATCCATTCGACCAAAAAAAAAAGCGTCAACAAGAGAAGCAAGAGAAATTGTTTTCATTTCAAAAAGATTCTTTCGAAGAAATAATCATCCTTCCATTGCTAACTTGATCGCCTAATGGCAAAGCCTTTGTTGAAGTTGTTGAAACGGTATATATTCTCAGACCATAGACATCAATCACCCTTTTGGTTTTCACAGAACTATTATAATGTATTCATTGATTGGTTGGGGACTGTTGCAGAATCCAGATCTTTAATAATCGACGAAACAAAGTATTCAATGCGGAGTACACCATTCAATTAATCTTCCTCATTATTCTTTTCCATATATGTGTTTTTTTTTTCTTTATTCTGTGGTTTTCTGAAGGATTATTGTACTTGAATGAACCATGTGATGTTGGTGATTGTATTCATTCCATTCCAAAATAATATAACTTTTACAGCTATTTCTTCTGTAAATTATTAGGACTATTGTTTTGGGTTATCCAATCATTGTTCCACCAAACTAATGGAGGCTTCTGATCTCGAGTGTTTTGTTGATACATATGATGCTATGGCAAGACAAACCCTGCTTGATTCCTCTTTTAGTGACAATTTGATTGCTTTAATTGAGGTTGTTTTCAAGTTTTTATGCCAGAAGCGAGGGTAGAGCTAGATCGTCAAAATGTACTATACAGTACATTGGTATTTGACTATTTGTAGTTTAGAATCAAATAGCGAATACAAATTTATTTCCTGACTAGCCCATCCTTGAAAGCATAGTGCTGAAGATGTCAGCTTCGTATCTACTGTATTCCTTTTGTTTAAGTTTCAGCTCCTTGTACTCAGATCTCATGTCCCTGATAACAAACCAAACCAGCAACTGTTTCAACCTGATGCCTAGCAAGAGCAGCAGTAAAAGAGGCACAGTGATATAGAATGCAAGGGACAGTACCTGTTGTTTGGATCAATTGTCAGAGCTTTTTTAATGTCAGCCTCAGCTTTCTCTAAGTCTGATGTTTTCAGGTATGCTTGGCATCTTCTGTACAGAGCCTTCACATTTAATGGATCTTGTTCTAGGACCTGTTTTTTAATGCAATTCAGGATTAAGATGAAGCATATCAACTGAAACGTATTGGATTTTGTTACATAAATCATTTAGAAAGAGTTCATCCCCCTATAAATCTGTTCCTTCATACTCTAGAAGTAAGCATTACCTCCTGCAATGTTTGCTGGTGACATAAACACAGAAGCACAGAGAAAGAAAGAAAGAAAGAGAGAGAGAGAGAGAGAGAGAGAGAGAGAGAGAGAGAGAGAGAGAGAGAGAGAGAGAGAGAATAGGATCAGTTAATACCTTAGTAGATAGTCTGGAGGCTTCATTGTATTCCCCCAATTTAAGTTTACAAGCAGCATTGTTCAAATGACAAGATAACCTTAAGGCACTAACATGACGCTTCTCGTCATCACTGAATGAATGATCAAACTCAATGCATTTTATAGCCTGCAATAGTAGTGAAGAAATGTAATTCACTTGCACAACTACTTAGGTGGCATATCGACCAGTTTGTGCAAAATTTACTAATATTTCAGCGGAGTACATCCTCTAACAGCGAACTTTCTATCAAATCTTGTGATAGATACTTAACCTTCTCATATTTTTCCGAGGCACGCCTATACTTTTCAGCCTTGAACAGTAAATTTCCATCATGCTTCTGCTTCTCACAAGCTTCTATTTTCTCCTGAGTGTCCATTTTCCAAAATGGCTTCTCCTGTACATAAGAGAGTCATCTCAGATCAATACAACACCAGGAGACTAGCGCAGCTGGTTTCAACTCTTAATTTATATTCTTTAAAATCACTTTACCACTAGGAGACATCTAATGGAAGGAATTGTATACTTGAAGGCCTTGAGTATTCACACACAAACTGCTACCACTAGCTGATGGTACAGGTTCATATACTTTTCTATGCCGTTTTATATTTCTAGTCCGCTTAAGGTTTAGAAGAGCCAATTTAGTAGGCATTTTATCGATTGAAACATCTTGGTATAGAGGTTCTATGTTTAGTTAAATGTTGAATGCTTGTTTCAATGGATCTGGTATTAACTATGGATAGGATCATATGAACAACTGACCTTAATGAAATCAACCAATTCGACCTCATAATAAAGGACTTTATTAGCTGCGGTTGTCTGTAAATTATCTACATCAGACAAATATTCGGCACTGACTGTCACTATGGCTTGCTCTCCTTTTTTCATTGTCATGATTGCTCTTTCTAACTCCTCAGGTACTTGTTCTGAAAATATATAGGAAAAACTTTTCGAAACATCTCAAAAAAAAAAAAATGATATACATGCCTCTGGATCATGTGCAAGAGAAAGACCGTATACCTTCCTGAGTTGTGAACTCAAAAGGTTCTTCCTCCGATCCTCTCCTCTCAATAATTGTTCCATCTTTAAGTTTACTCTCATATATTACTGTTAGAGCATACATTAGCAACCATTAACTTCCTGTCAAAAGTTTCATGCTTTCAAACATAGATAAACGAATTATGTTTGAGACATTAGACTACCTTTCACCTGTGATCCTTCATTGGGACGCTCAAACCCCTCTCCAGATTTCTCAATCTTTTTAAGTATCTTCTTGTCTCCTGTGACATCAATTACACTTTTCCATGACACCAGCTCAAGTTTGGCACTAGTTAAAATAGTATCTGGCGGGGCACAACCATTCTTTTCACCGGTTCTGTTTGAATTTTGTATCTGACCATCTGAGACGGAATGTCTATTATAGTTTCATTGAATCACCAAACAACCCAAAGGAAAGAAAACTGAAGTGTATTATGGAAATACATGCACATGCCATACACAACTTACATAAGAATCTGAAAGTGAGCTCTGCTTCCTCACCCTTTCTCATTGTTTTCAGTGCTATGCTCATGGCGGGACAAAGATAGCCTGCTCCAAACAGTCATATTTAAGGATTCCTCACATGAACTTGGACGCAATAGTATTAGATACTAAATCAGGTTCTACTTACCATCATTTATATTAAACTCTACCCCTTGTTTAGATTCAGAAACAAGCATTCCGCTCTCTTCCCTTGCTTCATATTTCACTGTAAGTAAGAAATATAAGCAGAGTCTATAAATACATTGAATCAAGGATTGTAGAAAGACGCCATTTTTATTACCTAAAACCTGGTCGGCGTCTCTGGGAGTTGCCCATCCCTCTCCCTCCTTCATTATCTTCTTCATGATTCCTCCATCGCCAGTCAAGTCCCTGATGGTAATCCAAGATAGCATCTCAATCTCAAAAATGAGAGTTGCATTTGGAGGAGCCAGAGGTGGAGAACCCTTCTCCCCGTACGCCAAGTTGGGTGGTATTTTAAAGATTGCTCTCTCCCCTTTTTTCATGGTAGCAACTCCTTCATCCCAACCTTTTATAACTTCACCTGCAACAACATAGCTTGATCTCTAAATTGAACCTCAAAACTGTTAACAGCCAAACAATTCGATTGCCGTCTCATTTTCACACGCGTCCAAGCTCCTTCGACACAGTATATAATATAGTTATAAATTTTATTGGCGTTAATGAATTTTGCTGGTTAGATTTTGAAATTCAAATTAGATTGGTATATAGTGAAGGAAAAAGATGAGACTTTTAAATTCAGTGTTACTGAATCAAAAGTAGAGAAGCGAGTATGTAGTAAACCCGAAAGCAATGTAGCGCTTACTTTGGCCTAAGTTGAATCGAAATGGGGTTCCTTTATCATAACTAGATTCAAGGGATGCTCCATTATCAACATGTCCTCTGAAATGAACTGAAAACCAAACAAGAGAAAAAGAAGGAAAGGAAAGTTGGTTTAACTTTGAATTCAGTTATTGCTTAATTGGTTAAACCATAGAGCTGAAACCTGAAGAGTAAAGCTGAGAGAACCTTCCACTTGGTCTCCAAGAGATGGAGTTTGCCAGTTGAGTCCTTTTCTGAGGATGCGTTTTATGAGGCCTTCGTTTCCGATATGTGACTCGGGGAATTCTGACTCTTCAATTTTGAGTTCTTTTCGGAGAGACGAAATCAGGGGAGATAATGCCATTGAAATTCGCCACAGTTTCTTCCTCCCTTCCAAGTTTCGTTGAGAGGATAAGCAGTTGTTGGTTTCCCTCCTTTTGAAGCCTTTCAGTTATGAGATATTTCCTTTTAGGCAGCAGGCACCACGTCCCTCTTCTTCTTCTTCTTTTTTTTTTTTTTAAATAATTTCCTTCGTTTATTTCTCGATTAGGCTGATCAGGCCCAACAAGCCTTCCATGGGCCAGGATGGGCCCAAGGAAAATTGGAGCCCTTATTGAGTTCATTGGGACGAGGATTTAATCTACGCTTCATTTCAAGGTCCCACATTACTGTGATTATGCCGTGCGAAAGGATCAAAGAAATAACATCCACTAATATTTTCTGTCACGAAGTAAAAGAATTATTCATAAATATCTCATCATTCTCAAAATTCAACCACATAGATCTATGATCTATTATCTTGTATATCAGTGGGCCTTCAAAATAGAAGAATAGATTAATAATTAAAAAAAGAAAAAGGCAAACAGAGCAAGTTAATGACTGAATGCAGCAACTTGAGTTTCAACTTCTATATTAATTCGTTGCTTTTATATATATATGCTAAAAAAATGAGCATTGATAATTGGGGAGAAATCAAATAATCGAGCTGGCCGTCTTTACTTTTAAATTTTATCTGTCAATATTTAACAAAACAAATATGAACGGATGAATTTGTTTAACATATTCACTAATAAACGTTGCATAACTTCAGAATAAGGGATAGAACAAAAAAGATTTTGTGTCTTTGCAGTTAACTAAGTCTAAAAACAATTCTCTTAACTTTTCTTCATTCAGATAATCATGATATACACAAGAGAATCTAATTAAGTCTGAAATAAGAGCAAGTAGCAATTCTGTGATATTACTCATCACGGAATTTTTATGGAAATTATGAGAGTTGACTTTTTTTTTTGGTCGTAGTTACTAGTGATTATACCCATGATCTCTTCTCTCTCTCCAAATCTTTATTATTCTATTCCAAATAACCTATTTGAATCTCATGTCACAACATAATGAAGCATGATAACGATATCCATAAAGGATAAATATTGCAGGAAAACAATAAATAAATAAATAAACAAATGGCATATATATATATATATATTAGCATACATTGTGGTGGAAATTGATAATATTCTCATTCTGAGTGTCTCCTCCCAATACGACAAGGCTTCTCTACACAAAGAGATGGCTTTAAAAATATTTCCATCAAATAATAATATACGTCACAGAATAAATATATATATATATATATATATATATATATATATATATATATAGTAAGAGATTATATTCTTATAATCGCTATATATCTAGCCAGGGCTTAGAGTAGCTTCTGAATGATTGTACACAATATTTAATAACCAAAGTTGATGGATGTTTAGTGTAGTAAATCAAGTACAACTATATATGAATTGAACACACTTAAAATGACAATGACAGAATAGATTATGAGTTGTTAAAGAAGTGGAGTGGATATACAATCAGGGTGCAATAAGTAGTGAATGTTGGATCAGGTGTATAATACTGATTAGCCATGGCACATCTCTTAAACAATTTTATTTAATTTCTTAATATAATCATCTCTCCTTTTTCTCTCTAACATAATGTTCTCAAGTTGCACTAAATTAAGAACCTAATATAACTAGCTTTTACCTCAAGGTAACACAGAAACTTCAATGTAAAGTATAGCAACTTTGATGTCCTTTGTTCTGTTCTCATATATTTGTGCACCTACCCATAAATTTATATATATATGTATGAAAAGAGGGTTAAGAATAAGTATATTGATTACATGAAGTGTGAAAGAAAATAAGTATTTAGGAAAATATAGAGACAAAATTTACGTAAAATTTTTTAGGTATTGTCTATTAGTCTGTTCTTTAATATATATATATAATACGTGAAGATAAGTATATAAACAATAATTGGGAATGATATAGATTTTCAGTATGCAAGGTAATTAAGGGGCATACAAATTAAAGTTCAAGCCTGGATCTCTAATTTCTTATGTATAGTTGCATCACTTGGCATCTATAGGGTGATGTAAATTAAAGAGATTTGGATTGAGAAAAGCATATATTCGCTGCTGATATATATTCAGTCAGGAAATAGGGTAATACTGTAATACCCAAGAAAAATAAAATATAAATATTTGTTTACAAACTACTGTTACTATTTCAGTATACGGTACTATTCACCTGTATAATACTATTTACGTATACGATACTGTTCATTTATACAATCGAAATGTCAAGTACTAGATGTGGTTTGGTCATAAGAGAAAACTAGAAAGAAGTTTGTAGGAGAAAATGACGTTTTATGTGTAAAAATACCCTCAGGGTCTAAAGTGAAAGGACTGATTTGAAAAGAAACTTAAAGGTTTAAGGTGAAAGGATAGTTTTCCCTTTAAGTTTTCAATAGTAATAACAGAAAAATTTTCGATCGTACGCGTGAGGTGCACAGTAACTGCATTATTAGAAATGTCATTTTCATGAATAGTAAATTGAATATTTTATTAGCGCATAGTATCAAATAGTACCCTTGACTTTTGCTATAAATAGGCCCTTCCATTTCACTTCTAAACTCACACCTTCAACTTCTCTTCTTCTCTCCTTAAGTTTCTCTTACTCCAAAGCTAGGCGTCTGAGATTTTGGGCCTTTCCTTTTCAGCTTAGGTAAGGATAGTATGCCCTTTCTATGTCTTTCAAATTTTAGAAGTTAATTTCTTAAGTATGCTCTGTGGTTGCGGCCTTGGCTGATCTTCCACATCAGAAAAACTGTCCTTAGCTGTTTATATGTTATTTTGATTCTCTGATTACCGAAATAGAATGTAAACTGTGAAGAATACATGTCTAGGAAAGTTCTGGCTAAGGAAAGACCTGGTTTTTAAGTGTGTCCAGTGTGACCCTCCACTCTTTCCTGGGAACTTACCTGGTGTACTCTTTTACAGATTGTATTCTCTATTTCTGGTATGAATAGTAACCGTACGTATGAATAGTGACCGTACATATGAATAGTGACCGTACGTATGAATAGTGACCGTATGAATAGTAACCATACATATGAACAGTGTCTGTACGAAAACAATCCTGACGTATTTTCTCTAATCTTTCATGAAAATCTCCGTAGCAGAACACCGAAATTCACCTGAGAACTCTTGTCTGTAATGACTTAGAGAAGCGATGTTCGTACGGAATCCAGGTGAGTGAAACGACCCCGTTTTAATAGAGTTTTAGCATTACTGGTGATAAAAAGTATGTCGTAGGACACTCCCAAGATTCATAGGGGGAAATTGGATTCAGAATGACGAATCTAAATGAGATAATTAATCCATAAGTATGGATAAAATGAAATAAGTATCTTATGATGATGTGAAATTTGAATGTTTTCAAAAATGGATTAATTGTTATCTTGATATGTGGTTTATAAATCCATAATATAGTTATATACTATACCTGTTATATGGATGAATATTATATTGAGCTTCTGATGATGATATGAAATGCTATTGATTGTGATTGAGCGGGACAGTACCCCCTCTCATTGCAAGGCGGAAAACCCGGTTGACAGGGTGTCTTGACCAATGAGTGTGGAGACAACGATTCCCTCAGTAGGGATATAGCCCGGATTGGTGATAAATCCGTGAGGCGCCCTAGCTAAGAGGATGAGGTTGTGCGTCATGGCGGAAATATACATAATTGGTGAGCCGGCCTGTGTGCGCTCTCCGGGATATATTGCCATTGACGAGTACTAGTAACGTTTGTTGAATTGGATGAATTTTTATCTTGTATGTAAGAGGATGATGTTGTGCGTCATGGCGGAAATATACATAATTGGTGAGCCGGCCTGTGTGCGCTCTCCGGGATATATTGCCATTGACGAGTACTAGTAACGTTTGTTGAATTGGATGAATTTTTATCTTGTATGTAAGAGGATGATGTTGTGCGTCATGGCGGAAATATACATAATTGGTGAGCCGGCCTGTGTGCGCTCTCCGGGATATATTGCCATTGACGAGTACTAGTAACGTTTGTTGAATTGGATAAATTTTTTCTATTGGTTGAGTATGAGCCTTTGGATATGCTTGCATGACTGGTAATGTATTTGAATTTTATTAATGCGAGGCCGATTCGCTCATTGAGTTTAAAAGCTCACATTGTTTGTACAACCTTTTTGTTCAGATCAGGTTGCCATCGAAGAATATCTGCTAGAGGAGTAGATCACTTTGGACCTTCCCGTTGTCGGGTAGACCTCTCTTCTGTTATAGATTATGTTGCTCTGTAATCGTCTAGGACATCTAGTTCAGGGGTTCGACATTTGGCTTGTATGTTAGTATAATAATGTATTTTAAATTGATAATCTATGATTTTCAGATAAGAAAATTTGATATATTTATCGGAAGGCTTACAGTGATGAGAGATTCATCATTGTGCCGGTCATGTGCCCAGAAAACGGGTCGTGACAAAGTTGGTATCAGAGCAATGGTTGTTAGGTCTCCTAGTGATTACAGAGCAAGGTAACCTTAGTAGGACCTCCTCTATCGTTGTGAACCCGGGCACAACTATAGAGAGACGGCTCTACTGAAGGTCCTGTAGGATGTTTCCATTTCCTTTCCCTCCGAGACTTATCTCTTCTTAGGAATTATGTTCTCAGTTTTAGTTTTAGACAGATGTGGCCACACTTTTGAACTTAGTAAAGGAAAGGTTATTACTTGTTTTGATTCCGTTGTTGTTGGATCAAATTTTTATGGTGGATTTTATAAGCTGAATTCATGATTGAATTTGTGTAGCTATATTATTTTAGGGTACCAGCCAATAAAAGAAACCACTCGCATTAAAAACAAAAAAACTGAAGGATTACATTGCAAAAAAGAAGAAGTTTACTCATGCATGAGTAATCTAAAAGCGAGGTGGTCTTGGATTAGGAGGGTTGTATTGTATCATCACCCCTCGACCATTCCTTGGAGCAAGGGACATAGCAATGTCGCGGAGGGTAGTGTAAATCCCATTCATACAATCAACACTTCTTTGTTGTTGATTGCAGAAGCACTGGGTAGACCAATAGAAGAACCTGTCTATTCTTGAAGTCATTTCTGCATGATTGCGTTTAGTTAACTTCTCCAGGTCTCCTATCATCTTTTTCAGATTTTTCACCTCCTGCTCTAGACAGACGATTTTGTCCTCCGAGGTATGGCCCGTGCTAGTCTCCTCAGCTTCCTCGATCTTCTTCATTTTCTTCTCCTTCTGCTTCTCTGGAGACCCCTCAAAAGGTCTTTTGCCCTTGTCTTTGCCTAGACTTAAGTTTAAGTCGAGCTCTTCTTCCTTAGCCTCTACTGTGAGATCAATGTACTTCCTTGAGGCCATGATTTGGAAAAATTTAGAAATTTTTGTAAGAGTATGAGGCGAGAGGAATACTGGGGGATTGTAGGCTCGGAGATTATTACTCTTTGTGGTGTGGTAACTGAGAACGCTGGGATGGTTTTTATAGAGAAAAATTAGGACTTAGAGACAAAGAAGATATCTTTTCACCGCACCCCTACACGATCAACCTATAGATTTCTGCAAGCTAGAAGCCAGAAGTCTAGGGTAGGCGTGCACACCAACAATGCGTCGCATTAATGCCAAAACCACGAAAGTCAGTATTCGGTGGATTTGCGGCCGATTTTACTCGGTTTTCCCATTTCTCCCGTTGGCATTTTCCGAAATTCAAAGAAGTTGATAACATAGCCATCAAAGATTGCCTTAGATGCTTTTATGATGAACTGAAATACATTTCTCCGTTTTATTGTGTTGTTCTTAATAGCCTTCAGTTGAGTATAATATAATTGATTGAATCATATTGTAATTACATGTATGTATGTTATTCATGCATAATAAGTGAAGGCTACGATCAAGGAGAATATGTGATGATCCTACATATACTCATAGAGATGTGAAATCAAAATGACTTGGATAGAATAAAATGTGTAGATGATGATATATCTTCATGGTTACATATACTTACATATAATGCTCTCGTGGGCAAATGAAAGGCAGTGATTTCCTTACATCATGATAATGCTTAAGGCATGTGACCGTAAGCAGTTAACTTTGTTTTAAAATATATATATTGATATACATATATTATGTGTAAATCCAGAATAAAGACACCGATCAGAATCTAAGATAAGGCTAATATGAGACTACCCGATCATAGAGGGACATCGTGATATGGGATTACAGGATAAAACAAGTTAGAGGGAGAAAATCTCAGACTGAAGAGCGTAGTTAGTCAGAACTTTGAGAAAGGTCAAGATTAGCCGAAAATTTTTTTTGAGGAAATCTTTGACTTATGTTAATTGCATTAAATTATATTTACTATTTACTCGCATGTCCGACATTAATTGCTGGCATTGCGACGTATGTGATCTATAAACCTTATAGCAAGCGGCGTGTAGGTTGTGGTGGCTTTAGCTCCAGGGGCTTCGGGTTGTCTATAAATCTTGTATGCCCGTTACCCTACTCATCGCACCAAGCAAACCTACTTCTTTCATTACATACCTATTTCTCAATCTCCATTCCTTTCTCATTCGAAGTTATTTCTGAGATCCCTAGAGCAATGGCCGATAATAAGTCTTTCAACTTGAATTTTGAGACTGGCAATGTAGAGCTTGATTTAAATCTAAGTCTCGGAAACAACAAAGGGAAGAGACCTGTAGACAGGTCACCAGAAATTAAGAAGAGAAAGAGGGATGTAATAGAGTTGGAGGAGGACAGTACTGCAACATCCTCAGAAAATAAGCTTGCATTCCTGGAACGTAAGATAGAGAGCTTGGAATACAAGATAGAGGACCAGAAGCGAATAATAAGTCGTCTCTTTGAAAACCAAGAGAAACTGATAAACCGTCGTTTCGGGGAACTGGCTAATCGAGTTGATAGACATTCAATGTTTGCAACTCAAAATTTTCGTGACCAACAAGCAAGGTGTATTGACTGTATGAACAGAGTGACTTATGCTCTTCGCCAAATTTCTCAGGCGCTTCCTCCAGAAACTCTTTCTAGGCTGCAACGATTAGCTTCCTCCTTAAGGTCTGAAGCACCTTCCTCTTCTAGACCTGGAGCACCTTTTACATTTCAAAAGCCTCCTCGTCCTTAATTTATTTTTCTTTTGTTTGTACCTAAAGCTACATTTGGTGTAAGCTTCACGTATTAAAATTATCTATGTACTAGAAATAAAATTTAAGTTAGTATCTAGATCTTCTTTGTTGAAGTGATTCATTTTACTGAAAGAACTTGAGGAATGAGAAGATATTGGACTTGTTATATTTCATACTTGATTCTAAAGCATAGTATAGTAATATCTTTGTGAATGAGCAGAGTTACTAAAATGATATTTCATTGCACTTCTGAGCTATGGAGGAATGCTGAATAAGTATTTTATGAACCTATAGAACTATGGGTTTGCCTCAATCATTGAAGGGATGCGACTCTATATGAGTCATTGAGGTGAGAGGAATTTTCATATATATAATTATGTGTAAGAAGTATGTTATTTACTTATCATATTTTCTAGGATTGTTCTTCCTAGAGATTTATGTAATGATTTCATTTTATATAACGCCTTCAGCTGAGAGTATCGCCTTAAGGTAGAAGGATCGCCTTCGGGCAAGAGTATTGCTTATGGCCAAAATGATGCCTTCGGGTAGGGTGCTTGTATTCGTAAAAGTTATAAGCTATGTGTGTGGAAACATGTGTTCTGATATTCAATGTGAACTGGAAAGACCACGTGCCACTTTTGAGATGACACCTATTTGAGGTTTTACATAGAGACAGAGTTCGTCTCTGATTAGGTGGTTTGAGTTTGGTAAAGGTTATGAGGATGAGACACTTTATGGTACAAAAGGTTGTGGAGAAGATTAAACTGATGAGGAAGAGATTACTTGCTGTCTAGAAAAGGCAAAAGTCTTATGCAAATTATTGATAATGCGGTTTAGAGTTCACAGTCAATGGTATAATGTTCTTGTAAATCTCACCAAGGGTGTGATGAGGTTTTGGAAGAAAGAAATGCAAAGGATGAGATATGGACGAAGTAATCACATTTATTTCATTCTTGAGATGAGTTTTGAATTCGGGGGACCGAATTCTCTTAAGGGGGTGATAATGTAATACCCAAGAAAAATAAAATATAAATATTTGTTTACAAACTACTGTTACTATTTCAGTATACGGTACTATTCACCTGTATAATACTATTTACGTATACGATACTGTTCATTTATACAATCGAAATGTCAAGTACTAGATGTGGTTTGGTCATAAGAGAAAACTAGAAAGAAGTTTGTAGGAGAAAATGACGTTTTATGTGTAAAAATACCCTCAGGGACTAAAGTGAAAGGACTGATTTGAAAAGAAACTTAAAGGTTTAAGGTGAAAGGATAGTTTTCCCTTTAAGTTTTCAATAGTAATAACAGAAAAATTTTCGATCGTACGCGTGAGGTGCACAGTAACTGCATTATTAGAAATGTCATTTTCATGAATAGTAAATTGAATATTTTATTAGCGCATAGTATCAAATAGTACCCTTGACTTTTGCTATAAATAGGCCCTTCCATTTCACTTCTAAACTCACACCTTCAACTTCTCTTCTTCTCTCCTTAAGTTTCTCTTACTCCAAAGCTAGGCGTCTGAGATTTTGGGCCTTTCCTTTTCAGCTTAGGTAAGGATAGTATGCCCTTTCTATGTCTTTCAAATTTTAGAAGTTAATTTCTTAAGTATGCTCTGTGGTTGCGGCCTTGGCTGATCTTCCACATCAGAAAAACTGTCCTTAGCTGTTTATATGTTATTTTGATTCTCTGATTACCGAAATAGAATGTAAACTGTGAAGAATACATGTCTAGGAAAGTTCTGGCTAAGGAAAGACCTGGTTTTTAAGTGTGTCCAGTGTGACCCTCCACTCTTTCCTGGGAACTTACCTGGTGTACTCTTTTACAGATTGTATTCTCTATTTCTGGTATGAATAGTGACCGTACGTATGAATAGTGACCGTATGAATAGTAACCATACATATGAACAGTGTCTGTACGAAAACAATCCTGACGTATTTTCTCTAATCTTTCATGAAAATCTCCGTAGCAGAACACCGAAATTCACCTGAGAACTCTTGTCTGTAATGACTTAGAGAAGCGATGTTCGTACGGAATCCAGGTGAGTGAAACGACCCCGTTTTAATAGAGTTTTAGCATTACTGGTGATAAAAAGTATGTCGTAGGACACTCCCAAGATTCATAGGGGGAAATTGGATTCAGAATGACGAATCTAAATGAGATAATTAATCCATAAGTATGGATAAAATGAAATAAGTATCTTATGATGATGTGAAATTTGAATGTTTTCAAAAATGGATTAATTGTTATCTTGATATGTGGTTTATAAATCCATAATATAGTTATATACTATACCTGTTATATGGATGAATATTATATTGAGCTTCTGATGATGATATGAAATGCTATTGATTGTGATTGAGCGGGACAGTACCCCCTCTCATTGCAAGGCGGAAAACCCGGTTGACAGGGTGTCTTGACCAATGAGTGTGGAGACAACGATTCCCTCAGTAGGGATATAGCCCGGATTGGTGATAAATCCGTGAGGCGCCCTAGCTAAGAGGATGAGGTTGTGCGTCATGGCGGAAATATACATAATTGGTGAGCCGGCCTGTGTGCGCTCTCCGGGATATATTGCCATTGACGAGTACTAGTAACGTTTGTTGAATTGGATGAATTTTTATCTTGTATGTAAGAGGATGATGTTGTGCGTCATGGCGGAAATATACATAATTGGTGAGCCGGCCTGTGTGCGCTCTCCGGGATATATTGCCATTGACGAGTACTAGTAACGTTTGTTGAATTGGATGAATTTTTATCTTGTATGTAAGAGGATGATGTTGTGCGTCATGGCGGAAATATACATAATTGGTGAGCCGGCCTGTGTGCGCTCTCCGGGATATATTGCCATTGACGAGTACTAGTAACGTTTGTTGAATTGGATAAATTTTTTCTATTGGTTGAGTATGAGCCTTTGGATATGCTTGCATGACTGGTAATGTATTTGAATTTTATTAATGCGAGGCCGATTCGCTCATTGAGTTTAAAAGCTCACATTGTTTGTACAACCTTTTTGTTCAGATCAGGTTGCCATCGAAGAATATCTGCTAGAGGAGTAGATCACTTTGGACCTTCCCGTTGTCGGGTAGACCTCTCTTCTGTTATAGATTATGTTGCTCTGTAATCGTCTAGGACATCTAGTTCAGGGGTTCGACATTTGGCTTGTATGTTAGTATAATAATGTATTTTAAATTGATAATCTATGATTTTCAGATAAGAAAATTTGATATATTTATCGGAAGGCTTACAGTGATGAGAGATTCATCATTGTGCCGGTCATGTGCCCAGAAAACGGGTCGTGACAAATACAGAATATGTTCTTCACAAATAATGTTGACATGCATTTTATGCATAGTGATTCAGGGGAATTTTCTTAATTCATCAACCGCTAAACTTTCAGAATTTATTTATCAGTTCTTAATCGTCTTTTAGGAATATATACTGTAGTTATAGCTAGCTAGCTTAATCGTTAATTTTTATTTTGGAGCCTTGTGTCACGCTGGAGCTTTTAGTCGGATTTTCATATTTGCATTTAAGGTAGGGATGACAATTCTAATTCAAATCTAACTGACTCGATTTGTCTTGTTTTGTTTGGATTGAATAATTCAACATTTGATTGAATAACGAGATAGGTTCAGAGAATCTTCAAAAAGACATATGCGGGTTCGGGGCAATATCTTTCTTGCTCCAAATATATATATATATATATATATATATATATATATATATATATATATATATATATATATATATATATAAATAAACCCTAGCCTTATTCTCAAATCAGTGATTCCCATCTCCCGTCATCTATCTCCATCATGCTTCTCCAATAAGTGCATGCGACAAGAAAAAGGAGAGTTGAGAGAGGAGAAATTTCAGGGGGAGCATTGAAGAAAGTAGTGCAGAGAACAGAGTCTTTGTAGCAGAGGTCAACGAAGAGGAGGAGTTGAGAGAGAGAGGACCAACATTGAAAGCAGGAGAACTGCCAGTAACTATTTCAGAGAGCAGAGAACACAATTGGAGAGAGAGTCGAGCACAAAATAAAGAGGAGGCAAGATGAGTATGAGTTTTTCAATTCCTTGCGGATTAAGAGATAAGGCCAAAAAAAAAAATCACAAGACAATGTATAGGTGCAAAAAATAGGGGTAGAAGGATAGGGCGGGGACGGGTCGTGAAAGCTCACAATAATCCATTCCATTGCCGTCTTAATTTTAGGGATAATATTATATTTTTTTAAATTTTAGTTCGATTAGCTAAGAATAATTTATCGAATTCTTGAAATATATATATATATATATATATATATATATATATATATATATATATATATATATGATTATTTGGTAGTTTTAGGTACTCATTATGCATCGCTACATCGCTTAATTGAACGGTTGTGGTTGATGAAGTACAAATCTTGACATTTGACTTTATAATGTATATAATTAGCATAATAATTCATGTGTCACTGTTTTTTATAAGCAAGGTTTACGTTAGTTTTACAATTTATGTTGTGTTAGCTGAAAAATGAGTTTAGTGGTAGTGGTACCCCTATCTTTCAGTTTCGACATATATATATATATATATATATATATATATATATATATATATATATATATATATATATATATATATATTTATATTGTATAACACTCATGTCTATTATAACAGAAGAAGTACCTATAAAATTAAATATGAAGAGGATAAAAATGAAGTATCAGATGCTAAAATTGAGAATATTTGATGAATAATTCTGATCCTTCGTATTTGTACAGTCTACGACCCTCTCACACAATTAAAGTCAACCACTTGTACCGTAGCTATAAAATCTGCAATCAAATGTACATGTCCATTATTGTTCCACTTACATTGCAACGTTTTGGGAATTAATCACACACTTCTTCTTTTATTATTATTAAAATACTATTAGTTTTTATTTTCTTTTAATCTTTTTTTCCCAATTTTCTCTACTTCTACAGTTCGAATAATCTATTTTTCTCATACCAAAGTTTGAATGTAAATTTTTTCTGGTGCATTTCACACACAGGAGATTTTAACTTTTCAATTATAGTTATTGAATGATGTATCCAACGACTTTTATTTTTTTTTGATTTTCTACTTATTTTTTTAAATTGTACTTTTTTTTAAAAAAAATTGTACTGTTCATTAGATCTGATCCAACACCCATCAGATCTAATGGCTAGTGTAATTTAAAAAATAAAAAGAATAAAAACGTTGAAAAAATGTGAATCGTTGGATTTGGTGCATCCTCTTGCACTTTTCATATGCAAGAGGGAATCCAAATCCATAATGTCTTATCTCAAAACGAACCTTTCCTACCCAAAAATTAAAGTAAGAAATAGCTTTATTAAAATATACAAAGATTTCTACTTATTCATTATAATGTTTGTCTTTAATTATAATATTCTCTATGATCTATTTGTTTTATCGTAATAAGCTTATCTAAATTAGAATATTTTAACTATATAATATTACAAAAATAAACCTCCCAATATTTAATAGTTATTTTGCCTTTTTTCCATCTTCTCCAATGAAGAAGAAGAAATTTGGTGCTTCCAAAATTACAATTGGAAAACTGTTCTGTTGCTGTCAGCCGAGTTAAAATCTCATCACTACGCACTTTGACCACCAAATTCAATTTCTTTTCTTTTAAACTAACGCAAGTTGCTACAAATAGTTCATAATTTGTTTCCTTTAACTAAAATTTTAGGTTTTAGTACAATCTTAGAGTTCGATCTGATTCCAATAATTATAATTCTCTTATATCAATAAAAAGCATGATAATTGAAGAGAAATGAAGATTAAAATGGATGAACTTGAACACTCCTCTTTGTTACTATCTTTGTTCAAATATTGCAAAATTTAAGTTACATCAGATAGAAGTAAGATAGCTCACAGTACTATCCTCTTAATCAAACCCTATTAACAAACAGTTTCCGAGGAAAGATCATCAGGAAATGTGGTAAAAATTGAAGGTCCCAAAAAAGTCCCTCCTTCCCTATCCCCCTGCCCTTGTGCCCCTCTGTTATTCTCTATAATAATTCGCTTAAGCTTTAGCGACATTTATGGTTACTTCTGCAGCAGCAGATGATTTCAACTTGCTTTGCATCTCAGTGTGTCTCCCTTCAATATCTTCCTCCATAGTCGCCACCCTCCCATTTTCTGAATATTTTGGGATCGTCTCTGTCTCTGTCTCTTTCTCTTTGTGCTCCTTGTATTTTCCCCACAGAATTGAGTATAGACCCACTACGATGAGTATAGCCCCCACCACTCTGTAATCACAAGGTACATGAATGAATGAATATGGGTTATTGTGAAAGTAGAGTATGTGGATAAGGATTAAGGAGAAAGTAATAAATTACCCTCCAAGGTAGATGTTCTCGGCGAGGATGAAGGAGCCCATGATGGCCACGATGATCATCATCAAAGGGCTGAAAGCTGCGACGAACACTGGCCCTCTTTTCTCTATCACGATCCCTTGCACATAGTATGCAATCCCTGACGATACTATACCCTGTTCACCATAGTTTACGCCAATTCATTAGACCGGGAAAACACAGAGATAGAAAAAAAAGAAAGACAAAGAGGCTTACAGCATAGGCTGCAGCGAGCAGATTCATGTCCCACCCAATGCTCCAAGCAGAGGCCTTGTGTTCCATCACAAGCGTCACTACAGTTGATTGAAGTGTGCCCATAAAACACACCAGTGTTGTGAGGGAGAGCTGAGCTGGGTATGCCCTCAACGTCACAGCCTGGAGGATGAAGACAGAAGCCCATGCCAGCGTAGCAATTATGAGAAGCACAGAGCCCTTAACCCAATCTTTTTCGCCGGAGTTAGGAGGGGCGTAGTTTGTAGGGTGATGCATGTAGTGAGTCCAGAAAAATTCGATGACTTGACCCTTGTACAGCGTCATTAACATGGCCCCACCAACTGTAATCACCGTTCCAATCACCTTCGCTTGGCATCTCACCTTTCTCATGTCTATCTTCTCCATCCTGATTTCACGAGCAACGCACCGTGTGAGACAAAAACAGAGGTAGAGACAAGATGTTAGTGGGTATGTATGTGTAATGAGTGTGTACCTGCAGATAACTGCCATGACAAATGTCATAGCAGGAAGCATGTTGCTGATAGCACAGGCGTAGGTTGGGGAAGTGAATTTCAATCCGGCGTAATATGAATTTTGATCAAGCACAGGGCCGAGAAGTCCCAAGACAAACATCTGGATGAAGACGAGGAACGTGATTCGGGGTCTGACTTTCCTGCGAAGAGGGAGGGAATGAGAATCCAAATTGGAATGAGGAAGGGAGGGAAGTGAAAAGAAGGGAGGGTACCTCTCGAGAACAATAGCAAAGGGAGCGATAGCAGCGGTGGCAAAGGCGTGCCTGTAAACGACGAGGACGTAGTGGCTCATGCCGCGGTTGAGGGAAACCTTAGTGATAAGGTTCATGCCAGCGTAGCCGAACTGCAGAGAAATCATTGCGATGTATGGTTTACACCTCTCCACAAAACATCCATTTACATTGGATCCCATTGAGTAGACAGTAGAAATTAAGCGAGAGGAAGAAGAACACAAGTTGATATCATATAATTATATCTAGTTAGTGTGCCTCGGCCTCCTAAGTGAAAAAGGATAGCCCCCCTCTCCTATTTATAAGGCTAAGAAGCAAGCGTGTGAGAATCTCACAATTAAGGTCACACGTGCGATGTTGCAGTGAGAAGCGTTAAGCAAAGCACACAGCCCCCCTCGGGCTGCATCTCTTTGAATATTTTTATACGTTGTGTCTCTGTATGAAAGTGTGAATAATCATAAAAATAAAAAAACCAAAAATGGGTCCCCAGTGGGAAAGAGAATTCCCTCCTCTAGCTCCAAAGCATAACAGTCGACGTTTTTTTTTTTTTTAAAAAAACTGTACTTACATTTAGATTTGATGACCTTTCGTGGAAATCAAGTGATCAGTAGATTTTTTTTTAAAAAAAAACAAAGTAGACCGTTGATGTGACAAAAGGAAATCTGCTTCTTTGTAGTGGTTAATAATGTCAAGAAGGGTCTCACACATCTCGTTGGATGCGCAAGTAATTCTAACTTTAAACATGAATTGTTAAATGCATATGAGAGAATCTGTTTTCTCATAATAGTTGATGATGTCAAGAAAGTCTCACACGGAATGACCCAAATGCATACTAATGAGGATTCCCTCCAATTATTAGAATGCTGGAAGGAGTTCTCAAGTGGTCAAAAAAAATTTTTTTTCAGGACCATTCTGTGGGTCTATTAAAAGGACCTAGAGAAAAATTTTTGCTAAAGTAAATCCAGGTCCAATGCACACAGGACAGCCTCCCAGTCACTATTTTTTTGATGATGCGTCCACTTTCTGCCACATCTCATCTATCCCACAACTAATTTCTGACCTAATTGCTATACAATTCCCTCTAACACATGTCAAATATATGTATATATATATATATATATATATATATATAATTATGCTGATATATTTTATAGTTGACTAAATAATGTTCCTTATTTCACCCTCAAACCAAAATGTACTGTAATTTGTCAATGAATTAACAAAAAATCATTAGCAGGGCGTGACTTGATTTTGTAAATATTTAAATCAACGTTCGAAATTATGTTAAATTCTAGATTGATTTGATGAGCAAAACAAAAAGACAAGTGATTTAGCTTGGAGTTAATAGATAAATACGTAGTGATGATTATTTGTGTTCCTCAAGCTCTTTAATTAGTACAAAAAAGAACCTGTCATTTTGTAATATATGCATTCAATGTGAGTTTTTTTTTTGTTTATATTTTGTGATATGATATGAAGTTCGCACTGATGCATCTAATTGAGAGAATGAAAAAGTAGAGTATTTTATTTTCGTGATGCATGGCCTGTTCAGGAATTTTCCACCTACAATCATATCTAGAACTAAAAAGCAATTTTCATTTTCTTTGCTTACATAATCAGACTTGCATCATGTATACTAATAACTTGACATATTTTAAAGTATATATATGTTAATTTTTTAAGTAAAAAAATAAATTGTAGTAATTCTATTATATATATATATATATATATATATATATATATATATATATATATATATATATATATATATATATATGTCATAAGATTTTAGGGACCAATGATTAAAAGACTTCAAAATCATATATAATAGTATAGATGATTCTGACTTCCAAGTTAATTGCCGGAATTGAGGCCTTATTTTCTTTATTCTAAATATTACACAAACTTGGCAAATAAACGTTGGGAAGTGATTTGGGTAATTAGTTTCTAAGCTGAATTTGGCATAATAAAGAAAAAAAAAATTATTTTGATTCCAAGAATGATGCCAAAGACTATCTGCCAAATGATTTTTTTTTCTCTTTTTTTTTTTGGTAGGGAGAGTGAAATATTTTAAGCTTTACCTGAAAGTATAAATGGATCCGAATCCTTTTTTTAAAAAAAAAATTAAATTCCCTGAGAAGAGTATAGGAATTCTTACATATGTACCCAAATTTTCCTATGTTTTTAAGAATTTAACTATGAAGAATTCGAATTTTTGTAAATTTATCTAAAAATATAATTTGACTTCATAAATTGTCACGCCCCAAAATCTAAGCACGTGACCGGCACATAAGATAAATTTCACCTCACCTCTGTAAGCCTATTTCTCTTTTAACTACAATACTAATCCTTATTTTAGTTATTATTTTAAATGCAATTAATTTAAATTACACATTTTAAAAATTAAAATAAGAGAATTATTTCTCTTCTCACAAAAAGATAAAAAAGTATGGCTAAACCGAGTTTCTCGTACACACTATATTCATACACATTACATCGTAGAACGAACCTACTCGATTACAGAGCTTTTCTAGATTTATATAACTTAGAATAAAACTTAAATATTATACCTTTACCCTGAATCAATGGAAATGTAATCTTTGCGTGAACGTTATCAAACTAGGAAGTTTTTCATATCTGAAACTGAAGACAACATCTACTTGAAAGAATCCTACCACATTCACACACAATATAGTTATATATATATACATGCAAATATATATATTTGATAATACAATCATCTAAATTTTAGTGTACAAGATATTTATCAAGACACACAAAAAACACCTTGTAATCATTAACAAACACATTCTATCTCAAGCCAAATCATATTTCAAACAATTCACATAATTCTAATTTAAGTTCCCAAACATTTTGAGAGTCCCATCCACATAAAGTGGCTGTTGCCCCGCGACTCCTGCCGTATCTTCCCTTATTTCACCCATGTCCTCAAAAGGACAAATATGTAGTCCAACCTTATTTCACCCTGTCCTTAAAAGGACGAATATCATATTCAATACCACGTGACTATAGTGATTTTATTCCACGCTTATTTCATCCCATGAGATCCCATAAACTCTATTTCTGTTTCTCTCAAGATCAAACACAATCACATTACACAATCATAAGTAACCATATGCATTTATTTCAGGAAAAATTCACAATAGTCTCACACTTGTACATTTCAATACATAACATGAATGCATTAATTTCATGTCACACACACACACACACACACACACACACACACACACACACACACACACACACACACACACACACACACACACACACACACACACACACACACACACACACACACACACACACACACACACACACACACACACACACACACACACACACACACACACATATATTTATAGTACACATTTAATATATACATAAAATAAGCAAATATGGTAAGGTAGGATCTCTCACCTCGATTCCAAACTAAAATTCTACACTTCAAATCAGAGGATAAATGCCAAGGAATTCATCAAAGGCCTAAAGATCAAGCCAAGCAAGGAGATAACACTTAATCAGAACATAGGCTATCATTCATTTAGCTTTGTTCTGTTTTGAGGTTAAAATCAGGACTAATCTTTAAGAAATTTCTAGGAATAAACTATAGTTCAAAAAATTATGAAATTTACAAATACTTATTAGTATGTTAACATACTAGGATAAAAATTTCAGAATTTAATTCTATCGTTAGACCCTACTAAAGACCTTATTAGTAACTAAAGGTCAGAGTTGTCTAAATTCTGAATAGATACGGTGTTATGCATTTTAGACTTAGCTAATCATGTCCAAACATTGTGAAATTTTTCATATCCTTAGATTAATGTCTTATCTAAGTGCCATAAAAATTTTAGATTAAAAAGAGGTCTTTAGCTATTAAAACCAAATTAATTTCCGAAACTGCCCAGATTTGCTCTGTATTGAACAAAGTATTGTTCTCATGTTTATTTGACCAATCAAACCAATTTTGATGAGCTTGAAACTTTCCAGATAAGAGTAATAACGTGTTAGGAGCTCCCCATAAAAATTTCATGATTTTAAGAATTGATTTGGTCATCTAAAAATACATAAAACCAGTAGCATGACAGATCAGTTTTGTTCTGCCTTTTACAAATATCAATCACTATTTTAGGTATATTAAGGATACCAAACTAACCCAGAAAATTTTGAAATAATTTAAGTATATTCTTGGACACTATTTCTAGTGGCTTACCAAATTTCATAACCATTGAAGTTCGTTTGATACCTCCAATAGTCCAAACAATTCTTAGCAATAAAGAAAAATTTTGCAGAAATATAATTAGCTCTGTTCTCTGTCTCCTTACTATTTCCTTCGATTTTTGCTTCTTAATTCATGCCTTATGTTTGTTTTCTTCATTTCTTATCTATAATAGCTTGTATAATCACCTCTACCCAAAGACTAAATAAAAAGAAATGAATTAAACTCATAGATTCAAAGGATTCAAGCTTATCGTTACCATGCTTTATTTTTATAGTAAGAATCACATCCATGACCATGTTTCCATTAATTTGATCTCTAGGGTTCTTAGCTCATGATAGAAAAAGAGAAAAGGTGATCTCCATTGCAAGGTTTATCCTTCCCTCTCCCTAACTTTTGGTCTCTCTTACTCTCTTTTGCTCATCTGTGTCTCATGTGTGTGAAGAAGGGAGCTAGATCAATATTTTGGCTAATGCTTCAACCCAAAGTCAAAGCTTCATCCAATGGTGAAGATTAGCATATTTGTCTCCACTCCTCATATCTCTCTTTCCGTTGCCCCTCTCTAGCCTAAATTTCCCTTTTTTTTGTGAAAGCTTCTCCAGATGAAGCTTCCCCACAAGCTTTAAATTCCAATCTAATGGAGATCAGGCATACATGATAAGTTCTTTATTTTGGTTAATTTAGGTGGTTTTTATTGGGCTTTTTCCTTTCCTTGATCTTATTTTGTTATCTTTTTGCATGCTTTGTCCTTTATTTTTGCTTACCTATTTGTACATAGTTGTTTCTTTGTTTTATCTTGTTTTAATCTCTTTTTCCTTGCCTTTTAATGCTTTCTGCTGTATATTCTTGTAGGCTTTTAATTCTGGGCTGATGCAAGTTGGGGAGCCAATGAAATTCTGAAGTTTTGTGTTGATATGCTGCAAATCTAGTGGCTGGTGCCCAGGCGCCTCAAGCGTCAGCACCTCAACTTTCTGTCCAAGCTTCAGTACGTGGTGCCCAGGCGCCAGCCCTTGAACTCTTTGTTTGCTTTTTGTGCCTGGCGCTTAGGCGCCCTGCTTCTGCACCTATTTGATTTCTGCTATATATAGCATTTATGCAGAAGTTTTTGAGATCTTTTGGTTGGAGGTGAAGGCAGCTCTGCTAGGGCAAAAATGGAGGAGATGAGAAACCTCTTCTCTACTGAGTTTGAAGCTTTTCTTCCTTTTTCTCCTTCCTCTTGATCATGTTTTGTTGTGTATTTGTTATATATTTCTTCCCCTTGTTAATGTGTAACTAAACTCTAGAGTTTAGGGGATTGATGTATATTGACTTCCTTTAAAGCTTTGTTGTTGAATGCTTTAATATAATTGTTATTCTGATTATTGGAGTAGTTGTTGCTGGTTTATTTCCTTTTATGTGATTTGCAATCATTTAACTTAGATGTATTTGGGGTTTGTATTAATGATAGACATAGCTTGATATAAACACGCCCTTGTAACTTCTACCATGAATTGGATTATACTAGACATAGATAATCTTGTTTGCGTAGTCTTATGAGTTCTTAAACTTAAATTCCGAACCAAATAATTGGACTAAGACATTAGCTAATTATTTAGATGAGGAAGATTTGTTCACCAAGACATTGGGTTCAAATATCTTCGTGAACTCAACCAATATTAAGAGGAATTAACAAATGTATCTAAGCATTCTATAACGATTCAAAGATTGATTTGTCTATGAATTAATTGGATTAGGAGTTAAGAAAGTCAATACCCCATACCTGTTGTGTTATGGCATATTTCTTCGTTTGGTGTCTAATTATTCATTGTCGTTAGTTTAGTTTACTTTCAGTTAAATCTATATTCCAAATATAACTTAATCTAGTGGAATTGGTAATTGTTAAAAGTTAATCCCTAAAGACGATAACTCTTCTCTCACTTTACTACTTGTGCGATCCGATACATTTGTCGAAAAAGAACGCATCAATACACTTGTCCCCTTTTTAGGCCATTAGATCTCCTTGGTTAAAATTCCTCAAAACCACTCTAACTTGTAAAATTCATTCACTTGGGTCCTTGAAAATTTGTAAAAACTTCCCAAATTAAAATTTGAAATTTTTTATTCCCTTTTTTTTATTAATTCAAAAAGAACATTTTTCACATAATTAAATTTTTTAATAAATTTTAAAATAAAATTTAAATATTCATAAAAATTCTTGGGTATTACATAAATAAAAGTCATTAAATGGTGGAATGATGGTTGATAAGACAGAGAATTAGGCAGATTTGTGTTCATTCGTTAAAGTTAACAAGATGAAGGAATGAGCGATAGGGAGCAATTTGTAGAATAATTGAGGGTGGAATTGGAATGGAAGTGAAGTGATGTTTGAAAAATGGCATTTTCTTTTTTGAATGCAATGGATAACTTCGATGTATGTAGTCCCATGTTCGGGGCAAAAGTTTTTTTTTATCTTTAATATTTATATCAAATTTTAATTTTATCTCTAATGTTTATTTTACATAAATTATGTCTTATATTTTTATTTTTGTTTTAAATTTATTTTTTTTACCAACACATCTATTTCATCGATAAAAAATATTAATTGAGTAGTTAATAAAAAGAGTAGATTTGAGACAAAAATAAAATATGTAAGGTATAACTAACTAAAAAAAATGACAGATGTAAAAAGGGTAGGTTTGAATCTATATTTTATTTTTGTTTCAAATTTATCATTTTTATTAACCACAGTCAGTATTTTTTGTCAATAAACAGTGTTAATAAAAAATAAATTTAAAATAAAAATAAAAATAAAATATATAACAGATAACTGACAAAAATAAATTAAAATTTGATATAAACATTATGAACGTAAAAAATATTGTCGCAAAATTTGGTTTTGGTAGCATTTTCCTTTTGATCATATATATAATTAATTAAATTGGTGTGAATTTAATATTATAGCCGACCACGCCACTTTATGGTATTTTAATTTCCGTCCCTTTCTATTATTTTCATTTTTCATTTTTCTTCGTTTAGAAGAAGACATATGAGATGATGCCATTGTTGCTCTTTTATTTATTTATGTTTGTCCGGTGATGATCAATCACATATTCTATAATATTGAGAAAAGAGAAAAAAAAAAGGCGTCGTTAAAGTCATTCTTTTTCTCAAATGCAACATAAAGGAATGAGGAATCTCGCCCCTTTTACACCACCAAAACAAAAACTTGTTTTTTATCCTTATGATTTTCTGATTTTTGTTAAGACATAATTCAGTATGGTAAGTCAGCATCTGTCTTTATTATTTGAGAGATGTTTAAATTACTCTAATTAATTAATTAGCATGTTATGAGGAGAAATTATATATAGTTCGATCATCTAATTTATATATATAATTTAATATAGTAGTGATATTTAAACTTTAAAATATAATATTTTATTCCTCTATATTATCACAAAAATTAATATTGTCATATATCAATTAAAATTAACATTGTTTTGAAAAAATAGGTGGTAGATTGTGTAAAGAAAGAAATTTAAAAAATGATAGAGATATGAGGTATTGCATATAAATTAAGTAATTTTTAGATGTTAAATTTAACTAATGTGTATGTTATTTTTTTTCAAAATAAAATTATATATATAGGTTACAGTTTAAAATGTTATTTGTATAGTTTTCTCTAGATATTATCCACGAACACAAAATCACGAAGAGTTTGCACAATATCTATAACCCGACATTATTTTATTGCTAGCATGCATGCAAAATCTATATATAATCAGCGTGTGTTTTCCTGCAAAACCTAGCAGGGTTAGGTTTTGGAGTTTACGTGACGCATAAAATCACTCCCAAAAAGTTCATTGGATTTTGAGCCATTAGGTTTAATATATGATCGATCTTCGCTCTATAATTCTTTTGTGTTTAATTTGCACCTAATATATAATCAACCCATACACAACACGTATCTTTAATATATTTGCAGTAGTCTCTCATACACGTTTCTTGCTTTAATGATGGCCTACATATATATGGTCACAGTAACACCCATTAAACCTAAAAGAAACTAGAGGTTGAAAATTAACTTAAAAAATAATCCAGCACCACAATAATTTCCCCCAGACATCAACAAAAGTGTAGCAGTGAACACACTTTTACGCACATCAAAATACAAAGCTCATCTATATATAATTTCTTTTTCATTCACATGGCTCAAGTTATAAGATGGAGGGCCAGCGCGCATTAGCTAGCATTCAGCAAGATGTGAAATGACAGAAACACCCACTACTCTGTACAGTCCCCATGCATAAGTGGAGCACCAAAGCAACCAAATGGGGATCTAATCAGTGATCACCTACGCCAATCATCATAGATTATTATTATCATCTTTGTCTTCTTATGCCACAGATACAACAGCTACGTCGGTCTCATTAATTAATTAGTTTCTTCTTCTTGAGGACATTACTGGTAATTTCTCTTCTGCCTTTTAGTTCGGAGAATATGTTCAAAGGCAAAATGATATGGGCGTACCGTTTATTTTTGTTAGACGCGGACTTATTATTGTCAAAAGCTATAGATATAACTGTTTATTTTTCAGTGAAGATCATGTAATAATTCTTTTTATTTAATTGTATATAGAAACTTGCAGTGAGGCAACTATTACTATGCCTTAATATACTATTATACAACGATATTAGTTGTAATGTCAATTGTTAAGTACTTATTAGCATTTGTGACTGCACAACATTTACTACGATATGCGAAGACTAAAGGGAGGTGTAAGAGCAAGAGGCTGTAGCAAATGTTGGAATACTTTGGTGAGGCAGTGAGGAGCCAATCATGATGTCTTGTATTATATATTAAGTACTAGTGTTTTTTCTTTTCTTTGTTTTGAGTTCTCTTTTGTATCTTTATAGGGTTTCAAGTTGAAGAGTAGAGATCGCAGGGTACCGTGGTAATGATAATGTTTCCATTAACAAATTAATAAGAATATATAGGCCTCAACTAGTTTCATCATATATATTCGCTGGGTTTCTGATGGGTCACTCAAGCATCTCAACATACACCCACCTGATTTGGCTCTTCGTCAGTTTCTTCCTTCATTTTTTTGGTTTACTTATTCAATTTGTCGGTTTCGAAAAGCAAAGTTGGATTAGGTCTGAAAAATCATGCTAGCAAGGACACCACTACCACACAAGCGGACACAACCCCCTTCTCTTTATATATATATATATATATATATATATAGTACGTAACAGCAGGAAGACAAAGGTAATTGGACAATATTTTCAATTATAATTGCTTTTTTTATAAAAATCTTCTTTATGTCCTATATTTATTGTTTTCTATTGCTTTGCTTTGTAAACTATACGGAAACCGGGAAACGATTAGGCTCAAAGGTATGTTATCCGCAAAATACAATTTTTAGATCCGGCTGCAATTTTATTACAAGTTACATTTTATCATTCTATGTTACTTACGTCAAATCACTTTTTTATATCAACTATCATATCAACGTTGATGAGAAGCATGTCATGACCCAAAATCCAATAAGAATTAGAGCCCCAAAAATTAAGCCCAGATTTGAGAGAGAAGAGGATTTCGGGAGGAAGAAGAAGATTTGAGGAAGGAGAAGAAAGAATTACGGATAAAAAGAAGAAGAGAATATATGGAGAAGGAGAGCGAAAGAATGAAGAGAAGGTGAAGAAGAAAAGAGACTCGGAAAATAAGATAACTTGATTTAAATTTCGTTCATGATAATTTGTTCAATACAATTGTCACATACTTACACTGCAACATTTTAATATCTCTCCATGTTCTCTCCACTAAGGCCTTGGGTGCACATTGAACTAAGTCATGGTGCAGTTTACAAAAAGCCTAATTTTTGAAATTAAAAAATAGAAATTATAAATTACTAATAATAATAAAAACAATCTACAGCACGTGACACTTTCTCTCGTAAGAAGTCCTTGTCTCAAGGACTGACAAAATGAAATCATTGCTGGAGTCCGAAAAATCTTCCTTGGTGGCTTTCCTCAGAATTAACTGTGGCTGTGACTTTTAAAGTGCTAGGAGGTGCATGATAGTTTATAACATTAAGAGTCACCTCCCTCTCTGCATCGCCTTCCTCTAAAATAGTTTCAACCACGATCTTAGGTTTGGGCTGACAATGATAAGGCTTGATTGTCTTATTTTTCGCTTGAGTGTCGTTGGTAGATGGGCCCATGAACAATGTTTGGCGTACTGATTTGTCTAATGACAAGTGCTCAATCTGAGGGGCGCATAAGATGCCTCTATCTTGAGCAGGAGAGGAGGAGCCTGCACCACCCTGTACACTATCCTTTAACTGTTTATTGATCATTTGCAGGAGAAGGGCAAACACCTTATCCATCTTCATATTAATTTGATCATTGAGTTTTTATATTGAAGCTTCCATCCTCATTTCAAGGTAAGTCCTAGAAAGAGCTCTGATACTACTTGTGTCACGACCCTCAAAATGGTACGTGACCGGCACAACTTAAAGATACTCTCTAGTTGTAAGCCTATGCTTTTAGCTCCATATAATACTCATATCACTATAGAATAATCATTCTAAAATGTGAGAGTAATAATATAGCAAAGACTTATCTTATTTAAACACTCCGATTTTACTTAATAAGCTACAATCTCACAGAACATACAGTAAACTTAAAGTACTGTAATAACATAATTATGTACAATAACCACTTTCTCCTAGATGTCCTATTTGACTACAGAGCTTTCTAGAATTTAAAACTGAAGAAACAACTTTAATTTAAAGAAACACCAACCCTTGGAGCAAAGAGGGTTAGGATATTGAACTTTCGCTACTCCTCAGGCGGATGTTTTTCGTTAACCTCAGGATCTGAAAAAAATATATTCACCACAATATGAGATAATAATCTCAATGAATAGATAACGTTACAAGGATAGAAACTTAATTACAGATAATCATCAAGTGATTAACAATACACAAGTATATGTATAAAATACATAAGTAAAATTTTTCGATCCTTAGCATATAAATGTAATCATATCATACTCATAATCGACACACAGCCATAGAATATGACCATAATCATATTCGGCACACATCCATCTCCACATTCGGCACACAGCCATAGCATATGACCATAATCATATTTGGCACACAGCCATATTCATATTCGGCACACAGCCATCTTCACATTCGGCACACAGCCATAACATATGACCATAATCATATTTGGCACACAGCCATATTCATATTCGGCACACAGCCATCTTCACATTCGGCACACAGCCATAGCATATGACCATAATCATATTCGGCACATAGCTATATTCACATTCGGCACACAGCCATAGCATATGACCATAATCATATTCGGCACACAGCCATATTCATATTAATTGAAATATTCAGTCAAAGGTAATAGTATATATACTTTGAATATGTAAATTACTTGGACTATTCATATAATTAAATAAATATCCAAGTAGATTAGCTACTCACCTGAAATCTAAGTTACTATATCTTCTTTAAATCTACACAATTACATTTAATGGATTCAATTAATATAATTCTTTAATACATATAATCACGTATACATACGTGTACTATTCAAAAATACATATAAAAATGTACACATATATGTACTATTCGAAAATATGTATAAATACTATTTATATATATTGTTACTATTCATACATATATGTACTATTTATACATACTATTATTCATATATACATGCACTATTTATATGTATGGTTACTATTCATATATACATGTACTATTTATATGTATGATTACTATTCATATATACATGCACTATTTATACATACGATTACTATTTATACATACAGTTGTATAAGCCGCATCCATAGAGGATACCTAAAAATATAATCTCTAAAATTTTAAAGACATAAGAAGAGCATAGTATCCTTACCTTGGATCTAGACTAAGGAAGAAAGATCTAAAATTTCAGAACCCTAATGTCGGAGTAAGAGAACTTTTGAGGAGAGAAGAGAAGAGAAACTGAAGGTGTGACTAGAAATGAAATGGAAGGACTTATTTATAGGAGAAGTTATGGTACTATTTGCTACTATTCCATCTACCGTTCTCCTATACTATTACATCTACCAGTTTTCATCTACCAGTTTCACTTACCAGTTCTCATCTACCAGTCTTATCTACCAGTTTCGCTTACCAGTTTCCATCTACCAGTTCCACTTTTAACTTTTTAGTTTAGTCCCTAAGGGATTTTCTCACATAAAACATCACTTGGTTTCCCAATTTCTTCCTACGATCCCTTTAAGCCTAAATCACATCTTATATTTGACAAGATGATTATGTATGTAAATCGTACAGTATATGTGAATAGTACTGTATATTATAATAGTAACCATAGTTTGTGAACACACATTTATACAAATTATTACGGGTATTACATTACTTCCCCCTTAAAGAAATTCGGTCCCCGAATTTAAATTACCTTGAAGATTCAAATAGATGTGGGTATCTAATTCGCATATCAGCCTCGGCTTCTCATGTGGCCTCCTCATGAGTCTGATTCCGCCACAGTACTTTTACCGATGGAATCTCTCTAAATCAGAGTTTCTTAATCTGGCTATCCAGGATAGCTATCGGTACTTCCTCGTATGACAAATCTTCATCTAATTGGAGGGTATCTTGATGAAGTATGTGTGAAGGATCAGGAAGGTACTTCCTTAATATAGACACATGGAAGACGGGGTGGATTCCCCCTAATTCTGTGGGTAAGGCTAGCTTGTAGGCAACATTGCCTATTCTCTCTAGGATCTCATAAGGTCCAATATACCTGGGGCTTAATTTCCCTTTCTTCCCAAACCTCATTATGCCTTTCATGGGTGAAACCTTGAGAAACATCATGTCTCTAATGATGAACTCTAAGTCTCTTCGTCTATGGTCAGCATAGACTTTCTGCCTATTCTGGGCTGCTAACATCCGTTCTCGGATAACCGTTACCTTGGTGATTGCTTCTTGCACTAAATCGGGTCCCAGGATTTTTGCCTCACCCATCTCGAACCATCCAATCGGTGATCGACACCGGCGACCATACAAGGCCTCATAAGGTGCCATCTTGATACTTGATTGGTAACTGTTGTTGTAGGCAAACTCCACTAGCGGAAGGTACTTTTCCCAGCTTCCACCAAAGTCAAGGATGCATGCCCTCAACATGTCTTCCAAAGTCTGAATGGTCTGCTCTGTTTGTCTGTCAGTTTGTGGGTGAAAAGCCGTGCTAAGGTTTACTCTGGTGCCAAGGGCTTCCTGAAAAGTTCTCCAAAATCAGGACGTGAATTGTGGCCCACGATCGGAGATAATCGTCAAAGGCACTCCATGTAACTTCACAACTTCTTTGATGTAGAGCTCAGCCAGTCTAGACACACTATATGTTGTCT
The DNA here is from genome assembly GCA_037074585.1 of Biancaea sappan. Taxonomy (NCBI): domain Eukaryota; kingdom Viridiplantae; phylum Streptophyta; class Magnoliopsida; order Fabales; family Fabaceae; genus Biancaea; species Biancaea sappan. The sequence goes on from CM073496.1 coordinate 63,188,323, forward strand.
TAACCGGTATAAATTGGGCCGTCTTAGTTAACTGGTCAACGATGATCCAGATAGAATCATAGCCACTAGAAGAATGTGGTAATCCTACTACGAAGTCCATAGTCATATCTTCCCATTTCCACTCAAGAATTTTAATTTGCTGAAGTTTCCCTGCCGATCTCAGGTGTTCAGCTTTAACTTGCTGACAAGTTAAACATCTTGATACAAAATCTGCCATGTCACGCTTCATTCCGTCCCACCAGTAAATTTGTTTCAAGTCTTGGTACATCTTGGCCATACCAGGGTGAACTGTGTATGCCGTGTTATGTCCTTCCTCCATAATCTCTCTCCTCAGAGCCGGCATATTAGGAACACACAATCGATTTTTAAACCAAAGTGTGCCTGTGTCATCAAGTGTAAACTCTTGGGTATCTCCACTGTGTACCTTGTCCATGATCTTGGCTAATTCTGGGTCATCCTTCTGAAATAGACGAATATGGTCGGATAAGGAAGATTTAGCCTTAACGTGAGCCAAAAACATGCCAGAGTCGGATATCTCAAAGTATACCCCATGAGACTCTAATTCCTGTAACTCCTGTACTAAGGGCTTTCTTACCTCAGTTATATGTGCAAGAGTACCTGAGGATTTTCTACTTAAGGCATCTGCTACCACATTTACTTTTCCAGGGTGGTATAGGATATTGCAGTCATAATCCTTCATCAACTCCATCCAGCGCCTTTGTCGTAAATTAAGGTCACGCTGATTAAAGATATATTTAAGGCTCTTATAATCAGTGAATATTTCACACTTTTCCCCATAGAGATAGTGCCGCCATATCTTAAGTGCAAACACAACCGCTGCCATTTCTAGGTCATGTGTCGGGTAATTCTGCTCATGTTTCTTGAGTTGTCTGGAGGCATAAGCTATCACCTTACCATTCTGCATGAGGACACAACCAAGTCCTATTCGAGAGGCGTCACAATATACCGTGAACCCTCCTGGTCCGGATGGTAATACAAGTATTGGCGCTGTAACCAACCGCAGCTTAAGTTGTAAGAAACTATTCTCGCATTCATCATCCCACTGATACTTTACATTCTTCTGTGTTAGCCGTGTAAGAGGGGCAGCTATCTTTGAAAAGTCCTGGATGAAACGTCGGTAATAACCAGCTAATCCTAGGAAGCTCCGAATTTCTGTTACCGAAGTAGGTCTCGGCCACATCTTGATCGCTTCAACCTTGCTTGGGTCCGCCTGTATGCCATCTTTTGAAATCACATGACCTAAGAAGGTTACTCGGTCAATCTAGAACTCACACTTTGAGAACTTCGCATAAAGTTGATGTTCTCTCAGCTTTTGCAATGCCATACGAAGATATTGCTCGTGCTCCTCCGAGCTCCTTGAGTAAACTAATATATCATCTATGAATACTATGACAAATCGATCAAGGTATGGTTTAAATACCCGGTTCATGAGATCCATGAAAGCTGCCGGGGCATTTATTAGTCCGAAAGACATAACTGTGAACTCGTAATGTCCATACCTAGTACGAAATGCTGTCTTGGGTATATCTGCCTCTTTGACCTTGAGTTGGTGGTAACCAGACCTCAAGTCAACCTTAGAAAAATGCTTAGCTCCCTGCAACTGATCAAAGAAATCATCTATACGAGGCAGAAGGTACTTATTTTTTATAGTGACCCTATTCAGTTGCCTGTAATCAATGCAAAGTCTCATTGATCCATCTTTCTTCTTTACGAAGAGAACAGGGGTACCCCACGGGGAATAACTGGGTCTTATGAAACCCTTATCTAGAAGATCCTGCAGTTGTTCCTTGAGTTCTTTCAGCTCAGTCGGTGCCATTTTGTAAGGTGGAATTGAGATAGGTTAAGTTCCTGGTGCCAGATCTATATTGAACTCAATTTCCCGATCCGGGGGTAGTCCTGGTAATTCGTCTGGAAACACGTCTAAAAACTCTCTCACAATGGACACATCTTCAGGTTTGAGCTTTTCCTTCTCTACGTCTTGTACGAAGGCTAAGAACCCTCTGCACCCTTTTCTCAATAATCGTTGGGTGCCCATTAGGGAGATCAAGTTATGCGGTGTCCTACTTTGGTCTCCCTGGAATACAAATGTGGCTTCTCCGGGCATAGAAATTTTTATGGATTTACTATGACAATCGAGGGTTGCGTGGCATGAAGCCAACCAATCCATGCCTAAAAGTATATCAAAATCTATCATATCAAGGATCATAAGATCAGCCACGGTTTCTAGCCTTCCAACAACCACACTACACTCTTTCTAGAGCCCATACGCCTACCTTGGTTAGACGGTCTTCCTCTTGCCATTAAAGGTGTCAACAGATTTAGCAAACACCTTTAGATGTTAAGAATACCTTAAAGCGCAATACTAATTAAAGAGTATGACACGAAAGGAATATTAATGACATCCTATGGTGCCTTCTGTGGAACCTCATCCTATGATTGTGACGCCGTTCACAATAATAGGGGAGGGTCTACCGAAGACACTTTTTGCTCTGTAGTCAATAAGAGACCTAAAAACCTAACACCTCTGATACCAACTTTGTCACGACCCTCAAAATGGTACGTGACCGGCACAACTTAGAGATACTCTCTAGTTGTAAGCCTATGCTTTTAGCTCTATATAATACTCATATCACTATAGAATAATCATTCTAAAATGTGAGAGTAATAATATAGCAAAGACTTATCTTATTTAAACACTCCGATTTTACTTAATAAGCTACAATCTCACAGAACATACAGTAAACTTAAAGTACTGTAATAACATAATTATGTACAATAACCACTTCCTCCTAGATGTCCTATTTGACTGCAAAGCTTTCTAGAATTTAAAACTGAAGAAACAGCTTTAATTCAAAGAAACACCAACCCTTGGAGCAAAGAGGGTTAGGATATTGAACTTCCGCTACTCCTCAGGCGGATGTTTTTCGTTAACCTCAGGATCTGAAAAAAATATATTCACCACAATATGAGATAATAATCTCAATGAATAGATAACGTTACAAGGATAGAAACTTAATTACAGATAATCATCAAGTGATTAACAATACACAAGAATATGTATAAAATACATAAGTAAAATTTTACGATCCTTAGCATATAAATGTAATCATATCATACTCATAATCGACACACAGCCATAGAATATGACCATAATCATATTCAGCACACAGTCATCTCCACATTCGGCACACAGCCATAGCATATGACCATAATCATATTTGGCACACAGCCTGTAATACCCCAATAATTTTTACAAATATTCAAAATCTATTTTGAAGTTTATTGAAAAAAAATTAATTACGTAGAAAATATTCTTTTGAATTAGTGAAAGAAATTTGGGAATAGAAATTTTAAAATTTTAATTTAGGAAATTTTTACAAATTCTCAAGGATACAAATCTTATAAGTTAGAGTGGCAATGAGTAAATTTATCCAAGAAAATTAGTAAGGCCAGTTACTATTCCAGTATACGGTACTATTTACCTGTATAATACTATTTACATATATGGTACTGTTCTTCTATACAATCAAAATGTCAAGTACTAGATGTGGTTTGATCATAAGAGAAAACTAGAAAGAAACTTGGAGAAAAAAAATGACATTTTATATGAGAGAATTCCCTGAGGGACTAAATTGAAAGGAAACTAAATTAGCAAATTGATTATTCTAGTAGATGAGACTAGTAAGTGAAACTAGTAGATGAGACTAGTAAGTAATACTAGATGAGACTAGTAAGTGAAACTAGTAGATGATACTAGTAAGTGAAACTAGTAGATAAGACTAGTAAGTGAAATTGGTAGGTGAGACGGGGTAGATGGAATAGTACCCTTAAATTTTCCTATAAATAGGCCATTCCATTTCACTTTCAAAATCACACCTTCAACTTCTCTTCTTCTCTCTTTAAGATTTCTTGGTCCAACGCTAGGCCTATGAGATTTTGGGCCTTTCCTTTTCAGTTTAGGTAAGGATACTATGCCCTTTCTATGTCTTTCAAATTTTAGAAGTTATTTTCTTAAGTATGCTCTGTAGTTGCAGCTTTGGCTGATCTTCCACATCAGAAAAACTGTCCTTAGCTGCTTACATATTATTTTGATTCTCTGATTACCGAAATAGGATGTAAACTGTAAAGAATACATGTCTAGAAAAGTTCTGGCTAAGGAAAGACCTGGTTTTTAAGTGTGTCCATTGTGACCCTCCACTCTTTCCTGGGAACTTACCTGGTGTACTCTTTTACAGATTGTATTCTCTATTTCTGGTATAAACAGTCTCCGTACATATGAATAGTGACCGTATGTATGAATAGTGACCATATGTATGAACAGTGTCAGTATGAAAACAATCCTAACTTGTTTTCTCTAATCTTTCATGAAAATCTCTGTAGCGAAATACTAAAATTCATCTGTGTACTCTTGTCCGTAACGACTTAGAGAAGTGATACTCGTACGGAATCCAGGTGAGTGAAACGACCCCGTTTTAATAGAGTTTTAGCGTTACTGGTGATAAAAAGTATGTCGTAGGACACTCCCAAGATTCATAGGGAGAAATTGGATTCAGAATGACGAATCTAATGAGATAATTAATCCATAAGTATGGATAAAATGAAATAAGTATCTTATGATGATGTGAAGTTTGAATGTTTTCAAAAACGGATTAATTGTTATCTTGATTTGTGGTTTATAAATCTATAATATAGTTATATACTATACCTGTTATATGGATGAATATTATATTGTGCTTCTGATTATGATATGAAATACTGTACTATTGATTGTGATTGAGCGGGACAGTACCCCCTCTCACGGCAAGACGGAAAACCCGGTTGAAAGGGTGTCTTGACCAATGACTGTGGAGACAACGATTCCCTCAGTAGGGATATAGCCCGGATTGGTGATAAATCCGTGAGGCGCCCTAGCTAAGAGGATGAGGTTGTGCGTCATGGCGAAAATATACAGAATTGGTGAGCTGGCCTGTGTGCGCTCTCCGAGATATATTGCCATTGATGAGTACTAGTAACGTTTGTTGAATTGGTTGTGCGTCATGGCGGAAATATACAGAATTGGTGAGCTGGCCTGTGTGCGCTCTCCGGGATATATTGCCATTGACGAGTACTAGTAACGTTTGTTGAATTGGATGAATTTTTACCTTCTTGTATGTAATTTCTAACTATGTCTATTGGTTGAGTATGAGCCTTCTGGTATGCTTGCATGACTGGTAATGTATTTGAATTTTATTAACGCGAGGCCGATTCGCTCACGGAGTTTAAAAGCTCACACTCTGTACAACCTTTTTGTTCAGATCAGGTTGCCGATGAAGAATATCCGATAGAAGAGTAGATCACTTTGGACCCTCCCGCTATCGGGTAGGCCCCTCTATTGTTGTAGATTATGTTGCTCTGTAATCGTCTAGGACATTTAGGTCAGGGGTTTGGTATTTGGCTTGTATTTCAGTACAATAATGTATTTTATATTGAGGATCTATTATTATATGCAAATAATCTCTATGAATTTCAAATAAGAAAATTTGATATATTTTCTTCAGGAATGGTTATTTTGATAATATAGAGATAATGACTAATAATTTAACTCATGGGTAGAATTTATCAAAAGGCTTACAGTGATGAGATATTTATCATTGTGCCGGTCATGTGCCCAGAAAACGGGTCTTGACAAAGTTGGTATCAAAGCAAAGGTTATTAGGTCTCCTAGTGATTACAGAGCAAGGTAACCTTAGTGGAACCTCCTCTGTCGTTGTGAACCCGGGCACAATTATAGAGAGACGGCTCTACTGAAGGTCCTGTAGGATGTTTCCATTTCCTTTCCCTCCGAGACTTATCTCTTCTTAGGAATTATGTTCTTAGTTTTAGTTTTAGACAGATGTGGCTACACTTTTGAACTTAGTAAAGGAAAGGTTATTACTTATTTTGATTCCATTTTTGTCGGATCAAATTTTTATATGGTGGATTTTATAAGCTGAATTCATGATTTTGTGTAGCTATATTATTTTAGGGTACCAGCCAATAAAAGAAACCACTTGCATTAAAAAAAACTGAAGGATTACATTGCCAAAAAAAAGAAGAGAAGTTTACTCATGCATGAGTAATCTAAAGGCGAGGTGGTCTCGGATTAGGAGGATTATATTGTATCATCACCCCTCGACCATTCCTTGGAGCAAGAGACATAGCAATGTCGTGGAGGGTAGTGTAAATTCCATTCATACAATCAACACTTCTTTGCTGTTGATTGCAGAAGCACTGGGTGGACCAATAGAAAAACCTATCTATTCTCGAAGTCATTGCCACGTTATTGCGTTTGGTTAACTTCTCCAGATCCTCTATCATTTTCTTGAGATTCTTCACCTCCTGCTCTAAACAGGCGATTTTGTCCTCTGAGCTATGGTCTGTGCTAATCTCCTCGGCTTCCTCAATCTTCTTCATCTTCTTCTCCTTTTGATTTTCTTGAGATCCCTCGAGAGGCCTTTTGCCCTTGTCCCTGCCTAAACTTAAGTTTAAGTCAAGTTCTTTTTCCTTGACCTCCACTGTGAGATCAATGTACTTCCTTGAGGCCATGATTTGGAAAATTTAAGAGTATGAGGCGAGAGGAATGCTGGGAGATTGTAGGCTCAGAGATGATTACTCTTTGTGGTGTGGTAACTGAGAACGCTGGGATGGTTTTTATAGAGAAAAATTAGGACTTAGAGACAAAGAAGATATCTCTTCACCGCACCCCTACACGATCAACCTATGAATTTCTGCAAGCTGGAAGCCAGAAGTCTAGGGTAGGCGTGCATACCAACAATGCGTCGCATTAATGCCAAAACCACGAAAGTCAGTATTCGGTGGATTTGCGGCTGATTTATACTTGGTTTTCCCATTTCTTTTGTTGGCATTTCCGAAATTCAAAGAAGTTGACAATGGAGCCATTAAAGATTGCCTTGGATGCTTTTATGATAAACTGAAATGTATTTCTCTGCTTTATTGTGTTGTTCTTGAGAGCCTTCAGTTGAGTATAATATACATAACTGATTGAATCATGTTGTAATTACATGTATTTATGTTATTCATGCATAATGAGTGAAGGCTACGACCAAGGAGAATATGTGATGATCATACATATACTCATAGAGAATGAGAAATCAAAATGACTTGGATAGAATGAAATGTGTAGAGGATAATACATCTTCATGGTTACACATACTTACATATAATGCTCTCGTGGGTAAATGAAAGGCAATGATTTTCTTGCATCATGATAATGCTTACTGCATGCGACCGTAAGCAGTTAACTTTGTTTTAAAATATATATATTTACATATATATATTATGTGTAAATCCAGAATAAAGACACCGATTAGAATATAAGATAAGGCTAATATGAGACTACCTGATCATAGAGTGATATCGTGATATGAGATTTCACTGTAAGACAAATATAGAGTGAGGAAGTCATAGATTGAAACGACGATTAATCAAAAATTTTGAGGAAGAGTCAAAAGTTAGCCGAAATTTTTTTAGGCAATCTTTGACTTATGTTAATTGCATTAAATTATATTTACTATTTATCTGCATGTCCGACATTAATTGCTGGCATTGCGACGTATGCGATCTGTAAACCTCTTAGCGAGCGGCGTATAGGTTGTGGTGGCTTTAGCTCAAGGGGCTTCAGTTTGCCTATAAATCTTGTATGCCCGTTACCCTACTCATCGCACCAAGCAAACCTACTTCTTTCATTACATACATATTTCTCAATCTCTATTCCTTTCTCATTCGAAGTTATTTCTGAGATCCCTATAGTAATGGCCGATAATAAGTCTTTCAACTTGAATTTTGAGACTGACAACGTAGAGCTTGATTTAAATCTAAGTCTCGGAAACAACAAAGGGAAGAGACCTGTAGACAGGTCACTAGAAATTAAGAAGAGAAAGAGGGATGTAATAGAGTTGGAGGAGGACAACATTGCAACATCCTCAAAAAATAAGCTTGCGTTCCTGGAGCATAAGATCGAAAATCTAGAGCGTAAGATAGAGAGCTTGGAATACAAGACAGAGGACCAGAAGCGACTAATAAATCGTCTCTTTGAAAACCAAGAGAAACTGATAAACCGTCGTTTCGGAGAACTAGCTAATCGAGTTGATAGACATTCAATGTTTGCAACTCAAAATTTTCGTGACCAACAAACAAGGTGTATTGACTGTATGAACGGAGTGACTTATGCTCTTCGCCAAATTTCTCAGGCGCTTCCTCCAGAAACCCTTTTTAGACTGCAACGATTAACTTCCTCCTTAAGGTCTGAAGCACCTTCCTCTTCTAGACCCGGAGCACCTTATACATTTCAAAAGCCTCCTCGTCCTTAATTTATTCTTTCTTTTGTTTGTACCTAAAGCTATATTTGGTCTAAAGCTTCATGTATTAAAATTATCTATGTACTAGAAATAAAATTTCAGTTAGTATTTAGATCTTCTTTGTTGAAGTGATTCCTTTTACTGAAAGAACTTGAAGAATGAGAAGATGTTGGACTTGTTATATTTCATACTTGATTATGGAAACTCTAAAGCAGAGTATGGTAATATACTTTTCACTGAGAAGAATTACTAAAATGATATTTCATTGCATTTCTGAGCTATGGAGGAATGCTAAATACGTATTTTATGAACCTATATATAGAGAACTTTGGATTTGCCCCAATCATTGAAGGGGTACGACTCTATATAAGTCATTGAGGTGAGAGGAATTTCTATATATATTTATTTTATACTTATGCGTGAGGAGTATGTTATTTACTTATCATATTTTCTATTCTTCCTAGAGATTTATCCAATGATTTCATGTGATTTTGCCTTTTATATAACGCCTTCAAGTCAGAGTACCGCCTTAAGGCAGGAGGATTGCCTTCCGGTAAGAATATTGCCTATGGCCAAAAGGACGCCTTCGGGTGAGGTGCTTGTATTCATAAATGTTATGAGTTATATGTGTATTAACATGTGTTCTGATATTCAGTGTGAACTGGGGAGACCACATACCACTTTTAAAGACGACACCTATTTAAGGTTTTACATGGATCTCTAATTAAATGGTTTGAGTTTGGTAAACGTTATGGGGATGAGACACTTTATGGTACAAGAGGTCATAGAGAAGATCAAATTGATAATGAAGAGATTGCTTGCTATTTAGAAAAGGCAAAATTCCTATGCAAACCATTGATAATGCGGTCTAGAGTTCACAGTCAATGGTATAGTGTCCTTGTAAATCTCACCGAGGGTGTGATGTGGTTTGGAAAGAAAGAGATGCGAAGGATGGGATATGGACAAAGTGACCACACTTATTTCAGCCTTGAAGTGAGTTTTGAATTCGGGGGACCGAATTCTGTTAAGGGGGGAAGACTGTAATACCCCAATAATTTTTACAAATATTCAAAATCTATTTTGAAGTTTATTGAAAAAAAATTAATTACGTGGAAAATATTCTTTTGAATTAGTGAAAGAAATTTGGGAATAGAAATTTTAAAATTTTAATTTAGGAAATTTTTACAAATTCTCAAGGATACAAATCTTATAAGTTAGAGTGGCAATGAGTAAATTTATCCAAGAAAATTAGTAAGGCCAGTTACTATTCCAGTATACGGTACTATTTACCTATATAATACTATTTACGTATATGGTACTGTTCTTCTATACAATCAAAATGTCAAGTACTAGATGTGGTTTGATCATAAGAGAAAACTAGAAAGAAACTTGGAGAAAAAAAAATGACATTTTATATGAGAGAATTCCCTGAGGGACTAAATTGAAAGGAAACTAAATTAGCAAATTTTAGAAGTTATTTTCTTAAGTATGCTCTGTAGTTGCAGCTTTGGCTGATCTTCCACATCAGAAAAACTGTCCTTAGCTGCTTACATATTATTTTGATTCTCTGATTACCGAAATAGGATGTAAACTGTAAAGAATACATGTCTAGGAAAGTTCTGGCTAAGGAAAGACCTGGTTTTTAAGTGTGTCCATTGTGACCCTCCACTCTTTCCTGGGAACTTACCTGGTGTACTCTTTTACAGATTGTATTCTCTATTTCTGGTATAAACAGTCTCCGTACATATGAATAGTGACCGTATGTATGAATAGTGACCATATGTATGAACAGTGTCTGTATGAAAACAATCCTAACTTGTTTTCTCTAATCTTTCATGAAAATCTCTGTAGCGGAATACTGAAATTCATCTGTGTACTCTTGTCCGTAACGACTTAGAGAAGTGAAACTCGTACGGAATCCAGGTGAGTGAAACGACCCCGTTTTAATAGAGTTTTAGCGTTACTGGTGATAAAAAGTATGTCGTAGGACACTCCCAAGATTCATAGGGGGAAATTGGATTCAGAATGACGAATCTAATGAGATAATTAATCCATAAGTATGGATAAAATGAAATAAGTATCTTATGATGATGTGAAGTTTGAATGTTTTCAAAAACGGATTAATTGTTATCTTGATTTGTGGTTTATAAATCTATAATATAGTTATATACTATACCTGTTATATGGATGAATATTATATTGTGCTTCTGATTATGATATGAAATACTGTACTATTGATTGTGATTGAGCGAGACAGTACCCCCTCTCACGGCAAGGCGGAAAACCCGGTTGAAAGGGTGTCTTGACCAATGACTGTGGAGACAACGATTCCCTCAGTAGGGATATAGCCCGGATTGGTGATAAATCCATGAGGCGCCCTAGCTAAGAGGATGAGGTTATGCGTCATGGCGAAAATATACAGAATTGGTGAGCTGGCCTGTGTGCGCTCTCCGGGATATATTGCCATTGATGAGTACTAGTAACGTTTGTTGAATTGGTTGTGCGTCATGGAGGAAATATACAGAATTGGTGAGCTGGCCTGTGTGCGCTCTCCGGGATATATTGCCATTGACGAGTACTAGTAACGTTTGTTGAATTGGATGAATTTTTACCTTCTTGTATGTAATTTCTAACTATGTCTATTGGTTGATTATGAGCCTTCTGGTATGCTTGCATGACTGGTAATGTATTTGAATTTTATTAACGCGAGGCCGATTCGCTCACGGAGTTTAAAAGCTCACACTCTGTACAACCTTTTTGTTCAGATCAGGTTGCCGATGAAGAATATCCGATAGAAGAGTAGATCACTTTGGACCCTCCCGCTATCGGGTAGGCCCCTCTAGCTATCGGGTAGGCCCCTCTATTGTTGTAGATTATGTTGCTCTGTAATCGTCTAGGACATTTAGGTCAGGGGTTTGGTATTTGGCTTGTATTTCAGTACAATAATGTATTTTATGTTGAGGATCTATTATTATATGCAAATAATCTCTATGAATTTCAAATAAGAAAATTTGATATATTTTCTTCAGGAATGGTTATTTTGATAATATAGAGATAATGACTAATAATTTAACTCATGGGTAGAATTTATCAAAAGGCTTACAGTGATGGGATATTTATCATTGTGCCGGTCATGTGCCCAGAAAACGGGTCTTGACACAGCCATATTCATATTCGGCACACAGCCATCTTCACATTCGGCACACAGCCATAACATATGACCATAATCATATTTGGCACACAGCCATCTTCACATTCGGCACACAGTCATAGCATATGACCATAATCATATTTGGCACACAGGCATATTCATATTCGGCACACAGCCATCTTCACATTCGGCACATAGCTATATTCACATTCGGCACACAGCCATAGCATATGACCATAATCATATTCGGCACACAGCCATATTCATATTAATTGAAATATTCAAAGGTAATAATATATATACTTTGAATATGTAAATTACTTGGACTATTCATATAATTAAATAAATATTCAAGTAGGTTAGCTACTCACCTGAAATCCAAGTTATTATATCTTCTTTAAATCTACACAATTACATTTAATGGATTCAATTAATATAATTCTTTAATACATATAATCACGTATACGTACGTGTACTATTCAAAAATACATATAAAAATGTACACGTATATGTACTATTCGAAAATATGTATAAATACTATTTATATATATTGTTACTATTCATACATACATGTACTATTTATACATACTATTATTATTCATATATATATGCACTATTTATACGTACAGTTACTATTCATATATACATGCACTATTTATATGTACGATTACTATTCATATATACATGTACTATTTATACGTATGATTACTATTCATACATACAGTTGTATAAGCCGCATCCATAGAGGATACCTAAAAATATAATCTCTAAAATTTTAAAGACATAAGAAGAGCATAGTATCCTTACCTTGGATCTAGACTAAGGAAGAAAGATCTAGAATTTCAGAACCCTAATGTCGGATTAAGAGAACTTTTGAGGAGAGAAGAGAAGAGAAACTGAAGGTGTGATTAGAAATGAAATTGAAGGACTTATTTATAGGAGAAGTTATGATACTATTTGCTACTATTCCATCTACCGTTCTCCTATACTATTACATCTACCAGTTTCACTTACCAGTTCTCATCTACTAGTCTTATCTACCAGTTTCACTTACCAGTTTTCATCTACCAGTCTCATCTACCAGTTTCGCTTACCAGTTTTCATCTACCAGTCTCATCTACCAGTTCCACTTTTAACTTTTCAGTTTAGTCCCTAAGGGATTTTCTCACATAAAACATCACTTGGTTTCCCAATTTCTTCCTACGATCCCTTTAAGCCTAAATCACATCTTATATTTGACAAGATGATTATGTATGTAAACCATACAGTATATGTGAATAGTATTGTATATTATAATAGTAACCATAGTTTGTGAACACACATTTATACAAATTATTACGGGTATTACAACTTGGGATGACCCAAAATCCAACAAGGATTAGAGCCCCCAAAATTAAGCCCAGATTTGAGGGAGAAGAGGATTTTGGGAGGAGGAAGAAGAGAGAATTACCGATAAAAAGAAGAAGAGAAGATATATAAAAGGATAGTGAAAGAATAAGGAGAAGATGAAGAAGAAAAGAGATTCAGATAATAAAATAACTTGATTTAAATTTTATTTATGATGATTTTTTCAGTACAATTTACAGTACTTATAATGCAACATTTTAATATCTCTCCATGTTCTTTCCATTAAGATTATGGGTGAGTCATGATACAGTTTACAAAATGCCTAATTTTTTAAATTAAAAAATAGAAACTGTAAATTACTAATCATAATAATAATAAAAATAATCGACGGCATGTGACACTGAATTCTCGCATCTAGGCTCTCTATCAGAAGCCCTGCTTTTCAGAAGACTGACTAAAGCAAATAGGATAGGCGGGCTAGAATGACGAAATTAATTAAGGTGGAAAATGAAATTGAGCACTTTATAATCTGCATCTTACGCATCCCTCGGATTGAGCACTTGTCATTGGACAAATCAGTACGCCAAACATTATTCATAGGCCCATCTTCCAACGACAAAGGCAAAAAATGACATAGTCAGGCCTCATCATTTCTAGCCCAAACCTAAGGTCATGGCTGAAACTATTTTAGAGGAAGACGATGCAGAGAGGGAGGTGACTCTTAATGTTATAAACTATCATGCACCTCGTAGCACTTTAAAATTCATAGCCACAGTTAATTCTGAGGAAATTCAAGAAGATGCACGGATGGCGCAGCTGAGCAATATGCAAGGGGAACTTATTGGGGAACAGATAATTGAGGCCACGCAAGAATTAATTCAATAGAATGGTAATTTACTCCAGAACCTCACAAGGTGACCTCCCAAAAGGACACATCATCATAGAATTAATTTGAAACAAGATTCATAACTTGTGACCATGAGGCCGTATTGGCATCATGACAAACACAAGGAAATCCAAAGGGCAATCAAGAATCAACCTATGTCCTGGTTAAGTGGACCAAACTCGACCCATCAAAGCCACCAGGGAAGACTTTTCAAACCTCTGGCAATGATTTTATTTTGTCAGTCCTTGAGACAAGGACTTCCTAAGAGAGAGGGAGTGTCACATGCGGCAGATTAATTTTATTTTTATTATTAGTAATTTATAATTTCTATTTTTTAATTTAAAAAAATTAGGCATTTTGTAAACTATCCTATGATTCAGTCCAATGTGCACCCACGATTTTAGTGGAGAGAACATGGAGAGATATTAAAGTGTTGCAATATTAAGTATGTGAAAATTGTACAGAACAAATTATCATTAATGAAATTTAAATCAAGTTATCTTATTCATCTTCTTTTCATTCTTTCACTCTCCTTCTACATATCTTCTCTTCTTTTTTTCGGTAATTCTCTCTTCTTCGTCAAATCTTCTTCTTCCTCCCGAAATCCTCCTCTCTTAGATCTGGGCTTAATTTTGGGGGCTCTAATCCTTATTGGATTTTGGGTCATCACAAAGAAGGAAAGAAATTAGAAACATGCAAGTATACATTGACCAAAATGATTAAATTGACACTACTGCTACGAGCGTTATCCTTTCTCCGATATTTTTAAAGTGATTTTATTTCATTGTTACTTCTTTCCAAAGCTTTCAATAAATTGACAGTGCCATATAGTTCACTTGCGTTTTAACAAAGAAGTGATAAAACTATAAGCACTACACAACACAAGTTGCGCTATACGAGAGAGACACCAAAAGTTGAGCACTCAAACTCTGCTTCCACATTTTTTCTCTAAAGAAAAATAAAGAAGAAAGAAAGTAAGGAACCTTTCATCAATCAAACTGTAAGTAATTAATGCATTTTAATTATTTGATCTTTGATTTGATTAATTCAATATGCGATGGGAAGGCGACGACACCGTTCTTTATCATTGTCTTTATTTGGGAAAGAGGCCTTTAGAATGAAAGAAACATAAAGGGCTTCCACTTATAATATTAACAAATTAAATTATGTCGATTGTATATATATATATATATATATGCTTCCAAAACATCCAAAAATCAAATGCCCTGTAAATTTCTACTTTTTATCCCACATTCTTTCCCACCTTAGTTTGCTTTCCCTCCTTTCCATCGAAAACCCTAGTCAAGTCAGTCTTTGTAGTAAGACTGATCCTTTACTTTTATAGCTTTGAGCATTTCTATAACTTTCAGAAGTTGCAAATACAACTAAATCTCTATTATTGGAATTCCAAAAGTTGTTATGGACTTATGGTCAAAGATCCATATTCTCAGTCACACTCATTTCAGTCCTTCAATCGATAATTTAGCCAATAAGAGCTTCGTCTTTGTGGCCTTTATCTTTGTTTCAAATTTAATACAAAACATTATTCATATGTGTGCATCTTTTCACATCATTTATATATGGAACGAAACTCCATATAATGCATTTGCTTTATTGATTGATCGATTTGAAAGATAACCTTGTTATTATTGAAAAGAGAACACCCCACGTGCAATGTCATGCATGTAAATAAGAAGCTTGTTGAATTGTACTTCGTTCATATATTGCATGTGGATATGGAAGAAGACCAGCCAGTCGGAATAAAGAAATTGTGTAGAGGAATCAAAAAGCAATCGACAGATAGTCCTCCTTGATTGACTCAAAGTTGTTTAAAATAGACTTTGCATGTATATATATGGATCGATGTTAATTGTTGATGATGACAAGAATTAATATCTGGTTCACTTTTTGTGTGTGTTTAATTACTGTTCCCTAAACGAATGGGTTTGCTTTTCGTAAAGACCAGCAAAGTGTTGATGATAACTTGGAATAGTGATCCCACAAGAAAATTAAAAAAAAAAAAAAAAAAGGGTCTCCTTCAATAGTTTCAAGCTTAAAGATGGATTGCTCTAGCACTCTAACTGGATAAATATGCATTAGACTTTTCATGCTTAGAATATTCTTATAAGTGAATTTTTGTGAAGTTAATTAGCATAAAGGATAGAATTATTAACATATATATATATATATATATATATACATATAATATATTATATATATAAATAATCTGATATGTGATACATTAGAATTTTATCTCATTATAAACATTGTTATTGATAGAAATAAATTCACAGTGCACCAAAGTAAATATCCCATAAATTTTAATTCATTAATAAAAGATAATAATATAATTAAGAAAAAACTTTTATATCCATAACGTATCGGTGTTTTGTCTAATTAACAATAATATGATCCATTATTCAATGGGGACATATAAATTGTTCCAGCAATTAATAACGGGCGTGCCTATTTGGAATTCTAGATCTGATTTAATCTAACAAAAAAAAATTGTTTTATTATTTTATTTTTTTGCCCTCTCAGTTGCATAAGCTACTTACTTAACCCGGTCGACCTGACTAAAATTATGTATTTTAATGTTACTTTTAAGCTGGCAAGATATTGGTATTTTTAATGCCGAGGGGTAATTATTAATTGAAGTGACCTTTGGCGTATATATATTGACGTAATTGAGAAAGTTGGTTGGTAATTAATTAGGGTAAGATTAGATTGTGGAAATGAAAGCAGACACCTTCGCAATACAATAAATAATTAAATATTAATTAAAATATGAATGGCAAATGACGCAGCATAGCAATGTTGGTGAGCGCATACAGTTTAATAGTGTATTGCATTTTGTGGTCTTCACTTCTTAGCAAAAAATGTCTCCTTCGTAAATTAGAGTTGTAGTCATCTGATTCGTATATAACAATTTAATTGGACATTTTTTAATTAAACCTCATACTTCAAATAGTTAGAATGAAAACCTGTCAC
The DNA here is from genome assembly GCA_037074585.1 of Biancaea sappan. NCBI lineage: Eukaryota > Viridiplantae > Streptophyta > Magnoliopsida > Fabales > Fabaceae > Biancaea > Biancaea sappan. The sequence continues at coordinate 63,205,055 of CM073496.1, forward strand.
CTAATGAATTGGCCGCATAAATTTGTACAAATTTAAATAAATCGCTTAATGTTAATATGATTGAAGATACTAAAAGATGTTCAATCAAGCTGTTGCGTACAAATCGAACTGTTGCAACTTACTTGAGAGTGCATATTCCATCACGAAATATAAAAAAATCATTTTCAAAATATATATCGTTTTCGAGTAAAACCCAACCCCAAGATATTAAGAAGGCCATATGATGCAAACAACAAATTCATGTTCAAATTAATGAATTAATGTATATCAAGTGACTTATCCACTGCATTATTTATTAAATTTAATGTAGCACTATAACTTTTAAATTGCGTGTCAAATTTATAGTGTGTGATAATCAGGAGTGTCTCCATCAAAGCAAATTTATGAACTGCGGAATGCAAATGAGAGACAAGCATTTGGGATCAAAATTATGTCTCTGTTGTGGTGGCTTTAATCTGTTTCGCCTCACAAGAACATTTAATTAGTGGAATCCACATACAATTTAATTATTAGTGAAGTGGGGGTGTCATTCATTCATTAGCGAAAGATAAAAGCTCCAAAGGCAGGAAGCAGAGTTGGATGAGCCTATTCTGTTGAATGGAAATATATTTGGATTTGTACCCCAAAAAAAAAAATGCCAAATGGCTTTCTGTATTAGGAAATTGCAATAATTTGAAGATGATCCAACAAAATTCATGCTCACAAGTCACAACCTTTTTACCTAAAAACACACTTCCCTCTCTCTTTCTTGCACTCAAGGCAAACCTCTTGAACTAATGGGGTTGAGTCTAGGAAAGGACTAAACTCAATATATTTATGGAGAATATTTGGATGTACTTTTTAATTTTTTATTATTAAATTTTTCAATATGATAAGTGAATTCTTTTTACATATCAATACCATATATATATGGGTTAAAAAAGCTTTCATGTTTAAGATTAAAGAATAATGTAATATTAAATTATTAAATTTCATAACAATTTTTCAAATATAAAATGACCAAACCAAATTCAATGGACGAAATTTATAGAATTTCCAACAATACTTAAATTTATCTAATTAATTAAAATAATCAAATCAGACCAATTCAATCCATTGTTTAGAAATATGAGGAAAGTCATCGATTGTTTAGAAATATGAGGATAGTCATCGATAGACAACAATATTTGCCGAGGTAAGGTAAATCTTTCAACAAGTAGTAGCAGAGGTAGATACATGAAAAATTTGGGTTTGACTCGATCATATAATGCACCCTTTTTTCATCCAGTCAAGGATAATATAATGTACCATCTTCTCAGCAACTAGAAGGCTATGTTTATCTGCACCATAGTCTAATGGAGTGCTTACTCATTCCAATCAGAAGATCAAACAATTAGACCCTAACGGCAATTTCCGATTATTAATTGCTATCTAAATGCAGATGCCAATGTGCAATTTTCAAGTTATAAACAAGAAAACAATGTTAACATAACAGTTCCACTTTGGTCTAAAACCCATGAATACAATTTTAGACTCCTCTTCCTCCTTACCCGACAGAGAAAATTGATACATCTACACTTCTTTCATCGAATACTCAGTAGTCTAGTATATTCCTAAGGCTCATACATATAAATACCCTGAACTGAGACGCCCAAACCACACCTGTGTATTGCTAAACTATCGTTTTTTCTAGAACCTTTTGACAAAAAAACATATGTTCTTGAAATCTGCTTTTGGAGTAAAACAATGCCTCCAACCATGGATCACTTACGCTAAGCTCCATTGCTGACAGCTGAATCATTACTTTTCACCCTCCGGTAAAACAGAACGTAGGCTGCAGCAGTGTTAACCTCATCCTCACTTATGGGTGATATGTGGCTGTCATCGAAATTGTACCACCTGTTTTCATCTAAAAGCTGCATGTTTTGACAATACTAGTTAGAGACCTTCTTAAGACAGACCCCCATCCACAAAAAATTCAAAGACCATGCAAATTATGAATAAACATGCAATTACATAAGAATTGCATCCCACTAAAAAGTATATTTGACATCCTAATGTGATTTTTAGGTCTACAAAATCGATAATTAGAATTATTCATCCAGTCAGACTGCAATGTTGCTAGACATAGAGCATTCCAATTACAAATATACTACAGCAACCATTCAAAAGGAAGACCCCCAAACTGCATTGGGAAATAAAGGTTATCAAAAATCATCAATAACAAGGACGATTGCATACAGAATGAGAATGAGAAACAAGGGATGTAATAACACCCAAATCGAAGCTATACAGAAATTTTTCAAATTAAAAAGAACTTCAAAGGCCATAGCAACTGTAGATGCAGAACCCCTGGCAAAAAACAAATCTGCTTTTAATAGGAAGTTCACAGCTTACCTTGATATGTGCAGTGTAATGTCCACTACCCATGCTACCATAATGGTTTGTAAGGGCATACAGTTCATAGAGTTGACGTCGGGAGTTGTTTTTGTTGGCTACGTAGTTTGTTAAGTCAAAGTCGTGAATGGGAAAGTTAACAAAAGTCTCTAGCTTATGCTTCATCGACCTGCTGTATGAAAACCTCTTTAAATGAATGACCAGAACCTCTGGAAGTCTCCACAGATCAAGCTTTTTGCTTGCTTGCCGTCTCTCTTTGCACTGAGGACAGTACCTACCATATTCAGATAGATATACCATCAGATATAACTATTATTTATTCCTCTGTAAACAAAGTGGACCGAGCAAAGATTTAAAGAACTATCTCTTCGCAGGGTCACATTTTCTTAACTTGTCAAGACTTTTAGCAAAATGAAAAAAATGAAAGGATATGTATGTAAATATACAAAATAGAAAGAGACTTCTATGTGGAATCCTTTATTTAAGGTTAAATTTGTATAAGCATAGCATTCTACGATGTTTAGACCAAATAGCATGAAAATTATAACAGAGAATGCAAAAAGAAAAACGATAATAGTTAATGCATTCCAGAGTTATAGTTAATGGTTGAGGATTCTGAATGTTTCAAAACTCTAGCTTCACTGTGGTTTTAAAAAAAAAAATGCAGAGAATTATAGCTCGCACCAATAGGCTTAATCAAGCACAAGATTCATGCAGTATTTGACGTTTAGAAGGTTCAATAGGGCAAGGATCAATAATGCAGAAGGAACAAGCTTAGCAAAATGCTTTCAAAGGGAGTGCAAGGGAGGAAGGAGAAAAAAAAAAAGAGCGTATCCATAGACAGCTTCAAGAAACAGGCAACCAATAAATCATTTACAAGCCTCAATATGCATACAAGTACAACAAGATATATTTTGGATCCAGAAATGCCCAATAGGTTAGGACTGAGACATTTTGATGTAGAAATTGTATAAATCACTCAGTAAAATTGTTAGAAGCTTCTAGAATACAAAAATATGACATCCTTACAAATAAAGATCCAGTGTCATAAACTGTAGAGTTTGAAACATCAATATATTTCACCGATGTGCATCAAAACACCTAAATGTTAACAATTAATTGCTCAAATTGTAAACAGATCATGTCCTTCATATGGCATTATTCTTCCTTGCCCTTCAATAGCATGTTAAATAGTCATATCCTAGAAAAGTAGCTTGTGTGGTCACAGTTTAAAATTTCGAACTTCCAATAATGTTTTTCAGTCCAGTCCAGGGCTCAAAGAAAATATTCTGTAACTATCACCTGCTCCACAAGTAATAACTCTATTTTATAGAGTTATTTAACCTATATTTTTATTAATAAATTGAGCAACTTCAGTGATTTCAAGTCTTTTTCTGATTTTATTTAGTCTTTTTTTTTTTTAAGTTTAATTTTATAGGAAGTTAGTTTTTCTTTGGTTTTGTCTTAGAATTTATAATTTATTGTGGTTATTTAGTTTAGTTTAGGATTTATCATTTAACTTATATTAGTATTTATTTTGGGTAGTTTCTTTTAGGATTTAATTTAAAATTAGGATTTGTTGAAGTGATTTTTATATTTTTTTAAATCTGATTTTAGTAAATGGTAGTAAATAACTGCTGTGCACAATCACCATCTATCATCACTCTCAATTTACTACCAACAACTATTCAAACAAGAATTTGAAGACAGACAAGAGTCAAGGATATATACTTTCATGATACTCTAGTAGGATTTGTTATATTGCACAAATCAGTAGCATTTAGGGCAAACACAAAACAAATAATTCAAAGCCATTCTGAACAGATTGATACAGACAATCATCAACAAATACACTATATTAATGTTATTAAGCATGGGTTAGAAAGGCAAGAAGAAAGTCACAGATGGGAGAAGATGGTTGAGGACAAACTAACCACATATCTTCAGGCACTAGAGGCTCTTCACGCAGAAAAGCTTCCAAGCAGGTATACAAAGAGAGAGGTTCAGTACGAGCTTTCTTGGTCACAGGCCCATATTTCAAAACTTCTGGCAAAGTCTCAAGTGGCTGGGTATCATACTTCTCCAGAAGCTTCTGTGACCAGTCAACATATACTAGAACTGTTGCAGATGATGGTGATAGCTTAACTACTTTCTCCTCTCCCATTGAAAGATCTATGCAAGCATTAGTATCATCCACTAACTGAAGAGGTAACTTAGGTATTGGTGCTTTGGAATCAGTGCCATCCTTATTTAGTGGATTTGACATAATGGTTCCAGCACACGCATCACCAGAATTAGTATCACTGCACTGGTCTGACATTGCTTTTGGAATGCTGGATTCAGAAGTAATAGCTTGTTCCACATTGCTGCCTTTCCTCAGAAGAGGAGAGAGCATACGATAAACCATTACCTGTATATCACCTCTGGTGACTGCATCATCACATGAGATCAACGAGACAATTGGTGTTCCATATGGTTTCCATCCTGATATGGTCTGTGACTCACTATTCCTAGAAAATATCAACATAACAGAACATCAGAAAGCCGTTTAGCACACAAAACAGCAGCATACAAAGTATGCCCCACATGATGTTTTAAGGCTATGATGATGTGATATAACAGCCACTCTGCCTTTCAATATGGTCCAGACCAGACAAAGTTGCAGATTTAATCAAAAATAGAAAATAGAGCATTCTCGTTTCAAAAACTGCAGAATAAATTGTTTTCCTTGATTTCCCACAATTGTAAGGAACAACATGACTAGTATTAGAGATTCAGGATTTATTATTCTGGTATCTAAGAAAGTTGCTATTTGTACATTTAAAAAAAAAAAAAAAAAGACTGACTTCATTGGCACATATAACTAACATAGAGTATAACATCTACATAGAAAAAGAACATACTGCTCTCTACGGCGGTGTATTAACTGGAGATATTTTGTTTTTTTATTGATCTTTGGAATCTTGTAAGCAGCAAGATGGTCATCATCTTTGATTGTGGACAATGATATAAGAGGATCTTCTAGAAATCTTTGGATCAAATGGTTTCTTATCTGAAAATAGCATATCAATATAACATCACCACATAGAACACATGTAATTTCAATACAAACAGTGAAATATAACCTAGTCTAATACACACTTCCACAAGCAACAGCTTCTCATTATGCTTCACTGAACAAGCATTGCTAAGTGCCTGGATCAGATCCCTGCAACGCCCCTGCTTAGGCACAGTCACAGTAAAAGCAGATGGCAGGGCAGTTCCATCGCAAGTAAAAACTGTCACTGTCATAGTCCTAGTGGTGGTGGATTGAAGTGGCAAGGAAAGGTACATAAAAGGATCAAATGTAACAGAGACTTTATTGCAAACTGGACAAACCAATGTTGATTTGTATTGACCCTGTCAAATGAAGAATTATCAGAAACAAGTAGGTGAACTTGATAGGAACATACAAAATGTAAATAATTAAAACAATAAAAACAATTTCTAACAAGTAACCAGGAGCCTCGGCTTGTTGTAGTGGACATACAGCAGCATTAGAGACAAATGTCATCAACATTTTCTTTATCAGTCAAAAGGTTTCCGGTGTAAGATTGACTAAGAGAAGGCATAAAAACCATGCAAATTGGAAAATATAATTTTCTCTCATGATTATCACTCTCTTCAGGACAAATCACATTTCAATTGTGGAGATGCTTAGAATGCTCCTCTTGACCAAATGGAAGCAAACATTTATGTGCTAAATTCACTTTAATAGTGCTTTTTTATATGGCCCATGCAAATTGAAGTCAACAATAACCCTATTATTGATCCATCATCCATCAAATTTTTACAATATATATATATATATGGTCTCTTGATCTTCTGCTTCTACATTTTACCGCCATATGATTAAAAAAAAAAAAACAGAAACTGGTATAAAATTCCTCAATAAGGCATAACACTAATTATTCTATGCTGACTAGAAACATAAATGTTTTGTTTTATTTGCAAGACATTCTACGCAGTGTTGTCAGTCCATCATAAAAACTGGAGCAGAGTCTGACAGGCTAATATCAAACCATTAGCAACAAATTAGCAAATTTAAAAATAACTCACTTTACTCACCTGACACACGTCAACAATTATTGAATCATTACGAGCAATATGATTTGCCCAATACTCATCAGCCACTTCCTCATCAGGTCGACCATCAGCATCTCTAGACTTTATATAGGGTTTGTGCTTTACGCGGTTTAGATCTTCATGGAGACCATCAAGCAGGAATGCTAAAAGCTCCTGAAATATAACAATACACATCCTAATACAGACTAGACCATGGAAACCAAAGAAAGGGTACAAATTTCAGTCAACCAGCAAACCTGAGAATCATGCTGATTGTGCCCACTGAACTGAGGTGCAAAACGTGCCAGCTTTGCTTTGAAAGGCCGAGGAGCAATTGGTGTACGCCCAGGTGCCCATAGTTTTCGAAGCAACTCACCAAATGCTAGGGCTAGCTCACCCTATATAAGGAAGTTTTTAAAAAATAATTTGTAAGTATAATTGTTTTTTTACTCCTAAACAGCTATACAAAATGTCAGTCTATATTTAAGCAATCATCAATCAAATAAAAAGTCATTCCCCAGCCATAGTAGAAACTATTGACAGTCAAGGTGAACCCAGGGAGTGGCAACTATGAACAAATATTAGACAAATTTATCCTAAGATAAAAACTAAATGAAAAATAGAATCAGTCAGTGAAACAAAAATAATAAATAAATAAATAAAAACCATTGCTTGTCAATTGAGTAACTAGATAAAGATAATATAAATAAAGTAAAGAATCCCCAGGACCATATGTTTAATTTAAACATATTCAATGACTTGTCAAACTAATTCTCTATCTCTAAATAAAATTTTGCTTTAAGCCTTAGAAAGTAAAATACTTTCAAAGAGAAGTAAACAATTTCACGCTTATTGCTTTCTATATGATACTTACAACCATGCCCAATGGATTTTGCCAATTTATCTCTTGATGATAGTCCTCCCTAAAGTACCTAGCAAACTCTGGCGTATGAACAAGACACTGTATTGCACTATTCATAAAACAAGTATTGCCAAGGTTCAGCAACCCAGTTAGACCACCCGAAGAACCTCTTGTGCTGACGCCACTGGTTCCAAAGGTGTTATCCATGTCTCTGACTGGAGAAGTCAGGTTTTGAGAGGAAGAAAGCTCCATATTATAGCTTCTAGATGCACCCCTGCTAGCAGATAAGCCACCAGCAATTGATAAAGTTGACTTTGACGGCTCTACAAGAACTGAACTTCCTTCCCTTGGTGCAGACCCATTGTCCTGAGCAGCACTTATGTTGTTCATATTGTTAAGGACCTCAACAAGAATCTGTATGAATTTTATCAGAAAGCAATAAAAAAACAAAAATGTTAAAAAATAAGCCAGAGCAAGAGGAACATTAATACATCAAAGTGAGAGGAGACCAACATCCTGGTCCATTTGTATATTGGCGTCATCAAGTGTTTTGTCCATGTCATTCATCAAGGCATGCTTCCGACGACCATAGTAGTCCCAAATACATACCTAAACAAAGGTAATATATTAGTTACTACACACTGAAAGTTAGAAACTGTTTCTAGAAATTAGAGTTTCGAAAGGGATTCCGAAGTCTTTACTTGGTCTGACTGAAGATCAAATATTTCACAAGCTTTTCTGTGAAGCTGTCCAATAGTTTCCTGCCAAAAATATTTTAGCTTTAAGGTAAATGGAGCTTGTATAAACCTAATCATGATTGCAATAGAAAGGCAACAAGAAGTGCTGAAAGTTATCAATCATGAGTCGTTGTCCTATCTCATATAATACCTTCTTGCTTATTCTTATTGTGGATCGATCACCTTTTGGCATCAAAAGTAATTGAAGCCGTAAAGGATACACCTCAACTGCCAATTCTGTCTGAGAAAGACCTGAGCAGATGGCTTTCCTTGCCAATGTAGGACCGCCCCCATACCTAAAACAACAAAATTGCCATTTTTGTCAAATATCACAATATAGTCACTCTTCACAACAATTTTGAGAATTTTAAGTGTTGAAGAACAAAAAAGGAAAAAACACATAAGGTGAAGAGAAAGTAGGCAAAAATAAGATGAAACTTAACATGGGTAAGGTTGAGCCCAAAATATATTTTAAAAAAAAAATTAAGTGGATAGCTGGAAAAGACTGTCATACTTATGGAATATAAAGATGTATAGGACCAGAAATAATCTTTAGAATAGTGAAAATCAAATACGTCATTTTAAGGATAATATCTAAGAATAGTAAAGAACAACATTGATGCCATATCATATGCTTCAGGTCTTTTACAGGCAAGTTTTTTCTGAATTAAGAGAATATAGTCATTCCCTCATAAAACTGATAATTTTTTTTTCCAAGTACCATTGATGTTGTTTAATTGGGTATTTATGATACTAAAATGAGATGGGAACGCATCTGAAAATGATACGTATTCATTGCATTTTCCTTTCAAGCAATAAAATGCAATTCCATAATTTGTTTTAGTTTTTCCACAAAATCAAATAATTTGTTCATACAAAAGCAGTAAAACATCACAGTTTTCTTTCTTGTTTCTTTTCATGTCTCAAATTAACTAAACTATGATGTTTGACATACAAGATTAAATGAAATCTAAATGCAGCTTAATAATAACTTGCATACAAGACTGAATGACATCTACATGCAACTTAACAATTAACTACCCATGATAACAATAGGTTTACGCGTTAGCAAGTCAGTATCTACTTGCAAATTCCTTAAAAATACCCGGAAAAGAAGGAAATCATAAAGAACAAAAAAAATGGTCATTTCACTTTTGAGATGAACCAAATATGATCTGTGTGACAAGCAAGCAACCTCACCATGTATATAATTGTTTCCAAACTTCTTGGGGAAGCAATACATAGTCTCTGCCTTCTAATAAAGTGTCATGGATCTCAACACCCACACCAAAATCCTCAGACGAGGCATCATATATCAAATCTGAATTATCAATACCAGATGGCCTCTTTAAAGCACTTGAATTGGCCAAATCAAAATGCTCCAAAAGGGAAGCTCCGTCATATGTATTGTTTGTCTGGTCTTGGTTCACATATTCAATCCAATGCTGCCACCATCTGCATGAAATAAATCAGATCCAGAACACATGCCTTTTCTCTCGCTTAGTTATATATTGGGGCGGAGGTATATAAACAAGACCAATGAATATACAATAAATGAAGAGAAAAACAGGTATTGTGAATGTAAAGTTTTATTTGCCTCTTCAGACTGTTCATCAGCGAACTCATGAAAAGAAGACCGATATCTTTACCTCTGCTATACTAATTACAATGTTTTAGTATGTATAGACAGATCAGCTCAAAAAAAACATGTCCTCAAGTTTTGTTTCCCTATATTGGAGATCAAATTTCAAAAGAGCAACAGTAAAATAAGAAGATACTAAATTACACTACAATAAACTTGCCATAAATAAGATTGAGAATATTATCTTTGATCCATAATCATCCAGGTAAATTGAAAAATCAAGTAACAATGCAAGATTAGGGGGGCCTGAAGAAGTCTCAAAAATCAGCAGCCAATTGATCATTCTTGACACTGTATTTCCAAATTTCAGAATACATAATCTTCAAGCTAATCATCCCTCCCACAATAAACAACAAAGTAATTGACATGTAAGATTTCTTAGTGCCAATAGTAGAACGAGCAAGCTTAAGCCAGTCCAGTTTGACTTCGACATTGCTGGCCCTATAAATTAAAAGGGATAGAGTGGGCAGAGTTGTACAGTTGTCCATTAGGCATCATAACCTAACAGGCTTTATCAATCTAAGGGGTATTTACCAAAAATGACTGCTGCTTTGATAGTGAATTTTGAGACTTGATATCTTTTGCACGGAATTGTGTAAAAATTTGCAATTAGCTGAAAATTATCGACCATCTTAAAGAAAATCTCTCAAATGAAAATAAAGATAGGGCCCGAACACAGAATAAAACCAGAGGAGAAAAAGATCAGCATAATCTGGCCATGCCCCATTTTCCCAATCGAAACAGTGTTGGTATAACCTAATCAAAAAAGGACATATAGGGGAAAAAAAACTACGACTTTCCTTCACTTTGTGCTACCCAGTTCCCCAACCTTAGCACTCTAGTATAATTTAGTCCTCCCAAAACCAAAAATCCTTCATATATAACAAACCAAGAAAGCATTCGTCCCACATAGCGTTATATTGTTCACAAGAATTGCCAAATTACCAACTAATTTTCAGCGCAACCAAAAAATATAAAAGAGAGAAAGGGAAGAAAGAAATTGGAAGTAAGAATCGAACCTCTGGGTGATTAAGTAAAAGGTCTCCCCCTCTTTAGTATTCGCTTCGGCAGCGAGGGCAATGTCTCTAATCATGATTCTCTCTTCCTCTGGGGTCAGCTCAGAGCTACTGGTACTGCTACACATGGATAACTCTGCCATCTATTTTTACACTCGAATTTGCGTTACCTGTACTATTCTCTGTGAGCGAAGGAACTTTGAGGGAAGAAATTGGAAGATGCTCTGAAATCTGGAAGTCTCTGTGTTCAACAGTATTTCCGATACCGGTTAAACCCGACGAGCACCCCTCGCCCCGAACAAGTTCGACTCTGCCTTGAAAACTCGCTCGCCCCTTTTTCTTGCAAACTTATTAAAAATAATATTGTTTGGTGAATATAAAAAAAAAAATTTTGAGGAATCGACTAGAAAAAACAAATGGGAGTTGGACTATAGTTTACATTAAATTTCTATTAAATTTTATCTTCTTACCTCATAATTTTATCTAAGTTTTTTTAAAAAATAAATACATTAAATAATGTGATATTTTTAAACCTTTGGGAAAATATTGTTTAAAATACCATAACTTTTTTATTAAAAAATAAATTAGTTATGCATTACAATTATTTTATTTTCTTTTGTTTGTATTTTAAAAAGAATACAATTAAATCCAAATAACTGTTTTTTTTTCTATGAAAGAGGAATCATTTTATTAGAGCTCATGAGAAAACTGCATAGTCCATAGGAGGTTCTTGTAGCAGCCAATGCATCCTATTTTTGCCAACAGGTTGGCAGCTCTGTGTTGCATCCTGTGAGTTGTGGCTACCTATTTTCCGATATTTTGGCTAACATCTTCCATCCTCCTTCTCCTACAACAGAGATTGAAATTTCTAAGATCCCGCAAGCCAAAACCTCCCAAATATTTTGAAGTAGTGAGCTTTTGCCAACTAAATCAATGATTTCTTTTTTTGACATCTGTATTGTTTCTCCAACAGTAGTGGACAATTAACATACTAAGCCTATGACATAAGCTTCTTGATAAGAGGAGGGCTAATTGAATATGTGACTGATTATCAACAACTCTTTACTGCTTTGTTACTATTCTCTGCTTCCACCCCTGTGATTTCCTCCAAACTCTCTCACTGATTGACTTAAAAGAATGATCTTTGCTTCTCTTGGCTGTTGTTGGCAAACCTTGTTATTTTTCGTTGTAAGTCATTGTTCTCACATGAAGGATGATCATATTTTATTATTTTTGTGGCTCCTCCGTAGCACAAGGTTTGAAAAAGATGGCATGTTTATCTGTGTTCGCCTTTCTTCTCAAGCATTTTTCATATATTTGAAAGATTTGATTTTATAGAAAAATAATCTGCAAAGAAAAGACCATTTATTTTTGATACTTGGTAACTGATTTTAACGCCCTGTTTGAGATTTGTCATGCTTCCTGCATTATTAGGCTGAAACCATCAGCATAACACCTTATCTTAATATTCTCTCTCAAAGCAACAAGAAGAAAAGACCACAATCCTTCCATTGATCATAATTGAAAATGATGCCGAGGTTGATAATTAGGTTTATCCATTGGAACAAGAAGCCAAGTTTGATCATCACTGCCACCAAAAATTACTATTCCCCTGTTATAAGCATGCTCATTGGGCCTTCCTCACATGGCACTTGCTCTTTAAAGCATGCATTAGCTTGTACACAATTAAGACATTACTGGTAATGTGACGGTTAAGGATGAAAACACTTTAATAGTACAAGATTATTAATTCATGTACCTATAAAAATGTAGTGATAAGTCACGCACTTGTAATAAATATAATAGTGAGTTAGGTAGTTTTATTATGGGTAGGAATACTTTGACTATTTTCGCAGGAATAGATTTTGGCCTTTTAGTTAAGACTTATTGTCAAGATCTTCTAAGAAAATTGTAGACACAGATGGGATGGTACTGAGCTAGGTCATCTGAGAACCATATTATTAGCTTTATCCAACCACCAGTAGATATAGACTCAAAGAGCTGTGAGATGGTGATCTTTATTCTAGAATCGAGCTGTTAAAGTTTTCTTGAAAGGCAACTAAACTAAATGGAAACTTTGAGAAGTCAATGCCAGGCGTGCAGGTATAAACTTTAAAGGACCAGTGAAGTTACTTTTATCAGTCAGAAGAACTAGCCTGGCTAGCTACTGAATTATGCTGATATGCTATATACTCTCCAAGTCTAGAAAATAAGGAAATGAACTTATATTTGCTTGCGGAAGCTGTATGTGTTTTGAATGCACCTCTAAGGATTAGTCGGGTAAAAATTAATACACCAAGGAAAAAGAGGGAATACCCCAGAAACAGGATGGTACCATTTCAAGTACTTTATATAATATATATATATATATATATATGAAACCCAGTACTAGTGTAATTAAATCAAACATATGGTGGGTGTGATCTGGTGGTGAGAAGTTTATTGGGAAGATTGTAATAAGCTTTGGGTTTGACCTTTCGTGTCATCACGTATCCAAAAAATAATAATAATAATAAATCAGATACATGCTTAATTTGTCAATTAATTAAGCATAGTGGACTTACCTGATCGAGTATAAAAGCCTTGCTTGCAAAGAAATAGCATCATCAAGCTCCTGATTTGTATACAAGCCCGTGGTAGATAGAACGCCCTTCCTCTTATTTATAGCAGAGACAATCAGCAGTAGAAATGGAACCATGGAACTCCCCTTCGGCTTCACCTTTCTTATACAGACGCAAGCATGGGTTTAGCTGTGATCCCTAAAGCCCCGACTCCTAACTCTTCTTCTCTTGAATATAAACCACAAATCCCAATCCCATGCTTAAGTAGTGACAATTGAAGGTGTTCCGCTTCCTAGCTGCGACACCGGTTTTGGACATATCGAATTGGTCTCCGTAAAAGGGCACAACACAAGGCCTGATACCTCCTCAGTCCTGACCCAACAGAAGCGAAGAGGAGAGAGATATATAAGTTGGGATCCAATGCTTGTCATATAAGTAAGTATCATGTTTATTTTAATCTGAATTATCAAATTTTAAATTTAACAATTTAAATTTTAATTTGTTTTAAAAAATAAAAATAAAAATTATCAAAAGTACTACATGATATTTTGATAGTTAGATAACTATCTAAATTAAGATAAACATTATGATTATCATTAAAAACAAGCATCAAATTTGGACTCATGGTATCAACATTGTGATAATGAAGCTTCTTGTAGTTCACTTGGGTTACTAATCAACCATACACCCTAAGCTTTTGGTACGTAGGAAAGAGAAAAAAAAAAGATAAAGAAAAGATGGAAAGAAGAAAAAAAAAAGTGAAAGGAAAAAAAGATATATTTGGTATAGATGGAAAAAAATAATGAAAAAGGAATATTATTTTTTGTATATATTTTTTAATGAAAAGCAAATTAAATATATGCGATAATTTATTAAATTACCATTGATTTATTTTCATTTTTTAGTTTTTATTTTAAAAGAAGGGAATTGAGATCAAAGAAGGCCATCTGCAAAACCCTATCCCCTTCTTCACCCTCCACTTCACGGCACAGTATGCCAATTCATACCACACAGAGCTCGAAGATGTGTTCTCGAACTTATACATCGCCATTCTGGAAGGTTCCATATACCAATCATCCAAATTGAGGCTCTTTTGCATATAATCTAATATTGCCCTTTTTTCGATGTAAATGTAGAAATGTTCAAAGGCTAATTTGAAATTGAACACATAACCTTCAATCTTACGCTTAAGAATCTTCCTCTAGATCAGATTTGCGAGAAATCTGAGTTTCTTCAAGAGAGGGAGGATCAGGGGGCCAAGGGGCAGTGATGTGGACCTTGAGGGCATCGTGGGCAACGTTCATGAGGTCCTTGGAGAGGGCGACGCTGACCTTGTGCTCGTCATCCTCCTGCTACATAACACAGTGGTAGCTATTACTGTCAGGCCAACATGGGAGTGGAGCATGGAGGAGGCGATACTTGGAACGATGGGCATCAAAGGGAGGGCCAGAACAAAATGATATTTTGGAATTCATGAACATTCCTTTCTGTGGCTTTCCTTCGCCCCACAGAAGGAAGACGATAATACATAAAAATGGGAGAATTGAAATGAATCATGGAAATTCACTCACTATAGAAAAGCACACACCAAACACAGGATGGAAGAACAGTAGCAGAACACAATATTGCATTCCTTTCTGCCTAGGTGTCAAGTTTCTTAGGTCGGATATCATAATTCCTAGTTTATTAGTACTTTGCTACTAGTGTTTTTATGTAAAAAAAAAGTAATATTTGGATAAGTCTAAATAAGTAACTTATTAATCCTTAAAAAAGTTATTTTTAATTTATTTTATGAAATTAATTTTTTAAATTTTTTAAAAAAATTTTGTGCGAAAATTCAAAACTACATGACTGAAAAAGTTATTTTATATTTTTACAAGATAAATATATCCTTAATCATAATTTAAAGTTTCATGAAAATCAAATTCTTTACATCTCTCATTTTCTAATTATGATTTAAAAGCGTTTTTTTAAAATATATATCCAAATACTAAATAACTTAATTTAAAATGATGTTATGATATAAAAACTTTTACATAAAATATTCTTCTATAATTATTTAAATAAATTATTTATCAAACGACCTTAAAATTATTTTTTTTAATGCTAATTTGAATATAGACAAATAGGCCAACGTTTTGGTAGTAAATAGTAATTACTAATCAGATGATGGGAGGGAGGATAGATAATGGAAGGCTGGAAGCTACAGCCGTGATGGTGCAAAATGGGCCGGCCCATGCAATAAAACAAAAACACCAGTTGTGGTCAAATAATGATATTCAGTCCAAAAAAAATCAAATAATAATATTAATATTTAATATTCGTGTCTCTTTGACTGACTTTATTACCTCATAATGTTAGAGGTGTCAAAGTGGGCCAGTCCGGCCCGTTTGGGCTGGCCCGCTATCGGGTTGAAGAAAAGTGAGTAGGGCCAATCCGACCCACTTTTGAAAACGGGCTGAATTTTGAGGGTGCGTCCCACTTTTTGCGGGTTGGCGGGTTAAACGGGCCAGCCCTCCAGCCCACTTTTTTTTTTATACTTTTAAACTTTTTTTTGTTTTTTTTAATCAATCCAAGCCAATAAAATCATTTAAGGACAATACAACTAATTAAAAAACATCAAAAGTCTTACAATACAAAATAATTTATCAATATTCTCTAAGATGTAATATTAAAAAGAAAAAAGATTGAACGCTCATACATCACTAATCATTCAATACTCATCATTTAATTAATATTGTTATACAAATACATACACATTTATGTAATCACATCATATATACATATATAGTAAAGTAGGAAAATATAAAAAAAAAAAAAAAAAACGGGTTAGGCGGGCCAACCCGAGGGTTAGGTGGGCTGGGCCTAAAAAGTCCGATAAAAAACGGGCCTGAATTTCAGGAAACCGACCCATCTAAAAAGTGGGCTAAACGGGCCCAACTCGACGGGCTGGGCCCGTTTTGACAGCTCTACACATGCTGCCTGCAATGTTCTTGCATTAGAATGAAGTTGTTGGAGGTTTTAAAAATATAAACATAGTATCTAGTAAAAATAAAAGTTGATGACGTCTACAGAGAATATTAACAATGACAGAAAGGAAAAATTAGAGCATTTACAACAATGGTAATTTTTAAAAGGTTTTTAAATTTAAAAATTAGTTCTTATTTCGGTTTATTACTGCAGTTTACTATGCTAACTGTCACACGTAAAAATTGTTTTTTTATAAGAATCGGTTTTTATACAAAAAGTAATAATAAAATAATCAACTCACAATAAATATTATTGGAAAGTAAAAAATATTAAAATAATAAAGAATTGATTGTGAGATTTATTTATAAATTATTAAGAAATTCACCACTGAAGTAAAGAGTTATTTAAAACAATGATAAATAGTTATTTAAGTCATTATAACACTGTAAAAATTACAATAAAAATTCAAATAATATTCTAAGATGCCTATTAATAATGTTGCCATATAATACTAACCACTGGACGCTAATTACTAGTTGTTGCCCTTTCTATATTAACAAAATATAATAAATATTTGTACTTCTTTTTGGCACTGATATATGTACAGTAATAGCGAAATTATTATATGTCCGGAATCTTTTAGACATCCATGAGGGGGCAACGATTCACGGGGCGTTGGGTACTTAGACCTGCTGTTAGTTTTTTTGGTTCGTCGTTTTCCTTTGTTGGGTAATGTGACCTTGAAAAGCTGCATATCATCATGTGCTTACATTAAACAAACAAAAAAAGTCGGATGCTTCAGAAGAGACCATAAAACTTGTATATAATTAAATCAGCAAACATATCTTTCTATGGTACATGTTTAGGATTAGGCATGTTTTTAGAAAAAAATAATCGCTATTTTGGCTAAAATGAGTGTTAATAATTTTACTTACCTATTCTCGGAAGGCTCTCCTTTAAGTTTATTGTTACCGCTTTTTATTAATTATATTTTCATGATATTTGTTAGGCTTTAATATTTCTATATTATGATATGCTTACTGTCCATTATACAAAAAATCAGCATAGACCAGATAAAGAAGATGCCCCTCTCTGCTTATGGAATCTTATCTTAAACTCTCGGACAAGGATGAAGCAAATGAAATTTCATTCGATATACTAGATGTTTATTCACAGTGACCATTGATTTCATTGAAGCATGGAGATATGTAACAGCTTCTTCAGGGGATCATCTACCCTCGTGGCTCGTGGCATGTTCGTTCTTACAACTTCCATAATTTTAATCGTGCCATCAGTGGTTGTTTGCTGAAAGTTTTAATTGATTATTGCGTTAAACTTTTCGGTGCAACCCCTGATTTTTCCTCATTAATCTTTTGAATACCAAAGCTAACTCCAACTATACATATTATGAGTAAAATATAATAAAATGCAGTGATATGACCAGCTTCTTCTTTCTTATTGTTTAATTTGAAGGGCTTGCTCAAGTTTTGTTGATTCTCTGTCTTCCTCCTCCTCATCCTCCATAGTCCCATTTAATTTGCGAGATGGGATTTTATCATTAACCTGCTCTTCCAAATCTTCATGATCAGTAACTTCTTCCAGGGGCTTGAAGGTGTAAAACAGTGCACATACGGCATAATAAACGAGATTTACAACCTGAATCCCAGTAACAAGCAAGTAATAGCAGTCTAGTCTTCCTCTGTTGAGATTCCTATCAGGAAGCCAATTCCTGTGTTTCCCACTATACTCATGGACCAACGACACCAGCACAGTACCCACATAGCTCCCAATTGCCGCAGTTATGGAATTCAGAGCCGAAGCAGTGCTTCGCAGACTCTCAGGAGACTGGTCATACAGAAACTCCAGATGCCCCACAGACATGAAAACTTCAGCCACCCCATGAATGCAATACTGAGGCACCAACCAGAACACACTGATAGGAATAGTAGCTTCTGGATCATCCAACAAGTGGTGTTGTGCAGCAACTGATTTCCTCTTCATCTCCACGAAGGCCGAGACCAGGGTGGCCACGATATTAATCACAAACCCCACTCCCATTCTCTGAAGGCAGGTGAGGCCAGAGGGGTTGTGTGTGAATCTGCGAACGAAGGGAACGAAAAGGCGTTCGTAGAGGACGACGCCGAGCATCATGGTGAGGACGCCGAAGATGGACATGGAGGCAGGGGGGATCTGGAAGGAGGGGGAGAGGTGGCGGTTCATGGAGCGAGCTTGTTGGATGACGAAGCTGTGGAGGTGGGAGGAAGAGGTTACGAGCAATATGGCAGAGGACCAAATGGGAAGCATTCTGAGAATGCATTTGAGCTCTTCCACTCTGTGGACAGTGGCTAATCTCCATAGGTTTGGGGGTGAATCTGAATCTCTGCCTTCCTCCTCTGTTACTATTGCAGCTTTATCTAACCACCTGCAGATTTACGCTCAAGCACTGGTCAGCTTACTTATGAGTCATAAACGGATCAAGGCATCAAGCTATAGTCCAAGTTGACGAGTATTAATTAAAAAAAATTATTAACTGAATCATGTATTCATAAAAAATCTGATACTCTAAATAGTTGAGACATGTATTTTTTTTTAAGGATAAAAAAGTATATCTTTTCATTTTGAATTTTTTAGAGTAAATTGTTGATAAAAAACTATTTTTGTTCCAGTTTAATTTTTTGAATATTGTAATTATCTTAATTTAATTATTTTCATTGTCAAATTCTTCAAATCTCTAAATTTATTTCTTCTAAGTCTTAAATTAATGAGACATGTGTAGGAATGAAATTAAGAAAAATTTAAATTTTTTAAAATTTAAATTAAGACGGTTGTAATTCTTTAAAAATCAAATTAATAATTTACTCTTTTTTTATACAAAGAGAGATTATATAATAAAAAATATATAAAATATAAAAGAATATATATGTATTATAACAAAATTATATTTTAAAAAAATAAAAATATTTTTTATATCCCTAACATTTATATCAAATTTTAATTTCGTCCTTAACTTTTTTTTTAATGTTAGTTATATCTTACATGTTTCATTTTTTGTTTTAAATCTACCCTTTTTACTAAGATTTTTTATTCAACTGACAAAAAATACATATTAAGTGGTTAGTAAAAATAATATATTTAAAACAAAAATAAAACATTTATGACTCAAACCTACCAATTTTACATCTTTAATTTTTTTTGTCAGTTATATTATATATGTTTTATTTTTTTTAAATATTTTTTTATATTATATATGTTTTATTTTTTTTTTTAAATATTTTTTTTATTAATAATCTAGTGAATATTTTTTATCTGTATAATAGACGCTAAAATAAAAATAAAATATGTAAGATATAATTATCATAAAAAAAATATTATGAAAAAATTAAAATCTGAGGTAAATCTTATAAACCTAATTTTTACCTTCTAAAAATTTAATGTATGATTTAAACATGACGGGATTGCCGGCGAATCAATCTGTTTGTGATCTGTTCCTCCTTTCATATTGCTTGAATTTCTTGCAAATTGGAATTTAGATAAATGAAAAAGTACTCCTTTAGGTGGGGTCAAAGTCAAACAAACTAAGAATTCTTGTTTAGAGCGCCGTAATGCCATTAGAGTACTCTAAAAAATAATCCGGTATCTTTGGATTGGACTTACTTGAATTGACGGGAGTGCAAAAGCCTTCCCTGCAAACAAATATCAGCATCAAGCTCCTTATTCTGGTACAGAAGCTTGGGATCACGAGGCAGAGGCAGCTTCCTCTTCTTCACGGCAGCGACAGCCACTTGAGCCAGGCGAAGCATGGGACTGCCACCTGGCTTCACCATTATATAGAGCGGCGACCCCAACACGAAAGCGACAAGTGATATGAGCATGCCGATGGTGGGAATTCCGAACCCCCATGCCCACCCCATGTTGTCCTGTATGTACACCACTATGGTGAGAGCACTGAGGGAAGCCAACCCCATGCTGAAGAAGTACCAGTTGAAGAGGTTCCACTTCCTCCCTGCGACGCCGTTCTTGGACATGTCGAACTGGTCTGCTGAAAATGGCACCACGCAGGGCCTTATCCCTCCTGAACCGATTGACGTCAGAAGCAGAGACGCGTACAGAACCCAGAGTTGGGAGGATGAGGCTTCTTTGCAGTTCTGCTGAGCTGGGCATGGTGGGGGTCGCAGCGATGGCACTATTGCTGATAATGTTATGCTAATCAAACCCTGTTAACATGAGGAGTTAAGTTTGGCATCATTTTGTATGAATTTGAAAGTAGTGTATTATAGGAGGTTAGTTTAGAGAGAGACCAACTGATAGATGAGAGAAGCAAGGGCGATGGTCCAGAAGCGCCCGGCGAAGGAGTCGGCGATGAAAGCGCCGATGAGAGGAGTGAAGCTGGAAGTTCCAGAGAAGTTCGTGAGAGTGTTGGAGGCTGACACGAGCGGCATGTTCATCTCCTGGGTCAGGTAGGTTATCAGGTTCGCGTGAAATCCAGCCGATGCAAATCTGTCACATACTTCATTTGCTGCAACATACATAATTAACATCTTCACAATCACATCACGATTAACGTTAAGATCTATCACAATATTATTGATTAATTAGTCCAGGTGATCTATGTATATTGTATATGTGGAGAGAATCCTGGGCAAGGGGACCACTATATATGGATCACACCACAGCATTTAGTCCAAAATGAAGGATATCATGAAATTATAATTCAACTCAGTGCTAAAAGCCTAAAACAAATACAACAGTGTAATGTCCATGAAGTCAAAATAAACCAGACACAAAAATGTGCATAAACAGATTAAGTTGAGGAAGCGTTTGAATTCATAAAAGGTGTTCATTACGTGATAGTATGTCAAATTAACGGAGAAAGATTCAGAGTTGATGGAGAAGGGGAGAGAGAGAGACCGAGGATGAAAGGCAATGTAGCGAGGCCTCCAGATGGTAGACGCTGCTTCGTCTTCTCATTGGGCACGTCGTCGTCTTTGGCTGTAACTTTGCTCTTCTCTAACTCCATTATTTCAGATTCAGAAGACTCCTTGTTCTCTCACGCTAGCCCTCACCATGCCTTTTATACACATGTACATCATATGCGGTGGGGCCTAATTAAGATTACAACTTTTATTTTATATATATATATATATCTCAAATTCTCAAATATTAATTGCTATCTAGAATTCTTAATATTGCATATCTGCACGAAACAATAAGTAATAACCAAGTTGAGCATGTGATGTGCTGTCTCACTTGCTATATATTTACTGATGTTTGTCCTTTTCACTTTGATTTTCAGTGATAGCCCATAGTTTTTCCTTTCTTTTTTTTTTTTTGATACAACAGTTTTCCCTTTTTAAACCGGCATTCTCTGGATTAGAGTCTTCACAACTTTCACAAAAAAATTTGTAGCATAGTGAATCAATGTAATTAAGTTGAGAATAATTATGGTCTCGGGGGAAGTTATGATAAAGTTTACATGTATCATCACCCAACATCAGAGACTCTTTTGGGAAACGTTTATTCATTTATTGAGAGGTTTTTCTTGCATGTTTGATGCACTACGTAATTTGAGCATTAAATCAATGAAAACTACAGTTACTTTGACAAATATTGTGAGGTGAAATAGAAATAATCAGAAACATATTACACTCTTACACACTTCCCTTGGTATTTGTAATTGAGAAGCTACTTAAAATTTTCAGTTACATAATGCAGTTACTTGAAAAGATTATTCTTTCACACAGGGCGAGCAAAATTACAGTTTGCTTGCTTAAAATTAAAAAGTGGATGTCATTTTTTTCAAAAAAAAAAAAAGATTTAGTCTATTTAGTAGGCTATATGATCATCTGTCCGTGAATTAGGGCCATAGGGGTCAGCACCAGGCTAATCCTAATTCATGTTATAAGACAAAAGAAAGTCAAGTATTTCATACTATTAAAGACAAAATATTCGAGATAACTTGTCCCTACTTCAATTAATTGAGTTTGGGCATTTAGTAATAACTTGATGATGTATCTAATTACAGATGATATAATTCAATTAGAAAAAGATGAAATTTTTTAAAGAAATATAATGGCTAGGATAGGATGACGTCGAGGGTGACGGAAAATGTGTTGGATTGAAACCAAATGTTCCAAAACGTAAAAAGTGAGTGTGATCCACAGAAAGTGGAGGGCAAAATCTGAAAAAGGATAATGAAGACAGAATTGGGACGGAAAGCCAATGTGAATGCCACTGTGTTGAGATGAGATGTCCGTGACCTTTTTTTTTTTTTTAACAACCATATGTGATTTAACACTAAATTATAAGTATCAAATAATTTAAATTCGAGTTAAATAAAATTATAATAAAAAATAAAATTTTTCTTATTAAATTTTAATACAATTATATTTTTAAAAACTCAAACTCAAAATTTTTAATTAAACTAGAACAATTTCTTATTATTTGAGCCATTCATTCTAATGCAGCGTCGGTAGCTTAGTCCCCACTTGGCCACTTCGACAGTCACTCGGTGCTTGAGATTCTTTTTAGGAAAATGACAACATGCATAAACTCTGTCTGTTTCATTTTTCTCTGTATTTAAAATCATTAGATAAATTACATTTACTACATCTATTATTTTAAATATTATATTTGATTCTATTAATATCAGGATACATTGTAGAAATTTACTTTTCTATCAATTAACATTTTAAGCTAACATTTAACTCTAATATAAAATTCTGATTTTATTTTAATATGAAAAAATAAACTGTTAAATGATTTTTATTGTTAGAAGGTGAATATATTGTAAGAAAAGTTAATTTTAATGATAAAAAAATAAAAAATAGTTGAGTGTAATATTTAAAATGAAAGAAATATTAAATGTAATTTAATCAAATTTTAAGAAAGTTACTATATTATACTTTATTATTATTATTATTATTATTATTAATTACTATTTAGTGGACATAGAACTCATGTTTGTTAAAACCTAATGATTGAAGGAGATGAAAGGGAAAATGAGACAGAAGCTAATTGCCTCCGGCACACTAGAGGCATTACAGAGGTAGTTGGATCAATTTGATTTAATAATTTTTATTTATTTAATATTTTTTTACAAAATATTTATAAGTATCAACTTATTTAATAATAAATGTAAATACAATAATAAACAGAAAATAATAATTATAAATTTTTAAAAAAAATATATTAAAAAATTAAATAAATAAAAACAGTTAAATCAAAATCTAACAACATGTGCGAACGCAATCAGCTTCCAAATGAGACATCCTTTTCCTTACAGTCATTCGACAGTATACTAAATTCCAAAGCCGATATACGAAATCCAATATATGAATGAATAGGGCATTCGATGAGTTGTTCTTCTTATCCGCGTTGTCTTCTAATAATATTATATCATTATTTATAAATATCACGTAGGGGTTAGTCTGCAATCTGCATATTTGTTTGCCACCTACATATATTCCGTTGATTCTACATAAATTCTATGCTGCAAACCATAGAATAAATTACATTTTTCTATTGCGTTATTTGAGTGGTTTTAACTTTGTTTCCATGTGATTAAAAAACTTGAATGTGAGCTTGACCAATTAGGCGAAAATTTTGAAGACGGGCAAAGATTTTCAGTGTAAAATTCAGTAGGGAAGAGAATGGTTTCAAACATTGAGATGAATGTAGAAAAAATTTGGAAAAAAATACAAAAAGAAGAAAAAAAAAAAAAGAAAACCTTGAACTTTGAGTTGCTTAGGTTTTGAAATTAATTGAGAAAAATATAAGAAAATAAAAAAAAATCTTATGGGATTTGAAAAGTACTTTTTTGAACAAAAAATTGATGAGGGAGAATTTTACTGATACTAAGAATGAGCGATGCGGTTATAATTCAAGATTGGGACGAAGACACAATTTCACTATGCAGTCAACATTTCCTTTGAGCCGCCCATTTATTAAGCTTCATTATCTTCCTCACAATCATCAAGCTAGGGTCGAAATATACCCAATCACCGTTGTGTAAATGTTCTGTTGAATGTATAGATTCAATGTTATTTCGTGGCTACAACGTTGAATTCTCTTGGCTAAAGAAAAAGTCGATTGGCTTTATTTACTTACCATGCAAAGAAGGTACATCAGAAAATAAAGAGAGGAAGGCCTTAAATACAGATCAAAACGCAGGTCATAGCCTCAGAAATAGGTATATACAAAGAAGGAACACGAGGGAATTACGCAGTCTCTTGTGAAAAATTAAATTCCAACTTGAAGTAAATTAAGAGATGGTAAAGATTTATTAGTTGTCTTTGACAAAAAACTACACTTGAAAGGAATCAAGCATGGCCTTCAGAGTCTTTTGAGAAGTTGGCCACTGCTTATCATTAGCACTAGCCACAAACAAAACAACGGTGTTTCCCTTCGCTGTTGCTTTTGCAAGATTGTGTGACCCGGTTAATGCATACGGAGTCTCAAGCACGTATTTGTAGTACTGCAGTGCAGACACTATGTCAGTGAATTTTGTCACAGATAATTACAAATGACGGAAAAATTATGTGTAGATCTAAGTAGCTTGGTCTGTCAAGAGGAACAAGGAGATTTGGGAACAAACGACATGAAGAAAATATGTTTCTTTTCTCACTTGATTTCCATATTTATCTGCATTTAGCCAGCAACAACATGAATTATCTAGAAAAGCTTATGGGCCACAAACAACGTATCATAGCGTGGGCTTGAGTAAATGCCGGATGGTTGTCTGCTATAAGTAGCTGTTTGTTTGTTTTGAAGTGGTGTATGCCATGAGGCTGTTTACAAATACAGATGTGGACAAAAATAAGGACCATATTGTGAAATAAAAGAATAGCCCAACATCGACATATGCTACTGATACAAAGCAGTCTGGGAAAGCTCAAGATGCTATCTTCCACAGATTTCAAAAACATCCGTTTTCTCAAACTTCTTGTTACAATGTGTGTCTAAACCTCTTCTGCATTATAATGTGTCAGTGAAATGTTTCAACCAAACAATTTTTTGTTCTCTCCACAGTACTTGTGAGTTACGATAAAATGGGAACTCAATATTTGCTTATGCGACAATGTCTAGAACACTACTGAGATTCTTAGGTACGTACTCAATTCAGTTTTTTCTTCTTTCAACGAGTTAGACGAAAAGAAAAACACAAACTTTCACACAGCATAGACTATTTGTAGCACGTAATTAGAAAAAAGCTAAAAGGATTATACCGTCTGATCACCAAGCTTTTCAACGGACGTCTCGAGCAGCTCATCAGGATCATATGTGTTTCCCGTAACAAAAGGACCAAGAGAAGCGATCAGTTTATCAGGACTCCCTATGTCTTCAATGGATGCATTTGGTTTGTTGGTTAGGCGTATCAAAGGCGAAGCCACTACCTGGACTTTCCCCTGTTTTTCATCTTCAAATTTAACCTCCACCCAGGGCTCTGCACATTTTGGCTGACAGTAATTTCCAGATAATATATTTGCTACTCGTGTCTGCTTCCAAGTTGGGGGAAGAAAAAACTGGTAAGGCTGCACATTTCCTGCAAAGAACTAAATCTAGAGTATCATTCAATAGGAACACTAACAGATAGAAAACCTTAGATATGGTTTGGTCTGGTAATTTTATTAAAATAATTATCGGTATACAGCAAGTGCATGATAAGGGGGGCAAGCAATGCAGCATTTGCTATTAAAAGCTCCAGCGTAGTTCAGGTAATTGGCACCCAAATACCGTTGCTAATAGTTGAACTAATAATTGGTATTTAGCATGTATATCATTTTGGGAGTGAAGATTTTGTGGATTCAACTTCCATTTTTATATCATCTCAGCAAACTTAGATACCACAAGCAATTTGCGTAGAAAGAATCCCAATTTATAATGATAACACCCTGATGGCTTGGCGATATATATATATATATATATAGCACAAGAGACAGTGATGACCACTATATGTGGTAGTGAATATGACATAGGGAAACTACTAAGTTTACATGCTATTTGTAGCTAGATATTGATGGGGCATAAAATCTCTCGTAAGTTTGGACCAGAGAATAGATTGTACGCCAGATGACTAACAGCATTTTATTCTACAGAATTTACAGCGTTAAATTGTTAATATGTAACAGAGAAGTGTCTAATAGATCATACAATATATCCAACGGTGCAAAATTATAGCACGCTTCCTAAGGTCCATCGAATTATTCAGTTTCAAAAGCTTCTAATCAGTGAACATCATGAATGTGAACGCCGGCATGTAAGCATACAAAATCTTGTTTCTTTACTCGTAAGACAACATTCAACTCTAGGGTTTCAACTTTCAGATCAACATAAGTAACCAAGAGGCGAAGGATAATGACGGAGAGTCTCCAGGTTTAGGTAAACAAGAACAAGAAGGAGGGTTTAAAAAGTATGGATATTATAAGAAACAAATATTCGCAAAAGAATTGATTAATATACCTGCTCGAAGGGCGGGAGTGTCTTTGGGAGAAGCTTTGAAAAGAACAAAGGATGGGTCTGATGGTGAGGGTGGGAGGTAGGAGCCAACCTCAATTTCTTTAGCTAGTGAAGGGGATGGATCCTTCAGGAGAAGAAGGGGAAGCGCTTGCAGAGCAATGCCTTTCAGGAATTCCCGTCTCGGAGTGCATTGGTCGCGACTGGCGAGAATAGGCTGGGAAGGCTCAGTGGCTGAGGCTCTGAATGAACGGAGAGGAGACAGTCTTAAAGAGGAATGCGATGGATTTGAGAGCATGGAGGGAACTGGAGCAAGTGGAAAGGTCGCCATTGGAGAAAGCTAGCTCTGAGTAGGGGGGTTGATCCTGCGCCAATCCCGCTCTTATCCATATCGATATTGAATCATACTTCCTGTTTACCAGCCTCATTCTAAATGAAGAGCATTTGGCATAATCATTTTTTTCTAATTGTTAGTTGGATGGATAAGTAAATCATTAATGACAATCGACAAACTATTAATATAAGTGACATATAAGTAGATCAAATATATATTTTTTTATAAATTTTTTTTATTATACTTATGAATTATTTATAATTAATCTAATTGACATAAATTTTCATAAATCAATTCTATTAAAAGAATTCTCAAAAAATATTAGCGCCTTCTCTATTTCGTTTTGCTCGTCAACCAACTTAACGAGACCAACACCAACAATTTTCCAAGTTATTTGCTAGTGGATCTTTATTTAAAAAAGAGGGGAAAAAAGTTAAAACCCGTCTAATCCTCTGCAAAGCAATGGCATGGGAATGTTTAATACGTAGACAACAAGACAAATAAAAATGAAATGAAATGAAAATATTTTACTAAAATATCCAAACTTTTTTAAAAAATTAGTGTTTTTGAAGAAGATAAATTGAATAATTTTTCATTATTTTTTCAATTGCTTCATCAATTTCATTACATCACATTAAATCTTTGAACCAAACATGAAAAATTATTAGTAACAGTACTTTCCCGTATTTTTTTCTTCCCTCATCAAGGAAATAAAATATCCACTGACATATGCTGTACCCTCTGCGAGTTGGCAGTTACCCGTTGCGAAGTAATTTACCGGTTAGAATACGAGGGCAAAAATCTCAACGCCTTCATGACATAGTGAAGTATAGCGGATGAGAATTATTGAGAAGGTATCAACTTTATAATTCTAATCAACTTTATAATTCTAAGCAAAGTGCAAGTATATAGTAGCTTTCAGCCTGGAAGACAATTCTCGACGAAGTACAGATTGTCAAACCTAAATATTTTATGTACAAAACTGGAAGAATTTCTTTTCTTTCAGAAACTGGAACTCAGGTTAAATATTACAGCTCTCTCAACTATCAATACTTGTTCTCGTCCTTAAGCAGTCACCAGATGGGGAGAAGCGCGAGGAAGATTACACGAATATGTGACATACTTGATTTTGTCCACAAGCACAACCACGAATATTCGAGAAAGAGACTTTGGTGTTATCACACCATCAACATCAACATCTCCAGCCTCTTTGGGATCTACAAGCACAGATACTACCATGGAAGAGTCGTTCAGGGAATTTCGTCCTCTTTGTTCTTCACTTGCGTTAAAACTGGATCCAGCAAGTGGGAACCCATTGAGGATTCTTCTATTCCTACTACCCTTGTTGAGACTAGTACCATTCCGGTGGTTACCTGCAGAAACATTGGCTATTGATGATGCTGGTACAATAGCTCCTGGAGCTGGTGAGACATCAAATTGGAAAACTTCAGTGCACATGCCAGAACTCAACATAGGGCCTGCACCAGAGAACCAGAACCTTCAGTAAGTTTTCAATTATACCAAAAGTAACATCTAGACCAAACACTTGAAGCCTTACGAAATAAAGTGCAAACACACGAAGGACTGCTCTAATGCCACTGTTTGTAGATAGGCAATGAAATATGACTTGTCAAAATAATTATGCCAAAATGAAGACACGTAATTCCAATTAAATTATATAATGTGAGAAATTCTGCATGAGGTCGTCAACTTCCTTTGTTTTACTTCCCGGGTCAATTGTGGTGATTGTTACGAGTGCAATAAATCTATGCATATCGCATGGTATTAGCAATACACTATAACAAATCAACCCCCACTACGTGCAACAGGACAGCATAAAACAAATTCCAAAAGGAAACAACCCTGTCAAATTCATTGTGTTTTCTTAGTTGCTTTTAATACGTTATTCAGCATTAGAGGACCTACATTATAAGTAAACATCATACTATCAAGCAAAACAGAAGACTCATTACAGTGAATCCGCTGATAACTCTCTGTTATGAACACATAAATGTCAGAAATCTTCTCTTTTATCTCTTTTTAACAAGCAAATAAAGGCATCTCAATACATGGCTGACAAACTAAATTATTTCTTACATGAAATATAAATTACATGAGGATTGAAGTGAATGGCACATGGTCTGTATACATATATATATATATATATATCTGTAAGTACAAGAAGCAAGACAATAAAATCCACCAAAAACTTGGTATTAGAAGTTTGATACTGTTTCGTCACAATAGGCCCCCACCCCCCCGGTTCTTCTCAATCCACAGACTGTTAGGAGCAAGGATGGAAGTAAATAAAAAGTATAGGATTTTTTTGCCACCTTTGAAAAAAATAGGTAATTAGGCCTTTGAAGTGATAGACAGTGTTCCTGGACACCATTCTTTTGATTGTTCATGATTAAAAGGAAAGCCAAATAAAGATATTGCTTAGGCTTTTATATTTATACGGAGGAACGTCGCCAGAGCACAAGTGTGGATTATGGGAAACATTACTGAAGAGAAGTTTATCCACAGGTACGACAAAGAACCAATAGTTTAGAAAACTATCAAATTCATTTGAGACTTTTTACGAAGTTAGGAAGACAACAGTAAAAACCTATTGCAAAATACATGAGATGCATAATTTTAATCATAATTACCTAACAGCATTAACGATTTTTCATCAAGGGAAACCAAAGAACTGCAAAAGCCAAAAAATTAGACTCTAACCTAAACCGCATCTCCTCAATACCATAATTGGAAAAATTCTGGCAAACATGCATCATACTGACTGACTGAACAGCAAAGAGAAGAACAAACACAGACAAATCATCACAACAAAATGCATCAATCATGCCTAGCAACCTATGTAGGGATAAAAATTAAGAAAGAAAAGAATTAGTAATGCAAAATCACCTGCATGGCCTTCACGGAACCACTGTTGCATTTTACCATCAGATGCAGTTGACTTGAAATGGTCCTTCAGAGTTTCAGCTGAACCAAATGCAAGTGCCTTCCTCTGTTCAGGAATAGCCAATGCAGAATCCAAATTTTTAGAAATTGCCAAACCAGAGTCCCTTTTACCATTCTTTGCAATATGAGAAGTTTGAGATGCCATAGCTTTCTCACTAGCCAAGACAGAATTGATTATCAAGTTCCCATCAATCTTAACCAGTTTATCATTCCTAGGAACATACAAAGAAGCAACGAGAGGCTCGCTAGTATTGCCAACATGGACAAATTCATCTGAACCTGATTTATGCAGCGAGTCTCGCTGATTATGCGTTTCTTCCCCTAGTTTCCGGCCTCTCCCATCAGTCATTCTGTCAGAAATACCAAATCTTCCACTAGAAAATCCTCCCCTCCCTTCATATCCATTCCTAGAACCATTTATGGGCAAGACTTTCCCTTCGAGCTGACTATAGGACCTATCGCTAACATACCTAGATCTCCCGGAAACACCGTCCACTAAACCATCAAACTTAACATTCACAAGGGGAACCAATCCACCAAAAAGCAAGAAAAAGAATAACAAACCCAGCAAACTGATGCTAGCAACCTTCTTAGTTTTACCCTCAGACTTCTTACGCTCGGACTTTTTACTTTTTGAGGCCGCTACCGGTTGCTGAGACTTCAATCTCGGAATTGGTACCAAGGGAACCTGGGACCCTTGCGGATTGACAACATAGGGAGCATACGACACCCAAGGATAAGGCATGGGCGGCACCGGAGGATGGGCATGCATCCCTGGAGGTGGACCAGGGCGCATTCCGCCAGCACTCAATTGCTGTCTCAAAGTAGCGTTCTCGGCCATGACAAACGATATCTTGCTACTCAAATCAGTAATGGTGGAATGCATTGATCTCACCTTCTCCTCAAGCTCCTCCACATATTGCTTCTTTCTCTGCCTAGAAAGCTGGGCACTCTCACGATTTCTCATCAACCTAGCATTTCTTTTATCGTCCTCTTCATTGACGGTACCGAGACCAGCCTCTTGAGTTGCATTCCCAATAGGCGTTGACGACCTCCGTTGCTTAGTAGTTCTAGCCTCATTATTTCCTTCATTGCTTTCTATCTTCCTCTTCAAATCACAACTCTTCCCAGTATCTTCCAATTTTATGTTCTCATCAACAATTACATGAGATGTAAAATCTCTGTCGTATCGGGTAGAATCCGGTGAAGGTGAATCCATCGCTTCACAAATACCTGACCCACTGTTGCCTGAACCCTGAGACGAAACTGGCCTACCCGAAGATTCCCGGTCGGAAGAATCAGAGTCCGGCGATTGAAAGGTCGAAACCCTGACATCATTTGAGTCATGCGAATTCTGATCCCCTGAATTATCTAAAGAACCAGGCGGAGAAGACTGTGAATTCGAAGACATAGGAACATCGGAACTCAGATAGCATTCGGAATTATCAAAACTACCACAACTATCGTGGATCTGCACGGGAGGCGCAACAGAAGCGTCGTGGTTAAGGAATTCGTCGATATTAGAAGGTATATAAAGATTGTCAAGATCGTCGAAGGTAATCTCGAAATCGCCTTCAAACCCTAAGTCCAAATTGGAGGCGAATGCTTCAGAAGACAGCGCGTCGCTGTTATTGGAGAAGAGGGAATCCATTGATGGTATAGGGAGGTTATCGAACTCGGCAGCGAAATCAAGGGAACTCAGGTCAGGCGGCGGTGATTCGGTGGCGAGTGGGTCGGCCATTGCGATGAATGTGACCCGACCCAAATGCGTAAATGAAGACTCGGCCAAAATACTATTGGTGAATGGTGATAGAGGGTTTGGGGTTTAAAGACATGATAATTGATAAACCAGTCGCTTCGCTTGTAAGAATTTCTTTGTCCGCAGACGCGCACATGGTTCACGGCACGCGTCCTGAAACTAGAGGAGGAAACCAGCCCTGGATTTTTTAGAGTTTTTTTTTTTTTTGAACAACGACTCTGTAACGTTCCTGCCCTCTTGTCTTGTGGATTCGGATCTCCTGTTTATAATTTTTTCTGCTCAGTTTTTAGCAATGATTTTTACCGTTGCTAAAAATTTTCAGCAACAGTTTTATTGTTGCTAAAGGTTTTTTAACAACGGTAAAAATCGTTGTTAAAAGCCTAACAAGTCTCTGCTTAATTTTTCTCCAAACAAAAGATCCGTGCGCCTTGTCTTAACGTTCTAAGTGGTGGTTTACTGGTTTTGCGAACTTCACTCCAAGTCTACCAGTTTTTTTTTTAAAATATATATATTATTTGTCTCTTAATTTTAATTTTCACTGATTCAATTATAAAAAAATTAATTCTTTGATTGCTAATATGTTACAAATTATTAATAAAATTAACTAATTTATTAAACATGTTATCATTAGAAGATGCAAATATTGGTATCAATAAAAAAAAATGCAAATATAGATATTTGACTTAGTATTTTTGGTTCTTCGAAGAAAACAAAGTCTAAATATTTTGTTTAATAAGTCCCAAATGATATCATTTTATATTCATTAACTCTAATCATTTTTTTTCTTTCTCATAAGTTATTAGATAAGAAATTCAAACTAGATATTCGTATTGACAGTGTAATGTTTATAACTTTTTCTTTTTTTTTACAAATGAGTACAAAAATAAAAATAAAAAGGGATAAAGATAAAATCGAACTCATAACCAACAATATCTCTTAAAACTTATTTCTAAGAGACATGCTACTTGACATGTAATGTTTATATTTGCATTCTCTGATAGTTTCATCCTCAATAGGAAAATAATTTTATTAACAACTTAAATTGTATTAACAACTACTAAAAAGTATTAAGAATTTTTATAAACGTAATTCACTCCAAAATTAAAAGATTATATATATATATATATATATATATATATATATATATATATATATATATATATATATATATTGGTTGGTCAATGCTTTTATTATTGGGTTGTCACAATAAATGCCCCAACTAATAAGAATTGGGTTAGCAAGGGAGAAAGCCATTCGAGGCACTTACAGAAAAAGGAAGACTAAAAAATATTTTTAAATATGTAGGTCAACTAATTAGTAGTTATTTTAATTTAATTGAAAGTTTTGAGTTTGAATCTCTATAAATATAATTATATTAAAATTTAATAAAAAAAGTTTTAATGCCCTCGAATTAAATTTGAATTAATATGAAAATGACATGGAAATATTAACAAAAAAGAAATGAGGGGGAAATTGTCAAACTCTCCGTACTATCAAAGCTTTTCGTGTTTACTTGGTTACTTTTGTAATACTCACCGCTGACCATTGACCATTCCATACAATTTAATCTGTTTTTTATTAAAATTATGTAATATAATTTTAAGTAATGATTCATTATCGTCACTCTCTGGTATCCCTCTTTGTGCTTGGAGAGGTTTCACGATTCTATCCCAGTAGATCACTTGGATCTTACTAACGAGGCCTATATGCTTCTCGTTCTTTTATTGGTCAATTACGTACTGTTTAAAAAATTATTATGGAATTAAATATCAAATATATGATGTTTTTAAAAGAAAAGTAATCTTCAATCAAAAGCAAAACCGCACTTATAAGAATCGTAGAAATTTTAAATTTAATCATAATTAAATACGTTAGCAGACATAACAGTGGCAGCTTATCACAACTAAACAGTAAACACTCATCTCACACCCTCTGTCACTATCTGAAAAACAGAATTCCCAATTGGAGGCTCTAGCAACCTTCATAATTTATTAGATTCATTTATTCTTTCGTTGTATTTGTGAAGCTACAAATAACATACATTAGTACTCAGCTAATTAAGCTGAGCCTCCTTTCTCAAAGTTTATCTCCTTCTTTCTCAAAGTTTATCTCTCTTTCTCAAAGTTTATCTTGGTATCAGAGCATTTTAGCGAAAGCTTTATGATCCTATGGCTCACAACACTAATCAAACTCACTCTCAATCATCAAACACCACAGCTACAACGACTCTACCTCTAAGACTCACTCAAGCAAGCAACAACTCATTCAATTTGGTAGTACCTATCAAGTTGGATAAGAATAACTATACTATTTGAAAGTCCAACACTTCTTATTATTAGAGGAAATCATTCAGAGTTTTATTGGTGGTATTAAATAGTGGCCTGAATTTTAAATATTTACATATAACCCCCCATTTTATAATTTTGCTCCCCCCCCCCCTTTTTTTTTGGAATCCCTCAAAATTTTTTAACCCCCTTCTTTTGAACCCCTTAAAATTTCTCCCTTATGATCATGGGTAATATATTTGTGAAGTTAATTTCATAAATTTTTTTCTTGATGATTGTTTTTCATTCTATTGTTAAGGACCTCTTTGTAAAAGTTTGAAAGTTTTTGTACATCGGTCTAATTCTATCAAATTGATTAATTAATTATGTAATTAAGATAATGAGTAACATAATTGTGAAGTCAATTTTATGAAAATTTTTCTTGATAATAGTTAATTTCTCATTACATTGTTAGGGATCTCTTTGTACAAGGTTGAAATTTGGAGAGTTTTTATATATGTGTCTAATTCTATTAAACTAATTGATTGATTATGCAATTATAATCATGAGTAACATATTTATAAAGTCAATTTTATGAAATTTTTTTCTTGATAATAGTTAATTTCTTATTCCATTATTAGGGACCTCTTTGTAAATGTTTAAAATTTGGAGTTTTTATACAGAGGTATAATTCTACCAAATTAGTTGATTGATTATGCAATTAAGATTTAGAAGAGAAAAAATTTTTGTAGTAAAGAGATTTTTGAACAGAAAATTACCACCATATGAGCAATAAATTGAAATTAATTTAAAAGAGTTGTCATCATATTTAGGTAAGTAAATGAAAATTTGTCCCCTGACCCAATAGTCATAGATACGCCACTGGTATTAACTCTTGTTGTCACGACCCATTTTCTAGGCACATGACCGGCACAATGATGAATATCCCATCACTGTAAGCCTTTCGATAAATTCTTCCCACAAGTAAAATCGTTAGTCATTATCTCTATATTCTCAAAATATCATTCCTTAATAAATACAAAGAAAATACATCAGATTTTCTTAATTAAAAATAATAGATCCTCAGTACGAAATACATTATCATACTGAAATACAAGCCAAATACCAAACCCCTGACCTAGATGTCCTAGACGGTTACAGAGCAACATACTGTATAACAAAAGAAGGGCCTACCCGACAGCGGGAAGGTCCAACGTGATCTACTCCTCTAGCGGATGTACTTCGGCGGCAACCTGATCTGAACAAAAAGTTTGTACAAACAGTGTGAGCTTTTAAACTCAGTGAGCAAATCGGCCTTGCGTTAATAAAATTCAAATACATCACCAGTCATGCAAGCATATCCGAAGGCTCAAGCTCAACCAATAGACATAGTTAGAAATTACATACAAGAAAATTCATCCAATTCAACAAACGATACTAGTACTCGTCAATGGCAATATATCCCGGAGAGCGCACACAGGTCGGCTCACCAATTTTGTATTTTTCCGCCATGACGCACAACCTCATCCTCTTAGCTAGGGCGCCTCACGGATTTATCACCAATCCGGGCTATATCCCTACTGAGGGAATCGTTGTCTCCACACTCATTGGTCAAGACACCCTTTAACCCGGGTTTTCCGCCTTGCCGTGAGAGGGGGTACTGTACCGCTCAATCACAATCAATAGTACAACAATTCATATCATAATCAGAAGCACAATATAATACTCATCCATATAACAGGTATAGTATATAACTATATGATTCAAATTTCATATCATCATGAGATACTTGCTTTGTCTTATCCATACTTCTGGATTAATTATCTCATTATATTCGTCATTCTGAATCCAATTTTTCCCTATGAATCTTGGGAGTGTCCTACGACATACTTTTTATCACCAGTAATGCTAAAACTCTATTAAAACAGGGTCGTTTCACTCACCTGGATTCCGTACGAGTATCACTTCTCTAAATCGTTACGGACAAGAGTACGCAGGTGAATTTCAGTGTTCCGCTACAGAGATTTTCATGAAAGATTACAGAAAGTACGTTAAGATCATTTTCGTATAGATACTGTTCATACGTATGGGTACTATTCATACGGTCACTATTCATATATACGGTACTATTCATACATACGGTACTATTCATACGATCACTATTCATACGTACGGGTACTATTCATACCAAAAATACAGAATACAATCTGTAAAAGAGTACACCAGGTAAGTTCCCAGGAAAGAGTGGAGGGTCACACTGGACACACTTAAAAACCAGGTCTTTCCTTAGCCAGAACTTTCCTAGACATGTATTCTCCACAGATTATATTCTATTTCGGTAATCAGAGAATCAAAATAACAGCTAACGACAGTTTTTCTGATGTGGAAGATCGGCCAAAGCCGCAACCACAGAGCATACTTAAGAAAATAACTTCTAAAATTTGAAAGACATAGAAAGGGCATAGTATCCTTACCTAAGCAAAAACGGAAAGGCCCAAAATCTCAGAAGCCTAGCGTCGGAGCAAGAGAAACTTAAGGAGGGAAGAAGAGAAGTTGAAGGTGTGAGTTTAGAAGTGAAATGGAAGGGCCTATTTATAGCAAAAGTCAAGGGTACTATTTGACACTATGCGCTAATAAAATATTCAATTTACTATTCATGAAAATGACATTTCTAATAATGCAGTTACTGTGCACCTTACGCGTACGATGGAAAATTTTCGTTTATTTACTATTAGAAACTTTAAAGGGAAAACTATCCTTTCACCTTAAACCTTTAAGTTTCTTTTCAATTCAGTCCTTTCAATTTAGTCCCTGAGGGTATTTTTACACATAAAACGTCATTTTCTCCTACAAACTTCTTTCTAGTTTTCTCTTATAACCAAACCACATCTAGTATTTGACATTTTGATTGTATAAATGAACAGTACCATATACGTAAATAGTAACAGTAGTTTGAAAACACGCATTTATATTTTATTTTTCATGGGTATTACATTATCACCCCCTTTAAGAAATTCGGTCCTCCGAATTTAAATTACCTCAAGTCGTAAAAAGATGCGGATATCTAGAACGCATGTCGGCCTCGGCTTCCCATGTGGCTTCTTCGTGAGTTTGATTCCTCCACAAAACCTTGACGGATGGAATCTCCTTAGATCGGAGTTTCTTTACTTGACTATCGAGGATCACCAACGGTATCTCCTCGTATGACAAGTTTTCATCTACTAGGATAGAATCATTCTGAGAAGGGTGAAGTATGTGAGAAGGGTCATGAAGGTACTTCCTTAACATGGATACGTGAAAAACAGGGTGAATCCCTTCCAGATCCATAGGTAGGGCAAGCCGATAAGCCACTTTTCCCACTCGTTCTAGAATCTCATAAGGCCCGATGTATCTAGGACTCAACTTTCCTTTCCTTCCAAATCTCAACACACCTTTCATTGGAGAGACCTTAAGGAATACCATATCGCCGACTGAGAACTCCAAATCACGTCGTCTGTGGTCAGCGTATGCCTTTTGTCTACTTTGAGCTGCTCGCATCCTATCTTGTATTGTCTTAACCTTGGTTAGGGCATCCTGGGCCAAGTCAGGTCCTAATGCTTTCGCTTCACCTACCTCGAACCAACCGATCGGAGATCTGCAACGTCTCCCATACAAGGCCTCAAAGGGTGCCATCCCAATAGTGGCCTGGTAGCTGTTGTTATATGCGAACTCTACAAGATACAAATGCTTTTCCCAGCTACCACTGAAATCTAGAATACAAGCTCGTAACATATCCTCTAGCGTCTGAATCGTCCGCTCTGACTGTCCGTCTGTCTGTGGGTGAAAAGCGGTACTAAGGTCCACTCGAGTACCTAATGCCTCCTGAAAACTTCTCCAGAAACGAGAGGTAAATTGAGGACCTCTATCAGAAATGATAGATATAGGTACTCCATGCAACTTTACTATTTCTTTAATATACAATTGTGCCAACGTTACTACACCATAAGTGGTTTTGACTGGAATGAAGTGTGCTGATTTGGTTAGTCGGTCAACAATGACCCAAACTGAGTCATAACCTCCTGTGGAGCGAGGTAGACCAACAACAAAGTCCATCGTCACTCGTTCCCATTTCCATTCAGGAATCTCTAATCGTTGTAACGAGCCTCCTGGCTTTAGATGCTCAGCCTTAACCTGTTGACAGGTTAAACAACGAGACACAAATTCTACTATGTCTTGTTTCATTCCTTTCCACCAGTAGATCTGTTTCAGATCCTGATACATCTTGGTGGCTCCTGGATGTACAGCATATGCAGCACGATGGCCTTCTTCCATGATGTCTCGTCTAAGAGTTCCAACATGTGGTACACACAACCGTTGTTCAAAATGTAAGACTCCTGTATCGTCGAGTGTGAAACTATTCACTTCACCAATCTTCACCTTTTCCATAATTTGGACAAGCTCAGGATCCTCCATTTGAGATATCCGTATCTGGTCAACAAGGGAAGATCTAGCCCTGATATGGGCTAAGAATGATCCTGTCCTTGTAACCTCAAGAGTAGCACCTTTTGCTCTCATCTCTTGTAGTTCTTGGATCAAGGGTTTTTTTGTTACTGCTATATGGGCCAGACTACCCATAGATTTTCGACTCAAGGCATCTGCTACCACGTTTGCTTTGCCTGGGTGGTAAAGAATATTGCAATCATAATCTTTTAGTAATTCTACCCATCTCCTCTGCCTCAAGTTTAAGTCCTTTTGGTCGAAAATATATTTTAGACTTTTATGGTCAGTGTAGATTTCGCAAGTTTCTCCGTATAGATAATGTCGCCATATCTTTAAAGCGAAAACTACTGCTGCCATTTCCAGATCGTGGGTGGGGTAGTTTTGTTCATGTTTCTTAAGTTGTCTCGATGCATATGCCACTACCTGGCCATGCTGCATGAGAACACATCCCAACCCTACTCTTGATGCATCGCAGTATACTGTAAAACCTCCTGGTCCTGAGGGTAAGACCAATACAGGTGCGGAGATTAACCTTTTCTTGAGTTCTTGGAAGCTTTCTTCACAAGTGTCATCCCATTGGTACTTTACCCCTTTCCTAGTCAATCGTGTGAGAGGGGAGGCTAACTGGGAAAAATTTTGGATGAAACGACGATAATATCCTGCCAATCCCAAGAAGCTGCGAATCTCCGTGACGGAGGTAGGTCTAGGCCACATTTTGACCGCTTCTACTTTGCTTGGGTCTGCTTGGATGCCATCTTTGGAGATTACATGTCCCAAGAAAGTTACACGATCAATCCAAAACTCGCATTTAGAGAATTTGGCGTACAATTGATGATCCCTCAATGTCTGCAACACAACACGAAGGTGTTGTTCGTGCTCTTCTGAAGTCTTTGAGTACACCAGAATGTCGTCTATGAAGACAATGACAAATTTGTCTAAAAAGGATTTAAAAATCCTATTCATTAAATCCATGAAAGCAGCTGGTGCATTCGTTAATCCAAATGACATCACCAAGAACTCGTAGTGCCCATATCTGGTACGGAAGGCTGTTTTAGACACATCCTCCTCCTTGATCTTGAGTTGGTGATAACCAGACCTCAAGTCAATCTTTGAAAAACACTTGGCTCCTTGAAGTTGATCGAAAAGGTCGTCGATGCGAGGCAACGGGTATTTATTTTTGATAGTTACCTTATTCAGTTGCCTGTAATCTATGCATAGTCTCATCGATCCGTCCTTCTTTTTCACGAACAGAACAGGAGCTCCCCAAGGTGAATAACTTGGCCTTATAAAGCCTTTGTCTAGCAAGTCCTGTAACTGAGTCTTTAACTCTTTTAATTCTGTTGGTGCCATTCTATAAGGGGGTATGGAGATTGGGCGAGTATCTGGTGCTAACTCTATCTGGAACTCAATCTCTCGATCTGGGGGTATACCTGGTAGATCATCTGGGAAGACATCTACAAACTCCTGGACTACTGGAACGTCTTCTACTTTTAGTTCTTCTTTCTTAATATCTTTAACGAATGCCAAGTATCCTTTACAGCCCTTTCGCAATAAACGTTGGGCATACATTAAAGATATAAGATTCCCAGAAATTTCACTCCGTTCACCATGAAATACGAAAGAAGGCTCCCCCGGAATATTAAATTTAACTATCTTATTATAGCAATCCAGGGTGGCATGACAAGATGCCAGCCAATCCATGCCCAAGATGACATCAAAGTCTGTCATATCTAACAGCATTAGGTCTACTGTTGTATTTATTTCTCCGACTCTTACCTTGCAAGCTCGATAGCCTCGTTCTATTAGTAAGGTGCCTCCAGTAGGCGTAGTTACTAAAAACGGACATTCTAATCTAACAACTTTTTGCTTAAAGTTCTTAGCAAAGAATGGTGACACATAGGAATGCGTAGAGCCAGAGTCAAACAAAACATGTGCAAAATTTGATTCAATCAGAAGAGTACCTGCTACCACCGTATTAGACGCCTGAGCATCTTGACGGGTTAAAGCGAATACTCGAGCGTTCCCTCGGCCTGCTGAAGCCTGCCCTCGACCACCTTGTCCTCTGCCAGCACCTCTTCCGATTCCATTGCCTCCTACAGTTACAGGGGCTCTGTTGGCAACAGTAGCCTCTGATTGATTAGGGTGTACTGACCCTTGGCCAGATCTTGTGTAGAGTTGGGGGCAATCTCTTTTGATGTGGCCCTGTTGACCACATTGGTAACAGACCCTAGTGTTGTTGTTGACAAAACAAGCTCCGAAGTGATTTCTTTCACATTTAGAGCATCAGGGCCTTTGTTGACCCCCTGTACCACTTTGTTGACGCTGTGGTGCACTAGCAGTAGAGGCTGCACGTCCAGAACTCTCTCCGTGGTAGCGTGATTTCTCATCTTGCTTCCTCTTTCTTTTGTTATTCCATTTTTCTTTTTGCATATCTCTTTCTTCCATCATACGGGCGATGTCGACGGCTTCTGTGTAAAATGAAAAATCTCGTATTTTCGATCCCACCCTGTCAAATAAAGACTCTCGAAGGCCTTTAATAAATCGTCGAATCTTTTCTTTCTCAGTTAGGACCATGTGAGTAGCATATTCAGACAACTCTATAAACAGATTGTCGTATTCATCGATGGTTCGTGATCCTTGCCGGAGTGCCTCAAACTCATTCATCTTTGCTTCTCGTATACTCTCCGGAATAAATTGTTCTCGAAAAATTCTTTTAAAGTCATTCCATTTAATGGGTGGGGCATTTCTGGCCATGCCCTTCTTCCATGTTCGCCACCAGCGGTCGGCCTTACCTCTTAACTGAAAGGTAACAAGGGTTACTTTTCGAGGTTCAGGGCATTCTAACGTGTCAAGGATTTTCTCACAGTCATCTAGAAAACGTTGTGGGTCTTCATTAACATCTCCTGCAAAGGTTGGCGGATTCAGCTTCATAAATTCTGAGATTTTGACCTCTGTACCTACCCAATCCTGAGGAGGGGGTGGAGGTGGCATCTGGTCTGTCTCTTGTACTTTTGCAGCATGTACTGATGCCTGTGAGCCATCTTCAGATGATTGTCCCATCAGAAGTTCCTTTAGCCCATTCACCTCGTTCTGCATTGCAGCTAATGCTTCCATCACTACAGTCGCGTCAATTTGTGATGGTTCTCCAGCATTTCTTCCAGGGTTTTCAGTGGATATTCCTCTGTTTTGTGCATGGTTATCTTCTGCACGATTAGGCATCTCCAGTCTTGCATTTGCTGACTGAGCAGCTGGAGGGACCAAGGCCCTGCCAGATCTTGTGCGGATTCCAGAAGCGTTTGATTTTCTTGGTGCCATCTAAACTTATTCTACAATTAAGAATAATATATATCGTCACTATTATGCTTCAAGTAAAGACACGAAAGAAATGGATTTTAATCTCTACAGGGCTTTTGGTGGATCTTCATCCTATGGTCGTGCTGCAGTCACGACAATAGGGGAAGGCCCACTAAAGACACCTTGCTCTGTAATCACTAGGAGACCTAACAACCTATGCTCTGATACCAACTTTGTCACGACCCATTTTCTAGGCACATGACCGGCACAATGATGAATATCCCATCACTGTAAGCCTTTCGATAAATTCTTCCCACAAGTAAAATCGTTAGTCATTATCTCTATATTCTCAAAATATCATTCCTTAATAAATACAAAGAAAATACATCAGATTTTCTTAATTAAAAATAATAGATCCTCAGTACGAAATACATTATCATACTGAAATACAAGCCAAATACCAAACCCCTGACCTAGATGTCCTAGACGGTTACAGAGCAACATACTGTATAACAAAAGAAGGGCCTACCCGACAGCGGGAAGGTCCAACGTGATCTACTCCTCTAGCGGATGTACTTCGGCGGCAACCTGATCTGAACAAAAAGTTTGTACAAACAGTGTGAGCTTTTAAACTCAGTGAGCAAATCGGCCTTGCGTTAATAAAATTCAAATACATCACCAGTCATGCAAGCATATCCGAAGGCTCAAGCTCAACCAATAGACATAGTTAGAAATTACATACAAGAAAATTCATCCAATTCAACAAACGATACTAGTACTCGTCAATGGCAATATATCCCGGAGAGCGCACACAGGCCGGCTCACCAATTTTGTATTTTTCCGCCATGACGCACAACCTCATCCTCTTAGCTAGGGCGCCTCACGGATTTATCACCAATCCGGGCTATATCCCTACTGAGGGAATCGTTGTCTCCACACTCATTGGTCAAGACACCCTTTAACCCGGGTTTTCCGCCTTGCCGTGAGAGGGGGTACTGTACCGCTCAATCACAATCAATAGTACAACAATTCATATCATAATCAGAAGCACAATATAATACTCATCCATATAACAGGTATAGTATATAACTATATGATTCAAATTTCATATCATCATGAGATACTTGCTTTGTCTTATCCATACTTCTGGATTAATTATCTCATTATATTCGTCATTCTGAATCCAATTTCTCCCTATGAATCTTGGGAGTGTCCTACGACATACTTTTTATCACCAGTAATGCTAAAACTCTATTAAAACAGGGTCGTTTCACTCACCTGGATTCCGTACGAGTATCACTTCTCTAAATCGTTACGGACAAGAGTACGCAGGTGAATTTCAGTGTTCCGCTACAGAGATTTTCATGAAAGATTACAGAAAGTACGTTAAGATCATTTTCGTATAGATACTGTTCATACGTATGGGTACTATTCATACGGTCACTATTCATATATACG
Organism: Biancaea sappan; assembly: GCA_037074585.1. Taxonomy (NCBI): domain Eukaryota; kingdom Viridiplantae; phylum Streptophyta; class Magnoliopsida; order Fabales; family Fabaceae; genus Biancaea; species Biancaea sappan. Next base: position 63,248,327 of record CM073496.1, read on the forward strand.
GTACTATTCATACATACGGTACTATTCATACGATCACTATTCATACGTACGGGTACTATTCATACCAAAAATACAGAATACAATCTGTAAAAGAGTACACCAGGTAAGTTCCCAGGAAAGAGTGGAGGGTCACACTGGACACACTTAAAAACCAGGTCTTTCCTTAGCCAGAACTTTCCTAGACATGTATTCTCCACAGATTATATTCTATTTCGGTAATCAGAGAATCAAAATAACAGCTAACGACAGTTTTTCTGATGTGGAAGATCGGCCAAAGCCGCAACCACAGAGCATACTTAAGAAAATAACTTCTAAAATTTGAAAGACATAGAAAGGGCATAGTATCCTTACCTAAGCAAAAACGGAAAGGCCCAAAATCTCAGAAGCCTAGCGTCGGAGCAAGAGAAACTTAAGGAGGGAAGAAGAGAAGTTGAAGGTGTGAGTTTAGAAGTGAAATGGAAGGGCCTATTTATAGCAAAAGTCAAGGGTACTATTTGACACTATGCGCTAATAAAATATTCAATTTACTATTCATGAAAATGACATTTCTAATAATGCAGTTACTGTGCACCTTACGCGTACGATGGAAAATTTTCGTTTATTTACTATTAGAAACTTTAAAGGGAAAACTATCCTTTCACCTTAAACCTTTAAGTTTCTTTTCAATTCAGTCCTTTCAATTTAGTCCCTGAGGGTATTTTTACACATAAAACGTCATTTTCTCCTACAAACTTCTTTCTAGTTTTCTCTTATAACCAAACCACATCTAGTATTTGACATTTTGATTGTATAAATGAACAGTACCATATACGTAAATAGTAACAGTAGTTTGAAAACACGCATTTATATTTTATTTTTCATGGGTATTACATTATCACCCCCTTTAAGAAATTCGGTCCTCCGAATTTAAATTACCTCAAGTCGTAAAAAGATGCGGATATCTAGAACGCATGTCGGCCTCGGCTTCCCATGTGGCTTCTTCGTGAGTTTGATTCCTCCACAAAACCTTGACGGATGGAATCTCCTTAGATCGGAGTTTCTTTACTTGACTATCGAGGATCACCAACGGTATCTCCTCGTATGACAAGTTTTCATCTACTAGGATAGAATCATTCTGAGAAGGGTGAAGTATGTGAGAAGGGTCATGAAGGTACTTCCTTAACATGGATACGTGAAAAACAGGGTGAATCCCTTCCAGATCCATAGGTAGGGCAAGCCGATAAGCCACTTTTCCCACTCGTTCTAGAATCTCATAAGGCCCGATGTATCTAGGACTCAACTTTCCTTTCCTTCCAAATCTCAACACACCTTTCATTGGAGAGACCTTAAGGAATACCATATCGCCGACTGAGAACTCCAAATCACGTCGTCTGTGGTCAGCGTATGCCTTTTGTCTACTTTGAGCTGCTCGCATCCTATCTTGTATTGTCTTAACCTTGGTTAGGGCATCCTGGGCCAAGTCAGGTCCTAATGCTTTCGCTTCACCTACCTCGAACCAACCGATCGGAGATCTGCAACGTCTCCCATACAAGGCCTCAAAGGGTGCCATCCCAATAGTGGCCTGGTAGCTGTTGTTATATGCGAACTCTACAAGATACAAATGCTTTTCCCAGCTACCACTGAAATCTAGAATACAAGCTCGTAACATATCCTCTAGCGTCTGAATCGTCCGCTCTGACTGTCCGTCTGTCTGTGGGTGAAAAGCGGTACTAAGGTCCACTCGAGTACCTAATGCCTCCTGAAAACTTCTCCAGAAACGAGAGGTAAATTGAGGACCTCTATCAGAAATGATAGATATAGGTACTCCATGCAACTTTACTATTTCTTTAATATACAATTGTGCCAACGTTACTACACCATAAGTGGTTTTGACTGGAATGAAGTGTGCTGATTTGGTTAGTCGGTCAACAATGACCCAAACTGAGTCATAACCTCCTGTGGAGCGAGGTAGACCAACAACAAAGTCCATCGTCACTCGTTCCCATTTCCATTCAGGAATCTCTAATCGTTGTAACGAGCCTCCTGGCTTTAGATGCTCAGCCTTAACCTGTTGACAGGTTAAACAACGAGACACAAATTCTACTATGTCTTGTTTCATTCCTTTCCACCAGTAGATCTGTTTCAGATCCTGATACATCTTGGTGGCTCCTGGATGTACAGCATATGCAGCACGATGGCCTTCTTCCATGATGTCTCGTCTAAGAGTTCCAACATGTGGTACACACAACCGTTGTTCAAAATGTAAGACTCCTGTATCGTCGAGTGTGAAACTATTCACTTCACCAATCTTCACCTTTTCCATAATTTGGACAAGCTCAGGATCCTCCATTTGAGATATCCGTATCTGGTCAACAAGGGAAGATCTAGCCCTGATATGGGCTAAGAATGATCCTGTCCTTGTAACCTCAAGAGTAGCACCTTTTGCTCTCATCTCTTGTAGTTCTTGGATCAAGGGTTTTTTTGTTACTGCTATATGGGCCAGACTACCCATAGATTTTCGACTCAAGGCATCTGCTACCACGTTTGCTTTGCCTGGGTGGTAAAGAATATTGCAATCATAATCTTTTAGTAATTCTACCCATCTCCTCTGCCTCAAGTTTAAGTCCTTTTGGTCGAAAATATATTTTAGACTTTTATGGTCAGTGTAGATTTCGCAAGTTTCTCCGTATAGATAATGTCGCCATATCTTTAAAGCGAAAACTACTGCTGCCATTTCCAGATCGTGGGTGGGGTAGTTTTGTTCATGTTTCTTAAGTTGTCTCGATGCATATGCCACTACCTGGCCATGCTGCATGAGAACACATCCCAACCCTACTCTTGATGCATCGCAGTATACTGTAAAACCTCCTGGTCCTGAGGGTAAGACCAATACAGGTGCGGAGATTAACCTTTTCTTGAGTTCTTGGAAGCTTTCTTCACAAGTGTCATCCCATTGGTACTTTACCCCTTTCCTAGTCAATCGTGTGAGAGGGGCGGCTAACTGGGAAAAATTTTGGATGAAACGACGATAATATCCTGCCAATCCCAAGAAGCTGCGAATCTCCGTGACGGAGGTAGGTCTAGGCCACATTTTGACCGCTTCTACTTTGCTTGGGTCTGCTTGGATGCCATCTTTGGAGATTACATGTCCCAAGAAAGTTACACGATCAATCCAAAACTCGCATTTAGAGAATTTGGCGTACAATTGATGATCCCTCAATGTCTGCAACACAACACGAAGGTGTTGTTCGTGCTCTTCTGAAGTCTTTGAGTACACCAGAATGTCGTCTATGAAGACAATGACAAATTTGTCTAAAAAGGATTTAAAAATCCTATTCATTAAATCCATGAAAGCAGCTGGTGCATTCGTTAATCCAAATGACATCACCAAGAACTCGTAGTGCCCATATCTGGTACGGAAGGCTGTTTTAGACACATCCTCCTCCTTGATCTTGAGTTGGTGATAACCAGACCTCAAGTCAATCTTTGAAAAACACTTGGCTCCTTGAAGTTGATCGAAAAGGTCGTCGATGCGAGGCAACGGGTATTTATTTTTGATAGTTACCTTATTCAGTTGCCTGTAATCTATGCATAGTCTCATCGATCCGTCCTTCTTTTTCACGAACAGAACAGGAGCTCCCCAAGGTGAATAACTTGGCCTTATAAAGCCTTTGTCTAGCAAGTCCTGTAACTGAGTCTTTAACTCTTTTAATTCTGTTGGTGCCATTCTATAAGGGGGTATGGAGATTGGGCGAGTATCTGGTGCTAACTCTATCTGGAACTCAATCTCTCGATCTGGGGGTATACCTGGTAGATCATCTGGGAAGACATCTACAAACTCCTGGACTACTGGAACGTCTTCTACTTTTAGTTCTTCTTTCTTAATATCTTTAACGAATGCCAAGTATCCTTTACAGCCCTTTCGCAATAAACGTTGGGCATACATTAAAGATATAAGATTCCCAGAAATTTCACTCCGTTCACCATGAAATACGAAAGAAGGCTCCCCCGGAATATTAAATTTAACTATCTTATTATAGCAATCCAGGGTGGCATGACAAGATGCCAGCCAATCCATGCCCAAGATGACATCAAAGTCTGTCATATCTAACAGCATTAGGTCTACTGTTGTATTTATTTCTCCGACTCTTACCTTGCAAGCTCGATAGCCTCGTTCTATTAGTAAGGTGCCTCCAGTAGGCGTAGTTACTAAAAACGGACATTCTAATCTAACAACTTTTTGCTTAAAGTTCTTAGCAAAGAATGGTGACACATAGGAATGCGTAGAGCCAGAGTCAAACAAAACATGTGCAAAATTTGATTCAATCAGAAGAGTACCTGCTACCACCGTATTAGACGCCTGAGCATCTTGACGGGTTAAAGCGAATACTCGAGCGTTCCCTCGGCCTGCTGAAGCCTGCCCTCGACCACCTTGTCCTCTGCCAGCACCTCTTCCGATTCCATTGCCTCCTACAGTTACAGGGGCTCTGTTGGCAACAGTAGCCTCTGATTGATTAGGGTGTACTGACCCTTGGCCAGATCTTGTGTAGAGTTGGGGGCAATCTCTTTTGATGTGGCCCTGTTGACCACATTGGTAACAGACCCTAGTGTTGTTGTTGACAAAACAAGCTCCGAAGTGATTTCTTTCACATTTAGAGCATCAGGGCCTTTGTTGACCCCCTGTACCACTTTGTTGACGCTGTGGTGCACTAGCAGTAGAGGCTGCACGTCCAGAACTCTCTCCGTGGTAGCGTGATTTCTCATCTTGCTTCCTCTTTCTTTTGTTATTCCATTTTTCTTTTTGCATATCTCTTTCTTCCATCATACGGGCGATGTCGACGGCTTCTGTGTAAAATGAAAAATCTCGTATTTTCGATCCCACCCTGTCAAATAAAGACTCTCGAAGGCCTTTAATAAATCGTCGAATCTTTTCTTTCTCAGTTAGGACCATGTGAGTAGCATATTCAGACAACTCTATAAACAGATTGTCGTATTCATCGACGGTTCGTGATCCTTGCCGGAGTGCCTCAAACTCATTCATCTTTGCTTCTCGTATACTCTCCGGAATAAATTGTTCTCGAAAAATTCTTTTAAAGTCATTCCATTTAATGGGTGGGGCATTTCTGGCCATGCCCTTCTTCCATGTTCGCCACCAGCGGTCGGCCTTACCTCTTAACTGAAAGGTAACAAGGGTTACTTTTCGAGGTTCAGGGCATTCTAACGTGTCAAGGATTTTCTCACAGTCATCTAGAAAACGTTGTGGGTCTTCATTAACATCTCCTGCAAAGGTTGGCGGATTCAGCTTCATAAATTCTGAGATTTTGACCTCTGTACCTACCCAATCCTGAGGAGGGGGTGGAGGTGGCATCTGGTCTGTCTCTTGTACTTTTGCAGCATGTACTGATGCCTGTGAGCCATCTTCAGATGATTGTCCCATCAGAAGTTCCTTTAGCCCATTCACCTCGTTCTGCATTGCAGCTAATGCTTCCATCACTACAGTCGCGTCAATTTGTGATGGTTCTCCAGCATTTCTTCCAGGGTTTTCAGTGGATATTCCTCTGTTTTGTGCATGGTTATCTTCCGCACGATTAGGCATCTCCAGTCTTGCATTTGCTGACTGAGCAGCTGGAGGGACCAAGGCCCTGCCAGATCTTGTGCGGATTCCAGAAGCGTTTGATTTTCTTGGTGCCATCTAAACTTATTCTACAATTAAGAATAATATATATCGTCACTATTATGCTTCAAGTAAAGACACGAAAGAAATGGATTTTAATCTCTACAGGGCTTTTGGTGGATCTTCATCCTATGGTCGTGCTGCAGTCACGACAATAGGGGAAGGCCCACTAAAGACACCTTGCTCTGTAATCACTAGGAGACCTAACAACCTATGCTCTGATACCAACTTTGTCACGACCCATTTTCTAGGCACATGACCGGCACAATGATGAATATCCCATCACTGTAAGCCTTTCGATAAATTCTTCCCACAAGTAAAATCGTTAGTCATTATCTCTATATTCTCAAAATATCATTCCTTAATAAATACAAAGAAAATACATCAGATTTTCTTAATTAAAAATAATAGATCCTCAGTACGAAATACATTATCATACTGAAATACAAGCCAAATACCAAACCCCTGACCTAGATGTCCTAGACGGTTACAGAGCAACATACTGTATAACAAAAGAAGGGCCTACCCGACAGCGGGAAGGTCCAACGTGATCTACTCCTCTAGCGGATGTACTTCGGCGGCAACCTGATCTGAACAAAAAGTTTGTACAAACAGTGTGAGCTTTTAAACTCAGTGAGCAAATCGGCCTTGCGTTAATAAAATTCAAATACATCACCAGTCATGCAAGCATATCCGAAGGCTCAAGCTCAACCAATAGACATAGTTAGAAATTACATACAAGAAAATTCATCCAATTCAACAAACGATACTAGTACTCGTCAATGGCAATATATCCCGGAGAGCGCACACAGGCCGGCTCACCAATTTTGTATTTTTCCGCCATGACGCACAACCTCATCCTCTTAGCTAGGGCGCCTCACGGATTTATCACCAATCCGGGCTATATCCCTACTGAGGGAATCGTTGTCTCCACACTCATTGGTCAAGACACCCTTTAACCCGGGTTTTCCGCCTTGCCGTGAGAGGGGGTACTGTACCGCTCAATCACAATCAATAGTACAACAATTCATATCATAATCAGAAGCACAATATAATACTCATCCATATAACAGGTATAGTATATAACTATATGATTCAAATTTCATATCATCATGAGATACTTGCTTTGTCTTATCCATACTTCTGGATTAATTATCTCATTATATTCGTCATTCTGAATCCAATTTCTCCCTATGAATCTTGGGAGTGTCCTACGACATACTTTTTATCACCAGTAATGCTAAAACTCTATTAAAACAGGGTCGTTTCACTCACCTGGATTCCGTACGAGTATCACTTCTCTAAATCGTTACGGACAAGAGTACGCAGGTGAATTTCAGTGTTCCGCTACAGAGATTTTCATGAAAGATTACAGAAAGTACGTTAAGATCATTTTCGTATAGATACTGTTCATACGTATGGGTACTATTCATACGGTCACTATTCATATATACGGTACTATTCATACATACGGTACTATTCATACGATCACTATTCATACGTACGGGTACTATTCATACCAAAAATACAGAATACAATCTGTAAAAGAGTACACCAGGTAAGTTCCCAGGAAAGAGTGGAGGGTCACACTGGACACACTTAAAAACCAGGTCTTTCCTTAGCCAGAACTTTCCTAGACATGTATTCTCCACAGATTATATTCTATTTCGGTAATCAGAGAATCAAAATAACAGCTAACGACAGTTTTTCTGATGTGGAAGATCGGCCAAAGCCGCAACCACAGAGCATACTTAAGAAAATAACTTCTAAAATTTGAAAGACATAGAAAGGGCATAGTATCCTTACCTAAGCAAAAACGGAAAGGCCCAAAATCTCAGAAGCCTAGCGTCGGAGCAAGAGAAACTTAAGGAGGGAAGAAGAGAAGTTGAAGGTGTGAGTTTAGAAGTGAAATGGAAGGGCCTATTTATAGCAAAAGTCAAGGGTACTATTTGATACTATGCGCTAATAAAATATTCAATTTACTATTCATGAAAATGACATTTCTAATAATGCAGTTACTGTGCACCTTACGCGCGTACGATGGAAAATTTTCGTTTATTTACTATTAGAAACTTTAAAGGGAAAACTATCCTTTCACCTTAAACCTTTAAGTTTCTTTTCAATTCAGTCCTTTCAATTTAGTCCCTGAGGGTATTTTTACACATAAAACGTCATTTTCTCCTACAAACTTCTTTCTAGTTTTCTCTTATAACCAAACCACATCTAGTATTTGACATTTTGATTGTATAAATGAACAGTACCATATACGTAAATAGTAACAGTAGTTTGAAAACACGCATTTATATTTTATTTTTCATGGGTATTACATTATCACCCCCTTTAAGAAATTCGGTCCTCCGAATTTAAATTACCTCAAGTCGTAAAAAGATGCGGATATCTAGAACGCATGTCGGCCTCGGCTTCCCATGTGGCTTCTTCGTGAGTTTGATTCCTCCACAAAACCTTGACGGATGGAATCTCCTTAGATCGGAGTTTCTTTACTTGACTATCGAGGATCGCCACCGGTATCTCCTCGTATGACAAGTTTTCATCTACTAGGATAGAATCATTCTGAGAAGGGTGAAGTATGTGAGAAGGGTCATGAAGGTACTTCCTTAACATGGATACGTGAAAAACAGGGTGAATCCCTTCCAGATCCATAGGTAGGGCAAGCCGATAAGCCACTTTTCCCACTCGTTCTAGAATCTCATAAGGCCCGATGTATCTAGGACTCAACTTTCCTTTCCTTCCAAATCTCAACACACCTTTCATTGGAGAGACCTTAAGGAATACCATATCGCCGACTGAGAACTCCAAATCACGTCGTCTGTGGTCAGCGTATGCCTTTTGTCTACTTTGAGCTGCTCGCATCCTATCTTGTATTGTCTTAACCTTGGTTAGGGCATCCTGGGCCAAGTCAGGTCCTAATGCTTTCGCTTCACCTACCTCGAACCAACCGATCGGAGATCTGCAACGTCTCCCATACAAGGCCTCAAAGGGTGCCATCCCAATAGTGGCCTGGTAGCTGTTGTTATATGCGAACTCTACAAGATACAAATGCTTTTCCCAGCTACCACTGAAATCTAGAATACAAGCTCGTAACATATCCTCTAGCGTCTGAATCGTCCGCTCTGACTGTCCGTCTGTCTGTGGGTGAAAAGCGGTACTAAGGTCCACTCGAGTACCTAATGCCTCCTGAAAACTTCTCCAGAAACGAGAGGTAAATTGAGGACCTCTATCAGAAATGATAGATATAGGTACTCCATGCAACTTTACTATTTCTTTAATATACAATTGTGCCAACGTTACTACACCATAAGTGGTTTTGACTGGAATGAAGTGTGCTGATTTGGTTAGTCGGTCAACAATGACCCAAACTGAGTCATAACCTCCTGTGGAGCGAGGTAGACCAACAACAAAGTCCATCGTCACTCGTTCCCATTTCCATTCAGGAATCTCTAATCGTTGTAACGAGCCTCCTGGCTTTAGATGCTCAGCCTTAACCTGTTGACAGGTTAAATAACGAGACACAAATTCTACTATGTCTTGTTTCATTCCTTTCCACCAGTAGATCTGTTTCAGATCCTGATACATCTTGGTGGCTCCTGGATGTACAGCATATGCAGCACGATGGCCTTCTTCCATGATGTCTCGTCTAAGAGTTCCAACATGTGGTACACACAACCGTTGTTCAAAATGTAAGACTCCTGTATCGTCGAGTGTGAAACTATTCACTTCACCAATCTTCACCTTTTCCATAATTTGGACAAGCTCAGGATCCTCCATTTGAGATATCCGTATCTGGTCAACAAGGGAAGATCTAGCCCTGATATGGGCTAAGAATGATCCTGTCCTTGTAACCTCAAGAGTAGCACCTTTTGCTCTCATCTCTTGTAGTTCTTGGATCAAGGGTTTTTTTGTTACTGCTATATGGGCCAGACTACCCATAGATTTTCGACTCAAGGCATCTGCTACCACGTTTGCTTTGCCTGGGTGGTAAAGAATATTGCAATCATAATCTTTTAGTAATTCTACCCATCTCCTCTGCCTCAAGTTTAAGTCCTTTTGGTCGAAAATATATTTTAGACTTTTATGGTCAGTGTAGATTTCGCAAGTTTCTCCGTATAGATAATGTCGCCATATCTTTAAAGCGAAAACTACTGCTGCCATTTCCAGATCGTGGGTGGGGTAGTTTTGTTCATGTTTCTTAAGTTGTCTCGATGCATATGCCACTACCTGGCCATGCTGCATGAGAACACATCCCAACCCTACTCTTGATGCATCGCAGTATACTGTAAAACCTCCTGGTCCTGAGGGTAAGACCAATACAGGTGCGGAGATTAACCTTTTCTTGAGTTCTTGGAAGCTTTCTTCACAAGTGTCATCCCATTGGTACTTTACCCCTTTCCTAGTCAATCGTGTGAGAGGGGCGGCTAACTGGGAAAAATTTTGGATGAAACGACGATAATATCCTGCCAATCCCAAGAAGCTGCGAATCTCCGTGACGGAGGTAGGTCTAGGCCACATTTTGACCGCTTCTACTTTGCTTGGGTCTGCTTGGATGCCATCTTTGGAGATTACATGTCCCAAGAAAGTTACACGATCAATCCAAAACTCGCATTTAGAGAATTTGGCGTACAATTGATGATCCCTCAATGTCTGCAACACAACACGAAGGTGTTGTTCGTGCTCTTCTGAAGTCTTTGAGTACACCAGAATGTTGTCTATGAAGACAATGACAAATTTGTCTAAAAAGGATTTAAAAATCCTATTCATTAAATCCATGAAAGCAGCTGGTGCATTCGTTAATCCAAATGACATCACCAAGAACTCGTAGTGCCCATATCTGGTACGGAAGGCTGTTTTAGACACATCCTCCTCCTTGATCTTGAGTTGGTGATAACCAGACCTCAAGTCAATCTTTGAAAAACACTTGGCTCCTTGAAGTTGATCGAAAAGGTCGTCGATGCGAGGCAACGGGTATTTATTTTTGATAGTTACCTTATTCAGTTGCCTGTAATCTATGCATAGTCTCATCGATCCGTCCTTCTTTTTCACGAACAGAACAGGAGCTCCCCAAGGTGAATAACTTGGCCTTATAAAGCCTTTGTCTAGCAAGTCCTGTAACTGAGTCTTTAACTCTTTTAATTCTGTTGGTGCCATTCTATAAGGGGGTATGGAGATTGGGCGAGTATCTGGTGCTAACTCTATCTGGAACTCAATCTCTCGATCTGGGGGTATACCTGGTAGATCATCTGGGAAGACATCTACAAACTCCTGGACTACTGGAACGTCTTCTACTTTTAGTTCTTCTTTCTTAATATCTTTAACGAATGCCAAGTATCCTTTACAGCCCTTTCGCAATAAACGTTGGGCATACATTAAAGATATAAGATTCCCAGAAATTTCACTCCGTTCACCATGAAATACGAAAGAAGGCTCCCCCGGAATATTAAATTTAACTATCTTATTATAGCAATCCAGGGTGGCATGACAAGATGCCAGCCAATCCATGCCCAAGATGACATCAAAGTCTGTCATATCTAACAGCATTAGGTCTACTGTTGTATTTATTTCTCCGACTCTTACCTTGCAAGCTCGATAGCCTCGTTCTATTAGTAAGGTGCCTCCAGTAGGCGTAGTTACTAAAAACGGACATTCTAATCTAACAACTTTTTGCTTAAAGTTCTTAGCAAAGAATGGTGACACATAGGAATGCGTAGAGCCAGAGTCAAACAAAACATGTGCAAAATTTGATTCAATCAGAAGAGTACCTGCTACCACCGTATTAGACGCCTGAGCATCTTGACGGGTTAAAGCGAATACTCGAGCGTTCCCTCGGCCTGCTGAAGCCTGCCCTCGACCACCTTGTCCTCTGCCAGCACCTCTTCCGATTCCATTGCCTCCTACAGTTACAGGGGCTCTGTTGGCAACAGTAGCCTCTGATTGATTAGGGTGTACTGACCCTTGGCCAGATCTTGTGTAGAGTTGGGGGCAATCTCTTTTGATGTGGCCCTGTTGACCACATTGGTAACAGACCCTAGTGTTGTTGTTGACAAAACAAGCTCCGAAGTGATTTCTTTCACATTTAGAGCATCAGGGCCTTTGTTGACCCCCTGTACCACTTTGTTGACGCTGTGGTGCACTAGCAGTAGAGGCTGCACGTCCAGAACTCTCTCCGTGGTAGCGTGATTTCTCATCTTGCTTCCTCTTTCTTTTGTTATTCCATTTTTCTTTTTGCATATCTCTTTCTTCCATCATACGGGCGATGTCGACGGCTTCTGTGTAAAATGAAAAATCTCGTATTTTCGATCCCACCCTGTCAAATAAAGACTCTCGAAGGCCTTTAATAAATCGTCGAATCTTTTCTTTCTCAGTTAGGACCATGTGAGTAGCATATTCAGACAACTCTATAAACAGATTGTCGTATTCATCGACGGTTCGTGATCCTTGCCGGAGTGCCTCAAACTCATTCATCTTTGCTTCTCGTATACTCTCCGGAATAAATTGTTCTCGAAAAATTCTTTTAAAGTCATTCCATTTAATGGGTGGGGCATTTCTGGCCATGCCCTTCTTCCATGTTCGCCACCAGCGGTCGGCCTTACCTCTTAACTGAAAGGTAACAAGGGTTACTTTTCGAGGTTCAGGGCATTCTAACGTGTCAAGGATTTTCTCACAGTCATCTAGAAAACGTTGTGGGTCTTCATTAACATCTCCTGCAAAGGTTGGCGGATTCAGCTTCATAAATTCTGAGATTTTGACCTCTGTACCTACCCAATCCTGAGGAGGGGGTGGAGGTGGCATCTGGTCTGTCTCTTGTACTTTTGCAGCATGTACTGATGCCTGTGAGCCATCTTCAGATGATTGTCCCATCAGAAGTTCCTTTAGCCCATTCACCTCGTTCTGCATTGCAGCTAATGCTTCCATCACTACAGTCGCGTCAATTTGTGATGGTTCTCCAGCATTTCTTCCAGGGTTTTCAGTGGATATTCCTCTGTTTTGTGCATGGTTATCTTCCGCACGATTAGGCATCTCCAGTCTTGCATTTGCTGACTGAGCAGCTGGAGGGACCAAGGCCCTGCCAGATCTTGTGCGGATTCCAGAAGCGTTTGATTTTCTTGGTGCCATCTAAACTTATTCTACAATTAAGAATAATATATATCGTCACTATTATGCTTCAAGTAAAGACACGAAAGAAATGGATTTTAATCTCTACAGGGCTTTTGGTGGATCTTCATCCTATGGTCGTGCTGCAGTCACGACAATAGGGGAAGGCCCACTAAAGACACCTTGCTCTGTAATCACTAGGAGACCTAACAACCTATGCTCTGATACCAACTTTGTCACGACCCATTTTCTAGGCACATGACCGGCACAATGATGAATATCCCATCACTGTAAGCCTTTCGATAAATTCTTCCCACAAGTAAAATCGTTAGTCATTATCTCTATATTCTCAAAATATCATTCCTTAATAAATACAAAGAAAATACATCAGATTTTCTTAATTAAAAATAATAGATCCTCAGTACGAAATACATTATCATACTGAAATACAAGCCAAATACCAAACCCCTGACCTAGATGTCCTAGACGGTTACAGAGCAACATACTGTATAACAAAAGAAGGGCCTACCCGACAGCGGGAAGGTCCAACGTGATCTACTCCTCTAGCGGATGTACTTCGGCGGCAACCTGATCTGAACAAAAAGTTTGTACAAACAGTGTGAGCTTTTAAACTCAGTGAGCAAATCGGCCTTGCGTTAATAAAATTCAAATACATCACCAGTCATGCAAGCATATCCGAAGGCTCAAGCTCAACCAATAGACATAGTTAGAAATTACATACAAGAAAATTCATCCAATTCAACAAACGATACTAGTACTCGTCAATGGCAATATATCCCGGAGAGCGCACACAGGCCGGCTCACCAATTTTGTATTTTTCCGCCATGACGCACAACCTCATCCTCTTAGCTAGGGCGCCTCACGGATTTATCACCAATCCGGGCTATATCCCTACTGAGGGAATCGTTGTCTCCACACTCATTGGTCAAGACACCCTTTAACCCGGGTTTTCCGCCTTGCCGTGAGAGGGGGTACTGTACCGCTCAATCACAATCAATAGTACAACAATTCATATCATAATCAGAAGCACAATATAATACTCATCCATATAACAGGTATAGTATATAACTATATGATTCAAATTTCATATCATCATGAGATACTTGCTTTGTCTTATCCATACTTCTGGATTAATTATCTCATTATATTCGTCATTCTGAATCCAATTTCTCCCTATGAATCTTGGGAGTGTCCTACGACATACTTTTTATCACCAGTAATGCTAAAACTCTATTAAAACAGGGTCGTTTCACTCACCTGGATTCCGTACGAGTATCACTTCTCTAAATCGTTACGGACAAGAGTACGCAGGTGAATTTCAGTGTTCCGCTACAGAGATTTTCATGAAAGATTACAGAAAGTACGTTAAGATCATTTTCGTATAGATACTGTTCATACGTATGGGTACTATTCATACGGTCACTATTCATATATACGGTACTATTCATACATACGGTACTATTCATACGATCACTATTCATACGTACGGGTACTATTCATACCAAAAATACAGAATACAATCTGTAAAAGAGTACACCAGGTAAGTTCCCAGGAAAGAGTGGAGGGTCACACTGGACACACTTAAAAACCAGGTCTTTCCTTAGCCAGAACTTTCCTAGACATGTATTCTCCACAGATTATATTCTATTTCGGTAATCAGAGAATCAAAATAACAGCTAACGACAGTTTTTCTGATGTGGAAGATCGGCCAAAGCCGCAACCACAGAGCATACTTAAGAAAATAACTTCTAAAATTTGAAAGACATAGAAAGGGCATAGTATCCTTACCTAAGCAAAAACGGAAAGGCCCAAAATCTCAGAAGCCTAGCGTCGGAGCAAGAGAAACTTAAGGAGGGAAGAAGAGAAGTTGAAGGTGTGAGTTTAGAAGTGAAATGGAAGGGCCTATTTATAGCAAAAGTCAAGGGTACTATTTGACACTATGCGCTAATAAAATATTCAATTTACTATTCATGAAAATGACATTTCTAATAATGCAGTTACTGTGCACCTTACGCGTACGATGGAAAATTTTCGTTTATTTACTATTAGAAACTTTAAAGGGAAAACTATCCTTTCACCTTAAACCTTTAAGTTTCTTTTCAATTCAGTCCTTTCAATTTAGTCCCTGAGGGTATTTTTACACATAAAACGTCATTTTCTCCTACAAACTTCTTTCTATTTTTCTCTTATAACCAAACCACATCTAGTATTTGACATTTTGATTGTATAAATGAACAGTACCATATACGTAAATAGTAACAGTAGTTTGAAAACACGCATTTATATTTTATTTTTCATGGGTATTACACTTGTCTTCCTAAATTCACTATAACAAATGCAGGAGAAGAAATAAATCCTAAGCCTGTGTTGGGAAAAAACACCTTTCCCCCTTGAAAAATACCTTGGCACAAATAAAACAGAGAAATAACAGGAAACAATACTGACAATCACAACACAAGAAAATAACGTGGAAACTCCAAAATCAAAGAAAAAACCACGACCGTTGTCAAAGACAATCAGAGAAAATACTATGTGTAAATTTTTACAACACACAGAAACTTCTCTTAAATACCCGGTACCCAATACTAGATACCAACTGATACCCAAATACACCCACACACTCTCAAGCATGTATTTAACTTACATTTCTCATCACTCTAGAACAAGAGTATAAAGAAAGAAAGAATTAAATACAAGCTAATGTATCTTGTATTGGTACAAATATTACAAAGAGGCAAGGCTTCTATATATAACCTTCATTACTCTTCTCATTTGGTGTCTTAGGCGATGTGGGACTTCAATCAAACCTTCTTCACATTTCAAATTTTCTTCTTATGGGTCCCACCACTTTCAATCAATTTTTTTTTCAACAAATCTCCACCTTGATTGAAAGTAACCACATCTACTGATTCATTGTTTATACCGACAATCATAGTTCCAAGAATTACCATACTCCACCATAAAAGAGTATATCTACCTAGAATTAACCAATTCTAGGAATTTCACCTCGGCACATGTCGAAAAATTCCTGCTGAAAAAATTTATGGTGCAACTTCCAATGTTGGCTCTCCTTGGAAGTTCTTCAGCCATCGATATCATCCCACTACACATCTTGCATCAATGCCAACCAATGCCCATGTGTAATTGTGGACCCGCTAGTAGCAACTCATCCTCTTCCATGGCAACGCGGACATGCCATGAGGATACAAACTTCTCACTTTTCAGAGAAATTCCTCCCCCGCAATGAGAGAGACAGAGTTTGCATCTTCCTTGGAGTCTTTTGCCGAACCTGTTCCACCTTGACAATTTCTCTTTACATGCCCATATTGTCCACATTTCCAGTAAGTCACGTTCTTACCCAGATTCTTCTTCCCTTTACTCCCACTTCTAGTTACGGCCATTGAGTCTGACGAAGGTATAGAGCGACCCTCACATTTTAACCTTCTTTCCTCAGAAATAATTTTACTGGCAACTTCTTCGAAGTTTAGAGTCTCCTTCCCATACATCAAAATGTGTTTCATGTTCTCGTAGGAAGACGAAAGAGACCATATGAGCCTTAACGCTTTATCTTCATCATCAACTTTGACTCCGACAGCCTCTAGTTCAGATACGATACCATTGAGAGCACTGAGATGATCTGATATTTTTGCACCTTCTTCCATATGAAACGTATGAAATTGCTCCTTCAGTAACAATCGATTTGAGATACCCTTCGCCTGATAGAACCCTTTGAGCTTCTCCCAGAGTTCTTTGGCTGTTGATATTCCTTGCACATTTGCAAGAACATTCTTGGCCAGGCACAAATGAATTGCACTTGCCGCTCTCAAATCTAGTTCCTCCAAATCTTCATCGCTCATACTAGATCTGCTCTTTTCAGAATCCTTACTGGAAACATTCTCCTTCAACGCCTTGTATAACCCAGATTGTATCAGTATGTCCTTGACTTGCACTTGCCACAAGCCAAAATTGATCCTCCCATCAAATTTCTCTATGTCAAATCTCATCGCGCTGGAAAAATTTGACATTACAACTGTATACTGGAATAGTGAACACAATTGTAAATAGTACACCAGGTAAGTTCCCAGGAAAGAGAGGTTGATCACAATGGACACCCTTAAGTACCTAGTCTTTCCTTAGTCAGAACTTTCCTAGACATGCACTTTCACAATACCACACTTCGTTCCAGTAACCCAGCAACCAAGAACAATTTTCAAGCAACCGGGAACAATTCTTTTCTGATTGTGGAAGATCAGATAAAGCTGCAACCACAAGAGTATACTAAGAATTTAACATCCCACTGAACCAGCCTCTGATACCACTTGTTGGGAAAAAACACCTTTCCCCCTTGAAAAATACCTTGGCACAAATAAAACAGAGAAATAATAGTAAACAATACTGACAATCACAACACAAGAAAATAACGTGGAAACTAGAAAATCGAAGAAAAAACCACGACCGTTGTCAAAGACAACCAGTGATGTGATTTCCGGAGGGAAAACACTTAATCGATTTTCTGGATAGGTTGAAAGAAACAAATAAAGAAAACCAAATCACTCAATTGATAAGCCAAAGGGCGCCACAACTAAGAGAAATGGGTTGATCTCGCCACACTCAAGAAAGAAGAACGTGAGTGATAAGAAATCTAGTTGCTCTCGCCACTAACCCAAGTTAGATAAGAGAAAGAACTCAAGAATCCTCTTGAAAGTAAAATGTCAATATCTCATATATGATTCAAGGATGGTTTACAACATATGGCAAGGACCCTTTTTATAGAGGGTCTCCAAAACAAAAAGACAAAAGACTCCAACTAATGCATTAAATGCATCAACTAAAAGTTAAATAGTGTAGGCTAAATGTCAAATACAATAAATGCATAGGTAGCTAAATGTCAAAGACAATAAGTGTATAGGTAGCTAAATGTCAAAGACAATAAATGCATAGGTAACAGACTACAACTATATTCAACAAATGCAACTATCCCACATGCAATCTTTTTCACACTTCTTCCACTTTTAACAATGTGGTTAAGCCCAATCCAAGCCATTTAGCCCTTGAACGAGTTAGAGGCCCAATTGAAGTGTTCTCCCTTTCTTGGGCTGCAATTAGTCCAAGCTCTTTAACCCTTGAACGAGTTAGAGGCCCAATTGAAGTGTTCTCCCTTTCTTGGGCTACAATGGGGTTATCCTTGATTACATCATCCTCCCCTGGTTGAAATAGATTTGTCCTCAAATCCAAGTCCTCTTTATCTTCTAAGTACGGGGAAAAATCCCTCACATTGAAAGTAGTAGAAACAGCATAGTCTTCAGGCAAATCAATTTTGTATGCATTATCATTTACCTTGTCTATGATACGGAAAGGACCATCTGCCCTTGGTATTAATTTGGACTTTCTTTGGTTTGGAAATCTTTCTTTTCGAAGATGAACCCACACTAAATCTCTAGGACTGAATTGAACAAATTTTCTTCTCTTGTTGGCAGTCTTCTCATAGATGGAGTTCTTATTCTCAATTTGCTGTTTAATGTTTTCATGTAACTTCTTTATCATGTCAGCCTTCATTTTTCCATCTATGCATTCTCGAGCTTCAAGTGGTAATGGTACTAAATCAAGTGGGCTCAATGGATTAAATCCATAAACTACTTCAAAAGGAGAGTGTTTAGTAGTACCATGTACACTTCTATTGTAAGCAAATTCAGTATAGGCCAAGCATTCATCCCAACTTTTCAAGTTTTTTCCAATAATAGTTATTAGCAAAGTAGAAAGCGTTCGATTCACCACTTCAGTTTGCCCATCAGTTTGTCGGTGACAGGCAGTACTAAAGAGCAACTTTGTTCTCAACTTCCTCCATAAAGTCTTCCAAAAGTAGCTAAGAAATTTGGCATCACGATCCGACACGATACTCTTTGGAATGCCATGAAGTCTTACAATTTCTTTGAAAAATAAATTGGCAATGTGCACAGCATCATCGGTCTTATGGCATGGAATAAAATAAGACATTTTTGAAAAACGATCAACAACAACCATGACCGAATCTTTACCTCTTTGTGTCCTTGGTAAGCCTAGCACGAAATCTATGCTAACATCAGTCCAAGGTTGATCTACAACAGGTAGAGGTGTATAAAGTCCATGGGCTGCTTCCTTGCTCTTGGCTTTTTTACAAATAATACATCTTTCAATCACATGATGCACATCTCTAATCATGTTAGGCCAATAAAAATGCTCTTTCAGCATCTCCAATGTCTTGGTTTCACCGAAATGCCCAGCCAATCCTCCTCCGTGAGCTTCTCATGTAAGTAATTCCCTTATAGAACAATTTGGAATTACAAGCCTCCCCAAGCGAAATAAAAAACCTTCAGATCTATAAAATCCCTTATATGCCATTTTCTCACAAGCGAGATAAATTTTAGCAAGTGTCGAATCTTCCATGTAATGGTCTTTAATAGATTCAAATCCCAACAATTTAGCATTCATCATGAAAATTAAGGCATATCTCATTGATAAGGCATCTGCAACAATGTTGGTTTCTCCCTTCTTATACTTCAACACATAGGGAAAAGCTTCAAGAAATTCCACCCACTTTGCATGTCTTCTATTCAGCTTGCTCTGACCTTTCAAGTGTTTGAGTGATTCATGGTCTGTGTGAATTACAAATTCTTTTGGTAACAAGTAGTGCTGCCATGTCTCAAGAGCTCTAATTAAAGAGTAGAACTCCTTATCATAGGTAGAGTAGTTAAGACTGGCTCCACTCAACTTCTCACTAAAATAAGCTATAGGACGCCTTTCTTGAAGAAGTACAGCTCCAATTCCCACTCCACTAGCATCACATTCAATCTCAAAAGTCTTAGAAAAATTAGGCAAAGCCAATATGGGTGCATTGCACAATTTTTATTTGACAAGCTCAAAACTTCGTTGGGCTGCATCACTCCATTTGAACTCCTTTCTTCCCTTAACACATTCAGTTATGGGTGCTAAAATGGTGCTGAAATCTCTTACAAATCTTCTATAGAAAGAGGCAAGCCCGTGAAAACTTCTTACTTCAGATATGGTTCTTGGAACGGGCCATTCTTTGATAGCTTTCACCTTTTCTTCATCAACTCCTACTCCTTGCTGAGATACTACAAAGCCAAGAAAAATCACATGGTCTTGACAAAAGTAGCATTTTTTCAGATTAGCATAGAGTTTCTCCTCTCGCAACACTTCCAAGACTTCCTTCAAATGTTGCACATGCTCCTCATAACTTTGACTGTAGATCAAAATATCATCGAAATATACCACAACAAATTTTCCAATGAAAGATCTAAGCACATGATTCATCAATCGCATAAATGTGCTAGGGGCATTAGATAGCTCAAATGGCATTACCATCTATTCGTAAAGTCCATGCTTTGTCTTGAAGACTGTCTTCCACTCGTCTCCTTCTTTCATTCGGATTTGGTGATAGCCGCTCTTCAAGTCAATTTTTGAAAACACCTTGGAACCATTCAGCTCATCCAACATGTCATCCAATCTTGGAATTGGATAGCGGTATTTGATAGTAATCTTATTTATAGCACGACTGTCCACACACATTCTCATAGAGCCATCCTTTTTAGGGACTAATAATGTAGGCACAGAACAAGGGCTCATGGATTCCCTCACATAACCCTTTTCAATCAACTCATCAACTTGCCTTTTGAGCTCCTTAGCCTTCTCTGGATTTATTCTATATGCTGGTTTATTTGGTAAGGCAGTACCAGGCACCAAATCAATTTGATGCTCAATTCCCCTCAAGGGTGGCAATCCCTTAGGTAGCTCATTCGAAAAGACATCTGTCAATTCTTCTATCAACTCCCTCACAAGCTTAGAAAGCTTTTCTGTAAGTTCTGGGTTCAGCTCCTTGAGAATTAGCAATAATACAAAGTTTTTCCTTTTTATTGCCTTCTTTAACTCATTCTTAAAAGCAAAACAACTAGGCTTCTTCTTCTTGATTACATCCTCCTTCGGCTGTACTTGTATTGGCTTTAAGGGTGCCAACACAATCTTCTTTCCATCCTTCTCAAAAGCGTAGGTGTTTTTGAAGCCATCATGTAGTGCTCTTCTATCAAATTGCCACGGCCTCCCAAGTAGAAGATGACTAGCATCCATAGGGACTATGTCACACAACACCTCATCTTTGTAATTCTTCCCTATAGAGAAAGGTACCTTTACTTGTTTGGTGACCTTCATCTCGCCATGATTATTTAACCATTGCAGCTTGTATGGACGGGGATGGTTGATGATAGGTAGCTTCAATTTTCCAACCAAGGTGGTTGAAGCAACATTAGTGCAGCTCCCACTATCAATTATCACGTTACAAACTTTGCCTCCGATAGTGCACCTTGTTTGAAAAATATTCTCCCTCTGTTCTTCTTCTACCTTGGCTTGGATATTCAAGGCACGTCTAATAACCAAGGCAGCACCTTCATCAGCATACTCAACAACTTCTTCTTCTTCAGAATATTCTTCATCTTCACATTCCTCCACAATATCTTCATCTTCACTCTCTATTTCCCCTTGTTTCTCCTTCAAGATCATCACTCTTCTATTAGGACATTCGGATACTATATGGCCATGACCTAAGCACTTGAAGCACTTAATGTCTCAGCTTCTTTTAGAGGGTTGGTTGTCTTCTCTCTTTTCCTTCCCCTTAGAACTTTCAGTTTTGTTTGGTTCCTTATTACTCCCTTTGGTAGTGTTTGAGGTTTGGGAAAGTGTTTGGAAAGGTTTACTCGCCAATGGTTTAGACACTCCATTGTTTCTTCCATAAACTCTCTTTTTCTGTCTCTCCACCTTAATTGCCAATTTAATTACATCTTCTAAGAAGACATAATTCTGCAACTCTACTAAGTCAGCAACTTCTTTGTTCAAATGAACCAAGAAATCGAGCTATGGTTTGCTCTTGGGGTTCATTCAGCTCGCACCGAATCATCAAAGTTTCAAATTCTTTAACATAATCTTCAACACGCATACCTCTTTGACTCAAGCTTTGAAGCTTAAAATAAAGCTCTTGCTTATAGTAATCAGGTACAAAACGCCTCTGCATGAGCCTTTTCATCAATCTCCAATTTCGAACTTCTTCCTCTCCATCTCTTCTTCGTTGATTCTTCAAATTTTCCCACCATAAATTCGCATAATCAGTGAATTCAAGGGCTGCAAGACGGCATTTGGTAGCTTCTGAATATTCTTGATATTCAAAAATCTTCTCTACTCGTTGCATCCACTCCAAGTATTCTTCAGGAGAACTTGTTCCCTTAAATGGAGGAATCTTCATTTTGATGTTGGCATCACGTTCCCTCTGCTGCCTTCTTTGGCTAGGTTGATCACCTTCTTCAGCTTCAGATTCTTCTCCATGGTGTTCAACATAAGCTCCTCTTCTTAGTTGTTGTTGTTGTAGCTCTATAAATCTAGCCATTTGAGTGGTTAGTTGAGCTATTTGTTCCATCATTTCTTCTTGACCTCTTTGTAGGCCAACAATTTGAGCTTGTTGTAGGCTAAGCCCAAAAGGAACTTCAGAATTATTTTCTCCTGTCATAGTGATTTGTAATTTGTTGGTTTGAGTTTGGTGAAGGGTAGGTTCACTCTCTAAGTGTTTACACTCGAATTAACAATGAACAGTAACAATGAACAGTAACGATGAATTTTTTTAATAAAAAAAATTGGAATAAAATAGAACAACACAAGAATAGAAATAAAGATAAAGATGAACAGACCAGAAAATTAGCCTTCCATGTAGGTGGCAGATTACAAAATAAGGAGAACTAAGCCTTCCATATAGGTGGCAGAATACAAAATAAGGAAAACTAAGCCTTCTATGTAGGTGGCAAAACACAGAATAAAATGCAATAAAATTAAGCTTTTCACGAAGGGGCAAAACACAAAACAAATAATAGAACCTGAATTGAAGTGGCTTTGATACCAATATGATGTGATTTCCGGAGGAAAAACACTTAATCGATTTTCTGGATAGGTTGAAAGAAACAAACAAAGAAAACCAAATCACTCAATTGATAAGCCAAAGGGCGCCACAACTAAGAGAAATGGGTTGATCTCGCCACACTCAAGAAAGAAGAACGTGAGTGATAAGAAATCTAGCTGCTCTCGCCACTAACCCAAGTTAGATAAGAGAAAGAACTCAAGAATCCTCTTGAAAGTAAAATGTCAATATCTCATATATGATTCAAGGATGGTTTACAACATATGGCAAGGACCCTTTTTATAGAGGGTCTCCAAAACAAAAAGACAAAAGACTCCAACTAATGCATTAAATGCATCAACTAAAAGTCAAGTAGTGTAGGCTAAATGTCAAATACAATAAATGCATAGGTAGCTAAATGTCAAAGACAATAAGTGTATAGGTAGCTAAATGTCAAAGACAATAAATGCATAGGTAACAGACTACAACTATATTCAACAAATGCAACTATCCTACATGCAATCTTTTTCACACTTCTTCCACTTTCAACAATGTGGTTAAGCCCAATCCAAGCCCTTTAGCCCTTGAACGAGTTAGAGGCCTAATTGAAGTGTTCTCCCTTTCTTGTGCTGCAATTAGTCCAAGCTCTTTAACCCTTGAACGAGTTAGAGGCCCAATTGAAGTGTTCTCCCTTTCTTGGGCTGCAATGGGGTTATCCTTGATTACATCAACCAGAGAAAATACTATGTGTAAATTTTTACAACACACAGAAACTTCTTTTAAATACCCGGTACCCAATACTAGATACCAACTGATACCCAAATACACCTACACATTCTCAAGCATGTATTTAACTTACATCTCTCATCACTCTAGAACAAGAGTATAAAGAAAGAAAGAATTAAATACAAGCTAATGTGTCTTGTATTAGTACAAATATTACAAAAGAGGCAAGACTTCTATATATAACCTTCATTCTTCTTCTCATTTGGTGTCTTGGGCGATGTGGGACTTCAATCAAACCTTCTTCACATTGCAAATTTTCTTCTTGTGGGTCCCACCACTTTCAATCAATTTTTTTTTTCAACAGCATGAAGAGTGGACTATTATAGATCACAGCTTCTGTTAGGCTAATTTTACGGTTCATTGACAATGGAGGTTATTGCTCAACTTACAAATTGCAAAACAAGTACAAAAGTTGTGAAAAACTACAGAAGAATTTGCAGGAATAGCTATAAAAGCCAAGGTGATGTGGTACAAAAGCGAACTACAAAGAATAAAAAAAAGGTACTTCTAAGATGGTGGGATACTTAAGTAAGATGAAAAATCTATGAAAACAGGCTTGAACATATCAGCAACTTTGAAAATTTGTCAATCTTAGGATCTGTCAATGCAGTACAAAAACAAACATACTACCAGAAACAATACAAAAGGCACTAGCAGAGGTCAATCAAGAGGAGGTAGAGCTAGAAGAAGAGACAAATCTTCTAATTCAAGGCCTATATGTCAAGTTTGTGACAAATAAGGTCACTTTACTTTTGTATGCTACTACAAATATAACTAAAATCACATAGACCTTACCTGTCTTGCACAATTAGATAAAAGACGATATTGAAGAACTCAACATCCTGTTGGGTGTACGGCACTTAATAGAGAATCTAAACTTCATGTTGCCTGGCTATTGACGACGGTTTGAGAAAATAGGACAAAGAAAATTGTTGGCTATAAGGAATTAAGACAAAACAAGAGAGAACTTCCTGTAATACCCATGAAAAATAAAATATAAATGCGTGTTTACAAACTACTATTACTATTTCAGTATATAGTACTATTCATCCATATAATACTATTTACGTATATGGTACTGTTCATCTATACAATCAAAATGTCAAGTACTAGATGTGGTTTGATCATAAGAGAAAATTAGAAAGAAATTTGTAGGAGAAAATAACATTTTATATGAGAGAATTCCCTGAGGGACTAAATTAAAAGGAAACTAAATTAGCAAATTGATTATACTAGTAGATGAGACTAGTAAGTGAGACTAGTAGATGAAACTAGTAAGTGAAACTAGTAGATGAGACTAGTAAGTGAAATTGGTAGATGAGACTAATAAGTTAAACTAGTAGATGAGACTAGTAAGTGAAATTGGTATGTGAGACGGGGTAGATGGAATAGTACCCTTAAATTTTCCTATAAATATACCCTTCCATTTCACTTTCAAAATCACACCTTCAACTTCTCTTATTCTCTCCTTAAGATTTCTTGGTCCGACGCTAGACCTCTGAGATTTTGGGCCTTTCCTTTTTGCTTAAGTAAGGATAATATGCCATTTCTATGTCTTTCAAATTCTAGAAGTTATTTTCTTAAGTATGCTCTGTGGTTGCGGTTTTGGCCGATCTTTCACATCAGAAAAACTGTCATTAGCTGTTTATATGTTATTTTGATTCTCTGATTACCGAAATTGAATGTAAACTATGAAGAATACATATCTAGGAAAGTTCTGGCTAAGGAAAGACCTGGTTTTTAAGTGTGTCCAGTGTGACCCTCCACTCTTTCCTGGGAACTTACCTGGTGTACTCTTTTACAGATTGTATTCTCTATTTCTGGTATAAATAGTATCCGTACATATAAATAGTAACCATATAAATAGTAACTATACGTATGAACAGTATCTGTACGAAAACAATCTTAACGTATTTTCTCTAATCTTTCATGAAAATCTCCGTAGCAGAACACTGGAATTCACATGTGTACTCTTATCCGTAACGACTTAGATAAGTGATATTCGTACGAAATCCAGGTGAGTGGAACGACCCCGTTTTAATAAGGTATTAGCATTACTGGTGATAAAAAGTATGTCATAGGACACTTCCAAGATTCATAGGGAGAAATTGGATTCAGAATGACGAATCTAATGAGATAATTAATCCAGAAGTATGGATAAGACGAAGCAAATATCTCCTGATGATGTGGAGTTTGAATCTTTTCAAAAATCGTTTAATTGTTATCTTGATTTGTGGTTTATAAATCTATAATATAGTTATATATTATACCTGTTATATAAATGAATATTACATTGTACTTCTGATTATGATATGAAATGTTGTACTATTGATTGTGATTGAGCGGGACAGTACCCTCTCTCATGGCAAGGCGAAAAATCTGGTTGAAAGGGTGTCTTGACCAATGAGTGTGGAGACAACGATTCCCTCAGTAGGGATATAGCCCGGATTGGTGACAAATCCGTGAGGCGCCCTAGCTAAGAGGATGAGGTTGTGCGTCATGGCGGAAATATACATAATTGGTGAGCCGGCCTGTAATACCCATGAAAAATAAAATATAAATATTTGTTTACAAACTACTGTTACTAATTCGGTATACGGTACTGTTTACCCGTATAATACTATTTACGTATATGGTACTGTTCATTTATACAATCGAAATGTCAAGTATTAGATGTGGTTTGGTCATAAGAGAAAACTAGAAAGAAGTTTGTAGGAGAAAATAACGTTTTATGTGTAAAAATACCCTCAGGGACTAAATTGAAAGGACTGATTTGAAAAGAAACTTAAAGGTTTAAGGTGAAAGGATAGTTTTCCCTTTAAATTTCCAATAGTAATAACAGAAAAATTTTCCATCGTACGCGTGAGGTGCACAGTAACTGCATTATTAGAAATGTCATTTTCATAAATAGTAAATTGAATATTTAATTAATGCATAGTATCAAATAGTACCCTTGACTTTTGCTATAAATAGGCTCTTCCATTTCACTTCTAAACTCACACCTTCAACTTCTCTTTTTCTCTCCTTAAGTTTCTCTTACTTCAATGCTACGCCTCTGAGATTTTGGGCCTTTCCTTTTCAGCTTAGGTAAGGATACTAGGCCCTTTCTATGTCTTTCAAATTTTAGAAGTTATTTTCTTAAGTATGCTATGTAGTTGCGGCGTTGGCTGATCTTCCACATCAGAAAAACTGTCCTTAGCTGTTTATATGTTATTTTGATTATCTGATTACCGAAATAGAATGTAAACAGTGAAGAATACATGTCTAGGAAAGTTCTGCCTAAGGAAAGACCTGGTTTTTAAGTGTGTCCAGTGTGACCCTCCACTCTTTCCTGGAAACTTACCTGGTGTACTCTTTTACAGATTGTATTCTCTATTTCTGGTATAAATAGTAACCATATGTATAAATAGTAACCATATGTATGAATAGTAACTGTACATATGAATAGTGACCATACGTATGAATAGTAACCGTATATATGAACAGTACCGTACGTATGAACAGTATCTGTATGAAAACAATCCTAACTTGTTTTCTCTAATCTTTCATGAAAATCTCTGTAGCGGAATACTGAAATTCATCTGTGTACTCTTGTCTGTAACGACTTAGAGAAGCGATATTCGTACGGAATCCAGGTGAGTGAAACGACCCCGTTTTAATAGAGTTTTAGCGTTACTGGTGATAAAAAGTATGTCGTAGGACACTCCCAAGATTTATAGGAGGAAATTGGATTCAGAATGACGAATCTAAATGAGATAATTAATCCATAAGTATGGATAAAATGAAATAAGTATCTTATGATGATGTGAAGTTTGAATGTTTTCAAAAATAGATTAATTGTTATCTTGATATGTGGTTTATAAATCTATAATATAGTTATATACTATACCTGTTATATGGATGAATATTATATTGAGCTTCTGATTATGATATGAAATGCTATTGATTGTGATTGAGCGGGACAGTACCCCCTCTCACGGCAAGGCGGAAAACCCGGTTGACAGGGTGTCTTGACCAATGAGTGTGGAGACAACGATTCTCTCAGTAGGGATATAGCCCGGATTGGTGATAAATCCGTGAGGCGCCCTAGCTAAGAGGATGAGGTTGTGCGTCATGGCAGAAATATACATAATTGGTGAGCCGGCCTGTGTGCGCTCTCCGGGATATATTGCCATTGACGAGTACTAGTAACGTTTGTTGAATTGGATGAATTTTTATCTTGTATGTAAGAGGATGATGTTGTGCGTCATGGCGGAAATATACATAATTGGTGAGCCGGCCTGTGTGCGCTCTCCGGGATATATTGCCATTGACGAGTACTAGTAACGTTTGTTGAATTGGATGAATTTTTATCTTCTGTCTATTGGTTGAGTATGAGCCTTTGGATATGCTTGCATGACTGGTGATGTATTTGAATTTTATTAACGCGAGGCCGATTCGCTCATTGAGTTTAAAAGCTCACATTGTTTGTACAACCTTTTTGTTCAGATCAGGTTGCCAATGAAGAATATCCGCTAGAAGAGTAGATCACTTTGGACCCTCCCGCTATCGGGTAGGCACCTCTATTGTTGTAGATTATGTTGCTCTGTAATCGTCTAGGACATCTAGGTCAGGGGTTCGACATTTGGCTTGTATGTCAGTATAATAATGTATTTTATGGTGAAAATCTATTATTATGTGCAAATCATCTCTATGAATTTCAAATAAGAAAATTTGATATATTTTCTTCAGGAATGATTATTTTGATAATGACTAAACTCATGGGTAGAATTTATCGAAAGGCTTACAGTGATGGGATATTCATCATTGTGCCGGTCATGTGCCCAGAAAACGGGTTGTGACAAAGTTGGTATCAGAGCAATGGTTGTTAGGTCTCCTAGTGATTACAGAGCAAGGTAACTGTCACATCCTCAACAGTGAGTCCGATTCACATTAACTCTAGGTTAAAAACATCATCAAGGTTTTAACTTCCATACAATGAAACCATACATAATATTCATAGTTACACATAGTCCGACCAAAAAAAAGAAAATCCTAGGAGGCTTATGTGACCACAGAGCTACTTCTAGAGCTTACAAGATATAGAATACAAAGGAACCAACCGAAAATACAAGATGGTTGGTTTAAGATAAACTCGCTATTCCCCTGGAAAATCCCCAGCGTCAGCCACAGATTCTGAAATGTTGTAAAATAATAGGATGAGTAATGAAATACTCAGTGAATGGATAACATTATCAATCAAAAGTAATTTAGCAAATAGTATCATAAAGATATCATTGAATTAAACTCACATCAGTTACCAATGATATACACAGTATAAATTACTCAGTGCCAACACAAATCCCGTACCAACCGGGTCGTCCACAGTACCAGTGGATCGTTGCCCGCGGCCCCCTGGCCGCATCCACCCTTATCTCTCCATGAAAGATATATCTCCACCCTTATAACTCCTGTAACTTCTCCCATGGGGTGCACCACCACGAAAATATTATAACCACGTCATACCATAACGCAAATATTCACACAACCTCAACATAATAACGGTAATATCAACATTAACTTTACATATTTTATAAGAATTAACATTTAATCAAACAAGAGGTTTGAAATCTACAATACCTTTAAATACAAGGAATACAAGTCCTTAATAAATAAATACACAACATACCGTTAAAGTCCACCTTCTCAATTTTCTTTATGATACTTGATGACAAAACTTTTGAAGAAATATAGATGAGATAAGGTTATCACACTCACCTCGAATGTGGCCCTAACTACCTTTCCTTTTGCAGCTAAATTATGAGGTGTTAGGAAATAACTCTCAAAGATTTCCTAAAATATAAATAAGATGAAAAAAATAAAGAATATATTAGAATTTTCAAGTGAAACTTGTACTATTAGAAACTAGACTCAAGGAGCTTTCTAACAGTATCTTAGTCCGGAACGCAGCTACAGTAAAGTTGACCAAAGTCAATGCTACAGTAAAGTTAACTAAAGTCAATGCTACAGTAACCAAGAAAATCTGGAAAAATTTTTTCGGTGAACAGTAATTTCCAGGGAAAATTTTCGAATGTTCTTCGTGTTCTTCATCCAAAAATCTTAAATCTATATCTAAAACAACATTTCTTTTGATTTCTTCCATGGGTTTTGTTTCTCAATGTCTAATGAGTATTTTAATACCAAAACCCCTAATTTTTACCAACAATCCAAGCTCAAATATCAAATTTTCATCAAGAACACTAACTTTTTCAAATATCTAAATTCTACGAAATTTCTTGTTCTAATAACATCATAAACCACCTAAGAATGTTTTACATTAACATCCACACTTAAATTCATCCATTAAAACTCAAAATCTTAATTTTCTTCCATAGGTCCGAAAATGGAGAAAAAGAGAAAAAGAGCAGATAAAACTTACCTCTTTGCCTCTAGAACTCCAAGAATCGGAAGTATGGTTAGAAAATATCAGATTACTGGAAGAACTTAAGAAAGGATTGTAGAGGAAGATGAAAATGAAACGAAGAAATGGTGCGCGCGTTGCCTCGGGAGGAAGAAGGAGAAGAGAAACTAATAATTGTATGTGTGGGCCCCACCAATTTCTTTTTCGATAAAATTGCGTATAGCCACCTTAGCTTTTAAGATTTGTTCACTTAAGTCCTTGAAAATTTATAAAAATTTCCTAAATTAAAAATTGAAATTTCTATTCCCAAATTTTCTTTACTAATTCAAAGAAAGAAAACATATTTCACGCAATTAAATTTTTCACTAAACTTCATAATAGATTTTAAATATTCATACAAATTATTGGAGCATTACAGTAACCTTAGTAGGACCTCCTCTATCGTTGTGAACCCGGGCACAACTATAGAGAGACGGCTCTACTGAAGGTCCTGTAGGATGTTTTCATTTCCTTTCCCTCCGAGACTTATCTCTTCTTAGGAATTATGTTCTCAGTTTTAGTTTTAGTCAGATGTGGCTACACTTTTGAACTTAGTCAAGGAAAAGTTGTTATTTGTTTTGATTCCGTTGCTGTCGGATCAAAATTTTATATGGTAGATTTTATAAGCTGAATTCATGATTGATTTTGTGTAGCTATATTATTTTAGGGTACCAGCCAATAAAAGAAACCACTTGCATTAAAAAAAACACTGAAGGATTACATTGCAAAAAAAAAAAGGAAAGAGAAGTTTACTTATGCATGAGTAATCTAAAAGCGAGGTGGTCTTGGATTAGGAGGGTTGTATTGTATCATCACCCCTCGACCATTCCTTGGAGCGAAAGACAGAGCAATGTCGCGGAGGGTAGTGTAAATTCCATTCATACAACCAACACTTCTTTGCTGTTGATTGCAGAAGCACTGGGTGGACCAATAGAAGAACCTATCTATTCTCGAAGTCATTGCCGCGTTATTGCGTTTGGTTAACTTCTCCAGGTCCTCTATCATCTTCTTGAGATTCTTCACCTCATACTCTAAACAGGCGATTTTGTCATCTGAGCTATGGCCTGTGCTAATCTCCTCGGCTTCCTCAATATTCTTCATCTTCTTCTCCTTTTGAATTTCTTGAGATCCCTCGAGAGGTCTTTTGCCTTTGTCCCTGCCTAAACTTAAGTTTAAGTCAAGATCTTTTTCCTTGGCCTCCACTGTGAGATCAATGTACTTCCGTGAGGCCATGATTTGAAAAATTTAGAAATTTTTGTAAGAGTATGAGGCGAGAGGAATGCTGGGAGATTGTAGGCTCAGAGATTATTACTCTTTGTGGTGTGGTAACTGAGAACGCTGGGATAGTTTTTATAGAGAAAAATTTGGACTAAGAGATAAAGAAGATATCTCTTCACCGCACCCCTACACGATCAACCTATGGATTTCTGCAAGCTGGAAGCCAGAAGTCTAGGGTAGGCGTGCACACCGATAGTGCGTTGCATTAATGCCAAAACCACGAAAGTCAGTATTCGGTGGATTTGCGGCCGATTTTACTTGGTTTTCCCATTTCTCCCGTTGGCATTTTCCGAAATTCAAAGAAGTTCACGATATAGTCATTAAAGATTGCCTTGGATGCTTTTATGATGAATTGAAATACATTTCTCTGTTTTATTGTGTTGTTCTTAAGAGCCTTCAGTTGAGTATAATATACATAATTGATTGAATCATGTTGTAATTACATGTATGTATGTTATTCATGCATAATGAGTGAAGGCTACGATCAAGGAGAATATGTGATGATCCTACATATACTCATAGAGATGTGAAATCAAAATGACTTGGATAGAATGAAATGTGTAGAGGATGATATATCTTCATGCTTACACATACTTATATATAATACTCTCGTGGGCAAATGAAAGACAGTGATTTCCTTATATCATGATAATGCTTAATGCATGCGACCGTAAGCAGTTAACTTTGTTTTAAAATATATATATTGATATACATATATTATGTGTAAGTCTAGAGTAAAGACATCGATTAGAATCTAAGATACGGCCAATATGAGGCTACCTAATCATAGAGGGACATCGTGATATGGGATTACAGGATAAAACAAGTTTAGAGGGAGAAAATCTTAGACTGAAGAGCGTAGTTAGTCAAAATTTTGAGAAAGGTCAAGATTAGCCGAAAATTTTTTGAGGAAATCTTTGACTTATGTTATTTGCATTAAATTATATTTACTATTTACTTGCATGTCCGACATTAATTGCTGGCATTGCGACGTATGTGATCTGTAAACCTTATAGCAAGCGACGTATAGGTTGTGGTGGCTTTAAGGGGCTTCGGGTTGTCTATAAATCTTGTATGCCCGTTACCCTACTCATCGCACCAAGCAAACCTACTTCTTTCATTACATACCTATTTCTCAATCTCCATTCCTTTCTCATTCGAAGTTATTTCTGAGATCCCTAGAGCAATGGCCGATAATAAGTCTTTCAACTTGAATTTTGAGACTGGCAATGTAGAGCTTGATTTAAATCTAAGTCTCGGACACAACAAAGGGAAGAGACCTGTAGACAGTCACCAGAAATTAAGAAGAGAAAGAGGGATGTAATAGAGTTAGAGGAGGACAGTACTGCAACATCCTCAGAAAATAAGCTTACGTTCCTGGAGCATAAGATCGAAAATCTAGAGCACAAGATAGAGAGCCTGGAATACAAGATAGAGGACCAGAAGCGACTAATAAGTCGTCTCTTTGAAAACCAAGAGAAACTGATAAATCGTCGTTTCAGGGAACTGGCCAATCGAGTTGATAGACATTCAATGTTTGCAACTCAAAATTTTCGTGACCAACAAGCAAGGTGTATTGACTGTATGAACGGAGTGACTTATGCTCTTCACCAAATTTCTCAGGCGCTTCCTCCAGAAACCCTTTCTAGGCTGCAACGATTAGCTTCCTCCTTAAGGTCTGAAGCACCTTCCTCTTCTAGACCTGGAGCACCTTCTACATTTCAAAAGCCTCCTCGTCCTTAATTTATTCTTTCTTTTGTTTGTACCTAAAACTATATTTGGTCTACGCTTCACGTATTAAAATTATCTATGTACTAGAAATAAAATTTCAGTTAGTATTTAGATCTTTTTGTTGAAGTGATTCCTCTTACTGAAAGAACTTGAGGAATGAGAAGATGTTGGACTTATATTTCGTACTTGATTATGGAAATTCTAAAGCAGAGTATGGTAATATCCTTTTGACTGAGAAGAGTTACTAAAATGATATTTCATTGCATTTCTGAGCTATGGAGGAATGCTAAATAAGTATTTTATGAACCTATATATAGAAAACTATGGGTTTGCCCTAATCATTGAAGGGATACGACTCTATATGAGTCATTGAGGTGAGAGGAATTTCCATATATATAATTATGCATGAGGAGTATGTTATTTACTTATCACATTTTCTAGGATTGTTCTTCCTAGAGATTTATGTAATAATTTTTACGTGATTTTACCTTTTATATGACGCCTTCAGCTGAGAGTATCGCCTTAAGGTAGAAGGATCACCTTCGGGCAAGAGTATTGCCTATGGCCAAAATGATGTTTTCAGGTAGGGTACTTGTATTCGTAAAAGTTATAAGTTATGTGTATGGTAGCTTGTGTTCTGATATTCAGTATAAACTGGAAAGACCACGTGCCACTGTTGAGAAGACACCTATTTGAGGTTTTACATAGAGACAGAATTCGTCTCTGATTAGGTGGTTTAAGTTTGGTAATGGTTATAAGGATGAGATACTTTATGGTACAAAAGGTTGTAGAGAAGATTAAACTGATGAGGAAGAGAATGTTTACTGTTTAGAAAAGGAAAAATTCCTATGAAAATTATTGATAATGCGGTCTAGAGTTCACAGTCGATGCTATAGTGTTCTTGTAAATCTTACCAGGGATGTGAAGAGGTTTGGGAAGAAAGAGATTCAAAGGATGAGATATAGACGAAGTAACCACACTTATTTTAGTCTTGAGGTGAGTTTTGAATTCGGGGGACCGAATTCTCTTAAGGGAGTGATAATGTAATACCCATGAAAAATAAAATATAAATATTTGTTTACAAACTACTGTTACTAATTCGGTATACGGTACTGTTTACCCGTATAATACTATTTACGTATATGGTACTGTTCATTTATACAATCGAAATGTCAAGTATTAGATGTGGTTTGGTCATAAGAGAAAACTAGAAAGAAGTTTGTAGGAGAAAATAACGTTTTATGTGTAAAAATACCCTCAGGGACTAAATTGAAAGGACTGATTTGAAAAGAAACTTAAAGGTTTAAGGTGAAAGGATAGTTTTCCCTTTAAGTTTCTAATAGTAATAACAGAAAAATTTTCCATCAACTGCATTATTAGAAATGTCATTTTCATGAATAGTAAATTGAATATTTTATTAGCGTATAGTATCAAATAGTACCCTTGACTTTTGCTATAAATAGGCCCTTCTATTTCACTTCTAAACTCACACCTTTAACTTCTCTTCTTCTCTCCTTAAGTTTCTCTTACTTCAATGCTAGGTCTCTGAGATTTTGGGCCTTTCCTTTTCAGCTTAGGTAAGGATACTATGCCCTTTCTATGTCTTTCAAATTTTAGAAGTTATTTTCTTAAGTATGCTCTGTGGTTGCGGCCTTGGCTGATCTTCCACATCAGAAAACTGTCCTTAGCTGTTTATATGTTATTTTGATTATTTGATTATCGAAATAGAATGTAAACTGTGAAGAATACATGTCTAGGAAAGTTCTGGCTAAGGAAAGACCTGATTTTTAAATGTGTCTAGTGTGACCCTCCACTCTTTCCTGGAAACTTACTTGATGTACTCTTTTACATATTATATTCTCTATTTCTGATATAAATAGTAATCGTATGTATGAATAGTGACTGTACGTATGAATAGTAACCGTATATATGAACAGTACCATATGTATAAACAGTATCTGTATGAAAACAATCCTAACTTGTTTTCTCTAATCGTTCATGAAAATCTCTGTAGCGGAATACTGAAATTCATCTGTGTACTTTTGTCTGTAACGACTTATAGAAGCGATATTCGTACGGAATCCAGGTGAGTGGAACGACCCCGTTTTAATAGAGTTTTAGCATTACTGGTGATAAAAAGTATGTTGTAGGACACTCCAAGATTCATAGGGGAAAATTGGATTCAGAATGACGAATCTAATGAGATAATTAATCCATAAGTATGGATAAAATGAAATAAGTATCTTATGATGATGTGAAGTTTGAATGTTTTCAAAAACAGATTAATTGTTATCTTGATTTGTGGTTTATAAATCTATAATATAGTTATATACTATACCTGTTGTATGGATGAATATTATATTGAGCTTCTGATTATGATATGAAATGCTATTGATTGTGATTGAGCGGGACAGTACCCCCTCTCCGGGCAAGGCGGAAAACCCGGTTGACAGGGTGTCTTGACCAATGAGTGTGGAGACAACGATTCCCTCAGTAGGGATATAGCCCGGATTGGTGATAAATCCGTGAGCCGCCCTAGCTAAGAGGATGAGGTTGTGCGTCATAGCGGAAATATACATAATTGGTGAGCCGGCCTGTGTGCGCTCTCCGGGATATATTGCCATTGACGAGTACTAGTAACGTTTGTTGAATTGGATGAATTTTTATGTAAGAGGATGATGTTGTGCGTCATGGCGGAAATATACATAATTGGTGAGCCGACCTGTGTGCGCTCTCCGGGATATATTACCATTGACGAGTACTAGTAACGTTTGTTGAATTGGATGAATTTTTATCTTCTGTCTATTGGTTGAGTATGAGCCTTTGGATATGCTTGCATGACTGGTGATGTATTTGAATTTTATTAACGCGAGGCCGATTCGCTCATTGAGTTTAAAAGCTCACATTGTTTATACAACCTTTTTGTTCAGATCAGGTTGCCAATGAAGAATATCCGCTAGAAGAGTAGATCACTTTGGACCCTCCCGCTATCGGGTAGGCACCTCTATTGTTGTAGATTATGTTGCTCTGTAATCGTCTAGGACATCTAGGTCAGGGGTTCGACATTTGGCTTGTATGTCAGTATAATAATGTATTTTATGTTGAAAATCTATTATTATGTGCAAATCATCTCTATGAATTTCAAATAAGAAAATTTGATATATTTTCTTCAGGAATGGTTATTTTGATAATGACTAAACTAATGGGTAGAATTTATCGAAAGGCTTACAATGATGGGATATTCATCATTGTGCCGGTCATGTGCCCAGAAAACGGGTCGTGACACGGCCTGTGTGCGCTCTGTGGGATATATTGCCATTGATGAGTACTAGTAACGTTTATTGAATTGGATGTATTTTTATCTTCTTGTATGTAATTTCTAACTATGTCTATTGGTTGAGTTCGAGCCTTCGGATATACTTGCTGTAACACCCCGACTATTTATTTCCTTTAAAAATAATAATTTTTCTTAAACTGGTTCACTGGATAATTTTCTCAATAATTTCCTTTTTAATAATTACAGATTTCACTATTCACAAATTTTACTATTTATGTAAATAGTAACCTTGCAGAAAATTTACAAGATTCTCATTAATTATATATGAGCTTGAATACATACAAAAATAATTTACATAATATTTATTATTATCTTTACATTTTTATATCATAAACTACTATAAAACATATTTCTACACTTCAATCTCATCATTAATATCATCAAGCCTTCCATTTTGCCCTTTTTCCTGAAATGATCAATTTTCTAAAAGTGAGATATAAAATATCTCAGTAGCTAGTCACTTTCTTAAAAACATGTAAATACATGAACATATCATTTCAGCCATAAAAGCATAACATCACAAATATCACACTGATAACAATTAAATTTCTCTTTTTCACTATGTAGAACAAGATTTATAAATACAATTCTGTAAAAAAAAAATTGATTATGCACAAAGATATCAATAATCATAACTAATCATACTTTTATGGAAGACTAACTACCTGATTCTCAACCTCTTAAACCTCTTTGCTC
Organism: Biancaea sappan; assembly: GCA_037074585.1. Taxonomy (NCBI): domain Eukaryota; kingdom Viridiplantae; phylum Streptophyta; class Magnoliopsida; order Fabales; family Fabaceae; genus Biancaea; species Biancaea sappan. The sequence continues at coordinate 63,285,303 of CM073496.1, forward strand.
ATATTTACTGTCACATCCCAAAAATTGAGCATGTGAAAAGATACTACTCATTTGATATAATTCTCAAACATACGTTATATGCATATATTCTGTAAGGTTTTACATTCAACCTTAATCATTCATTCCACACTACAGAATTATATTCATCTGATAAGCAAATATAGACATACATAGTCTGATATTTCTATCTCATCGCAAGCCTAGGAGACCTATAGAAAATACAGAGCTTTTCTAATATCCACATTAATAAGTACTGGTGTCCCACCAGACAGAAATAGAGAATAAACCCAAGGGGCTTCTAATCTTCAAACGGATACTCTTGTTCTTTATTTTCTGTATCTGAAAAAAAATAATCATATGGAGTGTGAGTTTATTTAAAAACTCAGTAAGTAAATAACTGTACTATATAAAATATCAAAAGTACAAATACCACATTTACTCATATAATTAATTATCTTATACATCGAGTAGTATGGGACTCTAACCCTTTCAAACTCATGAATAAGATTTCATAGATATACACCGAGTAGTATGGGACTCTAACCCTTTCAAACTCGTGAATAAGATCTCATAGGTATACGCCGAGTAGTATGGGACTTTAACCCTTTCAACTCGTGTATATGTTTCATAGATATGCACTGAGTAGTATGGGACTTTAACCCTTTCAAACTCGTGTATAAGATTTCTTAGATATACACCGAGTAGTATGGGACTTTAACCCTTTCACACTCGTGTATTAGATCCCGTAGATCTTTACTCATTAATAAAATAGTTAGAATTCATCACATAGTACAATTGTCATGAGATAAATAATTTCTTCATACTCTTATTTCTACTGATCATCATATACTCCCATATGAAAAATTAATTGCTTATTATCCAAATAATATTGTAAATGGGACTTATATTGTACTTTGACTAGTAATATCAAATTAGCTGAGCAAGGTTATTCACTCACCTTGATTTTTGTCCAAGTTTACCTTGTTCCACACTAGAATTTGTGTAGGAAAATTTCCTAGTAAAATATATTACAAGGAATCATAAGAAAGGAAACAAAATCACGAAAATACGTAAAATTTTCTGACTGCTACAGTAACGGGTTGCTACAGTACGGGTTGCTACAGTAACGGTTTGCTACAGTGTCAGTTCGCTACAGTGCCGGTTCGCTACAGTAACGTTGACTGCTACAGTGCCGTTGACTGCCGACACTACAGTAACTGCTACAGTACCCGAAGAAAATTTTCCAGATTTTTTCCCGAAATTTCTGGTCGCTACAGTAACTCGGTTTTGCAGAATTTCTAACAATTTCATCCTTTCCTTTCTTGTTTCAAAACCGGAATTTCAACTCTTTTAACCGATTATAACTCAAATATAACTTCTAAAACAACTGAGATTCATGAATTATCATTAAAATCTTCAAGAACAAAACCTCCTCTGATCTTCTACATAAACTGAAATTTAAGGAAAATAATCAGATTAAAGCTTACCTTTGATCCTTACAAAGCTTTTGAACCGAACAAATAGTCGAACTTCTGAAGATCAAGGAAAGGATTTGAGAAGAAAATGAAGAACTGAGAGAGAAATCTTTTCTGCTTCCTTCGGCTGAGTGAAAAAGTGAGGGTTACTATTGAAACTTTATATTAAATATTTCTAATGGGTTATTCAATAACCCATGGGTATCCATAACCCAACATCCAAACCCATCCAGTCAATTTACAATAAATGGATTAATTGACCATTCTGAAACCACTTTTCCATGAATTTCACCATTCTTAGAATATATCCCTCATTGTGCAAATATTTAGTCCAGTCATTTAACTCAATTTTCATAAATAATATTCAAAGAGAACAATTAAATATGAAAATTAAAAATGACCAAAATCAATAACTAAAGTAACGTTGTAGAATTCTAAAATACTCTTAAGCGAATTATATTCTGAAATTAACGGGTATTACATTTACTTTGCGTTTCCCATGTCCTTCCTTCTTCTTCTTTCCTTTCTTCGTCTCTTTCTCTCCTCTATTTCTCTCCCTCGTCTCTTTCTCTCTCTCCTCTTTCTTTCTTTCCTCTTTTCTCTTTCTTTCTTCCTTTTCCCGTGTATATATATATATATATGGTGTGAGTCACGGGAAAAGGATATATATATATTATTTAATTAATCAAACTTCACATCTCCCCCTTTTTTTTTCTTTTTTCTTTGTCTCTTTATCTGCCTCTCCATCATCTTCTCCTTTCTTCTTTTTCTTCCATCCCACGACTCACACCACATTCATATATATATATATATATATATATATATATATATATATATATATATATATATATATATATATATATATATATTATTTTATTTTTAACTTTTTCTCATACCCCACATTCCACCTTCTCTTTTTCTTTTTTTTTTCCTTCCTCATTTTCTCCTCCGCACACCTCACACACGTCACTTTCACACTTTTTCTTTTGGTTGAAACTGATAAGAACCCTCAAATCTTTTTATTCTATACAAATAGGTCCCTACTCAATGGATAAAATTCTATTTATATCTCTCAAAAATTTCTTAATAACTATTTTATCCTTATTTTCTTGCTCATTTATTTATTTAGCCTCATTTTCTAAGGTAATTAAATTTGGGATATCACACTTGCATGACTAGCGATGTATTTGAATTTTATTAACGCGAGGCCGATTCGCTCATTGAGTTTAAAAGCTCACACTCTTTGTGAATTTTTTTTATTCAAATCAAGTTGCCGGCGAAGAATATCCACTAGAGCAGTAAATCACCTTGGACCTTCCCGCTGTCGGGTAGGCCCCTCTTTTGTTATAAATTTTGGTGCTCTGTAATCGTCTAGGACATCTAGGTCAGATGTTTGATATTTGGCTTGTATTTCAGTATGATAATGTATTTTGTATTGAGAATCTATTATTTTTAATTAAGAAAATTTGATATATTTTCTTCGTATTTATTGAGAAATGGTTATTTTGATAATATATAGATAATGACTAATAATTTAACTCATGGGTAAGAATTTGTCGAAAGGCTTACAGTGATGAAATATTCATCATTGTGCCGGTCATGTGCCCAAAAAACAGGTCGTGACACTTCCAGAGCTTTAACATTTTTTTTCCCGACATTATTTACCCTATTGTTAGAAGAATACAATTTACGTTAATGTTTATGAAATTTTAATCAAATATTTTTTTTTCCAGAACCCTAAAGTACAGAAAATTTTAATCACATGGGAGGCATAAAACTTTACTCCAACAACTTGCTTAATCATTTTTGACTACTTAAGTAATAGATCTCATTAATATCAGATAATGTTATAGCAAGCATCAAAAAATTGAATTAATGACCAAAAAGATAATTAAATTAAAATGTTGTTTGTCTATAAGTGTTAACCTAGAATGACACTTTAAAAATAACTTCAATGTAAAAGAAACCTAATGCATTAAGGATTGATAATTACTCTTTTTTTTTTCTTATAATCAATTTTTTTTTTGGAAAAGTATTCTTTATAAGTAATGGCAGTTGTTAATTTGTTATTTTTATCTATATTATTATCTAGTTCATAATTTCAAAAGTCATATGTTAGTAAATTAATAAACTAAAGTATAAGATATAATATAAATAGATGTTCATATACATATATAAGGGAGTGAGAAGCGGTAAGAAGTTTCTCACTAATTTTTTTCTTAAAATATAATAAAAATATTATAATTTATTTTTATTTTATAAATATTTAAAATATAATAAAAATCACTAGTATGTGCTTTAATGTGTGCTAAACTACTAGTAATATTATATGCGAATATATTTCAAATTTAATAAAATAAGCAATTTGAAAATATCAGACAAATGTTTGATTTCTTACAAAATTTACAGATTTATTCTATATAATTTAAGAAGGAAAAGGAAAAGAGACAGAAGAATTAAAATTACCTACTTTATCCAAAGTGAAATAGGATACCAGTCTAATTTAGGTATAATTGTAAAAATCAACAATTTAAATTTTAAAATTTTTTTTAAAAAGTTAATTAAAAAATTTTAAAATATAGATTGTTAACTGTAAAAATTAACTGTTCATTATTATGTTTGACTTAGTCTTTAGCCCTAAGAATCGTACATTAACCAAACTGTACCCAAGAGGAGGAAGAGATCGCGGTGTTTAGCGTCCCTGCTTATCTGTTCCCAACAAGCACTATGTTTGTCGGGGTACTGGCCATTGGATCAGCAAAATCTAATGGCTACAAATCTTTTTTTTGTTAAGTGAAAATATTTTTGTTTATTTACTTAGGTCTTTGGTTAAAATTTTTCTTTTGTCTATTGCTTAATATAAACTCATCTTCTATTTTGTATAGGCTTCTAGTTTAAGAATATATTTTTCTCTTTGTCAAAATCATCTCCTACAATGTTTTTAATCTATTCATTTTATTCCATATTCTTCACTTTTATATTTTTTATCTCACGGTTTGGTCTTTAACTAAGTCATAATTTCATTTTTAATTATAACATGATTCAATCTATTATTTCTATCTAAAAACAATACAAGAAATGAATTAAAATTTAAAATTTTATTTGAGAGAGAGATATATACAACTTTTGAAACTTTAAATTTTAATTCATTTATTGTATTGTTTTTGAGTAGAAATGATAGATTGAATCATATTATAACTAAAAATGAAATTATGGACTAATTTGAAAGACTAAACTGAGAAAAAAATATAAAAGTAGGGACTAAAGTGAACAAATTAAAAAATTTGTAAGAGATATTTTGACAAAGAATAAAATATATATTTAAACTAAAGACCTAGACAAAGTATAAGATGAATTTAACAAAAAAAAATTTTAATTAAATACTTAAGTGAATAAATATAAATATTTTCATTTAATTAAAAAAAGATTTATGGCCGTAGGATCTTGCTGATCCGACGGCCAGTACAGACAGGGACGCCGAACGCGAGTTCGCGGTGACCCTTTGTCTTGCCACTTTGAAGAAGCGAAGTGGGATAGAGCATTCGGGAACAATATATATTCTTTGACCAGTTATCAAGAAAAAAAAAAAAAAATCTCTTTCCTTCTCCGCGAGGGAGAGATAAGAGTGTTCTGTCTTTCCATGCCTCTTCGGCACAAATCCTTCTCCTCCTCTTCTTCTTTATCCTGACCTTCCTTTCCCTCATTAAGAGGGAAGAGCGATTGAAAAGAAGAGGAAGAAGGATCTGGGTTGACAAATTTTTTGAGGGAGTTCTTAACCATGGATTCTTCGTCTGTTTCGGTCGATGGGTCTTCTGGGTTTAAAGATAAGGAGTCAATGGTGGATCCCTTCTTGGTTGAGGCTCTCCAGAACTCTCGTCACCGTCTAACCAGTCAGTAGCCCCCTCCCCCCGCCTTTTTTGTTTCGCTAAAAATCTCGTATCGTAGACTCTGATTTATGTTGTGTTTGGCTTGATGTTTGGGTTTTGTGGTTGTTTGAATGCCCCGATTTATGGGTATGCGAATTTGTTGCTTGAAGTAGCTTTAGCTTTTGCTCCCTTCCCCGCGAGGCCTTTTTTTTTTGTTTTTTGTTTTTTTTTTAATTCTTGTTATCAACAGGATTCCGGTTTAGGTTTTGGATAAGAACCCTGATTTTGTCTCGGTCATGTATTTGTTCGATTTTGCCAGATCTGGAATACTTCCGTTTGTTGTCTCTGTCCTTGTGATAAATGAGATAACTATAAAATTGCGAATCTGAATTTGATGTTTAATGTTGAACTTGCTGATTGGGAATGAAATCTTAGCCTCGGGACGAGAGAAACATGCTTCTGAGATAACATCATTAATATTTTAGGGCGATTGGGGCCTTTGAATTAGACAGTGTAATTACTATTTAGATAATGTAATTCTAAACACACTGTAGATACTGGCCTTCATAACTTTATCATCCAAAAGATAAAATGTTGGCCATATATGATTGCCAGATCATAATTTTAATGGAATGACTTGGGAGTTGGTACGGAGAAGAGAGGAAGCTTAATGTGTGAAGTTCATCTTTTCTATATATAAACTAAGTTGGTGGTTCTCTGACTGGACACTTTTCAAGCAAAATGCTGTCTTGAAATAGGATTTAATATATCCACTGCTCTTTTATAGCAAAATGATGGTAACCGAACATTCAATTTGATTCTAATGTACGTGCCCAGAAAAATTGTGACATAAGGCGCCAAGGACTTGAAATTGTACAAGAATGCATCTTTTTTCTTGATAGATATCTGTGGAAATCACATTCCTGTGAATTTTGTATAAAAGGATTGGTGCCTATGGTTGAGTTGTTTCTCTTGTATGTTGATAACCTATTTTTGTCCTTCTGCCTATGATCTTCCTTATATGTCTTGCTGTTGTCGAAATTCTTTCCATTTTAGAAACTTGTTGGGGTATTGTCTGCTTGGAAGCCTTGGATCACTTGTTGTGTTGGCATGTACTAAAAGTAGTATGCCTTGTGCCCATAATTTTTTCCTACTATTGTTTAATTTGAATGTCTCTTCAGCTCTATTGTGGGTCCCCCCCAAGGTTAATATAGATCATGGTATTTTTCATTTAATTATGTACTGATTTTTTCCCCCACACATCTAGTTTTGCGGATGGAACTTGATATCCAGAAGTTCCTAAATAATGCTGACCAGCAGCATTTTGAGTTCCAACATTTCCCTTCTTCTTATCTCCGTCTGGCAGCGCATCGTGTTGCTCAACATTATGGTATGCAAACAATGGTTCAAAATGGCTTAGACGGCCAGGGAAGTAAAATTGTAGTAAGAAAGTTGACAGAAAGCAAGTATCCAGTGGTCCGTTTATCTGAAATTCCTGCCAGACAGTTGGAAAATGACAAGCCTGAGCAGGTTAAAATTGCCATAAGGCCTAGGCCCTATAAAACCAATGTTAATGGAGGCAATGAAGGAGGGAGAACGGGAAATCTTATGAGAAGTGTGGAAGAGAGGAAGGAGGAATATGATCGGGCACGAGCACGCATCTTTAGTGGCTCAAAAAGTTCTGATTCTGCTGATACACTGTTACATATCTCAATGGATGCGAGAAATTTTTGCGTGAGCAAGGATGAGAATGAAATTATCAGGAATTCCATTGCTGAATCAGAAAAATGTACTATTGTCAGGGACAGTGGTTCCACTCGTGTTGCCATTCTCAGAGATAGGGAAAAGGATCGTAGTGATCCCGATTATGATCGTAGCTATGGAAGGTCAGTTCTGCCTCTATACCTTGTTGTTTGGTAGCTTTCCAGACATTGATGCTAAAGTTGCAAATCCATGGGTGTTTAGCCTTTTTGCTGTGTTGTTTTTCCTGAAAACCTTTGTTATGTCTAAATCAGAATCCAGTTTGGTGCTTTACTTAATTTCTTATGTTAATTGGTACAATCCCGTAAAAGTGAAAATGAAATACTGTCATGGAACGTCTGTGTGTGTGAAAGAGATAGAGAGACAGAGGTGAAGGGGGGGGGGGGGGAGGGATATCCACGCATAAATTACTCTATTAGGAGTATGGATTCAAGTTTTTCTGTAGAACTTTTGATGTTAAAAGATGTATTCTGTTGTTTCTCCTTCAAATATCTTCTGCTACTATCTGGCTATTGAAGTGTTGTAAATTGGGTTTAAATTTAATATGTGAGTAGTTTCTTTATCAGGCTGAAACACTTCACTTATGCAGGTATGCTAGGAGTGTTCCAAACTCTGCCCTCAACTTGCTGCCTTATAACTTGCCAAAAGTTCAACCTTCATTTGCTCAGTATGATACCGCATTTAATCAGATGGGTCAAATATCGCAAACTCAAGTTTCACTTGGCTATGTACCCCCTTCGAGCCCAATAATGAGTCCCTTTTGTGCCACAGGACCGAATCAGTCATCTGGGGAAGCTGCCTACCTACAGTGGCCAAGTCCTGCAATGATGTATGCACATTCGTATGATCAATTTAGGCATGCTGTTTTCCAAGTAAGTGCCAGTTAATTTCATTATTCCATTATATGTGATGAGTGATTTGTGTCTTTAAGCTTTACAATGCCAGGACATGTTAAAAAATAAAAAAGACTAGACACATGATTTGGATTTTGTGGAATGAGGCCTGTGTATCTTAAGTGGCCTTTATCATCGGTGAATTTATTGCTGCAGCATGATTTGTCTAATATAAAGTGTGATATCTCTTTATTTTTTTTAAGAAAAAAAAAAGAATTTGGAAAACTCCTTATATGGAATTTCTGCTTGTGTGTGTGTGTACTTGTTTTGCACACTTGCAATTAAATGTGAGCACTTCATATCTCTGTATGATCGCACAGTTGTGTATCTGATTTTACTTCCTCTCATTATGCATCTCATTCTCTTTTTGTTGCTTGGCAGGCTCCATTTGGTCAACAGCCATTGAGCTTTGACTATTCGCAGAACTACTAGGCATTGATTAAGCGGGATCTATTGATTTGCATGCAGTAGTTATTTTAGCTTTAGAATTTCAGATATAGGTTATTGTTTTCAGTGCTCTTGGTCACCCATGTGTCAGCTGTAGTTGGATGCCTTTGGTTCTTCAATTTTGATGGTTATAGTGAAGCATTTTGTGTTTGGTACTTTTAATGAGACATTATTATTATTTTTCTTAATGTGTATTACTGAGATTAAAACACATTAATTCCTTTTGTTTTGTTTTTTGTTTTTTGTTTTTTTGTTTTTGGTCTTCTATCATACCGTCCAATGCTCAATACGTCTGAGAAAGTACTTCTGAGTAATGCCCATCATCATCCTTAAAATCACAGCATGAATGGGAAAAATTGGAGTGACCTTGTAAAATGTCAAAATACAACTATTATTTCAAACACCCATCTTCCTATGTATGTGCAAGTATTATAAAGATGGGAAATTAGAAATGGAAAGGTATGGATGGGCCACACACGTGATACGTGGTATGAACGTTGGGAGTGGGTACCCAAATAGAGAAAGCAACATAGGCAAGTGGGGGTGCCTGCCTTAGTGCCTTGTGTTTCAATCGGCCGTAAAAGTCATAATCCAATTCCGACCGTGAAATCCACTTAATTATCATTTTCATACCTGATTAACTGATTCAACTTCACTTTTTATTTAACAAATGATCCTTCTCTTCTGATGCAGCTGAGTAGGCGCATCATGTTACTATTACTGGTCACTCTTTCAAAAGCAGTTCATCACTTGCTATGCTTCCACTCTGCAATATCTTGTCTTCCTTTTACTCTAGATAAACTTGTTACATTTTCATTGAAAAATACAGTAATTAATAATTACTATCTAAACACCTTTATCTACATATCTATCCCTTTTGATATTCGTGATTTAGGTATCACCGTCTTGACATTTAAGTTAGTCCCCGTAATCTACCAACAGAATGTTGTTATTTAATGAAAATTCGTATTTACAACAGATAACAAAGTTTTAAATATTTTCATTTACAAGGAAGAGATTCTGATATACATTTTCATATCAATAAACATATAGTCGATTTGACCATATTAGCCAGTGAGGCTTGAATATGAAAATTTCAAATACCTGCAAATCTAAATTGGTTCAATGTATTTGTCCTAAAAAAAAGGTTCAATGTACGAAATCAATGGTAAATTATCTACCAAGAGCTTTTCGACAATTTTTTTTATTTATTTAAAAGGATTATGAGGTTACTAACCTAACAAAGCGAGAGACAAAATTTTGCGCACAGTATTGCGTAGCCATTTTTGGCATTTTCTACGTACTGGATAGCAAAATAAGAAGCACGGAATAGAAGGAAGCAACATTGAAATTACCAAATTTGTTATTTTCAGATGATATGAGGAAAACATGAAGTTAGCATTTATAGTGGTGAATCTCATTTGAATTTTTATTCTAGGTCTCACAGTATCACATTAAATTAAGTAACTCCTTACTACTTTAAACAACTCTCCATTATAGTAGTAAATCTTTTAAAAACTTACAAATGAGTCCCACAATCAATTCTCCACTACTTTAACATTTATTACTTTCTACTAATATTTATTGTAAGTTGATTATTTTATTATTACTTTTTGTATAAAAATTTGTTTTTATATAAAAATTGTTTTTACGCATAACAATCAACGTAACGAACTAAAGTGGTGAATCAAAATAAGAATCAATTTTTAAATTTAAGAATTATTTAAAAACCATCACTGTAGTAACAAACCAATTTTTTTAAGAAGAAATGGGAACCTAATATAGATATAGGGGTAAAAATTTAATTTCGTTGGTCCAGATGGCTGAAGTTATCACCGTTCTGGCGGCTGTTTTGCATGAAAAGAACTTGTTACTGCTTCTCGTTTCTCATAATTAAAATTCATTGCCTCATGAATTTGTGCATCCAAACTAACCAACCAAGAATGACAAACAAAAGCAATCCAAATTCCAGCATGCCGTGAAAGAGCAATGGGTTAATTGATCAAAAGCATTTCAGATAAAATCATCCTGCCATATGAAGCCACGCATTTTTATCTACGTAGAGGATTCAAGGAGCAAAACAGCTCAGGCTGATCCACAGGAGTCTCATATCTGGGTAGCTTCACAGTTATGATTAAGGGGTCAAACTCAATTCAAACTTGGAAACTGATTTACTATTGACTTCTATGTTCTCGAGAAACGAAAATAACGTGTTAAATCAAATACAAGACCGAGGAATTCTCCAGCATGGAAATAGAAGTAAAATTACATAAGCGATTGATGTCATAATTACAAACCCGGCACACAATTCAGTTTAAGGTAATGATCAGAATCCAATAATAAGCCAATTCGTTTGATGATTCAGTTTTGTCCAGAGATCATCTTACCAGTCAACTCAACAATGACTGAAAAATCCAATTAAGTAAAACATGATACCCTATTTCTTGAAGGAAGTGCAGGCAATTGATGATTATGACATATACACTCCACCAGTCCTGAGTTCTACTAAAATTGAGGAAACCCAAGAAAAATTGAAAATATTTTTTTAAAAATTTTAAAATGTTAGAACAACATAGTTTATCATGTTTTTCTGAAATTTAATGATAAAATATTATATTATAGATAAGGTCCCGGTTATGAGTAAATTGATCATCAAAGATAAGACTCACTGGGAGCCTCAGTACTATGTACATGAGTAAAGCTAGTCAGACAAGAGATAGACAACAAAGTAAAGATATAAACTCATTGTTTTCCTCTAAGCAGGATAATCCTGGACAGACTGAAAACTAGTTTATCCGAGTTCAAATGGCATAGAGATTATCCCATCATAGGAATAAGATTATAGTCTATCTAGCATTCAAGTCTTTTCTATAGTCAACCAATGTACAACTTACATCTACAGGATAAAAAACTTGACAGTAAACACCCAGGAGATGAGTCTTCCACAATAGAGCTCCTGGATTTAGTTGAAGAGTTCACAATCAAATGTGGTAACCAGACATGCTTCCTTTTGATTTTCTGGGGAGCTCAATGCAAAGTTATTATCGCCTGAAGGCTCTCACAGATACAGAAGTCGTTGCTCCAGCCCCTTGTGCCATGAATGCCAACAGAAAACTTCCAAGCAGGAATATTCTCGAATCTAGATTACATTGAACCATGGGATAAACTAACACATAGGAAGTCTTGACACAACGACACTAAACAACAACTGATTGACACGCAGCTAGCTATCAGACACTGTGAATGTCAGAGAATATATAGACTACTACCAACAACGTAATTACAGATGTGATTGTCTATGGGAAGGATACCATAGTCTAGAATCTACCTAAGTGCCCATCAATTCCAAATACTCGTTATTATGAGACATACCCGAGTATTCCCAAAAAGCAAGATAGCTGTATCAGCAGATTGTATCTAGACTCCAAAACCAATTAGTACGTCCAATATAACCGAGAACTCTAATACAATAAACAACTAACTTAGATCCTGACCAAACTCAAATGCACCACCAAACATTAATTTCACAGGACAAAGAGGTGGATCATCTAATGACCACAAATTTCAATCGTCTCCGGTTGGAAATAAAGTAAGAACCTTTCTCCCTCCTGCTGCATTAGCTGATTCCATGTCCTCTACATAACCTGGCACTGGATTGTGATGCATTGGCGCCCCCATCCTATGAAGCGGTTGAGGTTGCCTCGTCAGAAAAGGATGCTCAAAGCTCCCATTCGGTGGCGACCCAAAATGTCCCACCTGCCTGTGATACTGTGGCTGCAATTGGGGATGGCCGGCCACAGCAGCAGCGGCTGCCAGATGCTGCTGATGGTGGTGGTGTTGCTGCAGAGCAGCCGGAACCTGCACGAACGGCAAGAAATGATCGGAATTGGGGCGAGCCGGATGCAAGAAATGTGGCGGCACAGGGGCGCTTGCAAATAGATGATCGGTGGCAGGATCACCGGAGGAAGCCAACCCACCTCCGCCTCCACCGCCACCGCTACCGCCGCCTCCGCCGGCGGACAGACCCTGCATGCGCTTCAAATAAAGTCGGTATTTTTGCAAATGACTGGCCACGTTTTCTCTGGTCAACCCGTCCACACTCATGAGCTGCATTATGGTTTTCGGCACAGCATTTTTGATGCCGAGGTGAGCCACGGCATCGACAAACCTTTTGTGAAGCTGGGGAGTCCAAACGAGGCGAGGACGCTTGAGGGTGCGGGCTGGTTCTTCGCCTGCGGTGCCAGAACCCAACTCGGCGGAATCAGCGAATTCAGCAGAGTTGGGTTGGGTGGGATTCATAGAAGAAGGCGAGGGATTCGAAGGAGGCTGGGGTTGAGGGATTTGATGGTGTGGGGTATTGCCGTGGGGGTTTCGGATGTCGAAAGCCATGGCGAGATCAGGAGTGATTAGGGTTTGGGAGAGGGGCATGAGTTCCTCAGGGGAAGGGAGCTCCTCTTCCCATTTGGAGAACCAATTGGAGTCCTCCTCCCTCATTGTTGTTCAAATCCGAACCAGACCGAATCCACTGTTTGTCTTCTAATTATGGAAAAAAACTAGATTTTGGGATAGGATTACTGAATGGAAACAAGTGGATTGCGAGTTTTGACAAGGAAAGTGAAGGGAAGGAAGCAGGGGAGGTAGTGGTGGGTGACTGCAGGATAGGAGATGATAGAACTCAATTGATGAGTAGGATCTGTGTGTATAGTAATTGATCAGAGGGAGGAGGAGAGGAAGAGAGTGGTGGTGGCGGAGTCGTTGAAAGGATCGAGGTGGATCTTGTTTTCTTGTTTTCAGCTTTTTTTTTGTGGCTGAGGGTACTATTGCTGAATGCTGATGCTTTTCATTATGATATATTCCGGGATTTGGGGGTTTTATGACTTGAGAGTGAGTGTTGCAGCATTGCAACATCTCTATACGTTTTCAACCCACCAACATACGACAGCGCGTCTCCTGCACGCTCCGGTGGCACATTAAAAGGACCAATAGGGGTTTCAGTTTTTAAAACAAAAAGGAAGGCCCCCCCCCACACATGAATAGAGTAAAATAAAATAAATAAATAAAAGGGTGAAGTATATGAGTTTAGATTCCCTGAAGTTGCTAGCACCAATTTCACTCTGAAATTGGAATCCTGACTGTCCATCTATGTTGCCACCAGTCCTCTCCTCCAGTGCCCACTTGTCGTCCAATTGTGACCATCCATCTATGCTACTGTATGGTTGAGATGAAAACTTAGGTTATAGTTCTCACCCAAATTTTAGAGGATTCTCACACGAAGCATATATGGTTGGGACATAAAGCATGAGAAGAAGAGCGTCGCACCGTCCAACACCATCCAAATTGCACATTCGAGTTGTTTTAAGTTAGATTAAAAAATTTCAAAAGCTCGATGATTGATGGGTTGGGTAGAAGATGGGTTAAGTATATTAATTTTTTATATTAAAATAATATAATTTTAATTTTTTTAGTAAACAATTAAATAGTTTTTTTAATTAAAATAGTATTTATATATGTAAAAATATTACTTTTTAAATATTTTTAAATAATTAATAACTTTAATTTTTCATATTTTTTTAAAATTAATTATTATATTTAAATTTAAAAATTCTATATTTATATTTAAAAAATTACAAAAATTTTTATATCTAAATTTATATATTTATTGAATAAAATATAAAATTATAAAATATAGAAATGTGATAAAGTAAAATTATTTATATTAAATAATATATTTTTTCTTAAAAAAAAAGTCTAAAGCCAAGGTTCCAATTTAATCCACAGGCCACAGGCTTTTTGCACAGATTGGAAATTGGTGTGTCTCCGTTGTTAGCTAAAAAAACAAAAATAGCACAATTATTGCTCCTGCATCAATGCCAACAGTATCGATGCATCAATAAA